>CM062804.1:1012844578-1015244578 GCA_031772625.1 Pinus tabuliformis
ATTGTTATTGTTACTCTAGCAAAATGTTAAACATGATCAATATGTTAATATGGCAAATAGTGTAGTTGATTATGATTTATTGAGCCCAAGGGGTTAGCCCAACCGAATGTCATTAATGTTACTGGGTATTTGGCTAGTTCTGTGCTAGCAGGTGCCCTATTCAAAATCCCTTGGGTGAGGTGCACTAGTCAATGCCAATGGATTTACCAGGGATGCCATCCATGAATGTGGGGAAACATCCATTGGGATTCCCTAGAGAGTTTTTCTTGGAAAGAATAAAAATAGGATTTCCTAAAGAGAAATTTTGAGATGCATACAATGTACACCCAGTAAAATCAACTCTATAGAGACAAACCATAAAAGAAGGAAAAATACAGATGCTTTTACCTATGTTCCCTTGTGAGTGTGCGCTTCATGTGAGATTTTACCATGGAGATCACATTCTCCTTTGCACCTTCAACTTTTTGGACTCCATTTTCATGAGGTTTACTAAATGAACTTCCATTGTTTCATTGATGATGTAAACTGTTACTTCTTTCAGATAATCTTATACCCATTATCTCATTAGAAACACTAGGTGTTGGCAGCGTATTATTTCCAACATCCCTACATGAGATCTCCTCAGTTATCCTTTTTGGATTTTCCAAATAGTTAGTAGTTGTAGGAATGTGTATGTTGACTATATCTAGTTCTTGATCGTACATGAGCAGTTAAGATGCTTCCGCTCACAACACATGACCTTGCATTGCCCATCAATTCTTATAAATCATTTTTTTATGACCAGAAGATCATCCTTGCCAATGTCTTCCATATTTATGAGAAATAGCTGGACCTATATTATCTTCTCTTGATGTTATAGTACGTTTCATCATTTCCCATGCCTGATCAACATCAGATTTAACTATATAATTTTCCATCTCTAAAATAGGGGCTAAATTACTTCTCCAATTTGATTCACGAAAGAGAAGCGACCTGTTGTTTGGTGTGGGTTTTACAATTGCATCAGTACCATCTTTGGCCCCAAATCTATTAAGGGAAGAGTTAGGTGAAAACTGCTAAAAGCCTCTTCCTGGTGCAGACCAATTATCATGTAAAGCTTGTACACGCTACTGAAATATGTGCTAACCTAAGAGATTTTTTGTCCATACAACGGATACTTGGGATGTAGACCCAGATACTTTTGTTTGCCTAAGTAAAGCCCTTGCTACATCTAGCAATCTAGGAGATGGATTTGGAGTGCTTTGTCAGAAAATCCTTCTTTGAATTGTTCTTATATGAGTTGGCCTTGTCTCTGCGAGAGGAGCAGAAGAAGAAGAAGGTGGTGATAAATTGAGCTCTAAGTTTCTTCTTTGTACAACCATCCCAACTGGTGCATCTTCCACAAATCCTTTGATTCCTAAGCTTCATCCCCATTGTCCAAATCAAGTACAAAATCCTCAACATCTCCATCATGTGTGTTGGACTGTCCAGACATAGATGTTTGATAGCCTTGACAATACCAATCTCCTTCAGGGATAGACCTTCCAAGGCCAACACAATATGTATGATATGTTGAATCATAGCAATCACACAATAATAAAATATCGCCATAACCAACCTCATTACAATCTAAGAAAACTATATCTACATAGGGATCAAGAAATACCATCACTTCTTCTTCTTAAGGTTGATATACATGCTAAACAAAACCAAATAATATAAGAAAACCATCCTTCAAATGCAGAACCAACTGCTTAAACTTCAACCCTGCATATGAAAATAAATAATCATGCTTTGTAGGAAAGATAGTAAGATAAAGGCAATGAAATATCTTTAAGAAATCCAACAAGGTGTTGCAGTTGGAAACTGATATCACCAACAAACACAAGGATTGATAGAATAAAAGGATGAAATAAAATGAAATACACCCAATGGAACTCAAATGTATATGTCTTTAAACATGAACCTATAAATTCAAAGAACCCTAATAAATAAAGATTACTGCTACAAATAGAACATAAACTACTCCAAATAGTTACTGGGAAAATAACTAAATTCTAGCATTCAAACAAGGGCATAAACATGTTGTCAAATGGCAACATTGAAAGCAGTTAAAAACATTAGGGGTATGTTGTAAATGTAATTCCTATCATTGAAATCAAGAAAACTACCATTGGAATCTCAGGCTTGGATCCACTTCTCTATTGAATCTATTCATCTACTTGTCTACTCAATCTATTATAACTACACCAAAGGGTGCCACGTGATAAATATATTGTAACTTCAACATATATTTTCAAACAAAGGCTATATGATGGACATTGGAATGAGTGATGCAGGATTATCACCAGTCCATTAGTGTTCTTGCATCACCAAAAACATGTTTAAATTCCAACATCTCATTCATGTTTAATCATGAATTTCTACTTGTGAGACTTACATGAGCCCATAGGAGATGACTCTTAGTTTCACCGACTCCCGCTTTAAGCATGACATTTCTAAAAATAGCTGGAAGGAAAGGTAAGATACAATGTACTTAGTTTATTCACCCATTACACTAGAACCACAATAAAAACAAGAGAATTTGAGATGACGGATTACTGCTACTAGAGAAATAACACAAAAACAAAGAGATATCGAATTAACAAAAATATAGTAGGGTGTGATGGCATGGCATCATAGATCTTGTTGTTTCCAGAAACATCTTGCTGAATGATGAAATAGAAATCAACTCCAACAATAACTAAGACATTCATTGCAAAGGAGGGGATCACTGAGAAATTTTAACATAGACCAGAAATCACTAGGTTAAAGTGGAAGAATTCGTTGAGGAAAACAAATTAAGAGAAGCAATAGACTCTCTCGAGAAGAAGGCACCAACTTCCACAAATGAAATTGAGCACAATAATTGGGAAATAGGATCCTTGGAGCAGTTGAACCATATCACTGGGAAATTGAGGAAGATCACTGCACTGAAAATGAGGAGATTGTTAAGGAAGAATCACTGAGCAGCAAGAAGGGTAAATTCCTGGAAAGAAAACTAGCATGGAATCTATGCCTAAATAAGAAACAGTGCAATCCATTTTTGTTTGAGAAATAAAGTATTTATTTTTATTCATCCTTTCTTAATCCTGTGCACGAGGATTAATTTCTGTTGCAGAGTGAATGTAATTGAGTAGCATCACTGTTATTTCACTGATTTACTTGAATGTTATAATACAACTTCAATGATAAAATCCTCATGTGGAATTGTTTGGCTTCTGTTTAGTGATGTACATTGATTGTGATTGACACCATCCACTGAGATGAGTAGTAAATTTTATTTCTTATCTACCTACAAAAGATTAGTATGAATTTGTGTAGGTTTTGTTTTTTCTAGCAGCCATTGATTAGTATTAAAGTAGGAATAACTTGCAGTGAGGAAAATACAACAAAGGAGGGAGAACAAAATTTAGGCATTTTTTGTCTGTCAGGAAAAACCTAGTAGCACTAGGGTTTGTAGGGTTTCTATGATTTTGGGAATGGGGGGGTTTAATTTTATTGTATGTTTGCTTCTTCGGATTGATCTGTGTTCCTCCATATTGGTTTAATACGATCCCCTTGTTTTAACTTATCACAATTGTCCCCTGCTCACCAGTAGTCCTACTGTGGATGTTCATCTAATTTGGTATGGTAGATTCATCCTTGCTCAGCATTCCATTGTGGCATATTTTGTTTAGTCCTTGGAAGTTAGTGTTGGTCGGGGGATCCCCCAAGGGAAAGTTTTGGGGCTTAGAGCCTAGATTTTGGTCAATTTATTAATTCCAATGTAGAGACCCCGCATTTTGTGGGCGCGAAGCACATAGTTTGTTAAAGAGTCATAGGGTTGTCTGCCCTTATTTTGATAATGTAATGTCGGATGTAGAAGATCTATCCATGGTCCACGAACCATGGGATTGTATAGATAGAGAAAATATCTAAGTAGTGAAGCATAATTCATAGATCGAATGATGAAGATGTATGCGAGATAGATCTAAAGTGTAAAGTCTAGTTTTGGGTCATAGCGTAGGAAGAGGCTCTGCAGTTGAGTGCGCAGAGGCCTAGTAGCCTGCACCTAAGTGTGTAGACCACTGCAACTGAGTGCGCAAGGCAAGCCAAGTCTGTAATCAATTGGAAGTATTAATAAAGAGAAGTTTTTGTCAATTCATCGTCTTTATTTCTTGTTTTATGCATCTGTTACATTGGGTATGAATTGCACTTCTATTGTTTATATAAATGCGCGAATGTATATAACTATATTGGTTAAGTGAATGCAAGCTAGAATATCTGTTTACGTGAAGTTAACTAAGATATGTTAAGAAGATATGTAAGACACTTAGCGTAGTTTGGGAAATAGCGCAGATCACTACCCTAGTAACACGAAAGCATCTCAACCCCTGGTTAGGGCTATGCGAAGATCGATTGTAACATGTCACGAAGATACGGAAGGTTAGAGCAGAGCGCGAAGCAACCTACGCGAAGGCAGGTCAACTTGGAATAAATTGACATCATCACCATCTCAAGGGTGCGGAAACTTGGTTCTAGCATCCCCCCATACTGCTTCGAGTGCGACTTCAGTCTGTGCTTTGTGGGTTGATGCCGAAAAGGCCAGTAGTGGAGGGATTTGTTTGGCTAAATAACTCTGAACCTAGGTTAGGCCCCCATAAGCCAAAAAATTGTTCCATTGCCAGGACTGGAATCTACATGAGAGATGTGTGATGTCGTATCATTGGAATCTAGCTAAGAAGGAAATTGAAGGTTGGTTGGACAAAATAATTCACGAGTTCACGGCACAGGAGAACAAAAACCCGTGACTTTCAAAAGAAGAGGGGTTAGACAACTACCTGTATATGGAGATCCACAAAATCTTCTTCATGTCCTTCCCTACTAAGCTATACGAGTGGATCACGAAGCTGCAGATAGCCAAGGAAGGTGGAAACTTGATGGTCCTATTGTGTGGACCCCAGAGCTAGTGCAAAGGTTGGAAGCATCAGAGGATAAGATTGCGCACGCTGTTGATCATTAGCTTGATCAGATTGTCAGAGGATTTGTTACTGAGTTCGCGATTGACACCTCAGTCATCTACAATTAGCCGTAGTGACGCTTTCTCAAACGACCACGAGGTAAGTACGTAAAGTATTTGAATACTTGGATTAAAATGCTGTTGTGAAAAAGGCGAGTTATGTAGTTTCCTTGATGTTTGGAGCTACACGAAGTGGAAAGGTTTACAGGAATGAAGGAAATAAGGGTCCAGAAAATAGCCCCTTGATTTCACCTCTGTGAGGGGACAAGGAAGAGCTCGTGAAGGTCTCTCCGTGGAATGCTATTCAGCTGATAAGACAAAGAATTCTGTGAATACCACCTCCACCCACACCACCACTGGCTTCTTCACCATCACTTCCATCTTCACTCGTACCAACTCCACCACAACCGCGATTCAGTATGGCAAACACAGTGAGGTTGCCTGTGTTCAAAGGTTTGGGAAATGAGGACCCGGACCAATTCTGGTTCATTGTGAGGGTTGTATGGGAAGCACAAGGTGTTATAGATGACCATATAAAGAAAGTGATGCTGGTTAGTGCTCTGCAGGATCATGCACTGACCTGGTATATTAAGTACTCCAATGATAACCCAAATGTGAGAATCGCAGATATCTAAACAATGCTAAATAGAGAATTTAGTAGGCCTAAATCTAAAGCGTAGTTGATCATGGTATTTAAAGAGATCATGATGCTACTTGGTGAGACTCCTTAAGAACTAGATTAGATGTTGAAATGTATGATTCCTGAAGCCAATATGAATCTGATAGATGGATGTCATCGCGAGTGGTTTTTAGCTTTGATACTACCACATTTAAGGAGTTCCCTATCGCAACAGAAGATAACAACTCAGGTATAAGCCTTAGAGATTTCTATGAGGCTACATGAGACCTTGATACATGATCCTAACCTAGGAGTCCAATAGATCCACGTGCAACTGAAGAACCTATGCCTTGAGATGCAGAGTCTAAAACAGGACTAGATGATTCGACCTGAAGTGCGTGAAGAGGTATGGTGCGTGAAATACAAGGGTCAGGGTCATGACAAAGACCACCACTTGGTTTTTACAAATTACCTCGTAGGAGGAGGACCGATGCCTTTAAGGCCGAAAGCTCAAGCAAGACCTAGCGCACACCTTATTTGTGGTGCGCGGTCTATCGAATAGCTAGAAAACATGCTATGGACAAATGTCACTTGTTACAAAAGTATACGCAAACTTTGCAATAGTTGTTCTGCAACTCTTTTAGGTCGGTGCGACATGGCGAGCGTACTTGCAGAAGCTATGAATTGATGATGGATAGAATGCCCACCAATAGAGTTCAGGCTAAAATGCGGCCCCTCGACCAAAATGCAGGAATGGCGCGAACAATATTTTAGCGGTGCAGACGAGGCCAAGGCAGAGAAGGACTTGATAGAGGTCGCAGACAGTTTATTTGCTACAATTGCAAAGGGCCAGGACATTATGCCCGTGATTGCACAAATCCAACTCGCCCGTCGTGCAAGTATTGCACGTTGTTTGATCATAAGATGGAAGATTGTCCTACACTGATAGCTAGGATATGCAAGAAAGGAGCGCTACCACCTCCCCCAACTCAGAACCTACAGATGATGAGGTCTGAGCCGGATGAGGAAGACCCGAATGTAAACATTGTGCTCCGAAGTGGAATCATGATGGGAGATGATAAAGGAAAATAGCCAGAAGATAGTACTTAGGTTTGCAAAGCTCTTGTGAAAGAAGCAAAGTTTGATTTGGAGCGCGCTCGAGAAACCTTCATGGAAGCTAAGAAGAGCTTCGCTGATGTCTCCACTTTAGGAAGCAAAGATAAACTAGAGTCTAAGATGGACCCATCCATGCTGAAAACTTTCCTTGAAACATGCATGAAGTTACTGCTTGACAATAAGGCTTTGAAAGGGTTATAGTAACTCATCAATAGGTGCATTGGGACTGTGCCAGGTGTACTGTGTGTAGTCCAAAAGATTGGAAAACATAAGACAAGAACAGGACGAGAAATGAGACTTACCGCGCAAATCAGAGAATACGAAATGGACTAAGTAATTCTGGATTTGGGATTAGACAGAATTTTTTTGCCAAATACACATGGGAGTGAATGGGGAGACCTGTGCTACAATGGTCTCCAATTCAGCTAAGGATGGTGAATCAACAGAAAATAATACCCATGGGGTGATGGCAAGGAATAACTATGGATATTGAGGGAGCGAGTGCACTGGCCAATTTCGAAGTGATAGAGATTATTGACGACAACAACCCCTACCTTGCACGCTTAGGAATTGACTGGGCCACTGACATGAACATGGTAATTAACCTGAAGAAGAGGAAAATTATCTTTGAGAAGAATTCACTGCGCATAATTGTACCCCTGGATCCTGTTGAAGGATCACGTTATACGAAACCGGTTCATGACTATGAGAGTGATGATGATTTGGACTGCATATACAAGATAACAGTGTGAGACCAAGACTGGGTGAATCCCACCATGGACGGAAAAATTACATGGGAGCGCAAGAGCTCCTACACTTTAGATTCTGATGAAGAAATAGAAGGATGGCAAAATTGGTTACATGAGTTAACTACATTGAATTGCAATATGATGACCAGATTGATGCGCTACATGTCGACAAAAGTAAGAGATATGCCTACTTATGATGGTCTAAATGAGGTAGATACCTTCTTGGATGCATTTGAAAGGGAGGTGCCGGAAAATCAATGCTTCTAGGTCTTGGACTGGGTACTACGCACTACGCCTGTGAGATGGTGGGGTATGCACAAAGGGAGTTTTGATGATTGGCGTGAATGTAGGAGAATGATGCACACATGATTTGAGAAGCTTAAAGTACGACTGACGGAAATGTATGATGGGTAGGATGATCCACACACTGCATCTAGCCAAGTGGACGCAGGCCTATGGAGAAGAACCCCAACATGCGCAGATGCACATGTACTCTGCACTAAAATACTTGGTTAAGAAGCATGTGTTTGGGAGGAGATCTTGCAGATGGCTCTTAACATTGGGAAGACATTACGCAGGAAGAGAAATCGGGTAGAATATTCTATGTGCAGAAGCATTCAACAAAGCACTAGAAACCATGCTGACCAAGGTATGCAATGCGCAGCGAAGTGATTGGGACCTATGTGTACCTGCAGTGTTATGGGCTTATCAAACAACATGCAAGAAACTGATGGGAAAGACACCTTTTAGGCTTGTCTATGGAGTGGAAGCTGTAATGCCCATGGAATACATCATGCCTAGTCTGCACATAACAGCGTTCATATGTATGATAGATCACAGAGCCCTGGAGGAAAGGCTTATGCAGCTGGATGAGCTCGAAGAAGAACGACTTTTGGCTGGATTTCACCAGCAGGTCCAACAGCAACATGAAAAGGCATGGCATGATCGAAATATTAAGTTGTGCACCTTTAAGGTGAATGATTTGGTGTTGTTGTATAATAGTAAGTTTGATCAATTTCCAGGGAAGCTCAGAATGCATTGGCTAGGGTCATATGAAATTAAGGAGATTATTGATGGAGGCGTGGTGCAGTTGGTGAAGCTAAATGGAGAACCCTTCCCAGGAAAAGTAAATGGAAGTTGTTTGAAGCCATACACAGGTAGCTCGGCCATCTGATTAGCTGAAAGAAGAATAGTCTTAGCGCTCCAGGTAGCTGAAAGGAGGTGCGGGACTATAAACTACTTTTCCCGAGAACTACGCGATGACAGGACTGCGTCCAGTAGCGAAGTGTCACAGGGTCTACAACAGTGCAAGGATAGCTGCGATGGCGCGCAGGTTGACAAGAAAGTGACCGTTAAAGTCACTATTCATGATGTGATGCTTGGTTTAAGGCCAAATGGAGTGGGCAGCAAGCATTTAAGACGAACTTTATGGGCTAGATTCTTAAAAATCTACCGCTAATCTAGTGTTAATGGATCGAATGTGGGGGGAACGGTCGAATTCACCATGGGAAAGTAGGGACACATAGAGGATAAGGGAGAGCAAGATCTTCTGGGTTCTCATGGAAATGAACATCAGGATGGGGATTAATCACAAGTTGTGGTTATCGTCCACGATCTACAATAGTCTGCAGAGCTTTTTGGAGTTTAAGGAAGATTTCCACCATGTCTTCATTAGGGTGCAGAAGGACCCCATGAAGATGTGGTATGAGTTACCATACTTGGCCACCGACGATGTAATCTTCACGGTCCTTGATTCTTGGCCACCGGAGTGGTGTACTTGATCTGAAATCACCCCTAGGTGACCTCAGGAAATTAATGAAGGTATTACAGACTCATGTGTTGGTGTGTGTGTCTATATTATCTTAGGGAATAGATTGATAAGATTGCAAAATAAACAGACACTTGAAACAATAAGAGAATCACAACAAGCAAATGAAAAAAACACAAAAATTTAATAAGGAGTTCACCTAATCTTCCTAAGCTACATCTCCTGGTCCAACATTCAGTGGTGGCCTTCTTTATTGTGTCTTTAAGCAGAATTTTTATGATGAGGAGCTCAATTTGAGTCTCCTATAATAGACGATGCTCAGTAGGGTGGTACCTGGATTCCCCAAGCCACTAGAGTACACAGACTTACCCTTACCGAGTCTCGACCTCAACTGGTCTTAATGGGATGATTCCAATTTGGTACTTAGTTCCTGACAGATATCCTCACAGGGATTGCTTGAACCTCTCAAGCCTTCTTGGTTCTGTCTGATCGATGTTGCCTTAGCTCTGTAGGTCAGCTCAACTTCTTTGTTCTCTACTTCTTGCTTCACTCTCTCCTCTGTCTCTTCTCTGTTCTCTATCTGTTCATGGCTTAAAGCCAATCCATACCTTGACTGTTCGCTTCCTCTTCCAGCTCTTCAGATCGCCTGCCTCTGTTTGCTATAATTCCCCGCTTCTCTGTCATTGCCACTGTGTAACGTTTCACAGAGAGGTGGCCACTTGTCTCCTCAAGAACTGAGCGCCAGCTCTTCCTCGAGCGCTCGTTATTTCGGTTATTCTATGAAATGATTCATTTGCCATCTCAGCAGTCATGTCAGACCCCAAATTTCATATGCCTCAGCCTATTCTTCCATCGAATCCAGTCCTCCATCGGGTGGATTCTCCACCATTGATCTAGGGCCTCTAGATCCTATGATCATCCCTTTTATCGCACGGGTGAACTGCTCAACTGCTACCCTGCGATGAGAGCGGTTTTCTCTCTCATCCATTGGACCTGCGTCATTCAGTGTATGGCATCACGCGGTTCCCTGCCAAACCCTCTTACCGCTTAAAGTGCTTGTGATATCTCGTTGGTTTTGGGCGCGGGACCCGCCTTCTGACGGTTTTGGTATTTCCGCATGGTTTTGCCTGTTTTTCACATGACCAGGTGCCGAGGCTTTTCCTTCTCTGAGGTTTTTATCCTGCAATTTTGCTAATCACGTATCATAAACGACCTTTGTTTTCTAATCTGGACTCCCCAATTGCTAATTTGTGCCACTACGCGGTCTCCATGGGCCAACGGTCAACGCGCTTTGATCAAGGGTCCTCGTTGTTCCGTGTTGGCTATAACTGCCACTGTCCAGAGGTCCTTCTTGATAGCTCATTGTTCACAAGATTTTGGAGTCTAACATAATTTGAAATAGTCATAGAACTCTAATAGTTTTCAAGGATCCAATTTGAATCACGGCCTTCCCACTGAAAAAGCTTTTGGACCACCAAAAGTTTTTTTTCAAGCATCGACTAATTGAGGGTACAATTGTCTCACTTGTCCAATCTCTATCCACTTTGCACTGCTTGGCTTTGAACCCCCGAGCCAAATTCTGAGGTACTCAACATCTCTCCTGCGCGCCATTCTCACCTTCCTATCTAGAACTATGTCTTCCTGCAATTCATTAAGATATTCAGGTAGCAGGTCATTAATAGAAGGCAATTGACTCTCTTCTTCAGGATCTTCGATTAGCGAAGGTTCAAATAGTCTCAAGCTGTCTGCATTGACAATTGAGTAGATGTTCATATAAGCTGGAAAATCAAGGTGAAAAGAATTCTCACCAATTTTCTCAAGGATATTGAAAGGTCCATACCTTATTGGTTTCATCTTTTTACCTTTACCTTATATCCTGTCCTTGCCGATATACAACCAGAATTGATCACCAACTTGGAAAATATGCTCCATCTGATACTTGTCATGCCTTGCCTTGTATTTGGCTTGGCTCTTTTCCAGTTGTTCTTGTACGGCCTAATGGATCTCTTGGATTTATTCAATGAACCTAGTTGCCTTGTCCACATCATTGTGTCCCTCAACTATTGTGTCTTTACCAAAGACAAAATCCAAGGGAGACCTTGGTGTGAAACCAAAATAGGTCTCAAAAGGAGATCTTTGTGTAGAAGAATGTTTGCTCGGTTGTAAGCATGTTGCACATAACATGAATGTTCATCCCAGAGTTTAGGATGCTTGCTGCAATATCCTCTAAGTAATTGGATCATTGTCCTGTTGACTACTTTTGTCTGGCCATCAGTTTGTGGATGGAAAGTTGTGCTTTTCTTCAGTTTGGTGTCCATTAGTTCCCACAGACTTGACCAAAACATTCCCACAAATCGAGTGTCTCGATCATATATAATGGAAGTGGGTAACCCAAAATGAACCCATACATGTTGAAAGAATAGTTTTGCAGTTTGTTCAACTGTAATCTGTTTATTACAAGGTATCACAATACACATTTTGCTGAACCTATCCACAACAACATACAAATAATCATGGCCTCTCCTAGATTTAGGCAGTCCTCCAACAAAGTCCATGGAAACACTTTCCCAAGGACGAGAAGGAACTGGTAATGGAGTGTACAGGCCTAGTTTTCTATTGTTGGGATTGCTTTTAGCACACATAGTACACCCTCTTACATATCTAGAAACTGTCTCGTTCATTTTTGGCCAATAACAAAATCTTTGCAGCTGTGAAACTATTTTACTTACCCCAAAGTGACCTGATATTAGAGAAGTGTGTGCTTATTGAATTATCTTTACTCTTTCAGTTTGTGGAATGCATAGCTTCCCACAATGATATAGGAGTGGGTCCTTAATATGATAATCCTATTCTTCTACTCGCTTGCCTTGACTTAAGGTTGCATATACATCTTTAAAGTCTATATCTTGAGCATATTGTTCAGTGTAGCTCTCATGTAACACAGAATTATGATTGAGTATAGTAGATGCATTTATAATGGGTCTAGATAACATATCTGCAACTTTATTGTGTATGCCCTTTTTATATCTAATGACTAAATGAAACTGTTGTAGAAAACCCATCCATCTATAGTGTCTTGATTGCTGCAACTTAGTTTGGGAGTGTAGATATTGAAGTGGTTGATGATCAGTATGTACAACTGTTTCTTTGCCCATTAAGTAATGTTTCCACTTTTTCACACCCTGTACTAATGCGTACAATTCTTTATCATATGTGGGATAGTTAACTACTACATAATTAAATGTCTCAAAATGATAACATATGGGTTTACCGTGTTGTATCAGCACTGCTCCCATGGCATAGTCATTGGCATCCATTTGGATCTCAATTACAGTGCTAGAACTCGTGTTGTACTAATCTTTTCTTTCAAGGTGTCGAAGGCTTTTTGTTGTTTGCCTCCCCACTGAAACACCTTGTTCAATCTTGTTAAAGCATGTAAGGGCGTTGCAATTAAGGAAAAGTTAGAAATGAACATTTTCCAATATTGTGCTACTCTTAAGAAGCTCCTAACTTCTGTAGAAAATTTGGGTTTAGGCTAGTTTACAGTGACTGCCACCTTAGAGGGATCTATCTTCAATTCCCCACCCCCTACTATATGTCCTAAATAATTCAAAGATGTTTTTCCAAATTCACATTTTGAGAGTTTAACATAAATTTTTTCTCTTTTCAAAACATCTAGTGTCTACTTAACATGCTTTAAATGTTCTTCCCATGTTTTGCTAAATATCAAAATGTCATCCAGATACACAATAACAAAATCATCAAGAGAAGGTCTGAGTACATCATTCATTATTCTCATGAAAGTTGCAGGAGCATTAGTTAAGCCAAAAGGCATAACCAACCACTCATATAATCCTTGCCTTGTTTTGAAAGCAGTCTTCCATGCATCTTGTTCTACAACTCGAACCTGATGATATCCACTATGCAAGTCTAACTTGGGAAAATAAACAACTTCTTTCAATTGATCTAATAGATCATCTGTGCGAGGGAGGGGATAATGATTTTTGATTGTTATGTTATTCAATGCCTGGTAATCGATGCACATTCTCCACGAGCCATCTTTCTGTCTCACCAAAATGATTGGAGATCCACATGGTGATGTGCTAGGTTTGATGAACCCCTTCTAGAGCAACTCCTACACTTGCTTCTTGATTTTTGCATTCTCTAAAGAAGACAACCTGTACATTCCAATGTTAGGAAATGGGGCATATTGCTGCAAATTAATATCATGCACTATGTCCTTTTTGGGTGGTATACCTTTAGGTTCTTGAAACAAGATATCATACTCTGAAACAACCTTTTCTAAATCAGCTTGTTGTTTATCATCACAGCCCTCAAATAAATTGGTTTTATCAGGTTTCTTTTCCTTTACAACTATCAGTAATTTTTTTTGCATGAATTTATAATTCGTTTCATCTGACCTGAGTTTATGAGAGTATAATTATTCTTGAGCTTATGAGCTCTTACAAAGTATTCAATTCCATATTTAACAAGTAGATACTTGTTCTCAGCTCTATAGAAAATAGATTTTCTATCATACAAGTAAGGACTTCCTAAAACAATTCCACATATATCCAAAGGAATTATGTCTAACTCAACCTCATCTACAAATGCTGACCCAAAAGAAAACTTGAGTTTGCATTGTCTAGTCACTTGTAGTTGTGCTTTATCACTTAACCATCCTAATGTGTGTGGTTTTTTGTGAGGTGTAGTTAGTAATCCCAACTTCTTTACAATTGCTTCAGAAATTAAATTTACTTGTGAGCCACTATCAAGCAAAGTATCAATATTTTGATGTTTGGAAATAACTCGAATATGGAAAATCTCATGTCTTTTTCTCTCATTTTCTTCATCAATAGTAGATTGTGTAGAATTACTAGAAGATGCTTTATAATTCTTACCTTTTATACCTGTGGCTACAATGGCTGTTTCATCTTCTTTGTCTGACCCCAAATATTTCTGAATAGCTGTAGCAGTCTTCTTCTTCTTGCCCTCGAACTTCTTAGGTCTCAGCTCTGAATGCTGAATCCAATAGTGCTCATCATCATGCCCATCCTTCTTACAATGAGTGCATGAAGACTTAATTTTCTATGTAGTGTTTGCCTTCCTTTCTTTCCATTCATGTTTTCTTTTCTCCTTATTCTTGCTTGTAGTGGGTTGGGATGATCCCCCAACTTCTAGGTTTCCATTCTTTCCTCTGGCTTCTAGATGCATAGCTTGAACAGATACCTCATCTATACTATTGGGATTAAACATGAAGATAGTGTGCCTCATGTAGCTGTGTATACCACCAATGTACTTCAACAGAGTCTTAGGTGATTCTAATGAGATTCCTAGAATCAATTCTCTCTTCCTAAATTCTTGGGTGTAACCTTGTACACTTTTCCCTTTCAATTGTCGAAGAGTTTGCCAGCTCATCATGGCTTACTACATGTAGTCCAGTGGATAAAACTGCTTTTTTATTACAAAAACAAATTCACTCTAGACAGAAATAGTCTTACCATGTCTCTTCATGTCAGCTTGGGTCCTGCCTTCCCACCAAACTAAGGTGGCCAGCTGAATCTTGCTCTTATCTGAATCAATACTCTGCACTCTGCAATAAACATCAATTTGTCTAATCCAATTGTCTAGCGTTTCTGCATTCAACTCCCCATCATATATTGGTAAATAAAATTTAACATCTAGTTTAATCAAAGATGTCTTCTTTTTATGTTCAGGGCTATTAGGAGGTGTGAGAAATCTTTCTTCTTTCCCCTTGCCTTTTGAGTGGTCATGGAGGAGAGACTCTTCTTCTCCTTTATCTTGTTTGGAGCCTGATGAATCTTCATCTTTATTTTTTCTAAAGTCCTTATACATTTCCTCTACCATGGACCTTATGGCCATGAAACTATCTATAAATTGAGGGTCTGGCCCCACAAAACCATCCCTCGAAATTGTCTTCTGAGGATAGACTTTTCGAATTTTAGGATTAGTTTCAACCAACTCTCCTTTTCCTAATTTGAGCTTTTATATAGTTAGCATTCAACAGCTAAATCCAGCACAAGCTTGTCTAACCTTAACAACCTAGAGCTCTGATACCACTTGATTTGAAATCACCCCTAGGTAACCTCAAGAAATTAATGAAGGTATTATAGACTCGTGTGCTAGTGTGTGTGTTTATATTATCTTAGGCAACAGATCGATAATATTTCAAAATAAATAGACACTTGAAATAGTAAGAGAAGCATAACAAGCAAATGCAAAAAACACAACAATTTAAATTGGAGTTCACCCAATCCTCTTGGGTTACGTCTCTTGGTCCAACTTTTAGTGGTGGCCTTCTTTGTTGTGTCTTTAAGCAAGTTTTTACAATGAGGAGCTCAATTTGAGTCTCTTGTAACAGACGATGCTCAGTAGGGTGGTACTTGGATTCCCGAAGCCACTAGAGTACATAGACTTCCCCTTACCGAGTCTCGACCTCAACTAGTCTTAATGGGATGAGTCCAATTTGGTACTCAGTTCCTGACAGATATCCTCACAGGGATTGCTTGAACCTCTCAAGCCTTCTTGGTTTTGTCTGCTCGATGCTGCCTTAGCTCTGTAGGTCATCTCAACTTCTCTGTTCTCTGCTTCTTGCTTCACTCTCTCCTTTGTCTCTTCTCTATTCTCTGTTTGTTCATGGCTTAAAGCCAATCCATCCCTTGATTGTTCGCTTCCTCTTCTAGCTCTTCAGATCACCTGCCTCTGTTTAGCTGGAATTCCCTTCTTTTATGTCATTGCCACTTTGTAACATTTCACAAAGAGGTGGTCACTTGTCCCCTCACAAACTGAGCACCAGCTCTTCCTCGAGTGGTCGTTATTTCAGTTATTCTGCGAAATGACTCATCCACCAGCTCAGCGGTCATGTTGGACCCCAAATTTCATATGCCTCGGCCTATTCTTCCGCCGAATCCGGTCCTCCATTGGGTGTATTCTCCATCGTTGATCTAGGGCCTCCAGATCCTATAGTCATCGCTTTTATTGCATGGGTGAACTACTCAACCGTTACCCTACGATGAGAGCAGTTTTCTCTCTCATCTGTTGGACACATGTCATTCAGTGTATGGCATCGCACAGTCCCCTGCCAAACCCACTTACCGCTTAAAGAACTTACGATATCCCGCCAATTTTGGGTACGGGACCCGCCTTCTGATGGTTTGGGTATTTCTGCATGGTTTCCTTGTTTTTCACATGACCAGGTGTCAGGGCTTTTCCTTCTCTGAGGGTTTTATCCTGTGATACGCGATTAGAAACGGCCTCTATTTTTTGATCTAGACTCCCCAATTGCTAATTTGTGCCACTTTGTAGTCTCAATGGGCCAACGGTCAGCGTGCTTTGATCGAGGGTCCTTGTTATTTCATGATGGCTACAACTGCCACTGTCTAGAGGTCCTTCCTGATAGCTCATTCTTCATAAGAATTTGGAGTCTAACATAATTTGAAATAGTCATTGAACTCTGATAGTTTTCAAGGATCCAATTCAGATCAGTGCTCTAGCTAGCTCCATGGTGGAAGTAGAGAAGTCCACAGTGCAATGAAAGAAGGAAGAGATGAAACTACAAATGGCACAGCTAGCGGAAAAGCGCAGGAAGGAAGAAGTAGTGGCTAAGGCCCAGGTGTCACGCGATGCTACGAAGTTGGCCGACGCACAACAAAAGAGAGCAAAAGAAGAGCGTGAAGGACAAAAGTCACCTTCGGAATTAAGGTTTTACCAGTAGCAGACTATATCGAACCCCACCATTGGATCTTCAATCCATTAATGGCACCCAGGTATGTTTCATTTCTAACCTCACTACATTTCCACCCCACGTTTAGTCTTCTTCCACACAGGGAGGAGTACACACACCTCAGATCTGGTTCAAAATTCATTATTTTTTTCATCCTTTCTTTTAAGTTTATGCTTTAATCTCTATGTCTCACTTTGTTATTGTTTTCAGGAATGACATTGGCATTTGATGGATTTGGGATCCATTTATCATAATAAAGAAGCAGAGGCAGAAGACCTAAATGAGAGGCTTAGATATTCAAAATGTCTAACATTGTGGTCACCAGGGCTTTTATGAGAATATTGCACACCTCATTGGACTCTAATGGAATAAAAATGACGCTCTAGAATCCCTGCGGTGATGTCATCATCAGTAAGCTCCTATTCCTTTTATTCATTCTATATTTATAGATCAGTGAAACCACCCTTAAATTATGAAAATTAGTAGAATTTACTTTAAAACTTGTATGGTTCTTAACTAAAAATTACTTAAATTTTCTCTAAAGATTGAAATAAGCCAATACTCTGTGATCTACTCACTCTTTCTCACAAACCTTGATGCCCACTGAGCTATATGCTCTACATATGTCGATGTCTACCTACTAAAGCTCTTAAAATTGGTGAATGTGTTCAGATGTCATTTGGATCATTGGACGTCTAATGTGCATTAAGGGAATTTCAAGCCTTATATTTGTATGTGCCATATTCCATCATGTTGGTTCCATTTATAGGTGCATGTTGGTTTTAGTTGTGGGTAGATCTTGACACAATCATTTTGGTTAGATTTCGAGAACTTTCTATTTAAAGTAGTTCTCCTATTTTATAGGAGATAAATTTTTAGGCCTACATGTCAAACATAGCTACATGGTATTGGTCCATGCATGTAACTTCTGTGCACTTTGAGGATGTGGTACTTCAGTTTACCACCCAAATTCACACAAAAAGTGAACCCAAATTCACACAAATTTATGAAGTAATTGAATTGAATAGTTCACACAAAAACTGAAGACAAATTTATGAAGTAACTGAACTGAATAATTCACACAAAAACTGAACCCAGAGTCACACAAATTTACGAAGTAACTAAATTGAATAATTCAAACAAAAACTGAACCCAAATTCACACAAATTTAAGTCACGTAAACTTACGAAGTAACTAAACTGAATAATTCATACAAAAAATGAACCCAAATTCATACAAATTTACAAAGTAACTAAACTAAATTGTTTCTGTTATTAAAGATTTACTATTGAAATGAATAATTCACACAAAAACTGAACCCAATTCACACAAATTTACGAAGTAAATGAATTGAATTGTTTCTGTTATTAATGATTTACTATTGAATTTTTTCTATTATTAACTATTTGCTATTGTCAGGCATGAAACTATAGATTTATGCAACCTAAATGCACACAACCATTCCATTTGACGAATCCATAAATCGCAGTTAGAGAGGCAACCTAAAAATTAATTCAGCCATGAAATAAACCATAAAAAA
Source organism: Pinus tabuliformis (assembly GCA_031772625.1). Lineage (NCBI taxonomy): Eukaryota > Viridiplantae > Streptophyta > Pinopsida > Pinales > Pinaceae > Pinus > Pinus tabuliformis. The sequence goes on from CM062804.1 coordinate 1,012,863,135, forward strand.
TTAGTAATAATTCAATACAATTCATAGATACATTTAGGAATACTTATCTATCTAGAATTGTTCAACAATTAGTTGTAGAAGAGGGAAGTAATATCACAACCATATAATCGAAAATCAATCACAGTTCATATTTTACTCGATCACATGATCCATTGTTAGTAAGATCTTTGTTTGACAATGACCACACATAAGGGTATGCAGGCATATTGTCTTACTGTCCATAAGCATCCCTGAAATCTAATCTCTTCATGAGTATAATTGATGGCCTTTACTATATTGGAGCTAAGAAGTTGCTAAATTGAAGATTAATTTTTGGAAAGGATAGTGAGTCACTTCACTGTTTTTTTTATAAATCTTCCTCCTAGACCTGTAGTTGTTCTTGTATGATAGGTACAAACAAAACAACATGATGCACTTCTTGTCTTCACATTATTGTTTGTCAAGTCTATGCTTCAAACAAGACATAATAGCTCTTTTTACAATACAAAAAAAAAAAAAAAACACTTAATACTTGGTGAATAATCTGAAAAAGTGACTGGTGTTGCTGTGCACAAACTTATGGACAAGAACAAGAAAGTGAAAGAGAGCTGTAAAATTGGTTAGAACATAGATTTGCTACTAATCACTAGATCCATAACTAATGATCCCACAGTGTTAGTAGATAATCGTTCCTTCAAATAATGATCCTCATATGTCTCGGGTTATTTTTGTTTTATTCCACCTTCCACGGTGCTGATCTATTATGTGGAATAAATTTTTTGATGAAGTAGGTTAAATTAACTCACCAACTTCATAGGGCTCCAATTGACGTTCTTATGTCCAACTTCTAATTTCGAGTCTTTAAGCTCTCTTGCAATAGTATATATATATTGATGGGCCTTTGTGGACTATCTATATAAACAACTGATCTTTCATTAGATAGACAACGAGTTAGTAGCCTGAAGTTTTCTATCACATTTTTATTTTAAAAGAGAGTCCTCTAGTTCTTCTCTCAGGGTTCCTCTCAGGCTTCCTTATTGCCATTCATGTTCTCTTTTAGCATTTACTTTGGAAATAATTTTTCTCAGCTGGGTTGTTTCTATGGTTTTAGTGTTGTAGTAATTGTTCTCAACATCTCCGTAATGTTTGCATTTCTTCAATATATTTCTCCAATTCACGTCCAATCCTCCATGTACCATGTTTTTTCTCTTTTCGAAACATGCTTCTGGACATCATATTTCCAGTTCTCATCCTAGAGTTGTTTCTCTCCCGTGAATCTCCTTTGTTGGATTTTCAACAAAGGAGGGAGAAAATATCTTCTTTGTTGGATTTGCCTCACTATAGGTTCTTCTTGTTTTAATACCAATTGATGGGTGCTGGAAAACACAAAACCTATAGTTAAGAAATAAAATTTACTACCTATCTTAGTGGATGGTGTCAATCACAATCAATGTATTTCGCTAAATAGAGGCAAAACAATTCCACCTCACGATTTTATCATTAAACTTGTATTATAACACTCAAGTAAATTAGTGAAATTATAGTGATGCTACTCAATTACATTCACCTTGTAGCAGAAATTGATCCTCATGCATGGGATTAAGAAAGGATAAATAAAAAGAAATACTTTGTTTCTCACAGAACAATGGGTTTCACAGTTTCTTGTTTAGGTAGACATTCCATGCTAGTTCTCTTTAAAGGAGTTTACCCTTCATGCTACTTGGTGTTTATTCCTTAACAATATCCTTCACTATCAGTGGAGTGATCTTCCTCAATTACCCAGTGATATGACTCAACTGATCCAAGGATCTTCTTGCCCAATGATTGTGCTCAATTGCAGTTGTGGAGAATACAAAAGACCTTTATAGTAACATCATCAGATGTGAGTACCAAATACAAAACATTGCCATTCTTGAGTAGAGATTTGGAAGCAATTTCCACTTGCGCCAGAGCTATAATTTGGCTCCACTTTAGAGATATGTCAAAGGAATAACCAGCATCCAACCTCTGCTTTCCTAGCCTTGTATTTGCCATGGTGATGGCCTTGTTGGACTGACTATGGTATCTCTGAGTGGTTTTACACCAGCTATACAAAGAGGGCACTAGGGCCTTGCTGGATGTTGGCTTATGGGGGCCTGACCCAGGTTCAGAGTTATTTAGCCAAACAAATCCCTACACTACTAGCCCTTTTGCGAGAGACCAATACCGAACAAGGTGGCACAGACCCGCAGACAACATCCACCCAGCTAAAGCATCTGCAACTACGAGAGTAGGTAGGGCCACGAAAGAAGACAAAGGCCTCATAAACATCTTTCGACCCTATCACCCTTACTGAAGGAGACTTGCATGATATTGGCAAAATGGTAAGGGACGTCACCGCAGAGGCCCTCCGACAGTTTGAGGAGCAATACTGGTTGGTATTGGGGACTCTCCGGATATAGATACAGGAGTCGCAGGTGCGCACTCCATAGGATGGAACAGTGTCAACCAACCTTGTAGTTGGCACTTCCGTGGGCCGAGGAAATGTCACGCACTTGGATGACCAACACAATAGTGCTGCCAGATGGAGCACTCATGATAGCGAAGGAGGCCGACAGGCCTATGGTCAACAGCTTGAAAGGGGTCAGGTTAAACATGGCTATGCTCCCTTGGGAGATTCTCTATCTTTTATAGGATGGAGTAACTGAAGAACTTCGGGCCAGGGAGAGTCATGCTATACAGGTAATGAGTGAGCAACACATCAACATTGAGCAGTTGAGCCTACAGTGCAATGAGGCAGTGGTGCAAAATAGACAGATAGTGCAGGTTGTGGAGGAAGAATGCAAGATGGTCCCAGAGTTGGCCATCCAAGTAGAGGAACTAGTGGAGGTACGCGTATGAAAGTTAGTGATAGGGGTGCGTGACGCAAGAGAAGAAATGGACAGGGTTCAGCCGGATTTGAACCTTCAGATAGCAGGACTACAGTTGAAGGCACAACGTTCAACTCTGCCAGAGGACAGAGAACAATGCACCACTACAATCATAACATTAATGGTGGTGGTTAACAGTGTAGTGACATACTGCATGAAGTTGTTTGAGTAGTCATTAGAGGTCCTAACCACCTTGCAGGAGGACCCAAACATAGAGCACTTAGAGACAGAGGCGCACGAGCTACAATAGAAGTAATATGAGGTAAAAGGGACCGCACAGACGATTTCCCTTACATAGAGGCTTGAAAGGATACAACAAGAAAAGGTGCTCAAGGAGCAGGTGGATGTCGCTCGGCATAAAGAGGCAATTTTGAAAGTGTGCCTATAGCCATGGATTGCTGAAGCTTATACTATTACAACCTCCATTAAAGAAAATCTTGCGTAGCTACAAGAAACTTAGGAAAGGATTCAGGGCAGCAGTTCAATGACAACGGTCACCGAACAACGCGTAGAGGAAGTTCAGCAGGCAGCCGCTTAGTGCTCTACCGAACTTGCAACGATCCAATCAGAGTTGGGACGTCTTCGCGCAAAGATCTCCATACCTAGAGAGTGACTCAAGGGCAAGTCTTGGTGTTTGTTTTGGGGGCATGTCGGGCGTGGGATCCCCCAAGGGAAATTTTGGGTCTTAGAGCCTAGATTTTGGTCAATTTTGTAATTCCAATATAGAGACTTCACATTTTGTGGGTGCAGAGCATGTAGTTTGTTAAAGAGTCATAGGGTTGACTGCACTTATTTTGCTAATGTAATGTCAGCTGTAGAAGATCTACCCATGGTCCGTGGACCATGGGATTGTATAAATAGAGCAAAGATCTAAGCACTAAAGCATAATTCATAGATCGAATGATGAAGATGTATGCGAGATAGATCTAAATTGTAAAGTCCAGTTTTGGGTCGTAGTGTAGGAAGAGGCTCGGCAGTTGAGTGCACAGAGGCCTAGTAGTCAACAGCTGAGTGCACAGGGCAAGTCGAGTCTGCAATCAATTGGAAGTATTAATAAAGAGAAGTTTTTATCAATTAAGTGTCTTTATTTCTTGTTTTATGCATCTATTACATTGGGTATGAATTGTACTTCTATTGTTTATATAAATGCGTGAATGTATATAACTATATTGGTTAAGTGAACGCAAGATAGAATATCTGTTTACGTGAATTTAACTAAGATCTGTTAAGAAGATACATAAGACACTTAGCGTAGTTGGGGAAATAGTGCAGATCACTGTCCTAGCAGCGCAAAAGCATCTCAGCCCATGGTCATGGCTACACGAAGACTGATTGTAACATATTGCAAAGATATGGAAGGTTAGAATAGAGTGTGAAGAAATATTCATGAAGGCAAGTCTAGTTGGAACAAATTGACATCACATCCATCTCAAGGGTGCAGAAACTTGGTTCCAGCATCCCCCCATATTCCCTCGAGTGAGACTTTTGTTTGCACTCCGCGGGCTGATGCTGAAAGGGCCAGTAGTGTAGGGATCTGTTTGGTTAAATAACTCTGAACCTGGGTCAGGCCTCCATAAATCAACAGCTAGCAAGACCCTATACCCCTCTTTTTACAACTGGTGTAAAACCACTTAGAGATACCGTGGTCAGTCCAACAAGGCCATCACCATGGCAAATACAAGGCTAGGAAAGTAGAATTTGGATGCTGGATATTCCCTCAACATATCTGTGAAGTGGAGCCAAATTATAGCTCTGGTGCAAGGGGAAATTGTTTCCAAAGCTTTTCTCGAGAATGGAAATGTTGTGTATTTGGTACTCACATCTGATGATGTTACTATAGAGGGATTTTGTATTCTCCACAACTGCAATTGAGCACAATCATTGGGAAAGAATATCCTTGGATCATTTGAGGCATATCACTGGGAAATTGAGGAAGATCACTCCACAAATAATGAAGGAGAGTGTTAAGGAATAAACATCGAGTAGCAAGAAGGGTAAACTCCTTTAAAGAGAAGTAGCATGGAATCTTTGCTTAAACAAGAAACCGTGCAATCCATTGTTTTATGAGAAACATAGTATTTCTTTTTATTTACCCTTTCTTAATCCTATGCATGAGGATCAATTTCTGTTGCAAAGTGAATGTAATTGAGTAACATCACTATCATTTCACTAATTTACTTGAATGTTATAATACAAGTTTAATGATAAAATCGTCAGGTGGAAGTTTTTGGCCTTTGTTTAGAAAAATACATTGATTGTGATTGACACCATCCACTAAGATAGGTAGTAAGTTATATTTCTTATCCACAATTTTTTCGTTTTCCAGCACCCATCAATTGGTATTAAAGAAAGAAGAACCTGCAGTGAGGCAAATCCAACAAAGAAGATTTTTTTCTGCCTCCTTTGCTGCAAATCCAACAGAGGAGATTCAGGGGAGAGAAGCAACTCCAAGATGAGAACTAGAAATATGATGTCCAAAAGCCTGTTGCAAAAAGAGAAAAAACATGGTATGTGGAGGATTGGATGTGAGTTGGAGAAGCATATATTGAAGAAATGAAAGCATTACGGAGATGTTGAGAACAATTACTACAACTCTAAAACCATAGAAACAACCCAATTGAGAAAAATTATAGCTAAATTAAATGATGGAAGTGAACATGAAGGGCAACAAGGAAGCTTGAGAGGAACCCTGAGAGAAGAACTAGAGGACTCTCTTTTAAAATAAATATGTGATAGAAAACTTCTGACTACTAACTCCGTTGTCTATCTAGTGAATGGTCAGTTATTTATATAGATGGTCCAGAAAGGCCCATCATATATATATATATATATATATATATATATATATATATATATATATATATATATATATATATATAGATATAGATAACATTGCAAGAGAGCTTAAAGACTAGAAATTAGAAGTTGGACATAAGAATGTCAATTGGAGCCCTATGAAGTTGGTGGGTTAATTTAGCAGCCTTCATCAGAAAATTTCTTCCACATAATAGATCAGTGCCATGGAAGGTGGAATAAAACAAAAATAACCTGAGACATATGAGGATCATTATTTGAAGGAATGATTATCTACTAACACTGTGGGATCATTAGTTATGGATCTAGTGATCAGTAGAAAATCTATGTTCTAACCAATTTTATAGCTCTCTTTCACTTTCTTGTTCTTGTCCATAAGTTTGTGCACAACAACACCAAGGCACTTCTTCAGATTATTCACCAAGTATTAAGTGTTTTTTTTTTGTATCGTCAAAAGAGATATTATTTCTTGTTCAAAGCATAGACTTGAAAAAAAAAAATTGAAGAAATGAAGTGCATCATGTTGTTTTGTCTATACCTATCATCCACGAACAACTAGAGGTCTGGGAGGAAGATTTAAAAAAAAAAAATAGTGAAATGACTCACTCTCCTTTGAAAAATTAATCTTCAATTTAGCAACTGCTTAGCTCTAATATAGTAAAGGCCATCAATTATACTCATGAAGAGATTATATTTCAGGGATGCTTATGGGCAGTAAGACAATACGCCTACATACCCTTATGTGTGGTCATTGTCAAACAAATATCTTACTAACAATGGATCATGTGATCGAGTAAAATGTGAACTGTGATTGATCTTCGATTATATGGTTGTGATCTTACTTGCCTCTTTTGCAATTAATTATTGAACAAGTCCACACAGATAAGTATTCCTAAATGTATATATGAATTGTATTGAATTATTACTAATTTTTTATTGTTTATTTCATGGCCAAATTAATTTTTAGGTTGCCTCTCTAACTGTGATTTATGGATTCGTGATTAAGGGAATGGTTGTGTCCATTTAGGTTGCATAAATCTATAGTTTCATTGTTGACAATAGTAAATAGTTAATAATAGAAACAATTCAATAGTAAATAGTTAATAGCAGAAACAATTCAGTTCATTTACTTCGTAAATTTGTGTGAATTTGGGTTCAGTTTTTGTGTGAATTATTCAGTTCAATAGTAAATAGTTAATAATAGAAACAATTCAGCTCAGTTACTTTGTAAATTTGTGTGAATTTGGGTTCATTTTTTGTTTGAATTATTCAGTTCAGTTACTTTGTAAGTTTGTCTGACTTAAATTTGTGTGAATTTGGGTTCAGTTTTTGTTTGAATTATTCAGTTCGGTTGCTTCATAAATCTGTGTGACTTTGGGTTCAATTTTTGTGTGAATTATTCAATTCAGTTACTTCATAAATTTGTGTTCAGTTTTTGTGTGAATTATTCAATTCAGTTACTTCGTAAATTTGGGTTCACTTTTTGTGTGAATTTGGGTGGTATAATGAAGTACCACATCCTCAAAGTGCACAGAAGTTACATGCATGGACCAATACCATGTAGCTATGTTTGACATCTAGGCTTGAAAATTTATCTCCTATAAAATAGGAGAACTACCTTAAATAGCAAGTTCTTGAAATCTAACCAACATGATTGTGTCAAGATCTACCCACAGCTAAAACCGACATGCACCTATAAATGGAACTAACATGATGGAATATGACGCACACAAATCTAGGGGTTGAAATGCCCTTAATGCACATTAGACGTCCAATGATGTAAATGACATCCATACACATACACCAATTTTAAGAGCTTTAGTAGGAATACATTGACATATGTAGAGCATCTAGCTCGGTGGAAATCAGGGTTTGTGATAAAGAGTGAGTAGATCGTAGAGTATTGGCTTATTTCAATCTTTACAGAAAATTTAAGTAATTTTTGGCTAAGAATCATACAAGTTTTAAAGTAAATTTTACTAGTTTTCATAATTTAAGGGCGGTTTCACTGATCTAGAAATAAAGAATGAATAAAAGGAATAGGAGCTTATTGATGATGACATCATCGCAGGGATTCTAGATTTTCATTTTTATTCCATTGGAGTCTAGTGAGGTGTGTAGTATTCTCATAATAGCCTTGGTGACCACAACGTTAGACATTTTGAACATCTAAGCATCTCATTTGGGTCTTCTTGCTCTACTTCTTTATTATGATAAATGGCCTCCATAATTCATCAAATGCCAATGCCATCCTTGCAATCAGTAATAAAGTGCAGCATAGATATTAAAGCATAAACTTAAAAGAAAGGATGAAAAAAATAGTGAATTTTAAACCAAATCTGAGGTGTGTGTACTCCTCCCTGTGTGGAAGAAGACTAAAATTTTGGTGGAAATGCAACGAGGTTAGAAATGAAACATACCTGGGTGCCATTAATGGATTGAAGATCCAATGGTGGGGTTCGATACAGTCTTCTATTGGTAAAACCTTAATTCACAACTCTCTTCAATCTCGTTTTCCCTCCCGCCCTGTGAAAAGTGAAAATGTGCTACTAGTTTTCCATACGCCCTATGAAAAGTGAAAATGTGCTACTTGTTTTCTCTCCTCCCTATGAAAAGTGAAAATATACTACTTCTTTTAGAACGTAAATGAATATTGGATTTGGGAGGGATTTGTTACATCAAAATTAAGGCTGAATTTCTTCAAAAATGTTAAAATTTTCCTCCCTAAAAAACAATAAATACAATATTCATAGATTATAGAGTAGATGTGTAGGTGTAATGTAAGTATGTAAACAATTCTAAATATGGGCTTAGTTAAATAATAATAGTAATAATAATAATAAAAGTCAAAAGTATGGCGATGAGTGCAAAAATATAAATGTTGGATCAATTAATAATAAAAATAATAAAATTTAGTCTGTTATATTTTGATTTTGTTATTAACTTGTGAATAGGTTTTGTTACAATACCATGAGCCAATACCATGGCTTATCAATACCTCAGTGAAAAATCTAAATGTTGGCTCAATTAATAATAAAAATAATAAAATTCAGTTTGCTATATTTTGATTTTGTTATTAACTTGTGAATAAGTTTTGTTACAATACCATGAGCCAATACCATGGCTTATCAATACCTCAAGCCCAAAAACCATAAATTATTTCAGGACCAAAATATTTTATAACAATATGACAAAATTCTAACCATGGATATTCACCTACCACTTTACAGTGGATATTATTAACTTGTAAAAATTTGGCTTTGTTACAATAGCATGGGCTAATACTATGGATTATCAATACCACATGCCAAAAAAATCATATCTTATTTCACAATCTAAATATTTTATAACAATATGAAAGGATTCTTAACCATCAATATTCACCCTCACTTTACCATGGATATTATTAACTTGTAAATCGTCTTTGTTGCAAATACCATGGGAAAATACCATGGCTTATCAATACCACATGCCCAAAAAGCATAACTTATTTCACAATAAAAATATTTTTAATTTAATTTAATTTTATAACATTTTTTATTTGAAGCTATTAGGAAAAGGGTTGTAATTACTTTTGAGATATATATAAACCCTATATCCTCACGAATACTAAAATTATTCCCATATAAATTAAATTAAGGTTTTAATAAAATTAAAAAAGAGAATACTTTTATATTTAAAGATGTGAAATTTATATAATACAAATATTAGTAAGAATCAACATAGATCTATATTAACTAGGGATCCAAGTGATGATAGCAAGCAAAGTGAAGGGAAGAGAGGGGGCAGGAGATAGTGACAAAGATGGAGGGTGGAGAGAGAGAGTGAGAGAGTGATGGGGGGAGATGGAGAGGAGGTAGGAAGAGAGGGAGGGGAGAGAGAGAAGAAGAGGGGCAGGGGGAGGGGGGAGAGATATGGAGTTGGATGGGGAGAGAGAGATATGGAGTTGGAGGGGGAGAGAGAGGGAGGAAATGACTAAGGCATAGGGAGATAGAGGTGGAGAGAGAGAGGGAATGGCAAGAGATAGATGGATAGAGAGAGAGGGAGATAAGAGAGCAGGGAAGATAGAGAATAGGTGGGGATAAAGATAGGGAGAGAAGGGAAAGAGAGAGAGAGGAAGGCACAAATATGGAGGGGGGGAGAGAGAGAGTGATGGGGGGTGGGGGCGATAGAGGGAGGTGAGAGAGAAAGGGAGAGAGAGGACTAAGGGAGAGGAGAGAGAGATGAAGTTGGAGGGGGGGAGAGAGGGAAGGAAGAAGAAAGACATAGAGGGGGAAAGGTAGAGAGAGAGAGAGAGAGAGAGAGAGAGAGAGAGACAAGGGAGTTATGGAGAGAGGAGAGATAGAGGGAAGAGAGAGAGGTAGAGAGGAAGAGGGAGGGAGAGAGAGAGAGATATGGAGAGAGAGTGTGTATGTTTGGGTGGTGAGATAGAGAGAGGGAATAAGAAAGAGAAACATAGATACAAATATAGATATTATATAGTATTATATAACGAGCTTAGATCCATCTTAACTTGGATCTATCAAGTGCAAAAAAAGAGGTTTGCACTTCGATAGATTGGATCCCTCTTGGTGCTTGATAGATCCGTGTTAAGATGGATCTAGGATGGTTCAGTAAGTTTGTAGTTGTATTTGAGAAACTAACACATTTTTTTTATGGTTGTGTTTGAAAACATTTTTTTCCATATTTGGTGTATTTATCATAATAATAATAATCTAATTTTAATTTAATTTTAAGCTTACCATTTTATGCAATAATTTTGTTGTTAGTTTATAGAGATAGACATGTTACACTATTGGAATTTGAAAAGGAAACACTTGCTCTTAACTTGGTTGTATTGAAAACATTTAAGTGTAAGAAAGAAACATGCCCTCTTAACTTGGTTGTATTAAAAACATAAGTGTTCTTGTATACTAGGTGGGTGCAAACAAGAGAGAGTATATGGTAAGTGGATTAAATAGTTAAAAACAAGTGTTAGTTAAGGAGAAAGTTACAAAAATCTAACAAATAGGCTATATTGGGTTAGGATATTACTGTTTTGGGACATCTAAAGTTGAAGGTACATTTTATGGAGGTGTAGTCTAAGCCCTTGGGTGTAGGGCACATCTTATGGGTATCTTGGACTTTTGGTTGTGTTAGTGGTGTCAACTAGAGGTGGAGAGTCCAACCAATGAGTAGGAAAAGTTGTTCATTTACAAGGTTGGCATCAATCAAGTATTCTCCCTCTCTACCCAACTCTAAGATGAGGAGTGTGCATAATGGACTTATTATTGTAACAAATTGAAAATATTTGATTATCTTTAAGTTCAAGGGCTTGAAGTGGTTGCCTCAACCTTCAAATATTTAAAGGAACTATGTGTTTTTCAATTAAACCCTTGTGGTCAAGGAGATGCAAAAGAGGAAGGCCTTATGGCTATTTTTAAGGGGTTGTAATGACCCTCGTCTTGTGGTAAGTATGTAGATATGATGCTAATGGTCCTGATCTTAGTACATTCACGTATATATTGTAAATATTTTCCTATCACCTTGCATTGTATAAATATGATAAATATTTTGTGGTTACCCTGATGTACATGTTGATGTTCCACTTGCATGATTATGGGAAACACTTCTCAGTTATCCTTGTGTACATGGGGAAGATCATAATTACTCTATGCCAACAAATATAATAGTGAATAGTGTCTAACTATATCAAAACCCTAACCATAAACCCAATATCCATTGATTAGGCTTCAACCAATGGTCATTCCTTAAGGTAATCACTTATAATTATTGATGACACATTTTTCTAACTCAATGAACCTTGTATTAACTAGGGTGAGTTAGAGGGAACCTCAATGACTTCAAGTTGAGCATAATAACCAAAGTTCAACATATACCATATTAACCTATACATATGTCTTTATACCAGGGGCATGATACAAGTATAAGGAAATCTATCAATCGAGGGGTTAATGAGCATATAGCTCGACTCATATAGTTGAAAGAGAATAAATTTTTGACCCAAGACCTAAGAAGAGACTCATAGACACTCACATGCATAATATTGACAGGCCTTGATGTAGTCAATGAGGGTGGGGAGATATTTTGCAACCTATTAGCACACATGAATGGATTTTTCTCCTCCGTCACACCTTGTCGATTCTAGAACAGAACTAGGAATAGGTCAAATGACAGATGGGGAGAAAATGGGAGGCAAAATGGAAGGAAAGGGAAAATCTAGTTATCCAAGCCCCAACTATCCAGGAGGATGGAGTGATAAGTAGAAAGAGAAGAGAAATTGGGATAAGGAGAATAGGAAGCAAAAGAGCACAGTGAGAGGAGAGTAAGGGAGAAGGAACTAGGAGTGAACAAGATGAGGAGAGGGAAATCAAAGGCAAGGAAGTCACTGGGTAACTACTCGAAGGGTGTTGTTTGCACCAAGAAGATAACAAACTAAATTTTGATGTCAGAGGTAAGCCTCTATCATGTTGTTGAACTATACATTTGACATTTACTACATCAAACTACGACTTCTTTGCATCTAATTAACAATTGAGTTCTTGAGTCTAGTGCAATGGGAAAATCACTACCATGAATCTCTTTGGAGAACTACAATTTCCCAAAGATATTATAGTCATATATTTGTTGGTTAGTTTCACAGTCCAAGATTCAAGAACCTTACCATCATGCTTGTGGCTTAGCCACCATCCAACTAATGCGACAAAAACACCTAGCAATATTTTCACACTGAACACTATACAATAAACTTAACCCTAATATATTAGTGAAGAACAAGTAACTAGCTAGATTCTGGAAGGGTTTTTGAATTGACTATTAGTGAAACTCATTGTATTTAGGTGTGCCAATGTGTGCTGAGTGTTATCGAGTGCTAGGGAAACATAAGGGAGCACTAGGTCAAAATGCATGGAAATGAATGAATAAGAGTGTGTGACAAGGAGTGTCAATGAGTTCCAGGAGTGATAAGAGGGGAGTGACATGGTATGCTAAGCAGTGCTAAATCATTCTAGCATGCCAGAGTGACATGCAGCCAATATGTGCTAGGTGCCAAGGTCTGCCAGATAGTGCTACGAAGTGTTAGGGAGCATTAGGGAAACACAAGGGAACACTAGGTGAAAATAATGCATGCAAATGAACGATTGAGAGTTTTTGACATTAAGTTTTAGCGATTTCAAGGTGTGCTAGGGAGGGAGTGACAAGGTATGCTAGGCAGTGCTAAGGCATTCTAGAGGCCAGGGAAATATGCCAAGATGTGCTAGGTGCTAAGGTGTGCCAATGCATGCCAGGGAAAGTTATGGAGTGTTAGGGAAAAATAAGGGATCACTAGTTTCAAATGCATGGAAATGAATGAATAAGAGTGCGTGACAGGGATTGTCAGCAAATTCTAGGTGTGCTAAGGAGGGAGTGACAAGGTATGATAGGTAGTTCCAAGGAATGCTCGACTATCAGGGCGACATGCCAAGATGTGCCAAGTCCTAGGGTGTGCTAATGTGTTTCAGGGCGTGCCACGACAACACAATGGAGAACTAGTTGAAAATGCATGGAAATGAATGGATAAGAGTGTGTGATAGGGAGTGTCAGCAAGTCCCAATTGTGTTAAAGAGGAAGTGACAATGTTATATGCTAGGAAATTCCAAGGCATGCTAGATTGTTAGGGCATGTTAGGGAGTGGTAGGGTTTGTTAAGGAGTGAAAAATCATGCCAAGGAATGTAGGGGATGATAATGTGTGCCATGTAGTGCCAATGGATTGTTATACATGCCAGATGTTATGGCATGTGAAGATGTAGACTATGTTTTCTAGTTGTTTTATGGGCACGGTTGGATGTGAGCCTTGACTTCGTAACTTGTTAAGTTGGATGAGTTAAGATTGGACATGAGAAGCCTAAGATGACTTATAGGACATTAGGGGAACAAGGCATAGTCTAGTTGTAGTAAATGTAACTTGGTAAAGTTATTGTAGTTGAGGCAAGACTTGGTTGGGTTCATAAGTCTAAAAGAAAATAAGGGTAGTTATGAGGGCATGATAATTAAGGAGTGCCATGGCTTGCCAAGGAATGAAAAGGCATGCTGACATATGCCAGATAGTGTTAATGCATGTTGAGGAGTGTTTTGAGTGTCAGGGAATCACGAGGGAGAACTAGGTCAAAGTCCATGGAAATTAATGAATAAGATATTACGCCAGGGAGTGTCAGTGAATTCTAGGTGTCCCGTAGACGAAGTATGTTAGGATAATTTCATATTAGGACTTATAGGAGGAAATCCTATGATTATGATAAGAGGATAGAAAAATCAGTTTCAGACAAAGGGAGACATTGGTCTAGCCACAACACTATTTTTTCAATGACTTGGTTGGGTTCCCATGTCACAAAAAAGTAAGGCTATCTATGAGGGCATCAAAAATAGGGACTGCCAAGGTGTGTAGGGAATTTCAAGAAGTGTTAACATGTGTTAGACAGTTCCAAGGAATGTTAGGCATGTGAAGACATGCCAAGTTCTAGGGCATGCCAAGGTGTGCTAGGTTCTAGGATGTGGTGCCAACACATTCTAGGGATTTCCAAGGAAACACAAGGGAGGACTCGTTTCAATTACATGTAAATGAATGAATGTGTGTGTGTGATAGGGAGTGTTAACAAGTTATAGGTGTGATAAGGAGGGAGTGACAATGTATGATAAGAAGTTATAAAAGACGATAAAGTGTTAGGAAATCCTGCTATGATGTGACAAGTGCCATGGTGTGCCAATGTGTGCCAAGGAGTCTTAGGGAGTGCTAGGGAAACACAAGGGAGAACTATTTCATAATGCATGGAAATGAAGGAATAAGAGTGTGTGCATGGAGTGTTAGTGAGTTCCAATCGTGTTAAGGAGGAGTTACAAGGCATGCTTGACAATGCTAAGGAATGCTAGAGTTCTAGGGTGAAATGTGCCCAAGGTGTGCCAACGCGTGCAAGGAAGTGTTAGCTAGGAGTGCCAGGGAAACACAAGGGAGCACTATGTCAAAATGAATGGAAATGAATAAATAAGAGTTTGTGATTAGAAGTTTCAGTGAGTTCTAGGTGTGCTAAGGACAAGGTGACAAGATATGCTAGGAAGTGTTAAGGCATGCTAGAGGCCAGGGAAACATGTCAGTATGTCATAGGTGCTAGGGTGTAACAACACGTGTTAAGGAGTGATAAGGAGTGCTATAGAAACATAAGGGAGAACTAGGTAAAAATGCATGGAAACGAATGAATAAGAGTTTGTGACCAAGAGTGTCAACGATCTCTAAGTGTGCTAAGGAGAGAGTGACAAGGTATACTATGTAGTGACAAGGAATGCTAGAGTGTTAGGGTGGTAGGCCAAGATGTGTCAGGTGTTAGTTTGAGCTAGGGAGTGTTAGGGGGTGTCAAGGAAACATAAGGAAGCACTAGGTCAAAATTCATGGAAATAAATGAATAAGAGTGTGTGAGAGGGAGTTTCAATGAGTTCTAGGTTTGTTAAGGAGAGAGTGACAAGGTTATATGCTAGGTAATGCCAAGGTATGCTAAACTACCAAGGCATGTCAGGAAGTGCCACAGTGTGCTAGGGAGTGTCAAAGCGTGCCAAGGAATGTAGGGGTTGTTAACACATGTCACATAGTGCCAAGGAATTCTAAGACATGCCAGGTGCTATGGCATGTCAAGATGTAAATTGTGTTTCTTAATTGTTTTAGACCACAGTTGGATGTGATACGCCTTGTCTTGGTAACTTATTAAGTGGGATGAGTTGAGATTGTACATGAGTACCCTAAGATGAGTTACATGTAGTTCTTAGGTGAACAAGGCATATGTTGAATTTCCATGACACATGAGAATCTAGGTTTGGCCTTAGAGTCTTTGATGCGAATACACTCAAGTGCCACAACACATCTACTATGCAGAACAAAATTTTCCATGAAAGAAAAAGAAATGGATTGAATGCATAGATTTTAGGGTGTGCCACATCTTCATATGTCAATGCTTATTATTATGATATACAATATCCATTTATATGTTTGGTGTAAGACTCCTCTGGAGATTTCTATCCAACAACAACATCTATGTGGTAAAAGGTGTATTGTCAAAGGTTGCTCCATAAAGAATAGAAACCAAAAGGGGTATCAATACCATAAACTATTACAAATAGATTTGTCCAGCGTGTTGTCCACGTAAATCAAACCATAAGAAATCTCCTATAGACAAACAGATAGAAAATTAAACATTTTTTGATATCTAAATTGCCATAAATACAACATTTAAGTAATCTATAGGAAACTGATCCAACCATCCTTTGACATAACATCCATTGTACCAGAGAAATCCTTCACAATTGAAATTCAATAAACTAACAGATGATTATTCACAAACTAGGTGTTTATGATTTCAAGTACCCAACAAAGTTACCAAGCCCACCAAAATAGAGCATAGATTTCAATGCTATCAAACCCTAGGTCTCAGTCTTAGAGATTTATGGTGTCTTCATATACATGGTTATCGCATCACAAGTATCAAATTTGAATTTTTTTTTCAACTAGCCAAAACACAAAGAAAAGATGTCGAAGATACAAGGGCAAGGGCAATATGGAAATCTTCCTATGGTGCATTCATGAAGACATCAAATGTTCGGGATAGTTGAAAGGTTCAATCTTTATTAAATTTGGTTTTTGTATCAACTGAAAGAAAATTTTAATAATTTCTATAAAAGTGTGCAAGGAACATATGATCAATCCTCTTACCTCCATTAAGAAGAGTTTCTGAGGTGCATTTCCATGAAATATTTGCAGAGAGCTTGCAATATCGTCGCTCGTATCCTTCAAATACTTCACTCATTCTCCCTGCCTATTCAAACAACAAATCCAAAAAAATTATGGATCAATTGGGAAGATCAATCGAATGAATCTGCTGATCTCCCCAGGCATACATGAGAAATATCCTTGGAACGTAATATCGTGACGTGCTCTACTCTGTTGGCCTTATTTTGCGAAAAATTGTGGGAAAGAAGATGATCAATTATAATCTTAAACTCTTCTTTTACTTTTTTTTTTACACTGATTTGTTCTCAAACTCTCCCATGTGCTCTGCTTTGTCGGCCTTCTTTTGTGAAAAATGGTGGGAAAGAAAATGATCAATTGTAATCTTAATCTCTTCTTTTACATTTTTTTTACACTTGTTTGTTCTCAAACTCTCCCATCCTACCTCAAAATATATCTAAATGGAAACCATGTTCTAGATTACATGTAGTTTAAGTGTTTGAAGAACCCCACTCCATATCGAGATCGCAAAAGGACATGTTATAAATAGATTTTCCATGTTTTCTAAATCTTCTTTACATAAAGAGCATCTTCCAAGATCCTGAAAGCCCCTTTTATCATTATTATCTGATCTGAATTTGAAACTACTTGTAAATTGTTTGCAAGGTATTCAATTCAGAAATATGCATGTTTAAAAGATTTCCATGTCTTGCAGAAAGAAAACAAATGAAATTTTCAGCTGTTCATGACCCATTTAAGCATAGCAGATTATTTTCCTTTTACTTCTTAACACACTAAAATGAATTTGTTCTGGAAAATAAATCAACCACAGATGCAAAAGAAGTTGATAAAGCAGTTCACCCCTCCTGGGCTACGTCTGCTGGGTCCAAAGCCCCCAAATGGGCCTGTCCTTGTTTTAATTAAATGCTCAAATTGAATATACAGCTGAATAGAAGCATCTACAGGTGGAATAGATGGTAAAAATGGATTCAGAACACTTGAATCCTTCAGGATTGACTGCTGGTTCACCTCCAATGGATACCTGCAACCCTATACAGTCTTCACAATACTGGGCCCTGGTGGCGCCTAGAACTTTCACGGCTCCAAAACCTTCGCAAATGACCTCAGATGGCTGTAAGACCTGCACCAATGGCTTCAGAAGGTCGAAAATACCCAAAATCAAAAAAATTCTTCCAAAACCGCCTTTCCTAGCCAAAGTTATGGCCAATTAAAGTTTTCCTCCAGTTATGCCTAGAAACACTCCAGCTAACTTTAGTTGGAGTCCAGTTAGGCCTGCCAAATATGGCGGGCCCGCCAATTTTGGCGCTCCTGCCAGAATCTCCGCCAAATGAACTGCAGTTACATTAAATGCTAATGCATGGAGGGCGGTTTATCTCGGATTTCGTGCCCGGCGGTTAGGGGGTTGAGCCCACGGTTATGGGCCCATGGTCATATGGGATGGGGGGCTGGCCCTTAGGGGCTGGCCCCCTTCGGGCCCTGCCCAATAGAAAGTCAAACCTTTTAAATAATTTCCGCCGCTCCATGACACATGTGATGCTTGTGGTGCATTGGTAAAGCGCTTGGCTGGTGGGGAAGAGGTTGCGGGTTCAAAACTTTGAACTCCCAAAAATTTTGAATATGCGCCCATAATGCTTGCTGACGTCATTTGGGGGCCTCCGGGCCTGCCACGTGGCATCCTGTGATTGGCTGTGCAAAGGGAATATTCCCTAGAATATTCCAAGGAATATTTTACGAAATATTCCTTTTTTAATTTTTTTTTGAAAAATTAAAATTTTCAATGTTATTGACAAATTCTTCTTTTTGCCATAACTTCCTCATACGGCGACCGTTTTTCAAACCGTTTACGGTGCTGGAATCAGGAAGATGAGCACTTTCCATTCATTTAACTTTGAACTAGTTCTGAGCATTTTAAAATTTGAGCATTTTACGACACTTAGGACATGAGCACCTGATCACGCCTCCCCATTGGGAAGCTTTTGGACCCCAAAAGCCTTCAACTACCTGTTAATGAGGTGAGGGTACAGCTCCCTCACTCTGTCCACCTCCATCCACTTTTTCTTGTTCAGTTTGCTGCCTTTGAAACCAACCCGAACATAATCTACACTACCCCTCCTTGAAGTGTGTGCCCTTCTGTCAAGGATTGTATCTTCTTTCAGCTTATCTAAGAATTCTGGCGAGAAATCTTCTATAGATGGCAACTGAACAACACTTTCATGATCAGCAATCAAAGGAGGTTCATACAAACGTAAGTTCTCCACATTGACAACAGAATACATTTGCATGTAGGAAGGCAAATCTAATTGAAAAGCATTATTTCCAACCTTCTTGAGGATTTTGAATGGACCATAACGAATAGGCTTCTTACAACAGTTCCATTTGGTAATAAGGTACAAGAAAGGTACTTTGAATAAGGTTCCTGATATGCTTTCAAGGCCTATTATTGGTGTTGTTACTTTACTTAAGAATGATTCCATTGTACATGATAGTTACATAGAACAATATGCATCTGATGATGACTTTAAAGATGTGTATGCTAACTTGAGTAAATGGAATCATGTAGAGGAAAATGACTATCACATGCATAAAAATTTGCTGTTTCATTTGGGCAAGTTGTGTATACCACAGGGGGAGAGAATAAATGTCATAAGAGAAGCTCATTCTTCTCTTATTGCTGGTCATTTTGGTGTGAGCAAAATAGTTGCACATCTACAGAGGTATTGCTATTGGCCTCGCATGGTAGATTCTGTTTCAAGGTTCATAAGAGGATGTTCATTATGTGCTACAAGCAAGCCTAGCAATAGGAAGCTTGGCTTGTATACTCCTTTGCCGGTACCTTCTAGACCATGGGAGAGAATCTCTATGGATTTTGTAGGAGGTTTGCCAAAATCTAGAAATCAACATGATTATTTATATGTAGTAGTTGATCGTTTCAGCAAAATGTGTATACTTATGCCTTGTAAGAAAACTATAATTGCTGAACAAACTGCTGAATTATTTTTCATCATGTATGGATTCACTTTGGTTTGCCTACTTCCATTATCAGTGACAGGGATTCCATATTTGTGGGGAATTTTTGGTCCAACCTATGGGAGATGATGGAAACAAAGTTGAAGAAAATTATTGCTTTCCATCTGCAAACAGATGGACAAACCGAAGTTGTGAACAGAACCATTGTGCACCTCTTGAGAGGATATTGCAGCAAGCATCCCAAGCTGTGGGATGAACATTTGCACTACATACAGCATGCTTACAATCATGCCAATCACTCTTCCACAAACACCTCACCGTTTGAAGCTTGTTTTGGTTACTTGCCAAAATCACCTCTTGATTTCATTCTTGAGAAAGATGTTGCCATTGAGGGACATAGTGATATTGACAAAGATCATTCATTCATTGAAAGAATTCAGCAAATACATCAGAAAATTCAAGAACAACTTGAGAAGAGTCAAGGCAAGTACAAGGAAAGACACGACAAGCATAGAGTCGATCACAAGTTTCAAGAAGGGGATGAGGTATGGTTGTACATTAGTAAGGAAAGGATGCAAAGAGAAGGTAAAAATCTGAAGCCATTGGCACAGGTTTCACAGCCATCTGAGGTCATTTGCAAGTGTTTTTGATTCGTGGAAGTTCCAGGAGCCACCAGGGCCAAACCAATTTGGGAGCTGCATTGGGAATTGTGCAGCCAGTGAATGTGGAACGAAGGTCATTCCTGAAGGTTTTCAGCATTTTGAATCCATTTCTACAGCTCGTTTTGCCTTCTGAGGCATTCTTCTCACTGTTTAGCTTCAGGGAAGCTTTCAGGGCTACTAGGGCCATTTCAGTGGTTGAGCTGTTTGGGGGCTCTGTTCATCCGTTTTTGGTGATTCAAAAGACTACGTCTGCTATTTTCGACCTTCTGAGCCTAATGGAAGAGGTTTTAGTACCAATTGAGGTCATCTTCACCTCAAAATTCTCCATGCAAGTTTAAAGGGCCACTAGGGCCAATTGGGGAAAGTATTGTATAAGGTACAAATTTCACTGTTTAGTGTTTGGGAAAGAGCATGTTTAGCTAATTCCTATCTTCTGATTCTGTATTTACAGTTAGATCTGTCCTTTGAGACACCCATATTCTTGTATTAGCCTTTGTAGAGTTTTTAATACAAAAGGACAAGCCTAGTTGGAGAGGTTTGGTCCAGTAGATGTAGCCCAGAGGGGGGGTGAACTGCTTTATCATTTTGATGTCTTTATTTGCTGAAGATGATATGCTAAACAAAACTGATATAAATTATTAAACAACAAATAAATATAACTTGCATACATACATAATCACCTGTTGAGCTGCAGAAAGTTACTTGTCTTATTCCGCAAGACCTTAAACTTCAAGTATGTGTATGTCAAAGACTTCTAAGTGTTTACTTTGTTATTTCTTTAGGCAGAGCCTGTAGAGGGCCAGGTAGCCGTTGGAACTCATCCTCTTTTTAGAGGTGACATGTCCAGTGAATGCCCCTACAGTCTATCTTTGTATAAGAAATAAGAAGTTTATACATTTTTAGAGGTCATTTGGAGTGTTTAGCTCATAGTTGAAATTATTGGAAATGGATACCTTGCACCCTTAAACAAGTACATTCCATTTTCAGAACATTATCCCAAGTTAAAATATTATTGTGGACTACTAGCCACATAAAACATTTTAATTTGAGATATCCCATCTCTAGGTGTTATGAAACAAAAAAGCATTATCATTCAAGCCATGTCCATGAGAAATAATTTTATAAATCTGTTTAACTGAGATCTACTCATTATACATAACACCTTCCCATTTTAGATTTTCTTTCTTCTCAATGAGTTTTAAACCTTTTAGACTTAATTTTGTTTTGAAACGTGCCCATTCCACAAATAGATCCTCCGGAAATCCAAGTTCAAATGCATTAAGCCAATAACTTGTAACAGAAGAAGATCCTCAATCAAAAGAGATTAAGTTCATAAAGTAAAGACTTTTCTTATGTAAATGCTCAAGGATGAGAATAGAAATAGTATGTATTCCATCCATTCCTTTGATATCACCTATTCCTATTGCTACGCTATTCCCCCTTCCAACCTCCCATCTCGGATTTCGTAGTAGTCACTATTTGTTTCTAAACTTGCTTCTTCATATATATGATGCCACCTTCTTCTTTGGAGCTGCCTCTTTAATCCATTCCTTAAGTTGTCTATTTTTTAGATATTTCTCTTTAATAACCTATTACCAAATACCTTTGCCTTGGAAAGTTTTCCATAATTTCTTTACAATTAAAGCCTTGTTAAAACATTATGTGTCCTTTATACCCTACCCTCAATCATTCTCATGTCTTGCAAGCACCTCTAAATAGACCAAAAGTATCTTATTTGTGGATTTAGGCCTAGCCCAAAGGCACCTAGCTATAATAGCATCAATTATTTTGGTCTAAAGATACTGAGGGGGGCAAGATACTGAGGTCTGAGCCCTCTAATTGCAATGAAATCACCTCCTCCCCATTTTTCATGAAATGCTTTGAAGATGAAAACTGTTTAGGGTTTTGTCAAAGAGTGCAAGAAGTAGGTTACCATGAGAATCTCATAGATATATTTTCCCTCACCTTGAAGGAAGACAAGATCACCATTGCAGGGATGAATTTCATTTTTTCAGTGGATGTCATCTCTCAAGCTACAAGCATACCAAACCATGGTGAAAACTGGTTCAAAGGCATGAACCTAGACCTAGAAGAGTACAAACCCTACTTGACATCACAATCAAAGAAACTCACTCACATGTTTTCCCATTAAGATACTTGTTGGAGAGATATGAACCATTTGATGAAGGTTGTCATGAAGTTCTTTGCATGTGAGGGAAGATTTTATAGGCTATATCAATACCATATAAGACACCTCATGCACTTTATAGCTCCCAAATCTCTAAATTTGTACATCTACTTGTGTACAAGCCTAACCAAAATGTTTGAAAGGTTGCAATTGAATTGGAAAAGTGCATTATCCCAGCCTCTTTCACCATAGCCTGATAAAGGTTATAGTACTCCATCATTTGAAAGAGAAGAACATGACATGGGACACCTTCATTGAGGCAGCCTTGAAAACGCATATAACCACTTCACTAAACCAGCACCAAACCATGTCAGTACAACCCATGGAGGTGGGGTCATCAAACAAACATGATGAGCCTAAATTTTCTAAAACCGACCTGAGCCTATCTATCAAGCCTAAAATCCTTTACATTACAATCATCTTTTGACTATGATTTCATAGAGAGAGCCCTCTTTGGTTTGGTAGGGCTAGCTACCAAACTAAAAGCTTGGTCTGTGGTTACCTCCATCAATCTCCTCATCAACCTAGGACATTATGGAGGATAACAAAGGGCATGAAAACTAGGGAGTGTTGAGGTGTTTTAGTGAATGTAAGGTTCCCAAGTCATGGAAAAATGTAATGCTAGTTGTAAGGTCATGACTACCAAGGTGTGTTAGGGAATGCTAGGGCATGCTAACATGTGCCAGATAGTACGAAGACATGTCAAACAAGCTACGATGTGCCAAGTGCTAAGGAATGCCAAGACGTACAATGGTGTGACAATGCATGCCAGGGACTGTCAAGGAAACAGAAGGGAGGAACAAGTTAAACTACAAGGAAATGAGCACATAATAGGGTTAATAAGTCATAAATTTACCTTTACCATGAGGGGCATGCTAGGCACACCGACACTAGGTGCCAATAGGTGCCAAGTGCCAAGTGCTAATGCATTCTAAGTGCCAAATCTTCCTCCATTTCTTCTCATCTAGTTTCCAATAATTGATCTCAAATAACTTTAATATTAAACCATGCCAAAGCATACTAAGTCATCTCAATGCATGCCAAACATGCTTATAAGACTTTCCATGTGCCAATGTGTGTTAGGGAGTGTGATGCATGCTATGAAGTGGCAACGCATATTGAAGAGTGCTAAGGCATGCTGGAGAGTTCCAATGCATGATGAGGAGTGTTAAGGAGTACTAGGAAAACACAAGGGAGCACTAGGTCAAAATGCATGGAAGTGAATGAATATGAGGATGTGTCAGGGAGTGTCAATGAGTGCTAGTTGTCATGCCAAGGAGGGAGTGACAAGGCACGCTAAGAATGGGTAAGGCATGTCAGGGAATATAAGGGAATGTCAAGAAGTGCTAGAGTGTGCTAGGTAGTTCCAGTGTGTGCTAACATGTGCCAAATAGTGCCGAGGCATGCCAAGTGCTAAGACATGCTAGGATGTACAGGGTGCCAGAGTATGCCAATATGCGTCAAGGAGTTTTAAGGAAAAAAAAGGAATAACCAAGCTAAATTTCAAGGAAATGAACACATAAGAGGCTCAATAAGTCGGGACTTTATATTTTTCAAAACAGGCATGCTAGGCACACTAATAATATGTTCCAATACATGCCAAGTGCCAATGTGTGCCACATGATAATGTTTATCAATGCAATATTATGTCAAGGTGTTCCAGGGAATGCTAGGGACTACAGGGCATGCCAAGACATGATAGGGGAGTGCTATGTTATGCTAGGGCATGCCAACATGTGCTTGGGCGTCCTACTCATGGCAAGGTGTTCTAGGTACAAAGATGTTCCAAGACATGCGAGGTGCCAAGGAATGTTAGTGTATTGTTCCAAAGCATGTTAAGGTTTTCCATGAGTGTTGAGGAGTGCTAGGTCTCTCTCATTGATAGAATTGACAGAGCTTGATTATTGATTAAATAATACAGTTCCTACACACACTAGTGGAACTTTATTTAAAGGAAATTTGCTTGATAATAAACCTAATAGAGTTGAATCATGTGTTGACTCATAGGAAAACTATATTCTTATGACTTGAGGGAAATGATACACACTAATTACTTCTTAACAAATTGACTAACTATTATAACCATTATAACCTTGGACACATAATGAAAGAAACTCCACAACAATGGTCTTAAATCGTTATATTTTGACAAAATATATAGTAACACGTACATAGCATAATCAAAAACTTATTGGAATGATCAATGATGATGAACATTTTTTGACTGTCACCAAAAGTAACCAAAAAGAGAATTGGTGAGGGTCAATAAAATATCATCACTAGAAGTGTCATAAAAGAGAGAATTGGTGATGAGCCTTTAACTACCCTCACCAAAAGTGTCACAAAAGAGAGAATTAATGATGGGACTTTAACGACTCTCAGCGAAAGTGTCATTGAAAATGGATTTGGTGACAAACTTTAAAGGAGCATCACTATATACACTTACAACAATGATTTTGAAATACCATCACCATATGTGACATTGGTGATGAACCTTACAGGTCCATCACAGGCATGAAGCTTCATCAAAAAATCATTGGAATGATCAATGACGACAAACATTTATTGACCGTCACCAAAAGTAACAAAAAATATCATTAGTGATGATCAATAAAAGATCATCACTAGAAGTGTCACCAAAGAGAGAATTAGTGATGGGACTTTAATGACCCTCACCAAAAGTGTCACCAAAGAGATAATTAGTGACGGGCCTTTAACGACACTCACCAAAAGTGTCATTGAAAATGGCCTTGGTGACAAAACTTAAAGGACCATCACTATATACAGTTACAACAATGCTTTTTTAAAGACCATCCCCATATGTGACATTGGTGATGGACCTTAAAGGTCTGGCACAGGCATGACCCTCACCAATGACCTTTTTCCTTGTAGTCTATGTTACATGACTTTCACAGGCTCATGAGAAAAAACCATGAGTTAACTCACTGTCACTCCATCTTTCATTCAAAGTTGACTTTTTAAAGATGGAAAGATTGCCTCAAGCCCATCTATAGATTTTTCATATCCTGACATATAATATTAAGCATGGAGAAAGAAATAAAGCAAGGAAACATCATCTAGAATTTTGATTTTTTCCTAATGTGAACTAGTGAAGAAATTGGAAAAATTGGAGCCTCCCATTTCCTATATATTGGAGGCTATGCCTTTGTAATTAAGAGGATAATTTATGCATTGTTATGCTACCAAGATACTGTTGAGAGAGATATTGAGGAGCTAGGAGCTGGAGGAAGGCTTGTTGCAACACTTAATGGTTGTCATCTTCCATCGCTATTTAATAATATACCTATTTTTGTTGTGTTTATATCATGGTCTAATGATCACATTTTATATGTTCATTCTTCTATGATCTAGACTAATCCTTTTATATTGATGCATTCAATTTTTATATACTATTATATGTTAGTATGCTGAATTGTTAAGGTTTATATATGTTGTGAGGATCACTTGTTGTCGACCTTGTGTGCAAGTCTCACTCTTGGAGTTGGTTAAGGGTTCCTTCTCTGCCACATTAAACACTCAAGCAAAAATATGAAAAGGAAAAATAGGTTTTCACTCATCCTTTCTTTGTCAATTATTTTCTAACATTGGTACGATTGAATGTTTCTTACTTGAATAGCCTTAGATCCCTTGATTCATCGTCCTTAGGTTCAAAGAAACCTGAGAGGGTTTATTTTTCATATACCCATGCATTAATACCTATATCAAAATTGGCAACCATACTGGGGATTATACAAGTGTTTGATGCCAAATCCGTTTTCACACTCGCTAGACTGTATTGTGCATATTAGAGACTATCATCTCCATTAGTGGTCATCCTCGCATCTGATAAAAATTCCCATCATTTATAGTAATCAGACAATTTCTTACATATTCGACTTCAACTCCTTTATTCACATGTGCATAACTATGCTATTTCAGAAGCAGTGATGAAGACCTTGGGTAGAGGATTACATCTCTCAGCCTTGTTTCCTTTCCCAAGCTACGACTATTGTTTTCAGAGAAAACTTATCAGATTGTTCAAATTATGAAATATTCCACATTGCACCTATCCGTGGACATGGCAACCATACCTTCATTATATATCAATCTAGTTTTGCTACTGAACATGGGAATGCCTGACTCGGGACATGATTTTATATTCTAACATATTCTTGTTGTTCATAGGTCTCCTTCAGTTTTGATTCTCTATCACTCCCTCTCATCAGTTACGTTATATAAATTAATTTTTCCATCATCTTCTTCTTTGAACTGAAAATCTAAGGGGAATCTATTGCAATGGAAAATACCTTCTCATTAGGTTAGAGGAGAATACCAACTTGGACTAGAATAGAACCTTAATTTATCAACCTTTTTGCTAGACAATGGACCCAAAAGATACTAAATCACACAGTGCATCCCAAGAGTATCTCTTACCTGAGGACTTATTTACTGAAGGTGTCTTGCTTCAATTTAATCCTCCACTTACTAACCCTCTTAGGCATATTTTGGTTCAGGTTGCACCCATGCCTATCATGTATTCATCAACTTCCACTCCTAATGTGTCAATAACTACTAACGAGTCATGGTATTTTGTGGAAAACATTTCTCCCCCTCCACTTCCCCTACCTACAAATATTTCAACACAATTGATATATTATCCTACTATTCATAATATGCCTAGTCCAGGCATCCCTACTACACCTGCTATGAGTGGAGCGGAATGCCTTTTTGTCTCTACCCCTTTGGTGTCAGATCCTAGACCTTCAGTTATCATGCCCATAGGTGTTGTTAGTACAACTACCTTCAACAATCCATTTCGTTGGAACCCTTTGCTAAGTTATAACCCCTAGACAGTTACAACTAGGGGCAATGTTTCCAGCATGCATATACCCATTGGGGGCATGACAGTTCCTATACCTTCTATGATAAAATGTGGTCCTTCGATGATTGATATTTTTCATTTTGGTGGTTATACTGTCAGTGGTGGTCCCTCACCCATTGTGCCTTATGTGGCCAGTGATATCCCTCATCTCGGTCTTGTTGCATCTATTTGGGACCTCCATGCTCAACAACCATTGAATCAAGGGGACAACTTATATCCTGGGGGAAACCAATTCTTTCGTACCAAACATCAATTTAGGAGTGTTCCTTATGAACCACCACTTTATACGAACCTACCTTCACCACCAAGAAACTACTATCTATTGCAACCTATGTACCCTTCTAGAAACTAGTTGATGGAGGGGGCCTTCTAGTCCCTCAGGTCATCTTACTCCACCTTGGTTTGATTTGGGGCCACCTACACCTTTACCCTTCTTGGTTACTATATATATCCAAGATTTGTACAAGTTAACAAATGAGCCCATCAACCATAAATTTCTTTGGCCTCTAATCCCACATAAAATTGTTGCTGATATCTTGAAGTTTGAAGTAAAATAGGGAGATGACCCAACAACAAATATTACAACTTACCATATTTTATGTGTATCATAAACTATGATTCATGATAGTATCTATCTCAAACTCTTCCCACAAAACTTGTCTGACAATGTAGTGCAGTGGTACATTGAGTTTCCATGAGCTTTTGTGAATAATTTCAACACCCTTGCCATGGAATTCTTAAATCACTTTTAGTTTCCTATCTGTTATGAAACCGAAATGGAACTTCTGAATACATTTCACCAAGACCCATCCATGAACATCTATGATCATATCAATGAATGGAAATGATAGTGAAGGTTATTCAATGACCCGATTTTGGATTACCTCTTAGAAGACTAGTTCTGTAATTCTATTCTAACTATCATCGCAAAGGATGTTTCCATGTCTGGCATGGCTATTGAAGACAAATATATTCAATGTGCCTAGAATTTAGATCTGATTTATTTGCAATTTTGCATGATTTATGATTTGATCCCTAATTCGCCTTGAACTTCCAATCCTCCTACTACTCAGTAGCATGGTGATCATGTTAATGGTATCGTTCATAGTACCACTATATCTACTGTAAAACAATTAAGCAGGCATGTTTCTTAGTTGTATGTTACTCTTGATCTCATTCCTACTACCCAATTTTCTTCTCCTCCAACAACTACGATCAACTCTATGAAGTATACACAAAAACCCAACGATAAGGACAAGAAGAATAAGAAAATGACTCCTCCTTCTATAGAGAAACATATGTCCCAAAACAACCCAAATCAAAATGGCCCGACTAACACTAAATCTCAGAAAGGAAAGGAGAAGCTTGTCAAGTTCCCTTACAAGATATATGCTAAGGACCATTTAACATATAAGTGTCCTTGTCTCCAAGAGTGCAAAAAATTCCTTGCACAAAGGACATTGGGAGGACCCCTTCAACCATTAATAACCCTTTTCCTTCTTAGCAACAACAACAACATCTTGTATCGAACCCACCACCTACTCCACAAGGGGGAAATGATGATTCATACCCCCCTCCTCCTAGAGATGGATCATCAACTATTTACACCTTTGAAATAGTTTATTGGAAAACACGAACCAAAACCTATGAAAATCCTGTCCCAAATGCCTCAGACACTACATGGAGTTCCATTCCACTTCCACTCAATGATCTACATATCAAAAGGCCTATTTCTCACAACGTGGTTCATCTCTCAAAAGGAACACTTTGACATAGGACACATAACTCATCCTCTCACGCTGCCCATAACTATAGTATTGTAGAGGATATACCACAAGCACCCTCTTCTATGTTAGCACTCGAAGTATTATAAAATTTCCCAACACAATATAACCTTTTTATTTTTTCCATAGGTGGGATCGACCCTTAGGATTCCAATCTAGACATTTTTGACATGGAGAAAAGTAAACCTCTCCTCTCCCATCATCTTGCATCCTAAGTGCAATTTATGATGAAAGGAAAAGCCATTCACTGCACCATCATTGATGAAGGTGTGTCAACTTGTGTCATGGATACTTCCTATTGGCTCACTTTTGGTTTGCCTTGTTTGGTATTTACTTACTAAGGTAAGTTAAGCTCTTAATTCCTTTATCAACCCGAGAATGTACACTTAGAGGTGCTCGCCTAAAGTATATAGATCTAGAAGGATCTAAGGTTTTAATGATAGCCTAGTGAAATGAAATTAACAATGCTCTATTATAAGAGGACTTTCATTGTCTTTTCAATCACTCAAGCATCAATCTAGATGAAACAAATTTTATGCAATTCTAATTGCCTAGGTAACAAAACAGAGCATTAATGACTGGTTAAAAATCCTAGCATTCCCTTACAAGAATCATGCTCAATAGAATCCTTTCTCAATCATAACAATCCAAAGTAATTTCAATAACTAACTAAATCAAACAATGAATAAGATAAGCAATGTTGCAAACCAATAACAGTTGAATCTTTTTACAAGAATCACTTATCAAACTGACAATTGAATTTAACAATTACAATCTGAATCACTTGGAAATCAAACCAAGACTATCTTCAAAGTTAAAGCCAATAAGCAAATATGGAAATTGTATGACAACAAGCATATGTATCAATTTTCCATATCAGAATTGGTTGAATCCTTTTACGAGGTTCTTTTCACAATAAATGCAAGTCTTTTTCAATTGATAACTTTAATAACATAACCTTTCCTACAACACATAAAATAACTTCTAACTTTCAAATCCGAATATGCAACTAGTAAGGAAACTTGAAAACAAAGTGTACCAATGTAGTGATGAGGGCCCTACAACACTTCATAAGCACACTGAATAACGATTCAGGAGAGTATGACTATTGGATTTGGAAGCATAAAATTGATAATGAAGTCTGTATTAAATCTGGAGATTAAAAATGCACAAACTGTACTTTCATATGTTCACCATCTAGCTGAAAACATAGTCTTCTCCCATAGGTTATTTATCATGAATCCTATAACAAAATAAGTTATTCCTCCTCCCTATTATCCTAACAGAATTCTATTAATTACATCCAAGATGGTTGAAATTCAATCAGTTCCTTCATTTATGCAAAAATTCTCAAAATAGAAATTTTTCTCTTCACAAAATATGGAAATCTTGCTGAAGTGGCAGGGTTTGACCAGCATTGACCGGAGACTTATTTCCTTCAAAACTGAAAGTGGATAGGTGATCCACCATCCATGTAAATTTTACTTCATGCCCACAATCTTCAAATTCTCTCACCTACTATGCAACATGTCAAACAATGGAGCATTTACAGGAAGTCACAACTTCTTGTAATTTGCTAAAAAATGTCATTTTAACATAATAACTTCAAAAAATAATTTCAAGCTAAAAATAATGATAATGACATCATATGATTCAGTTTCTAAGGATTATAGCTGGAATATGAAGGTTAAATGGTCAAAAATGATAATCAAAAGAGGATTTTAAGTGGAATGGACAGTCATAATTTGATACCAACACGCCTTCTCTTTCATCGCTGTCAAATTTCCTTAAATATTTTGATGGCCACACTTTCATCCCAAAGGGATATATTGCTATCTACCCGATCACTCTTGGTGGGAAAACTATAATGGTGGACATCGAAGTCATAAATCACCATCTTAACTACAATATCCTTTTAGGGCACAACTGGACCTATGCTTTGATATCCATTGTTTCATCATTATTCCCTCTGGTCTGTTTTCCTCACTAAGGAAAAGTTGTGATAGTGGACCAACTTTATTTTCGCACCCAAAAATTTCTACTCTTGACTTCTAGCAATGTTCCTTTAGTAGGTGGTAATACAAAAATTTTCGTTGGTCTTAGTACTGTGGTCTTTTGAAAGATTCCTCTCTTATGAGGTATTTCATTCTACCACCACTTGAGGTTCTTATGGTTTTTGCTATACCTATTGGATCTATGGATATGAGGATCATCTCGTCTCGTTCCACCTTCGATTCCTGTGGAGATGAAATGTTGTTGTCACCAGTGGAACTGGATGGTCAAGCTATTCAATAAAGATTTGAATCTCCTCTTTTCTTGGTTTGGGACCATGGTCCTATGATCTCTCCCATTGACACTCACTCTACTGATCTTTTCCCCATTGTCCTCCCCTCTGATGAGACTATTAAGGAGATCACATGTCTAAGTAGGCATCCTTGGAATGAGTTCCATCCTAATGTTTGAGTCCCTTTTCCATTTGCACTCAACAAAAATCATCTGGAAATATTGTCCCTTAATCAATATCACCTTGTTCCTTCCTCTTTGACGCATGTTCAAGAGTTATACTTGGAAGGAAAGTTAGGTAATCTCTTAGGGGAATGAACCTTTATACCCATCTTCCTTAGTCCTTATACTATCACTTTGGTCCTTGGTAAATGGGCCTATGCACTTATAGAATATGATGGGGACCCACTAAAAAAGGTACTATTTCTAGAACCTGGCTAGCTTTTACATTGTAACTCAAGTTTCCTTCTTTGAGCTCATTAAACTCCCACGAAGAAGACCAAGTATCCTTTTTATGGTATTTTTCTTGCTCATTAATATGAAAAACCTAGAGTTCGCTTCTTCGAGCTTGTTAAAACCCCATAAAGAATAATGGGCATTCTTTTTAGGGACTTTTTCTCACTTGTAAAACAAAAAAAAACTCGAGTTACCATCTTAGGGCTTGTAAAATTCCTACAAAGAATATTTGAGCAATTATTTTTTTGTCTTTTTCTTGCACCTTAAATAGAAAAGAATACTATGAGTTTTCTTCATCTACCTCATTTAAAATTTTACAAAGAATACCAAATTTACTTCATTCCCCTCACACTCATAACAAAATGATGTGGATATCTATTGAGCATAGTTGTGTCACTTTAACTAGACTCAATGGAATAAATATGGAAAAGGAACTATTTTGAGTATACTATTAACCCTTTGTCTCACTCGGTCATCAACCATAACAGAGGTACCCCATTGGAGTCCTTTTTAAGCTCTTTTTAGACTCTCTAAATGTGAAAATACCACAGATTTTACCCTTTCTAGACTTGTTAAACCTAAGAAGATTGGAAGAAAATGGGCAAAACAAAAATTATACTATCTATATTTTGAACAAATTTTTTCAGGAATACCTTTTCAATCCCTTGAACATGGCACTTTCTCAATAGACTCCTCTTTTTCCACATCTCTATGAACCCTACCATTTTATGAGTCTTGTCTTGATACCTAGATATCCCTACATGTTTGTGTCTAAATCCTCTTGGTGTTCCTGAGTTTCAACTACCTCGTTCTCCTAGTGCCATGTCTTCTATTGTTCAAGGGATAAACCTACTCTCTTATTCCTGTATCAACCATATACTCATATGACATATTTTCACTGATTCAGTTTGTCCCACTATTCTAAACAATCTCCATAACTAATTTCCTTGTCTCGTTTCACGTCAATTGGTGTAGGACTCCTTATCGCCTACCTTTGAATGATCTCTTCCTATTGAATTCAACATCTAATCTAGGAAGTAGATCAAGAAACATTCAGCACCCTGGAGATTGCATTCCTTAGTGGTAGGTTTTAATGCATTTGATTGGGGGTTTTCTTCATTGGTTCCCATTGGAACGATTATATGAGTGTTCTACGTCAAATGATTTTCACACTCACTAGATTTTACTACGCATCTGGGATAATATCATCCCTATTAGTGGACATCCTCACATCTATTAATGGTTTCCATCATTGGCTAGTAATCAGATGATTTCTCACATGTTTGACCTCAACTCCTTTATTCACATGTGCAAAAATATGCTTTTTTGGAAGAGTGACGAAGACCTTAGGTAGAGGCTTACAACACTTGGCCTTTCTTCCTCTCTCATGCTACGACTATATTTTTTAGAGACAACTTATTAGATTGCTCAGATTGTGACATATATCCACATTGCACCTATTTGTGGATACAATAGTCATACCATCATTGGATATCCGTTTGGTTTTTCTGTTGAGCATGGGAATTCCCAAATCAGGACATGGTTTTATATTCTAACATATGCTTGTTGTTCATATGTCTCTTTCAATTCTGATATGCTAACATTAGTTACATTATATAAATTATTTCATCCATCATCTTCTTGAAAATTGACCTCACACTATAGGGAGAATATGTTACACTAGAAGAGACCTCCTCATGAGCTCAGAGGAGAAGAAAAACTTTGACTCTAATAAAACCCCAATTTTCAAATCTATTTGCCACAGTAACACACCCGAGAAACTAGAAAGATGCACACTAATGTTGGAAAGTAACCAACAAGCCATGTTACCTAGATATTTACACTTTGTATCCTCCATAAGGGCACATTTCCTAACTTTCACAGGCTCATGACAAAAAATAACGACTTAACTCACTATCACATTGTCATTCACTCAAATTTTACTCTCAAAAGATGGAAAGGATTGCCTCGACCCTATCTATAGATGTTGCATATCCTCAAAGAGACTATTAAGCAGGGAGAAAGGAATAAAGCAGGGAAACATCCTCCAGCCTTTTGGCTTTTGCCTAATGTGAATTGGTGAATAAATTGGAAAAATCAAAGCCTTCCATTTCCTATATATTGGTGTTGGAAATAATACTGAGAGGGGGGGGGGGGGGGTGAATCAGTATTATCAGATCAGATAAAACTTTCAATTTCATACTCAGAAACATATACGCGACTTCAGTTAAGTGAACCCGCGTGTACACGCGACTGTGTCTAAAGCAACTAGCGTATATTCAGAGATCTTATGATTCAATTAGCTTATCTTCAGTAAATGCATCAGAACATTATTAACCATGTTAACAGTAAAAAGGTGCAGTATAACAGAACAAATCATCACACATAAGGCACACACATGAACACCATGATATAAGGTGGAAACCCAATGTGGGTGAAAAGCACCTGCTGCAATTTGTTTCTATCTTCCTTTAATAAGAAACTTCTTTTACAATGTACTGGTGCAGTCCTTTACCAGCACGCAGGCTACAACCTGCAGAGGGCTACAACCCTCATAGCTCTTGTACTAGCCGATCCATTTACTAGTACGTAGGTGCCTACCTACAGAATGCTCCAACCTTTACTCATTTTCCAGCTGCTCCTAGAAGGGAGCTACAACCCCCTGGCTCTTGTACTGGCTGATATGTTTACCAGTACGTAGGTGCCGGCCTACGATCTTCCCGGGACCACGTTTCATACATTTTCATACTGGATCCATGAAACTATCACCATTGTAGAACAACCTGCATCATCAATCTCTGAATCACCCAATACTGAATCACTGAAACCCTATCAAGAACACAGATAACATAACAACAACCAAATCCAACTCCATCTTCATACTTCACATTGTATACGCTACTTCGACGAACCCAACCTGCGTGTATACGCTCTTTTACCAAAGCCAACCCGCGTACAGATCTGCAAATTCAGACTTAAAACTCCGCAGCTATATCAGACATCAAAACTTACCCAGATCATAACAATAAACCTGCGCCAATAGATCTAGTCTATCCACAGTCAAACCATAAGAAGATAATCATTCCAAGCCTTGAGATCTCGTTCCATCATTCATCATCCTCCGCATGAGTGAAACCTTGGTTCAGATCACCAACCCATAACCAGCATTTGGATCTCACACTTCCTCAGATCTGCATCACTCACATACACTCATACTTTGGCCTAATGATCTTTCTCCTTATATAGCTTTAGGCCCTTCACAATACCACGGACCAAAACCATAGTAACACAATACCATCAACCTCAAAACGAGGGATCGACACGCCCGTCGAGACACCATGGTCCGAAACCATAGGCACAACTTCCAAGGACTAACCGCCACGGACCAAAGGTACTTTTCCACATACACGCTCTTTTACTGAAGCCAACCTGCGTGTACACGCGACTTGATATATAGAGAACCTGTGTATACGCGACTTGGTATATAGTGAACCTGCTTGTATACGCGACTTGGGCTTAACGAACCTGCGTGTATGAACTTTCTTGGCATGTTGTACTAAGATCTGTCCTCTGATTAAGTTGCCATCACCTGTACCAACCTCTGAGCACCTGTACCAACCTCTGAGCACCTGTACCAACCTCTAAGTGAGTTGCCATCAAGGACAACACTTGAATCATAATGCCAACAATTGGAGGCTAGGCCTTTATAATTAGGAGGAGAATTCATGCATTGTTATGCTGCCAAGATACTATTGAGAGAGAGGTTGAGGAGCTAGGAGTTGGAGGAAGGTTTGTTCCAACACTTCATAGTTGTAATCTTCCTTCACTATTTAATAACATAGATCTATTGTTAATCTTTCTATATCATGGTCTAATGCTCACATTTTATATTTTCATACTTATATGATCTAGACTAATGCTTTGATATTGATGCATTCAATTTTTATATGTTGTTATATGCTATTATTTTGAATTGTTAAGGTTTTTGTATGTTATGCATATCAATTGTTGTCCACCTTCTATGTAGGTATCACTCTTGGAGTTGGCTAAGAGTTCCTCCTCCACCACACTGACCACTCCAACAAAACTGTGCAAAGGAAAAATAAGTCTCCACTCATCCTTTCTTTTTCAATTATTGTCTAATGTTGGTATGATTTAATGTTTCTTTCTTGAAAAACCATAGATTCCTTGATATGTTTCCCTCGGGTTCTAGGAAACCTGAGAGGGTTTCTTGACCATCTACTTATGCATCAATCCCTACAACACCAAAGGATAGAATGAACTTTATAATATCACCAAGAGGAAAGGGATTTAGATCTAGTATTGAGACAATAGTGCGAGATATTTACTATATTGGGAGAAGGAAATTGTTCTACAAGCTTGAGGAGAATATCTCATTTATTGATGGTATACATTTTGTATCTATTTTATGATTAATAGAATTGAATGTTCCTTCCCATTAGATCTGAATGTATAATATATTACTCATGATTATGTTCATTAGTTTAATTTGATGGTCCTCTATGGAAGACCATTTGTTCTCCTTGTTTGGTGGTGATTGTGTGTAGGTTCTGGATCTATTGTGGAGGAAAATATCTCTAAGTTAGTGCAAGAATTATCTACGTGAGACTCAACACCCGCCACTAATCTGTGAGGATTTTAGGTGCAAAATGCAAACCCTTGATGAAGTGACTTATGCATGAATGATCGATCTAATTGATTTGTTTGGATATTTCTTGGTTTCATTCGCTTCTTGCCATATTCTCCTTGATTTGGTAGCCTTATCTGATCTATACAACTACATAGAAATAACTCCTAGAGTGAGAGTGAGAATTATATAGCTACTTTATCATTCTAATCCAGAGATTCTGAGTCACTTTGTCTTCAGGTCATATAGCCCAGAGAGGGGGAGACTCTACTAGAATCTAGAGAGGAGGCTACATGCTTGAAGGTATACTTGCTGTATCATTTCATTTTATGATCAATTAAAGTGAACATTCCCTTCTTGTAAATCTGAATATGTAATCGATTATTCATGGTTATGTTTATTCGTTTAAGTCGGTGGTCTTCTGCAGAAGGTTATTTGTGCTCCAAGTTTGGTGATGATTGTGTGTAGGTATTAAATATATTATGGAGGGTGAGATCTCCTAGTTTGAGGAAGGAATCTCTACATCAAATCGAACATATGTCACTGATTTGCGGGGATTCTAGTTTTCATGTCAAACCATAGTTAATGGATTGCATGCATGAATGATTGTTTGGATCATATTATTTGGGATGCATTTACCTTGTTGATTTTGGTCATGTTCTCTTGATTTGGTAGACTTTTCAGGGTCATAAGACTAGAAAGCAATATCTTCTTGTGGTTGTGTGTAATTTTCTATAACTTTGAGTTTGGTGTAGCTTTTGGTCGACATCAATGCAAAAGGGGGAGCTTGTTGGTAATATGTGTTTTTGGTTGACATTGATGTCCACCTTGT
Source organism: Pinus tabuliformis (assembly GCA_031772625.1). NCBI lineage: Eukaryota > Viridiplantae > Streptophyta > Pinopsida > Pinales > Pinaceae > Pinus > Pinus tabuliformis. The sequence goes on from CM062804.1 coordinate 1,012,900,305, forward strand.
AACATGTGCTTGATTGTTGCATATGTTTGGTTATACATATGTTCGATTGGTTGAAAGTGTTTTATTCTACAATGTTTAGTGTGTTTGATTGGTTGTATGTGTTTGGATAACATTAGGAAGGATTTTTCTGATGGTATTTGGTGTGATATCCTAATGGTTACCTAATTTTATTTTACTTTTTATGGTCATTATGAGGAATGGAAGGTAATTAATGTTTTGATTTGTTCCGATGAGAATAAAATTATAAATGTATTATGCTAGCATTGGAGGATGTGTGTGTGAGTGAGGGAGAGCTACAATGCATAACGATGCTTCTTGTATACTTGTAGCATTGATCAATAGAGCTTTAGAGATTAATTTGTAGAATTGAGATGTTATTGTTGCATTCATATAAAGTAGATGATATTGGGCCCAAATTGAAAATTATGAAATGAGGTCTGCATAGAGGTTTAGGAGGTTGGGGCCTCTGGAAAGTGGTGGATTCCGAAGATAGGAGCATGGATTCTTGCTGGTAGTGCCCAACAAAATAGTTGATAGAAAGTTGGTGATTTCTAGCTGGTAGAGGCCAACAAACGATAGTTGGGGTCATATATCCTAGCTCGTAGTGGCTAGCTAATCTATGTAAAGATTTGCTTGAATAATAGTAGAAAATAAGAGCAGTTAAACAGTTGCATGGTAGTTTTTCTCCCCTTGAGGGTTTTGTTGGCATAGGGGGTCCTGACCTAGGTTTAGAGTTAGTTGCACCAACCAACAAAACCCTACACTATTGGCCCTTTTGGAAACAACTCGCGTAGCGTAGGCTACAGTCTCACTTGAAGCAGTATGGGGGGGTGTAAGAACCAAGTTTCTACATCCAGAGACTAGTGTTATGTCTTCCAGTGCCTCATATCTACCTTCGTGTAGATCAATAAAATCTTGGGGCACATTGTTGCAACTCTATTAAACAGCCTTCAGACCTTCGCGAAAGGTCTATGATTGGTCCTTGCAGACCTCTAATAGTCAATCCACCTACTTACGTGCATCAGAGAGCAGTCCTAAATTAGTGTTCACACAAATTTACTTAAGTTATTAGTAAACCTAAGAAAGAGTACCAGAGTCTTCATGAACGTAGTTAAACATACATTGCGTACATTATTAAGACTTATTCAAGAGAATTGCATAACATTCAATCAATATTCTAAAACAAATCATTCATTGACATCATATAACATTAACAGAGATAACATAAATACTCAGGAATTCTTCGGAACTATCTTTATTGATCTTAAATTCATGGTTAGAAACTCAAAATTGCCCTACGCACTCAGTTGTAGGGGTTCACACACTTAGTTGGAGACTCTACCTAGGCCTTTGTGCACTTAGTTGTAGAGACTTTCTTCTTATATCTTACCCACTTCTTCTCATTATCACTTCCAATGTCTACTTGTCTCTTCTCTAAGACTCACTATTTATAGCCTTTTCAGATAATTCCATGGTCTGCGGACCATGGGTGAATCTCAAAACTGACTCAAAACTTTACAAAACAAGGGCTAAACCCCTTTGACTCTTATTCATCTACATGATTCGCATCCAAAAATCATGGAGACTTTACATTATTTACAAAAAAATGTACCAAAGCTTGGGTTATCTTAACCCCAAAACTGACCCAGGGGACCCCATCCCAACAGGTTTCCACCAGAAAACTTTGTTTCTCTTTGTGCATGATTTTCTTGATATCTATTATGGCATTTATGTGTTAAATTTATGTTGAGTTTACATATTCAGATTTGTTTTCTGATGTTGGTTTAGTAATTTTTTAGCATTTTTAAGAAAGCTTTTAAACCCATCTAGCACTAATAATTCAGCCCCCCACTCATTATTGATGTGATTTCTAACAACATCATAGGATTGGATGAGGAAATAAAATTGCAAAGGATTTGGTGAAAAAAAGCCTTGCTATTATTATGGAAAAATAATACACATAATTATACAAGTCAATTTATTCTCAGTGTGAAAAACATCATGCACAAGTGTATTAATTTCCACTTGAAGAGTCATGGAACACAAAAAATCAAAGGTTCTATAAAGGTTGATTTAAAAAATCAAACCTCATGGGTGTGCCAAAGAAGTTTTGCATAGAATGTGTGTCTATTTCTTTGATAGCCACATGGATTTGATGAATTAAGAACTCGAGAGTTTGTTGATCACATCACATTCAATGGGACAAATTTCTCTAATAGGTCAAAGTTTTTCTTCCATTTTTGAAGCTCTCCAACCTTAACTAGGAAGTTGCTATGGAAATTTACCCACAACCACTAGGATTTATTTCTATGTAGTATTATGGCCCTAACAAGACTACCAAATAAAAAAGTATATGACCAAAATCAAACAAGTGAATGAATCCCAAACCATATGATCAAAAGATAATTCATACATGTAGTTCTCTATCTCGGGTTTAAGATGAAACTTGTAATCATCGCAGATTAATGAAAGATGTTGGGTTCAATTCAAATAATCCTTGCTCCAATTAGGAGATCACATCCTCCATAATAGATATAAAACCTGCACATAAGCACCACCTAATAAGGAACACAAAGAGCCTTCCACATAAGATTGCCAACTTAAACAAATAAACATATACATGAAAAACTGATCATAAATTCAAATTTATAGTGAAGGGGACATTTACTTATATTGTTCATAAAACAAAATGATGCAACATGTATACCTTCAGAACTAGATTATTCTCTCCTATTTCGGGAAGAGTCTCCCCCTCTCTGAGAAGTATGACCTCAAGACAAAAAGAATCCCAATTATGAGTCAAAATTATAGCAGCATGACTCTATAATTCTCACTCTAACTCTCTAGCCTAAATCTCAAGGATAAAACAATATGTAAAGAACCATAGAGTCTGCAAGGAGGATGAATGTATGCACTTAGGGTGGAGAGAAGTAAGGAATCTTATGTATTCATTCACCCAAGCCAACTCCAAGAGATAGGATAAGATGAGGATTCGAATTGATCTTTTGGGAAACATAAGTCTCTAAAACATAAGTCATGGTTGCAAGGATTAAACTGAGGAAAGATTCAAAACTGCTAGGAAGAAGGGTGCATCTTGTGATTGAAGGCTTATAGCTAGTCTGTTAAACATTGGGTCTCTGTGGCTATGGAGAAAACTAGGCCAAAAGAGTAGTCAAAGATCATACAAATGGTTAGAAGTGCAAGAAATCACTAGTGTTATCCTTAGGGAGAAAAATAGGCTAATAAAAATCCCCCCCTAATGCATGAGATCAGAAGAGTAATTGATGGTCGAAATACATTACAATAAACCTCATAGGTCGAAATGGGAGGAAGGAAAAAGAGCTACGAAACCATATCGGAAGAAGCCAAATGTTGTAGTCTCATTTGTGCTAATGATATCCCCAAGGTGGGCATACCCATGCTCAATCATAAAGAGATACTAAACATGGCTTCCAAAAATACAATGCAGATCCATGACATGAAATGCTAGGAGTCCCCATGATGGGGCCATGCAATAAAAGTTGAACCACTTATTTCCTAAAGGTTGATTATACCAGGGAAAAATTAGAACCATAGCATTATCAGGAATGACTCGAGGACATATGAGGTGAGTGGTTCGATGAGCTAGTGGAGCTCTTTCAAAAGGGTTATAAAGACATAAAGAGGGTACAAGGCACTCGTCGATAGTGAGAGAGGAGTTGGTAACTTCAGTGAAAATTTTAGCATTAGAAGCTCAACAATTGACTCGTTCTATTGGTGTAACTTCGAAGGAGGGCCAAGGAGATGTCCCGTGGGTTGATTCAATATTTCATTTTCCAATATCTAACTTTTCCAAGTTAGGAAGACTAGAGGTATCAAGAGGCACATTCTCCCTAGGATGATCAATAGGTGGATCCATTACCTCTAAGATGAATTTTGAGGAGAAGACTCGTCATCAAGGGAGTCATGAGGAAGAGGTGGAGTGATGGTCTCAAGGAAAATTTTGAGGGTGAAAATTTATCTTAAAGTTTAGAAATATGGGTGAATGTTACAGTCCCTAACATGCATATCTTTGTAAAAATATTGAAATTTCAAATGATTTTACATACTCTTTATAAAAATTTAGCAATGTTTAAGGTAAAATAGTTTTATGATATAAAATTTGGGTGAATCATTTTTAGGAAAAATGGAAATTGGAAGATCTCTTTTTTGGAGAAAACATAGAAAATTAGCCCACCTGTGAATATTAACACCCTAAAAATTTTCATGGATGGTTTATGTGGGTAAAGGATCCTCACCATATTAAATATTAGAATTGAGTTTCTGACCAACGTCAGGAGGTATTGACAAGACTCCCAAGGAGGAAATCCCTTCCAATAATTCATGCTCACCATGTTTATCTACATATATAGAATAAGGCACCTCCCAAGGGTTAGGATGTCTATGGGGTCCATAGATGACAGAAGAGACCATGTGCATAAGAGTAGTGATATAATAAGAAAGATTGTTGGATGGGCATAAAGAAAAAACTCCAATGGGAGATCAAATTTTGAATAAACCCACATCAACAGTCTCATAAATCCTACAATTATTTTCGATAAGTGGGATAAAATTCCCCATAGCGGTAGGTTGGGTCAGTGGCACACAATAGTCTAACTAATCGATCATGACTATATTTCCTTGATGGGGAAAGTAGAGAACATAAAATACTGAAGAGATGACATTGAACATAGCACAAAACCAACTATGAATAAGGAGTAGGTTATAGTCAAAGGAAGTGTTTACAAATTCAACATCAACATAGGAAGTCTTTCCCCTAGCTCAGTGGAAAACATGGGAAGAACCCTTGGAGGTACGAAATTGATTCCATCAAATTCTTCAAGATTGGTAATAGACATAGTGAGTGATGGAAATGTTTATTTTATAGCTCAATGATAAATTCTATCCATGGGAATAGATTCCTCTTTTCGAGAGGACCAATATTGACTATTGAAGTGCTCAATTTGGACAAGGGAAAGTGCACTTTGGAAGAAAATCCTACATGTACACATATGGGCAAGTCGACCTTAACAGAAAAATGGACACCCTTGGAAGCCTATAAATACAAGTAACCTAAAGATAATTTAGAAATAACCAAACATATTCTTCTTCTCTTCCTCATGGATTGGTTCTCACATGCCTCAGGTTGGGTCAAGAAATTTGATTCGTATAGGACCAAGGTTATAGGGTCCAAAGCTCGCACGTGTTTTAGATGTTTGGTTTCTATTATGAAAAAAGTTTAAGAAAATATAGAAAAGATAGATCAACGCCTTAGAATTCAGCCTCTTCGAGGGGGCAACCTCCTTTACATTACATAAATGAACAATTCTTGGATGATTCAAATAACAAAACCTCCTTTCTATATATAGGAGTCTAAGGAGTCACAATATAACCCAGCCGACCTAACAATAATAATATAAATCCACAAAAATAACAATAGAGGGATTCTATGGGGCACAATAATAACAATATGGGGGCAATAGGGGCACAACAATATTAATAAGGGGTATAACTACAATAGTAATGGGGTAATCACTAGTATTATAGGGACCCAACATGCCCCTCTCCTTCAGAAAAGTGTTGTCCTCAACGCTTGAGTAGTTGTGGATACTTCTGCATAAAATTTCATCCTCCCATGTGGAATCTTCAGCATATAAGTTCTTCCACTTGATAAGATACTCTAAAATTGATCGATTTCGTAGCTGTCGAGTTCTTGTTTCTGTGACTGCTTCCGGTTCCAATATAATTTTTCCTTCCTCATCAAGTTCTGGCAATATTGTTTGAACTGGGAGCTTGTCATCTATAACCTTATTTAAACATGAAACATGGAAAACTGGGTGCAATCGAGAAGCTGCAGGAAGCTCCAATTTGTATGCCATAGTACCAATCTTTTGCAACACCTTGTACGAACCATAATACTTTGGTGATAATTTATTATCCTTCTTAGCTTGCTTGAGGGACATTTTCTTATATGGTTGTAGCCGTAGGAATACCCAATCACCTACATCAAAACTTCTTTCACTGTGATGTTGATCTGCCTATTGTTTCATTCTATTCTGTGCCAACACGAGGTTATCCTTTAAGAGTTGGAGGACTTGTTGTTGATGTTCGATGCGATGTTCCATTGCCTGAACCTTAGAATTTTCTCTTAAATATGATGTGATGGATGGTGGTTGATACCCATAAAGTGCCATAAATGGGGTCATTTTTGTTGTTGTATGGAAGGAAGTGTTATACCACCATTCAGCCAGAGGCAACCATTTGACCCATTGTGTCTATTTATCAGATACAAAGCAACGAAGATATCCTTCCAAACATTTGTTTACTATCTCAGTTTGCCCATCAGATTGAGGATGATAAGATGAGCTATGAGCTAACTGAGTACCAAGACAAGAAAATAATTATGTCCAAAAGTTTCAAGTGAAAATGGGATCTCTGTCACTTACAATAATCTTTGGGTTTCCATGTAGCTTTTGAATTGTTTCCATAAATGTAGTAGAAACTGTACTGGCTATAAATGCATGTGATAATGCACAAAAGTGTGCATACTTGGTAAGTCTGTCAACTACCACCATGAAGACACTCTTTCCCTCAGACTTGGGTAAACCTGTGATAAAATCCATTGAAACCTCCTCCCAACGTTGGCTTGGAATGGATAAAGGTTGTAATAGACCTGGTGTCTTAATTGTTTCAACTTTATTTTGTTGGCAAACCAAACATTCAGCCACAAACTTTTGAATATCTGATTTAAGGCCATCCCAAAAAAATTCCTTCTTAACCCTGTGGTAAGTTTTTAAAAATCCTGAGTGCCCTCCTAAGGGAGAAGTGCGCAATTCCATAAGAATCTTTTGTTTTAGCTGGGAATTCTTACAGAGGTATAAGCGATCTTTGTACCATAACGAATCATTTTGCCAGCTAAATGTATCAGACGTACTGGAATCTTGTTGTAACTTTTGAATAAGTGCCCACACTTCTTCATCATTCTTCCATTCCTCCCTTGCTTCATTTATTCAATCTGGTTGGATAATAGAAATGGTGCACAACAATGCTTCCACATCCTCATCCTTTCTTGAGAGTGCATCTGCCACCACATTTTGCTTCCCTTTTTTGTAGATGATTTCAAAGTCATAACCCAACATCTTTGTGACCCACTTTTGTTGCTCTTCAGAGGATAATATTTGTTCTAAAAAGTATTTAAGGCTATCATGATCTGTTTTTACCATGAAGTGTCTTCCCATTAGGTAGGGTCGCCATTTCTTAAGTGCATGGAGTATTGCCAACATTTCCTTCTCATAAATAGCTTTGCTTAAAAACTTTTCCTTGATTGGACGACTTTCAAAAGCAATGGGTCTTTCATCTTGCATTAGAATAGCACCAATTCCATTTCCTAAAGCATCACATTCCACAATAAAGGTTTTTGTGAAGTCTGGTGTAGCTAAGACTGGTGCTTGGCACATTGCCTCTTTATGATGTTTAAAGGCCTTTGTTGCTTCCGAAGTCCATGAAAATGCATCTTTCTTCAATAATGTTGTTAGAGGTGTTGCTATTCTCCCATAATTCTTAACAAACTTGCGATAATACCATGTCAACCCAAGAAATCCTCGCAGATGCTTTATGGATGTGGGGATTTTCCATTCCTTAATGGCTTTAATTTTGCTAGGGTCTACCTTAACTCCTTCATGAGATACAATATGACCCAGATATTCCACCTCCTGGACTCCAAATAAACATTTGGATCTTTTTTCATATAATTGTTTCTCCTCCAATAGTTGTAGCACCCTGTCAACATGTTCAAAATGATCCTTCCAAAACTTGCTGTAGATTAGTATATCATCAAAAAATACTAACACAAATTTTATAAGGAATGGTTTGAAAATTGAACTCATCAAACCTTGAAATGTTGAAGGTGCATTGGTAAGGCCAAAAGGCATGACCAAAAATTCATAATGACCCTCATGAGTTCTAAATGGTGTTTTCGGAATGTCTTCAGTCTTCATTCTGATTTGATGATATCCTGAATGAAGATCCAACTTGGTGAAGTAAATTGATCCATGCAATTCATCCAGTAATTCATCAATGACAGGAACGGGGAACTTATCTTTAATAGTGAGCTTGTTCAGCTCCCTATAATCTGAACACATGCGCCATGATCCATCCTTCTTGTGCACCAATACTACTGGAGCAGAGAAAGAACTTTGACTGGGTTGAATTATACCAGCCTCTAGCATTTCTGCAACCATACGTTCAATTTCACTCTTTTGGACATAGGGATATTTGTACGGCCTGATGTTTGGAGGAACACTTCCTGGAATCATATGAATAGCATGATCATGATCACGCATAGGTGGGAGACCTTTGGGAGTCTCAAATACCTTGGAATGATTGTCCAGGACTTTTTGGAGATCTAGAGAAATAGATGGTTCCGATGTGGAAACATCTAGTGAACATAATTGTGCAATTACACCTCTTTGCTCCTTTTTTAGAAGCTTTGTCATACCATTAGAGCTGATTATCTTTCCTAGTTTCCCTGCAATATCCCTTAATTCAACTTCCTTTCCTTCCGTAGAAAATTTGATGAAAAGTTCTTGAAAATTAAAAGCTATTGTACCCAAGGATTGTAGCCATTGGACTCCTAGTACAACATCATCACCTCCCATTGGAATGGAAAGCATTGGGCTAGTCAATACATATTCTCCCATGGATAGCTTAATATTATGGCACTTTCTAGAGCAATTTATTGTTCCTCCATTTGCAATCATCACTTGACACTCTGGTGTTGGATATAGGAAGAAATTCAATTCTTTTTCTACCTTACAATGAATAAAATCATGGGTGCTTCCTGAATCAATCAACACTATTACCTTTTTCTTCTTGATTTGTCCTTCTATCTTGATGGTTTGAGGAGTGGTAATTCCCACCAATGCATTACAAGATATGGTCGGATTTATTTTTTCTTCATCTAGGCTTTGTTCCTGGAGTATATCCTCTTATTTTGACCTTTCTTGCTCCTTTTCTTCTTCCTCTTCATAATCTATGTAGAATAATTTCTTCTCAGCACACTTATGACCTTTAGTGTATTTACTATCACAGCTGTAACAAAGCCCTTTTGCTCTCTTTTCTTCCAATTGTTGTGGTGTCAACCTTATAGGTTGTGGAAGACTAGGGGAAACAACACTTCTATCTTTATAGTTGTGAGTGGTATGCTTCCTGGTTGCCATAATTTTGCTTTCCACTTTTCTTGCTAACCTGAATGCCTTCTCTAATGAATCAGGTTCCCAAAGGCAAACATCATGTTGGATATTATCCTTTAAAGACCCTATGAACACATAAATCCTATGCTCCTCTGGAATATCTTTTACCCTTATGTTCAATTTTTGGAACTCCTCAATGTGCTTCATTATTGAACCCTTTTGTTTGAGACTTATCAATTGGCTAAAAAAAGTGTTGCTTTTTGTATCCTCATAATGTGCTATCAATTCTTCCGTAAAAATTGCCCAAGTGATAAATTGTTTACGAGAGCAAAGCCACTGATACCATACAAACTGATTTGGTTCCAAATATAAAGTTGCCATACGTACCTTTTGTGTGTTTTGCACATTATTGAGATCGAAGAATTGCTCCATCTGTAATATCCATGTGGCGGGATCCTTGCCATCAAATTTCCTCATATCGATTTTTGGAATATGGTGAGTCTTCGATCCAACATTAGAGTCTATGGAGTCATGATTAACATTTCTTTTTTTCTCATCATGAGTTTCCTTTAGTACCCTTTCACCCTTAGTGACCATTTCTTGTAGCAACTTATTCATATTTATCTTCAATTCTTCCATCTTATCATCCATGCCATCAATTTTAGCATCCATGCCATTCACCTTAGCTTCCATGCCATCCATCTTAGCTTCTACGCCTTTCTTTAAACAATCCATCTTAGCTTCTACACCTTTCTTTAAACCTTCCATCTTAGCTTCTACATCTTTCCTTAAACCATCCATCTTAGATTCTGTTGCTTTTTGTGCAAGTGACACTTGTTGCACTTGTTCTTGTAATTTTGATATATCATATAGCATTTCTTCTTCTTCTTCATGAGTCATGCTAGAGCTTTAAGGTTCCTTACTAGGTGTTTGAATTTTCTTTCCTCGAGGCATCATTTACTGATAATAATGCTCTATTATGCCATTTGAATTCCTTCAAAATAAATTTTCAAACCAAGCTTAAGCAAAAATTTAAGAAAATCTACACACCTTTTTTCACTTTGTAGGAGCTTGATATTGCCTCTGATGTATCTCTGTACTTTCCGATCATCTAATTCTGAATTTGTGACTTGAAGTAGCCCTCTGTGTCCTCTTTCCAATGCCACAAGTCTGACCCAAATTGGATTCTCCAAGGAAGAGTTATGCGAAATCTCCCACAGTGACTTGATTATAGACAAGTTCAGTAGAGCGAAATTGTACGACGTGCCATGAGTCACTGTTTCGACCTTTAGATCTGAAAAATATATACAAGAAACTATAGTCTGTTCGATTTCTATACCTTCTTACGAAATTTCAATTCAATCCCCAGAGAGAAAGTTATGACGATTTTCCCCAGGTCACCTATTTGGAATGTAATCCAGGAGTCTGCAAAAAGACCAACTTCCTCAGATCATATCTCCGCACATATAGTGTGACAAGCTCTAAAATTTGGACCCAAGGTTCAGCGTGATTTCTTCTCAAATGGGTTTTTTTTTCAACTTCTGAAACGTCGTAGAAAAAAAGTGATAGCGAAAATACCACGATGACCTGTTTGGAGCAGCAAAACCCTAGAATCCAAAGCTCTGGTACCAAATGTTATGAAACCAGCTCAAGAAAAGATAGATCAACGCCTTAGATTTCAGCCTCTTCGAGGGGGAAACCTCCTTTACATTACATAAATGAACAATTCTTGGGTGATTCAAATTACAAAACCTCCTTTCTATATATAGGAGTCTAAGGAGTCACAATATAACCGAGCCGACCTAACAATAATAATATAAAGCCACAAAAATAACAATAGAGGGATTCTATGGGGCACAGTAATAACAATATGGGGGCAATAGGGGCACAACAATATTAATAAGGGGTATAACTACAACTGTAGGCTAGAAGTCCCATCCATGATACTGGAAGGTATCAACCACATGCATACTTATCCCTCTGTGTGTTGAGCCCTAGGGTTGGATTTTGACATTTGACTGAAGGTAGGATAAGTTGAATCTGACATGGAATAATGTTGGGAACATATTTCTTACTGTTGTTGGGTTAAATTTTGTTGTATGATTTTGTATTAGGCTCATTGTACTCTTTGTTTAACTTTTTATGACAATCTAATAAGATGAATGATTTTATATGATTTTCCCCATAATGTGTTTTTCCCTAGTCTTTGACCAAATTTGTTGTCTCTTGTTGATGTGTTGATTATCTCTTTAATCATTGCATTTATTGTTCTATCTTCAATTACTATTGATGATTGGAAATATTAATTGTTATTGAAAATATTTCTAATTGAAGAATTGAATTGGGCTAAAATTAATTGAAACAACATAAAGCGATATGAAATTTAACATGGTATTAGAGCTAAGGTGAAGAACAAGCTTAAAAGTAGACACGCATTGAAGACATAATATTTGGAAAGTTGAAGGAGCCTGTATAACCATGTCAATATGTCTTCCTCTCTCTTCAAGAAACATGAGAAGTTGTTTGACTCATATAACTTTGTTGCAGTTGATAATAATCATGATTTGGAATATGTTTAAGGAAAACTACTTGAACCTCTGGAGAATGCTTCTGTTGTTGTCAAGAAGAAGTACAAGAAAGGTTAGTTAAAAACAAAGAAAATTATAGTTGATGGTTTACAAGATAATTTACTAGCATACGTTTGGAACTTGAGGAAGTCTAAGGACATGTATGACCAGATATCTGGCATGTATGAGGTCAACAATTTGAATGAAATTTTCTCCTTGAAAGATAAATTCAAAGACATAAAGATGAGAAAAGGATATTATGTGCAATCCTACAACATGAGGATATCTCATCTTAGTTATCAATTGCAAAGAGTTGGGGAAAATGTGCTCAATAGGGAATTGGTGATTGTAACTCTTAGAGGTCTCCCTCCCATGTGGGAAACCTTCATTACTACTATAAGAAACTATAATACCATCTCGTAATTTGATGGGATTGTTGGAAATCTCACTCAAGAAGAATCAAGGGTGATACGAAGAGGCAAGATACAAAATCATGAACAACGATATCCTGCTACATTCATCACTAACGATAATAAGAAGAGAGGAAAATGAGGTCCATAAAGTTCAAGAAAGCCTCCTCCTTGAAATTAAAATAGAAGGATGGGAAGAGTTAATGAATCAATGCACATTGAATGCTAAAATTGTCATAAGAAAGGAGATTATGCTCAATATTTCCATGAGAATAACAATGGTCCATTCTACAACACTAGAAGCAACAACAACCAGTTTGATGATCGAAGAAGAAGATATGACTGACTAATTGTAATGGAAGAAATGAAAGAAGAATAAGAGATGCTCCAAGTGATTGTGAAGAAGACCACCATCCTTAAAAGAAGTCAAGATATTCCAGGTATGAAAATAATGTTTCAATAAATATGAATATACTCTTATTTCTGTTCTCACTAGTTCCTGTGCTCTAGATTCACGGGATAGTTGTTTGGTTGATAGTGGGGAAACTCATAATTTCTATGGGTGTAAATAATTTATCTCTAATTTCGTAGAGAGGGAGTAAAATTTCAAAATTATTCATGGAGATAACTCTAGTCATCCTGTTAAAGGTTTTGGGCCCCTCAAATTTCATTGGGATTCTGGGGAATATGTTTTTCTCGATGGTGTGATGTATGTGCTACAATTGAAGAAGAATTTGGTATCAATATATTGTTTGGAAGACAAATGGATGAGATTTTTTGTCATCAAGAAGAAGGTTCTTACTTTGCCTTTTGGATCACCTATGAGATATGAATTTTCATTGGGATCAAGATTTATCAGACTCTTTAGAGTCACTGGTAGACCTCTTCTAGCATTGGTACATGATACTAATAATCAAAGTGATCTATTTCACAAAAACATTGGCACATATACATTATGATTCTCTTTCGAAATTGTAGGAATTGGTCTCTAGTATTATCAATGTTCAAGCCCAACATGTTGGAGTGTGTCTAGTTGTTCTAGTGGAAAAAAGACAAGGGAACCATTCCCCTCTAGTGAGAACAAGATGAGAATGACATCCTCCATCTCATTCATTCTGACATATGTGTTGTAATTCCTGCGCATTCAGTTGGTGGACATATCTACTACATCACCTTCATTGATGACTTCTTGATAAATATGCATATATATTATTTGAAACATAAGGATGAAGCCCTCGAAAGTTCAAGGAATTCAAAGCTTTGGTTGAAAATCAAACAGGGAAGAAAATTAATATCTTTAAGTCTGACAATGGCGGAATGTACATTTTGAATTAGTTAATCGATTTTTGCAAGAAGGAAGGTATCAAGAAAGAGGTAAGTGTTCCATATACTCCAGAACAAAATGGAGTAGCTGAAAGAAAGAACAGGTCTATTGTAGAAGCTGCTCATGCCATGCTCCAAAATGAAATTTTTCCAAAGTTCCTTTGGGGAGAAGTAATGAATGTTGGCATATATGTTCAAAACAGGGTGCCTCATCAAGCTTTGGACAAAGATACAACCAAAGAATTGTTTATAGGTGTCAACCCCGATGTTGGCCATCTCTGTATCTTTGGCTACCCCATATATTTCCATATTCCAAAGGTCAAAAGAAACAAGATAGAAGCCACAAGAAGAAAAGGTATGTTCGTTGGATACTATGAAAATTCTAAATATTTTTAGAACATATGTTCCGGGTCAAAGGAAGGTTGAAATTAGTTTGGATGTAACATTTGATGAAGATGTTGCCCCTAGGAAAGCAAGGGACCTTCCTCTACCTCCTCCTCCTAAGAAAAAGAATGATTAAGGAATTTAGACTTCTGTGATCCATAACATTGTTTAGATAATCTTCGGCAAAATCACATAATCAATCTTTTGTCGACGCGTTTCGAACCAACCAGTGTGGTTCATCGTCAGGACAAGTTGAAGACCAATCTGGCTAAGCTGGCTTAAATAGAGTGTGCAGAGATCCCAACGGCTATAAAGCCAACAGCTAATTTTGACCAAAGGTCTTAGTCAAACCACTAATTATATTTTTAATATAATTAATTAAAATAAGATATTAGAGTTTACCTTTGGACCATTAGCTTTAAACAATTAATATTAAATTAATACACAATTATTAATTAACATATACTTTAATTATGTATTTACCTAAATAATAAAGATTTAACAAGAATACTAATTTAATAATATTGGAATTATCAATTATATAGATGATTTAATTATTATTTTTATTTTCGAATGGGCCCTTTGATATAATTAATTAAAATATTATATTAGAGTTTACCTTTAGACTTCTAGCTTTATACAATTATTATTAAATTAATACACAATTTACCTAATGTAACAAAATTTCTTAGAAAAGTAATAATTTAATACTAAATAACATTGGAATGATATTATTTAATTAAATATGAACGATTATACATGACCATTATATTTAAGAATAGATTGTATAAATACTATATTATTCATACTCAAAATTAACAAAGAAACCCTCTTAGTATATAAGCTAATAAAAATAGATTATAGGTTTTAGCAATATTAAAAATATAATTAGTGGTTTGACTAAGACCTTTGGTCAAAATTAGCTGTTGGCTTTATAGCCATTGGGATCTCTGCACACTCTATTTAAGCCATCTTAGCCAGATTGGTCTTCAACTTGTCCTGACGATGAACCACACTGGTTGGTTCGAAACGCGTCGACAAAAGATTGATTATGTGATTTTGCCGAAGATTATCTAAACAAAAAGAATGATGTTATGGATATTTTAGATGTTCCTCCCATGCCTGAATCCTAGAGTGACATTGTTGATGATCCCATGGAACCCATAGACCCCTTAGATCCTACTTCATGTGATCCTCCTACTAGTAAGAGGCCACTTTCACTTCATGGAACTTTTTAGGATGATGAGAAACACGTTCTCATTCGAATATAATTTAGAGAAATAAGGAAGACATGTAGATACCAGGGACATGTTGCAACTATGAGAACTATGATTTTATTCGAACCTCCCACCTTTTAAAAAGACATGAAAGAACAAGTTTAGAAGGATGTTATGGTTGAATAATATGAATCAATAAGGAATGATATATTAGAAGTTATGCCGAGACTGAAGGGAAATATGTGGTGACTTTGAAGTGGCTATGCAAGATAAAACATGGAGTTGATGGTAGCATTGAGAAATAAAAAGCAAGGTTCGTGGCATGAGGATTCTCGTAGAAAGAGGGAGAAGATTATGATGATATATTTGCACCTGTAGCTTGATACACAACCATTTGTTTAATAATTTCTCTTTCCACAAGTCAAGGGTGGACCCATCATTAGATGGATGAGAAAGACAATATTCCTCCATGGCATGTTACGAGAAGAAGTGTATGTTTAGCAACCACTAGGGTTTGAAGTAGAGGATCGAAAGACAATTTTTTGCAAGTTAAAGAAGGCATGGTATGGCTTGAAGCAAGACCCCAGACCATGGTATGTCTGCATAGACAGTTATCTATTGAAGATGGGATTCACAAGAAGCAATGTCGATCCCAACCTATACTACAAGGTAGTCCAAGGTATTTCATTGATTTTTGTTTTATATGTTGATGATATTTTGTCGATGGGTATTGAACCCCTAATGATTGAGCATAATAGGGGGTTAGCCTCTGAATTCAAGATGAAGGAACTTGGATTCATGCACTACATTCTAGGCCATGAGGAGTGGCAAAGGCTTTATGAATTTTTCCTTTAATAAGGAAAATATGTCATGAAGTTGTTGGAGATATTTGGAATGACAAAATGCAAGTCCCTACCCACACTAACCGAAATGAATTTGAAGATGTTATGTGTAGAAGTTACAGGACCTAATTTGGAAAATCCATCCGAGTATAGATAATTGATTCGGGCTTTGATGTTCTTAGTGAGCACCCATCCAAACATATTCTATGCAGTAAACGTGTTGAGTCAATTCATGATTGAACATCTCCATGCACATTAGATTGATACCAAACACATTTTTTTATATTTGCATGGGACGATCACCCTTGGTCTAAGATGTTTTGTCAAAGATGTTCGAATTCATCAATATACGGATGTTGATTATGCATGAAATGTTGTCGACATGAAGAGTATGTTTGGATGTCATTTTAGCGTTGGATCTACCATGATATCTTAGATGAGTAGGAAGCAGAAGTTTGTAGCACTGAGTATTACCGAAGTAGAGTACATTACCTCTAGCATGGATAGCTACGAAGCAGTTTGGTTGAGAAATATATTTGGAGAGCTACATGAGTAGGTCTTAGATACTATAGTGATATGTTTTGAAAACAAGGCAGGATTTGTCTGGCAGAGAATCCCATATTTCTCAAAAATTCCATGCACATAGAGATCTGATATCATTTCATTCGACACATTGTTTATAGATGAATCGTTAGAATCCATCACATATCGATAGATGATCATATTACATATTTCTCACCAAGGGTTTGCTGAAAGGGAAGTTCTTGGTCTTCAAATAGCAGCTTGGACTAATAGATGTGACCCCTCTTGATAAGAGGCATTGCTGATCGAGGACACTAAGGAAAATTCCCCCCCCATGTCTCATCTCTCATGGTGTACTAAAATTGAGATGGAGGGCTATTGGGGTTGAGAGAACTTTGGACAATAGGTGTGCATGATCCGTACTCTTACAGTAGGTCAAGTATCTCCCCTATTGTCACCCATAGGGTGTGTGTGATCCTTGTCTATTTTGACAAGTCGAGCATCTCCTCCTATCTTGGTCTATGAATAGTATATCACAGTTGGCATTATACCCATAATTTGGGTTTATTGGGATTACTACTCCCCGCCTGGCTAATGGGTTGAGAAATTTCTCAGTGGTGTTGGATCCTTACCTCTGGTAAGTCATGTACCTCACCCAAGATGATTATGATGTAGGTGTTTTACCACATGAATCTTCAGGGTGATTGTTGTGAAGATCATTAGGAAATAGGATGGATTTTATCATTACCTCTTATATACGAAGTTGTATTTCACCCATTGTTTACATTATGGGATGGTTGTGATCCTTTCTTCGTAAGTTATATCTCTCATATTGCTCGATGAGATGACATGAGGTGAGCATGTCTAATAGGACCTTCCTCGTTGTTCAAGAGGGTGATAGCTTTAGCTCCCGAATGAGTCTTCTTCATTATATTTGAGAATGTTTCAAAATATAGAGTTGAGTAGATATGGGACATCATATGTCATGAGGTTACACATTATTATTACATCATGTGGTTGGAATTTATCCCTAGTTGATAGGGAGTGTTAATTTGGAAACTAATTGAAAACTTCCAAACATTGGACTAGATTCCTCTTTTAAAGAGGACAAATTTTGATTTTTGAAGTGCTCAATTTGGAGAAGGGGAAGTTTATTTTTGAGGAAAAGGCTACATGTACACATATGGACAAGTTAGGCTTAACAGGAAAATGGAAAACCTTGGAAGCCTTGGAAGCCTAACATCTTCTTCTCTTATTCATTGATTGGTTTTCACACGTCTGAGGTTGGGTCGAGAAATTTGGTATGAAAAGGTTTGAGGTTATAGGGTTTGAAGCTTGCACATGTTTTAGGGTTTTGGTTTCTAACTATAGTCTACACACATGCATTTTTTTGTTACAACTGTAGGCTGGTAGGCTCACTTGTGCAGTTGGAAGGTCTCAACCACATGCATACTTCTTCCTCCTTTCAAATGAGAACTAGGGTTGGATTTTGACATTTCACTACGGTTCACCGAAGAAAGGGAAAGTTGAATCTAATCTAGATTAATGTTGGGAACATATTTTTGAATTTTGTTGGGTTAAATTTTTCTAGATGATTTTGTATTGGGCTTATCGTATTGTTCATTGAACATTTTATAAAAATCTAATAAGAAGAATAATTTCAAAGGGTTTTCCCCATAGTGGGTTTTCCCATGGTTTTTAACCAAATGTGGTGTCTGTTATTGATGTGTTGATTGGCTCCTTTATCATTTCATTTACTTTTATATCTTCAATTATTGTTGATGATTAGAAATATTAATTTTTATTGAAAATGTTTCTAATTTAAGAATTGAATTAGGCTAAAATTAATTGAAACAACATAGACAAGTGTGAAATCTAAAAACAGAACCAAGAGATTTCTAACATGATGCTAACATAACATAGGTAGAAGATCCTTTGTCCACCAAAGTGAGATGATTATTATTATGAAAAAATTTCACACAAATTTGGAAACAAATTTGATGGGAATTCCTATAACAAGGAGAGTCAACATTAAAATTATTGAAAGAATGATTTCAGGGATCCACCTCCCCAATCATAGTCAAAAAATATTTTCATTGTTGACGGCAGCTCTATAAAACCTCCAAGCCAGACATGGCACAAGGAGATTGGGCTAAATCCTTAACAATGTTGTTCCCCAAAACATAGAACTTGACCTCGGTTGAGACATACTAACATAAACAATGTTGCCCCTAGGGTGAGTATAGGCAGTTAATGATCCCCTGAACATGTTTCCTAAAGTAAATATACTCATGCCCAAGTTAGGTGTTAGTTCCAGTCTTCGCAGCCTGTCACCAAGGGTCAAAATGGGCTCTTACTATGTCTGGTTTTCAGAGATGCTTTGCACATGATCTTCAGTTCAAATCATATCCTAAGTATTTCCATTAGAAGAAGCTCAGAAGAATATTTCCAATGGTATATCACACTCCCATAACTAGTTTCTGGATCAGAAGATATGATTGAAATGAATGAGTGATTCTTGGTTATGCATGTTTTGAGGTCAGTTGCTGCACACAATAACAAGTTTAGTACAAGATCAGTTTCTGAAATAATGGTAAGGAATTTTTCAAAAGTGAAAGAGGTTTTTGTCCATAACATAGCAAATAACAAAAGCCTCCTTCAGTTTATGCACATGTATTACTGTGTGGGATATATGAAGTGATATTTGAAGTCTACATTAAAACAAAACAAATTTTGCAGTTATTTTACTGTTTTAGTCATTTTACTGTAGTGCCATTTTACAACAGATGGGAAGTAATTTTGAAAACCCCAAGGAGGTTTTGTTAATCATGAGTCATATAACAAAAACCTCTTTTAGTTTATTCACAGGTGTTGTGAATTTGAATATGTGACTAGATCTTTACAACTCATTTTGACAGATTTAAGTTTTTAATGATTTTCTGTTTTAGAGATGCTTTTGTGGCACAGATTACGAGAAACTAGAAATGAATTTCCAAAATTGGAGAGAGTTTTTTCTCCAAAATGATCTTATCTACAAAAACCTTTTTCAGTTTTGTAACAGGTGATATGGTTTAGGAGATACGAGTTCATCGTCAACACCTATTTTCAGAAATTCAGTCTAAGTTTAATGTAATTGATTCTATTTTGAAGAAAATGGTTGAGCTCAATTCCCTTAGTACAACGATGAGAAAATGTATATATTTTATGAATTTCATAGCATAGAGGTTGGATTTTGGAAGTAAAGAATCATTTGGACTGTGTAAAGTTTTATTGACTATCATGATAAAGCAGTTTTTTCCTTTTAGGCCTGGGATCCATCACGGTGCTTAAATGTTCAGTATGTTTTTTCTCCTGTAATTCATTTACACATTATGTTTTTCTCCTTTGTTTCAGCATTATCTAAGTGATATGTTAGGAATTCATCCATAATGATGCTCCTTTCATGATGATTTTGTTGTTAGTTGTAATGGTAGTTTTAGTAGAATTCATCCATTGTTAGATGCTCTGTTGAGCAACCTCGTTATTCTCTTTCATCCAAAGTTGCTATTGCAGATCCATCCTTTGTTTGATGCCTGCAGGGAAACGAGATTTTTCCTTTATACTTCTCACATTTACAATCTTCACTTAGCTGAACATGGCACTTAATTTGCCCCAAGTTTGCTAGCAGAAACTGACATTGATGCCATAATCCAAATCATCCTTTCTCTTGCTGTTTCAACCCAAAATAAAAATCAATCAAAAACACTAGAGCTACTATACCTATCCTAAAATCCATATTTGATTCAGTCACCTTGACTGAAATTCACAAGGAGAGAACCCTCTCTCGACCTGGTAGGGCTAGCTACCAGGTTAAGCATGGTTTGATGTTACCCTAGACCTGCCTTCGTTCAGCTTGAGGTAGATTTAGACTCTAACATAGTGGTGAACATACTGGGGAATGAACCAAAAAATATAACCCCAGTACTTTTAAAACAATTCTAGACTTTTGGATGATAGGTTTAGCATTCATTTGGCTGAAAAGATTCTAATGTCCATTTGAATTTTGGGAAAAAATCAACACACTGGCTTCAAGAAGATAAACCAGGGCTAATCCTGATCCTGATCCACCTCCTGTGTTTGAAAACCCAAATCTCATTCCAAGAATACTCAGGCAAGAAAGTTCTTTGAATCCAAGACCACTTTTCAGATCTCATTCATTCCCTGTCATATTTCAATATCTTGAAGATCTCCCTTTTGATGAACACTTTGATTTGTCTTTGTTTGAAACTAAATCTGAAAGTGCAATTGGTGATACTATTTTAAATCCGCAGTTTCTCCAATACCTTGAAACTGAAAGAGCAAATAGATCAATTGATGCTTATATTTTTAATTCACTTCAAACATCTATTATGGCTACCAATATTCCCGAGCTCCTCAAATCTGCATCTGCTACTCTTGGTTCATCTGCTGTCTTGTTTAGTTCTCAGATTCATACTAAACCTCCCTTTATCCCCACCCTTCCTGTTCAACCCACCATATTTTATCAGAGATCTGCCATCTCTTCTCCTCCTTCAACACCTCAAACATCCATCATCTCTTCTCCTCCTTTGACACCTCATACACCCATCACATCGACTACTGTTGTTGTTAGAAATCCTCCTATTTCTCCAAGGCTAGTTTCCAATACACCTCGAGCAATGGCTATCAGATATGCACCTCTCATTTTGCCACAGAACTTGGATGCTATGCTTGCTGATTACCAAAGTAAGATACCATTGTTCGATGCTACTCAAGGTATCACAGCATAGCAGCATGTTGATAGGATGAACGACTTCTTTGATCTTCATGAGATAGATGAATAGAATGTGACCATGCGATTATTTGTTCAAAGTTTTGGAGGAAAGGTGCGAAAGTGGTTCAGAACACTTCTTGCGGGGACTATAAATACTTTGTTGGTTCTTCACAGGAAATTTCTGGATCATTGGGAGGTAAAAAAAAATCCACTCCAAATTCTTTTTGAGTATGAAAATATAAAGAGGAATGTTGGTGAAAGTGTTTAGGATTACTGTGTAACATTCAATACTGTCTATAATGCTATTCCAACTGATATCAAGCCAACAATGGGGCTGGCTTTGATAAAATTCCCCGATGGTTTTGATCCCGACATGGCATACCAATTGAGAGAACGAGATCCTGCTACATTGGAGAATATGCAGAAAATTGTAGTGAGTGTGGAGGCAAATATGATAGCTAAGAGAGATAGGACGAAGACCGAGAAGAAAGTAACCATAAAGGAAGAAGCTTCTTCCTTGGATCATTTGCTTCGTAAAATTGAGAAAATCTTTGATAGATTCACCATTGCAGATAAACCAAAGACCAATCAGAAATCCAAATTTTCGTGGTCAGCAGCAGCCACAGTTCAGGATTAAACAGTAGGAGCAAAGAGCACAAGATCAATCAGCACAACAGCAAGTCAAAACACCTCTACAGCAGAACTATGCACATGGCCTGAAGTCAGAGGATGATGAGAATCCAATAGGAGAGGAGAATCACTTTTTTACAGAAGATGGTTTTCCTATGTATATCACGGAGGATGAGGAATATTCTGAAAGCTCGACTGTACAGAAAGATGAGGATTTTATACTAGCCAATGAAATAGTCCTAGAAGAAGAATAAGATGAATATTAGAGGGGATATATGAATGCACTGACAGCGCAACAAAGACAATATTCTCTCAGGAGCAGGGATATACTAATCAATACAATTCAAAAGTGAAAGGAAGCATCACAACCAAAGAATGATTCTCCAAATGTTCAGAAAAAAGGAAAGGAGCCAGTAGATCCTACTTCTAGCAAAGTACAATCTACAAATAAGAAGTCAAATCAGCCAAGTACAGCAAAGGAAAAGTCTGAAAAAAAGGATTCTTTGGCCAAAGAGGCAGATAAAACTATAGACTTTAGCTTAGAGAATGAGATTGCTAAGTTAAAAGTGTCGACACCTCTGACTGAATTAATCAAGAACAACAGTTATAAGAGCCAAGTGTCAAAGATTTTGAATGTAGATCCTTTGTCTAATATGGTTAATGGGAAGATGACCAACCCGAGCTTATTTTTGGTCTAGAATTAGAAGGCCAATATGAGGATAGTGAAGTAGCCCCATTTTACGTTAGCCTTAGATTGCATGATTATGTCTTGCACAATGCCCTGTTTGATTCAGGAGCATCTCACAATCTGATGCCAAAGGCGATTATGGAAAAATTTGGTTTGGACATCACTCACAAATATCATGATCTTTATTCCTTTTGATTTTGGTAGGGTCAGATGTATTGACCTCATTAAGGATTTGGTTGTGACTTTAGATCAGATTCCAGCAAAGAATGTTCTCACGGATGTAGATGTGGCCGACATTCCCCCTAGATTTGGCATGCTTTTATCTAGGTCGTGGGGTGTGAAATTGAAAGGGACATTGCAATTAGATTTCTCCTATGCCACTATCCCCGTGTTTGGTTAGCTGAGAAAATTATATAGGGAGAAGAAGATGAAGTATATGATCACAAGCAAGGAGAAACCTTTGAATCATCCAATTAACTATGTACATACAGATTTATAATATTTTTTTTCTTTATCTGAATAGGGATTTTAATGATGTAAATAGCCAGCTAGTTGAAGTGGAAGATGTTCCAGATATAACAGAAAATGTCAGGGGCAGTACTTGATCAAGAGAGACAAAGGCTTGAAAGTATCACTGAGCACTGTACATTCTGCCAACAACAGAAAATTGATGGGCAGCAGCCAAAGGTAGAAGAGAAGGCAGAATTCCAGCACTTGGAAGAAGAAGTTGGTTTATGGTGTATGGATTTCGATGGAGCAGTAGGTAAGGATGGTGCAGGAATTGGGATTTGGATACACAACCGTGTTTTTCTACCAAATAAAGTCCCAAGCAATGTAATAATTTGTTCATATAAATTGGCTTTCAATTGTTCCAACAACGAAGCCGAGTATGAGGCATTGATTGTAGGGTTGAAGATACTCAAGAAGTTGAATTCAAAGAGAATTTCAGTTTATGGTGACTCAGAATTAGTAATCAAACAAGTCAAGGGTGAATACCAAGCCAAACATCCGTGAATGAGGGCTTATGTAATGCAGTTTTAGATATTTTGATGTTATTTCCAGATTATACCTTGACATGTGTTCCTCATACACAAAATGTTATTGTAGATTCTCTTGCTACAACTGCAAGTAACTTAAATATCCTAATGAATTCAAACAATAAGTTTGAAATTCATGTGAAGCATCGCTCAGCTGTCCCTAATAATTTAAGATATTGGCAAGTGTTTCAGGATGACAAAGACATTGATGATTTTCTGCAAAATGAAGGTCAGTATAAAAGAAACTTCCATAGATGTTGAGCAAGATGATGGTGAACCAGAAATAGAGGTAAATCAAATGGAAGTCTTGCAGTTGAAAGATAATTTCATCCCTAGAGGCCTTATACCTTTAGAGGAATTATTTGATCAACATGATGTAGCCTGAAAGCCAAGCTTAGTGGCGACCGAGAAGGGTGTTGAAGATGTAAATATCAGAACAACAGAAAATCCAAAGATGATGAAGTTGTCAAAGGCATTACCTCCTCAGGTAAAAGCTAAATACATTAGTTTATTGTCTTCATTTTCTAATGTATTTGCATGGGACTATACAGATTTAAAGGAGTACGACAAAAGTGTAATTCAACATATCATTCCAATTAAGGCAAATCAGAAGCCATTTTGCCAAAAGTTGAGAAGGATAAATCCGAAGTTACTGCCATCAATAGAAAAAGAGGTAAATCGATTGTACAAGGCTAGTATAATCATTCTGATTAGATTTTTAGATTGGATCTCCAATTTGGTTCCTGTGAGGAAGAAGACAGGTGAGATCAGGTTGTGCATAGATTTCAGAAATTTGAATAAAGTGTCCTTGAAAGATAACTACCCCTTGCCAAAAATGGACCACATTCTCCAGAGAGTAGTTGGAGCATCTCGTATGTTGCTGCTCGATGGATATTCCAGCTACAATCAAATTTTGGTTCATGAAGATGACAAGGATAAGATAAAATTCACCACTCCATGGGGGACATTCAACTATGCCAAGATGTCGTTCGGTTTAAAGAACGCTGGAGCAACATTCCAACGTGCCATGGACATTACCTTCGCAAATGAAAAAGATGTGTTTTTAGTAGTGTATCTTGATGATTTGAATATCTTTTCAAATTCAGATGAGGAGCATATTTACCATCTGAAAATTGTTTTTCAGCGTTGCAGAAAATATGGAATATCACTCAATCCAAAAAAGAGCTTGTTTTCTATGGATGAGGGGAAGCTTCTCGGTCACATAATATCAAAATAAGGAATCTGGATCGATCCTACTAGGGTGGAAGCTATACAGAAGATAGATTTTCCTTGTAATAAGAAAGAGATCCAAGCATTCAATGGTGAGTTGAACTTCTTACGTCGTTTTGTGCCTAATCTAGATGAACACTTGAGGAAAATTACAAATATGTTGAAGAAGGATAGTGTGGTTAAGTGGACTGAAGAAGCTATGAAGTCTTTTAATCTGGTAAAGTTGGCTCTTTCTTCAGCTCCAATTTTAATCAGTCCGAATTATTCACAGGATTTCATATTATTTTCATTCGCTTCTGAACATACTATGGTAGCAGTTCTAATGCAGAAAAGAGATCAGCTAGAAAAACCAATTTCCTTTTTTAGCAGGACAATAAGAGATACAACCTTGAAATATAACATCATTGAGAAGCAAGCTCTTGCCTTGGTGAAAGCTTTGAAAGATTTCTGTGTATATATTCTACACTCTCATATCCTTGCATACGTCTCTAATGCAGTAGTCAAAGATGTTTTGGTACAAACAGATCCAGAAGTTAGTCGAGGCAAATGGATCACAACATTTTTAGAATATGACTTGGAGATAAAGCCAACAAATCTAATCAAGGGGAAGGGTCTAGCAAAGTTGATGGTGGAGTCCAATCAACATGCATTGGACATAAATATGATTGCAGCCATGTCTGAAGAAGATGAAGATAGCTTTTTGATTAAGGCATCTGAAATTTTTCTCCATTCTCCTTGGTATTCAGATATTGTATATGTGCTTTAGCACCTTTCACCGCCACCGGGGATGGCTAAAAATAAAGGTAGAACTCTAAAGATTAAGGCTGCTAGATTTTGTATTTTGAACAATGCACTTTATTGGAAGGATCCTGGAGGCATTTTGCTGAATTGTTTGATAGAATATGAAGCCCAACAGGTCATGAGTGATTTCCATATGGGAGACTGTGGAAGTCACTTATTTTGGAAGATGACGGCTAACAAAATTTTGAGAGCAGGGTACTATTGGCCTACCTTGTTTGATGATGTTTATAAAACTGTCACAAGCTGTCATGAATGCCAGATTTTTTAGGGAAGACGAAAGTTGCAGCCTCTACCTCTCAAGTCAGTCGAAGTTAGTGCACCATTTCAGCAATGGGGCCTAGATTTTGTTGGAGAGATTCATCCCACATCTTCAGCTCAACACAAGTGGACCTTAACGGCGATAGATTATTTCAAAAAATGGATTGAGGTAGGTCTAGGGTAACATCAAACCATGCTTAACCTTGTAATGTTACCCAATTGAGTTTTGTGTATTGTTTCTTCTTTGTATGAATCCTCTTCAAACAGTGAAAACATTGAAACTAAATGAAATCCCAAGACAAAGCACTGTAAATCTTGTGCATTTTGTCTATTCACCTTGATTCACTTAGTTTAGAAAAAAAAGAGAGATGTGGATACATATAAACATTAGAAAAAACTCAGCAAGCCACAGACTTGGTAATAATTCAGTTTCTTGAAACAAATATTTTGTCATGTTTTGGCTGTCCTAACAAACTTATTACAGATAACGCAACTGCTTTCAAGTCCAAAAAGATGATTGACTTTTGCAGCAAATACAAAATTACCTTGGGACATTCTACTGCATATTATCCGCAAGGTAACAGATTGGCCGAATCTTCAAACAAATCATTGGTCAACATCATTAAAAAGCTGCTGGAAACCAATAAGAAGAGCTGGCATAAAAAATTGGTTAATGCACTATGGGCGGATAGAGTAAGTCAAAAGAAGTCAATAGGAATGTCTCTGTTTGAGATTGTATATGGTATTGACACGGTGTTCTCGACATCTCTCATAGTCCTGGTTGTTAAACTTCTACAGGAAGCTAGCAACGAAGAAGACCATTTTCAGTGGAGAATAAGCCAAATGTTCCGTTTACAACAAACGAGAGAGGAAGTTTTTCAGAATGCCTTCAGGCTGCAAGAGAGAATTAAAAATATTTATGATCGGAAGGCAAAGGTAGACAAATTTCAGATTGAAGACATAGTGCTAAGGTGGGATGCTAGAAACGAGGATAAAGGCAAGCACGACAATGTTACCCAATTGAGTTTTGTGTATTATTTCTTCTTTGTAATGAGTTTTTTCTAATGTTTATATGTATCCACATCTCTCTTTTTCTTCTAAACTAAGTGAATCAAGGTGAATAGACAAAATACACTAGATTTACAGTGCTTTGTCTTGGGATTTCATTTAGTTTCAATGTTTTCACTGTTTGAAGAGGATTCATAACTTCTTATGCCCTCCTCAACTCCTCAGTTGTCTTACTCTACCACCTCAAATCCTTTGCTAGTACATGAAGCTCTTGTCTACCCTGCCCCACAGGACATGACTGTATTCCTGAGTTGATTTCCCGGATCCAGGCTGCCTTCTCCAATTGATCCAACAACCAACCATTAAAAAATAAAACAAAATCCTCTAACCTAATATACCTAGCCTAAAATCAGCATTCATTTTAGTCATCTCAAGCCCTAGTTGCCATATTCTAATTGAGATTGACAAGGAGAGAGCCCTCTCCCGACCTCGTAGGGCTAGATACTAGGTTAAGTGTGGTTTGATGTTACCCTAGACCTGCCTTCCTTCAATACACAAAACTCAATTGGGTAACATTACTAGGTTAAGCATGGTTTGATGTTACCCTAGACCCGCCTCAATCCATTTTGTGAAATAATTTGTTGTCGTTAAGATCCACTTGTGCTGAGCTGAAGATGTGGGATGAATCTCTCCAATAAAATCTAGGCCCCAATGCTGAAATGGTGCACTAACTTCGACTGGATTGAGAGGTATAGGCTACAACTTTCATCTTCCCTGAAAAATCTGGCATTCATGTTAGCTTGTGATAGTTTTATAAACATCAACAAACAAGGTAGGCCAATAGTACCCTGCTCTCAGAATTTTGTTAGTTGTCATCTTCCAAAATAAGTGACCTCCACAGTCTCCCTTATGGAAATCACTCATGACATGTTGGGCTTCATCTTGTATCAAGCAATTTAGGAAAATGCCTCTGGGATCCTTCCAATAAAGTGCATTGTTCAAAATACAAAATCTAGTAGCCTTAAGTTTTAGAGTTCTACCTTTATTTTTAGCCATCCCGAGTGGCGGTGAAAGGTGCTGAAGCATGTATACAATATTTGAATACCAAGGAGAATAGATAAAAATTTAAGATACCTGAATCAGTGAGCTATCTTCATCTTCTTCAAACATGGCTGCAATCAAATTTATGTCCAACGCATGTAGATTGGACTCCACCATCAACTTTGCTAGACCTTGCCCTTGATTAGCTTTGTTGGCTTTATCGCCAAGTCATATTCTAGTAATGATGCGATCCATTTGCCTCACCTACCTTCCGGATCTGTTTGTACCAAAAAAAATTTGAATGCTGCATTAGGGATGTATGCAAGGATATGAGAGTGCAGAATATATACTCAGAAATATTTCAAAGCTTTCACCAAGTCAAGAGCTTGCTTCTCAATGATGTTATATTTTAAGGCTGCATCTCTTATTGTCCTGCTGAAAAAGGCAATTGGTTTTTCTAGCTGATCTCTTTTCTGCATTAGAACTGCTGCCATATTATGTTCAGAAGTGAATGAAAATAATATGAAATCCTGTGAATAATCCAGATTGATTAAAATCGGAGCAGAAGAAAGAGCCAACTTTACTAGGTTAAAAGACTTCATAGCTTCTTCGGTCCACTTAACCACACTATTATTCTTCAACATATTTGTAATTTCCCTCAAGTGTTCAGCTAGATTAGGAACAAAACGTCATAAGAAGTTCATCTTACCGTTGAATGCTTGGATCTCTTTCTTATTAAGAGGAAAATCTATCTTCTGTATAGCTTCCACCCTAGCAAGATCGATGCTGATTCCTTCTTTTGATATTATGTGACTGAGAAGCTTCCCCTCATCCATAGAAAACAAGCTCTTTTTGGGATTGAGTGATATTCCATATTTTATGCAACGCTGAAAAACAATTTTCATATGGTAAAGATGATCCTCATCTAAATTTGAAAAGACAGTCAAATCATCAAGATACACTACTAAAAACACATCTTTTTCATATGTGAAGGCAATGTCCATGGCACGTTGGAATTTTGCTCCAACATTCTTTAAACCGAATGACATATTGGCATAGTGGAATGTCCCCCAAGGAGTGGTGAATGTTGTCTTATCCTTCTCATCTTCATGAACCAAAATTTGTTTGTATCTAGAATATCCATCGAGCAGTGACATGCGAGATGCTCCAACTACTCTCTGGAGAATGTGGTCCATTTTCGACAACGGGTAGTTATCTTTCAAGGACACTTTATTCATATTTCTGAAATCTATGCACAATCTGATCTCACATGTCTTCTTCCTCACAAGAACCAAATTGGAGATCTAATCTGAAAATCTGATCGGAACGATTATACCAGCCTTGTACAATCGATTTACCTCTTTTTCTATTGACGGTAGTAACTTCAGATTTATCCTTCTCAGCTTTTGGTGAAATGGCTTCTGATTTTCCTTAATTGGAATGATATGCTGAATTATACTTTTGTCATACTCCTTTAAATTTTTATAGTCCCATGCAAATACATCAGAAAATGAAGACAATAAACTAATGTATTTATTTTTTACCCGAGGAGGTAACACCTTTGACAACTTCATCATCTTTGGATTTTCTGTTGTTCCGATATTTACATCTTCAACACCCTTCTCGGTCGGCAATAAGATTGGCTTTTGGGCTACATCATCTTGATAAAATAATTCCTCTAAAGGTATAAGGCCTTTACAGATGACATTATCTTTCAACTGTAAGACTTCCATCTGATTTACCTCTATTTTTGGTTCACCATAATCTTGCTCAACATCTATGGAAGTTTCTTTATACTGGCCTTCATTTTGCAGAAAATCATCAATGTCTTTGTCATCTTGAAACAATTTCCAATATCTTAGATTATCAGGGATAGCTGGGTGATGCTTCACATGAATTTCAAACTTATTGTTTGAATTCAATGGGATCTTTAAGTTACTTGTAGCTGTAGCAAGAGAATCTGCAATAACATTTTTGTACGAGGAACACATGTCAAGGTATAATCTGGAAACAACCTCAAAATATCTAAAACTGCATTACGGTAAGCCCTCATTCGTGGATGTTTGGCTTGGTATTCACCCTTGACTTGCTTGATTACTAATTCTGAGTCACCATAAACTGAAATTCTCTTTGCATTCAACTTCTTGATTATCTTCAACCCTGCAATCAGTGCCTCATACTTGGCTTCGTTGTTGGAACAATCAAAAGCCAATTTATATGAAAAAATTATTACATTTCTTGGGACTTTATTTGGTAGGAAAATAGGGTTGCGTATCCAAATCCCAATTCCTACACCATCCTTACCTACTGCTCCATCGAAATCCATACTCCATAAACCGGCTTCTTCTTCCAAGTGCTGGAATTATGCCTGTTCTTCTACCTTTGGTTGCCGCCCATCAATGAGATTTGAAAACCAATCTTGGAGTCAAAGAAATTTCTTGCCTAAGTATTCTTGGAATGAGATTTGGGTTTTCAAACATGGGAGGTGGATCAGGATCAGGATTAGCCCTGGTGTATCTTCTTGAAGCCAGTGTGTTGAATTTTTCCCAAAATTAAATGGACATTACAATCTTTTCAGCCAAATGAATGCAAAACCTATCATCCAAAAGTCTAGAATTGTTTTAAAAGTACTGGGTTTATATTTTTCGGTTCGTCCCCTAGTATGGTCACCACTATGTTAGAGCCTAAATCTACCTTAGGCTGAAGGAAGACAGGTCTAGGGTAACATCAAACCACGCTTAACCTGGTAGCTAGCCCTACCAGGTTGGGAGAGGGCTCTCTCCTTGTGAATTTAAGTCAAGATGACTGAATCAAATACGGATTTTAGGCTAGGTATAGTAGCTCTAGTGTTTTAGATTGATTTTTGTTTTGGGTCGAAATAGCAAGAGAAAGGATGATTTGGATTATGGCATCAATGTCAGTTTCTGCTGGCAAACCTAGGGCAAATTAAGTGCCATGTTCAGCCAAGTGAATATTGTAAATGTGAGAAGTATAAGGGAGAAAGCCTGCTGCCCTGCAGGCATCAAACAAAGGATGGATCTGTAGCAACAACTTTAGATGAAAGAGAATAACGAGGTTGCTCAATAGAGCATCTAACAACAGATGAATTCTGCTAAAACTACCATTACAACTAACAACAAAATCATCATCAAAGGAGCATCATTATTGATGAATTCCTAACATATCACATAGATAATGCTGAAACAAAGGAGAAAAACATAATGTGTAAATGAATTACAGGAGAAAAAACATATTGAACATTTAAGCACCGTGATGAATCCCAGGGCTAAAGGGAAAAAACTGCTTTATTATGATATTCAATAAAACTTTACGCAGTCCAAATGCTTTTTTACTGCAAAAATCCAACCTCTACACTATGAAATTCATAAAATATATACATTTTCTCATCCTTGTATGAAGGGAATTGAGCTCAACCATTTTCTTCAAAATAGAATCAGTTACATTAAACTTGGACCGAATTTCTGAAAATAGGTATTGAAGATGAACTCGTATCTCCTAAACCATAGCACCTATTACAAAACAGAAAGAGGTTTTTGTAGGTTAGGTTATTTTGGAGAAAAACCTCTCTCAAATTTTTTAAATTCATTTCCAGTTGCTCGTAATATGTGCCACAAAAGCATCTCTAAAACAGAAAATCATTAAAAACTTAAATATGTCAAAATCAGTTGTAAAGATCTAGTCACATATTCAGATTCATGACACCTGTGAATAAACTGAAAGAGGTTTTTGTTATATGGCTTGTGGTTAACAAAAAAATTCTTGGGCTTCAAAATTACTTTCCATCTGTTGTAAAATGGCACCGCACTAAAATGACTAAAACAGTAAAATAACTGCAAAATTTGTTTTGTTTTAACGTAGGCTTCAAATATCACTTCATGTCTCCCACATAGTAATACCTGTTCATAAAATGAAGGAGTTTTTTGTTATTTGGTATGTGGTGGAGAAAAATGTCTTTCAATTTTGAAAAATGCCTTACCATTATTTCAGAAACTGATCTTGTACTAAACTTGTCATTGTGTGAAACAACTGATCTCAAAACATGCATAACGAAGAATCACTCATTCATTTTGATCATATCTTCTGATCCAGAAACTAGTTATGGGAGTGTGATATACCGTTGGAAATATTTTTTTGAGCTTCTTCTAATGGAAATACGTAGGATATGATTTGCACTAAAGATCATGTGCAAAACATCTCTGAAAACCAGACATAGTAAGAGCCCATTTTGACCCCTGGTGACAGGTTGCGAAGATTGGAACTAACATCGACCTTATTGTGGATGGCAGCTCCTTGGAGGTGTCAAGAACACTGTAGACCAAGTGCCTCATCCATTGGGCAATAGAGTCAAATGACTGCAAACTTAAAACAACTCATACAAATCCAAACTAAAATGTTGCCTTTGGCAGCTTATTTATTTACAAATATACCCTACTTTGTTGCAAAACCAATAGATCAAGTGATGTTGTAATGCCATATCAACTAATCAAGTAACTATGACAATGATGCTATTTTTTGATAGTTTTTGAACTAGAAGATAGTTGGAAATCCTACCAGAAATATATACCCATAGTACCTCTGGCTATGTAAAAGGCAACCTGGTTTTTCCTTCAACTTAAGAATATATTCCATATATGCTGCTATGGGATCATATAAACTAGATTCTATCACTCATTAACATATGCTCTTGGCTAGATATTGTCACATCCTTGCTGTAAATCATAACATCCTTCAATCCAACCATCCAAGGGCAGCCTTCTTTTCTTCTTTCGAAGGAGGGAGAGTTTCCAAGAATTGTTTAGGTTTTTGGAATTCATGTGATTTAATTTGAACATCCAATAATTCAATTTCATTTTCCAATATTTCAACCACTAAGCCAAGAAAACAATATTTATTCTCAGGTGTGAGTCAGCTATATTTCAAGCTAAGAAACAATGATGTTAAAAAACTCTGATCAATTTGAAATTTTTCTATCCCATCCCTTAAAATCAATAACATTTCACTAGATAACGGATTTGCCACATACCCCGTCATTGGTGATTACCATCAACATTCTGAAAACTGGATTCTTTGGCAGTCAAGTCGAAGCTGAGGATCTTGAACATTGGAGTCATCAGGTAGATTATTTCAGCCTTCGTTTGTGTTTGACTACTGTCCACGATCAACAATCAAATCTGCAACTTGAATGATCTTTCCTGGAGAAGATCTGTCACGTCTTCCCTAGTATGGTCGCCACTATGTTAGTGCCTAGATTGACCTCAGGCTGAAGGGAGGCAATCCTAGGATAACCACAAACCAAGCTTAACCTGGTAGCTAGCCCTACCAGGTCGGGAGAGGGCCCTCTCCTTGTCAATCTGAATTAGAATATGGCAACTAGGGCTTGAGACGCCAGAAATGAATGCTGATTTTAGGCTAGCTATATTAGGTTAGAGGATTTTGTTTGATTTTTTGATGGTTGGTTGCTGGATCAATTGGAGAAGGCAGCCTAGATCCAGGAAATCAACTCAGGAATACAGTCATGTCTTGTGGGGCAGGGTAGACAAGAGCTTCATGTAATAGAAAAGGATCTGAGGTGGTAGAGTAAGACAACTAAGGAGTTTAGGAGGGCATAAGAAGTTATGAATCCTCTTCAAATAGTGAAAACATTGAAACTAAATGAAATCCTAAGACAAAGAACTGTAAATCTAGTGTATTCTGTCCATTCACCTTGATTCACTTAGTTTAGAAGAAAAATAGAGATGTGGATACATATAAACATTAGAAAAAACTCATTACAAAGAACAAACAATACACAAAACTCATTGTCACAAGAATCCCGCAAAAAAGCTGTGAAACTTGGTTTTATTCCTTGCCAACTGCTGATACAAAATGTTCAATGAGTCCAACCTTCTACCAAAGTCCAACCTTTACAAATGAATCAAAAAGTACATGATACAGGTGTTTAGTCAATTTAGTGTTTCTAAATTGATGTCATTAATTGTCAACCCGGGGCTCGTAAGCTGATGAAGTGAAGGTGTACTATATGTACTTAAGCAACCTCTTAGATCTTTTTGTCGTTTGGGGGTGTTGTTTGTGGTCGATTTATCTTCCTAAGATGGAATGGAGTTTTTATAAACAGATGAGTGAGTGTGTGTGTAAGGTGATTTCTAGATGAGTGAGTGTGTGTTATAGGTGATTTCTAACTACCTTCTAAACTTGCAAAGAAAAAGCTTGAAAGAAATAAATAACTTGAAATGAACTGAAAGCAAATAACCACTTTCTAATGGCACTAGACACCATTCATGCTGCTGCAAATAAAAAGGTAAGAAAATCACTTTAAAAACCAATGATAATGTTTATCTCTTCCTAACTCTCTGCTTCCAACATATGGTACTATGTAAAACACGATTAGGAAGTAGTTAGAGATGAGTTTAAAAAGTGATCAAAAATAAGAAAAATCTACTTTAAAGACTAGTTATAATGTTCAGCTCTTCCTAACTCTCTGCTTTCAGCACATGGAATTATGTGAAGCATGATTAGAAAGTAGTTAAAGATTAGTCTAAAAAGTACTCAAAGCCAGCTGTAATTTATTAGTAATCTGATCTCTTAAAGATGAACAATTTATGATAAAGAGACCATCCAGGTGTTAACATACAACTTTGAGAAACTAAACTAGAAATCAGCTATGAAAATAGAGTAAAGGCAGCAACTTTGAATCTGTCAACTGAAAATACCATCAGATATAAAGCAAATACACAAAGACAAAAACAATCCCGGGTTAAAAACCTGCAAAAGAACAATACTGATCAGTTTAAAATAAAGGCTGGAAATGAAATGACATAAGATCAAATGGTACACTATCATACATGATGAAAGAAATAAAGATTGCTGAAAGCATGAAAATGAAACCAAACACTATGTACACGGCTGTCATAGATGGGGGCCCTCCATCCACGCAACCAACTTAAAAGATAAGCTACGAAAAGGTGAACAGAACAGTCTTCTTTTATAAAACCAGCATGTCAAAATACAGTGAAAAGTGTTGTAGGAAAAGCCTTCTAAAACAGAGTTTTTATAACAGAATCAGCGCAGCAATTACAATACTCCAAAAAGCTAATCTACAAGCGTTGGCACACGCTTATTTATAAGCACAGAGGCAACTACTCTCTGCGTGAATTAAGCAACTACAGCCTAACCTATTAACTACGCAGCAACACGAAGTCTTAGCTAATTAGCTTGTGCAGCAAACACGTAGGTAACTCCGTGCACTTTTAAGGGAAACGGTCATCATGGGAGACAAATCTATGCTTGGATCCTGTCTTTAGCTGTCCTCATGGTGTGGAGGAGGTGCCAGCTACGGTTCCGTGTCCCAACTGTTCACGGCTCTCATGCCACCGTTTAGAACTTGACCGTTTGACCGAGGGAGTACCTGCGTTGACCAAGGGCATACGTGACTGGTTTGGCTCAACCAATAGCATACGATCCATGTGTACATCCAACCCAACATGCCCATGTGGCTCGTTCCTTGAGAAGACACGTGGAGCATATCAAACAACAAAAAGGCTGCGGAATCTCTGAACAACTGCGGAATTGCTGAACAACTGCGGAATTGCTGAACAGCTGCGGAAACTCTGTTTATATGTCAAAAATCTAAACCAACAGTAAAACATAAGCAAAGTTAACTAATTATGCTTAGAGACATTAAATGTAATGATCTGGGCGGAAAATAGAGCAAAAGAGAGGGATAAGTGAAGAAAAGCTGTAGGTAATGATGGATAATCCAGCGCAAGTTTGAGGCTCTACATACCCCCACTACGAGGGTGTTGCATGTCCTCATGCAACGAAAACATTGTTCAATCCACCTGCTGAGATGCCTCTGCTAAGACATCTAGTCTTCTCTTCTTCCTCTGTGTGGCCACATTGACTCTTGGTCTTTTCATCAAACACCTGAATTTTAAATTGATCAAAGCTCTATTCAACTTCCTGCATCTCTTCTTGAGCTTTTTGTTTTCCTTTTGCCAAAGGCCCATATGAAGCATGGTATTATCTTGGACCATCTTGTCCACATTGCTCTGTTCCTTCAGTCTTTCATTTTCTTGTTTGATGTGGCGATTTAGTACCTCTAACTCAAATACTTCTTGCTTCAGTGATTGAACTTGTTGTTCAAGAGGTAGAACAGTGCTTGGACCAGCAACAGCTTGTTCTAATGTTTCCAAGTAGTTATATACTCTTTGCTGATCTGGGTCAATCTCTGGTGACCTCTTTGGACTAGGCTCATGCTCAAATTCAGGTTCATGTTCAAATTCAGGCTCATGCTCAAAAGGACTTTCCTCACGTGGAGGGCTAGTCTCCACCTGCTCAACATGTGGAGAGCTTTTCTCAAAGTCAAGTCTTGTAGCAACCTTTGTAGGTGTGCTCAAGTCAATAAAGAATGACTCTTTGTTCCCCATTTTGCTTTGTAACCTGCTGCTCCTTCTCACGGTGGTGATGCTCTGTTTTTCTTTTTTTGCTTCTGTTTTTGTTTTTACATCTTCTTGGAAAGGGCAGCCTCATGAAGTTGGGCCAACCTATGTGCCAATGGCTGAGTGTCCTCTTCACTATAATTCTCAGGAGTAAGGTAGGTTTCTTAGGCTATGGCTTTTCCTTTATCTTTCTTTTGTTTCTTCCTACTCTCCTTTTTCTTTTGAGCAGCTTCTTGTACAATTTCTTGCAGGGTTTCTGTAATGATTCCTTGGGCTGTTTGATCAATGTCTACAGCAGGTTCAGGGTCAATTTCATGTTCAGAATGATGGCCAACATTTTCTTCTTCAACAAGGTCTTGGACA
Source organism: Pinus tabuliformis (assembly GCA_031772625.1). Classification (NCBI taxonomy): domain Eukaryota; kingdom Viridiplantae; phylum Streptophyta; class Pinopsida; order Pinales; family Pinaceae; genus Pinus; species Pinus tabuliformis. The sequence continues at coordinate 1,012,937,065 of CM062804.1, forward strand.
GTTTCTTCTTGGACAGCAGTTTCAGGGGTAACCTCTTCTCTTTTTCTTCTACTCTTTCTAGGCATAGAGGCTTCTCCTACCTCTTCGAAGTGGTTTCTCACAAGAAATCTTTCCCAGGTATCCCTTTTGGCCTTTAACTGTTCTTCAACTAGTATTTTGACAAGCCCATGATGGTATAAATGTGGCTCAATGTTTCTTGGGTTTCTTTGGACTATTGAGCACATTTTTCTAAGGCTTGAGAGTAAAAAGTATGGAAGGTTAATGTCATGCTCTCCTAAGAAATGCATCATAATTTTGGCATGATAAACATATAGAACTCCAAACCTTCCCTCACATGTAAAGAATTTTTGTACTAGTAGAAGCAGAGCTGTCCATTCTGCTTTGACAAGATTAACAGGGATTCCTTTTGTAAAGATGCTAGTGTCCATACCTGGATTCTTCAGAATTTGCTTCCATTGCTGGTCTTGTACTGATCAGTTTTTGAACCATCTCTCTCCAGTTTGTGGTAGTGAAGTGGCCTGTGCCAAACTGCTCTCGGTGACTGTGAATTTCAGATCTCCTATCTCCACTTGGTTGTCTTTCTCTTTGAAAGAACGTGCAAAAGTCTTTGTGACCTCTCTATGATAACCCTTGAATTTTTGAATGCACTGGAGCCAATTTGCCTTTTGCAAAGGGTCTTTGACTTGGGGATATCCTTCCAGAAATTTGGAGCCCTCTGGCTCTGCTCTCAGAAGTTTACCCATTGATTCTCTGGCTCTGTTTTAATACTCTTGAGGAAGGGTTATACGGTTTCAACAGTGGCTTTAACTCAACAGCTTTACGGCTTCAACAGTGGTTTCCACACAGTAGACTTACGGCTTCAACACAACAGCCGTAATACATTCACAATAGTGGTCAAAGTTTAGCAGAGGAGAGAAACGAAACAGAGTATGGTTACGATGACAGAATGGTGAATAAGGCAGAGCAGTGGAAAGCAAGGAAAATGCGGAAGTGAAACAACTGCGTGAGTGAGATACTACATGCGTAGGAGGGTTATGAATGATGGAAAGAAACGGTTAAGTCCTTCAACTTCGGTCATGAGTGTACATTTGGCTGCGGAATCATAACGCAGAGAGTCATAGTACAATTGTCTACGTCACTTAGGTACGAAAATTTAAATGGAAACGCAGCCGTGTGTGGGCTTTTAAATCGTGATGAATGGTATCTGTTAAGGTTGAGAGATACAGGGATTCTGGTCGAGTAATGGAGAGGAATTGGCAATCATTACATTGAATGGCAAAAAAAACACAACCCGTAAACTATGCAAAATGTTATAACCGTAGGTTTAGAAATTAAATCATACCTTAGGTTTCCGCGTTTTGATTCCTTTTGCTTATCTGAAATCAACCTTTCATTGTTTGTTGCTACTACATGACCTTTCAATTTTTGCTGATGACCTTTGGACTGCAGATTCCTTCTTTAAACAGACTGCGTTTTTTTTATGCAGGTGCAGAAAGTGTATTGGCTGCGGAATTGGGATATTGGCTGCGGAATTGCTCCTCAGCTGCAGAAACTGCAGAAATACCCTTCTGACTGCACAAAATAACTTTAGCTGTGTAAAAATAAATCTGACAATGACTTTATTGGTGGAATGGAATGTAATGGATGGATGAATGAAAAGAAATGAGGTGGAGTGAGAGTGATTGAATGAATGAGATGGTGAATGAAGTGGATGAAATGGCGAAATGAGATGGAAGAGAGAGATATTTTTTTTTGGAAAACATGAGGTGTCAGGTGACCCTGATTTTCACCTCAGGTTTTCTGCATAAGACTGCCAATCAGAGATTGGTTTTCAGGCTTATACATTTATTCTTTTTTTTTTTTTTTCAAAAACCAAAGATTAGGCTGATGGAGGAGAAGAATCCTTCTCCACCAACCTGATTGCAGAATCTTTTTTAAACAACTTGACAAATTCCTCTTTTGAGAGTGGCCTCTGGTAGACTTTCAATCTATGGCCATTCACAATAAGAGGAGTATGAAATTCATCAATAGTTTTCACTCGAACTGCTCCATTACTAAAGACTTCATCAACCTCATATGGCCCAAGCCAATGAGTTTGAAATTTTCCTTTGAAGTCCTTAAATTTTGAATCAAACAATAGAGCCCAATCTCCTTTCTGAAACTTTCTTTCTCTGATATGACGATCATGCCATTTAGATCTTTGGTGCTGAACTAGATCGGTCCTTAGAATTGCATCTTGTCTTATTTCATCTAGCTCATTTAGCTGGTCCATTCTGTGTCTTTGGGCTTCTGAGAGGCTCATTCCCAATTGGACTGCCATCTTGAAGGTCTTGATTTGGAACTCAATGGGGAGCAGGACTTCCTTCCCATAAACAAGTTCATAGGGAGAATGTCCTGTTGTCTTCCTCCATGTAGTTCTATAGGCCCATAAGGCTTCAGGAAGCCTTTCCGCCCAATCTCTTCTATGAAGATGAACAGTCTTGGTGATAATGCCTTCAAGAAATTTATTGGTAGATTCCACTTGGCCATTGGATTGCGGATGGTAGGGAGTAGATGTTCTGTGCTTGATCTTATATTCCTCCATCAGCTTCTCCATCAATTTAGATGTAAATTGGCTACCCTGATATGTTACAATTTCCCTTGGGACACCAAAACGAGTGAAAATATCCTCAAAAAGAAATTAAACAACTGAATTTTCAGTGGCAGAAGGCAATGCCTTGGCTTCTACCCACTTAGTAACATAATCAGTACAAACCAGTATATACTTCTTTTGCTTTGATGGTGGATTAATTGGTCCAACGAAATCTAGAGCCCATTTCTCAAAGGGTTCGATGCATACCTGAGGCTGTAGTGGCATTTCATTTGAAGGAGTTGGTCTCCCAACTCTTTGGCAGCTGTCACACCTTCTAATATACTGCTTTGCATCTTTAAAGAGAGAAGGCCAATAATATCCTAGAGAAAGGATTTTATAGGCTGTCCTCTTGTCAGCAAAGTGCCCGCCGCATGGTTCATCATGACATGCCTTAAGGATGTCAGGCATTTCATCTTCCCGAACACACCTTCTGATTATACAATCTGGCCCTGTTTTGAACAATTCATTAGAAATCCAAGAATAATGTGAACTCTCCTGAATGATTTTCCTTTTCTCATTAGGAAATAAGTGTAGAGGTAGCTTCCCTGTAACTAGATAATTAGCCATATCTGCATACCAAGGAGTCTTGGTAGTTACTGCAAACAAGTATTCATCTGGAAACTTATCTTCTACTGGAGAATCCTCATTAGTGTTTTGGATTCTAGACAAGAAATCAGCTACTGTGTTTTGTTTTCCAGGTCTATCTAACACAATAATGTTGAATTCTTGTAAGAGTAAAAGCCATCTTGTAACTCTACCATTGGTAACAGGTTTGTTCATTAAATATCTTATGGCGGAGTGATCAGTATGGACAAAGGTTTCATAGCCAGTTATGTAGTGTCTAAACTTATTGATCGCATGTACCACAGCTAAGAACTCTTTTTCTGTAACAGTATAATTTAACTCAGTGGGAGTCAAATTCTTACTTGTGTAATAAATGGCATAAGGGATCAAATCCTTTTGTCCCAAAACAGCTCCTAGAGCTGTATCTGAAGCATCAATAGAAATGTGGAAAGGGAGTTTCCAATTTGGCCCCCTTAAAATGGGTGCTTCAGATATTCTAGTCTTTAAAGCTTCAAAGGCAGATTGACACTCAGGATCCCATTTGAACTCACAGTCTTTGGTAAGCAATTTGAAAAGAGGAAATTCTATCTTAGTGAAGTTTTCAATAAATCTTCTGTAATATCCAGTAAACCCAAGAAAACTTCTAACATCTTTCTGGCAATTTGGAACAGGTAACTTAGAGATGACTTCAACTTTAGATCTATCAACCTTAATCCCATCTCCTGAAATATGATGTCCTAAAACAATCCCTTCAGTAAACATCATAAAACACTTTTCATGACTTAAAGAAAGATTTGTTTCCTTACATCTTATCAGTACTTTTTCCAAATTTTCCAAAGCTTCTTCAAATGTATTACCATAAACTGTGAAATCATTCATGTATACCTCTACACAATCATGAATAAGATCTGAAAAGATTCCTAGTACAGCCCTTTGAAATGTAGCGGGTGCATTGCACAATCCAAAAGGGAGTACTCGGTAGGCAAAAGTTCCCCAAGGACAAGTAAATGTGGTTTTGTCTTGATCTTCAGGTGCTACCTGAATTTGATTATACCCACTAAAACCATCCAAGAATGAGAAATACTTTTTACCTGCTAAAGTGTCTAGTACCTGATCAATAAAAGGTAGAGGGAAATGATCCTTTAAGGTTGCCTTGTTCAATTCTCGGTAATCAATGCAAACTCTCCATTTACCATTCTTTTTGGGCACTATAACCAAGGGAGAAACCCATTGGCTATCTGAAATGGGGTAAATGAAGTTTACCTTGAGCAATTTCTGGAGTTCTTTTTTCACGATTTCCCTAAGGTTTGGATTCATCCTTCTTTGTGGTTGCCTAATAGGTCTGCTGTTTTCTTCAATATAGATGTGATGAATACAAGTCTTAGGATCGATTCCTTTCATGTCAGTGTATTCCCATGCAAATGCAGTGGAATGTTTTTGCAAAAGTTTAGTTAATTCTTCTTGTTGTGGTCTTTCCAAGTTTTTGTTAATGTTCAATGTTTTTCCTGGAAGGATTTCAACTGTAGAACTACCAAACTCTTCCATTGAGAAGAGAGACATCTGTCTAGAGGAGAGATTTTCAATGTCTGCATCTAACTGAAACTGTGTAGAGTCATATTCTAAAGGTATTTCAAATTTTTCTAATGTATTTAGAATTTGACTATCCTCACTGATCTCAGAGATGGTTAGAACAAGTTGAATAGTATCCTCATCATCAACCCACTCATCTTCTCCTATTTCTGTTATTGCCTTTGCTGGAGGATACAAGTTGAATTTCTTGGTGGAATTACCATCTGATATATACATGTCCCCAGACCTACAACTGATAAAAGCATCAGCTGTTGCTAACCAAGGTCTTCCTAAGATAAGAGGATGTCCTCCTAGATTGTTCTTGGGAGTTAAAATCATAAAATCAACTGGATATTCCCAAGAGTCTAGGGAGACTGGAATGTCTTCCAATACACCATCAGGTTTAATGATTGATCTATCTGCAAGATGTAGTAAAGTAGGTGTAAAGAGAAGGTTAGGAAGCTTTAACTGATCCATGGTCTGTCTGAACATGATGTTGATCGTGGCTCCTAAGTCAATCAAAGTATTTGGGATTTCAACCCCATTAATATGAGTTTCGACAATAGGGCTACCGGGATCCACATACTTTTGCATGGTAATCTTACCCATCATAATGTCTGCAATTTTTCCAACTAGATGTATCCTTTTGGTATCTCTGGTTCTCTTTCCTATTTTCTTCAAACTCAACTCCTTTATTGTCTTCGCTAGAATGGGAATTTCCTTAATGGCTTGTAACAAGGGGATCTTGATACAGACATTCTTTAATTCATCTAGAAAACTATAGTCAGGCACCCATATTTGCTTTTCCACTCCTTTGTCAATTTGTAATCTTTCAAGAAAAGGAGGTGTAGCTAAAGGTGTAGGTTGCTCAACTATGGGAGTTGTAGAGGTTGATTCTTTTTCTTTTTCTTTTTGGATATTTTGGTTTTGAAGTGATACTTCAGAACCCTTATTGACTTTGAGAGATTCTTCCTCAGAAATGCTTGGTTGTTGAACACTTGTAGAAGGTTGATCTAAGATTCTACCTGATCTGAGTTGTACTTCATTGAGAGGAACAACCATATAGGTAGGGAATGGTTGACCTTCCATCATGTAAGCATTTTGAGGGTTCCTATTATTTGGATTTGGTAATGGCTGAGAGGGAAGTTGATTTGATTTCTGCTGGGATTGAAGCAATAGTTGAGAATTTTGATTTTGTGGAGGAGGTTGTTGTTGTTGAGGGTATGGCAATGATAGTTGTTGACCTTGATTTGGAAGTTGTGGAGCCTGCTGATTCTGAAATGATGGAGGATATTGATAGAATTGAGCAAATCTCCCATAAGGATTTTGCATGCTTTGCATCCATGCTTGAAAAGCATTTTGAGGTTGAGGCCAAGGTTGTTGCCAAGGATTCCAATTTGGTTGGGATTGAGAATTCATAGAGTTGTTAAACCCTTGATTCTGTTGCCCTTGCCAAGGTCTCCTTGCAATAAAACAGAGAGATTCAAGTGTATCTGGATCCTCTTGAAAGACTGCTTTGAGGCCAGGTATTGAAGGACAATCCTTAGTCTCATGAGTTTCTGAGAAAATTACACATGTTTCTACAACGTGTGTGTCCAAGGGACATTCCCTTAAAGCATGTTTCTTTCTACATTTCGGGCAAAAAATGGCCAAAGCCTCAGCTTCTGCTTTTTGTTTATTGTGAATCTTAAGGGTATCTAGTTGTTCACTAAGACTCCCTAAGATGTCAGTTTTGAATTCATCAAGCATATTGCCGATTTCAGCCCTACTTACTGATCCTGTTGCAGATTTATTTGCTCTAAGGAGAGAAGGATCTCTAGGCCCTTTTTGAGTTTTTGATTTGCCTCTTGAGAGATGGATACAAAGTTCTGCTATATCATTGAGTGAAAGTTGAGAAATATCCCCTTTCCCCATCATGTTTAAGATATCTATCCATTCATCCCTAATGGCTTTTAATAAGAGGGCTTTTAAGGTCTCTTCATCCAAGCTACTCATTTTTTCTCTTTTCAAGTTATATTGAAATCTTTCAAGTAAATCTTCTAAGCTCTCATCTTCTCTTTGTATCATTTTAAAAACCTCGTCCTTGTGATTAGTAGGCATACAATAGTCCAAATACCTATCCAAAAATGTCTGTTTCATTTCATCCCAAGACCTAATGGATTGAGTGAGTAACCCCATGAACCATTTCAAGGCTTGATCCTTCAGTGTTGAAGGGAACAATTTGAGTTTCTGAGAGTCATCCAGGTAGTCATAAGTTCGACACACCACTTCAAACTCAAATAAAAATGTTTCAGGGTCCTCAGTCCTTAACCCATGGAAATTTGGGAGGACAGATGGTGATATGTTTTTCATAGTGGCTCGGGAATCCTCATTAACAATGGGAAACCCAAATGAATTATCCCCATCCCTATTTCCTCCTCTAAGGGGACCTCTACCTCCATTATTGTTGTTGTTGTTTCCTCCTCCTCCTCTACCTCTACCTCTACCTCTACCACCTCCTTCTTCCTCTGCCATGATGGTTCTCCTAGGGATTTCAAAATCTTCTGGTTCCTCTACAAAAGGTGAATGAGAAGAGATTTCTCCTTCTTCTTCAGATGATTCCACTTCCTCAATTACAATTGGTCTTTCTGTAGGAGAAAGAGAAGAATCTCTTCCTGGTTCAAATTCAATAGAAGGTGTAGGAGAGTCAACTCTTGGCTCTTGAATTCCAGGAATTCTAGGACTAGGAGTGTCGGTTGGAGATAAGGGAGGTATCTCTTGTCTATCCCTTGAAGCAGATGGACTTGTAAAAATTGAACTTCGAGCTCTAGCTAAAAACCTTCCCCTAGAATCTCTAGCTCTATGCATGTCATTTTTTTTATTATTTTTCTTCAAGTCAAGTTAATAGTTCTTTTTCTGATCTTCCAGTTCACTCTAGGTGCAAGAAGAGAGCATACTCAAGAAACTACCAAATCAATAACTTTCTCTTTTCTGATCCTCCAGATCACCTTGAAGTGCAAGAGGAGAGCATACTTTGATAGGTTATCAACTTCTTTCCTTGAAATTTTTATGTTTTTATTTTCCTAAGAATATGGCTACTTAATTTCACTTCCCCGGCAATGGCGCCAAAATGTTTAGTCAATTTAGTGTTTCTAAATTGATGTCATTAATTGTCAACCCGGGGCTCGTAAGCTGATGAAGTGAAGGTGTACTATATGTACTTAAGCAACCTCTTAGATCTTTTTGTCGTTTGGGGGTGTTGTTTGTGGTCGATTTATCTTCCTAAGATGGAATGGAGTTTTTATAAACAGATGAGTGAGTGTGTGTGTAAGGTGATTTCTAGATGAGTGAGTGTGTGTTACAGGTGATTTCTAACTATCTTCTAAACTTGCAAAGAAAAAGCTTGGAAGAAATAAATAACTTGAAATGAACTGAAAGCAAATAACCACTTTCTAATGGCACTATACACCATTCATGCTGCTGCAAATAAAAAGGTAAGAAAATCACTTTAAAAACCAATGATAATGTTTATCTCTTCCTAACTCTCTGCTTCCAACATATGGTACTATGTAAAACACGATTAGGAAGTAGTTAGAGATGAGTTTAAAAAGTGATCAAAAATAAGAAAAATCTACTTTAAAGACTAGTTATAATGTTCAGCTCTTCCTAACTCTCTGCTTTCAGCACATGGAATTATGTGAAGCACGATTAGAAAGTAGTTAAAGATTAGTCTAAAAAGTACTCAAAGCCAGCTGTAATTTATTAGTAATCTGATCTCTTAAAGATGAACAATTTATGATAAAGAGACCATCCAGGTGTTAACATACAACTTTGAGAAACTAAACTAGAAATCAGCTATGAAAATAGAGTAAAGGCAGCAACTTTGAATCTGTCAACTGAAAATACCATCAGATATAAAGCAAATACACAAAGACAAAAACAATCCCGGGTTAAAAACCTGCAAAAGAACAATACTGATCAGTTTAAAATAAAGGCTGGAAATGAAATGACATAAGATCAAATGGTACACTATCATACATGATGAAAGAAATAAAGATTGCTGAAAGCATGAAAATGAAACCAAACACTATGTACACGGCTGTCATAGATGGGGGCCCTCCATCCACGCAACCAACTTAAAAGATCAGCTACGAAAAGGTGAACAGAACAGTCTTCTTTTTATAAAACCAGCATGTCAAAATACAGTGAAAAGTGTTGTAGGAACAGCCTTCTAAAACAGAGTTTTTATAACAGAATCAGCGCAGCAATTTCAATACTCCAAAAAGCTAATCTACAAGCATTGGCACACGCTTATTTATAAGCACAGAGGAAACTAATCTTTGCGTGAATTAAGCAACTACAGCCTAACCTATTAACTACGCAGCAACACGCAGTCTTAGCTAATTAGCTTGTGCAGCAAACACATAGGTAACTCCGTGCACTTTTAAGGGAAACGGTCATCATGGGAGACAAATCTATGCTTGAATCCTGTCTTTAGCTGTCCTCGTGGCGTGGAGGAGGTGCCGGCTACGGTTTTGTGTCCCAACTGTTCACGGCTCTCATGCCACCGTTTAGAACTTGACCGTTTGACCGAGGGAGTACCTGCGTTGACCAAGGGCATACGTGACTGGTTTGGCTCAACCAATAGCATACGATCCATGTGTACATCCAACCCAACATGCCCATGTGGCTCGTTCCTTGAGAAGACACGTGGAGCATATCAAACAACAAAAAGGTTGCGGAATCTCTGAACAGCTGCGGAATTGCTGAGCAGCTGCAGAATTGCTGAACAGCTGCGGAAACTCTGTTTATATGTCAAAAATCTAAACCAACAGTAAAACATAAGCAAAGTTAACTAATTATGCTTAGAGACATTAAATGTAATGATCTGGGCGGAAAATAGAGCAAAAGAGAGGGATAAGTGAAGAAAAGCTGTAGGTAATGATGGATAATCAAGCACAAGTTTGAGGCTCTACAACAGGAAAGGAAACTACTCAAGCTAGCTATTAGGGTTGAATCCATGAGAAAAGGGGTGGTTTCAACCATATCTAAACTAAGAACAGGAATATAGGTAGTGGAACATCTTGCCTCTAAAACCAAGGAAACCAATTCATTTAGTTCAAAACCACCTTTGACTTGATGTATCTACCCTATAGAGTGTTTTACATCCATAATTACAAAAAATTCTAACATTCACCATGATAATTTCACCATGAGGGCAAGAAAACATCAACTACAGAGAAAACTAGGTGAAATATGGAAAAACAGGCAAAACAGGCAAAATTCCTCCTATGCATAGCGCCACTAATCCTATGCGCAATTCTTTTTCTAGTTCACTTTTGAAAGGATTCTTGAAATCCAAATTAGGTGTAGGATAGCTCATTGGAAAGCTTGGTGAGTCTACTTTCTGGAACAACTTGAATTTCTAAATTCTGGGTCCATTTTCCCCTCCAAAAATTGAATCTCCCAAGACTGCTTCCTGTGTGGCAAAAAAGTGGTAGAGAGGGCACTTTTTGGGTGTTTTTTTCCCTTTTGGAGACCCAAAACTTGTCCAAAATTCTCAACCATTTATGAGCATGCATATGTTTTCATGCTGATTCCAAAAATACAAACTTATTTTCAAATGGATGCCCCCAACAAAAGCGCAGCTCCGGTGGTGCTGCACACCTGCTGAAAAAACCTGTTTTTTGCATTAAAAATTTCAAAAATGACAAAAAATGCTCCAAATTTCTTGAAATTTGGCATGAGTGATTCTTTCTAGGTGCTTTTCTAGGCCAATGAGGCTTCAGCTAATATCTTGAGCTTATCTTTCTCTTCTTTTCTCCTCAAAGTTCTTTTTAACTTAGCCTTTAACCTCTTCACCCTTGTTTTGCAAATTTTGTTCCGGGTTAGGTAGTGATAGGCCATATGGCGCAACATTTTCTTCTCTTTGTTGGCTTTCTCAAGCATCTTTTCTAGGTGAATGTTTTCCCTCTCCAACCATGATTCCTGGTCATCCTCAATTTCTTGCTCAAGGGAGGTCATCTTGATCTTTCTCTTCTTTGCCATTTGTCTATTTTCCCTAATCATTTGCAGCTCCATAATAGCTTGTTTATCTGTAAGTTTCTTGTTCTCCTACTCCAGAAAGTTGATGATCCATTTGGCCCTCTCAAGATCAAGAGATAAGGCTTGTATTTCAGCCTCCTTCTCTTTGATGATCAGTTTTGAGCTTTGAGAGCCCAAATCAGTGACATCCTCCTCAATCAAAACAAAATCTTTGTCTTGCCCTTCAGTAGGGCCCTCCTCATGCATCCTTTGCTTCCCTTTGTCTTTTCTCTTTGACTGTTGGCCAACCTGTATAGCTAGAGAAGAAGGCAAAGCCCCTTTCACCCCCGGTGAAGATAACATTTGCCTATGGTCTGGTGAAGAAAACAAGACCCCTTCCACCCCTGGTGGAGATAGTACTCGCCTGGCAGCAGCAAAAAGCCTCCTAGTGCCTCTCTCATAGGTGACAAACACTGGCACACCTGTAGTTTCAGTCTCATGAACATATGGTTGTCTTGATGGCCCTCCTTCCTCTTGAGGCACTGATGGAATCACCTGAGGGCCTTTGAAAATCTCATGTGCAATGAAGGTATCCCATGGTATGTTCAGTAAGCTCAGCTGATGCAAGACAACAATTTTAATTAGTGAGAAGTGGTAAATGTTGTTGAACTACTGAGGAAAAGGTTTCCTTTACACATAGAGAGCTATCTTCTCAATATTCCTGCATATAAAGTATGGGAGGTTCATCATCCTCACTCTTGTGAAATGCATCAACAATCTGACATGATATGTATATAGGCGGGAAAACCTTCCTTCACAGGTGAAATACTTGATAATGAGTTTCATGAGAGGAGCATAAATATTCTGCAAATATTTGAAAGGAAAAACCCTGCTGATCTACCTGTGATATCCAGCCTTAATATAAGGCTCATAATGTTCTCTGCCCACATGCTGCCCCTTATTCCACTGTTCACCTACATTAGGGATGCTTGTTGCTGCTGCAATGGTTTCAGGTGTCAAGGTGAAAGAGACACCAGCAAGGTTCACCTGGCCATTGTGGAGATGAAGAACAAACAACCTAGCAAGCTCATGATGATACTTCACCCTCTCTACCATTTCACAAAACTGATAACAAGACTGGTGTTTAAAGCAAGCTACAACAAGAGGGAAAGCAAGTAATTCTGTGAGAGTAATGGGCTCCTCCCAGATGATTTTTCCCCCTTTGTGTGGCTTTCTTGGCACATGAGCTTCTCGGGAAGAATCACTAAGAGTTTCCTCTTCCCTCTCATAGTCTGAATCTGTCTCCATGCTTATGAATTTGGAGTGAAAGCAGATGAGTATGAAGATATTTTGAAATATGAAGTGAAAGGGTTTCTCTTGGGAAATGAGGGGAGTGAATGGTATTTATGAATGTGGAATGAGGGGTTTGATAGTGTAATAGATGTAGTGAAGGATTAGGAAGTGGGAGTTAGGGTTTTGGGAATAGGGTATAGGGTTAGGGTTTTGAGAATAGTATGTAGAAGGGTTTATATATGGAGGGTTAGAGTTTAGGGAAAATAGATTAAGGGAAAGGGGATTAGGGAAAATAGTTTAAGGGAATAGGAATAGCAGAAATCAAGTACCCTTTGCAAATTTATGAGATAGTTTGGAGGATAGATAGGGTTTAGTTTTTTGAGATATGAAAATCACCACAACTGATGAAAAACCCTTGCTAAACAAGATGAGAAGCTTTACTTACTTGATGAAAGGCCAATTAAGAAATTTGAAGTGAATTTGGGTGACTTGAGTCATTTTGTAGCTCAGTGGACAGGTGCACAGCGCTGCCTCTCAAGTGCGTAGTGTTGATTGTATGCGTAGCACCAAACCAATTTTATATGGGAAATCTGCAACATGTGCATAATGCCAAAGCCCAGGTGCGCAGCGCCGACAAAATGACTGTATTTTTCCTCTGTTTTTTCCCTCTTTCTCCAAAAACATGATTTTTCTCCCTTTAGCTCATTCAATTGCAACAATGAAGACTCAAACACATGGATTGGCTTTTATATCCCTTTTCTTTTAATTTTTCATTAACCAAACCCACTTTTCTAATGTTTTGCTAGCTTTTTCACAAATGCTCTGTTTTACTCATATTCTAGCTTTTGCTTTTTTGCAGGTGGACTTTTACATTGATTTTTTGAATGGCAGGAGTTGGCTTTGTTACCAGGTCACCAAAAACAGCTATTGGAATACTTATTACATATAGAAACATTGAAATTACATGAAATTTGTACAATAATGGAAAAAACCCTGTTTTCACCTCAAAACAGAGTTTTGAGGTAAAAAAGAATTATTGAGCATAACAGAAGTAAACTTATGAGCTTATTTATCCTCCTCATGTGCCTGCTGACCTTTTTATTCAAATAGGAAGACCATGATGACAAACCCTAAGACCTAGTGAGACCAAACCCTAAAACTAATTTTTATAAATGAAATGAAACAGGATGATAGTAAATGACTAAAAAAAATGTATGAACAGGTCAGCAGGTGAATGGCATGAGGGAAATTGACATGAAACCACTACCATCAGTTGATCCATGACCTAATGGAATGCATCTGATTGGATGGGACACCTAATATGCATGCAAAAAGAACAATTTGATCACTGATGGAAGTGTGAAGATATTGACACTAAAATGAGGAACTGTAGGTTGAGATGAACTAGGAGTAAATGTACCAACTCTTGTAGGTTAACTAGAGCTTTTTTCTACTCCAAACATGAAGTTAGGAAAATGAAACAGCACCAAAAAATATGTAAAACTTGATGAGGTCACAAACGTGAGCAGTGGAATACCTGAAGTAGAAGTAGGAGGTGTAGAAGGAGGTATACACCCTATAAAATAGAGTAGGGGCAAAGATGTCATGGAAGTGGAGACTATTGCTTCAAAAGGTAAAGTGGGTCCTACCCCTACATAGAATAAGAAATGTTTTCATTGGCCGTGAAAGGAACTCCTTCATAATAAGGCTTGCTACCATCAGGTCACAACTACAGTAGAGCTAGGCCAAGATGATCTACAAAGGTGGATTAAAATGTGATAAGGGACTTTTGTCGACTAGCTCAATAGCAACAAAATTTTCCTCCCTAGGACTAAGGTTATCCCCCCCAACCTAAGTCTAGTTTGAGCCTTCAAATATGGGAATTAACCTACATCTGTGGTAGTTGACTCTCCTCTTGAGGAGAAAGGCCTAATAGTCTATGAGAATTATAGTCACTTCATTCAACCACAGTGAGAAAGAATTCATGAACCAATTAAATTAGTAAGAAGCCCCTATGGAAAAAACAAGACTCAGACCAAACAACACATGGTAGAAAATTCCTAAAAAGGTAGTCACACACAAACCAATCATAATGGTATTTTTTAGATGGCCTTCAAGACAAATTCTTACATGCAGGATATTAACTCCGCAATTAGAGCAGTTAAGGTGAAGGTAAGGTAGAGGGTTGGTTGTTTCGCACAACCATCATATATAGGGTTCTTTTCATAGGAATGGCCAAAGTACCTCCGTTCCACACGGGCACACGAATATTGGGCTTCAGGGTAGTCAGCCGCACGCACGGGATACCCTGCCATGCGTTGGGTAGCCTCGAGGAGAACATTGTGCACGGTGACTTATGCCTAACCCCCTCGTAGATGGATTTCTATTATGCTCTAATTTTGACTATGGGATGATGAAGGATTTATACACTCCCTTTCTTAGGATGTTAAGTTTTTTTATAGTCTTGGAGTAGTTTACTCACAAACCTAGCCCCAAAACCCTAGCCTAAGGTAATGTTGGTGTACTACTAGAATAAATAAAAGAAGAGTCTAGCAAATTTCATTTAAGAATTTATTTTAATGGTTCTTAATTACTCAATGGGAAATGGAGTGAAACTTGAATGGTGTCAGAAGACTCTTGTTAGTAGCACCCTAATACAGCAACATGCCAATGCAAAATTTTCTTTCCATTTCAATGAAAGAAGTACATGAGGGTAAGAGTATTTATTATTTTTCTAGTGAAAACAAATTCTATAAACACTCTCACTACCTTTAGATGAAATTCACTAAGTGGAAAATATCCAAAAACCAATAAAAATCCAAAATAGATCACTTAAAAGAGAAACATAAAGCCCCCCAATCAATAACACAAGACAATAAAAATATCAGGACTTGGGATTTGAAAGTAGAAAATAAAGCTTAGATACAAGAAAGAAAGAAAATATCAAGAAAAAATGCAATGCAAATCAACTAGGTTTGTAGCCCAATGTATAAGAAAAAAATGATCTATAGATGTCAAAACCTTTAATCCTATCTGAAGGATCAACTAGTAAGAAATAAGAGAAATAAAGGAATCACAAATCTAGTGGTAATAAAAAATCAAAATCACTCAAGCAAATCTTTTTAGTGATTATTTGCATAGCCACAACTAACAAAAAATAAAACACCACCATGTGCAAGCAAGGGAAAGTGAAATAATGGCTTGAATTGGATCAAGAACTCAATGAAGAGTAAAGAACCAAATAAAAAAAAAATACACCAATTGAGTGAATATCTAAACATCAATTATTTTTGTAGACAAAGAAGTGAAAATTGATATGAAAAAAGAGATCCAACTCTTGAGGGAAAGAAACCCAAAAATGAGCACAAGAAAGGCTTCAAGGAAACCCTAATTTTTTTTCAAATAGATGGATCAAACTCCCAAATAAGGAATAATATCAAATATGATAAATTTGTCAACTGCTAATGACACTATATATATATATATATATATATATATATATATATATATATATATATATATATATATATATATATATATATATATATATATATATATATATATCTTGAACATTTAGCACATACTGGAGATAGAAGAGTTGAAATCATAACTAAGTCAGCTAAACAAGAAATGAAAACAAGACAAATTCAACCCAAACAAGCACAAGTGAGTCAAATCTGTAAGAGATGTGGACCCAACACAAAGGCTAAAGAATATGGGTGAAGAAAAAATTAAAGCACTGTAGGATATCTTAAGAGATATTAGATTTCAACCACAACTGCAAGGATAAATTGCTAAATAGTGTGGCTCCAACCGCAATGACAGAATGGACAACACAATGGCTCTGAAGCTTCAACCACATTGTAACCCGATTTATGTATGCGAGTGAGGAAAAAAAATATTTTTTTCATAGATACATGAGCAAGAAATTGAAATCAAGGTCTAATTTCTAGATGAACAACTTATAATCACTCGTAATTGCACAAAGAAATTATGCAGGACACCAAAAACTAGATCCAAAACAAAATAGAAGATATCTTATGACAACCAGGGAAAAATCTCCAATATGGTTGCGAATTATGTTATGGAAATTTACACACAACCACCAGGGGCTATTTCTCCATAGTCTTATGGCCCTGACAATAAAACCACATCAGAAATTATATCACAAAAATAAAACAAGCTAATATATACCAAACCATGTGATCAAACAATGATTCATGCATGCAGTTCCTTATTGAGGATTTGAGATGAAACGTGTAATTCTTATAGATTGGTAGTAGATCTTGGGTTCAATGCAAAGATTCCTTACTCCAACCAGGAGATCACATCCTCCACATTAGATCTAGAACTTGGACATAAGAAAAATCAAACAAGGAACATAAATAACCTTTCGGAGAAGACCATCAACTTAAACAAATAAAAATAGACATGAACAACCAATCATAAATTTAAATTTAGAGGAAAGGTAACATTCATTTCTATTGGTCATAATACAATATTATACAACACATATACCTTCACGAATGGATTATCCTCTGTAAACTACAGTAGATTTTCCCCCTCTTCGAGCAGTATGACCTCAAGACAAGAAGACTTAAAATGTCAGAATCAAAATGATAGAAGCATGAATCCATAATTGTCACACTAACTCTCTAGCCTCATTCTCAAGGACAAACTCGTATATAAGGAGACAAAAATTCTCTAAGGAAGATGAATGTAGGTTCTTAAGGTAAAGAGAAGTTAGGAATATTTTCCAACAATGCACCTAAGCCAACTTGAAGTGGTAGGAAAATATGAGGCTTCAAATTGATCTCCTAGGAAACATAAGTCATGGTCTCATGGACTAGACTAAGGAATATCATCTACAACTGCTAGGAAGTAGGGTGCCCCCTGTGGGTGAAGGCCTATAGCCTCTCTATTAAACACTAGGTCCCTATGACTGTGGAGAAAACTAGGTCAAAATAGTAGTTAAAGCTCATACAAGTGGTCAATTGTAACATCTCTCGTGAAAAGTTCATGTAATAAAAGTTAATAAAGGAAAAATAAGACCACGAGTAAGGGATACGTATTCCAAGCTGAGTACTGGGCAAAAATATCCTAGTGGGCATAATTGGATGTGTGTTTTAGCTAAGGAAAACATGCAAAGGCTAAGTTAAAGGCATTAAAAGGCAAAAAGGCATTTTTGGCACATTTATTTATGAAAATAAAGGAAAATAGGAGAAAAATAAGACAAAAGGTCACATGTTTCACGTGAGGAGGCAATTGAAGGAAAATAATGGAAAATGAAGAAAATAGAGGCCTCATTAATAGAAAGGCTTTTGAGGATAAGTTGGCAAGCTCTTAGTTAGTGTAGGCTCTTGGATCAAGCTTAGTAAGTGTAGGCTCTTGGCTCAAGCTTGGTGAGTGCTAACCTTTTCTCAGTTCAAGTTTGGAGCTCTCTCATTATTCTCTCTCTCTCTCTCTCTCTCTCTCACACACACACACACACACACACACACACTCTTGGTCACTTATAGTTTTCTTCGAGCACTCTAACTTTGGATCAAGGAAGGAAAAGCAAGAAAAGAGAAAGGAAGGAAAGAAAGGATCAAGGAAGAAGAAGAGGATCAAGTAGCTTCAGCAACAGTACTTGCAAGTAACCTTTTACATGTGCGATTTCCTAGCTGGTTTGGATAGGCATGACTTTTCATGTTGGTGTATGGTTCTCTTATTTTCGGTGGCATGATTTTATCATGTTATGATAGTGTATTTTAGCCTAGCCTTCCCTTTTTATGGATGCCATGGTGTTGGGATGTTTATTTTGGTTTTTGATCTTTTGTTTTCCATATGGATTTTGAAATTTCTCAAGGTTCATTGCCAAAGGCCTAGGAATACCTTGACCTCTTTTAGCGGGATACATGATAAAGCCTGAGGGAGGAGTCTTGATTTAGGGCCTAGTGATCTAGGTTTGGATTGCAGTAAATTCTGAGAGACTGGTTTGGTTTTAGGGCCTAGTGATCTGGGTTTGGATTTTGGTAAAGCCCGAGAGACAAGAAGATGGAAAATTCCTCAAGGATAGTGATGGATTCGGGATGGCATTCCAAGTTGGGCTTGTTTGTGACTGGAGTAGCATTTTTGGTATGAGCACAGTTTGATGAGGGTGGAGGTTGTTTAACCTCTAGATTCCCTTGGTTATTCATGGATTGGTTGTCATATGAGATCCAACATTCATGCTTGGAATATTGCAAAGGGGTGACTAGCTGAAAGAGAGATTTGGTTTAGTCATGTCTATGTGTTGACGGTGTTGGACCCACCAATATGTCAGGGGAACTCCCTGGTAAGAAGTCCCAACTAGACCTCAGACCATTTGGTGTAGGAGCCTCAGTAGTGGGTTGCATGGTATCGCCTTGATCGTGGTTTCACACAGAGGCAAGTAAGATGTCCCTATTGGTAGAAAGGGTGTGACATATTCAACAAGTCAAGGAAGGTGCATGAGCAGTTATAACACATAGAGGGTGAGGTGAGTGCACCCCTTGGAAACTTGTGAAAGCACATAGTTAAGAAGGGAACACATAAGAAAATATGCATCACGACATGGAAGAAAAGTAAGCTAGAAATCTAAAGTGATGGTTAAACCAACAACACATTTCAGTAAGGTTCATATATACATATACAAAAAATAGCTACACATGCATGCATAAAAAAAAAGATACATATATCATTTAGAGTAAACAAGATAGCTGAAATACAATAATACATAATCATGAAACATGTTGGCTCTATTATATTAAGAAGTGTAAGTTCCAGTCATACAATACAACCATGAACAACAACTAGTTTTGACAGTGGAACTTTATAGTCACTGATGCCTCCTCCGCCAAAGAGATATACTAGCTCTGCACAGTGTAAAATCTAAAGCTCATTACAATACTATCCGAGCTCTCTCTAAGATACTCCTATTGAAAGCTTGGCTGACTAAAAACCTCTACAATGAGTTATGAGGGACTATATATAGCGAAGTGTGGGGTGGCCCTTGACATTTCCCTTTGTGACTGTTCATTTATCCTCATGAATCTTCATCTACTCTATGACTATTACATCCAACTATCGACACTTGAACTTACAATTGACAAGACATCACATACAATCTGCACGTGTACCCATGTGAGACAAAATAGGCTTAAGTAAGACATACGAGACATCACTATGACTCAGACAACTATGGGAAGACCAGCTCTTCAACATCTTCACGGTAGTTGACAATAGCGAACTAATGCCAAGCTCGGTAGTCCATGATGGTGTTCGTGTACTCTAAGGTGACATATTTCTGGAAATTAACTCTTGCCTCCATAGCATCTAGGTAAACTATTCGAGCTCCTCTGTCCAACTCGTATGATAACATGTGCATCATTGTCTTGAGTGCGGCTGGACTAGTGACATACTGATGCATGGTGTCTACACTGATCACTAAGTCTAGGTTGGTGGTTATGCACATCAACTCGTCAAAGTATGAGTCAAGCTCCAGTTGGAACTATGCCTTTCTCTTTGTCTGGGTGAATGTCCCAATAGATGGGATCACATGTGCATGCACAAAAAGCTCCATACTCCTAAATACTCGTGCATGGGATGCATGTAGATTAGTTATGAGTTGTGGGAGATCTTCATAGTTCTGGATCTAACTTCGGATGCGTGCCTTCAACTCGACCACTCTAGGCTTCATCATCTTGGGTAAGTGTAACAGGGCTCCCTTGTATCTCATTGTCTATATTTGCATGTAATCAACAACAACATGCACGTTTGACAAGATACATGCTCTCCTCGCACATCACTGGTGCCAGCCATTGAGATCGACAACTGCCTTATGCACGGTACCAAACTTGGAATACAACACCCACATGACTGTGTCAAGGGACAATACTTCATCTAGTATTTCCTTCTTCAACTTGGCTTGGGCGGATACCGTAACCAATTCTCCTCCTCTCTTGGCCATCTATAACTCCTTATCCATTCGTTCATTATCAACTATCAGGAAGCGAACACTTGAGCTAGTGGCTTTGGCATATTCTCCGGTAGCATCGGCCAATGCTGTCAGATTCTTGCACAAGTCAGACACGATCACTCGTTCCTCAAACTGTGCAGGAGATGTGTGATCATTCAGAGTCGAAACTCTGCGAGATTGCACAACTTTATGTTGGGACTCATTGAATGAGATGTTGTGCATTTCTCCCTCCATATTTTCTCCAAGGATCTCCATGTATCCTTGGTCACTTGGGACTTGCTCCGCTTCCAGATCCGATGAAGATGGTGGGTCGACCTCTTGGTGGCGAGGCATAAGGTTGATGTCTTACTCTAACTCCTGTTACTCCATATCCGTATTTATCCACTCAAGTTCTTTTTCAATCTCTTTAGCAAAGTCCTACTCCTACGACTACTGACCCTGCTTGCTTGGTGCTAGCTGTTTGGATGAGTCGACTAGTCTGCATAGCTCCTGTTCCTTCTAGAGTTTCTCCCTCAACTCATGCAAGTTCTTCTCTACTTACTCCATTCTTTGTTTTTCTCTCTACCTTTGCGCATTTCACCTGTCACATTGTTGCCTCTTCGTCTCTATTTCCAAAGCTAATTTCTTCACAAGTGGGTTTTCTCATAACTTGCAACTTTGTTCTACCTTCGTGCTATCTACAATCTTCCTCTTTCCTTTTTCGTGTGCCACTATGTTTACCTCTGCTGCTATTTCTGCTAGTGCTCTCCTGGATGTTGCTTCATTAACCATTCCACAGTGATGATGACCAGTTCATTAGGCCTCGAGAAGCTATAAAAATATCTCCATGGGTCCTCCTATGCCCAATTCCATGCCTCATGCATCTACTGAAACTGTACTCTAGCAAAGTGATATTTGACAAAACAAAGTGGGTCATACAGATTGTAGCTTCGGGTTTTGAATGGATATTTCTTGATCTCCTTTTCTTCGACATCAGCATGCTTGAAACTCTGTATCTCATATAACCCAATTTGCAATGGAAGAGTAGGACAAGGTGCCTTATTCTTCTAGTGCAACCTTGCTGACAATTGTGCCGAGATTTCATATGATACTTCTTCCATGACGAGCTTGTCCAAGGCAAACTTTGATAAAACATGCAAAGGATTCTTTTCACTGTACATCTGTATGAAGGTGTCGGATGGTGAGGCATACCAATCTACTATATCAATCAGTGCCTCCTTTTCTACCTTCAACATGCAAGGTGGATCCGGTTTAAATATCATCGTGTACACTGGGGTGAAAAAATTATCTAACAATTGTGTAATAACTCCTCTGAAGCTCCATTCAAACAATATTTTATAATAAGTGTTCACAGAGGTCTCCACCGATGTCCATGCCTACTTCAATCCTGGGAACTCCTGATGGGCACATATTGCATCCAAGATGTAGGCAAACATGTATAATTCTTCTTGCTGACCTTTGGGTGGCTGCCGAGCTCTTGTTACTTGTTCCTTCAGCTTGTGAGCCAACATGTCAGACCAGTTGCATGCCTTTCCTTCACTGGCTAGTTAGTCCAACGTGATCAACCAACTCTGTGGGAAGGTTTCCGTGCTCTCTTGGCCATACAAGCGACATGCAAAAATGACCAAGTATTGATACACCTTCCACAATATCTTCGTCTTGTAAACCTAGATGGGTGTCATCCTGAATTTGGCTGGCTCCTTCACCCAGTTCTTCAAGATATCCCTGGAGTTGGCATTTCTATTGGGTATGTTGAAGGGTGTTTCCATGGTGATCACTGGCTTCAACATATGGTACATCTGTTCATAATCCTATGCCCTGAAGGTATAAATCTTCGTCTTGGTGATACTTCTCAATGTCATTGTCTCGAGATCAATGTGTGAGATGATCCAATGTATCATGTCTGTGCATGGGAACATGAGATACCTGCATGCAATTCGGTACAAGCAGACTTATGAATGTTCACATAGACTTGGAAGTCTTCGAGATATTCCCCAAATGTGCCTGCAAATGCATGATTGAACTCTTGCCATTTCAGCTTGATGTCCTTGTCTACAATTAGCTTAGTGTCTTTGTAGATCGACAAACTTGTAGACACTTACTCAACTGTTGCTCCAATTGCACTTCCTTCAGTGTCCTTTGATCCTTCTCTCTTGGAGGCCATCTACCCTAAACTGTTGAGAGGTGGACGAAAACCTACTAGATTTGGAGACATTGTGACATGCATGACAAGAAATCTATTAGCTAAAACCAAAGCAAACTTGAGGGATGACCTAAAACATTTACGCAATTTTTTCCAAGAGGCTGGGAGACTAGCTGCTAAAATTGTGAAAAAGGAAGTCCAAGCTACTGGGAGGCTGGTTGATTACTGGAATTGTGAAATACGCAATCTAGACTAGCCTGTTGTCTGCTGGGATTGTGCAATGTGCAATTTTAGCTGGCAAGGGTTGCAGGCCTAGTCACTGCATTGCACAATTTTCTAGGCTAGCAGTTACTGCTTCTCAGAACTGCGCAATGCAAGACTGGAGGACATTCACTAGGAAGAAATGCGTATTTCTTGTGAGGAAGGCAGAGCCTTCCCTCTCACGATCACACAATGTTGTCTTGGTGAGACAAAGTCTAGGCCAAGGTTTCTTAGACCCGCTAGTAGGAAACTAAAAGAAAACATGAATGTGAATGCATGGTGATATGGAGTATAAGTAGGAGTGAATGATCATGCATGCAAATAGTGAATGAAAGATTAAAAAAATGGAACAACATGCATGTGTTTGAAGCGAGTCACTGAATCGGCGACCATTCATGCAAAATAGTCTCATGCACGCAACAATAGTGAGATGCTAACAAAAACTGAAATGGTGCTAATAAAATCTAATATGCATGTAAATGATAGCAAGAATTCACAAAAATCAAGCAAACAACACTCTCACAAGCCAAAACACAAAAAGTGACAGAAATGTTGCAAAAGACAAGTTAAGACGACTTACCCGAAAATAGCTAAGCTAGATGTGTCAAAGACTCTTGGATGTATCGTGGGATGTCAGAGCTCCAAGATCAATGTGAAGGAATGAACCCATGCATAATTTCCTTTTTCATGTTTCCTTTTGCTATTTTGGGAAAAATTAGCCCATGCACGCATGTCAAGTTTTCTCAGTCCTGGGTGGAACCAGTTAGCTCGATGGCACATGCAATAGTCTACATGCCTAAGGGATAAATTTTCATATTTCTGGGAGGAAGTTGGGCTAGCTGCCTAGAGGGATTGCACAATTTCGAGGCTAAGCAGTCCCACTAGTCCAGATTGCACATTTTTTCTTGGGAAGGTTGACTGATAGGACTACACAATTTCTGAGCCCAACAAGCTGCCAGACAGGATTGTGCAATTTCTAGAGGGAAGGCTTGTTCCCCTCAAGAATTGCACAATTTCTTGAGGGAGCTACCCAACCAACAGCTAGACCAAGTCTGGGGAAGCAGTTTGTGAGGGGAGTGAAATAGGCCATGATGCACGTGTTGTCATGCTGCTAGAAAACCATTGAAGCTCATGTACTTGATAGTGCAATACATTCCACTGAGGATGGTTGGTAGGGAGGCTCCAAAACGCAGCTAAGGAAAAATTTTGGAGGGTGGTTGTAGCCACTACAATAGTTGGCGACACACTGGTAGAACTGTAGCTCTCTGAATGGACCTTGTTTGTGAAAAGCAAGTCTAACACGTCCAGAAGTATTGTTCAGTGCTCTATTCGTCTTGGCTTCCACACTTGCTTGATTGTGAGATGTAGCATCTTCTAAGCTCTTGGTTGATTGAAACACATTCCAAGCTAAGTCAACACAGTTTTTTCGATTGGGGATGAGGGGTATATTGGTGCACAAGCAGTATAGTCATCAGAGTCTTAGTTTCATCTCTGGTGTTTCTTTGCTGCCAGTAGGCTTGGATAGTACACTGATAGAGTCATACAAGAAGACAAGCATCGCTCCATTGGCAGTGAGCCTGGTCAGTACCCTAACAGAGCTACTTGCATCGCCTCTCTACACATGAAGCCTTTCTCTTCTTTCGCCTTGTTCATTTTTCATTTTTCAAAATTTTTCACTTTTAATTTTTTTCATTCTTCATTTTCATAACATGTGCATAGTACTTATTAATTTCAGATACGGAAGAGTGATCCCGACTTATTGAGAGAAGAAGAGGTTGTTCCTTCAGAGAAGAAGTTTATTATATACCTCTGACGTGCCTATTAGGGTTTTCCCCCTCACCTTACTCTACTTGACTGTGCTACCAAGGGTTAACCCAAAAATAACCGGCTAGAGCAGGTGACACTAGTTAATGCACAAGCATTTTTTTTTCACCAAGGTACATTTCGAACAGTACCTATTTTCCATTGGCGTATCATGGACTAAATATAACAAGTTCTTCATACAGAGGAAAGATGAAAGATAAGCAAGTATTGATAACTACACAAGTCCTCTTGTACATTACCCATCTTGTTTCAAGAGTTGTTCACAAACTCATGCCAAACTAACCTACGAGCGCATAATAAGAAAACAAACACAAAACAAAGAAAAAGTAGAAGTAACTGTGAAAGAAAAGCAGAAAACAAACAAGCAAGCAGACAACCAAACATGTAAAGAAAGTAAGAAAACAAGCATGCAAGAAAACAACCAAAAGAAAACACTACTCCTACTCCTAATATAACGCTGCATGGGCCTGATCACATGAAGTGATACTTCCAATGGAACCACTGGCGCATTGGTCGACCCATGTTGGTGAAGGCATGTTTCACGAACAAGAAAACTATGCGAAGTAGAAAACAAGAAAGATATAATAATGAAGACAAACACACTCCAAGCTTAAATGTGTCCATAGAACATAAGTGAGTGCAAGTACACGATATGCATTCCATGGACTTATCATGGTGTTGTCTGACACTACATGCAACTATGAAGCATATGCATATTCTTGACTATGACATGTAAGAAAATGAAAGAAACAAAGAAAACTTACATCGTGAATGTGTGCTTGCAATGTAAGATTCCCCCAATGCATGAGCGATGAGCTCGTGTAGTTTTAGTGGAGGGAGTATAATCTGTGTGTGGGATTGATATTCAATGCATACAGATGAGTGATGAGGAGCCTTCGGTATTTCAACAATTTCCTGATCAGAAGTGAAACCAGCCTTAGGACAATGAGGGCTTGACATAACCATCAGATTGGGCTAAAGTTCCTCAATATTCTGGGGGATTTGACTTCATTGATAGATAGATCATCATAAATAGGTGGCTTCAAAAAATCAACTGCAATAGAATCATCATCATGATTGAATACAGGAGTAAATAGAGCACGATAGCTATGATCAACAAAATCAATAATTTCAGTGACATCCTCATGATCTAATGAATCAAATAGAGGGGTAGATGAGAAGCGAAAAACTTCACCCTCTACGTTTCCATAAAAGGTAGATGAAAAATCAAGCGGATTTTCAATGAATAGTTTATCCTCTCCGTTGTCAGATGATGGGCTGACATTTGTTGTGTGCTGTGAATGATCAACTATGGGTGCATCTATAGATGGAGATACAAATGCGAAATCATGGATGGAAGGTTCACCAAAGATGTCAGGAAAGAATGGAGGGGGCTCGGACATAAGGGAGTCATCCTTCACTGAGTGTTGATGCTCAAGCTCCCAGTCATACTCTTCATGAATGAAAATGCATGTTGGTTGTGCAACACTAACTTTGTCGGTGGCTTGATCCTCATTCACAACAAGTGTAGATTCCAGAATGGAATAACACAAGACAGTATCATCCAGAGGATCATTCGAGTATGAAGGCAGAGGTTGAGGTACAAAATGCATGTGACAACTCAATGGCCTCATAACCAAGTCTGCACTAAAATTAAGCAAAGTGATGTTGGGAGGATGTGATAGTTGAACAAGTGTGTGTGCATGTTCTTCTACATCACTATGCAATGGTGGAGCTGTTTGATGAGGGGACTGTGAACAGTCACTCGTGATAGCAACTGTATCTGTCTGTGATTGCAAAGATCCATCAGTGAAGTATGCTGAGCGGGTCTTGGGCTCAAGCTTCTTCTTGGGATGGACTGATTTGTTAAGACAATATTCAAATCTATCCCAAAGATATGGAAATTTGATCTAGATTTTTAGAGCTTCAAACTGCAAAACACGAAAGCACTGCCAAAAATCCATAGGCTATTCATGTGGGGCCTTCTGTTGTTGTAACAGTTTTTGATCAAGAGGTTCTAGATCGAAATGGTGGAAAGTAGATTCAATAAGATCACAAAACTCCTCAAGTGAATGCACTCTGTTAGCCGGTAGGCTACAACACCACCATAGTGGGGATTCATGAAGTGTGTACGCAAGCAACAAGTTGGCCTCTTTGTCAGAACATCCATCTTCCTCGTTAAGAATGGAAAGGAAGTAGTGTAAGAAGAAAGGCCAGGCCACTTCACCTTCACTATCATATGTGAATTTAGACAAGAGATCAAAAAATTCCCTCATGATGTTGAAAGGTTCAGCATGTGAAAAAAATCATGCAGGGGTGAATGTGACAAAATCCATGATAGATGTGCAAAGGTTCACAACAAGATGAGAGGACACATATTGTCATCTAGCCCTCCTTCTAGCACCATAAATTTTGACGGTGCTGGACCGACCAACATGTCAGGGGATCTCCCTGGTAAGAAGTCCCAACTAGACCTCAGACTATTTGGTGTAGGAGTCCTAACAGTGGGTCGTACGGTATTGCCTTGATAGCGGTTTCGCATAGAGGCAAGTAAGATGTCCCTGTTGGTAATAAGGGTGTGACATATGTAGCAGGTCAAGGAATGTGCATCAGCGGTTCTAACACACAAAGGGTGACGTGAGTGCACCCCTTGGAAACCTATGAAAGAACGTAGTTAAGAAGGGAACACACGAGCAAAGATGAATCACAACATGGAGGGCAAGTAAGCTAGAACTCCAAAGTGATGGTTAAACCAACAACACATTTCAGTAAGGTTCATACATACTTATACAGAAAATAGCTTCACATGCATGCATAAGAAAACAAATACATATATCATTTAGAGTAAACTTGATAGCTGAAATAAAATATGACATATGCATGAAATGTGTTGACTCCGTTATATTAAGAAGTGTAAGTTCCAGTCATACAATACAACCATGACCAACCACTACTTCCAACAGTGGATCATTACAGACACTGTCGCCTGCTCGTCCAATGAGATATACTAGCTCTCCACAATGGAGAAGCAAGGCTCATTACAATATTGTCCAAGCTCTCTCTAAGATATTCCTATCAAAAGCTTCACTAACCAAAAGCCTCTACAATGAGTTATGAGGGACTATATATAGCAAAGGGTGGGGTGGCCCTTGATATTCTCCTTTTTGACTGTTCATTTATCCTCATGACTCTTCATCTACTCTATGACTATTACATCCAACTATCGACACTTGAAAATTACACTTGACAAGACATGACATACAATCCACACATGTACCCATGTGAGACAAAGTAGGCTTGAGCAAGCCATGCAAGACATCGGTATGACTTGGACAACTATGGGAAGACCATTTCTTTGACATCTTCACACTAGCTGATAGTAGTGAGTTGATGCCAAGCCTGGCAGTCTGTGATGGTGTCCGTGTACTCTAAGGTGACATCTTTCTAGAAAACAAATCTTGCCTACATAGCATCTGAGTACACTTCTTGAGCTCCTCTTTCCAACTCGTCTGATAACATGTGTATCATTGTCTTGAGTGTGGCTAGACTAGCGACATACTGATGCATGGTGTCTACACTGATCAACATGTCTGGGTTGGTGATTATGTGCATCAACTCGTCGAAGTACAAGTTACACTCTAGTTAGACCTGTGCCTTTGTCTTTTCTTGGGTGAGTGTCCTAATAGATGGGATCGTGTGTGCGTGCACAACAACATCCATACTCCTGAAGAACTATGCGTGGGAAGCCTATAGAATAGTCATGAGTTGTGGGAGATATTCATAGTTCTGGATCTGACTTCGGGTGTGTGCCTTCGGCTCGACCACTCTGGTCTTCATCATCTCGGGCAAGTGTAACATGCTCCCTTGTATCTCATTGTCCATGTTTGCATGTAATAAAAAATAGTATGCACGTCTGGTAAGATACGTGCTCTCCTCGCACATTGTTGTTGCAATCCATTAAGATGGACAACTACCTTATGCATGGTACCAAACTTGGAATACAACATCGGCATGATTGTTTCAAGGGACAATACTTTATCCAGTATTTCCTTCTTCAACTCTACTTAGGTGAATGCTGTAACCAATTCTCCTCCCTGCTTCGCTATCTGTAACTCCTTAGCCATTTTCTTGTTATCAGCTATCACGAAGTGAAAACTTGATCTAGTGGCTTCGGAATATGTTCTGGTAGCATCGTCCAACACTGTTGGATTCTTGTGCACGTCAGACGCGATCACTCATTCCTCAAATTGTGTGAGCTTGAACAACTCTATGTTGGGACTCATCAAATGACATGTTGTGCATCTCTCCCTCCGGATTGTCTCCAAGGATCTCAATTTCTCCTTGGTTGCTTGGGACTTGCTCCACTTTTGAATCTAATGAAGTTGGTGGGTTGACCTCTTGCTGGTGAGGCATGAGGTCAATGTCTTGATCTAACTCCTATTTCTCCATATCCGTATCCATCTACTCACGTGCTTGTTCAATATCTTGAGCAAAGTCCTGCTCTTGTAACTACTCACCCTACCTTCTTGGTGCCAGCTATACAGATGAGCCGACTTCTTGTACGGGCATAGTTTCATCGGTCTGTACATGTTAGGTCCCCTGTTGTACCTATTCCTACTGCGCTTCCTTCTCCTGTATGTGCAACTCCTGTTCCATCTAGAGTTTCTCCTTCAACTCATGCAAGTCCTTCTTTGCTTCCTCCATTCTCTATTTTTCTGTCTGACTTTGCACGTTCCTCCTATTGCGATGTTGCCTCTTCGCCTCTATTTCGAAATATGCTTTCTAGACAAGAAGGTCTGCTCGGAACTTGTAGCTTTGTTATGCCTTCGCACTAACAAAAAAATTCCTCTTGCCTTTGTCGAGCATTGGTACGTTTACCACTATTATTGCTGCTGGTGCTCTCCTGGATGTTGCTTCACACTACTTCACTAACCATTGCACAGTGATGCTTATAGGTTCATTAGGCCTGGAGAAGCTATAAAAATATCTCCATGGGTCCTCCTTTGCCCAATGCCATGCCCTGTGGATCAAATGAAACTGTACTCTCGTGCAATGATATTTGAATTAACAATGCAGGTCATATGGATTGTAGCTTCGGGCATCGAATGGATATTTATTGATCTCCTCTACTTTGACATCCACATGCTTGAAACTCTCTATCTCGTATAACCCAATCCGCAATGGAAGAGCGGGCCAAGGTGCCTTCTTCTTCCAATGCAGATTAGCTGAAAATCCTGCTGAGATGTGGTATGATACTTCTTGCATGACGAGCTTGTCCAAGGAAAATTTTGGTAAAACATGTGGAGGCTTCTCTGTTGTACATCTGTATGAATGTGCTAGACAATGAGGCATACCAATCTTCTATATTGATAAGTGCCTCCATTCTTGCCTTCGACATGCAAGGTGGATCGTGTTCGAATATCATCTTGTACATCGGGGTGACAAATGATCTAATAGTTGTGTGATAACTCCCTTAAAGCTGCATTCAGATAACATTTTACAATAAGTGTTCATATAGGTCTATGTCAATGTCCATGCCTAGTTCAACTCTGGGAACTCCCGATGGGCATGGATTACATCCAAGATGTAGGCGGACATGTAGGTTTCTGGTTGCTAACCTTTGGGTGGCTGTCAAGCTCTTGTTACCTGTTCCTTCAGCTTGTGAGCCAACATGTCAGACTAGTTGCATGCTTTTCCTTCATTGGCCAGTTAGTCCAACTCAATGTTGCAGGTAACGTCCCCCCCTCCCCCAGATCTAGCCCTTGAAACGCGGTTCCGAAATTATGAAATGCGTTTCGAACTGATAATGACGCTTCCTGGAAATTCTGGAAGTGTCCTTTCGAAACACGTTTCGAAATCTCCGAAGCGTGTTTCTTACGGTGCTTCGGCCGTACGAAGCACAACGCTTCAGAGGTCGAATCGTATGGTTCCCATACGATTTCGTACGCACCTCGGAAAAGTGCACCGCACGGCCTAAAAAAATCAGTATTTTTTTTTTTGGTGAGTTTTCTTGTTGGGGGTGGGTCCACCTTGGGTTAGGGTTGAGGAATGAAGGGAATAAAGCCCCCATTCATTCCTCATGGTAATGTTAAATTCTTTATTTTCATCCTTTTACTTAAATTTTTAACACTACCATGAAATGACTTAGGATGTTTGAGAGTGGTTCCAGTCTCATTGGACTTCATATGGAGAAAATAGAATTTCATATCCTATTCAAAATTTAACAGACTTAATAGTTTTCAAGAATTCAGGATCAATGGGATTGTGGCATTTCATTAGATTATATCAGGTATGAAGGTATGCAATTAGAATTTAATTAAGAGCACCAAGCCCTATATGTACCCTAGTGTTGGTGATGTTAATTGTTGAACTCCTTTGTCATGCCCTTAGCAAAAAATTACCTTTCAATCAAGTCAAAATCATCGATCAAGCATGTTAAGCTTTTTCTACCATATTTTAAGTCTTGGATTAGGTAGTTTGATCAAAATTGGGCAATGTTGACTAATATCCTTAGGCAATCGAGGTAGAGGAAAAGGCTAGACAAGAGGAGAAGAATCTAGATTCTAGATGGTTTATGCATCTAAATGGTTGATGCTCGAATAATTAATCATTAATGTACAATGGATGCTATATCTATCTTTATTTATGCAAAAATATGCATGTTTTCATGTCTTCTACAACTAATTTGGTATTTGGGATGTTTGTTTTGATTATAAATGCATATATATATATATATATATATATATATATATATATATATATATATATATATATATATATATATATATATATGTATATATATATATATATATATATATATATATAGTAAATTCTTCCGCAGACGCTTTGCTTCCTAGATTTTTGGAAAATGATGCTTCTGCATCCCCGCTTCCAAAAAACGTCCCCGTTTCATCTCCGCTTCATGCAACATTGGTCCAACTTGATCACCCAACTCTACGGGAAGGTTTTCATGCTCTTTTGATCATACAAGAGACATGAAAAAATGACCAATTATTGATACAACTTCCATAGTATCTTCGTCTTGTAAACCTAGTTGGGTGTCATCTTTAATTTGGCTGGCTCCTCCACCCAGTTCTTCAAGATATCCCTGGAGTTGGAATTGCTTCTGGGTATGATGAAGGTTGTTTCCATGGTGATCATTGGCTTCGACATATGGTACATATGTTCATAATCCTATGCCCTGAAGGTAGAAATATTCATCCCGCTAACACTACTCAATGTCATCATCTTGGGATTAGTGTGCAAGACGATCCAATGTATCATGTCTGTGTATGGGAACACAGGATACCTACATGCAATTCGGTACAAGCCAAACTTGTGAATGTTCACATAGACTTCTTTGAGGTCTTCCCCAAATGTTCCTGCAAATGCATCATTGAACTCTTGCCATTTCACCTTGATGTCCTTGTCTATAATCAGCTTTGGGTCTTCGTAAATCAGAAAACGTGTAGACACTCTCTCAACTGCTGCTCCAATTTCACTTCTATCTATGTCCTTTGATCCTACTCTCTTGGAGGCCATCGACCCAAAACTACTGAGAGGTGGGAAAAAATCTACTAGATCTGTAGACATTGCGACATACATGGCAAGAAATCTATCAGCTAAAACCAAAGAAAACTTGAGGGAAGACATGCAACATACCTCGGGATTGGCTGGCAAAGATTGCGCAATTTTTTTCTGAGAGGCCGGGAGATTGGCTGTTGGAACTGCGCAAAAGGCAGTCTCTGATGGTGGGAAGCTGGCTGGCTGCTGGAATTGTGTAATATACAATCTAGACTGGCCTACTGGCTACTGGGATTGCACAATGCCCAATTTTAGTTGGCAAGGGTTGCAGGCTTAGTGACTACATTATGCAATTTTTTGGGCCAACAGTTACTACCTCTCAAAATTATGCAATGCAATATTGGAGGATAGTCACTGGGTAGAAATGCACATTTCTTGGGAGAAAGGCAGAGCCTTCCCTCTCAGGATTGTGTAATGTTATCTTGGTGAGGCAGAGTCTAGGCCAAGGTTTCCTAGACCTGCTGACGAGAAACTAAAAGAAAATGTGAATGTGAATGCATGGTGATTGTGAAGGTAGACAGGAGTGAATGATTGTGCATGCAAACAGTGAATGAAAGATTCAGAAAATGGAACAACATGCATGTATGTGAAGTGAGTCACCAAATCGGCGACTATTCGTGCAAACCAATGTCATGCATGTGGCAGTAGTGAAATGCTAATGAAAACTAAAACATTGAGAGTACAAGATAATATGCATGTAAATCACAGGAAGCATTCACAAAAATCAAGCAGAACACACTCTCACAAGGCAAAACACAAAAGCAACATAAATGATGCAAAAGATAAGTTAAGTTGACTTACTCGGAAATAGCTGAGATGGATGTGTCAAAGAATCCTAGATGTGTTGTGGGATGTCAGAGCTCAAAGATTGATGTGAAGGAGTGAGCTCTAAAGCGTCGAATAAATAAGTTTGATTCTCATGACGCGCATGCCACAAATCTAGGAAAAAGCGACACTTGGAGGAAAGATTCTAAAACGATCTTTGCATGTAACCTAAGCTGCAAAAAAGAACTCCCTAAAATATAGGGTTTTTTTTTTCATGTTTCTTTTTTCTATTTTGGGAAAAAGTAGCCCATGCAAGAAATCTAGCAGTGCTCATACACAAACCTGTGAGAGCGAATTTTCCTTCTAGTCGTTGTCTTTCCTAGAGCATGAGAATGACCAAGGGTTAAAAGCCCTAAATCATCAGCGAGACTCAGGGACATGATGTTTGAGTGGCTAACATGTCCCTTGAGGGTGTTTTTGCTGATGTGGATGGGTTTGTATGATATGTTTCATCGGTTCCATTTCATTAAGGCCACCAAGGAAGTTGAATCCCTTATAGTATCCTCTCTTGTCACATGTTTGCCCTAGTTGGACAATTGCTTGGGTGAACCTAGGAGGAGGGGGTGTTACAGAGTGGTATCAGAGAAGGTTACACTCTCTTTGGGTCATATCTGATACCACAGAGTGGTATCAAAGTGTGGTTGTGGTCTCCTTGGGTGAATGTGTTGGTCATGCATGCATGTCAGTGGCATGTGTGTTTCTTACACTTGCATTCCATGTGCTTGTTTGCATTGCATCATGTTGATCATGATTGCAGTGAGGTTATAATGAGGAGCTTGATATGATTTTGTGGGATGCATTTTCAGAAGTATAAGACTGGTTACATGATTATATGCAACTTGATTACATCCTTGTATGTTAGGTTGCATTCTTGTATGTTTGATTACATATATTAGTCTTGTAGGTTGGTTACAATAATTGATCACTCATGATCAACTACATGCGTTCATGCATATTGGTAGTTGATTAGGAATTTCTTATGCATGTTAATGGTTGCATGTGGCAATGTGTACAACAGAGTAATGGTTGTTCTCATGCATGAGGTCATGGTTTTGCAGTTGATATGGTCATACATTGATGATTGGACTCTAGTTAGAATGATGTGTACATGGTTTTGTACTCATGTGTTATATGTCTATATGTAGTAGTTATGCATGTATGGTCTTCGTTATAGTTATGCATGGATGTAGGTCAAACATGGCTTATGAAGTCATGGTATGCAATTTAGGTCATTAGGGTGATATTGGTACATTATGATGCTAATATGTTGGTTGATATAGAGCAGGAGATGCAGATAATCATAAGGAGTTTGCAACATTAGGCTTTGGGGTAAGAGTAGATCGTCATACAATTATTGTAAGTTGACATGCAAGTATGTAAGTTAAGAATTTTTATATGCATCAGGGTTATATACATTAGGTTTATGTACATGTCTTTTGATGTTATGGTTACATTCATGATAGATGTTAATTGATTAGTGTAGTTATATGCACATGTGTCAGATAGTCAAGAATGATAGTAACCTGTAGTTGTATGCATTGCGATTGTTGTTTTATATTAGATAACTTGATGATTAGGTTATATGTTCTTCATGAGCATGGTATATATCTTATTGTTGTTATATGCCAATAAATTGATGATTAGGGTTATTTCATTGAGATCTTGATGTTGTATTTTGGATTGGTCATATGCATGATGATTATGTTCATTGCATTGAAGATGTTGATGTTATATGTATTGTGTTAACCTAGTTTGACCTATGCAGATGGTTAGGGTTACGAAATTCAGGTATGAGTTGAATTATTGTGTTGTGTAGTGTAGTAGACTGATCGTACATATGTGATTTCTATGTATAATGGTAATTGTTTATGAGTTAGGATGTGAACATGTTAGTTAGTGATTGTTAAGGATAACATGATCTTATTTATGTTTAAGCTGATGTGTTGATAAGTTATATCATGCTTACTATCTTGATGATGCAGACAAGATAGCCTCCCCTGAGATACAATAAGGTACAAGTTTTCTTATGTCATATATTTGGTGCTTAACTGTTTGATTTTGTGATCTAGTTAATTTATTTAGCATGGTATGTTGCAATTTGGTTGAATGTTTGATGAATTGCATAATATGAGTATGTGTTCAAATGATTTTGTTTTAATATGATTGTACTAACATATATGGTTTGAGACAGTTGATATGTACTTGAATGTAGTTGATAGTTGAAGCATTATGTCTAATGACTATGATTTTACTATTCATTATAACATCATTGTTTGTAAAAGTTGATTTCAAATTGATAGATATGAATGTCCTGATATTTGGAACATGTGGTTGACATGTGTGACTAGTTGCAAGGTAACATGCTTGGTATTAGCATGACAAGGTAATAGTTGATGTGTTTATATAACTAATAGTTGGTTGGTGTGACAACACATAGTAAGCCCCGATTCCAACGAAGTAAAAATTAAAAGAACGAAATTGGACAAGGATTCCTTTGGTTATGTTTGGAAACACTAATTCCAAATGAATGAGTGCTTTGCATAGAGGAAGTCTTATTAACCTTGATTTTGTTTGACATTATGTGGATATGTGCTAGACTCATGAACATGTACTTGACAGATATGTTAGCTAGTCTCTAGTTACATGTGGATATGTCAAGGAATTAGAGTTGCATGAGAGATGGTGTGGATGTGTTCAATTGCAAGGCATCATGCTTGGAACAAAAAGGTAAGGTAACCAGTGCATTGTTATGTTTAATTATGCACTAAAAGTTATGCGTTTATGGCAGTATGATGCACGTAGTTGCACGGAAAGAGAGGCTTCCATGAAATCTTGAGGAAGGCTCGTGTTGAGCTTTCCTTGGGAACCATGGGGATTGAGTCATGGTGTTTGTTGTTAGTCTCATGCTTCTAGCCTTTTGCGATTGTTGCACTTGACTTGTTATTTTTCATGTGTCTGGTGCATAGCTATGCCACTTTATTGCAGTGTCGTGTTGTTATGGTTTTCCTCTTGGTTGTTTCTTGGCATTGCATTTTATGTTTTGAGTCTTGGGAATTGGTTAGGAAAGAGGAAATTTGATAGAGCTCGGGGAGAGTTGTGTGGTACCCGAAAGGTAATGTAATATTCAGATGAACTTATGAGCATGAGTAAGCACAATGGAAGGTAAGACTATGACATTCAGTAGGACTAGTTGGGTTGATTGGTGTAAATGGAAAATAGGAGTACAAACATGTGAAAGGTAACTAGAAAAGGTAAAGTAAATGGTTACTAGGTGTCAAATGCCTTGGATATGTTGGGAATCATTTTTCTCAATTTTGTGCATGTTGTGCATGAATAAAGGATGTTCTCTTAACCTATACCTTATGTTATTTGGTAATTATGTTATGATCATGATCTGACAGTAAAGCGAATGGCATGAAGAGGTTCCTTGTCTTACGAAGAGTAGTTATGAAAAATATACAAGCTCAATATCATATAGTTATGGGTTATTATTATGTGAGTATATTATGTCTATGTTATGGACAAGTTATACAGAGGGATACATCAATGAAATGAAAGTAGTGTGGTCTGTGACATGCTCGCACAAGCATGGATAAGACACTAGAAGCAAGGTTGTTTGGTAAAGACAATGTAGTTTTGTATTTGTGGTACTATGGTTGTGCACATGTTGCATATATAATTTTGTGTATAGATGATGCTATGTACATGCTGGATATGCAGGGCTACGTATAGGTGGTGTTGCGTGCATGTTGTACATGTGGCACTATGTAGGTCTGGTGTTGTGCGCATGATTGTATGAGTGGTGTTGTGTACATGTTATACAAATGGCACTATGTGTAGGTGGTGTTGTGTACATGTTGTGCATGTGGCGCTATGTACATATGGCGTTGCGTACATGTTGTCCATGTGGTGGTGTGTACATGTGGTATTGTGTACACATTCAAAATGGTGCAATGTACATGTTTTGTGTACACGTTGTGTAGGTGATGCCGTGTTCATGTGATGTTGTGTACACATTGTGCAGGTGCTTGTAGTGTACAGGCGGTACTGTGTACATGTGTTACATATGGTACTAGGGTAGATGCATGTATTCCATGGTGTTGTATGACATGTGTAGTTGTATTTGTGTGATGCACACTATGTGTATGTGCACATGTTTGAGGAGAAGGCACTGGGTGTCTGTTGGGTGTGTAACCAACCTAGTGTGCATATAGAATAAGGACAAAGGTAGAAGCTAAGGATTGATTAAAGGATAAGTATCAACATTCTATTTCAATATTATTATGCATGTGATTTATGATTCCAGTCTATGATGATCACGTGTGATCTATGATTCTAGTTTATGATGGTTACATGTGATTTATGATGTCAATATATGATGTTTGTGTTTTGAGCTAACCTGATGTGATATGTTTATACATGATGTTTTTATCAAACATTTAGTTTGACTTGTTGTGACAAGAAGTGAACAGGATCGCAAGTGTACCTTATTGACGAACTACTAATGAGGTATAATTTGAGGTTATTTCGATTTATTTGAATCCAATGGAAATTATGTGCTTAGAATAAGAATGCATGAACATGCCCAGTTGGCTGGTTGAAATCGACATAAATAATTAGAAGCAACAACAAAAGAAATTGGAACATGCAGCAGTATGTTGGTAAATCACTTTAGGAGTAGGGCCATTGTAGGACACTGGTACCCAATAGTGTCCATTGATTTCCATGAGAAAGATATGACCGGTATGATGGTTTTGAGGCAGGTATATGCCTTCATTTTGTATCACCCGAGATAGGGGATGTAAGAGAACATGTAAGGTGAGTGACTGCACGGAAGGAGGTGATCGAATTTTCCGACGGACTGGGTAGCAGAGAAGGGAAGGTTGTGGCTATATTGGTTTTGGTCATTAGAATTTTCATATGGAATTAGATACACATTGGGAGTGTTTGTTGGAACAATGAGTCGGTAACTGTTTGCTGATAGGAGAAGTGGCATAGGATGGTAAAGTTGGGCATTGGATGCAGCTTTGACTATGACAATGAATTCTAGACTTCCTGGGAAGGAATCGAATCATGGTACTACTTTTGAGAGTGGAGGTATGATCCTATGGATTCCCTTGTTGATTGATACGGGCATCATATCCTTTTATTTGTTGGTTTGGAAAATGTGCATATGTGTATATGTGGTAATTATAGATACTGTAATGAGCTATGTTATAATGCTCCAGTATGTGGTATGTTGTCATGATGTTTTGCTTTGGAGCAGGTGATTCATTGTAAATACTTCAACAAGATAAATTATAAAGCTCTAAATTATAAAGCTCCAAGGGAAATATGTTTTCTTTCCAGCGGTCTTGTTTAGGTCATGGTGTGGTTTAACATCGAGGATGGTGTTCCCAAAAGGGGAGGGTTCTCTAACAACCCTGGTGAAAATTTCATGTAATAAAAGTTAATAAAGGAAATATAAGACCACAGGTAAAGTGTAAGGACTAGTTTCTATACTATATCCTTTTTTTTTAATAATTCACAATAAAATATAACCAGAAGAGAAAAACGTTGGGAATTCAAATTTATTCAGGACTGTCTAACACATTCCTGAAATTCGTTTCACTGAACATATCATAAAATTTACATACATTTAACTAAGACCATAAAGCAATCATACAAAATAATATTGCAACACATATGTACTGTTCACCAGAAAACGAAACTCCACTTGATTTGTTGTTACTTGTATTCCCTTGTTGTCGGTCACCTCTGAGAGTGAATGATACGTACTTGATCCAAATGTGATGACTCACCGGTTAACCTCCCAGCCTACTCCTTGGGTACTCTTCTTCCCTACGGACCCCCGAGCTGCAATGAGGTTGTACAATGGAGGAATGCACTAGCTGGTAGAAGAAAGCACTCCTTGGATCAAGAGTCCCCTCTCTAAAATCCTCTACCTCACCAAACTCACTATAGTTTCGTAATCACTGCTCTGACATTGTCTCATCCATCCGACCATAGGGTTCCCAAAAGTCCCTTCTCCCATGGATCGCCCCTTCTTTTATAGGAGTCCTCATAGGTGGTCATAATAGCATCACTAACATCACCTAGTCATTCGCAATCATTGCTCATTGTGAACCAGAACTAATGCAAGTAGGTAACATGGGGGCACATTCATCATGGCTATCATCATCATAACATCAATGGAAACATACCTATCCATCAAAGCTATTATCATAATGATATCAGTAGAGAGCATACATATCCATAAATGCTACAATCATCATAATACCAATAGATACATACATAACCATTAATGCTATCTTCATCATAATATCAATGGAGAACATACACAAACATCACAACCTCTAATATCACAACCACTAATAATAGAGTCATATGTCCAGATCCTCAACCTGAGGTCCTTAAAGAATAAAGTGTGGGCCTTAGGGCTAAATAAACGTTAATGACATATCATTGCCAGTCAACTAGAGTGGGGCACTACATACACCCCCTCTTAATAATGGACTTCGTCTCGAAGTCCTTGGAATAGGTAAGGAAAATGGTGACACATCTCTTTGGTGTCCTCCAAAGTAGTTATCAGAGTTCCATCAAGATGGTGCGATTTGAGTTCTTATATGGAAGACCCTACAGAACACCTCTTAGTTGGGACCGACTAGAGGACCGAGTATTAATGGGACCATAAGTGGTGCAAGAGATGGAAGAACAATTGACTATGATTAGGAGAAGGCTGAAAGAAGCACAAGATCAACAAAAGAGCTATGCTTATGCTCATCAGGTAGACTGAAGCTATGAAGTGGGGGATAGGGTGTTCCTGAGAGTAAGGCCCCAAAAAAAGCTCTATAAAATTTGGAAAGGGAGAAAAACTGTCTCCACTGTTTGTGGGACCTTTTGAAATCTTTGAAAGGAAAGGGTCGGTGGCATATAGGCTTTCCTTACCTCCATCTTTAGCACGTATGCATGATGTGTTTCATGTTTCTACTTTACATCATTATATTTTAGATCCTTCGCATGTTATTGACTTTGGTCATTTGCGGCACCAAGCTTGTTTGAATTTGAATTTACAATGATTGGTAATCACATAATAATAATAAGCACATAAAAATAGGCTATATCTTAAAAATAGTTTTAGGATTCATGTTGGTGAATCATGCTAGCCATAGCTGATCAATTATGAATCACTAAAAATTAGTTTGAAATGCTTCTTCCTTCATTATCCATACTAGTGATTCTCTTTTTAATAAAAAAAAAACATCCCACCCCTCATATTTTGCTATCAATGCAATGCCTTTGTGTAAACCAAAGATATTCATAGTAAGGAATTACATTTTCACTTGTAACTTACTAGTCTT
The DNA here is from genome assembly GCA_031772625.1 of Pinus tabuliformis. Classification (NCBI taxonomy): domain Eukaryota; kingdom Viridiplantae; phylum Streptophyta; class Pinopsida; order Pinales; family Pinaceae; genus Pinus; species Pinus tabuliformis. The sequence continues at coordinate 1,012,977,105 of CM062804.1, forward strand.
CCACCAAGTCAATATTACTGTTTTTTAGACAAGAAATACTCAAATGTGACCTCTTACCAAGAATTTTCTCTTGCTAATGAATTTGATCATATTTTTATTATTCTCATGCTCTTCAATACTTCTTGTTTATAATTCTTTATAACCAAATTCTATTTATTTTAATTTTTTAAGTTGGTCTATTATATATTATTTTCCTTTTACTTTTGTCTATTTAATGTTTCTAACATGGTTGCTCTTAGAATTTTAGTTTCATTTTAAATCTAAATGAAACAAACATGTTTTATTATTTTAGTTTAACATTTTATTGACTTTTAAAAATTAAACATATTAATCAACAATATTTATATTAATTTGCATACTAAAATATTTCAGAAAATTACTTTTACATATAAAACTCCAAATCATCATTCAAAAAATTTAAACATATTACTTAACAATATTCCTATTACATTACAAAAAAATCATAACCATGTATCACTTTATTTATCATCATTCAATAAAATTAAACATACTACTCATTACATACTAACAAAAATATTTCATAAACATAAAATATTTCATAACCATAACTTTTGCTCATAAACTTCCAACTCTCGTTCAACAATGTTCATGTAAACTTTCATTAAATAAGCATTTAAACTAACAAATATATTTCTTAAATTTCTATAACTTCTGCAAATAAACTTCCAAGCCATCATTTTCAACAACCTTCATATAAAATTTAAATAAACATTTAACAACCTTCATGAAAGCTTCCTTTAAATCAAATTTGGGCTAAATAAAAATTCCGTTGACCACATTAGGGATTCTGCACTACATACTGAAAGACAAATTCTGAAGCACTTCAAAAGTAATTATATGGACACACTAAAATCTCTTTTTCTATTTTTAACATTATCTAGACCTAAAGTTCCATATATGATTGCATGAGTACATGAATACACTACCATGAACGCAAATGAAAAATATCTAGAGATATATTGATATCTCCACCTCTCCTCATCCGATCTTCTTCATTGCTTTAGCCACATTTCCATATGCGTTTTTTTTTTCTCACGCATTGTTCAAAACCTTTTAATGTGCCTACAACATCATCTAGCCATTTTCAAACCAGGTTTGGTCTCAAACCAACCAAAGGTTATTTTATTTCTTCCTTATATTGTATCTTTTATTCAATCTATTTCCTCTCAGCACTTGCTCACGCTTTGCATTTAGCCTCCTAAGAAAACTGCATAAACGTTTGATATGTAACCTTTTGGAATCAATCTATAAACCATTATTTGGAGTGGCTTAGAAATTCATCTAGATGAATAATGTCTTGTCCTCGAAACATTCAAAAGATATTTTATTTGACTATGTAGAACATTATGTTTATAATCAAATATTCTCTATGTAACATCTAGTCTTCAATGCAATGCACTGAATATCCATTCCTTTAAAAGTATAGGACATCAAATCCAGAGGGTTCTTCATTTACACTTTATTGCAGCATAGGAAATTACTTATGAATAGAACCTTTGAGTTCCACATAGAGTTACAAATATAACATGCATGAATCATAACAATATAAACAACATCTATGAATAATCATTTATAGTTGCACAAAAATAAAACCATAAATGCAATGACATCAATGTCATGAACTCACACCATAATACAATGCTTATCTTGAAAATTAATTTTATAATTTCCTTTTTATATTAGGCGGGTGAGATTATTTTTATTTACTTAATTTAAATGGATAATTATATTTCATCATCATCTCTCGCTTTCTGAACTATTGGGCTGAACCAAAGTTATAAATTGACATTAAAGGGAAAAGATTTTGATGTAACAAGGAGAATGAAAATCGTGGACAGTGTTAATTCATAAGGAGGTAAATTTCTAAATAGCCATCACGAAACAAAATTGGAACGGCAATATTGGATTTCTCAAATTAGATTTTTCTCATATTCCTAAATTCGACCAGAGCCTTATTGAAAATGGACATTATTTTATGTTTTTGAGAACAAAAAAATGAATCTGGGAACTATTTCTTTTTTAAAGAACAAATAAAAATATGGCACAAATGGGTTATACGTGTCAATCAACATGGGTTATACAAAAGAAGATCTGATGCTGCTTAGCAATTTTGTAGGCCACTGATTTTGGCACTTCCAGTTCAACATCAGTTCAAGAAACCCTTTATCTTGAATATCTAATATCACTACTAGATTTGATGAAAGCACAGGTGTCATCCAAGGGTTAAGCCGTGTGTTTTCAAGCTTGCCTCTCCAAAGATCAAAGAACTGACAAGTGGAAAGTGGGATGAGATTAGCACCGTTATTCGAATCTATCGTTTGTTCGGGGTGGCCTCTAATCCAAATTTGATTGGGGTAGTAAGCCATTGTGAGAACATTGTTGAGGTTGAAAGCTTGCAGAAGTTGCCAAAGCCGAATCTGCCCAATGAAGTAAATGGTGAAATTAAGGATCCCAAGTTTCAAGTTATTGACAGTGGCAGTGACTTAGAAGAGGACGATCTGAAATCTGCATTTGGAAAAAGACGAAGGGATAGAAAAACTGCACCTTTACAAAGGCTCACAACTATGAAGCATGTTTATGTTGGTCGACTGATTAAGATGCACAGAAATGACTTCCAGGCTATGTCAAGGGACTTTAAATTGAATGCAATGCAACATTCAGTTGCATCTCTCCAGAAATTGTGCAATAGATTTCGTGCTTACGAAAAACTGTAACGTTGCATAAGAGACAAGCATATTGGAGCTAAGAAGATTTTGTGATCTGTCTTCATTTAGTTCATATTGACATTGTCTTTACATGTCATAAGTTGGTGATTAACTACTTTTCAACTTCATTGTTGCAATGCTTGATCTTTGATCGATCTAAAGGCACAACTGCTTTTTATGCTTGCCTTGTAAGCTGGCAATTGGTAAGATCTTAGCCTTTTACTAAAGACTTAATCTAGATATATATATATATATATATATTATATCAAGGGAAGCAATCACATGGACCACCATAGTCACTGGGTATGCTCAGAATGGACCCGTAGAGGAAGCCTTAAAACTATTTGGGTGGATGTAGAGAGCATGAATGAGATTGAATGAATTCACATTTTCCAGCGTGGTCAAGGCAGGCGCTAAAATTGCGGCTCCGGAAGAGGGCAGACAGGTTCATGCTTCTATTCTCAAGGCAAGATTTGATTCAGATATCTTTGTAGGTAGTGCTCTTATTGATATGTATTCCAAATGACGTGTTGTTAAGGAAGCGCGGCAAGTGTTTGATTGTATGCCTGAAAGGAATGTCATTTCATGGAGTGGGATGATTGCAGGGTATGCTCTGAATGGGAAATATGAAGAGGCTCTCAAGGTGTTTTGACAAGTGTTGATGATGGGGTTGAGGCTGGATGGTTTTACTTTCTCGACTGTTCTTTTGGTTTGTGCGAATATAACGGTGCTTGATCAGGGTAGGCAGGTTCACTATCTCAGCATAAAATCTGGATTTGATTCATATATTTTGTGGGCAGGCTGGGTTCACATATGTATCATTCTGCTTCAAGGAATGTTCAGGATGTGATTATGGCAAATAATTTTGACAAGAGAAAACACCTTCAAAGTTTTGAGGTGTAAATCTTATGTAAACTGAGAATTCCCAATGGAACACTTTCCCAGATAATATCCCCATTCAGAAATGTTTTTGTAAAACCAGAAAGGTCCAAATTGTCAGAAACTCCATGCCTGTTTATGTCTTTGGTTTCATTCCTATTATTTCAATTTCTGAGCAGAGCTCAAGGGCCTCCTTTGTTAGCCCATGTTGGGCATATCCTATAATCATCGCATTCCATGTAGCGAAATTTAGTTGAGGCAATTTGTCAAACAGCCGACCTGCCTCTTTTATACACCCACAAATGGACCAACCCTATATATATATATATATATATTTATTTTATTTTTGTTTTTATTTTATCACAAGTGAGATGTGTTCCCTTGGAAATTTTTACTCCTTAGCAATTTTCTACTTAAGTTTTGTACAATTCTAGTCAAACTTGCAATCATTCTAAAGAAAGCTCTTAGTTTTAGCTGTGTGGGCTTTTCTACATTCCTACTAAGGACAAAATCACCAGCAAGTAAATCATAAAAGAAATGGAACACATCTACACTGGGATTCTAGGAATCATCAATTGTTTTCATGTCAAATTGCTAAAGGACATGAACTCAGATGCTACTGAATGTTCTGCTTTAAAATAAAACAAAATGCTATAATACACTAGTTATAACAAAATAGTAACACAATAATGGAAGAGCAATGGTCTGCAAATGATGTACAGGCAATATTTCATGATGATGCAGTACTAATATTCAAGGGATGTTCAACCACTAACAAAATAATGGATATATAAACTCAAACTTTAAGAAAATTATAAATAGCTTGAGTGCTAAAAATAATGAAATATGTCTTATGAAATGGGTTCCTATATTGCACTGTTTGTATTCGGTTGCAAGGACAAACCTTCTTTATATGGTAGCTGTTTTTTTTTTTATCTTCAAAACCTGTCTAAAAATAAAACATCAAAGATTCAACAATTTCTTAATCTTTTTTAAAAGCCAATCTTACTGGATAAAGTTATGCTTCCTTTGCAACCAAGTATGCAACATTAAAATAGGCTTCCTAATATTCAACTTGACTACTGCTCTTGTTAATTGAAAAATTTAATGACAAGCCATGGGACATTAACATGCGAGAAATTTTTATGGAGCTAGGACATTAACATGCGAGAAATTGTTATGGTGCTGGCTTGTTTTTCATACAATTTACCCAAATTTCCCATGCCATAGTTGATCAAAAGAAGATAATGTCAAAACTAGTCATGCATGCATGGGCCCATAGGTCTCAAGGGTTTAACATAGCTCTGATACCAAGTGTAAGGATCAATTTCTATACTATATACCTTTTTTTTTTTAATAATTCACAATAAAATACAACCAGAAGAGAAAAACACTGGGAATTCAAATTTATTCAGCATTGTCTTACACATTCCTGAAATTCATTTCACAGAACATATCATAAAATTTACATACATTTAACTAAGACCATAAAGCAATCATACAAAATAGTATTGCAACACATATGTACCATTCACCAGAAAACGAGACTCCACTTGATTTGTTGTTACTTGTATTCCCTTGTTGCCGGTCACCTCCGAGAGTGAATGATGACGTACTTGATCCAAATGCGATGACTCAGCAATTAACCTCCCAACCTACTCCTTGGGTACTCTTCTTCCCCACGGACCCCTGAGCTACAATGAGGTTGTACAATGGAGGAATGCACTAGCTGGTAGAGGAGAGCACTCCTTGGCTCAGGAGTCCCCTCTATAAAATCCTCTACCTCACCAAACTCACTATAGTTTCGTAATCACTGCTCTGATATCGTCTCATCCATCCAACCATAGGGTTCCCAAAAGTCCCTTCTCCCATGGCTTGCCCCTTTTTTTATAGGAGTCCTCATAGGTGACACTTGGCATGTCATGCATAATTAATTATTTTTTTATAATTCAATTGTTTGATTATTCACCCACCCATGTGTCACTCTCTCATCAAGGGTCTCCAAAATTATTTACTTAAATTTTAATTTAAAACTAATATTTTCCTCACCTCAACAAGATTCCTATTTCTTCTCCTAGTTGCCTCTTGATCCCCCTTGTTACTCCTTAATTTGTGTTCATTACTAAAGTCAATTAATGAGTCAAGATTTGATCCCCTATCTACTCCCTAATTTAACTCAAGTTATCTCTTAGATGGATATTCTTATGTTGGTTGTTGCCACATGGAGGTTCTCTACATTTCTCCAAAATTTAATATATTAATCTTATTTTAATTCACCATCCTCTTGTCTTAATTAGGTTTAACTATTTTAGGATTAATCTTTATCATTACAATTATGACCTCTTTCCCCTTCTTACCTAATAAAACTACATAATCTACCTAATATTTTCCGACATGGGGAGGGTAGAGTTTTTAAGATAAATATTTTATTTCTTCCCGTGATCCTCTTAACCCAAGTTTTATTTTTGATTTAATTTCCTCGGTTTCTAACATAATTTTCCCTTGATGTAAATTTACCTAGTTTTCATTTCTTGATTATATTTATTAATTTATTTATTTTTAATGATTCCAAGGGTGCCAAGTTTGGTCGTGCCCTTCAAGAACTTCCCTTGAAGTTCCAATAGTGTCATGCCTAATAGTTTATTTGTGATGCCAAGAGTTCCAAGTTGGTCGTTCCCTTCAAGAAATTCCCTTGAAGTTCCAAGGGTACCCCACCACTTGCCGTTCAAGAATTCAGTGATTACGAGGGGAAAGTATAGGTGCAATGACATGGACCACTATCATCTCTTATGTTGTCTACTATAGTGAGACTAATGGTGTCAGAGATCAAGGAATCCGCCTTGATGCGCGCCCCCGGTAAAATCCTCATGAGCGATGCAACTTTGGGACCTGCGCTCATGGTATCATGATCTTCAATGCGAAGGTGTTTCAACCTTTCTAGCCCAAGTCACAGCGGGAGTGCTAGTGGGTGAGATTAGTTGGCAAGGTCTTAGTGAGTGTAGTCTCTTGGCTCAAGCTTAGTCAGTGTAGGATCTTGGTTCAAGATTGGTCAGTGTTAACCTTTTTTCAGTTCAAGTTTGGAGCTCTCTCATTATTCCCTCTTTGTCCCTCACTGTTGGTCACTTAGAGTTTTCTTGGAGCACTCTAGCTTTGGATAAAGGAAGGAAAAGAAAGAAAAGGGAAAGGAAGGAAAGCAAGGATCAAGGAAGGAGAAAAGGATCAAGCAGCTTTAGCATGAATACTTACATGTAACCTGTTAGTGTCGATATCTTCATCCCTCCATCAGTGATCAAATTCCCTTGTTGCATTGCATGTTAGGTGTCTCACTTGATTAGCTGCATTCCTTTAGGGTCATGGAGCATCTGATGGTAGCAGTGTATTGTACATTTTCCCTCATGTCCTTTACCCACTGGCACATTTTCATACATCTGGATCATTTACAGTCAATTTTTGTCTTTAAATTTACAAAAGTCATTGTTAGGGTTTTAGGTCTCATTAGGTCTAGGGTTTCATTAATAAGGTCTTAAAAATGCTCAATAATGGTCAGCAAGCACATGAGGAGGTCAAATAAAGTTTCAACAACAATACCAAAATCACATGCTCAATTATTGATTTTTCCTCAAAACCCTGTTTTGAGGAAAAACAGAGTTTTTTTATCTTTTCATGTACAATTTGATGTAATTTCATTTGTTCCATATGTAATAACTTCAGAGGCAACCCTGGTCGCCTTGCCAAGCCTCTGCAACTTCACCACCTGCAAAGAAAAACAAAAAGTCAAAGTATTTAGTCCATCAAAGGCAAAAATAAAGCAATCTGCCCAAAAATAGAGTTTTAAAAGCAAGTCAAAAGTAAACATTAGAAAAGTAGGTTTTTGTAAATGAAAAATCAAAGCTATATGTATATAAACTATTTTCATGTTTAAAAAGTTCATTTGCATCCTCAAGAGAAAGAGAGAAAGTGTATTGGTCTTCCAAGAGCCAAAGAGTGAGTTTTGTGCCAAAAACAAGAGAAAATCAGGGCGCGACGCACTGGATTGTGGGCACGGTGCATTTAGAAGGCATGGCACATTGGGCAGCACTCTACAGTGCAAAATTGTAACGGGTGCAGTGCACTCAGAAGGCACGGTGCACCTATGAGTTGGTACAATGCATAGGGGTACAAGGCCCGAAAACATTCCCAATCTCTTCCAAAACATCAAAGTTGTCAAATCTTCACTTGTTCAAGTAAGTCAACATCCCTCCATGTCCAATGAATGAATTTCTCTTGGTGATTATGGTGATTAAAACCCTACCTCCTTGTTTTTTTGTCAAATACAATTGCATAAGGTTTATGAATTGGATCTATAGATGCTAATTCCACTCCTAGCCATTTCCCACTCCCTTACTCCTTCATTCCCTCAATCATTTTCTCCCTTTCTTTACATTTTCATCTACCCATTCCCTCAAACCCATATCCCTAAATTTCTAACCCTAAAACCCTAATCCCATTATCCCAAAACCCTAATTACTATTCCCAAACGCTAAAATTATCCCCTAAACCCTTTTATTCCTCAAAAACCTGTCAGCAACATTTTAAAATCCCTCATACACACTCCCTCCATAGTCCCTCACACATTCATATCCTTGGCAGCAAAAAATCTAAAGACACCATAAAATCTCTTCATACTCATCTAAGAAAACTCAAACATTGGCAAACATGGAGTCAGAATCTTCTTATGACAGAGATGAGGAGAAAGTCAGTGATTCTTCCAGAGAAATGCACGCACCAAGGCCTCACAAGGGTGGAAAACATAATAGGGAGGAGCCTACTTCACTTACCGAGTTGTTGGCCTGTCCTCTTGTTGTCACATGCTTTCAACACTAATCTTGTTATCAGTTCTGTGAGATGGTGGAGAGAGTCAAGTATCACCTTGAGTTGGCCAGATTGTTTGTGCTCCATCTTCATGATGGCCAAGTCACTTTGGTAGGTGTGACATTCACCTTGACACCTGAGACTATTGCTCAAGCAACTGGCATTCCAAATGTAGGTGAGCAATGGTATAAGAGGCAGCTAATAGACAAAGAGCATTATGAGCCTTACATCAAGGCTAGGTTTCAGAGACATATCAGTAGAGTTTTTCCTTTCAAGTATCTTCAGGACACATATACTCCCTTGATGAAACTCATAATTAGATATTTCAGTTGTGAGGGCAGATTTTCTTGTCTGTAGGCCTATCATATTAGATTGTTGATGCACTTTACTAGGGTGAGGATGATGAACCTCCCTTATTTCATTTGCCGAAACATTGAGAGGATGACCTCCTTAGTACAAAAGAAGCCTTCTCAGCAACAGTATAATAGTATATATCATCTTGCACTAATCAAAATTGTGGTCTTGCATCAGCTTAGTTTACTGAACATCTCATGGGAAGATTTCATTGCACATGAGGTGTTTACAGGTCCTCAAGTACCCCCAACAGTTTTTCATGAGGTAGGAGAGCCTTCACATCAGCAAGAGATTCATGAGATACAAACCACTAGTGTGCCAGTGTTCATCACATATCAAAAGGGCACTAGAAGGTTGTTTGCAGCAACAAAACCCGTACTATCTCCACCTAGGGTGGAAGGGGTCTCGTTTCCTCCATCAACAGAGTAGGTACAGGACAAGGGTAAGTAGCCCTTACATGATGAGGGACCTTCAAGAGGTCATGAGGCAGATTTCATCCTCATTCAGGATGAGGACACCAATTTGGGCTTACAAAGCTCAAGACTTAGAGAGATCATTCAGGAGCAGCAAGATGACATTTAGCATTTGTCTCTCAACTTGGATAGAGCCAAGTGGATCATTAATTATTTGGAGTAGAGAAACAAGCAGCTAGAAGATCAGCAAACCATAATGGAGCTCCAAAACATAAGGGAAAACTGGCAAGTTGCCAAGAGGAGGAAGATCAAATTGACCACACTTGAGCAAGAAATTCAAGCTGATCGTGAATCTTGGCTTGAGAGGACAAACATGCACCTAGAGAGGATGTTGGAGAAGGCCATCAATGAGAAAAACATGTTGAGGAACATGGTATACCACTACTTGGCAAGAAACACGGTGTGCAAAACAAGAATCAGGAATTTGAAAGCCAAATTGAAGAAAGCCATGAGGAAGAGAAAAGAGACAAATAGATTCTAGATCTTGGCAGAGGCTTCCTTAGCCCAACACAACACCTAATGAGGAACACTCAGCCAAAATTTCAAGAAATTTGGGAAAATTTTTGCAATTTTTAAATTTTTGGGCTAAAAAACATGTTTTTCTGCCCAATGCGCCGCTCCACCGGCGCTACGCATTCACTTGGCTAGGAATTTTACAAAATGGCTTGTATTTTTGGATTTTCCATGGAAAAATATGAATGCCCTCACTTGGCCAAGAAATTTTGACAAGTTCTGAGCTGCCAAAAAGGTCAAAAACACCTCAAAAATGACCTTTCTACCCCTTTTTGGACACACATGAAGCAGTGTTGGGAGAACACAATTTTGGATGGTCAAATGGAGGAAAAATTCAAAACTTCCACTTGTTTTGGAAAGTACATAGGCAGAAATTTCAAACAAGCCCACTTGGAGAAAATGTGGTGCACAGAAAGGCCTCCAAAATCAGCTGCAAAAAGGTGATGCGCATTGGGAAATCAGCGCAGCACGTTAGAGGAAATTTGCTCATTTTGGTCGAAAAACTCTGTTTTTCGCCTAGTTTCTTCACAGTTTGACTTTTCTCTTTCTAAAAGTCAAACTCATGATGCAATTTAATGTGACTTGATGGATTTTGATGTAATTATGCTAAATTTTCACTCTGGTAGATTCATCATGAAAAAGTAGTTTGCAACTGAATGAATCAATTTCCTAGGTTTTAGAGGCATGCTGTTCCACTGCCTACTTTTTAGTTCTTAGTTTAGATCTTGTTTAAACATCCCCTAAACTCATGATATCAGCCCCTAAAGCCTAGCATGAGTTCTTTGATGCCTATATCTAGTATTTTTTAAGTCATTTGTAAAGGTTGGACTCTTGTGAATGCTTTGAGCATTGTTGTACATTCATTTTCAGGAGTTTGGCTAAGGAATTGACCAGGGTTTGCAGCACTTTATGGGATTATTGTGGCATCTTGATTTGGTATTATGTTTTCTTCTATAATTTTAAGTTTTACATGTGTTTTATGTATGCCATTATCACTCTCTATTTCATCTTAACTAAATCAAACAAGGATAAAGGTAGAATACATTGAAAATTGCAGTGCTCTACCTAGGGTTTGTTTAGTTATCTATGTTTTCAGCTATTTGAAGAGGATCCTTGAGTTTTTCATGCCCTCTCCAACTCCTCACTGGTCTAAAAGCTCTCCATCTCACTCAATTTGAAGTGCTAAACAATTTTCCTACCTCGCCCCATAGAGATCTCTGCAAAAACTATGTTCATTCCCCGGACCCAAATCTTCCTTTCACATTTGAGCGAGCAACCCATCTTAAATTCAATCAAATACCTTTGTACACATACCTAGCCTAAAATCAGTCATTACATCATTCATCTCAAGCTTCATTGGCCATCTTTTCTGAGATTGACAAGGAGAAAGCCCTCTCCCGACCTGGTAGGGCTAGCTACCAAGTTAAGCGTGGTTTGATGTTACCCTAGATCCTGCCTTTCTCAGCCTGAGGTAGATTTAGGCCCTAACATAACCTTTTGCATGCGTGATTTCATAGCTAGTTTGGAAATGTATGGATTTCCATGTTGGTGTATGGTTCTCTTGCTGTCGGTGGCATGGTTTTGTCAGGTTATGATAGTGGTTTTCAGCCTAGCCTTGCCTTTTCCCAGATTCCATGGTGTTGTGATGTTTATTTTAGTTTTTTAGCTTTGGGTTGCCAAATGGATTTCAGAATCTAGGGTGGAGGAGGTGTCAAGGTTCATTCCCAAAGGCTTAAGAATCCCTTGATTAGTTTTGGTGGGATACACAGTAAAGAATGAGGGAGGAGTCTTAGTTTAGGGCCTAGTGATCTATGTTCAGGTTGCGGTAAATCTTGAGAGAAAATGAAACAGAAAATTCCTCAAGGATAGTGATGGATTTCGGATGGAATTCTGAGTTCGGTTCAGTTGTGATCGGAGCATCGGTTTTGGTGTAATCATGGTTTGATGAGGGTGGAGTTGGTTTGACCTCTGGATTCCCCTGGTTGTTTTATGAGATCCCACATTCATACTTGGAATATGGCATTGGGGTGACTAGATGAAAGAGAGATTTGGTTCAGCCATGTCTATGGTTGGGTGTACATGGAAGTCCTAAACTTGGTCAGATTTTCCTATGATTAATGAAAGCAAAGTTCTCCTACATTTTCACTGGTTTATATGTGTATTTAATTTTTTCCATATATCTAATATTTATATGGTTTTATGTTGGTTATAAGCATGGTTAAATGACTTCTTCATGTCATGGTTATTTCATGTATTTACTTGTAATTGTTGAATGGATGAATGTAAGACCTAATTGATGATATAATATTTTAATGGAGAAGGAGGTGATCCTTCTTGTTACGTTTCATAAGCTATTTCAATCATTTATGCTTTTTCTTGTATCATAGACCTGTACATTGCATTGACAGCAAGTGTTTGAAAGAATGTTAGTGCCTATTGGGGATTCTTAGGCCTAGTCATGAGGTTGATTTTTGATATTTTTTTAATAATTTCATCATGTTTTTGATGAGTTATGAAGGTTATACCAAGTTCTAGGTAGAGGTCGGGATACTAGGCTAGAAAAGTGGCTCAACGCTCAGGGATTCTGGCACAAGTCTGCTGGAAGAAGTCCAAGGATGCTGGCACACAGGCCTGTGAGAGTGAATTTTCCTTCTGGTTGTTGTGTTGCCTATAGCATGATAGTGACTAGGGATTAAAAGGCTTGAATCATCAGTGGGACTCAGGGACAAGATGCCTGAGTGGCTGACATGTCTCCTTAGAGTGTTGTGGCTGATGTGGATGGGTTTGTATGATATGTTCCATCAGTTTCATTTCCTTAAGGTCACCAAGGAAGTTGAATCCCTTATAGTAGCCCTCTCGTCACATGTTTACCTCGGCTGGTCAATTGCTTGGGTGGACTTGTGAGGAGGGCTGTTAAATCAATAGTAAAAGAACTCACAAGTGCTAACCTTAGGGAGAAAAATAGGTCCATAACTAAAGTTACATATTTCCTTATCCCATATCATTAATGTGCTAAGGAGGAGCCATAATTTGTTTCTAAATCCATAAAATATAAGAAGAATGAGAGCCATAAACAAGTAGAAGTGAGATAAAAGTTATGATGCAAAAAATTGCTTGAGGAATTAGTATCACCATACCTAGAGAATTCACCATTTGAGATTTTTCTATAGCTTCTTTGAGATAAAGGTGCTTTGTAATAGGATTAGAGAAATGAAATTTCTTGTCGAGAGTTAGAGAGCACCATTGCTCACCAAAGATCTTTTCAAGTTTCTTTTAACTTATCTATTGTATCTCTACTATGAACTAATAAAGAGGACTTGTTTTTGTTTTGTTGTGTTTAGTTTGTTTTTCCTATTTTAATCATTATTTAAGTGTGCATCTCATGCTTTATTTTCTCCATGATTATATAAAATGTTAAACCCATAACAATTTTTATTGTTGGTTTTTTATACGTGACTATTAAGATACAAAGAGAAAAAAAATTGGGACAACATTACTCTATATTCATTACTACAATAATGGCGACTCCACAATCTTTTTTCTAATCTTATTCGTTGTTGTAGGTTTTATTTCTCTGTTTAGTAGATTTGTATTTATTATGGTAACATTTTGTCCAGTTTGTAGGTCATCCCTAGGCCTTACCACAATGTAATTCATCTCTATTTTTTGTTGTTGTCACCCCATAGGTACTGAAAAATTAGAAGCAAGACCACCCTCATGACTGCATCGCCAAAACCCACAAAAATTACAAAGAAATATTTTTCTCTTATAATTTCCGTTCTTACTGAGTTGTAGGAAAAAAATATTGACATGAATTCACTCCTATAATTTTTTGCAATCTATAAAGGAATTCTTTTCTCCAATTAGTCACTAAAGTATAGAATTTTATTTAAATTATCTACCACATCCATAGTGTATTTGGTTTTATTTTATGGGACCAAGAGTAGAAAAAGTAAGAAACAAAGTATTCTCTTCCCTCTTTCATTTTGGTGATATTGCAAGGAATAAAATGCTTCTAAAATAATTATTGTTCATCTCCGTATAGATTGGAATTATACACGTAGTTTAATTATGAGTAATCATCCCATTAAATGTAGATCCCTTCATTTTTGCAAGGTAGAACACTCTTAGCTTAAGTAGGAGGAAATTGTAACTAATCAATCAATATTCATCATTGTTTCAATCCAACGCACACACAGTATGTTCAGTTTTACACCTTTCACACATAGCTCTTCACACACTGATTTCACATGAACCCAGTCCAAAGAGTATGGTCTTCCCTCTTGTAGCTAGGTGATCTAGAGGGAATTAGAAATTTATACTTATTTTATTTGATGTTCATTTCCACACCCTAAGAAAATTGAATGAAGGTCATCCTCCTTCATTCTCAAGACCTCTAAAAGAATCCTTAACTTAAATAGATTTTTTACCCACATCGGTCACAAAATAATTAACATTTTAAGTTACAAACATGGGATTAGGTATCCAAACAACCTCCCCTAGTTATTTCACACATGAAACATATAAGTTTACTTTTAAGGTGCTTCAAATCCTCCATAATATAGTGGGAAAAATCCAATAGTGAGAAAAAAGCCTATAAATGGGTTAGGCCTTGATTACAGACTATCATGGGACTTCTTGAATCTCCCCATTCTTGGTAGGGTCTTTGGGTCCAATGTTGACAACAAAAAGTTAATATTCTCTCACCCACATTGGATGAAGGTAAGTTAGTGGCCAAAATCTATGACATAGTTCCCTATAGTTGTCACATGTAGGAACACTTGCACCTAGACTATATTTCCTATGGTTGCTGGAAGCATTGCTAATTTCTTCACAACGTAGCCCCAATAAGCCTCGTTATAACCCTCTATAAATACATTCATTATTTTTTTAGTAAGTGGCTTGAGACCCCATTGTCACAAACACTTCTTAAAGGTTGAGTCACTGATTGAATGGTTTAATGTTTGATGTTTTAAGAATTCAACATGTAAAACTCCCACATCAACATTGGATTGTTTCACACCTTAAGAGTTTTAAAGGAAATTAAACTTTTATTTTTGATTTGTATTTTGTGTTAACACATTGTTTTTCTTTGAAATCCCCCCTCATAGTACACATACTCACTAGGGTAACATAGGTGACCCCCTCATTTTCAGCACTTTTAAAGGCTCTTAACATTGGTTGGATGAGTGCTAGGTATTGTACCATCTACTACTCGACCTTTTTCTTCAAAACAACATATTGTTAGGAACATATTCCTCTTTAGGAAATACTACTAGATAGAAACTAGGTCACACCATAAGGGCCACCACTATGCATGCCATTCCATTTGTAGCTTCACTCAACCTCTTTTTTGTGTTTGAAGCTAACAAATGACCCCAGATCCCATGACCCCATGGCCATCTATAGCAACCAAATTACCATCATCTATTCCAAAGTTAGAAGGTAAATAGGGATAATACCTATCTAACCATGTCATGTCTTTTTATATATGGTGTTCTTCCAATAACATCATTAAGGACTCAGTTAAAATAATACTTTTTAATACACCCTCACTTTAACTTCAATGAAGTGGTATGTCAATGAGATTTCAGGAGAACATGACACCTTTGAGTCTTTGGAAAAATATTTTCTAACCTTATTTCAACTCCTAGTATGCCATCACACTATATTGGAGTTATTTACTCAATTTTAGTAGAATTCAACTACCCATATAGTGGACCATGTCCATGAGTGGTGAAAACCCCACTGTCTTTGTAAAGTGGACATCCCAGGTCCCCTTATTTTATATTTCTTTCTCAAATAACATTTTCCCATTATGGTGAAATATGTAGCCACAACTATGCCCAAAAATGAGGAATAATCCATAAGTAATTATCTCCAATTTGAACTTATTTATGCACAATAAAGGTTCTTATACTCTATTATTCTATATGCTCCAGGACCATTATCTTCCAACCAAGATAAACTAAGGGAATTAAATTTTGTTGATAGGTTGATTGGGAATATCACCTAATTTCAACCTAAGAAACCTCTCCCACACCATGGAAACATATATGGTCACCCACCATCATTTCCCCAACTTATCCGTACATCCACAATGACAACACCACCTATAGTTGGATACTACAATAATTGTCTTGTGACTACTCCTGTCCCTCCCATGAAAGGAAATTTGTAATTGATGCATACCTTGGATAAAACGTCTACATCCTGGCCTACCTAAAACAGTACTCATGGAATATATTTTAAAATTAGGATGAAAGAACATGATGCTACTATTAGAAATGACATGCTCACTTCTCTGCCCTTGTTGAGCACTCCAGCAAAACCAAGCACCATATAAACCTTGAGAACACTGAGATTATTTCGAGGGAAAACAAATAATTGAGAAGACACTTTAGAGAATATTTTGATATCATAAAAAAACCGAAAAATCTAAATGGATACAATGGTCTAGATATCAAAAATAGTTAGATTCCCCTCCTTAACATTAGTACAAAATGACTAATTATTTACTAAAACAATGACTAAAATTTGCATATAAATGACTATTTTTCAGTCGGTGACCAATAGTAGCTAATTTATAGTATCTTATAACGCGACCAACTTTTATTTGTTTTTGGTTTAGTCATTAATTGCTTGTCTCAATTTTATCATCTAGCAGTATATTTAGTCATAAATTTGGTCATTAATTTAGTTAGTGATTTAGTCATTAATTGACACAATTAATGACCAAATATACGAAAGAATATATTACTAAATAATCATTTGAGAAAACCAATTAATGACCAAAGAAATATGACCAAAATGTTGGTCATGTTATAAGATACTGTAAATTAGCTACTAATAGTCATATATATGCAAATTTTAGTTATCGTTTGAAATCAAGTAATGACCAAAGAAATATGACTAAATTTGTTTCGTGTTATAAGATACTGTAGATTAGCTACTAATAGTCATATATATGCAAAATTTAGTTGTCATTTGTAATGAGAACTTAATCATTTTCAGTAGTCATTTATATTTTTTCGGTAGTTTCATATTCATTATATAAACGACTAATTTAGCATTTTATATTCATTTCATTTATTTTCATTAATAATCATTATAAATGACTAATTTAGTTGTATATTCATTTTATTTGTGTTCATCATTAATCAATATACACAACTAATTTAGTAGTTTTTGATTGATTTTATGTGTTCATTATTAATCAACATAGATTAATTAGTATGATTTTGCGACTAAATTAAAAAAACATCATACAATGTGAATTGGTTCATCTAATATGAAAATTCAAAATTACATATGTTAGTTAAAATACTAAACAATATCAAGTGCAACTATAAATAATTTCAACCACATAAATTATATTATATGAAATGTCAAGTATTACAATATGAGATTCCAACTTAACATTGGTTGGACTACAATTTGCACATGAAATGTTGTTTCATCACTATAAAACATTATCATTGTGCTGCTAAGTCATTGTAGGTGAATTCACCAACTATGAAGACTTGAACATCAGTCTCTATGTGTGTGTCTTATGCGGGATATTGGATTTAAGGTTACCATTAGACCGGTTCTCTTCTCTCTATTTTTTCATTTTTTCTCTCGAGTGTTAGTGTTCTCCTCTTTCTTGAAATCCCACTGTTTACCATCAATACTAAGTTCCCTTTTTGAAAACAAAAGAACCTAGAATGCTGAGTGTAAGACATGAAAGACGATGAACACTAGAATATAAACGAAAGTATACTATTAAGGATTTATATTACATATACCTCAACATCAGCAATGTTAAAGCCATTCTTCCCCATAAGAGCAAGAAACTCAAACAAGTTTTCTTCAGTTGAGTGATAGTGGCCATTATGTGTCCAGATGACCTGTATAAACAAATTAAATTCACCATAGAAAAGAAATCCTTAGTACATATACCTCAACATCAACAATGTTAAATCCATTCTTCCCTATAAGAGCAAGAAACTCAAACAAGTTTTCTTTAGTTGAGTGATAGTGGCCACTATGTGGCCAGATGACCTATATAAACAAATTAAAGTCACCATAGAAAAGAAAACCTTAGTAACTTAGTATTCAACCTTCGAGGAATGCTTAGGCACAATCATGCAAACTAAGTTACATGTAAAAACACTCAAGTTGTAAATTACTTGTGAAAACAAATAATCTGAGGTGTGATGTCTAATCCTTGTCATTTTATTCACAACAACAATTTGTTGTCTAATGCCAAGTCATTGTAGGTGAATTCACCAACTATGAAGACTTGAACATCAGTCTCTATGTGTGTGTCTTATGCGGGATATTGGATTTAAGGGTACCATTGGACTGGTTCTCTTCTCTCTATTTTTTCATTTTTTCTCTCGAGTGATATTGTTTTCCTCTTTCTTCAAATCCCACTTTTTACCATCAATACTGAGGTCCCTTTTTGAAAACAAAAGAACCTAGAATGCAGAGTGTAAGACATGAAAGACGATGAACACTAGAATATAAATGAAAGTATACTATAAAGGATTTATATTACATATACCTCAACATCAACAATGTTAAAGCCATTCTTCCCTATAACAGCAAGAAACTCAAACAAGTTTTCTTCAGTTGAGCGATAATGGCCACTATGTGGCTAGATGACCTGTATAAACAAATTAAAGTCACCATAGAAAAGAAAACCTTAGTAACTTAGTATTCAACCTTCAAGGAATTCTTAGGCACAATCATGCAAACTAAGTTACATGTAAAAACACTCAAGTTGTAAATTACTTGTTAAAACAAATAATCTGATGTGTGATGTCTAATCCTTGTCATTTTATTCACAACAACAATTTGTTGTCTAATGCATGAACTTGGTCAAGTATATAAACAACACATTCTCAAATAACAACATGAAAATAAACTTTTCTAATAATCATGAAAATCCTTCAATACAAAATAGTTAAAAGGATTTCAATCAATATCATGTAATATTAATTTCATCTTCAAGATTTGGTTGTTGTTTAAACAAACATAATACCAAGCACTTTCAATTTCATAGTTAAAATACAATGAAAAATCGAAATAAACATTAAAAATACAATCAAACAATAAAGAGAGGATATCATGGAATGGACATTGTAATTATAAAAAAATAGTTTACCTGTCCATCGATATCTTATCACGCATTCCTAAAACATTTGCTTACCCAAAATAACCATGAGGTGAAAGAATCAGAACATTAAAAACCATAGGAATACTTACTAGAAACATTTCCAAGTCGATGGCTGAAGTGCCTGAAGGATCTCCAACAACAAATGAATCATATCCAAGACATGATCTCTATATTGTCTCCCAATCCTTTTTCCAATCACATTTCATGTAACTTGCCCACACCAAAGTCAAGTAACAATCAAATGAAGGAATTGACATTTGTTTTTATCTTTTATATGTATAAAAATTGAATATAATTTATTTTGGTTACATATTAATTCGTATTTAAAGCCTTCCTGTCATGAGAATGCATCAATCAAGTAGAACATTAGAAAAATTGACCTCAATGAGGTCCTCTAACAATTTCTACAATATCATTATTTGTCTTGCTATGATATCTTGAATTAAAAAAAGAACATATCTGCAAACGAAAAAGCCATATATTACTTATGTTCAAACTATGTATATGGTGTATTCCTAGGTAACTTTTTAAGATGTCCCTCTACCTTTACCAAAGTGGATTATAGCTTGCTTAAACTCTTTATCCTTTCATTCAACATCAATTTCTGCAAGATAAATGTCACACATTATTCTTTCTCATTTCTCATCATGTTAGATATGATAAATTGAAAGTCACATAAAAGCAAGAGAAAACCATTTTCTAACCAAAACAAATAAACAATCAATGCCTCTAATAAAACTTCACACCTTAGAAATTACTTTGCCACATGCTCAGACTAAAGGTGATATTCTTTGAATCATATTTAGGTCATATTTAATGGGACATTCATATTTTTACCATGATTTCAATTTGGTGCTAAAACAAATATATAAATCCAGGTTATTATCAGTGAACTTCAAGTATAATTCAAAAAAATAATGTCATTATAATGTATGGAGAGAGAAACATCTTCATAACTAGGATTCTCTATTTTAGTTTGGTTTGAGTTGAGTTGGTATTTGAATATATAGTTTTCTCTAAAGAAGTGAAATAGAAAGATGAGAATTGAAATAACCCTGTGAAGTTTTAATTAATTCATATTATATATCTCTAAAACAGCGAGGTCATCATTTTCTGCTATTTGATAGAGATTTATTGGAATAAAATAATAATGAATTAACTATCAAACACAATGATGCAATATATTAACCAAGGAAATAAAAATGACATGGATTTGGTATTTGTGTGCTCGAAGGAAATCCAACAATGGCTGTGTTCTTTCTTTATCATGAAATAGTATTGAAGACAAATTCTGGTTCATAAATTGAACTCCGTTACCAATAGGAGATGGTCATGTTGGGTAAGGAAAGGATGAGCTCAAGGGCTCAAGGCATAGCTCCATTACATATTTTTTTAGGTCCCTATACTACTAGTATAACCCCTTATTGTTATTAGTACAACCCCATTATTATATTCTTGTGCCCATGTAGTCCCCATATTGTTATTATTATGCCCTTACATTATTATTGTTATGTCGGCTTTAATTATATTATGACCCCTTAGACTCCTATATATAGAAACAAGGTCTTCTCATTTGTAGGATCCAAGAATTATTCATTTGTGTGATGTAAAGGAGGTTTCCCCCTCGAAGAGGCTTATTTCTAAGGCATTCATCTATCTTTTCTATCTTTTTGTGAGATGGTTTCCTAACATTTGGTATCATATCTTTGGATTCTAGGGTTTCATTGCTCCAAATAGGTCATCGTGGAATGTTCGCTTAATGTTTTTGCTACGACGTTTCAGAATCTAAAACAGAAACCCATGTGACAAGAAATCAGTTTAAAACTCAGGCCCAAATTTCAGATCTTGTCATGCTATATTTTCAGAGATATGATCTGAGGAAGTAAGGGTTTTTGTAAGCTCCATAATTTCATCTCAAATTGGTCATCGTGTACGTTTCACTATAATTTGTTTTATATGAAGGTTCAGACTCTAAAATTAAAACCCATGTGGGTCGAAATCATGGGGAAGCTCGGGCACAAATTTTAGATCTTGTTTCACAATATTTTTGAAGATACAGTCCAAGACATTTAGGGTTTCGGTAGGCTCCCGAAGTACATCCCAAACAAGTGACTTGGGGAAAATTGTCATAATTGTCTCTTTGAGAATTAGATTTAAATTTAGTAAGAAGTTACAGAAAGAGGACGGACTGTAGTTTTCTATGTATCCTTTTCAAATTCGAAGTTCAAAACAGTTAAACATGGCACTTCATACAAGTTCACTCTTCTGAAAAGGTATATAATCAGGTCATCTTGGGAGATTGTGCATAATGCTTTCTTGGAGAATCCAATTTTGATAAGACTAGTTACATTAGAAAGAGGACATAGAGGTGTACTGCAGTTCATGCTTTCAAAACTGGAAGATCCAAAATTACAGAGTTATAGTCGTTTCAAGATTGAGCTCCCAAAATCAAGAAAAGGCGATATAAGGAAGTTTGAAGGAAAGGATCCAGTAAATTGGATACTATAGATGGAGCAATATTTCAATCTGCATGACGTGAAACTGTTACAAAAGGTATGTATTGCATCTTCATATTTAGAATTGGATCAATTTTTATGGTATAAAGGGCTTTGTTCTCGTAAACCACTTGTTATGTGGTCAACTTTCACGGAGGAAATGATAGCACATTATGAGGATACAAAGAAAAACACCTTCTTTAGTCAATTGATTAATCTCAAACAAATGTGTTCAATGGCAGAGCACATTGAGGACTTCCAAAAATTGAATATAAGGGTAAATGATATTCCAGAGAAGCAAAGGATTGATGTCTTCATAGGAAATTTAAAGGATAACCTTCAACATGAGGTTTGTCTTTGGGAACCTGATTCATTGGAGAAGGTATTCAGGTGGGCAAGAAAAATTGAAAGAAAAATTATGGAAACAAGGAATCCCACCACTCACAACTATAATTATGGAAGTGTTTTTTCTCCTAGCCTTCCACAAACTACAAGGTTTACACGAAAACAACTGGAAGAAAAAAGTGAAAAAGGGTTTTGTTACAATTGTGATAGCAAATACACTAAAGGTCAAAAGTGTGCCGGAAAGAAATTATTTTACATAAATTATGAAGAGGAGGAAGAAAAGGATCAAGAAACATCAACAGAAGAGGATATAAACCATGAACCAACCCCAAAGAAAGAAGAAATGAATCCGACCATATCTTGTAAAGCATTAGCAAGAATTACCACTCCTCAAACTCTCAAGATAGAAGGACATATCAAGAAGAAAAATGTTCAAGAAGTGAAAGATCACATCGAGCATCAAGAAATGAATCCAACCATATCTTGCAATGCATTGGAAGAAATTACCACTCCTCAAACTCTCAAGATAGAAGGACATATCAAGAAGAAAAATATTCAAGCAGTGAAAGATCACATTGAGCACCAACAACAAGTTCTCCAACTTTTAAAGGATAACACCAATTTGGTGTATAATAGAATGAAACAATAGGCTTATCAATATCACAGTGAAAGAAGTTTTAATGTAGGTGATTGGGTATTTTTACGTATGCATCTCAAGAAAGCTATTTATGAGAAGGAAATGTTGGCAATACTACATGCACTTAAGAAATGGCGACCTTAACTAATGGGAAGACACTTCAAGTTAAAAATGGATCATGACAATCATAAATAATTTTTAGAACAAATATTATCTTTAGAAGAAAAAAAAATGGGTCACAAATATGTTGGGTTATGACTTTGAAATCATCTACAAAAAAGGGAAGAAAAACGTTGTTGTAGATGCACTCTCAAGAAAGGATGAGGGATGTAGAAGCATTGTTTTGTGTTATTTCTATTATCCAACCAGATTGGATAACTGAAGCAAGGGATGAATAGAATAAGGACGAAGAAGTGTGGCCACTCATTCAAAAGTTGTAGAAGATCCCAGTTCAAACAATATTACCAGAGCTTCATGAGGAAGGAAAAATCATATTGGAACCTAGAGTAGTCACAAAAACAAGAACTCGACATCTACGAAATAGATCAATTTCAGAGTATATCATCAAGTGGAAGAACTTACCCACTGAAGATTCCACATGGGAGGACAATAATTTTATACAGAAGCATCAAGAACTACCCAAGTGTTGAGGACAACACTTTTTGAAGGAGAGGGGCATGTTAGGTCCCTATACTACTAGTGTAACCCCTTATTGTTATTAGTACAACCCCCTTATCATATTTTTGTGCCCATGTAGTCCCCATATTGTTATTATTGTGCCCCATAGAAGCCCGCTATTGTTATTATTGTGCCCTTACATGATTATTGTTATGTTGGCTTTGATTATATTATGACCCCTTAGACTCCTATACATAGAAAAGAGCTCTTTTCATTTGTAGGATCCAAGAATTATTCATTTGTGTAATGTAAAGGAGGTTCCCCCCTTGAAGAGGCTTATTTCGAAGGTGTTCATATCTCTTTTTTATCTTTTTGTGAGGTGTTTTCATAACATATTCATCCTTGTCACTACAAAATACAATGTTGTCATCATTTTCTTATCCAGGTAAAAAGAAAAGTGAGTTTGCATTTGTTCACTTGTGATAGTATATGAAAAAGAGAGCACTAGTGGAAATCAAAGTGTGTTGTCCCATCATTCAACCTAACTGAAAAATTATATATTCAATTGTTGACTATAGTGGAAATAAAATGTAAAACCCACTCAACTTGACCTTTACATGACATAGTCGTAATGAATTAGTACAATAGAAGCATGCTAACTCGTAAACAAGAGATGATAAAAAAGAATAGCGAAACATTATTTCGTGCCACATAATTGGCATGAATAAAATTTCCACAGAATTCATCCAAAAAATGGGAAGAACTTATGGAAAAAGAACATATCATTACTGTTTTGTACCCTCTTTAACACATATAGCCTAGGGAAGTAGAGGAGGCCAAATGTAGCAGGATTCCAATTGTGTGAGATATAAAAACATAAATGTGGAAAAACACACCTACCAATTCACAAAATCTCATTCTAAATAATAGAACATGTTGAGGATAGTAATGATGAAAATAGATCATGTATTAAAATCAAGTCCTTTACTGGTCATCAATTAGCAAGGTGGATAGTAATTTTTACTCGTAAAAAAAAAATATCATAATTAGTGTAATGACTGTGTGGATATTTTTGTGAATTTTTTTACATTTATATTATGGCGTCCTTCCAGGAGAGAGTGATGAAAGTTCTCTAGGTTTGGTCAGACTTATCTCTCCTTTCATATGCTTATGTGAACGGATGGAGAGCTACATTTCTTCAGTTTTGAAATTCAGCTGTCCCTCCATTTCATTTAATATGTGGAGATGCCCCACGCTTGAAGGACCTTGATAGTTCTAAATCCAATATTACAGACATTACAGATGGATCTGGTCCAAATCAAGATGTTGCGATGGTGATTGGAGAGGGAGAAAAAACTCGAGAATTATTTAGTATTCCTCTTATGGAGCTTGAAAGATAGTGTAGGAAAAATGGTTTATCTATTTGTGGTGGTAGGGAGGTAATGTTTTATGATTGCTTAGCTTAGAAGAAGAAGAGAAGAATAAGAACCAAGATCAAGATGCGGATTTCAAGTATGGGTATAACTTTGCAATCAGAGGGAAGCATGCAAGAGAAAATGATGCTTATCTACAATTGGGATGGGGAAGGTGGAGCATGGGTGAAGAAATAAAATCCATAATTTACGATGATAAGGACTATATATCATTATCATAATCTAGGAAAAATGTTTAGGAAGAATCATGTTTACGGTCACAGGTTGAGGAACATGAATCAGTGGATGCCACTTGTAGTGGAACTTTACCAACAAATGTTGGTGTCGTGATGGTAGTGTCATGTGATGTGCCCCCAAAAGTTCAAAAGATTCTAGGAAATGTCAAGGAAAATTTCTTTCTCTACTCCTTAACTCATATTTCGCCTCATCCACATTGTGATAGACCAATTATCAATATCATAGAATGATATTTTCTTTAATGAAGGAGTCCAAGGGCTAACAATTTAAGGATATGATCAATTTTTTTAAAAAATGGATAGTCTTGTCTAACTTGCAAGGACTTGGGTGTCAAAATTTCTGCCTAGCCAATGTTATTCACATGTCAAAATTTTTAATATGACTTGGGGTTGAGTTTGAATGAGAGGATTTTGCTTAATACTATTTACTTAAGGAAAAGAACCAAATTCAAAGTCCATTTGAATTATGATTCATGAAGCATAGTAACAGAGTTGGTGAGCTTAATAGGGCTCATCCTTGTCATGATGTGTTACATTTGAATGGCATGAATGCCTGAATTTCAAAAGGTTGAGATATGATATAAATCTTGGGAAATTTTGACCAAACAAATAACCCAAACCTGACACTTGAGATATGATATAAATCTTGGGAAATTTTAACCAAATACATAACCCAAACCTTAAACCTAGTAGTGTGAAATCCATTGTTTGAAGTGTGGCTACTGAAGGCAAATTTCTTAAATACTTTTAAAAATTAACATACAAATAATTTATAAAAGCACAAAATTTCGTTGTCAATCAAATGTCAAACCAGATAACAATTGAAGTGATAACCCACAATGACAATCCAAAATCGACAAGGCATATTGGACAAATGTTCAAAACTCATTGGGAAGATCCTAATCCTACAGTCTGCTCATCTAACGCAACCGAAGATGTTACCTTGCCTGGGAAACATGGAATTTTAATGATATAAATGACAAAAAGATAAATAGTTAAAACTAATTATTAGAACCAGTGAAAATAATGAATGATAAACAAAATGAAAATGGGGAAAAATGTCGCATACCCACTCCATGAGACTATCATCCGCTTCCATAATCGATGTTTCCCAAGACTAAGAGGGTCATTCCATTGGTGTCCACATCCTCGTATCCATAGTAGAATTCATCCTCGTATCCACATACAACCTATATTGGTCCTGCCCTTCCATAAAGAAAAAATAAAAGAAAATGAAGCTCGAAAGCCTTTTTACTGGTCAACAGTTTAAATATTTTGAAGTGTGTATTCAAAAAGAAGATTCTCATACCAATATCCTTGCTTGCGTTGAAACTCTATTCAAAAACATCACTTCCTCCAAAAACTTTACATATCGTGGATCGTCATAATTCAAGTCATCAATTAAACAAATTTCTATCATCTCTAGAGCAGGGGTGCTCTGAAGAAAGAAACCTAATACACTGATTTCCCTATCATGAAATTCAGTTATATCTACATAAACTTGTATATACGGAGATGAGAGAGTGGGGATCTGATATGTCGAGGTATGGGATGTTTTGAAAGTTCTTGCATTGCATTTCAAAACCAGGATAGGCTAAATTTGCACTCATTTACGAGATAAAAGACATAAATATTCATTATGAACATCATGGAAAAAAGCCATGGAAGAATATTATGGTCTTTTCACACCATATAGCAGGTTAAATTTTTTATTTCAGGTAGTGTAGATTTTCATTATGGAATAGATATGAAACAAAGTTGTTGCTTGGCTTTATTTCATGTCTATTGGATATACTGAATCTGTAAACAAGACATAATAAACTAAAACATAATATTCAACCTAAGCTACATCAATATATGCTTTGTATATATATATATATATATATATATATATATATATATGTTATACGTGATAACTAAGTATCAAATGCAAACATTCTTAAACATTGAAACATGTTGTTCATTTCACATGTAAAAGAAAAGCATAAATTTTGTTTTTACCAAGATAAATTTGACACCCATTAACAAACATCAGATATTAGGAAGCCTCTCGAATAACAAATTGAGAAGACACATATTTCTTTAAGAAAAGACACAACATATATGACCAGCTCCTCTAAACCTAGAGTTCAATAGCCAGAGAAGTTAAACTTAAAGAGTTAATCTTCTTTGAACCTAGAATTTAACAACTAGAGAAGTAAGTGATATAGAAATCGAGGAGTCACATCCTTCCTTGCATATTACTGATCCATGGATATCAACAAGGGCCTTTATAAATTCAATGCCAAACATTGGTCTAGTTACTATCACATCAATATGTAATGGCAAAATTTGAAGACCAGAATCATGTTCTGCTGTTGTGGTCATTGGGGATATTCGATATGAATATGGTTAAACCTCGAAGCAAAAGTTTCCCATATCATCAATCCTCTTTATTTGAGGCTTAACATTTTCTAGCCCATGTGTCAAGCCAACTTGACACTTTCCATAATAGCCATTTGTCATTAATTTTAGGGAACCACAAATATTATAACGTGTTGCTTCTATCTTTTGGATTGAAGCCATGTTTGGCACAACCATGAAATTCTCCAAACTGCTAAACTCGAAGTGATCCTTCTCAGCCTTGATTGTGTAGCGTGTTGATGATGCATGATCGAGTTTGTAATATCTCTAGACATTTGTTGTAGGTCCTTCTCATCATCAACTAATATATTAACACCTTCAAAACTGACTCCTTCAGAAGTCACCACAAGTCCTCCAACTGAGAAACATGGGACCTGAAATTGCTGAGATATATTAACATGAATTTGTTCAACAAGAACCTCTATAGATGGAAGTGAAGCATAAAATATTGTATTCTCACTCTTGTAGAATGGAAACAACCTTTATTTTCCACATTGACTAAAATTAAAATAAAATTTCCCATATGCATCAAATATTGCATGATAAAGCACTTGATTTTGCCAAGGAGCTTCTTTGAGGGCACTTCACCTCATGGACATCATTTGAATAAAGCTATAAATGAACACCTAAAATAGGGTTACCCTGAGAAACAACTAAGGCATCCATATCATAGCTTGGGAAATAAAAGATGTCATTTACTACCATATTTCCAAAGCCCAACTCCATCTCTGGAGAGCCTCTTTGGACAATTGTTAAGAGAACATGAGAATCACGTATTTGAAAGTGAATATTATAGAAAATATACTCTATAAACCTCAATCATTGTACCTCATGCGTAGCACCATCCTAGCTCGGGTCGACATTAAGTATGACCTTGTATCTTCTTCCTTTGTTTAACAATTGGCTCACAGAGCCCACTCTTTCCACTTCTTCACGTTTGATTTCATGCAGGGCTATTGTGTCCTCTGGCCACTCATCCTTAAGGAATCTCCAAACTTACTCTATGTATCAAATGAAGGCAAAGAGAGAAAAATATCATGGCATTTCCTTTTTGAAGAAAAATGTAGTGGGATTTGATATGACTTGATATTTGTATACTACTCGAGGATTGATGAATTTTATGTATTCATGATGGAAAGCAACCAACCTACATTTCTGTGGAGTAATATTTTTAAACATTTAACTACCTCCCTGTGACGTAAACACATCATTAATGAGATCATTGCTGGTGAAAATGAGTTCAAAGTTCACATTGCCACGAACTCCATTTATATCTGGAAAACTTTTTGCTCCAACAACCCCCATCACACTCCCAGAAATAGTGAATCGTGAAGTGAAAATTGATGTCTTCATGGCCATTGCAACCATTGTGATCCACTGATACATATTCACCCATTTAAGATATATTCATAAATTCAGGGAATATGAATATTTCCAATGTAATTTTTCCACTCGATAATCTTAACATCAAATATGAAATTGTCTCATTTGAAACTATCTCGTTCATCTTCAAAGAGCTCTTGAAACAAATTTTTAGAATTGTATCGAATTTGCACAAATATATTAAAATAATTATTAATGTATGTTGCTTCATTACCAATCAAAATGTTTAAAACAACACAACACCAATAAATTTGTATTTCATCTCCATTTCACATAATTCACCTTCTTTTGTAGAATGCATATGGCTTGTAGATATTTTCCAGGGGCTTCAATTGATGTAACATATATTTTGTAGATGATCTTCATAACCCCGCTATCTACAATATGATTATTTGTTTACAATGATTCATTTTATATATATTTTTATTTTATAATTATGGTGAATCAATAATTCTTTAGATTAAATAACGAATCTACTCCTTAAACAAATATTATATTTAGAAATTATATGCAAAATAAAATTTACATGAGTAAATTTTTAACTTTTCAAATTCCACTTATAGTCATCAAAATTTCGGGTAAGAAACACAGAGTATCATTACAACTTACATTGTTTGGTGAACTAACCATTGTGTCCAGAGCCTACCCATAATTCTCCATCGTATTAATGCAAGTCAATTGCTTCAACAATTTTACTGAGTTTCCTTTGCGATCAATGTAGGGATTACATTTAAAATATTCAAATATTATTTTTAAAAATTCTTGAATTGTTATGGGATTTACCACCAAAGAAGCAACGTGATAAACCTTTACGCCATGCATTCCTGCATTTTTGGCCATGGCTTCTAAAGTTGCATTCGCAAGCATGTCTGCCGATATCTGCAATTTGAATTCAACCAAAAAAAATAACACATTTAAGAGAAAAAAGATAATGGTTTTTTGGGTCCAAGTTTTGAAGACATATATGGAAGATCTAATCTCCAAAGAGAAATAAATAATGTAAAGAAGCTCCAGAAAAGTCAAATAAATATGATTTAAATAATTAAAAAATGTTAAATCTAAGTTTGGAACCATCCACTGTCATCTTAGGTATAGATGAAAAGCGTAATCTAATAAAAATAAAAAATTAATATGAAAATACTCCAAAAAATCTAAAATTAATTATGAAAAGTTTTTTCACACTTTGTTAAGAGTTACTCACTAGATCTAGCTAACAAGATATTTTACCTTTGCCATAGTGTGTAACGATTGGGTCAATCATTCTGCAAGCTGAATATTTGATTTAGCTCAACAATAATGTGAGAGTAATCCAACATCGAATCCGAAGGTTTCCTCAACCTAAACTTTTTCAGAGACCGACTTTTGATGAAACCTCAACATCCATTGATCCATCGACAGCTGTTTGAACTTCCAAACATATAACCAACATCTGAAGCACCTACCATGTCTCCATTACAAGGAACTTCGAATCTATAAACCTACTAGTTTTTTCCAAGTTTTAGAAGCTCACTGCATCTCTCTTTCTCAAATCACTTTGATGGTTGAGATGTCAATTTTCAGGGGCACCAAACACATGGATCCACTGAAAATCCAACCTTCCAGGTTTCAGTAGCTCACTGCATCCCTCTTTCTCAAATCACTCTGATGGTTGAGATGTTGGTTTTCAGGGGCACCAAACACATGGATCCACTGAAAATTCAATTGCACGATGTGGATCAGTGTTATCCTCCTAGAGATTTCGATAGGTGTTACCCTGGTGGAAATAGTGCCAGATGCAAAACAATGCCTTTACATTTCCAATTATCAAGGCAAGATGATCTATAACCCCTACGGTTTTGTTGGCATTATGATGCATGTGTTGTATTTGATGGCAACCCACTTGTAGCAGAACAACTCACTTGTATATGGTAAGTAGATGAATCTACAAAAGAGATATAAGATGTGACAAAATGCCTGACAGTTGTGACAAAATGCAAGGTAGTTCAAAGGAATCAGTTTAGAAGTAATGTACTATGACAACTCTCTTAGATGACAGATCAATGTACATCATTTCAACAACAAATAATTATAGATTAGACTACAAGAATGAAGAAAGAGAGGTATATGCAGGTTCACATAGACCAAGTTACGTATACACGCAGGTTCACTGAACACAAGTAGCGTCTACGTACACACACACTTTCACAGAAGGAAAAGCACGTATATGTTGGAAAACTAAGTTTTTGGTCCGAGGTATTTGGTCTGAGGTATTTTGATCCATGGTATTGGTCCAAGGTATTTGGTCCGAGGTATTGGCCCTAGGTATTTGGTCCAAGGTATTTGTCCTAAGTGGTTTTGATCCATGGTATTGAGAGAGGCCTAAAACTATATAAGGAGGATAATGTCATTAGGCCAAGGTGTGCAAGTATTGAATATATGATCAAGTGTGAGATATAATATGCAGGTTATTGGCTTATGGTGCTTTGCTTGATTTGAACCAAGGATGAACCTTAGCGGTTGATGAGGGATAAGATCTAATGATGGATCAGATCTTAAGGCTTGAAATGAATTATCATTATATGGTTTGACCATGTATAGTCTAGATCTGAATATTGACACATGTGTTGTTTTGTAAATATTATGATTTGGGTATGACTGAAGTCTGGAATAGCTACAAGATTATGAATTAATATTTGTAGACATATACGCTGGTTGGCTTTGACAAAAGCGCATATACATGATAGTTCAACACATCTAAGTAGCATATACATTATGTAATATGATATTTGAAGTTATAGTTGGATCTGGCTATTGTTGCAGAATTCTGGGTTCTGCTCTGTGTTCTGGTGACTATAGTTTGATGACAGTATACTAAATGTTTAGATTGATTGATTGTGATTTGCTTCAGTGACGATGGGCTTTCAGTGATTCAGTTGTGGGTGATTCAGAGATTTATGATTGGGTTTCAATGATTGGTTAATGGAGATGTATTTAATGGTTGTAGTGCGGTGGTGATTGATTTTGAGCTTCAATGTTGATAATGGGTCCACTATGAAAATTATATGAAATGCGGCCTTCATGTGTATTTTTGTGTACAAGG
Source organism: Pinus tabuliformis (assembly GCA_031772625.1). Lineage (NCBI taxonomy): Eukaryota > Viridiplantae > Streptophyta > Pinopsida > Pinales > Pinaceae > Pinus > Pinus tabuliformis. Next base: position 1,013,008,693 of record CM062804.1, read on the forward strand.
AGCATTCAGTCTGAAAATTTATGAAACGTGGTCCTTGGAGGAAGAAAGAAGGTCGTAGCCTTCTATAGGTCGGCACCTATGTACTAGTAAACATAGTGGCTAGTACAAGAGCTAGGGGGTTGTAGCTCCCTTCTAGTAGAAGCTGGAGAACAAGAGAAGGTAGCAACCTTTTGCAGGTAGAAGCCTGCGTACTGGTATGAGTCTGCACCAACACAATGTTGTAAAGAGACTTTCCTATTATTAAAAGAGGAAAGAGATGACAATAGCAGGTGGTTTTCACCCACATTGGGTTTCCACCCTAAATCTTGGTGTTCATGTGTGTTGCTTATGTGTGATGGTTCATTCTGTTGTTAACTACACATGGTTATTGTTTAATGTTTAATAAAGTACTAATGCACAGATTAAAGATCAACATATGATGAATCAACTGAATCATAATTTTGTTGGATATACACTAGTTTCCTTAAACACAGTTGCGTGTACACGCAGGTTACCTTCATTGAAGTAGCGTATGTAAATTTGAGTATAAAAAGAGAAAGATTAGTGACTTGACTAATACTGATTCACCTCCCCTCTCAGTATTATTTCCAACAATATGGAAAAATCACCCAAAACCCCAAAACGATAGTTTAAATTATTAAAATATTAAGTTTGTTGTAATTCAGAGTTTAAATAAAATAATTACAGATCTCCTTACTCTCTTTGAAAATAGAAAGCAACCTTTCATTCAAATAATATTATTTTAACTTTCAATTAATTGAAATTTATTTTATTTTAATTAATATAAAATTTCTTTTGGCTATTTATATGTATTTATAATTATTGCACCCATGGGGTAGATCTCACCTAAACATGTAAACTTAAATGTAAATGTAAACATAAACATAAATGTAAACGTTAATATTTAACATTTAACATTGTTAATCTAATGTCCGCCCTATTTAAAAATCAATCTAATTATTATTATGTATAAACACAACATAAATTTAAAATATATTAAAGAAAAGAGCTATGGTAAATAAATAAAAATACAAATAAAGCAGAAGTATGGTAAATAAATAAAAACATATCAAATAAGATTAGAAATCAACATCTAATTATATAGCAAGCCTATAGGCAAAATGCCATTGTAAATAAAAGAAATATGATAAAAAAATATAAATATAAATAAACAAGAGGTATGGTAAATAAATAAAACCTCTTTTTATATTTGCTCCATAAACCTCTTTACACTTACTAACACTCAAAAAATAGGTTTTACTTAGGTGAAGCCAATGGGAAAAATATCATGGGCCAAATTATTATTAATACCATGCAAAAAATACTATTAACCATAATATTAATATTAAATTATTATTATTATTATTAAATCTAATATTCATATTAATATATCATAATATTAATATTATTAAATACAATAACTTTGTCTTAATCCAATATTAAATTTGTTATTTTATAATATATATTAATATATTATGATATATATTAACTCTATATATATGGCAGGCAAGAACAAAGACATAAAGTTATGGAGGGGGAAGAGATAGGAGAGTGGGAGGGAGATAGTGAGAGGATTGGAGAGCACAGAGAGAGAGAGAGAGAGAGAGAGAGAGAGAGAGAGAGAGAGAGACGGGGGAAGAGAGAAAAACGTAGGAGAGAAAGGGGGAGAGAGGAAGGATGAGAGAGAGGAAGAGAGAGGGAGAGATAGAGATATGGAGTTGGAAGGGGAGAGAGGGAGGGAAGAAGAAAGACATATAAAGTAAGAAGTGGAGAGAGGGAGGGATTGACAAGGGAGAGATGGAGAGAAAGAATGTATGTTTAGGGGTGAGATAAAGAGATAAATAAGGAGAGATAGAGAGAAGGGGAGAGAGAAGGAGATAGAAGGAGAGAGGGAGGGATATAGTAACATTGAGAGAGAGAGAAAGAGTGAGAGAGTGGAATAATGGGAGATAATACATGAGAGAGAAGGAGAGTGATGGGGTAATATAGAGGATTAGAGGGAAAAAAAAGAGGGAGAGGGAGAGAGAGAGAGAGAGAGAGAGAGAGAGAGAGAGATGGGGGAAGAGAGAGGGAGGTAGGAGAGAAAGGGAGAAAGAGGAAGTACAAGAGAGAGGAGAGAGGGAGGGAGAGAGGAGGAGAGAGGGATGGATGGGGAGATGGAGTTGGAGGGGGAGAGAGGGACGGAAGAAGAAATACATAGAGAGTGAGAAGTGGAGAGAGAGAGGGAGTAACAATGGAGAGAGGGTGTGGATGTTTGGGGTTGAGATAAAGACAAAGAAGGAGATATGGAGAGAATGGGGGAGAGAAGGAGAGGGGGGGGTATAGTAACAGAGTTGGAGGCTAAAGAGTACGATAGAGAGAGAGGATGTGAGATTGTGGAATGAGGAAGGGAAAGAGAGATGGAGTTGGAGGGGGAGAGAGAGAGAGGTAAGAAGAAAGAAATATAGAGAGAAAGGTGGAGAGAGGGAGAGAGGGAGTGATAAACAGGATGGAGAGAGAGGGAGAGAGGAAAGAAGTAGGGAAGAGAGATAGAAGTGGGGGAGAGAGAGAGAGAGAGAGAGAGTGAGGGATAGGTAGATAGATTGAAGAAATAGAGTGTATGTTTTGGTGGTGATATAGAGAGGCAAATGGAGATAGAGATATAGATGGAAAGTGAAGAGAGGAAAGAAGAGAGATATGGAGAGAGGGAGGGAGGGACAAAGAGATTGATAAATATGAAGTGAAATAGCATGTGTTTTTGGGGGCGTTGAGATATAGTGGAGAATAAGGAGAGATGGAGGGAGGTATAGATATATATTGGGTGATCCGAATTGGATCTTGAAACTCTCTAAGTTTTCATGACTATTTCAAATTATGCTAAAATATTCAAGTCTTAGAAAATTTCGAAGCTATAAGAAGGAATCCTTATAACAATTGCAGTTGTGGCCAGAGCGGAGCAACGAGGACCCTCGGTCAAGCACATAGACTGTTGGCCCATGGTAAAGTGCAATGGCACAAAACTAGTGAAACCGGATGCTAATTCGGGAAACATAGGTGGATTCTGATATGCGATGGGAATCCCCCTTAGTGAAGGAAAGCCCCAAAGTGCCCAGACCCGAAAATGCTATAAAATCCAGAAAAATAACTGTTTCGATTCCGTAGCATGGGATTCCCTAAAACCAGTAGGATATCGGAAGGCTTCGAGGCGGTAAGAAGTTTTGACTGAGTCCCACCCGATGCCACACATCAAGTGACACGTGTCTAGCGCAAGAGAGAGAAAACCACCCGCATCATATGGATAAATGTCGTGCAACTTGTCCGCCTGATATGAAGGAAAACTGTAGGATCTAGGGGGTCCAGATCGATGGCGGAGATACGTCCCAATGACTGACCGGATTTGATAGGTCAAAGGCAAGATGACAGGGGACTTGAAGTCTGATGTGGATGATGAGTTGGCAAACGTTTCGTGTTCGTGGGCGATATTGAAGAAAATAGATTTAATGGCCATTTGAGTATGATTCAGAGAATCTGACACCCAGTTTGTTAGTAAACAGGTGGCCACCTCCCTGCGAGGTGTTACCCAGTGATGATGATGCAGAGTAGAGGAATTTGAATGGATAGAGGAAAGGAAACCAGAAGGACAGGAAGTGGAAATGAGGAGTCAAAGAACAGATTAGCTTTAAAGCCATAAATTGACAGAAGTAGAGAGAGGCAACACAGAGAGACACAGAAAGCTAATAACGAAGAACAGAGAGTGGAAGCTGAGCTAACCTGAAGGCAACATCGAGCCAAATAGAGCTAGAGAGAGTCAAAGAGTCTTTGTACTCCATTGAAGGCTTGAGAGGTTCAAGAAAACTCCTCAGCATAGGCCTGTCATACTATTGTGACCCTTAGAGGTCGAGTTCTAGTAAGGAGAGTATGTGCACTCCATTCCGACTGACTCCATTTTGTTTAGTGAGTCTTAAATCAAGCTCACTGTTGTAAAAACTCTGCTTGAAAACATAATAGAGAGGCCACCACTTAAAGGTTGGACTAGGAGACATAGCCCAAGAGCATTGGGTGAACTCTTTATTAAACATGTTTTGTTTACATGTTTGACTGTTATGTCTTCTCTGATTGCCTTAGTGTCTACGTATTCTCGCAATCTTATCAATCCGTTGCATAAGTAACATAGGCACATCCATGCACATGAGTCTGTAATACCTTTCATTCCTTGTCCTGGATAAATTATAGAGCAAGTGGTACCAGAGCTTAGGGTTACTAAGGTTAGACAAGCTTGTGCTGGATTTTGTTGTTGAATGCTAACTAGATCAAAGCTTAAATTAGGAGAAGGAGAATTGACTGAAACTAACCCAAAAATTGGAAGAGTCTATTCTAAGAGGAGAATGTTAGAAGAAAATCCCTTGGAATCAGACCCCCAGTTCATGGATAGTTTTATGACCCTGAAATCCATGGTGGAGGAAATGTATAAGGACTATAAAAAACATAGAGATGAAGATTCATCAAGCTCCAAACAAGACAAAGGAGTAGAAGAATCTCACCTCCATGAACACTCTTAAGGCAAAGGGAAAGAAGAAAAATTGCTCATGCCTCCTAATAGCCTTGAAAATAAAAAGAAGACATCTTTGATTAAATTAGATGTTAAATTTGATTTACCAATATATGATGGAGATTTGAATGCAGAGAAGCTGGATAATTGGATCAGACAGATTGATGTTTATTGCAGAGTGTAAACCATTGACTCAGACAAGAGTAAGATTTAGCTGGCCAGCCTACGCCTTGGAGACACCACCTTGGTATGGTGGGAAGGCAGGACACAAGCTAACATGAAGAAACATGGTAAGATTCTTTCTGTCTGGAGTGAATTTGTTTCTGCAATTAAAAAGCAATTCTATCCACTAGCCTACATGCGGCAAGCCATGCTGAGCTGGCAAACTCTTCAACAACTAAAAGGGCAAAGTGTGCAAGGTTACACTCAAGAATTTAGGAAAAGAGCTTTGATTCTAGGAATTTCTTTAGACTCATCTGAGACTCTATTGAAGTATATAGGTGGTCTACACAGCTAAATGAGGCACACTATCCTCATGTTTAATCCCACTATCTTAGATGAGGTATCCATTCAGGCTACGCATCTAGGAGCTAGAGGTAAGAATGGGAACCCAAAAGTTGGGGGATCATCCCAACCCACTGCAAGCAAAAATAAGGAGAAAAGAAAACATAAATGGAAATAGAGGAAGACAACTTGTACAGAAGAGCAAGTCCTCATGCACTCACTGTAAGAATGATGGGCATAACGATGAACACTGCCGGATTCTGCACCCGTCTGAGTTGAAACTTAAGAAGTTTGAGGGCAAGAAGAAGAAGATTGTTGCAACTATTCAAAAGGATTTGGGGTCAGACTCAGGAGATGAAGCAATAATAGCAGCCACATGTATAAAAGGTAAAAATTCTAAAGCATCTACTAGTAATTTTGCACAATCTGCTAATAATGAAGAAAACAAGAGAAAAAGACGTGAGCTTTTTCATATTCTAGTTATTTCCAATCATCAAAAGATTTATACTTTGTTTGATAGTGGCTCACAAGTAAATTTAATTTCCGAAGCAATTGTAAAGAAGATGGGATTACTCACCACACCTCACAAGAAACCATATCCATTAGGTTGGCTATGTGACAAAGCAAAGCTACAAGTGATTAGATAATGTAAACTTAAGTTTTCTTTTGGGTCAGCATTTGTAGATGAGGTTGAGTTAGATATAGTTCCTTTAGATATATGTGGAATTGTTTTAGGAATTCCTTACTTGTATGATAGAAAAGCTACTTTATATAGAGCTGAGAACAAGTATCTACTCATTAAAGATGGAATCGAATATATTGTAAGAGCTCGTAAGCTCAAGAATAATTATACTCTCATAAAATCAGGGCAGATGAAACGAATTGTAATTTCATGCAAACAATTTTTACTGATGGTTGTAAAGGAAAAGAAACCTAATAAAACCAATGTATTTGAGGGTTGTGATGCTAAAAATCAAGTTGATTTAGAAAAAGTTGTTTCAAAATATGATGTATTGTTTCAAGAACCTAAATGTCTTCCACCCAAAAAGGAAATAGTGCATGATATTAATTTGTAGCAAGATGCTCCATTGCCTAACGTCTGAATGTATAGGTTGTCCGCTTTAGAGAATGTAGAAATCAAGAAGTAGGTATAGGAGCTACTCGAGAAGGGGTTCATCAGACCTAGCACATCACCATGTGGGTCTCTAATTATTTTGGTGAAAAAGAAAGATGGCTCGTGGAGAATGTGCATTGATTACCTAGCACTGAATATGATAATGATAAAAAATCGTTATCTCCTTCCTCGCATAGATGATCTATTAGATCAGTTGAAAGAAGCTGATTATTTTTCCAAGTTAGACTTGCATAGTGGCTATCATCAGGTCAGAGTCAGAGAGCAAGATGCATGGAAGATTGCTTTCAAAACAAAGCAGGGATTGTATGAGTGGCTGGTTATGCCCTTCGGCTTAACTAATGCTCTTGCTACTTTCATGAGAGTAATGAATGATGTACTCAGAAATTTTCTTGATGATTTTTTTATTGTATATCTGGATGACATTCTTATATTTAGAAAAATATGGGAAGAACATTTAAAGCATGTTAAGCAGACACTAGATGTTTTGAAAAGAGAAAAACTTTATGTTAAACTCTCAAAATCTGAATTTGGCAAAACATCTTTGAATTATTTGGGACATATAGTAGGGGGTGGTGAATTGAAGATAGATCCCTCTAAGGTTGCAGTCATTATAAACTGGCCTAAACCCAAATTTGATACAGAAGTCAGAAGCTTCTTAGGAGTAGCACAATATTGGAGAAAGTTTATTTCTAACTTTTCCTTAATTGTAGCTCCCTTACATGGTTTAATAGGATTGAACAAGGTGTTTTAGTGGGGAGGCAAATAGTAGAAAGCCTTCGACACCTTGAAAGAAAAGATTAGTACAGCACCAGTACTAGCACTGCCTAATCTTCAAAGACCATTTGAGATTGAAACAGATGCTAGTGACTATGCCATGGGAGCAGTGTTGATGCAGCATGGTAAACCCATATGTTATCATTCTAAGACATTTAATTCTACAGTAGTTAACTATCCCACATATGATAAAGAATTGTATGCATTAGTACAGAGTGTGAAAAAGTGGAAACATTACTTAATGGGCAAAGAGACAGTTATACATACTGATCATCAACCACTTCAATATCTACACTCCCAAACTAAGTTGCAGCACTTAAGACACTATAGATGGATGGGTTTTCTACAACAGTTTCATTTATTCATTAGATATAAAAAGGGCATACACAATAAAATTGCAGATATGTTATCTTGACCAATTATAAATGCATCTACTAAACTTAAGCATAATTCAATATTGCATGAGAGCTACATTGAACAATGTGCTCAAGATATAGATTTTAAAGATGTATATGCAACTTTAAGTCAAAGAAAATGAGTAGAAGAATTGGATTATCATATTAAGGACCAACTCTTGTATCATTGTGGGAAGCTATGCATTCCACAAACTAAAAGAGTAAAGATAATTTGAGAAGCACACACTTCTCTAATATCAGGTCACTTTGGTGTAAGTAAAACAGTTGCACAGTTGCAAAGATTTTGTTATTGGTCGAAAATGAATGAGACAATTTCTAGATATGTAAGAGGGTGTACCATGTGTGCTAAAAGCAAGCCAACAATAGAAAACTAGGCTTGTACACTCCACTACCAGTTCCTTCTCATCCTTGGCAAAGTGTTTCCATGGACTTTGTTGGAGGACTGCCTAAATCTAGGAAAGTTCATGACTATTTATATGTTGTTGTGGATAGGTTTAGCAAAATGTGTATTTTAATACCTTGTAACAAATAGATTACAGTTGAACAAATTGCAAAGTTGTTCTTTCGACATGTATGGGTTCATTTTGGATTACCCACTTCCATAATATCTGATTGAGATTCCCGATTTGTTGGGAAATTTTAGTCAAGTTTGTGGGAATTGATGGACCAGGCTGAAGAAAAGCACAACTTTTCATCCGCAAATAGATGACTATATAGAAGTGGTCAACAGGATAGTGATCCAGTTGCTCAGAGGCTATTGCAGCAAGCATCCCAAACTTTGGGATGAACATTTATGTTATGTGCAACATGCTTACAACTGAGCTAAACATTCTTCTACACAGAGATATCATTTTGAGACCTATTTTGGTTTCACACTAAGGTCTCCCTTGGATTTTGTCTTTGGTAAAGACATAGCAGTTGATGGACATAGTGATGTGGACAAGGCAACCAAGTTCATTGAACAAATCCAAGAGATTCACTAGGCAATACAGGAACAGCTGGAAAAGAGCCAAGCCAAGTACAAGGCAAGGCATGACAAGCATCAGATGGAGCATAGTTTCTAAGTTGGTGACCAAGTCTGGCTGTATATTAGCAAAGACCAAATGCAAGGTGAAGGTAAGAAGCTAAAGCCAATAAAGTATGGACCTTTCAAGATACTTAAGAAAATTGGTGAGAATGCTTTTCTTCTTGATCTACCAGCTTACATGCACATCTACTCAGTTGTTAATGCAGATAGCTTGAGACTATTTAAACCTTCATTAATTGAAGATCCTGAAGAGCAGAGTCGATTGCCTTCTATTGATGATCTATTACCTTAATATCTTAATGAGTTGCAGGAAGATACAGTTCTGAATAGGAAGGTAAGAACTACACGCAGAGGTGATGTTGAATACCTCAAGATCGGACTCAAAGGTTCAAATGCAAGCAGTGCGAAATGGATAGAAATTGAGCAATAGGGAAGTAGTACCCTCACTTTATTGATGCTTAAAAGAAAACCAACTTTTGGTGGTCCAAAAGCTTTTTCAGTGGGAAGGCCATGATCCGAATTGGATCCTGAAACTCTCTAAGCTTTCATGATTGTTTCAAATTATGCTAAAAGATTCAAGTCTTAGAAAAGATTGAAGCTATCAGAAGGAATCCTCATAACAATTGCAGTCGTGGCCAGAGTGGAGCAACGAGGACCCTCGGTTAAGCACGCAAACCGTTGGCCCATGGTAAAGCGCAATGGCACAAAACTTGCAAAACTGGAGGCTAATTCAGGAAAAAGAGGTGGATTCTGATACCCAGTGATGATGACGTAGACCAGAGGAATTCGAACAGACAGAGAAAAGGAAACTAGAAGGTCGGGAAGTGGAAATGAGCAGTCAAAGAACAAACTGGATTTAAAGCCATAAACCAATAGAAGAAGAGAGAGGCAATAGATAGAGACGTAGAAAGCTAATAGTAGAGAATAGAGAGTAGAAGCAAAGCTTACCTGAAGGTAGAATTAAGCCAGACAGAGCTAGAGAGAGTCAGAGAGTCTGTGTACTCCATTGAAGGCTTGAGAGGTTCAAGAAAACTCCTCGGCATAGGCCTGTCATACTACTGTGACCCTCAAAGGTCGAGTTCTAGTAAGGAGAGTCTGTGCACTCCATTCCTACTGACTCCATTCTGTTTAGTGAGTCTCGAATCTAGCTCACTGTTGTAAAAACTCTGCTTGAAAACATAATAGAGAGACCACCACTGAAAGGCTAGACCAAGAGACGTAGCCCAGGAGCATTGAGTGAACTGCTTATTAAACTTGTTTTATTTACATGTTTGACAGTTATGTTTTCTCTGATTGCCTCAGTGTCTATGTATTCTCGCAATCTTAGCGATTCGTTGCATAAGTAACATAGGCACATCCATGCACATGAGTCTGTAATACCTTTCATTCTTTGTCCTGGATAAATTCTAGATCATTGGGGGAGGGGGGAGAGGGAGGAATGTTTCTTGCACTAGATACATTGATTTTAGTGTAGATGGTGATTTCTAATCCAATTTTATTTCTTGCACTAGATGCATTGATTTTAGTGTAGATGTTGATTTCTAATGATATTTGATTGCTTTCACTAGATGCATTAATTTCAATGTAGATGATTTCTAATCCTATTTGATTGTTTGTCCTAAATGCATTGATTTCAATGTAGATGGTGATTTCTATTCCTATTTGATTGCTTGCACTAGATGCATTGACTTCAGTGTAGATGGTGATTTCTAATCTTATTTGATTGATTTCACTAAATGGATTGATTTCAATGTAGATGATTATTTCTAATCATATTTGATTGCTTACATTATATGCATTGATTTCAGTGTAGATGTTTCTTTATAATCATATTTTCTTACCTACAGTAGGTGCATTAATTTTAGTGTAGATGTTGGTTTATAATCCAATTTTCTTACGTGAACTAGATGAATTAATTTGAGTGTAAATGTTGATTTATAATCTTATTTGTTTGCTTTCATTAGATGCAGTGATTTTAATGTAAATGTTGTTTCCTAATATTATTTAATTGCTTGTACTAGATTCGTTAATTTCAGCGTAGATGTTGATTTCTATTTTGATGTAATTGGATGTATGATGGTACATTAATTTTAAAGTGATTGGATTAACATTGTGCATTGATTTCAGTGTAAGCACACAAAATTATTGACAATGTACATTGACGTTTGCGTTATAGTAATTCAACCTATTAATATTAGAGAGAAGGAGAGACAAGGAATGATGTTTACTATAATAGATTGAGCTAAATATTTAAATGGTTTATGGTTTAACCTATCCCTTTCATATAATCAATATGAAAATATGATAATCAATATGAAAGATGACAAAAGTAAAAATGGTGACAATAAGAATAATAGAAGAAAATAGTTTTAGATTAACCACAATGACGACTATTTGTAATTGAATATATTCTTATTATTCACATTTTCTATCATTCAACACTATTACATTGTCCCTTTACATTCAAAATTTATATTTCATCATTTTTCATCATTAATATTAGATGAATTTTACGTATTATTGATAAAATTAATCATATGTTCATTATATTTTCTTTGGCCATACATCATTGAAGCCAACCTAGATCCATCTTAACTCTAGATCTATCAAGCACCGAGAGGGATCAAATCTCTCAAGGTACAAACCTTTCCTCAAGTTTTTCACTCAAAAAAAGAGGTTTTCACCTCAAGAGATGTGATCCCTCTCATCGCTTGATAGATCCGAAGTTAAGCTGGAACTAGATTGGCTTTATTTTAAAATTCAGGAAATTAAAATATTTTCGAAAGTAACTTTTCATTAAAATAATAATTGTTTACTTTCAATTGCATAAATTGATATAAAATTATCTTGGATCTATCTTAATTTTAGATCTTAATTTTGGATTTACCAAGGGGAGAGGGGATCAAATCTCTTTTCACTTTAAAAAAGGTTTGTATATGAAGAGATTTATGCCTCTGACACTTAGTAAATTAGGAGTAATATGATTGAATTATTAACTATAATTATAATTATTAATTTTTTATTTCACTTCACTTATTTTTATTTTTACAATTTACCCCGACTTTATTTTTCTTAACATTTTTCACATTAAATTTTATTTTATAGAGTTTCCTCAAATTAGATGTTAAAATTGATTTTCAAATAAAACAAATTGGCTATATTTTTTAATATTAAAAGTTAGTTTTAATTTTCCCCATGGTGTAGATTAGTTGATGATAGAATGGGTTGTTAAGGAATTTCTTATGATGTTATTGATTTAAACTTCGACTAGCTTAGTGTGCCACATGTGAGGAAATGTGGGTACACTTGAGGTGATTTTGGTAGTGGATAGAATCGATCCTCGAGTAAAAACATGCTATAGTTGTCTATTCTCTCATATACAAAAAAAATAAAAATAATAATAATAATCTTATTTTTTATTTTATTGAATTAATTATTTATCAAAATTAGATTTTATTAAAGCACATGATTTTATTGGAAGCAGTTTAGGTGATGGAAATAAAGGAAACTAATTTTCTTGTAAGCATTTTCTAAATTGTATCTCCACTCAAACACTCTCATAGAAAAAAAGATTCTTGACCCCACCCATCAATCAAGCCACCCAATGTCACCTTGGTGGCATTCTTTCACTCTTTAGGCTACAAGAAGGATATCCTTATCTAGGGGGGAATCCTTAAATATCGAGCTAAGCTAGGTCATTGAGTAATTAAAGGAAGTTCCTTAATGAAGACTAGTGATTTGACACTAGTCACCCTCAAAGTAAAAGGTCAGGGATAAGTGTGTGAATAATCAAACAAACCATGAATTATTAATAAATTTAGAATGATTTTAATTACACAACTATTCTTATTCATGCAACCAAATTATACTTGAAAAATGAAAGATAAAGGTTGCTCAATTAACCATATAGAATGAGATGCTAGTGAAGCATATATACAATGGCACAATAAAAATAGAAAATGAATCATAAATTGTCTATACAAGTAAGGCATTAGATCATTCATTTATCACAGTCATGAGCATTGGATATTGAGAGTTCGTTATCATCATCAAGAGACCATCCCACAATTAAGAGATCATACACCAACAATATTAACTATGTTTGGGACAACAAAGAGTTATGTGTTTGTGATGATAAGTAAGGAAATATTCAAACTTGTCATTGTTACTAAGGACAATGAAGACAACAAAGTTGAATGTGGACTACTTACACATTTGTAACATTCAAATTTCATCCATTTATCATCATGCAAGTTGCATGAAGGAAATTTGGTAGTGGTACTACGTGAACATTCATTGATCAAAGTTCATACCCTCTCCTTAGCACTACCACTTGCAAGACGAAGAAGAAATGTGAGATATATGTGCAACCAACTAAATAAGTTGGAAAGGTTGTTGCAACATATATAGGTGGTCATGTTCTGTTGCAAAAGGAGGTGCTGGCCCACTCCCCTTTCTGATAATTTCTTAATCTTTGAATTTGATTCCATGTGAATGTGATCAAATGATATGACCCTAAAGATTCTAATAAGCTCCATAATTGTAATCTTCCTTTGATCCAATAAAGAAGTGTACAAGGAAGTATAACCTTTCACCAATCTAAAACAACCTTTGAATCCCCTATGAATTGTAAGTTTAGATTGTTGAAGTGACGCAATTAAAATGACTAACATAAACGACTAATTCATATTATAGTAGTTTTTGTTAGGTAATCATATTTTTTTTCCTAGACTAAATTAGTAATTTATGTCAGTCATTTTTAGTAGTATTACTTATTAGCTAGTCATATTGTTATGAAACCAGCTCACAAAAAGATAGAAAAGAGAGATCCACGCCTTAGAATTCAGCCTCTTCGAGGGGGCAACCTCCTTTACATTACATAAATGAACAATTATTGGATGATACAAATGAAAATACCTCCTTTCTATATATAGGAGTCTAAGTGGTCCCAATACAATCAAAGCCTACATAACAATAATATTGTAGGGCACAACAATAACAATAGTGGGCTTCTATGTGGCACAATAGTAACAATATGGGCACTACATGGGTACATCAATATAAATAAGGGGTATAACTACAATAGTAATGGGGTAATCACTAGTATTATAGGGACCCAACATGCCCCTCTCCTTCAAAAAAGTGTTGTCCTCAACGCTTGAGTAGTTCAGGATACTTCTGCATAAAATTCTCATCCTCCCATGTGGAATCTTCAGCGGATAAGTTCTTCCACTTGATAAGGTACTCTGAAATTGATTGATTTCGTAGCTGTCGAGTTCTTGTTTCTATAACTGCTTCCGGTTCCAATATAATTTTTCCTTCTTCATCAAGTTCTGGCAATATTGTTTGAACTGGGAGCTTGTCACCTATAACCTTCTTTAAGCATGAAACATGGAAAACTGGGTGCAATCGAGAAGCTGCAGGAAGCTCCAATTTGTATGCCATAGTACCAATCTTTTGCAACACCTTGTATGGACCATAATACTTTGGTGATAATTTATTATCCTTATTAGCTTGCTTGAGGGACATTTGCTTATATGGTTGTAGCCGTAGGAATACCCAATCACCTACATCAAAACTTCTTTCACTGCGATGCTGATCTGCCTGTTGTTTCATTCTATTCTGTGCCAACACAAGGTTATCCTTTAAGAGTTGGAGGACTTGTTGTTGATGTTCGATGTGATGTTCCACTGCCTGAACCTTAGAATTTTCTCTTAAATATGATGTGATGGATGGTGGTTGATACCCATAAAGTGCCATAAATGGGGTCATTTTTGTTGCTGTATGAAAGGAAGTGTTATACCACCATTCAGCCAGAGGCAACCATTTGACCCATTGTGTCTGTTTATCAGATACAAAGCAACGAAGATATCCTTCCAAACATTTGTTTACTATCTCAGTTTGCCCATCAGATTGAGGATGATAAGATGAGCTATGAGCTAACTGAGTACCAAGACAAGAAAATAATTCTGTCCAAAAATTTCCAGTGAAAATGGGATCTCTGTCACTTACAATAATCTTTGGGTTTCCATGTAGCTTTTGAATTGTTTCCATAAATGCAGTAGAAACTGTACTGGCTTTAAATGGATGTGATAATGCACAAAAGTGTGCATACTTGGTAAGTCTGTCAACTACCACCATGATGACACTCTTTCCCTCAGACTTGGGTAAACCTGTGATAAAATCCATTGAAACCTCCTCCCAACGTTGGCTTGGAATGGATAAAGGTTGTAATAGACCCGGTGTCTTAATTGTTTCAACTTTATTTTGTTGGCAAACCAAACATTCTGCCACAAACTTTTGAATATCTGATTTAAGGCCATCCCAAAAAAATTCCTTCTTAACCCTGTGGTAAGTTTTTAAAAATCCTGAGTGCCCTCCTAAGGGAGAAGTGTGCAATTCCATAAGAATCTTTTGTTTTAGCTGGAAATTCTTACAGAGGTATAAGCGATCTTTGTACCATAACGAATCATTTTTCCAGCTAAATGTATCAGACGTACTGGAATCTTGTTGTAGCTTTCGAATAAGTGCCCACACTTCTTCGTCATTCTTCCATTCCTCCCTTGCTTCATTTATCCAATCTGGTTGGATGATAGAAATGGCGCACAACAATGCTTCCACATCCTCATCCTTCCTTGAGAGTGCATCTGCCACCACATTTTGCTTCCCTTTTTTGTAGATGATTTCAAAGTCATAACCCAACATCTTTGTGACCCACTTTTGTTGCTCTTCAGAGGATAATCTTTGTTCTAAAAAATATTTAAGGCTATCATGATCTGTTTTTACCTTGAAGTGTCTTCCCATTAGGTAGGGTCGCCATTTCTTAAGTGCATGGAGTATTGCCAACATTTCCTTCTCATAAATAGCTTTGCTTAGAAACTTTCCCTTGATTGGACGACTTTCAAAAGCAATGGGTCTTTCATCTTGCATTAGAACAGCACCAATTCCATTTCCTGAAGCATCACATTCCACAATAAAGGTTTTTGTGAAGTCCGGTGTAGCTAAGACCGGTGCTTGGCACATTGCCTCTTTAAGATGTTCAAAGGCCTTTGTTGCTTCCGGAGTCCATGAAAATGCATCTTTCTTCAATAATGTTGTTAGAGGTGCTGCTATTCTCCCATAATTCTTAACAAACTTGCGATAATACCCTGTCAACCCAAGAAATCCGCACAAATGCTTTATGGATGTGGGGATTTTCCATTCCTTAATGGCTTTAATTTTGGTAGGGTCTACCTTAACTCCTTCATGAGATACAATATGACCCAAATATTCCACCTCCTGGACTCCAAAGAAACATTTGGATCTTTTTGCATATAATTGTTTCTCTTCCAATAGTTGTAGCACCCTGTCAACATGTTCAACATGATCCTTCCAAGACTTGTTGTAGATAAGTATATCATCAAAAAATACTAACACAAATTTTCTAAGGAATGGTTTGAAAATTGAATTCATCAAACCTTGAAATGTTGAAGGTGCATTGGTAAGGCCAAAAGGCATGACCAAAAATTCATAATGACCCTCATGAGTTCTAAATGCCGTTTTCGGAATGTCTTCAATCTTCATTCTGATTTGATGATATCCTGAACGAAGATCCAACTTGGTGAAGTAAATTGATCCATGCAATTCATCCAGTAATTCATCAATGACAGGAATGGGGAACTTATCTTTAATAGTGAGCTTGTTGAGCTCCCTATAATCTGGACACATGCGCCATGATCCATCCTTCTTGTGCACCAATACTACTGGAGCAGAGAAAGAACTTTGACTCAGTTGAATTATACCCGCCTCTAGCATTTCTGCAACCATACGTTCAATTTCACTCTTTTGGACATAGGGATATCTGTACGCCCTGATGTTTGGAGGAACACTTCCTGGAATCAGATGAATAGCATGATCATGATCACGCATAGGTGGGAGACCTTTGGGAGTCTCAAATACCTTGGAATGATTGTCCAGGACTTTTTGGAGATCTGGAGAAATAGATGATTCTAATGTGGAAACATCTAGCGAACATAATTGTGCAATTACACCCCTTTGCTCCTTTTTTAGAAGCTTTGTCATACCATTAGAGCTGATTATCTTTCCTGGTTTCCCTGCAATACCCCTTAATTCAACTTCCTTTCCTTCCACAGAAAATTTCATGAAAAGTTCTTGAAAATTAAAAGCTATTGTACCCAAGGATTGTAGCCATTGGACTCCTAGTACAACATCAGCACCTCCCATTGGAATGGAAAGCATTGGGCTAGTCAATACATATTCTCCCATGGATAGCTTGATATTATGGCACTTTCCAGAGCAATTTATTGTTCCTCCATTTGCAATCATCACTTGACACTCTGGTGCTGGATATAGGAAGCAATTCAATTCTTTTGTTACCCTACAATGAATAAAATTGTGGGTGCTTCCTGAATCAATCAACACTATCACCTTTTTCTTCTTGATTTGTCCTTCTATCTTGATGGTTTGAGGAGTGGTAATTCCCGCCAATGCATTACAAGATATGGTTGGATTTATTTGTTCTTCATCTAGGCTTTGTTCTTGGAGTATATCTTCTTCTTTTGACCTTTCTTGCTCCTTTTCTTCTTCCTCTTCACAATCTATGTAGAATAATTTCTTCTCACCACACTTATGACCCTTTGTGTATTTTCTATCACAATTGTAACAAAGCCCTTTTGCTCTTTTTTCTTCCAATTGTTGTGGTGTCAACCTTGTAGGTTGTGGAAGACTATGGGCAACAACGCCTCCATCTTTATAGTTGTGAATGGTATGCTTCCTAGTTGCCATAATTTTGCTTTCCATTTTTCTTGCTAACCTGAATGCCTTCTCTAATGAATCAGGTTCCAAAAGGCGAACATCATGTTGGATATTATCCTTTAAAGACCCTATGAACACATCAATCCTATGCTGCTCTGGAATATCTTTTACCCTTATGTTCAATTTTTGGAACTCCTCAATGTGCTCCATTATTGAACCCTTTTGTTTGAGACTTATCAATTGGCTAAAAAAAGTGTTGTTTTTTGTATCCTCATAATGTGCTATCAATTCTTCCGTAAAAATTGCCCAAGTGATAAATTGTTTACGAGAGCAAAGCCATTGATACCATACAAATTGATTTGGTTCCAAATATAAAGTTGCCATACGTACCTTTTGTGTGTTTTGCACATTATTGAGATCAAAGAACTGCTCCATCTGTAATATCCATGTGGCGGGATCCTTCCATCAAACTTCCTCATATCGATTTTTGGAATATGGTGGTTCTTCGATCCAACATTAGAATCTATGGAATCATGATTAACATTACTTTTGTTTACATCATGAGTTTCCTTTACAACCTTTTCACCATTAGTAAGTATCTCTTGTAGAAAATTTTTCAAATCTGTCTTCAAATCTGCCATGTCTGTCTTCAAATCTGTCTTCAAACTTGCCATGTCTTTCTTCAAATCTGTCTTCAAATCAGTCTTCAAATCATCCATCTTAGCTTCCATGCCCTTTATCTTAGCATCTGTTAGCTTTTGTGAGCGTGACATTTGTTGCACTTGTTCTTGTAATTTTGATATATCATGTAGCATTTCTTCCTCTTCTTCATGAGTCATGCTAGAGCTTTCAGGTTCCTTACTAGGCGTTTTCATTTTTTTTCCTCGGGGCATCAGTTACCGATAATAATGCTTTACTAGGCCCTTTGAATTCCTTCAAACCAAGCTTATGCAAAAATAAAAAATAAAAACTACACACCTTTTTTTTACTTTGTAGAAGCCTGATATTGAATCTGATGTACCTCTGTAATTTCGAATCATCCAATTCTAAAATTGTGATCTGTAGTAGCTTTCTATGTCCTCTTTCCAATGCCACTAGTCTGAACCAAATTGGATTCTCCAAGAAAGAGTTATGCACAATCTCCCGCAGTGACCTGATTATAGACTGTTTCAGTAGAGCGAACTTGTATGAAGTGCCACGTGTCACTGTTTCAACCCTTGACTCTGAAAAATATATAAACGAAAACTACAGTTTGTCCTCTTTCTGTAACTTCTTACGAAATTTCAATCCGATGCTCAGAAAGAAAGTTATGACGATTTTCCCCAGGTCACCTGTTTTGAGTGTAATTCAGGAGTCTGCAAAAAGACCAAGTTCCGCAGATCATATCTCCGAAAATATTGCGCGCAAAGATCTGAAATTTGGACCCAAGGTTCCGCGCCAATTCTTCTCAAATGGGTTTTTTTTGCGACTTCTGAAACATCACATAAAAAAAGTTATAGCGAAAATGCCACGATGACCTGTTTGGAGCAGCGAAACCCTAGAATCCAAAGCTCTGATACCAAATGTTATGAAACCAGCTCACAAAAAGATAGAAAAGAGAGATCCACGCCTTAGAATTCAGCCTCTTCGAGGGGGAAACCTCCTTTACATTACATAAATGAACAATTCTTGGATGATACAAATGAAAATACCTCCTTTCTATATATAGGAGTCTAAGTGGTCCCAATACAATCAAAGCCTACATAACAATAATATTGTAGGGCACAACAATAACAATAGTGGGCTTCTATGTGGCACAATAGTAACAATATGGGCACTACATGGGTATATCAATATAAATAAGGGGTATAACTACAATAGTAATGGGGTAATCACTAGTATTATAGGGACCCAACACATATATTTTAACTAGTGACTGAAATAGTCATTTATGTTAGTCGTCGTTAGTTGGGTCTCTTAATATTGCTAATTTTTGGTAGTGTTTCACTTGGAAACGTTGTGGTGACTAACGTTTTTAGTCACCTAGCCACTAATTTCACCATTTTCTACTAGTGTAAGAAATCATAAATTCTACCTCATCAAGGAAAATTTTAAGGATGGAAATTTACCTT
Source organism: Pinus tabuliformis (assembly GCA_031772625.1). NCBI lineage: Eukaryota > Viridiplantae > Streptophyta > Pinopsida > Pinales > Pinaceae > Pinus > Pinus tabuliformis. The sequence continues at coordinate 1,013,027,942 of CM062804.1, forward strand.
AAGTTTAGAAAACTTGGTGAATCATACTAGTCCCTAACATGCAAAATATTAAATGTTTAGCGATATTTTTGTAAAAATAATAAAATTTCTAATAATTTTATACACTCTCTATAAAAATTTGTTGATTTTCAACGTAAACTAATTTTATGATATAAAAGTTGGGCGAATCATTTTTAGGAAAAATGGAAATTGGTGAATCTTTTTTTGGAAAAAACATAGAAAATTAGCCTACGGATGAATATTAGCCCCTAAAATTTTCCTTGTACCTCATTTCTTGCCTCGCTTATCTTTTCCTCTAAACATCCTTCCTTCTTCCCTTTCTCTTCGTCTTTCTCTCCCTCTCTGCTATAAGTCTGAATAAACACTACAGTAATATTATTAATAAAATACTAAGAATAACGTTCATTAAAAATTAATATAAATTATTAACTTAAAATAATAACAATAATATTATTAATAGAAAACTAGTAATAAGGTTAATTAATAATAATATAAATTATTAACTTAGAATAATTACATTCATATAATATTATAATCATTATAATATTATTATACCTTTATAATATTATGTCTAAGAATTCTTCTTAATTAATGGGTATACATGGTATTCTAGAAATAAAATAATTAAAAGAAATTATTAGATATAATTTTATATATCATAATATTATGAATACTATCATTATTATTAACATAATATTAGTATTAGTATATCTAATTAATAATAAGATATTAACTGTATAATTTAAAAAAAATCATTATCATTATACATTTAAACATAATATATTAATAATACATTTATAAATATATTATAATATTATGTTAGGTCCCTATACTACTAGTTTAACCCCTTATTGTTATTAGTAAAACCCACTTATTATATTGATGTACCCATGTAGTGCCCATATTGTTACTATTGTGCCACATAGAAGCCCACTATTGTTCTTATTGTGCCCTTACATTATTATTGTTATGTCAGCTCTGATTATGTTATGACCCCTTAGACTCCTATATATAGAAAGGAGGTCTTTTCATTTGTATCATCCAAGAATTGTTCATTTGTGTAATGTAAAGGAGGCTGCCCCCTCGAAGAGGCTGAATTCTAAGGCGTTGATCTCTCTTTTCTATCTTTTTGTGAGCTGGTTTCATAACATTTGGTATCAGAGCTTTGGATTCTAGGGTTTCGCTGCTCCAAACAGGTCATTGTGGAATTTTGACTATAACTTTTTTCTGTGACATTTCAGAAGCTAAAAAAAACCCATTTGAGAAGACATCGCGCTAAATCTCGGGTCTGAATTTCAGAGCTTTTCGTGCTAAATTTGCGAAGATATGATCTTAAGAATTTGGTCTTTTTGCAGACTCCTGAATTACATTCCAAACAGGTGACCTGGGGAAAATCTTCATAACTTTCTCTCTGAGCATCGGATTGAAATTTCATAAGAAGGTATAGAAAGACGAAGGACTGTAGTTTCTTGTATATATTTTTCAGAGCCAAAGGTCGAAACAGTGACTCGTGGCACGTCGTACAAGTTCACTCTACTGAACTAGTCTATAATCAGGTCACTGTGGGAGATTTCGCATAACTCTTCCTTGAAGAATCCAATTTGGATCAGACTGGTGGCATTGGAAAGAGGACACAGAGGGCTACTATAGGTCACAATTTCAAAACTTAAAGATCCAAAAGTACAAAGCTACAGTCATTTCAAGATTGAGCTCCTAAAATCAAGAAAAAGCAAGATGAGGAAGTTTGATGGCAAGGATCCGGTAAATTGGATACTTCAGATGGAGCAATATTTTGATCTACATGGTGTACCACTGTTACAAAAGGTATGTATTGCATGTTCATATTTAGAACCAGATCAATTTTTATGGTATGAAGGGCTTTGTTCTCGTAAACAACTTGTTACGTGGTCAATTTTCACGGAGGAAATGATAGCACATTATGAGGATACAAAGAGCAACACCTTCTTTAGAGCAACACCACAACAATTGGAAAGAGTAAAAGGGCTTTGTGACATAGTGGAAAGAAAAATTATGGAAACCAGGAAGCATACCCCTCACAACTATAAAGATGGAAGTGTTGTTTCTCCCAGCCTTCCACAACCTACAAGGGTTACACCACAACAATTGGAAGAAAAAAGAAAAAAGGGCTTTGTTACAATTGTGATAGCAAATGCACTAAAGGTCATAAGTGTGCTGAGAAGAAATTATTTTATGTAGAATATGAAGAGGAGGAAGAAAAGGATCAAGAAACATCAAAAGAAGAGGATATACGCCAGGACCCCACCCCAGAGAAAGAAGAAATGAATCAGACCATATCTTGTAAAGCATTGGAAAGAATTACCACTCCTCAAACTCTCAAGATAGAAGGACATATCAAGAATAAAAAGGTGCAAGAAGTGAAAGATCACATCAAGAAAGAAGAAATGAATCCAACCATATCTTGTAATTCATTGGTCGAAATTACCACTCCTCAAACTATCAAGATAGAAGGACATATTAAGAAGAAAAATGTTCAAGAAGTGAAAAATCACATCGAGCATCAAGAAATGAATCTGACCATATCTTGTAAAGGATTGGAAGAAATTACCACTCCTCAAACTCTAGAGATAGAAGGACATATCAAGAAGCAAAAGGTTCAAGCAGAGAAAGATCACATCGAGCATCAACAACAAGTTCTCCAACTTTTAAAGGATAACGCCACTTTGGCACAAAATCAAACGAAACAACAGGTAGATCAACATCGTAGTGAAATTTTTTTTGATGTAGGTGATTGGGTATTTTCACTGCTACATCTCAAGCAAGCTATTTATGAGAAGGAAATGTTGGCAATACTACATGCACTTAAAACATGGCAACCTTACCGAATGGGAAGACTATTCAAGGATGAGGATGTGGAAGCATTATTTTGTGCTATTTATATTATCCAACTAGATTGGATAAACTAAGTTAGGGATGAATGGAAGAAGGACGAAGAAGTATGGCCACTTATTCAAAAGTTGCAAAAGATCCCAATTCAAAAAATATTGACAGAAATTGAAGAGGAAGGAAAAATCATATTGGAACCTGGAGCAGTCACAGAAACAAGAACTTGACAACTATGAAATCGATCAATTTCAGAGTATCTCATCAAGTGGAAGAACTTGCCTGCTGAAGATTCCACATGGGAGGATAAGAATTTTATACAGAAGCATCAAGAACTACTCAAGCATTGAGGACAACGCTTTTTGAAGGAGAGGGGCATGTTAGGCCCTTATACTACTAGTGTAACCCCTTATTGTTATTAGTAGAACCCACTTATTATATTGATGTACCCATGTAGTGCCCATATTGTTACTATTGTGCCACATAGAAGCCCACTATTGTTATTATTGTGCCCTTACATTATTATTGTTATGTCAGCTCTGATTATGTTATGACCCCTTAGACTCCTATATATAGAAAGGAGGTCTTTTCATTTGTATCATCCAAGAATTGTTCATTTGTGTAATGTAAAGGAGGTTGCCCCCTCGAAGAGGCTGAATTATAAGGCGTTGATCTCTCTTTTCTATCTTTTTGTGAGCTGGTTTCATAACATATTACATTACTAAATATTTTATTTCTCATCATATTATTAGGGTTTTCTCATTTTAATCTTCAAAATTGTTAGAGCCAAGATTTCTTTACTTATTTTTACTTCTCGTGTGTGTGTGTGTGTTCTCTCAACATTATTTCCTCAAGATTTTATATCATGATGATGTATCAGCTTATGGAATCAAAATGTAGACATTCCTATAAAATGATTGTGGTGAATCAAAGATTCCAAACTAAGAAATCATGCATCTAGTTACATCAAATAAAAAATCAACATCTACATTAAAATCGATGCATTTAGTGAAAGCAATCAAATAGGAGTATAAATCAACATCTATACTTAAATCAATTCCTCTAGTGCAAGCAATCAAATAGGATTTGAAATCAACATCTACATTGAAATCAATGCATCTAGTGCAAACAATCAAATAAGATTAGAAATTATAAATAACTACACTGAAATCAATGCATTGAGTGAAATCAATTAAATAGCATGAAGAATCAATGTGTACACTAAAATCAATGCATCTATTTTAATGAAAAACAAAAATATGCATGCCTCTCTAAATCCAACTTATTTTACCTTTTGTAAAATCCTTACTTCCTCTTCCTCTATGGTTAAAAATGTTCAATATTAGATAATACTATATAATATTTGTATTTGTCTCTTTGTCTCTTTCTTTTTTCTTGTCTCTTCCCCTCCATCTTTGTGTCTATCTCCCTCCCTCTCTCCCCCATCTGTATCTCTTGCTCTCCACCTCTTCGTCCCTCCATCTCTCTCTCTCTTCTTCCCTCTCTCTCCCCTTGCCACACACACACAGACACACACATATCTCTCTGCACCTATCCTTTATCTCTCTATCTCACTCCCTGAAACACACATACTCTATCTCTCCTTCTGTTTGTCTCTCTTTTCCTTCCTCTCTCCCTCCTCCATATATATATCTATCTCCCCCCATCTCTCTGCACCTATCCTTTATCTCTCTATCTCACTCCCTGAAACACACACACTCTATCCCTCCCTCTCTTTGTCTCTCTCTTCCTTCCTCTCTCCCTCCTCCATAAATATATCTATCTCCCCCCATCTCTCCTTAATTGTATCTCAATCTCACACCCCAAACATGCACTCTATCAATATCTCTCTCTCTCTCTCTCTCTCTCCCTTTTCCTCTTCCTCTCCTTCTCTCTCTCTTCCCCTTCTCTCTCTCTTCCCCTTCTCTCTCTCTCTTCCCCTCCTCTCCCTCTCTCTCTCCTTCTCTCTCTTCCCTATTTCTCTCCTAACTCCCTCACTCTCTCTCAATATCTCCCTTGTCACTCCCCCCTCTCTCTCTCTACACCTTTATCTCTTTATGTATTTCTTCTTCCCTCCCTCTATCTCCCCCTCCAACTCAATCTCTCACTCCCTCTATCTCTACTTATCCCTCTCAAGTCCTCTCACTCTTCCTTTGCCTTTATCTCTTTCCCTCCCACCTCCCTTTGTCTTCCCCCCCACACAACATCTTTATTTCTCTCTCTCTCTCTCTCCCTCCTTTTATACCCTTCAACTATTTCACTATCTCCCTTCCTCTCTCCTTATCTCCCCCCTATCTCCCCCCTCCATCTCTATGTTTCCATATCTCTCTCTCTTCCCCTTCTCTCCCTCTCTCTCTCTAACATCTTCATATCTCTCTTCCCTCCTCTTGTCGCTCCCCCACTCTCTCTATTTCTTTGCCTTCTCAGTGTCTCTCTCTCTCCACCTCTATCTCCACGTTTCTTTATTCTTTTGTCCCTTTCTCCCCCTCCAACTCCATCTACCTCCCTATCTCTCCCTCCATATCTTATTCTCTCTCTCCCCTTATATCTCTCTTACTTCCACTCTCTCACTCTCTCTACCACCTCTCTTTATCCCCTTCCCATATCTCTCTCTCTTTCTCTCTCTCTCTCTCTATGTCACTATATTCCTCCCTCTCTCATTCTCTCTCCCTCCCCTCTCCTTCCCCCCTCCATCCATATCATTGAGAATCGTCACTCTGTGTAATCAATAATGTATGTGAGGTATCATACAATAATACTTATAGTGGAGACACTAGTACAAAATGAGAGATTAGTGACTAATTGACTAAAAAGGTTAGTGCCCACAATTATTTCAAGTGAATTACTACTAGATTTGAGCAATTTTGAGTGACCGAACTAACAGTGACTAAATTAAATGACTAATTTAGTCTAGGGATCAAATATATGACTATAATTAAGTGACTCAACTAAAAGCGACTAACTTAAATGACTAATTTAGTCTAGGACTAAAATATATGACTAGAGAATAAGTGAAAAAATTAAAAATGATTAGCATAAATTAAACATGATTAATGCTTTACTTTGTAACGATACATTATCATATTTATACTTGTTCATGTTGGATTTGACATATCTAGGTAACATATCTATGACATAGTAAACACTCTTAAGCTTCACAAGAGTACATGAATGCATGAAACACCTTGATATTTAAGCTCTTTAATAATTGTGAAAGGGGTTTACAAATTTTCATCATGGTCAAATTTTGTTCTTGATACATTTATTTCTTACATTTTTTTAACACATTTGACATTTTAACCACACCCTTACACAAATCAATGCATGGGAACATTGTTGGGTTGTGTTATATTCTTTCCATGACTATTCACCCTAGTTAACCGAGGGGTTAGAGGCGGGGGGGAGGAGCCCCCCATTCGTTGCGCCGATTGCGCATTAGGGGGGTCACAGGGGGTTTGAAGGGGGTGGTTAGCCCCCCTCTATAGGGTCCAGGGTAGCACCCTGGGGAAATTTTTTTTGGACACTATATTAGGTGGACGGACATACCCATGGTTTTGTGTATGGTTTTTGCACATGGTTTTGGGCGCGTTGGTTTTCGGTCCATGGTATTGGATGCTTCGACATGTATATATATGTATTTTAACATTGAAAGGAATATAATGAAAAATCAAGCTGGTAGTCTCGGTTTTTGGATCCAGGGGAAAATATATGTGTATATGTGTGTTATGTGTTATGATCTCATATTGTTTATTTTCTGTGTTTTAGAATTTGTATGCAGGTAATTTTTGTACGAGGTTAAAACCTACAAACATGAAATGACTTGGTTCATAAGGATAACAATTCACTATTTTTAAGATTATCTTGATGGTTTACATGCTTGCCTTTTAATAGATGTATGATCAATTTGTAATTTGAAATGTCACATCTTAAAACACATTAACAAGATAGTGATCAAAGACCAATAATGCCACTATTTGTGCACTGTACACACAATCTAGACAATGCACACAATTCTTAAATATTTGATGTTGACATGATATGGAATTTCTTATTGTCCAGAGGTGCTTTAAAACTTGCATTGATCTATAGTATTAATGACAATTTGTTCTAAATACATAATGGTTAATTTGTTCACATGCTAATGATATTTCTCATGGATCATTAGTTGTAATTACACACTTTGGAATGTTACAAATACATCGTTTGGGTCACAATTCTACATTTACAAACTACCCAACTATAAATGGTGATAAATTGATGATAAATGGATGAAATTTGAATGTTACAAATGTGTAAGTGGTCCACATTCAACTTTGTTGTCTTCAATGTCCTTAGTAACAACGAAAAGTTTGAATATTTCCTTTATTTATCATTGCAAACACATAACTCTTTGACATCTCAAACATAGTTAATACTACTGGTGTATGATCTCTTAATTATGGAATGGTCTCTTGATCATGATAACAAACTCTCAATCTCCAATGCTAATGAATATGATAACTGAATGATCTAATGCCTTACTTGTATGGACACAATTTATGATTCATTTTCTATTTTTATCGTGTCATTGTATATATGCTTCACTGGAATCCCATGTTATATGGTTAATTGAGCAAGTTTTATTTTTCATTTTTTAAGTATAATTTTGTTGCATGAATAAGTGTAGTTTTCTAATTAAAATCATTTAAAATTTGTTCATAATTCATGGTTTGTTTGACTATTCGCACACTTATCCCTAACCTTTTACTTTGAGAGTGAGTAGTGTCAAATCATTAGTATTTGTTAAGGAACTTTCCTTCATTACTCAATGACCTATCTTAGCTTGATCTTTATGGATTCCCCCTTAGACAAGGATATCCTTCAGTGTAGTCTAAAGAGTGAGAGAAAGCCACCAATGTGACATTGGGTGGCTTGCTTGAGAGTTGTCTTTTAGGCATTCTAGGTGGGGTAATTTTTTTTTTCTATGAGAGTGTTTGAGTGGCGACACAATTTAGAAAATGCTTACAAGAAAATTAGTTTACCTTATTTCCATCACCTAAACTACCACCAATAAAATCATGAGATTTTAATAACATTTAATTTTGCTAAATAATTAATTCAATAAAATTTAAAAAATAAGATCATTATTATTATTGTTATTTTTTTAATATGGAAAAATAGACAACTATAGCGAGCTTGTACTTACATGACAGTGACCGATTCTATCCACTACCACAATCACCTCCAAATATGCCCACATTACCTCACATGTGGTTATAAGCTAATCTAAGTTTAAACCAGTAACATTATAAAAAATGCCTTAAGAACCCATTCCATCATCAACTAATCCACGCCATGGAGCAAATTAAAAAAACCTTTTAATATTATAAAATATAGCCATTTTATTTTATTTTAAATCAATTTTAACATAATCACCTCCAAGTATACCCACATTACCTCACATGTGGTACACTAAGCAAATCTAAGTTTAAACCAATAAAATTATAAAAAATGTCTTAACAACCCATTTGATCATCAATTAATCCACACCATGGAGAAAATTAAAACAAACTTTTAATATTAAAAAATATAGCCATTTTATTTTATTTGAAAATCAATTTTAATATCTAATTTTAGGAAACTCGGTAAAATAACATTTAATGTGAAAAGTGTAAGAAAATAAAATTTGGTGCGTGAAATGCTATGAAAATTATTTATTATAATCCACTAGCCTATTAAAAACTATTTAGGCTCGTGTGCCCAAATCGGCTCAAATAAAATTCTTTTACAAGTGAGAAGAGTATAAGTAAATATTTCACTAAATTGTTATAACAAGTCAGATGCTACGTGTAAAAATTGGCATTTCAGACTCATATGAAACAAACAAAGGCTTTAGATTGGCTTTATTGCAACACATGCATGTTAGATCAATAAGCGTCTCTAATTTACATAATTCTGCCATCCATCTTCTTATGCTTGCCCGAATATAAATTGTTGAGATTCCAAGGTATTTTTCACTCTTTGTTTTTTTTTTATTTTTAGCAATTCAATTTTCTTGCTTTATTTTTGAGTTCTTCCTCTAGTCTTATATTCTCATCGAAGTTTTTGTTCTTATTGAGAAGGTTTTTCTTCCATGGTATAACTGTGTGGATTGGAATTTAATCTATCACGAAGGAAAAAAATGATTAAAATGTAGAGGCGGTAAATTTGGGGTTTAGGGTTCTTTGGTGGTAAACCCTAGCAGTTATAGATCATATATTCTTCTATGATAACTAGCATTGTTTTACAACTTGGCACTGTTTCTGGGATGGTAGCATTGATCCAGATCTCTTTGGTGATGCTATATTTTTAGTGGATCTACTCTGCATTTTCCTGTGCTATTTTCATTAATTTGTGTCGTGTCACCATAATGGTGCCCACTCCTCCCAACAGAGTGTAGGAAAGAGACATCTTTTCTACTGGTTGGGTGCAGTTATTGTCTGATCTTATTGGGAGGGGGTTGTTGTCAGGCGGGGGAATGACGATGCATAGCAGCAGAAGAAGATTGATGAAAATGTGAGGCGGGATATTATTAATCACAGATCTCTGTGACATCCCAACATAGTTCGCTTCAAGGAGGTATTGCTAACTCCCACCCATCTAGCTATACTCATGGAATAAGCAGCAGGTGGGGAGCTATTTGAGCACATCAGCCAAGGGGGACATTTCGGCCAGGATGAGTTTTGTTCCTCTCTCTGTGTGTATATGTCCAATCCCTAGGAAATAAGGAGTACATTGAACATTAATGTGGACAATGAGGAAGTTGAAGAAATTTCAGTTCTAGCTTGGACTTGCAAAGCATAAGCCAGGGTTTAATATTTTGTAAGTCTAGATTCCACGCATTTTTCTAAAACACCATTCTATTTCAATACACTTTATATGCATTTCTTTAATAAATCTCGTTTTTTCTCCTTACATGGTTTCAATCCACTTTATATGCATTTCTTTAATAAATTTAATTTTTTCTCCTTGCATGATATGAAGTTCGGGCATTTTTACAAATTACAAGTTTGTTTACACCTTAGATCTCGGATATATATGGATCTAAGATTTTATTCGGTATAATTTATTTCTGAATATTCTTTGATAAATATTTTATATAGTGCTTTTGCAAATAAAATCTCTAGCATCAAAAATGTTTTAGCCATCTAGAGCTAGATATCCAAATATCCATAGGATTAAACATGTTCCATAGCACGTGCGCCCTAGCCTCTGGAACTTACGAATCTCCCTAGATCGTGTTTTCAAAGAAACTAGTTTTTATTATTTTTAACAGCCTTCCCCATTATTAGTTCTTATTCAAAATCTCTCAAACTTTTGAATCTCCCCATACTATGCTTTTTAAAGAAATTAGTTTTTATTATTTTTGAATGCCTTCCCCATTATGAGTTCTTATTGAGAATCTGGGTATTCTTTAAGTGGTCATTTTATTTTTATCCCGAACTCCTATACATTTGGACTTATGTAAGGTGGTCATTTTATTTTTATCCCGAATTTGGGTATTCTTTGAGTGATAATTTTATTTTTATCCTGAACTCTTACACATTTAAACCCAAACTCCCAGACATTTGATCTTATGTAGATTATACACTTTAATAAACTTGTTTTTTTTTTTGTTTTTATATTTTACTAAAGTTCCACTTAGACTCCCAAACACCTATAACACCTCGATTTCAATAAAGATTAAGAACATTTATGGGTAATGTATAAAGTTTTGGGTAAAAAAATAATGTATTTATGTAAACCTTTTAAATTTGAATTTGTATTATTTATACTTGTTACTATTTATCCACTTATTACTATTATTATTTAGTTAATGTTTATTACTTATTATTATTATTTATTTTTAGGTATTATTATTTATTTTGCCAAGAGGTGTTGTATAACCCAGTATGGGGTAGATCTCACATAAAAATGTAAATTAAAATGTAAACGTAAATATTTAACATTTTTAATCTAATGGTCTTATTTAGAAATCAATCTAATTATTATTATATATAAACACAATATAAATTTAAAATATAAAGAGGCTATAAACACTCAAAAAATAGGTATGGTAAATAAATAAAAATATAAATAAAGTGGAGGTATGGTAAATAAATAAAATCTCTTTTTATACCTACTCCAAAGGTATGGAAAATAAATAAAAATATAAATAAATTAAAGGTATGGTAAATAAATAAAACCTCCTTTTATATTTAGTCCATAAACCTCTTCGCTCTTCTTGGCTCTTGCCTAAGCTATGGAGAAGATATGTGGACGACACCAATGTCATATGGCCTCATGGGCAGGTTGAGCTTGATCTCTTCTTTGATCATCTCAACAATCAATCCTCAGCCATTAAGTTCACTAAAGAGCAAGAAGTTGATGGATGTCTTCCATTCCTTGATATTCTTATTTCTAAGAATAGTGATGGTTCCCTCGCCCATCAAGTTTTTCGTAAGAAAATTCATACAGAGCAGTATCTTCATGCCAATTCCCACCATTTCCCGGCTCAAAAGATGGGTGTCCTCAATACCCTTGTTACTCGGGCCCTAAGAATCTCCGACGAAAAGAGCTTTGAGAAAGAAAAATCCCATCTGCTTGATGTCTTTGTTGAGAATGGTTATAGTAGATACTTGGGTCAGAGGGATTTTCTTAAGGCTTCCATGAATTCTCTGACTAAAAGGGAACCGAAGGAACAAATTCCAGGTGTCCTTCTTCCATATGTTCAAGGGACCACTGATAGAATTGGAAGGATTCTCAGGAAGCATAGTATCCCTGTGACCTTCAGGCCCCTGAACACCATTCGTGGGTCCCTAAGATCTGTGAAGGATCCGATCGACCCTAAGGATATGAAAGGTGTTTATTTGATCCCTTGTTCCTGTGGGACCCCCTATATTGGAGAGACGGGTCGCTCCATCAATCAAAGGATTAGCGAGCACGTTGCGGACCTTAAGCATAGGAGAGCTAAGTCTTCCGCTTTAGCTGAAAATTCTGAGAAAACCAATCATCATGTTTGTATTGAGGAGGCTAGTGTTATTGCTAGGATTTCGCATTTCCATCATCGTAAATTTAGGGAAGCGCTTGAGATTGAAAAAAGGCCTAGCAATCTTAATAGAGACGATGGCTGGAAAGTTAGTAGATGTTGGGTCCCTTCTCTCTCTTCCTAGTTGGTTTCCGCCCTCCTCCTTAGGGTTTATTTCTGTTTTTATTATTTATTATTTTTATTTATTTATTTATTTTTATATTTATTATTATTATTATTATTATTATTATTATTATTATTATTATTATCATTATCATTATTTATTATTATTATTATTATTTTTTTTTTTTTTTTTATTAACTTATTTATTTTAACTGCTTTATGTTTTATTGATTTATTTTGACTGATTTATTGATTTATTTTTTGATTCGTTCTATACTTTTTGAGTCTTTTTAACTAATTTATTCTTTTATTTAGTTATTCGTTTTATTATTACCATTTTATCTAATTTTCTATCTAACTCATCCTCTTAATTATTAATTTTATTCATTTATTTGTTTGTATTTATTTATTTATTCGTTTTATTATTTTATTTTCTGAGACTTTTTAACAATTTTTTTTTTCTAACTAACCTATTTATTTTATTCTTTTTACCATTTTTAACTAATTTCTATTTTTATTTTATTTTGACTTATCTAACCTAACCTCTGTGGTTTTCTTCCAGTAATGGATAATTTTTAATATTTATAGGCTTTTTTGTTTTTTATTTGATTATTTTATTTTCATTTATTTTGAGTATTTTATCTTTATTGTTATTTTATTTATTATTATTATTATTATTATTATTATTATTATTATTATTATTTTATGTTTTTCGTAGTAACTAATTTATTTATTTTTAATTTAATTTTCATTTATCTATTTATTAATTTTATTTTGAATATTTTTAACTAATTTTTCCTAACTAATCTAACCTCGTTTTGACATTGGTTGGGTCTTTGATGCATCTGTTTGTTATTATTTTATAATTTTTAATAATATTTTTAATAAGGTTATTTTATATATTAGGGTCCATTATTTAACTAATTTCTATTTTTATTAATATTTGTGAACTAAGTGCCCTTCAATTATATGTTTTAGTCCTATTTCTTACTAACGATGCTAATAAAATATTTTTGACCCTGGTCCTTGAGTCAAACTAGCCGTTGGTCAGGAGGCTCCATTCTGCCTATTTAAATTGCTTTGCTGGATCTGTTTCTTCAACTTGTCCTGACGATGAACCACACTTGTTGGTTCAAAACGCGTCGACAAATGGTATTCCATGTGATTTTCGCCGAAAAAATTCTCTCTAAAAAAAAGTCCATAAACCTCTTTATATTACGAAGAATAAAAAAATAGGTTTTATTTAGGTGAATCCTATGAGCCAAATACTATTTTAATACCATGGGCCAAATACCATATTTATAAAAGAGGTATGGAAAATTAATAAAAATATAAATAAACAAAGGGTATGGTAAATAAATAAAACACTTTTTTATATTTACTTCGTAATTCACTTTATATTTACAAACACTCAAAAGAGAGGTTTTATTTAGGTGAACCCTATGGGCCAAATACCATGGGCCAAATTATTATCAATACCATGCAAAAAAAACATTATTAACCCTAATATTAATATTAATAAAAAAAAATATGGCACATGGTATTGACCCAAGGTATTCAGGTGGAATGTAGCCTATTTAAAGGGGGAGTTAATCCATGTTTACTCTAGATCTACTAATCGTATAGAGTGAAAAATTATTGGATCCCTCTTCAGGCTTGGTAGATCCATAGTAAAGATGGATCTATGCCCATTTACTTATTACTATTTATTTTTACTTATTTTCTATCTTTAAATTTTAAAAAATGTACTATAAATTACAGATTTATTTATTTTTTATTTTTAAATTTTAAAATATGTTGTATAAATTACATACTTCACATTGATTACATCTTCAAATATTTATGCATGCTTCATAAATTGTATCTTTCAATTAGATTATAGTTGTCATTTAAAGCCATAATATACATGCCCTCATTTGAGGCTAATGATGGATGATTGTAATGACAACTTTGAAGGTTATGATTTTAATTTAAAATTGGGTCATTATATAAGGAGAATTATTTTTGTGATGAAAGATGTGAGGCTAATCATATTGATTATAGTCCATGATATTAGGATCTTAAATTAGAAATTTACTGGGATATGATGAGCAATTCCTTAAAATTCATTATGCAAGATGGACCTTAATATTTGACTATAGGAGTTATGGTTAAATTTTGATCTCTATTTGACTTTATGACATCAAGTTGTCTATGATGATCAATGCAGGAAACATGTACCAAGAATGAGAACGAGAAATTCCAGTTACCAAGAACATTGTTCTAGGCAAACAATGTTAGCCAAGAATGTGAAATCTCAATGTCATTGCCACGTTCATTGGTTTGACCATGAATATCAAGTTGCATGCATGCTTGCAGAAGCTCTATTCTCACTACACTTAAGCTCTGGGATTGAGGGTCATGTCTAGTAAGAGGGTAGCAGATGTGCAGGATTTCATGGAATAAGGAAATGCATGTACGAATGAGGAGAATATGTTGATACATGACATCCTTTCGACTATTGTGGCCAGAGAAAATTCTATGGCAGGAAACAATGCTCCATTATTCTTTTGTATGATCTCCTATTTCTGAGTTAGCATGCTTCTATTGTAGCATTTCATTATGACTATGCCATGTAAAGATCAAGCTGAGTTAATTTTATATTTGATTTCCAATGTATTCAACAATTGAATATACTTATTTTCCCTTTGTAGGTTGGATGATGGAATGACACACTCAAAAATAGGGGCAATGTAAAAGTAAGACTCCCAAGACCAAGAGGCTGAAAATAACTTTTTCTTATTTTAATTCAATGGCTGGAACTACAGGTTACTTTGTTACCCGATCTTTCGAATGCATGCTGAAAGGGTTCGCGAGAAATAAATATGGAAATCTTCAAAAGGCTCTTAAATCATGCTTGGGTTGGTATTTGGTCCTCCTTTAAGTTCTTAAAAACAATATTCTTATTGGTAACATATTGTATGTTCAATGGTATTAATGTCCATATGCATTTCACTCTTAATTTCTCAGTTTGATTGTTGAGACTATATCTAATTTTCGATTTAAAGAGTGTAATATGTTGTTGAACTTTACTAAAATTAAGTGGCATATTGCAGATAGTCCTAAAATGAGTATACAAAATTCTTCTAAGCTCTGATACAAATATTGGGAGAGTTTGTACCAATAAGGATTTTTTTTGTAAGTTGTTTGAGATCACTGCTATATCTTGATTCAATTATTTTTTAAGTGACAAAATTAAAAATGATTTGAGCATAGGTTGTCCATTGATGTTTTTAATGTTGTGATTCTTTCAATCATGGTTATTTTGGGAAAGAAAATGTTTTAGGAATGTCTGACAATACATTGATTAATAGTCCCGGATGCGGGTGCTTGTGGTGAACATTAAAACGATGGGACAAGGTTGGGGCGAGGCAGATCACCACCTGCCCGACCAGTACAAGAAGTTTAAAAATGATACGGCATCTGGCGCTTGGCATGAGTGCAAAGATCGGCATATGGGATTTCAATACAGACGGTTCGGCTCACACATCAGGTTCAGAGTTATGGTTTCTACCTCCGCACGCACCAGCCTGCATCAGAAGGCGAGATCCATCAATGCGGAAGTAATGGGAGGAGCCTCCCGAGGCATGACAAAGAATGATAAGGTTAGGGGAGGTCTTGGGGAGGTGGCAACATTACTGTTTTATTTGCTCTTCTCACTCGCCTCCGGTCTCGCTTCAAACTTCAGGTCTCCTAAGGGGATACAGATTCCTCTGTCGCTTGGCTCGACCCTCTCGGCGAAGAAAAATCTGCTCCTCTCAGCGTTTCTTTTCGGTGTTCTATGTTGTTGTTTTCATTTCCATATCTCAGTGACTCATCTCCTTTTCTGGTCGTTGGTTTTGGGTACAGGCAGGGATTTCTCTGAACTAAATTTGGCTCTCCAGGAGGATGGGTTTAAGCTCAGCAAAGGCAGTTCGATCAGAAGGCAAAGCTACTTCCATCCGTTGGTTAGTGATCTGGTGCTGCATTCCTGGACCTCTGCTGTTGTTATTTTCCAGATGCCTCATCTGCGACCAAGGATGGGCTGCCGAAGAGGCCAGCCGAGGTGCGCACCAACCAGTTCATCATCTAGTGAATTGTCAGCGGGGCATCACCCTTTAACTCGAAGCAGGAGAGGGAGATCCCGCACCACTAGTTATCGCCCCGGCCTGTCCCCACCTCTGGTTCTGCCATCTTCACCTTTGATATCACTCTGAACAGACCCAGGATTACTGCTTATTTCATGGTGGTATTTCATGAAGAAAGCCAAGCCGAAGATACAAGGACTCAGCCAGGGGGTTTGGGGGCAATCTTGGCTCCTTCTTCTTCCATCCAGTTGAATGTCGAAAATGCTCCTTAGGATGAACAGACATGCAGAGCTCAAGATGTGATGATGGTTGACCTGGGTCCCTCTGCTTAGAACACGGCACAAGCAGGGGATTTTCCAGATATTGGTTGGTGTCGTATCATAGAAGAGCCTCCTGATGACTAGCTCGTCTACCCAAGCCTCTTCTTCTTGTAGTGTGCCCTACACCACTGGGCATGATTGTAAGGAAAATAGATTTTGGGTTCTCTGGTGTTTCTTAGTTTTTGGGTAGTTTTGCACTATCATATGTATCTCAGCTCGGTCCCCTGCGTGGGTCCTACAAACAGACAATTTTCACATATGTTCTTTTGGATAGTTCTGCCTCCTACCGATGCAGAGTTCTTGACTTCAGTCATGCTGTAAATTTACCTTTACTTTGTTAATAGAAATAGTTTTATGTAGAAAAAAAAATACATCGATTAATAGGTAAGAAAAAAAAATTATAATTGCAATTTCCATTCTATGATATCCTCTATTTATTGTTTGATTATATTTTAAGCATCACTTTTGATTTTTATTTGTACTGTAAATATGAAATTGAAAATACTTGGTATCATTTCCATTTAAACAACAGCCAAATCTTGAAGATGAATCTAGTATAACACGATATTGATTGAAATTATCTTAATTGTTTTGTGTTGAAATATTTTCATGACTATTAGAAAAGTTTACTTTCATGTTGTTATTTGAGCACATGTTGTTTATATACTTGACCAAGTTCATGCGTTAGAGAATGAGATGTTGTTGCAAATAAAATAACAAGGATTAGACATCACACCTTAGATTATTTGTTTTCAAAAGTTATTTATAGCTTGAGATTTTTAGAATGTAACTTAGTTAGCATGATTGTGCCTGAGCATTCCCTGAAGGTTGAATACTAAGTTACTAAGGTGCTATTTTCTATGGTGCTATTTTATTTTCTTTGTTTATATAGGTTATGTAACCACATAGTGGCCACTATCACTCAATGAAAGAAATCTTGTTCGAGCTTCTTGCTTTTATGGGGGAAAATGACTTTAACATTGTTGATGTTGAGGTATATGTCATATAAATCCTTTATACTCTACTTTATTTTATATTCTAGTGTTCATCGCATTTCATGTATTACACTATGCACTGTATCTTCTTTTTATTTTTAGAAAATGAACTCATTATTAATGGTCAGCAACAAGATTTGAAGAAAGAGGAAAACAATAACACTCAGGCGAAAAATGAAAAAAGAGAGAGAAGAGAACTAGTCTAGTGATACCCTTAAAGCCAATATCCCGCATAAGACACACACATAGAGATTGATGGTAAAGTCTTCTAAATTGGCGAATTCACTTGTAATTCTTTGGCAACATAATGAAAATGTTTTGTAGTGATGAAACAACATTTCATGTGTAAATTGTAGTCTAGCCAATATTAAGTTGTAAACTCATTTTGTAATACTCGACATTTCATATAATATAATTTATGTGGTTGAAATTATTTATAGTTGCACTTGATATTGTTTTGTATTGTAATTAACATATGTAACTTTTCATTTTCATATTAGATGAACGAGTGCACATTGTATAACATATTTTTAATTTAGTCGCAAAATCATACTACGTAATTTATGTTGATTAATAATGAACACATACAATCAATCAAAAACTATTAAATTAGTAGTTTATATTGATTAATGATGAACACAAACAAAATGAATATACAACTAAATTAGTCGTTTACAATAATTATTAAAGAAAATAAATGAAATGTATATAAACTACTAAATTAGTCATTTATATAATGAATATGAAAATACTAAAAAAGATAAATGACTACTGCAAATGATAAATTTGTGATCACAAATGACAACTAATTTTTTCATATATACGACTATTAGTAGCTAATTTATAGTATCTTATAACATGATCAAAATTTAGTCATATTTCATTGGTGATTAATTGTTTTCAAACGATGACTAAAATTTGCATACATATGACTATTAATAGCTAATTTACAATATCTTATAACACAACCAACATTTTGGTCATTAATTGGTTTTTTCGGGTGACCATATAGTAATATATTTTGTTGTATGTTTGGTCATTAATTGTGGCAATTAATGAATAAATCAATGACTAAATTAATGACCAAATTTATGACTAAATATACTACTAGACGATGAAATTAAGACACCCAATTAATGACTAAGCTAAAAATGACTAAAAGTTTGTCAAGTTATAAGATACTGTAAATTAGCTAGTACTCGTCACCGAATGAAAAATGGTCGTTTATATGCAAATTTTAGTCATTGTTTTAGTAACTAATTAGCAATTTTGTACTAGTGAGATGATTATTATTATAATATATTATAATAGTAATAATCAATAATATTGATTATTATACCAATATATATAAAAATACTTTGTTAAAGAAATAAGAGTATGTCAACTTTACATTATAGACATGTCAATTTATTCCGATCAAATTGGTAGTTTTGTGCCTTGTGTTTTATATTACATTTTACATTTTACATCTTTCATTACATTACATTTTAATCCTTTTATCACGAAGGTAGTGAAAATATCTAGGTAATGAAAATATTAATTTACTAATATCTAATAGGAAATATGTTAATGTTGAGATGGATCAGAGTGTGATTAAGGTTAAGATAGAGCTATCAAACTTATATTAATAGGGTGAAACGCAATAAATCTATGTATACAAAGAATTCGATATCCCACGGCAGTTTTTTTCACATCAGTAAAAGTGCTCTCTCTCCCACATCCAATGCCTTTTTAGATCTAATAACTATTAGCCAAACTATTTTAGTTTGAATGTGCATTTGTCATGAAAGCATACACAAAATTTTGAAGGCTATGGAGGCTAACTTGTAAACATATTCAAGGGTAAATTTTATCTTAGTTTGGAAATGTTTGTGGATCCCAAAACATTCAATCTTATCAACCATCCAAAGGCATTGAAGGAGATCATTGATAAGATTGATTATTTCTCCATATTCCATCCAAAGTGAGAAGAAAAAATACTTTACTTCACCAATAATTCTATCAACATTTTCACCATTTGAATATGTCAAGGAAAATTTATTACAAACACAAACACATTGAAGTTGTAGAGAAAGAGAAAATGACTGTATCAATTTTGAAGGACCGAAGGAAGAAAATGTATGAAAAGTTGAGATGAGTGTAATTACCACAAAAGGTGATGAGAGAGATTGTATTAAATTACCATCACATGTTATAATGATGATCCACTATGCTTCTTTGTACATTTTCATCATATATAACAATACTTAAAGTGACCCTCTTAGAAGTCGTGGTAGGTTTCCCATGCCTAGGCATTTCTAGTGTTGTGATTGATCTATGGAGAGGCTTAAGCTCATGAGTAGAATTGATCAACGATTTGAACATGAAATATTTTTAATCTAATGGCATGATGGAAATAAGAGACATTTATTTTTTTTAGTTATTTTTTTTCTCTATATATATTTTTCTATGTATATCTCTTATATATGTAATGTGTAATAGAACTGACATTTAAAAAATGTTGACATGCTTACTTACATTATGGCTACACATCTCCCTTATAGAGGGTTGCAGAGTGCCTCTCAACATAACCAACCTATCCATATTAAGCCTTTATTTATTAATCACCAAGATGGATGAAATATATCGAGGTATAAACATCTAGTTTGAGTGAAAAACGTAAAGAATGGTTTTCACCTCAAGAGATTTGATCCCTCTCAACACTTGAT
This sequence comes from Pinus tabuliformis, assembly GCA_031772625.1. Classification (NCBI taxonomy): domain Eukaryota; kingdom Viridiplantae; phylum Streptophyta; class Pinopsida; order Pinales; family Pinaceae; genus Pinus; species Pinus tabuliformis. The sequence goes on from CM062804.1 coordinate 1,013,048,081, forward strand.
ATATTCTAGTTTAAGATGGATCTAGTCTATTTGCACTGAGAAACACTCTATAGGCCATTATAGTGGAGATTTGTTGTCATAATGTAAGTAGGTATGTCAACTTTTTTAAATATCAACTCTATTACACATTACATATGGATATTGCTTAGATGTATTATTGATATCATAATTTATTTATTGGGAAGAAAGTAATAGGAATTTTGAGAATGTAAATACATTATCAAAGAACTACAGGTCATTAATTGGTTTTTCCAAGGGTAAAGTCATCTCTAATCCAGAGAATTGAATGAGTGAAACCATGAGTAGATGAGTACTATGTTAAACATATATTTAGTTGACCACATCATTTATATTAAATGATTGTAAAAAATTTCCAATCATTTCCACTCCTAATAACCATAGATAAACTCAAAATAACTTATTAAGTTAATGGTGTCATTAAAATTTTCATATTCTTTCACTTCACAAATGAATAATTCACGTTAAACTAATATTCATTTCAATATAGAATATTTGTGTGTATTTAAAATAATTGTTTGGGTACAATTTTCAACAAAGAAAAACATTTGGTGCAACCCCACATATATTATTCATCTAAACTATCTACAACACAAATCAAACCTAGCACCAACATGTACATGGTTTTTTAAATAATGCATCAATTGAGACTAAATGATGATTCTTGGGAAGAATATATTCCTACCAAGAAATGGGGAGATGGAGACATTCTTTCTGATAGAAAATGGTGAAGAGAAAGAGGCATATTAGTACTATAATGGTTGAGAGATTTAGATATTATTGTTTAGTATCTTCTTCTTTCATAGTTCAATTATGTGACATATACCATCTCTTTATTTCTTTTTTATCTCTATCCTACCTTCCCCATATACATTGTGATTTCGTTTCTTTTCATGGCTTGTATTTGTATGTATCGTACGTTATGTTCTTACGGTGTTATGGGACGATCCTATATCATGAATTTATAGTGCTATGTAACCCTGTTTAACCCTGAAAAATATATTTTCTTTTCCAAAAAGCTCTCCTTTTCTTATTTTTATCAAATTTCAAGTTTTCAACACATTCTTGTACACCAATTTCTAGTTCCTTCCTTCCCTTCACAAAAAAATATCCATGCTACAATAATGTTACGGATGTGATCTCATTATCTTATAGTAAAAGCGAATCTCCTTCAATGGCCTCATCCATCATAGATTTCATATTAAAAATCCTAAACCTTCATACATGATCATTCAAAAATCTTGGAAACATTGTATGTAGAATATTTCTTGAAAATAACTACACTATTCAAGGTCATTAGTTAATGAAACTTTTAAGAAAATAAGCTATGATCCATAGGTAATCACTAAAATGTGAGGGTTTTTAATTTTACCATTGCAATCCTTTAAAGCCTAAGTTGTTACAATGGAATGTGGTATATTACATGGAATTTTGTAAGGCACAAATATCTTTTCATGTGTTAGGGGTACTACCTTGCATGCTATGGGGTTGCACATTCATATTTCATTTTCAAGATATAAGATAATTTCCAGAGATTCCTTGAACACACCTAAACCCATTTTTCAAGACACTACTAGGCTAATCAACATAGCGCAAAAGAAAAAATTGCAACATAGGGAACTACTAGACTTACGAACATAGTATAGCGCTAGCAACAACATTGCATGACATTGCTAGGATTTTAGACATATTTAAGAATAAAAAATTGCAACATAGGGCACTATTGGGCTTCCAAACATAATACATAGTCAATAGCTACACCATTTGAGCCTCTTCCCACACCTGTAAAAGGAGTTGGTAAGAAATTTTATGAGTGAGAATTCCATCTTTTATTACATTAGTTTTTATTCTCACAATCATTTAATTCCTAATTTTCTAGCATGGAATGGGATCATGTACATTATTTAAATCAATGCTTCAAGAAAATTGACACAAACACAAACATGAATATCTCTTTTTATATAGGAGGGTGATATCTTCCATGTTATGGGGCTACTACTTCCTCTTTCACAACCAAACCCTTTATTTAGTGAACTACTAGGATTTTAGACAAGTGTAAAACCTATTGCTGCAACCGAAGGCACCATTCGGCTTTTGGACATAGTGAAAAATTAACAAATTGATCATTTAAGCTTCTTCCCATGCCTATAAGAAGAATTTGGACGCAATTTCGGGAAGAAATTCTATGAGTAAGCATTCCATATTATTTTCATTTATGCATCTAATTTTACTTATAATGAGTCATCATTATTTTATTTTATGAGGGAACATTCGCTTAAGATAATCTACCTCTACTTCAAATCATAAACTTTATTTAGTATTAGAACCCAAACATATCAATTCTCATGAAATATTTCAATTACAATGAATATATTTTCATTCAAACCTTGATGGAATTATTGGAAGAACATGCCTCTATCTATTTTTTTTAGGTATATCTGCATGGATAGGGTCAAGGGTTTTGCTAATATTCAAATACTTATTTCCACTCTCATGAAATCCATGGCTGCAAAGTATATATCTTTGGTTCCTCCCACACAATTATGACAATCTATTTATTCTCAAAATCATAGGTTATGATAGATTTATTCTTAAAATCATAGGTTTTGTAACAATTTTAATATTATGATTTAGAGGATATGCTATGTAGGAATTCTTGTAATTGAAATCCCTATGATGCAATGGGATATAGGTGTGGCGAAAACAACTATAATTATCCAAACTGATTCACCTTGAGGATAATGGGGATGCAAATATGTATCTTCCATCAAGTGGGTGCTAGGTGGTGTGGCAGCAAAAATATGCATATATTATGCATCAAAGTGTCGTAAGCATTGAATATAGTGGCTTATGAATCAACATCAATTTCAATTATGAGACGTGAGAACTCTCCCTATCAAAGTCTCTCAAATTTTGTATTATAAACCTTAGCCCCCAAAGTCACTAATAACATAACATGTAAATTTATGCACTATCAATGGCAACCTCTTAAGAGTGCCAACAATCTAATTTTTAGAAATTTAGATTTTAATTAATTTATGATTTTGATAAATAGTGGAAAAAATTGATCTCCACCATGAGATTTATCTCAAATCAAAGAGACTTTTGAAAAAATGAAAAATTTAACTCGATAAAATGGAAAAATAAAAATTTTGGTTTTAAATATTAAATTAAATAATAACCTTAAGTTAAAAGACCATTGGATATACAAGAAAAAAAATAGTGAAGTAATATGAAGTCAATTTTCTTTCACTTGTAGGTGAAAAATAAAATCCTTTATGGGATAGGGACTAATAATAGATAAGCTTCATAAAGGGTCTTCACATTCTATTCCTTGACTAAGTCTTGTCAACCATTCATTGCAAATGGTAGAGAAAGAATAAAGTAATAATATTTCTTATGATACAAAACTTTTATTAATTAGTGGAGGATAAGTTGATAAAATCAACTTAAAAATAATTTAACATATAAGGAGGAAATACATTGCAAAATAAGATTTTTTTATTTTTAATTTTTTAATTTTAATTGTAAACAAACTTTATACAATAATTGTGCATTATATTATTTATCATGTCTCCTTATCCATTTATATAAGTGGTAAAGGGACATAATAAAGTAATAATATAATTTCTTCATACATAATTATTTTTGTTACAAATGGGGGATAGGTTGATGAAATCAACCATAATTACTAGGCAAGGGATTGATTGTTATAGGTCAAAGACGACTATGTTAATTAAACTCTTACTTAGTGATTATAACTAATATTATCAACTTATCCTCCATATATAAATAAGGAGGACATGTTAGGGAAAGACAAAATTTCTCTTTATCTTCGTCATTTCTAATGAAGGAGGTGTCATGTTTAGATAGTAGAATACGAAGAGATTATACCAATCTTTAATATAATTTATTTTTACATTTTATCATATGCATTTTCTCTCAATCTATTAGGTTTTTCCTTCAAGCACACCACCTCACCACCCATAGACCTCACTGAGGGTAATATGAGGCATGTTACTATGTTGAACCAACCACCAATGTATAGTTATGGAGATGGATTCTAAAATTTTCATTTTTCTTCAACCTTTTCAAAGCTCAAAACCAACAACATCATTGCATTCATTTCATCAAGAGATTTCCAATGATGCATATTTTGTCTCAATCCATTTCCCTGATCGAGAGTGAGGACCTTTTAAAATATCGTCTCTCAGACCTTATAACACTGTAAACAAGCTTAAGAAATCATAAAAATAAAAAATATGGACTTAAATAAGAGAAATCATAGATTTTTCAAAAAATTACAGGGTTGTGCAGGTCACTAGTTGAATTTATTGCACATACACATTGGTGCTAAAGGAAAAGTACGAAGATCTAAGCATTGTGCCTAAACTAAAACTAAGTAGACCTAACAATTGAAGAAAAAAAAATGAAGGTTTCAATCCAAAAATTTCAATTCTTAAAAGCATCTAAAGGCGTCAAGGGTCACAACAGGACATAAAGGAGCACTCTAGTCCCCCATTATTGTCGCTAATTTGTGAGGCAGACAAATCACATCTTGCGAACAAGAAGGATCTCCCTTGATTTCCAACAAAACCTGGTAACAAACATCAAAATAATTGTTACCTTTCCTTAGTTTATAACTAAAACATGAAACATGTAGTATGTAAAGAATAATTTACCTATTATCGATGTACTTGTAGAAGTCCTTTCAGTGCTTTCCACAACTAGTGTTTCCTCAATGCCTTAGATGCTTTCCCAATCCTTTCCACAACTTCTCCATGATGCTCCAAAAGAGATATACATAGAAAAAATAATTCAATGGCATCAAAGCATCTCACATATAGAATAAAAGGTAAATGAAATCCCTAACTTAACATACAACATATAATTTAATAAATAATCAGTTATAAACCATGCATGCCATCAAGGAATCTCTCAAATAACATGAAAATAGATGCAATTAGGAAAGAACAACTACCTTGTATAAAATTCAAAAGAGAACAAGCTTACAACCTAGTTGCCTTGATGTCACAAGCCTCTTCCAATGGTCTTCATTCCTTCCCTTGATGACAAGTTCTTCAGACTGACAATTAGCAGCTTAAGTTTACAAATACAAGTCTCACCTCTTCCCCTAGTCATATGCCCAATTTATGGGAAAGAGGAGGAGGTTTCGAGTTCCTATTCTTAAGGGATATGATGCTTAAGAGGAGGATATTAGTTCCATGAACCAAGGGATGAGGTGCAGGTATGTAGTGGTTCAAGGTTTCTAATTTGGATAAGAGTCCTCCATTAAAGCTTCTAGAATTTAATTTTTCATTTTTACTGTGTGAACAGTAATGCACAATTTATAGTGAAAGACATTGTTCAAAATTGCACAAGCCACAATGGTAAAAAGTAGATATGTGAAGGTGATGGCTAACAAAATTGTGCAGATACTTAAAAATGGTTTTTAAGAAGTGTAACCCAAAATTTATTTTGTCCCTAGTATTGTTTTACTTCAAGCTTCATAAGGGATTTAGTTGAGACACTCATGAGATGGAGAGAGATATGAATCAACAGTTATGGTCACAAAATTTAGTGTAACATTAGGTAATATTAATAACAAGTGAAGTTATGACATCACTCTTAATTTTTTCTTTTGACATATAGTTTCACCATTGTTTACTACAAATGAATTTCTTTCTTATAATCCATTGACCAATACCTACAACACTTCCACAATATCATAAAATCATTTTTCCCATGCACTCCACCATGATACTTGTTATAGCCCATTTTGTTGCATCTAGTCAATAGGCCTTCAAATGAGGTCAATTCACACTCTTCAATATATTGTCATCATCCCTACTCAAATCCCTAAGCATGCCTATGCTAAATACCTTAGTTTCTTCTCTTCACTCTTGATTTTCCAATATTTTAAGGCCCATCGCATAGTGGTCCTTTAGGGACCAGCGTTGAAAAGTAGATTAACCCTTTTTGCAACTGCGTTGATCACTAGCAGGTTGCTCAGTCTTGGGGGTGTGTTGATTCTAGAAATTCAGGAAAAATAAAAAGAATCTTGAATAATTCTCTTCTAGATGCTTCCTGAGGTTGTTTCAACCATTTAACTTGGATAAGAGTCTTGAATCCTATCCTATCCTACCTTTTTAGTTTTCACCTCTTATCCCTTGAGCTCATCCTCCCATCTCAAGTGGATCTCCAGCCTAGATTGGTAAATGGATAATAATTCATGAACTACCTCCCTCATCTATAGATTTATAACCATCCATGGGCAAGGGGTTGGATTTTGGAGATTGATTCTACCCTCATGTTGTTTCTTTGAGAGTCATTATTCCATATATTACGGTGACATAAAGGTATAATTTGTGTCAAGGAAATGGAAAGTCAACTTGGGGAGCTCTTCTACAATATAAACTCATATTATTGATTGTAACTCTCTCCATTTTTATTGATACAAAGAGTAGATTATTTTCGTATATGTGATGTTATGATTTCATGTATTTCAATACCATGTTGATATATTGAATGAAGTGATTGGATTATGCTACATACATTTCACAGATCTTTGGCTTGTCTTGTTTGATTGTACAGGTCCTAATTATAACAATCAGAGATATAATTGGAGCATACAAGTTGAGGAAGGAGTGAAGTTTGAGACATATTGCAAGTAGGAATCATCCCATCATTCAATTATTTTAAGGAAGAAATTGTGCCCTTTGCTTTCTATTGTTCTAGGTCAGTCCACTAGGCTTAGGGAAGACACTTCTATCTACAGTCATAGATTTTGTACAACAAATTGGCGACCATACTAGGGATCGATTCAATCCCTTGGTGGTTTTTATTTTCCCTTAGTGTCTATTTTGCCTCGTGTTTTAGTATTTATAATTTCACTTAGTAATGATTAGACATAGGAAGACCTGCCATTAAGGTTTCATTACATTTTTGTGCAAGAAGTTGAGATTCCTTGACCAACATACTCTTTGGTCTTGAGAGAGTGCATTGCAGTGCACCCTGGCATTCCTTATACCTGCATTGTAGTGCACCCCAACCCTCTCTATGCCTGCATTGGAGAGAATTGGTGCCCCTTAAGTACATGCATTGATCCCAGTTTCGTGCCAAGGTTTTCCTTGTTTTGGTTTGCTCTTTGTCCATCCTTCTTACAGCTGCTCTTCCTTGTGTCCCTCGGTATCTCAGTGTCTCTCAAAAGCCTCCATATGATTTTTTAATGGTTTTGATTTCCTTTGATGATAATTTGTTTATATTTTCCTTTATTCTTGTCATTAGGTCATTAGTGAACTGATTTGTTTAGTCATTGAAGTACCTTAAAGAATTGGTGTTCCAGTAATCATTCTAAAAAGTTTGTTTTTATTATGTTAGGTCCCTATAATACTAGTCATTACCCCATTACTATTGTAGTTATATCCCTTATTAATATTGGTGTGCCCCTATTGTCCCCATATTGTTATTACTGTGCCCCATAGAATCCCTCTACTGTTATTTTTGTGCCTTTATATTATTATTGTTAGGTCGACTGGGTTATATTGTGACTCCTTAGACTCCTACATATAAAAAGGAGGTTTTGTCATTTGAATCATAAAAGAATCATTCATTTGTGTAATGTAAAGGAGGTTTCCACCTCGAAGAGGCTGAATTCTAAGGCGTTGATCTATCTTTTCTATCTTTTTGTGAGTTGGTTTCATAACATTTGGTATCAGAGCTTTGGATTCTAGGGTTTCGCTGCTCCAAATAGGTCATCGTGGCATTTTTGCTATAAATTTTTTCTGTGATGTTTCAGAAGTGAAAAAAACCCCATTTGAGACAAAATCGCACTTAACCTTGGATCCGAATTTCAGAGCTTTTCGCGCTATATTTGCGGAGATATGATCTGAGGAAGTTGGTCTTTTTTCAAACTCGTGAATTACATTCCAAACAAGTGACCTGGGGAAAATCGTCATAACTTTCTCTCTGATCATCGGATTGAAGTTTCGTAAGAAGGTATAGAAAGAGGATGGAATTTAGTTTCTTGTATATATTTTTCAGAGCAAAAGGTTGAAACAGGGACACGTGGCATGTCGTACAAGTTCGCTCTATTGAACTAGTCTATAATCAGGTCACTGTGGGAGATTTCGCATAACTCTTCCTTGGAGAATCCAATTTGGATCAGAGTAGTGGCATTGGAAAGAAGACATAGAAGGCTATTGTGGGTCACAATTTTAGAACTGGGTGATCTGAAATTACGAGCTTCTACAAAGTGAAAAAAGGTGTGTAGATTTTTAAAATTTTTGCTTAATCTTGGTTTGAAAAATTATTTTGAAGGAATTCAAAGGGCATAGTAGAGCATTATTATCGGTAACTGATGCCCCGAGGAAAGAAAATGCAAACACCTAGTAAGCAACCTGAAATCTCTAGCATGACTCATGAAGAAGAGGAAGAAATGCTACATGATATATCAAAATTACAAGACCAAGTGCAACAAATGTCACTCTCACAAAAGATAATAGAAGCTCAGATAAATGGCGTGGAATCTAATATAAACAGTGTGGAAGCTAAGATGAATGGCATGGAAGCTAAGATGGATGATTTGAAGATATATTTGAAGACAAATTTGAAGAGAGACATGGCAGATTTGAAGATAGATTTGAAGACAGACATGGCAGATATGAAGACAGATTTGACAAATTTTCTACAAGAAATACTTACAAATGGTGAAAGGGTAGTAAAGGAAACTCATGATGTGAACAAAATAAATGTTAATCATGATTTCATAGACTCTAATTTTGGATCGAAGGCCCACCATATTCCAAAAATCAATATGAGGAAGTTTGATGGCAAGGATCCCGTAACATGGATATTACAGATGGAGCAATTTTTCGATCTCAATATTGTGCAAATACACAAAAGGTACGTATTGCAACTTTATATTTGGAACCAAATCAGTTTGTATGGTATCAATGGCTTTTCTCTCATAAACAATTTATCACTTGGGCAATTTTTACGAAGAATTGACAACACATTATGAGGATACAAAAAGCAACACATTTTTTAGCCAATTGATAAGTCTCAAACAAAAGGGTTCAAGAATGGAGCACATTGAAGAGTTCCAAAAATTGAACATAAGGGTAAAAAATATTCCAGAGGAGCATAGGATTGATGTCTTCATAGGGACTTTAAAGGATAATATCCAACATGATGTTCACCTTTGGGAACCTGATTCATTAGAGAAGGCATTCAGGTTAGCAAGAAAAATGGAAAGAAAAATTATGGCAACTAGGAAGCATACCACTCACAACTATAAAGATGGAAATGTTGTTGCCCCTAGTCTTCCACAACCTATAAGGTTGACACCACAACAATTGGAAGAAAAAGTAGCAAAAGGGCTTTGTTACAGTTGTGATAGAAAATACACTAAAGGTCATAAGTGTGCTAAGAAGAAATTATTCTACATAGATTGTGAAGAGAAAGAAGAAAAGGAGCAAGAAAGGTCAAAAGAAGAGGATATATTCCAGGAACAAAGCCTAGATAAAGAAGAAATGAATCCAACCATATCTTGTAATGCATTGGCAGGAATTACCACTCCTTAAACCATCAAGATAGAAGGACAAATCAAGAAGAAAAAGGTAATAGTGTTGATTGATTCAGGAAGTACCCACAATTTTATTCATTGTAAAGTAGAAAAAGAATTGAATTTCTTCCTATATCCAGCACCAGAGTGTCAAGTGATCATTGCAAATGGAGGAACAATAAATTGCTCTGGAAAGTGCCATGATATCAAGCTATTCATGGGAGAATATATATTGACTAGCTCAATTCTTTCCATTCCAATGGGAGGTGCTGATGTTGTACTAGGAATCCAATGGTTACAATCCTTGGATACAATAGCTTTTAATTTTCAAGAACTTGTCATGAAATTTTCTATGGAAGGAAAGGAATTTGAATTAAGGGGTATTGTAGGGAAACCGGGAAAGATAATCATCTCTAACGATATGAAAAAGCTTCTAGAAAAGGAACAAAGAGGTGTAATTGCACAATTATGTTCGCTAGATGTTTCCACATCGAAATCATCTATTTCTCCAGATCTCCAAAAAGTCTTGGACAATCATTCCAAGGTATTTGAGACTCCCAAAGGTCTCCCACCTATTCGTGATCATGATCATGCTATTCATCTGATTCCAGGAAGTGTTCCTCCAAACATCAGGCTGTACAGATATCCCTATTCCCAAAAGAGTGAAATTGAATGTATGGTTGCAGAAATGCTAGAGGCTGTTATAATTCAACCTAGTTGAAGTTCTTTCTCTGCTTTCAGTAGTATTGGTGCAAAAGAAGGATGGATCATGGCGCATGTGTCCAAATTATAGGGAGCTCAACAAGTTCACTATTAAAGATAAGTTTCCCATTCCTGTCATTGATGAATTATTGGATGAATTGCATGGATCAATTTACTTCACCAAGTTGGATCTTCGTTTAGGATATCTTCAAATCAGAATGAAGACTAAAGACATTCTGAAAACAACATTTAGAACTCATGAGGGTCATTCTGAATTTTTGGTCATGCTTTTTGGCCTTACCAGTGCACCTTCTACATTTCAAGGTTTGATGAATTCCATTTTCAAACCCTTCCTTAGAAAATGTGTGTTAGTATTTTTGATGATATACTAATCTAAAGCAAGTCTTGGAAGGATCATGTTGAACATGTTGACAGGGTGCTACAACTATTGGAGGAGATACAATTATATACAAAAAGATCCAAATGTTTCTTTGGATTACAAGAGGTGGAATATCTGGGTCATATTGTATCTCATGAAGGATTTAAGGTAGACCCTAGCAAAATTAAAGCCATTAAGGAATGGAAAAACCCCACATCCATAAAGCATATGCGAGGATTTCTCGGGTTGACAGGGTATTATCACAAGTTTGTTAAAAATTATGGGAGAATAACAGCACTTCTAACAACATTATTGAAGAAAGATGCATTTTCATGGACTCCAGAAGCAACAAAGGCCTTCGAACATCTTAAAGAGACAATGAGCAAAGCACCGGTCTTAGCTACACCGGACTTCACAAAAACCTTTATTGTGAAATGTGATGCTTCAGGAAATGGAATTGGTGTTGTTTTAATGCAAGATGAAAGACCCATTGCTTTTGAAAGTCATCCAATCAAGCGAAAGTTTTTACACAAAGCCATTTATGAGAATGAAATGTTGGCAATACTACATGCACTTAAGAAATGGCAACCCTACCTAATGGGAAGACACTTCAAGGTAAAAACGGATCATGATAGCCTTAAATAATTTTTAGAAAAAAAATTATCCTCTGAAAAGCAACAAAAGTGGGTCACAAAGATGTTGGGTTATGACTTTGAAATCATCTACAAAAAAGGGAAGCAAAATGTAGTGGCAAATGCACTCTCATGAAAGGATGAGGATGTGGTTCATTGTTGTGTGCAATTTCTATTATCCAACCAGATTGGATAAATGAAGCGAGGGAGGAATGGAAGTATGATGAAGAAGTGTGGGAACTTATTCAAAAGTTACAACAATATTCCAGTACATCTGATACATTTAGCTGGAAAAATGATTCGTTATTGTACAGAGATCGCTTATACCTATGTAAGAATTCCCAACTCAAACAAATATTCGTATGGAATTGCACACTTCTTCCTTAGGAGGGCATTCAGGATTTTTAAAAACTTACCACAGGGTTAAGAAGGAATTTTTTTGGGATGGCCTTAAATTGGATATTCAAAAGTTTGTGGCAAAATGTTTGGTTTGCCAACAAAATAATGTTGAAGCAATTAAGACCTGGTTCTATTACAACCTTTATCCATTCCAAGCCAACGTTGGGAGGAGGTTTTAATGGATTTTATCACAGGTTTACCCAAGTCTGAGGGAAAGAGTGTCATCATGGTGGTAGTTGATAGACTTACCAAGTATGCACACTTTTGTGCATTATCACATCCATTTAAAGCTAGTACAGTTTCTACTGCATTTATGGAAACAATTCAAAAGCTACATGGAAACCCAAAGATTATTGTAAGTGACAGAGATCCGATTTTCACTGGAAATGTTTGGACAAAATTATTTTCTTTTCTTGGTACTCAGTTAGCTCATAGCTCATCTTATCATCCTCAATCTGATGGGAAAACTGAGATAGTAAACAAATGTTTGGAAGGATATCTTTGTTGCTTTGTCTCTGATAAACAGACACAATGGGTCAAATGGTTTCCTCTGGCTGAATGGTGGTATAACACTTCCTTCCATACAACAACAAAAATGACCCCATTTATGGCACTTTATGGATATCAACCACCATCCATCACATCATATTTAAAAGAAAATTCTAAGGTTCAAGCAGTGGAACATCACATCGAGAATCAACAACAAGTCCTCCAACTCTTAAAGGATAACCTCATGTTGGCATAGAATAGAATGAAACAATAGATAGATCAACATCACAACGAAAGAATTTTTGATGTAGGTGATTGGGTATTTCTACGGCTACGACCATATAAACAAATGTCCCTCAAGCAAGCTAAGAAGGATAATAAATTATCACCAAAGTATTACAGTTCGTACAAGGTGTTGCAAAAGATTGGTACTATGGCATACAAATTGGAGCTTCCTGCAGCTTCTCGAGTGCACCCAGTTTTCCATGTTTCATGTTTAAAGAAGGTTATAGGCGACAAGCTCCCAATTCAAACAATATTGCCAGAACTTGACGAGGAAGGAAAAATTATATTCGAATCGGAAGCAGTCACAGAAACAAGAACTCCGTAGCTACGAAATTGATCAATTTCAGAGTATCTCATCAAGTGGAAGAACTTATCCGCTGAAGATTCCACATGGAAAGATAAGAATTTTATATAGAAGCATCCAGAACTACTCAAGCTTTTAGGACAACACCTTTTTGAAGGAGAGGGGCATATTAGGTCTCTATAATACTAGTGATTACCCCATTACTATTGTAGTTATATCCCTTATTAATATTGTTGTGCCTTTATATTATTATTGTTAGGTCGGCTAGGTTATATTGTGACTCCTTAGACTCCTATATATAGAAAGGAGGTTTTGTCATTTGAATCATAAAAGAATCATTCAATTGTGTAATGTAAAGGAGGTTGGCCCCTCGCAGAGGCTGAATTCTAAGGCGTTGATCTATCTTTTCTATCTTTTTGTGAGTTGGTTTCATAACATATTAGTGATTAACATACATATTATTTTTCTCTATTTTTGGAAATTAAGAGTAAATTGAAAAGAAAAATCTCTTTGCATTGACATCTAGGCTTTTGTGATTAAATTTGAATTGGAATAGTCTCATTTTAGGGAATTTTGTTTAGTTATTATTTCCATTTCTTCATGCTAGCTTGCATTTTAGGATATTCAGGTAAAACACATTGTGAACCATGAAATTGAAACTTAATCAAAGTTAAACTTCAAAACATTTTGAATCAACCTAAGGATCATTTGTCACATTAACACAAACATTTTGAGGTCTAGTCTAGAGACGTGTTTCGACGTCATTAAATGCAGGAGTTTTCATTGTCTGCCAACATTGTATCCCAAGGGTAATATCTCATTCCATGTACATAAGTGTATGATATCATACTTTGTGTAACTTTGGGTATATTGGAAGGTGCTCCATGCATGAAAAGTATATGGGAACACTCTCATCAAACGGTTATGCATTAGACAACACTACTGCAGACTTCACTTCCATGTATTGTTGAGTATATTTTGGAAGTTCACCATAGTTTGTTATCCTCACCATAGGAAATCGAGTCAACCACCTTATATACCATGATACACCAAACACAACATTCAGGGAGATTTCTTGCATGTACGCTAATTCCTTAGTTCACCAAGGTGTATATTATAGTTCATGGTTGCTTGGTAAACCTTTGTGCCTAGTTTACCCTCTTTTCAATTTATTTTTGTGTTAATTATTCAAATTTATTAATCCAACATGGAAGGACACACCCCTCCTCTCCATCATCCATGTAGAATTCAAAATAAGCCTCCTCTTCAACTAGAGGCTACTCATGTCCATCATCAGAAGCATAAGAAATCACAAACTACCGAATCAAGAACTTTGGGAGCTACTTATGGTCCTCCTCTTAAATTTGATCTACCATAATAATATTTCCCTTTGAGTACTAAGCCTGAGTTTACTTCATTATTTGCTAGTGAATCTAACACAATTGAAACTGGAGCACTTGAGGCTTTTTTCCCGAGGTCATTGAACTTGAATTTACTAAATTAGAGACCTTATTATCTGAGGTTATTCAACCTGAGTTACCTTAGCCATCTTCAATTGTTACTTTAGGACTTTCATCTTCTCTTCCTCTGTCTCAAAAACAACCCCAAACTATATATATTGGACCTAGCTGTGAGCCCCTTCCACCTAGTATTGTGAGTATTGAAGAGATCCCAGAGGTAGAACCTTGTCCTTCCACTACTATTCATTGGATTAGACTCCATTTTTATCAAGCTCACCCTCTTCCTCCTCTTCAAGCTCCATCATAAACAATTTACCTGATTCTTCCCCTCACCTTTGAGTTCCTCATGGAAACATTGTTTTTGAATGTTAACCATGATTGAATATGTTATGGTTTCCCAGCATGTGTTCACCACTATGGTTGAGACAACTAGCGTTTCTTCTTCATCCATGTTTGCGACATCACCAGAGGCACATTTGTATGGTGGCTTGTATGTCCCACCTAGTTATCAACCATTATCTAGCGCCTTCTTTGGTATGACATCCAGTCCATACCCCCCACCGTCCTATTCCACCTATACACCCTAGTTAGTTACATATGTTTCCTTGTTCATTTCAACATTTAATATTTATAGCAGTTTTTCAGGTCTTGAAGTTTCAGAGTAGTTTTGACCCCCTAAACAACCTTTTTTGGGGGTCCGTGGTGTTAGAGCCTTGATTTGTCTCAGGCTGAAAAGACAAGGTTCTAGGTCCACATCAAACTATGCTCAGCCTCGTAGCTAGCCCTACGAGGACAGGAGAGGGCTCTCTCCAGGTCAATCTCGGCAAAGTATAATCGATGGGCTCAAGATGACTGTAATAAAAGCTAATGTTAGGCTAGGTATGAAGTACAAAGGATTTGATTTGAGTTTTTTGGGGTTTTTGTTGGAAAAAGGGAAAGGCAAATTTGGGTCTGGGGATGAGGCACAGTTTCTACAGAGTTCTGATTGGGACAAGGAAGGCAATCATTTTGATGCTTTAAATTGAGTGAAATGGATAGATCAGATTGGTGAGGAGCTAAGGAGAGCAATAGAGTCTCAAGAATTCTCCTTAAACAGATGAAAACATGGAAATTTAAACAAATTCAAAGGCAGAGCATAGCAGTTAATGGATTCTACCTTAATCACTCATTTGTTCAAATTCAGAAGAAAATATAGGAAAATGATACACATAATACTAATAAACTTACAATTACTTAGAGAAGAACACCATCAAAACATAAAGCCACATGGATCCCAAATAGTGCTGCAAAACCCTGGTCTTTCCTTAGCCAAAAATGCAGAGATAGAATGTACAATGATATGCTAAAGAAATCCCTAGTGTCCAACCCTGAAAATGACTTAGGAATTACATGATATAGACTAGACAAACCCATTCCCTTGCCTCTAGGGGTCGAGCTCATCATTTTAGGAGCTGTTTGAACTAATTCTAAATAAGGAACTAAAAACTAGGTAGTCAAACAACTTACCCCTATATGCTAGGAAACTGATTCATTCACTCACATTTCACCTTTTGGTGAATCAATCTTCTAGAACAAGTAAAAATGTGCCAATATTACATCATGGTTGTCAAATTACATCATGAAAAGTCAAGAATAACTTCAAGAAGCAAAACTGGTCAAAACTGGGCGAATTGTTGAGCTGAACAATGAAAAATAAGCCAAAATTCTCTATGCATCGCGCCAAAATCTGTATTCGTCGCGCCACTTTGGAGCTGATTTTGAGGCACTTCCTGAAGTCCAAATTGAGCCCAAGTGTGCTTGTTGGAAATCCCTGCCTATATAATTTCCAACCGAAGTGTAATTTCTGAATTTGGTGCCCATTTGCCCCTTCAAAAATTCAATCTCCCAAAACTGCTTCCTGTGTGTCAAAATAAGGGCAGTGAGGTCATTTTTTGAGTGTTTTTGACCTCCTGGGGACTCAAAAATTGCCCAAACTTCTAAAAATATAAACTTTTTTCAGTTTGGATCTCCCTAGAAAAAGCGCGCGCCAGGTGGCACGGTGCACAAGGAAGGCCCTGCGCATAGAGCCTGTGCGTAGTGATTTTTTCAGGAGACTTTTGGAGGCCTTCCCGGTGTCCAAATTGGGTGTGGGATAGCTCATTGGAAATTTATTTGAGTCTAATCTCCAACCCAACTTTAATGTTTCAATTTGGAGTTCATTTTCCCTATCAAAAATTAAATCTCCCAACACTAGTCAAAATGTGCCAAATGAGGCCGCCTAAAGGCAGAGTGCTATTACAATCAACTTTTGAATGCCTTCCTCAACTCCAAATTGAGCTCATGATAGCTCATTGGAAATATATTTGTGTATAGTTGTCATTTTACTCATAAAGAAGTCATTTGGCTAACCAAGCTAGGAGAAAACTTTATTTTCCCAAGGTCACTTCAGAGGTGCGTCAATTCTCCCGAGGAAATTGTATTTTTGACATTGCTCTAAAACCATGACACTTGTATAAAAAGTGAAAGAGGTTTTTATTAATTTGCTTGATTTGGACAAAAACCTCTCTCAGTTTTCCCAAATTCATATTTTATTGCTCAAAAACATCATTTGAGTGAAACCTATCCCAATGTGTGGAACAAGAGATTTGTCGAAATGAAGTGAAATGAAGGGGATAGGGAGCTTCTAAATTATTGAGGAAATTTCAGGAAGTAGGGAGGGATGTTAGGAAGTAGGTGAAAGTGTAATCTCAGAAATTGAGTGAGGGGAAGGGGTGAAAAAGGGCAAAACACAGGCCTAGCCTTGAAAATTGTCAAGTTGTAGCAAGAAACTAGGGTTTGTGGGAAAATGAGGAATTTGGGGGATCGTAGTGATGGGAAGTGTTTAATAAGGCACATTAAGGATAGGGGAAGGTGTATGAACATCCGGATACAATTTTTTCTAATTATTTGACCATCCAAGAGAAATTTCCTTCAAAACCCTAGGAGAGGGAAATGAACCTTGCCTAGGCGCAACTGAAGCATGAACAAGGTGTAAAATGACCCATTGGAACCTGACATGATGATGAAAACCCTCTAAATGATGGTAGACTCAGCTGAATAGTGACATAGACTGAAATTTGGACAACTTTGAAAGGAGTGAAAGCAAACACTAGACCTAATGCTTAGTGACCAAATTTTACTTGAAGACTCACTAAAATGATAAAATTTGACCTTGACACCTTAAAATAACTTTGTAAGAGCATGTTTGATCACTGGAGGAAGGCTGGAAAGACTGAAACTAACATTGGCTCCAATGGGGATGGTAGCTCCTTGGAGGTGCCAAGAACGGCAGATCTTTGGGAGAGCAGACCAATGCCTTCGTCCATTGGGCTATGGAGTCATTATCTCGACAAACAACACAAGACTTTGACTCATTTATTGACTGAAACCTGACTCAAACTAACTCGATGCAATACTGAAATGACTGAAAAAACTTGACTCTAACAAACTAACTCAAAATACTAAGACCTGAACTTAAAACTTAAAGCTTGGTGGCAGTACTTGACCACCTGTGTTTCTTACAAGACAATATATCATCAAACTATATCAAAATGCCAATGTAACCAATCAAGAAGATGGCTTCTTGACTGATTCTTCCAATCAGATCTTCTGGTCAACAATTGATACTAGTAACTGGGCATCCAAAAACACAGTCTACCATGATCTCCTTCATCACCGAATACGGCAATAATCACCTTCACTACTGACTACAACAAATCTGCCATTAGATCTTGAAAAACATGAAGATTTACCTCCTGCTGAAGAAACAAGGTATCTTTTTCTTTTGATTCTTGTCTTTCTTCATAATGTACTTTAGTAAAAATGTGTTCCTGGTCCTCAAATAATTTTGAACAAGTAGATGAGCAGATTTCCTCTTCAAAGAACATTTCATAACATGAAACATAAGAAGAAGAACCTGAAATGGCATCCTGAATGGTCTGATCTTCGGTAGTCTGACTATATTGTAGATCATCTTCATATGATATGACAGCCGGATTCTCATTACTTTCATCAATCATGAGAAAAGAAACTTCAGATTTTTCGTGAAACCCAACACTATCATTTATATTATCTACCATAAATGCATCCCAAGGAACTTTTTCACTTACTTGAATGAAGACCTCATCTTGTTTTTGTTTATGAACTGATTGGATTGCCTCTTTATCAAGGCTTTGTTCTGATGACATGAGAACGTTTGGATTCATAACTCTATCTTCTTTATTCCAGATGATTTCAACAGCAGAGTTCTCCTCCGTGGGATTCAGTATAAGGTATTCTTGGTCATCACAATCTGAATCTGGATTTGGAATGGCTGACTTAAAGTTATCACTTTCTGATTTCGAAACTTGACTTCCCTGCATGCTGTTTTCTTCTATGGACAGATCTGAAATGACACTTTTTCTTTCATCACTTTCAGCTATATGGACATCTTCAACCTGCTGATCTATAAAGCTGCTTACAGGACTGTCATCCTTTTTAGAAGAGGAAAAAGTTCCACCATCACCTTCTTGACCATGTGCACACTGCAGATCTGCATTAACTTGAGCTGGAACATGACTGTTCAAGAGTTGATCTATCTCGTCTTCAGACAGAGGAGATAATACTTTTTGTTTTCTTCTGCTCAAACAGTGATTGTCTTCATTAATTTCAAGTGAAGGAGTGTACAAATTTTCCTCATACTGCTGATCTATTTCATGTAATTCCTATTGGCTGTCAAAATGAAAAATTCCTTCATCTTCCACCGTAGTAAGATCTTGATCCTGCTGTACATTTTCCTGATCATCTTTATGCTGCTGGAATGGATTTTCGTACAGGGCTTCCATGATCTCATCATCCATGAAATTATCATCTTCATAAACTTTCTCAAGATTTTCAATAAAACTATGAACATGGCTACAACAGTCCCAAACTAAAGCCAAGGATGGATATGATTCTTTCTACCTTTCAAAGAATATTGCATGAAAATATTTTAAACCATAAATAGACGTCAGTGGAAAACTTTCATACCAAGATCAGGCTTCGTCTTCCAGAGTAGCCATAAAGAGTTTCCTCAAATAGTCTTTAGGAAAAGTGATCTTTAATTTATGCACATGAATGTGAAATTTCACCAGATGAAGAGCAGCGTCATTACCTTCTGCATTTCTGAACATAGCCAAATTCTTTGACCAATCTACCTTGGGCATTTTATTTGGAAAACCTGGGATATGATCTCGGCTCATGGGAGCATATCTTCTTGCAACCCAATCCATCTTGAAAACCTTAAAGCTACTAATCTTCCTACAGTGGAGTCACCATGAAGCATTGATTTCTCGATTTTTCAGTGAATGAAGTCGCCAGGTGAATGATTTCAGCCTTCTTATGCCTGATCGTTGTCCACCATCAACAATCAAATCTGAACTTGATACATGTACTGGGGCAATTAACAAGTTAGATGTCACATTTACAAGCTAGACCGGAGATTGATTGAAGCAACGTTTATCTACTTGCGCTAATGCAAAGCAAAAGCGTTTCGAAGGCTACCTGGGATAACTTCAGGCTATGTCTGTAACTTATAAAACCAATGACATCAACAAGCAAACAATTTTCTTCCCTAGTGGAGTCGCCACTATGTTAGAGCCTAGATTTGTCTCAGGCTGAAAAGACAAGGTTCTAGGTCCACATCAAACCATGCTCAGCCTCATAGCTAGCCCTATGAGGACAGGAGAGGGCTCTCTCCGGGTCGATATCGGCAAAAGATAATCGATGGGGCTCGAGATGACTATAATAAAAGCTAATCTTAAGCTAGGTATGAAGTACAAGGGATTTGATTTGAGTTTTTGGGGGTTTTTGTTGGAAAAAGGGAAAGGCAAATTTGGGTCCGGGGATGAGACACAGTTTCTGCAGAGTTCTTATTGGGGCAAGGAAGGTAATCGTTTTGATGCTTTAAAATGAGTGAAATGGATAGATCAGATTGGTGAGGAGCTAAGGAGAGTAAGAGAGTCTCAAGAATTATCCTTAAACAAATGAAAACATGGAAATTTAAACAAATTCAAAGGCAGAGCATAGCAGTTAATGGATTCTAACTTAATTACTCATTTGTTCAAATTCAGAAGAAAAGATAGGAAAATGATACACATGACACTAATGAAATTACAATTACTTAGAGAAGAACACCATCAAAACATAAAGCCACATGGATCCCAAACAGTGCTGCAAAAACCTGGTCTTTCCTTAGCCAAAAATGCAGAGATAGAATGTACAATGATATGCCAAAGCAATCCCTAGTGTCCAACCCTGAAAATGACTTAGGAATTACATGATATAGACTTTCCCAACCCATTCTCTTGCCTCTAGGGGTCGAGCTCATCATTCTAGGAGCTGTTTGAACTAATTCTAAATAAGGAACTGAAAACTAGGTAGTCAAACAACTTACCCCTATATGCTAGGAAACTGATTCATTCACTCACATTTCACCTTTTGGTGAATGAATCTTCTAAAACAAGTAAAATGTGCCAATATTACATCATGAAAAGTCAAGAATAACTTCAAGAAGCAAAACTGGTCAAAACTGGGCAAATTGTTGAGTTGAACAGTGGAAAACAAGCCAAAATTCTCTATGTGTCGTGCCAAAATCTGTATGCGTCGCGCCACTTTAGAGCTGATTTTGAGGCACTTCCTGAAGTCCAAATTGAGCCCAAGTTTGCTTGTTGGAAATCCCTACCTATATAATTTCCAATCCAAGTGGAATTTCTAAATTTGGTGCCCATTTTCCCCTTAAAAACTTCAATCTCCCAAAATTGCTTCCTATGTGTCGAAATAGGGGCAGTGAGGTCATTTTTTGAGTGTTTTTGACCTCCTGGGGACTCAAAACTTGCCCAAAATTCTTGGCCATGCACCAGAAGTCATGATTTTTCATGCCAAATCCAAAAATATAAAAAAAAATTCAGTTTGGAGCTCCATAGAAAAAGCGCGCGCCAGGTGGCGCGACGCACAGGGAAGGCACAACGCATTGGGCTTGAGGCGCGGTGCATAGAGCCTGTGCATAGCTCTTGTTTCTAGAAGAATTTTTTAGGCCTTCTCGGTGTCCACATTGGGCACAGGATAGCTCGTTGGAAAGGTCTTTGAGTCTAATTCCCAACCCAACTGAAATTTTTCAATTTGGAGTTCATTTTCCTTGTCAAAAATCAAATCTCCCAAGACTGTTCAAAATGTGCCAAATGAGGCTCCCTAAAGGCAGAGTGCTGTTAAAATCAACTTTTGAATGCGTACCTCAACTCACAATTGAGATCATGATAGCTCATTGGAAATATCTTTGTGTCTGGTTATCATTTTACGCATCAAGAAAGTCATTTGGCTGACCAAGCTAGGAGAAAACTTGATTTTCCCAAGGTCACTTCAGAGGTGCATCAATTCTCCCGAGGCAATTGTATTTTTGAAATTTCTATAAAACCATGACACCTGTGTAAAAATTGAAAGATTTTGTTCTTCCTTGGCCTGTTGTGGACAAAAACCTCTCTCAAGTTTCCCAAATTCATCTTTTCTTTCTCAAAAACATCATTTGAGTGAAACCTATCCCAATGTGTGGAACAAGAGATTTGTCGAAATGAAGCGAAATGAAGGGGATATGGAGCTTCTAAATTCTTGAGGAAATTTTGGGAAGTAGGGAGGGATGTTAGGAAGTAGGGGCAAGTGTAATCTCAGAAATTTAGTGAGGGGAAGGGGTGAAAAAGGGCAAAACACAGGCCTAGTCTTGAAAATTGTCAAGTTGTAGCAAGAAACTAGGGTTTGTGCGAAAATGAGGAATTTGGGGGATCTTAGTGATGGGAAGTGTTTAATAAGGTACATTAAGGATAGGGGAAGGTGTATGAACATCCAGATACAATTTTTACTAATGATTTGACCATCCAAGAGAAATTGCCTTCAAAACCCTAGGAGAGGGAAATGAACCTTGCCTAGGCGCAACTGAAGCATGAACAAGGTGTAAAATGACCCATTGGAACCTGACATGATGATGACAACCCTCTGAATGATGGTAGACTCAACTGAATAGTGACACAGACTGACATTTGGACAACTTTGAATGGAGTGAAAGCAAACCCTAGACCTAATGCCTAGTGACCAAATTTACTTGAAGACTCACTGAAATGATAAAATTTGACCTTGACACCTTAAAATAAGTTTGTAAGAGCATGTTTGATCACTGGAGGAAGGCTGGAAAGACTGACACTAACACGTGGCAATCCCATAGCCTTAGGCAACAAATTGTGATGAAATCTATAGTACCCGGAGAGACCTTTCCAGCAAGGTATCATATGCACCAAACAAAGATAATATGACCAAGTTACAACAACGGGAAATTGGCTGCCCAACTAACCCCAACAGGGTCCATAAACTCTTAGTGTTACATATCCTTAGGTTAAGGTTTTTGTTTTTTGTGGTTTTCTCATGTTTTGCAATAATAAATAGGCCCTTGATCATTATTATAACATAGTTCAGAGCCATGCAGCCACCACATCTATTCTCACAGATAAGCTACCATCACCCAAGATATTGTATTTCAACAAAGGTTGTGAAGCAGTTGATCCTAAAGACTACGACACATCCACAACCATACACCATCGTATGGCTTCACCAAGGATGAGATCTTTGTGTCAACCATCATTGTCATCTTCCCTATAGCATCAAGCCCTTCATGGATGAGGTATTGTGTGATGTTGCTCGTCTTGAAGTTTGTTATGTATTGTTAGGAAAACCATACTTGTGGAAGTGACATGTTGTATATGAGTCTAGACCTCACTCTATGATTATTACATTGGCTAATAGGTTATAGAGGATACGGGGCTAGCCCCACCTGCCACCATCTCTTTGATCATTGCAAAGTAATATAGTAAGATCATTTCC
Organism: Pinus tabuliformis; assembly: GCA_031772625.1. Lineage (NCBI taxonomy): Eukaryota > Viridiplantae > Streptophyta > Pinopsida > Pinales > Pinaceae > Pinus > Pinus tabuliformis. Next base: position 1,013,071,212 of record CM062804.1, read on the forward strand.
CAAATTAGGCAATTTGTTTACGTTATTATTCGTCCCCAGGGAAAGAAGAAGGTTGGCACCACGACTTCCAGGAAGGGCTCCTCTACACAACAACACTAGTTGGATAAGGCCATGGAGGAGTACATGGATATTTTCACCTCACCCATAGGGGTACCTTTGCACTGTTAGGTCAAACACTCCACCAATATGGCCCTGGACACGCCGCTACCCAATGGACTGATCTATCGACGCTCTGTTTTGGAGAACGATGAGATGAAGAGGTAGATAAAGGAACTATTGTAGAAAGGGCACATTAGGCCAAGCTCATCACCTTATGGGATCCAGATTGTATTGGTACAAAAGAAGGATGGGACCTAGAGGTTCTGTATTGACTATAGGGCATTCAACAAGATCACTGTCCAGAATAGGTACCCAATCCAGTGGATTGATGACCTACTGGACCAGGTTAAGGCGGAAAAATATTTCAGCAAGATTGACTTGAAGTCAAGTTATCACCAGGTGCCTATCGAACCCTTCGATGTGTGGAAGACTACCTTCAAATCCAAGGACGACCTTTTTGAATGGTTGGTCATGTCATTCAGATTGACGAACAACCAAGAAACCTTCATGAGATTGATGGATGACATCTTGAGACCCTTCACCAATGCATTCATGGTGGTGTATTTAGATGACATCTTGATTATCAACTAGATTTGGGGAGAGCACCTCCACCATATTCAACAGTTCCTTCAAACATTGTGAAAACGCAAGTTGTCTGCTAACTTGGAGAAACACACCTTTGGCCTGTCCCAAGTTCAATATCTGGGGTACATCAATGATGAGAAGGGTGTACATGTGGACCCATCCAAGATACAAGTCATTCAGGAATGGTCAACCCCAACCACTCTAATATATCTCCACAACATTCTGGGTCTTGCTAATTTATATCATAGGTTCATCTTTGGGTTCTCTCATATCACTTGGCCTTTAAGTCAAGTCACCAAGGGTAGAGTGCAAGAAAAGTTTTTTTGGTCAGAAACCCAACAACAAGCACTCTCTGAGTTGAAGAATTGCCTTTGTTTTGCACGAGTGCTCACATTACCAGACCTAAAGCAACCATTTGAGATTGAGACAAATGCCTTCGACTATGCTATTGGTGTAGTTCTTATTCAGCATGGGCATCCAGTGGCTTACCATAGTGAGACACTTTCAGACACAGTCCAAAAGTACCCCACTTAGAAAAGAGAAATGTATTCCATTGTGCATGCCTTCCGTCAATGGAAGCATTACATTTTTGGGAAGGAAACAGTCATCCACATAGACTACCAACCTATATAGTTCATATAGACACAAGGGAAGTTGCAGAATGATCACCATTAGAAATTGTCCACCTATCTGCAACAGTTCCATTTGAATATTAAGTATAAGAAGAATTTTACCAATAATGTCGATGATTGCCTCAGCCAACCACCATTCCTGGCATTGATCACTATGCTCGAGTCCCATGGGCACGAGATATCGGGGTGGTATCATCTTTACTAGAGAAATCTAGAATTTGATAGCATATACAATACAATCCTGGAAGGGAAGAAAGTTCTAAATTTTCACCTTCAGGATGCACTGTTATGCCACCTAGGACACATTTGTGTTCCTTCAAGTGAGCATGCCAAGATGGTTTGGGAGGTGCACTACAGTCAATTCGTTGGAAATTTCGGAGTAGAGAAAATAGTGAGGGTATTGCAGAAGTATTTTTATTGGCCGAAATTTCGTTAGGATGTGGGGGAGTACATTAGATCTTGCACAACCTGTGCCATTTCCAAACCAACCATCAATAAAAAAGTCTTGTATACTCCTCTACCTACTTCTAGTCGGCCTTGGGAATCTGTCTCTGTGGATTACATGTCGGGCCTTCCTTCTACTAAGCACAGGAACGATTGCAATTTCGTGGTCGTTGACAAATTCTCTAAGATGGTCATCATTGTGGCATGCAAGAAGAATATCACATCAAAGGCCACTGCCAAGATCTTCTTTGAGTGAATCTAGGTTCACTTTCAGATCCCACAGTCCATTGTCTCGGATCCAGATAGTAGGTTCTCGAGTGCATTTTGGTAAAGTCTCTAGTCAATGCTGGATATAAAACTTAATGAGTCCATAGCTTTCAATCCCCAAACTGATGGCCAAATAGAGGTTGTCAATAGGATGATCGTACACATTCTATGCATGTACAACTCAAAGCATGCATGCTCATTGGATAAAATTCTCCCCTATGTCCAACATAGCTACAATAGAGCTCTCCACAACTCAATAGGCCACAACCCCTTTCCGGTAGGGCTGGGATTTCATCCATTATGCCCCATTGATGTGGCCATACCATTTGCATCCACTCAGGTAGATTCATCTCACATTCAGTCTGAAACTGAAAGGGCTAACAACTTCATTGATCACATTCAACACATTCGCCCGTAGGTCGATGATATATTGGATAGAACCAATTCCAAGTACAAGCAGCACCATGATCAACATCGAGTGTCGCACAAGTTCTAGGTGGGTGACAAACTTTGGCTAAATTTTCATAAGGAGCTCCTTGCTAGATCCCACCACAAGCTTCGCCTGCTCTAATATGGGCCATACACCATCGCTAAGGTCATTGGTGATACTGCCATTGAGCTTAGTATCCCACCGTTCCTTGGTCTATACCTAGTGTTCAATGTAGACCGCCTTTAGCCATACTTTCCACCATTGTTGGACACATCTCGCATTGCATAATAACTCACACCAATAGAGCTCAACTTGGACTTTGAGATTGAGACAAATGCCTCAAACTATGCTATTGGTGCAGTTCTTATTCAAAATGGGAATCTAATGGCCTACCACAGTGAGACACTTTCAGAGACAGTCCAAAAGTACCCCTCTTAAAACAAAGAAATGTATTCCATTGTGCATGCCTTCCGTCAATGGAAGCATTACATTCTGGGGAAATAAATGGTCATCCACATAGACCACTGACCTATATAGTTCATATAGACACAAGGGAAGTTGCAGAATTATCGTCATTAGAAATGGTCCACCTATGTGCAACAGTTCCATTTGAACATTAAGCATAAGAAGGGCAGTACTAATAATGTCGATGATTGCCTCAGCTGACCACTGGTCCTAGCGTTGATCACTCTGCTCGACTCCTATGGGCATGATACATTAGGGTGGTCACATCTTTACTAGAGTGATCTAGAATTCGGCAACATATATAAGACAATACTGGAAGGAAAGCAAGTTCTAAATTTTCACCTTGAGGATGCACTATTATGCCACCTAGGACACATTTTTGTTTCTTCAAGTGAGCATGCCAAGATGATTTGGTAGGTGCACTACAGTCAATTCACTGGACATTTTGGAGTAGAGAAAGTAGTGGTGGTATTACAGATGTATTTTTATTGGCTAAAACTTCGTCCGAATGTGGGGGAGCACATTAGATCCTGCATCACCTGTGCCATTTAAAAAACAACCATCAATAAGGAAGGCCTTTATACTCCTCTACCTACTTCTAGTCGACCTTGGGAATATGTCTCCATGGATTACATGTCTGGCCTTCCTTCTACTAAGCACGAGAATGATTGCGTTTTCATGGTCATTGACAGATTCTCTAAGATGGCCATCAAGGCAGCATGCAAGAAGAGTATCACATCAGAAGCCACTGCTAAGATCTTGTTTGAGTGAATCTGGGTATACTTTGGGATCCCACAGTCCATTGTCTCAGATTGGGACAGTAGATTCTCAAGTTCATTTTGATCAAGTCTCTGATCGATGTTGGATACAAAACTTACTAAGTCCATAGCTTTCAATCCCCAAACTCATTGCCAAAGAGAGGTTGTCAATAGGATGATCGTACACATTCTATGGATGTACAACTCGAAGCATCCATGCTCATTTGATAAAATACTCCCATATGTCCAACATGCTATAGCAGAGCTCTCCACAACTCAACAGGCCACAACCCCCTTCCGGTAGGGCTAGGATTTCAGCCATTATGCCCCATTGATGTGGCCATACCATTTTCATCCACTCAAGTAGATCTAGCTCATGTTCAGTCTGAAACTAAAAGGGATAATAGCTTCATTGAGTGCATTCAACACATCCACCATTAGGTCCATGATATATTGGATAGAACCAATGCTAAGTAACAGTAGCGCCATGATCAACATTGACTGTTGCACAAGTTCTATGTGGCCGACAAACTTTGGCTACATTTGTAGAAGAAGCGCCTTGATAGACCCCATCGCAAGCTTCACCCACTCTGATATGGTCCATTCAATATCACTAACGTCATCGATGACAATGCCTTTGAGCTCAGTATCCCACCGTTCCTTGGTTTGTATGTATTGTTCAATGTAAACCGCCTTTAGCCATACTTTCCACCATTGTTGGTCACATCTGACATTGTAGAACAAATCACACCAACAGAGCTCAACTTGGACTACATGGAACAAACAAAAACAGATCATATCATGGACACAAAGATGAAGAACACTCACCAACAGAGGATACAACTATATCAGGTGTTCAAAGTAGGCAAACTCCTTCACGAGGGCAAGTAGTTCATGAGGGTCTACGCTCAACAGAAATTTCCTCACCTCATGGAGGCTCTACGTGTAATGGGGAGCATTTCTTCTTAAGTGGGGGAGGAATGTTATAGGTGTATATTGGTTTCCACACGCCTATTCCACCTAGACCCCCCAATCAGTTTCATCTGTTTCCTTGTTCATTTCAGCGTTTACTATTTTTAGGAGTTTTTCGGGTCCTGAACTTCTGGAGTAGTTTCAACAGAAATTTCCTCACCGAAACCTGTAGTACTAAGAGAGACCTTTCCAACAAGGTATCGTACATGATAAATGGAGATAATATGACCAATTTACAACCTTGAGTAGTTGGCTACCCAACTAACCCCAACGGGGCCCACAAAATCTTGTTGTTACATCTTCTAGGGTTAGGGTTTTGGTTGTTTAGGGTTTTATCATGTTTTCCAATAATAAATCAGCCCTTGAGCCTCATTGTAACATAGTTTAGAGGCATGTAGCCACCACATCTCTTCTGAGAGATAAGCTACCATCCCCTGAACTATCTTATTTCCATTATGTTTGTAAACATATCTCATTATGTTTCTATTAATGAAATCAAGTGCTTTTCTCTTGCATCTCTATATTTATGATTATATCACGTGCAAACTCCACCAAATCCAACTTATGTTGGGATGATCCAGAATCCCATGGGGAAACAATATCAACCTTATTAGAGTATACCTCAAGTGTATTATCAATTCCAACAAGTCCAAACCAAGCCTCTCCAACATTTGCAAGATTATCCTAGAGCTAGACAATAGGGTTATGTGTATACTGGTTACAAGAATCCTAGTTATTCTAGTGCCTAGTTTCCTCTTTATCAGAACCTCCCTACCATGGAGTGTAGATACCTGTTTCTCATGTTATTCCCTCTTATCCAAGTTAGACTCCACCATATTTTAACAGACAATTTCTGTTTGTGGCAACTCTCATATTTCTAGATTTGACTACTATCACCAATGATGTTATTTCTCATTCTCCTTGGTGGCTGAGTATTCCTACGAAATTGCCTTATGATATCCCAAAATTCAATGGGAATCTTGGATAAGACCCATTGACACATGTCATGACTTATCATCTGTGGTGTTCATCGAACTCCATCAATGATGATTTGATTCAATTATGTCTTTTCCAGAGCACTCTTACTGGTACAGTAGCTAAATCATATACTGAATTACCAATATCTTCGTTTAACAATTTCAATGCCTTGGCTACCACCTTCCTCACACATTTCTAATTTCCCATTAGATATAGAATTGGAAAGGAACTTTTGACCAACTTCAAACAATCTAATTCCACTCATATCTCTATTCATATTTGTGAGTGGAGACGTCACCTTCAGTTGGTTAAGACATATGTTCCATATCAATTGTTACTGGAATTGTTTACTAAGTCTTTGTTGGTGCTTATAACTATAGACGTATCTAAGGGTGGAGTTGTAACAAAAGAGCAAGTAATTACTCGTGCCAAGTACCTGGATCTCATTTATACCCAATCTGGAATGCTTTATGATAATATACCAAATGCTCGGTGACCTTTGAACACTATTCGTGAAGCTCCTAGTAAAGAATCTCATGCTACTGATGCATGATTGGTTCTTCTAGTTCGTAGTCAGCAAGTAAACCATTTGGTATTGCTCTTACCATGGTTTCCCAAAACCCTCCATCTAATCCTCATGCAACATCTATTTCTCAAATTAATGTCATTCATTTTGATAAAGGTAAATCTCAACAACAACTAAGGGAGGAAAATAGGATAGCCAAGGAAGGTGGAAACTTGATGTCCCTATTGGGTGGACCCTAGAGCTAGTGTGAAGGTTGGAAGCATCGAAGGATAAGATTGCCCATGCTGTCGATCATTGGCTCGATCGTGTCATAAGAGGATTTGTGACTGAATTCATGGTCAACACCTCAGTCAGCTATAGTGAGGCGGAGCGACGCTTTTTCAAAGGACCACAAGGTAAGTACGTAAAATCTTTGAATACTTGGATTAAAATGTTGTTGTGTGAAAACGGGTTATGTAGCTACCTTGATGTTCAAGACTACACGAAGCGAAAAAATTACAGAAACAAAGGAAATAAGGGACTAGAGTATAGCCCCTTCATTTCACCTCTGCAAAGGGACGAATAAGGGATAGCGAAGGTTTCTCCGCAAAGTGCTATTCAGTTAATAAGACAAGTATTTCTGTGAATACCACCTCCACCCACACCACCTCCAACTTCACCACCATCGCCTCCAAATTCACCCATAACACCTCCACCTCAACCGTGGTTCAGTATGGAAAATACAGTGAAGTTCCCTTTGTTCAAAGGCTTGGAAAATGAGGACCCAGACCAATTTTGGTTCATTGTAAGGGTTGTATGGGAAGCTCGAGGCTTCATAGATGATCAGATAAATAAGGCAACACTAGTTAGCACTTTGCAATATCACACGCTAACCTAATATATTAAGTACTCTAACGATAACCCAAATGTTGGAGTAGCAAACATCCAACTAGCACTAAATAGGGAGTTTAGCAGGCCTAAATCTGAGGCGCAGTCGATTGTGGGATTCAAAGAGATCGCAATGCAACTAGGTGAGACGCCTTGGGAACTAGATCAGAGGCTAAAATGTACAATCCGCAAAGCCAAGATGAATTTGATAGATGCAGAGCATCGTGAGTGGTTTGTGGCTTCGCTACTACCATACTTAAGGAGTGCGTTGTTGTAGCAAAAGATAACAACGTAGGAAGAGGCCTTGGAGATTGCCATGAGACTCCGATGCAAGATCCTATTCTAGGAGTTCTGCAGATCCATGCACAGATGAAGAATCTATGCCTTGAGATGCAAAGTCTGAAGTAGGACAGGATGGTTCGACCAGAGGTACACAAGGAGGTATGGTGCTTGAAATGCAAAATTTAGGGTCATGACAAAGACCATTGCCCAGTCTTTGCAAATTACATTGCAGGAGGAGGATCGATGCTTTTAAGATCGAAAGCTCAAGCAGGATCTAGCATGGGGCCTACATTATGGTGCGCTATCTATCAGGTAGCCAGAAAACATGCCATGGATAACTATCACTTTCTATCGAAGTATGTGCAAGCACTGCAATAGTTGTTTTGCAACTTTTGTAGGGCTATAGGACATGATGAGTGTACTTGTAGGAGCTATGAACTGATGATGGATACAACTCCTACCTACAGGGTTCAGGCCGAGACGCGGCCCCTTGACTAGAATGCAAGGATGGCATGGACAAGATTTCAGGGGCGGGGATGAGGCTGAGGCAGAGGAGGACCTGGTAGAGGTCAAGGACAGTTGATTTTCTATAATTGCGGAGGACTAGGACACTATTCTGACGATTGCACTAATCTAATGCATCCGTCATGCAAGTATTGCACGTTGTTTGATCATGAAATGGAATATTTTCCTACGTTGATAGCTAGGATATGTGACAAGGGGGCGCTACCACCTCCACCAACTAGGAACCTGCAGATGATAAGGTGTGAACTATGTGAGGAAGATCCAAACGTAAATATAGTGCTCAGGAGTGGGATTGTGATAGGGGATGACAAGGTGAACAACCAGAAGAGAGTACATGTGTTTGCAAAGCCTCGGTGAAAGAGGTTGAGTTCTATTTGGAGTGTGCTTGTGAAACCGTCATGGAATTTAAGAAGAGATTCACTCAGGTCTCCACCTCATGAAGCAAGGATAAGCCTGAGCCAGAGATGGACCCTTCTATGCTCACAACTTTCCTAGAAACCTGTATGAAGTTACTGCGCGATAGTAAGGCTGTGAAAGGGTTACAATAACTCATCAATAGATGCGCTAGGACCATGCTAGGTGAGCCATGTGTAGTACGAAAAATTGCCAAGCATAAAGCTAGGACAGGACGGGAGATGAAACTGATTGCACAAATAGGAGAGTATGAAATGGATCAGGTCATTTTTGTAGAAATTTTGAATAATATAACACTTATTCACAGAGCTTATCCTGATTATACACTATTTGCATAATGCATGCATAATATATAACCTCCTCTACGTTGATCATCAATTTTGCGGAATTAAGAAACAATCGCATGCCCAAATTGAAACATCAATCACACATATCAACATAGTATGTACTAGGGAAAGCATATAGCTGAAAACCACCAACTATCTGTATATTATAATGATAGAGAACATGTAACAATACATAGTACAATACTCCTCACAAGTACTCAGTACTATCTCCACTTGCTACACACAAACTAGCTCAGATCTGAATCAAGTCACAGGTTCAAATCTCCTCCACTGTTTGCCTGCCTCTACTACGCAATCCAAGTTGAGAATAGATATGATCCAATCCTCATTGGCAATCTCAATCAATGATTGTGAAAATCTCATGCACAGCTATAGTCACAACTGATAGTAGTCTCACCCTTTCACCCACCTCTAACACTTGTCTCCACTGAACTGTCCATGCACTGAGTTAACTGATGTATTCTTTAGCTGATTTATGAGTTAATAATTAGTGAATTAATTAATAATAAATTCACATCACTCATCACTAGTGTATTTGGTAGTTAGACTAAATACAACTAGTTCAACTAAGTCAAACTGAACACAACTCCATCAACTCCTCAATCAACTCCACCAAACTCAATCACTTGAGTTCTAACTGAAGTCCATCATGCAATAGCTCAAGTAACCCATAGGAAAAGCGTATTTCCTTTTGGAAGTTGCATGTGCCACATCCATAGCTCCAAATGAAGTGCTGCAAGAGGATAAGATAATGTTTATAGTCCAAATATTATTAAGAGCTAATAATATTCGACTATTCTATTTTTAGACTGGCAGTCTAAAAATAGACTCCGCCCATATGTCTAAAAATAGAAGTCCATCTATTTTTACCAACATGACCAATCATCGATAAATAGAATCCTGCAACTCATAGACCATGATCCATATGTCTAAAAGTAGACTTTGCGCCAAAAATAGGCTGCGGGCCCACTTAGTGAAGGTGACTTCTTTTCACTAAGCTCCGTCATCTTGTTGCATTTTCAACACTCCCTCTCAACAAGATATGGATTATCTGCAACCCCTATCCTGCCTCTGTGGTATCTGAATTTTCTCCTCGTGAGCACCTTCGTCAAGATATCAGCATCCTGATCCTCCATGGGAATGTATGAAAGTAACATGATTCTCCGCTGCACACAATCTCTGATATGATGGTACCTGATGTCGATGTGCTTGGATCTATCATGAAATACTGGATTAGCCAAGAGTTTAATGTAACTCTGGCTATCACAATAAATCACAGTAGGCTCCAAGTGTGACCCGAACAACCTGACCAGGATCTTCCTCATCCATATAGCCTCACATGCAGCCAAACTTGCTGCCATATACTCGGCCTCTGCTGAACTGAGTGCCATGGATCTTTGCTTCCTGCTGTACCAAGAAACTGTTGTCGACCCGATACTGAAGATCCCTCCATATGTGCTCTTTCTATCCGTTGGGCTCCCTGCCAAATCTGCATCCGTGAAGCCACATAGCTTCACCTCATCCTCCTGTCTGTACCACAATCCATATCCCGATGTGCCTCCGAGATAACACAATACATGCTTTCCTGCCTTCCAGAAGAGCTTGGTTGGCTTTACCATAGCTTGTGAAAGCTGGTTAACAGCATAACATATATCGGGTCGTGTATTGACCAGATACATAAGCGACCCCACCAACTTTCGATAAACAGTGGCATCCACTACCTCCGCTAAAGTAGCATCCTCCTTCCTCCAACCTCTAGGAAGAGGAGTATCAATAGGCTTGCAGCCATGCATGTTGAACTTCTCTAGTATCTCCTGGGCATACTTACCCTGAGAAACAAATAGTCCATCAGTGCGCTGCCAAATTTCCAATCCCAGGAAATAATGAAGGAGGCCCAAGTCCTTCATCCCAAACTCTCTAGCAAGATCCTCCTTGCATGAAAGTATCAATAGCTCATCTCACGTCAAAATCAAATCATCTACATAAAGTACAATGATCAGCAACTTACCCTCCACCACAATCTGGTATAGGTTAGGATCCACCTCACTCTTGGAGAAGCCAAGTCCAGTGAAATAACTGTCTATCCGTGTGTACCAAGCACGAGGTGCTTGCTTCAATCCATACAACGCTCTCTTGAGCCTGCACACATGCGACTTGCTGCTGAAGATCTCGAAACCTTCGGGCTACTCTATGTACACCTCCTCCTCAATGACTCCATTGAGGAACGTAGTCTTCACATCCATCTAATGGATGTGCCACCCCATCTACGCTGAGAGAGCAGGAATCGTTCGTATGGAAGAATACCTTGCGACAGGTGCAAAGGTCTCCTCATAATTGATCCCCTCTATCTGTGAGAAGCCTCAGGCAACAAATCTTGCCTTGTAATTCTCCACACTCCTGTCAGTTTCCTGCTTCACTTTGTAGATCCATCTCGAACCCACCACTAATTTCCCCTCCCGTCTTGGGACAATCTCCCATGCATTGTTTCTGACAATTGAATCATACTCTTCCACCATGGCATCTACCCATGCGGGATCCTCCACAGCTTCCTCGAAAGAGGATGGCTCAGTCACAACACATTTGCTGACAAGAGCCATGTATCTAGTGTACCGATCAGGTGACTGTCTCTGTCTGCACTGTGCTGTAGGTGGTCCTACAACCTTCTCTGCATCTTGAGCTAGTCGCTCAGCTTCTGTAGTGCGCTTTCACCCTCTGATGGTTGGCGCTGCATGAGTGGTCTCTTCTACTCCATGAACTTCATCTTGTGGCTGATCCACGTCCTGAAGCTCATCCTTAGGAGCTAATAGCTCCTCATCTACATGCAAGTGTGGCTCCCTCTCAAGCGAACACTTCATGGCTTTCTCCTCCTGAAATTTGATATCCCGTCGCACAACAGTCTTGCGACTGTCTAGAAAATACACACGATAGTTGTGGGGCATATCAGTGTACCCCACAAATATCCCAACCTCTGCGGTCAGCTCCAGCTTCTTCCTGGCATCCTTCGTCACATGCATGTAAACAGGAGAACCAAAAATCCTCAAATGGGAAATATCAGGCCTCTTACCAGAATAAGCCTCCTTGAGTGTACTCATGCCAAGTATCTTGTGAGGACAATGGTTCTGCACATATACTGCAGTATTGCATGCCTCTGCCCACAAGTGAAGGGGTAGGCCCTGATCATGCAACATCGCCCTTGTAGCACCCATGATCATTTTGTTCTTTCGCTTAGCAACCCCGTTCTGTTGTGGGTTATGGGGAGGTATGAGCTCTCTTCAAATCCCTTCTGCACTGCAGAAGTCCTTGAACTCGCCAGAGATGAATTCACCACCATTGTTGCTCCTAAGAGCCTTCACCTTCTTCCCCGATTCCTTCTCGACTAGTGCTTTGAACTCACAAAACTTTGAGTATGTCTCGCTCTTCTTCTGCATGAAGAAGATCCAGCACTTTGGAGAGAAATCATCAATAAAGATCACATAGTACTTGTGCTTTGCTGTCGAAGCTACTGAGAAAGGTCCACACACGTCTGTGTGATTCTCTTAAGGATCGTCGTGGCGCGACTATCCTTCTCGTGAAAGGTGGCTTTCACAAATTTTCCCAAAGTACACCCCTTGCACTGATTTGATTGTGCAAGAGTGCCTTTAGGAAGCCCAGTAGAAATCTGCTACAGTATCTTCAAGGCTCCATGGTGAAGGTGGCCCAATCTCCGGTGCCACAGCTCGCCATCATCTTGGCTCACCAATCCTTCTGAAGTTCTGCCTTGCATGCCATTGTTGTGCAGCCATCTACATGCAATTAATAAAGGTTCTTGACTCAAACCCCTATCTTCCGAGTTTCTCGAGTTGTCTTACTGTGAAGGAAAGCCTTTCCCTTGCTGAAGACAACATCATATCCCTTGTCTTCTAACATCGCCACAGAGATAAGATTATTCTTCAATCCTGGAACATGCATCACTTCCTTCAATACAAAGGGTTTACCAGACTCCCTCTCAAAGGAAATGGTACTGATACCGGTCGCACTGTATCTACCATCATCGCCCATCTTGATGTGCACTCCAAGATCTTTCTCATCCAGATCAGAAAACAAATCTCGATCTCCTGTCATGTGAAAAGACGCACCACTGTCCAAGAACCATACCGATCCCATCACACTTGATACCAAGCATGCGATCAGTGAAAAATCCAGCTCAAACTACGAGGCTGAGACCTCTCCCACTGCAGATCTAGCAGCTTGCTTATTTTTCTTCTTCTGTGGACAATTTGTGGCATAATGTCTGTGCTAGTGATAGTGAAAGCACTTCACCTTGGACATGTCCTGCTTCTTGCCTTTCGCACCGAAATGAGAAGCTTTCTTATTCTTCCCCTTCTTTTCTTTGGCAGTCAAAGCGCAATTTTCTTCATCAGATGCCTTTGATGAAGATCCGTCCCTGGTATTCCACCTGATCTCCTCTTGCACAAGATCCGACCAAATTCTCTCCCATCCTAGCAATTTCTCCTGACCATTGATAGAGTCCTGATAGGAATGCCAACTCTTTGGAAGACCAAGGAGAGCCAAGCTCACCAAGTCCTCATCATCGACAGTCACCCCCACACTTCCCAGCTCATCCTGGCATTGGGTGAACTTCGTGAGATACTTGGGCATACTGTCTCCTTTCTCACACTTAATGTTTCTGAGTTTATCCTTGAGAGCAAACTTCCTCTAGTCAATCTTGCTTTGGAATAAATCTGTCAATGATTTCCACATCAAGTATGGAGAAGCCTTTCCATGCAGGCTGGATACAATGTGATCCTTCGTGCCCTCCAATAGAATCCTTCGACACTTTTCTGTCTTCTTTTGCCAAGCCTCAACGTGAGCAGCATCAGTAGGCTTTGGGACCTCAACATCTATGAACTCCTTCAACCCATTTTCATCTAACACCGCCTCCATCCTATCTTTCCATGCAATATAATTTGAGCTGCATTCAAGGGCATACTCCAATCGCAATCTGTTGAAAGCATTTCAACTTTGACACCAAGAAAACACTGTTACAAATTCGAATTCCACCAGCTCAAAACTCAACCGCTTCTGATCTAAAATTCGTGAGAACAAAGGATTTATCGTACAAAGATTGACTGTATGGGCATTTACCAGATATCTCACCTTCCAAAAGAAGGATGAATCCAGAGGCTACCTGGCCCGATTACAGACTCTGCCTAAAGAAATAAAATGTAATCACTTTTTGAATAATAGATCTAATGATCAACTTCCCTCTGATACCATGTAGAACTTTTTCTACAAATTAGCTAACTCTGATACCATGTAGAAATTTTGAATAATATAACACTTATTCACAGATCTTATCCTGATTATACACTATTTGCGGAATGCATGCATAATACATAACCTCCTCTACGTTGATCATCAATTTTGCGGAATTGAGAAACAATCGCATGCGCACATTGAAACATCAATCACACATATCAACACAGTATGTACTGGGGAAAGCATACAGCTGACAACCCCCAACTATCTATATATTATAATGATAGAGAACATGTAACAATACATAGTACAATACTCCTCACAAGTACTCAGTACTATCTCCACTTGCTACACACAAAGTAGCTCAGATCTGAATCAAGTCACAGGTTCAAATCTCCTCCACTGTTTTCCTGCCTCTACTGCGCAACCCAAGTTGAGAATAGATCTGATCCAAGCTCTTTTTCCCTTGGCTTTTACTATGCAATCCTCATTGGAAATCTCAATCAATGATTGTGCAAATCTCATGCACAGCTATAGTCACAACTGATAGTAGTCTCACCCTTTCACCCACCTCTAACGCTTGTCTCCATTGAATTGTCCATGCACTGAGTTAACTGATGTATTCTTTAGCCAATTTATGAGTTAATAATTAGTGAATTAATTAATAATTAATTCACATCACTCATCACTAGTGTATTTGGCAGTTAGACTAAATACAACTAGTTCAACTAAGTCAAACTAAACACAACTCCATCAACTCCTCAATCAACTCCACCAAACTCAATCACTTGAGTTCTAACTGAATTCCATCATGCAATAGCTCAACTAACCCATAGGAAAAGCGTATTTCCTTCTAGCAGTTTCATGTGCCACATCCGTAGCTCGAACTGAAGTGCTGCAAGAGGATAAGATAATGTTTATAGTCCAAATATTATTAAGAGCTAATAATATTCGATTATGCTATTTTTAGACTGGCAGTCTAAAAATAGACTCCGCCTATATGTCTAAAAATAGAAGCCCATCTATTTTTACCAACATGACAAATCATCCATAAATAGAATCCTACAACTCATAGACCATGATCCATATGTCTAAAAATAGACATAGTCTAAAAATAGACTTTGCGCCAAAAATAGCCTGCGGGCCCACTTAGTGAAGGTGACTTCTTTTCACTAAGATCCATCATCTTGTTGCATTTTCAACTATTTTGGACCTGGGGTCAGATTGAAATGTCCTACCAAAGTAAAATTAGGAGGGAATAAGGAGACCTACATTGCAATGGTCTCTGATTCAACTAAGGATGGAAAATAAACAGAAAATCATCCCCATGGGGTGGCTGCAAGGGGTGACCGTGGACATTCAGGGAGCAAGTGCGCTGGAAGATTTTGAAGTAATAAAGAGAGTGGATGATGGCAATCCCTAACCTACACTCATGGGAATTGACTGGGCTACTGATATGAACAGAGTAATCAATCTGAAGAAGCGAAATATGATCTTTGAGAAGAAATCACTACACGTAATAATACCCCTAGATCATGCTGAAAGATTGCGCTATATGGAACCAATCCACGATTATGAGAGTGATGATGATCTGGACTACATCTATAAGATAATAGTGCGAGACCAAGACTGGGTGAATCCCACCGTGGATGGATGGATTACATGGGATCGCGAGAGTTCCTTCACTTTGGACTCCGATGAAGAAATAGAACGTTGGCAGAATCAGTTACACGAAGTAACTACACTGAATTGCAACATGATGACCCAGTTGCTGCACTGTGTGTCATTAGAGGAAAGAAATATGCCTATTTATGATGGTCTAAATGAGGTAGATATATTTTTGGATGCATTTGAAAGATAGGTACTAGAAAAGCAGCGCTTCTAGGCCTTGGACAGGGCACTGCGCGCTACACACGCAAGATGGTGGGGTACACACAAGGGAAGCTTTGAAGATTGGCGCGAATGTAGGAGGATGATGAGAACATGATTTGGGAAGCCTAGGATGCAACTGTAAAACAAGTACGATGGGCAGAATGATCTGCATGCCCATCTGGCCAAATGGACGCATGCTTATCTAGAAAAGCCAAAACCTGAGTGGGTGCACCTATTCTGTCATACCCTAGATGCTATTCCAATGAATTGGTATATAAAAATAGAGCTTTGCCATAGGATAGGAAACTGGGATATCTTATGCGAAGGATTTATGATGACATTCATTTTTGAGGATAGGTTTGACAGTATTGATGAAGCACTACAAGAGGTGAAATCGACCATCTTTAGGATATCGTAGGATCCTTTAGACCTCATTTAGCCTGAACAGGCTACTAAGCTGAGTCACGTGATCAAATGTTATAAGGTAACTACTAAAAATGAGTATGAGGATCTTTAGAAGATTAACATTCTAGAAACAAAAGGCCACTGCAAGGTTCAAGGACTGCAGATTGAGAACCCTGATATAACCGCGCTGGTGAAAACAAAACAAGTGAACATTGGTACGGAGGTAGAACCCAAATTCGTGAATATTGGAGACAACTGGGATGACGTGATGATGGATAAGGTCATTGAATTTCTCCACGAATACCAGGAATTATTCCCTACCAAGTTTACAGATTTGAAAGGAATAATCGCAGACCTAGGAGTGATGAAGATCACGTTAAAGCCCGACGTGAAGCAATTTAAGTAGAGGCCTTACCACCTCAATCCGAAATACAAGGAGAAGGTCCACTTAGAGCTAAACAAGATGCTAGTGGTAGGCATCATTGAGCCTATGGAAGAATCCGATTGGGTAAGCCCAATTTTGGTGCAAGAGAAGAAGCAAAAGGATGAGATAAGGATATGTGTGGATCTCAAAAAACTGAATGATGCTTGTGTGCATGATCCTTTCACGACTCCATTCAAGGATGAAGTGTTGGGCAATGTAGGTGGCCAGGAAGAATATTCCTTCACTAAAGTGTTCTCTAGGTACCACCAAATCAAAATCGCGTCAAAGGATAGGAGCAAGACAACCTTCACAACTGAGTGGGGTTGTTTTCAATACACTGTAATGCAATTTGGATTGAATGCGTCTGAAATCTTTTCACTTGTGGTTGTTGTGGCATTCAAGGAATTTTTTCATAAGTTCCTCGAGGTATATTTTGATGATTGGATTGTATTTGGGTTGGTTAAGTGCCACATAGAAAGCTTGTGCCTGATGTTGGATACCTATCAAAGATACTAGATCGTACTCAATCTCAAGAAGTGTCTATTTTTCATTCCTTTTGGGAAATTATTAGGGCATGTGGTTTTCAGACAAGGACTGATGATAGACCTCACGAAGATCACGGTGATACTGAACTTGGATGCACCGACGATTGTGAAACAAATGCGTGCTACTCTGGGACATACGGGATATTACAGAAAGTTTATCAAAGGCTATGCCCTGATCACCCCACCAATTGAAAAATTGTTGAAGAAGGATATCATGTTCTGCTAGAATGATGACTGTAAGAGAAGCTTGGATATATTGAAAGAAAAGATGGTTACCATTTCGATTCTAGTCTTTCCGGACTGGAAAAAAGAGTTTCATGTACAATTCGATGTGTAATGTATAGCGTTGGGGGTAGTACTAACACAGGATGGAGGAAAAGGCTTAGACCATCCTATCGTGTTCGCAAGCCGCAAATTATCCAAAGCAAAGAAGAACTATTCTACAACTGAATGAGAGGGGATAGCTATGGTGTATGCACTCCAGAAGTACCGACACTACTTTCTAGGAGGCCATCTTAAGATGTATACGAATCACTCCACGCTGAAGTACTTGGTCAATAAGCCTGTGTTAGGGTGGCGAATCTGCAGATGGCTCTTATTATTCCATGAGTACGATTTTGAAGTTGTTGTGAATCATGGATGATTGAATGGAGGACTAGATCATCTGTCACGCATTGAAACAGGGGAGGAACCTACTAACTTGGAAGAAGGATTGCCTGACATGCAACTATTTGCATTTCATGTTGTGGATGGTCATTTCGAGGATATAATACACTTCCTAACAACAAGAACTACACTAGAAGGATACTCTTTCCAGCAAAATAAGGAATTAGTGGTGCATGCGATAGATTTCTCTGTCATTGTTGGGCATCTATACAAGATGGGGACTGATGAGATATTGCGACAATATGTACCTAAGTTTGGGGGTGTGTTGTCTTGTTTGGGCCTGACCTAGGTTTAGAGTTAATTAGCCAAAAAAATCCCTATACTACTGGCCCTTTTGTCCATAGTCTGTGGAGCGTGGACTGAGGTCTCACCCGAAGTAGTATGGGGGGGTGTTGGAACCAGATTTCCGCACCCTTGAGATGTCTGAGGGGTTTATTTGGTCCAACTATGAGTCCCTTCACGCAAGTTACTTCAAACACTTCCCTAGCCTTCGCACCCTGATATATTCACCTTTGCACAGCCCTAACCAAGGGTTGTGGGGCTTTTGCACTGCTGGAGCAGTGATCTACACTATTTCCCTAAGTCACACTTGATATCTTACTTATCTTCTTATAACAGTTAGTTATCTTCGCATAAACAGATGCCTTATATTCCATTTACTTATTCAACACATTCATATGAGTTCATGTAGTAAATAAATAGCAAACTTGCAATTCATACCCAATAATACATAAACCAGGAAAAGATACACATAAATATGGTAAAACTTCTCTTTTATTAATTCTTCCCATGGTCACAGACTCGACCTGCCCTGCACACTCAGCTGTGGACTACTAGGCCTCTGTGCACTCAGCTACAGAGCCTTCTCCTATTCTACGACCCAAAGACACGACTTACACTTTGACTCAATGCTTCATCAATTCCTTAGATCCATCCCTGCTTCCTTAGATTTCTTTCTACACTTAGAGCCTCACTCTATTCATACAATCCCATTGTCCGTAGACAATGGGTAGATATTTCAAACCAACATTACATTACAAAAACAAGGGCAGAAAACACTATGACTCTATTACGACTTCGCACTCCGCATCCACAATTCATGGAGTCTTTACAATGGACTTAGTCAAAACTTGGGCTTTAAGCCCCAAAACATGCCTTGGGGGGGATTCCATGCCCAACAGACCTCCAACACAAACATCATGACTTGCCCTCAAGTCACTCTGTCGGTGTGGAGATCTTTGCATGAAGACCCTCCAACTCTGCTCGGACAGCTACAAGGTCGGAAACACACTGAATGGTTGCCTGTTGAATCTCCTATACTCCTTATTCCGAGACCATGGTGTTAGAATTGCTCCCTTTCATCTGTTCCTACGTCCCTTTCATTTGCGTGAGCTTTCCTTCAATTGTTGCTGTAATGACGAAGGCCTCATCAATCCAAGGCTGAATGCACGCATTCAAAACTGCCTCTCTATGTCGCGCTGCGTCTACTTGTTCTTTGTGCGCTTTGGCCTCTTGCATTCGCGCAAGCCTCTAAGTGAGGGCCATTGTTTGCATGCTCCCTTTGGTGCTGTCATACTACTGTTGGAGCTCATCCGCCTTTGTCTCTAAGTGCTAGATGTTAGGGTCCTCCTATAGATTGGTGAGGACCTCGAATGACTCTTCCAACATTTTGGTGCAGTCCCTTACTACACTGTTGATCTCCTCCATATCCGATGTAATAGCACTGGCATGTTGTTCCCTTACTTCTGGAGGAGTGGAAGGCTACTCTTGCAACCACAGCTCTGTTATCTGAAGGTTCAGCTCCAGCTAAACCTTGGTCATTTCTTCTCAGGCCTCGCACACCCCTGCTGCTAATCTGTGGATGCGAGCATCGGCTAGTGCTTTTGCTGGGATGGCCAGCTTAGGGATCATCTCGTAGGCTTCTTCTAGTACTTGTACCATCTACCTATTTTGCGACATGACCTCGACGTGCTGCAAGCTCAACTGCTCCATGTTGATCTTCTGCTCGCTTAGCACCTGCAATGCGCGGCTCTTCTTAGGCTGCATTTTCGCAGTAATCCCATCCTGAAGAACGTAGAGTGTCTCTCGCGGGAGTGTAGCCATGTTGATCCCTATCCCTTTTATTGCATTAACTGTAGGCCGATCAGCCTCATTTTCTATAACTAGTGCCCCTTCTGGCAACACTATTGTGTGGGTTGTGCGAGCACGCAACATTTCCTCGGCTGCAGCTGTCCCTACTACAAGGCTGGTCGAAGGAATACTTGCTTGAGTAGTGCGCACCTGCAACTTCTGAATCTGCACTTGGAGGGCCTCCAACATAATCTGATTCTCCTTCGCGAATTTCTGGAGGGCCTCGGTGGTGATGTCACGCACTGTCGCTCCTATGTCATGCAGATCACCCTCATTAAAGGTGGTCGAGTTGATAGACAACCTAGATGCTTTTACCTTCTTGCGCGGCCCCATCTGTTCGCTCAAGCGTTGGTGCTTTGCTTGTGTTGAGAATGTTTGTGGGTCTACGCTGCCCTCATATACCCCCATTTCCATCTCCTTCTCCTGCTCCTGCTCCTGCTCAAGCAAAGGTGACTTCTAGTCCTCACGTGCCTTCTCTGCTGCCTTCTGTGCTACTATTGCACCCTTTTTTTCTCTGTTGTTGTCTGCATAGCATCTCGCACCTCCTGCGCTTTTGATCCCGCTACTTCTTTCCATATCTTTTCTACCAAATGCGCCACACATAGTTTTTCCTCCTCCTTCTTCTTCTGTGCAGCAAATTTTTCCAGTGCGGAGATGTTCAGAGCATGCCACTCTGGTGGCCTCGTCTCAAGCATATCGAAGATCACATCATCGGTGGCTATGAAGGGTAACTCGCCCCACTTCTTAGCAGGGTCCTTGCGCGCCTTGAGGTATATGTGATGAAAGTCTGCTTTAAATTCTACAAAACTTTGTAGGTTGTTGTAGACAGTGGGTGATAATCACAACTTGCAATTAATCCCCTTTCTGATGTTCATCTCCATGAACACCCAAAATATCTTGTTGTCATGGATCCGATTTGCATCCTTAGTGGCCCATAGCGAAGCGTACTTCATGGCCTCTGGGAGATCCCTTGCAATTGTGGGGAACTAGCTGTCCTCTGACAATTCTCCCGCCACCAACACTATGGACAACAGAAGCCATGCACAGTGGAATGTTTTCCCTTGTTCCTATGCCTCGCAGAAATTTTCCAAGAACTCTTTGCACAAGAATTGACACCAGTTAAATTGGACCCCTTCTGCACACTATTCAGCAAGTGCTACCACTAGCACGGGTACCTCATCTAGGCGGCACTTCCACATGAGCTTACCTACCAGCATATGGATCGCAACTTTGACTGCTTTGCTGTTGATGCTGGATATTGCGTAGCCTCTTTTCTTCTTCTCTAGCTTGTATTTCTTTTTCATGGCCTCTACGATGGCCAAATCGCTACTCTTTCCTTCCGAAATGTCTGAGGGGTCCTCTCCTTTACATGGGAGCCAGGAAATGCGATGGATTAAGTGGTCTCTGATGGGGATGGGATCCTCCAGCCATAAACACCCACCATGCACTAGGTAGAGGAGCTGCCTAATGATGAAGATCATCACTGGGGTGCGGTGGTAATGCAGCACCCAGAGCAAGTTTAATAACCCTGCCTTTTCAAATCCATGTAACCACTTTCGCGGTTGCTATTCTATAACCCCCACTGTAGTGTTTTGCTTGGGCTTCATGAGCTTCACAGTCTCTAGGTGAGGGAATTTCTCATGGTCAGTGAGATCCCAATCTTCAAACATCAAGTTCGACACCTGTCCTAGGTGCGTGCCCTAAAAAATGATATTGTGTGGGAGTATCAAAGTCTATAGAGAGCTCTTGATCTCATCGAGGTCCTTGGGCACCTTTGCCTTCCCCTTCCATGGGGGGATATACATGGGCAACTTTGTTGGAGGGTGCGCAGGCTCAATTTCTTCCTCCATGCCCTCATCCTCGTCTTCTTCAATTATGAGGTCCTCCAGGTATTCTTCCTCCTCATTAGTTTCCAGGTTAATTACTTTCCCTTTTTCCTCCATCGTTAATTTGGTGCATAGTGGTTTTGAGGGGACACACGCACCAGAATCATTGGATGTTTGTATTTCTTTGGTCTCAATGTGGACGTTGATTTAGGGATTTCTACAACAATCTCGGTGCCTTTAGGAGCATCTTCTACGGTCAAGGCCTATGTGGCCTCTTCGGTGGTCATCTTTGCAATTTCCCTAGCTTCCTGAGACATTGCCATATTGCTCGTCTAGAAATCTATCAATCACTCAATGAAGGGCTCAATCAATGCTCTGCATAGGGCAACTAGGTCTCGGCTCAGAATACACGGGGCATATGAAAACTCAATTCACAAATGACAAAGTGTTGTTTGTTGGGCATCCCTTTGTAATTTATAGCACCTTTTAAATTTGAATTTGACCATTCCCCCTAAATCCGGTCCATTAATGCTCCCTTGGCAGCAGATTTTCCTAAATCTTACCCATAAAGTGCATCTTAAATGCTTGTTGCCCGCTCCATTTGGTCTCAAGTCAAGCATCACATTGTGAATAGTGACTACAATGGTCACTTTCCAGCCAACCCGCATGGCAGCGCAGTCCTCCTTGCACAGTCGCGGACCTTGTGACACTTTGCTCCTGCGCGCAGCCTCGACATCACGTAGCTCCTAGGCAGAGAAGTTTATAGTCCCACACCTTCTTTCAACTTCCTGGGGCCCTAAGACTGTACTTCCCATGGCTAGTCAGGTGGCTGCACCACCTGTATAGGGTTTCAACTAGTCATCCATCACTTTTCCTGGAAAACATCCACCTTTGAACATTACTGGCTGCGTCACACACTTTATCATTTGCAGTGCGCCACCATGGGTGATCCCTTTAGTAATATGCAGTCCAATCCAAGGCATCAGGCTAATCAACTCTCGGCAGTAGTCCCCAAATTTGTCAACATAATCGTGCGCACCCTGTTTTTTCACCCTATTTTTCTTATCGAGAAAATCCTTCTTTATTTCGTCCCCCCACTTCTTGACTTTTTCTTCCACTAGAGCACTTTTCTCCCTTAATTGCACCCTTTCTTTCATAAGTTCTTGGAGCCTATGACCACCCTGTCAGATTTTTTCCTCAGATCTCAAGCATTCTGCCTCATTCAGCTATTCAATCCCTTCTTCCAAGACTCCAGAAGTCATCATATCTTTCGGTGCTGCTAGGCGCAGACTAGGCATTTTATACTCTATGGGGATTACAACATTCGCTCCATACTCCAACCTCGAAGGTGTTTGCTCTATCAGTTTCTTGCATGTTGTCCTATAAGCCCAGAGAACCGCTGGTACGTGCAGGTCCCAATCATTATGATGCGCATCATATAGCATGTTCAGTGCTTCACACACTTTGTTAAAGGCTACTACATGGATAACCTTCGGCACACTCGTTTTCCCCATACTCCATTGTTCCAACTGGAGGGGTCGTTTGCGCAATTACCTTGCCCGCACATGCTTATTGACTTTGTCTCCTAACGTGAAGTCTGTGTGCATCCATAGGTTTTTTAAGATATTCCTGTATCCATCTGGACAGGTGCGCGCACGGAGCGTTCTATCTGGAAATCTTGTCGCTTAATCTCATTTGAGGCTTCCCAAACCACATGTGCATCATTATCTTGCATTTGCACCAGTCCTCAAAGCTTCCTTGGTGCATGCCCCACCCCGTCGCAAGCGTAGCGTGCAGTACCAATTTCAAAGCCTGGAAACGTTTCTCTTCTGACACTTCTCTTTTGAATTTGTTTAGGAAAGCATCTACCTCGCTTAACCCATCATACATAGGTAGCTCTCTTACTTCCATTGATACGTAGCACAATGATCTTGTAATCATGTTGCAATTCAGGGTGGTTACCTCGTGTAACTGGTTCTGCCATCACTCTATCTCTTCATCTGAATCCGATGTACCAGAGCTTTCGTGCTCCCATGAGATTCACCCATCCGTGGTGGGATTTACTCAATCTTTCTCTCGTGCAGTTATCTTGTAGATGCAGTCTAAGTCATCGTCGCTTTCATAGTCGTGCCCTGGCTCCATGTAGCACGATTGTTTTGTAGGGTCCAAAGGTACAACTAAGCGCAGAGACATTTTCTCAAAAATCATCTTGCGGTTCTTCAGATTTATCACCCCATTCATGGCAGTGGCCCAATCCATTCCTAATAGAACAGGGTAGGGATTGTTGTCATCAACAATCTCTATCACTTCAAAGTCTACTAGCGCACTTGCTCTTTCAATATCTATGGTGATTCCATGCAATCTCCTCATAGGTATTATCTTTTGCTGGTTCACCATTTGTAGCTGGATATAATACCATTACAACATAGGCCTCCCCATGTGCTCCCATGTCTGCTTCAGCAGGACGTTTGCGTTTGATCCTAGGTCCAGAATCACTTGGTCCATCTCCAATCTGTGTGGTCAATCTCATTTCTCTTCCTCTACTCATCGGATGCTTTCAAATCTTCTGGACTACACGTGGTTCTCCTGGCGCGGTCCTAGCACATTTATTAATGAGTTCCTGCAATCCCTTTACAATATTACTATCATGCGGTAGCTTCATGCATGCTTCTAGGAATTTCATGAGCATCGATGGGTCCATTTCCGTCTTTGATCTGTCTTTGCTTCCTGAAGTGGATGCATTAGTGAAGCTCTTCCTAGCTTCCAAGAAGGTTTCCTTAGCACAGTCCAAATCAAACTCTATTTCTTTCGTCAGAGCCTTGTGAACCCAAGTACTATCTTTAGGCTGCTTTCCTTTATCATCCCGTGTTGTAATTCCATTTTGAGCACAATTTTTACGTTGGGGTCTTCCTTGCGCATCTCAAACCTTATCATTTACAAGTTTCTGAGTTGGCATAGGTTGGAGCACTCCCTTGTCATGCAGCCTCACTATCAGTGTGGGAGAATCCTTCGTCTCATGATCAAACAATGTACAATACAAGCATGAGAGGCACGTTGGATTTGTACAATCATGGGCATAATGTCCTGCCCCCCCCCCCGCAATTGTAACATATCAGTTCTTTGTGAGCTCTTCTAGGTCCTCCTCCACCTCGGCCTCATCCGTGCCCCTAAAACCCGGTTTACGCCACTCCTGTGTTCTGGTCAAGGGGCCATGTTTCAGCCTGAAATTTGTAGGTTGGACTCCTATCCATCATCAGCTCATAACTTCTACAGGTGCACTTGTCGTGTCCTACTAACCTAAAAAAAATACAGAACAATTGTTGGAGATTCTACGTGTACTTCTGCAATAAATGGCAGTTGTCCTTAGCATGTTTTCCTCCTATTTGACAAATTGTGTACCTAAAAGTAGGCACAATGCTAGTTCCTTCTTGTGCCTTTGGTCTTAACGACATCGGTCCTCCTCCTGCGAGGTAATTCACGAACAATGTGTAGTGGTCCTTGCCATGACCCTAACCCTTACATTTAACACACCATACCTCGTCGTGCACTTCTGGGTGATTTGTCCTATCCTATTTCAGACTCTACATCTCAAGGCACAAGTTTTTCAACTACGCATGGATCTGCTGAACTCCTAGGTTAGGATCCTGTATTTGGGTTTAATGCAGCCTCATTGCGATCTCCAAGGCCTCGGACTGAGTTGTTATCCTCTATTGTGATAGTGCGTTCCTTAAATGTGGCGTTAGTAATGTTACAAACCATTCGTGGTGTTGTCCATCCATCAAACTCATATTAGCTTCATGAATTGTGCACTTCAGTCTTTGATCCAACTCCCAAGGAGTCTCGCCTGGTAGCATCGTGATCTCCTTGAACCCAATGATTGACTGTGCTTCTCACTTTGGTCTTCTAAAATCTCTGTTCAACACATTTTGGATGTCTGTGATACTCGCATTGTCATTAGAATGTTTAATATACTAGGCCGGTGCACGATCTTGTAGAGTGCTGACTAACGTCACTTTCTTTATATTGTCATCTGTAACTCCCTGTGCTTCCCATACAATTTTTATCATGAACCAAAACGGGTCTGGATCTTCATTTCCTACTCCCTTGAACACCAAAAACTTTATCGTGCTTTCCATATTGACTCGCAGTGGTGGCGGAGGTGGTATGGGCGAAGATGGGGGTGAAGGCGGTGAAGCTGGTGGTGGAGTGGGTGGGGGTGGTATGCGCAGAATCCTCTGCCTTATCAAATTGATCACACTTCTTGGTGAGACCTTCACGAGCTCTTCCTCATTCCCTCATGGAGGTGAAATCAAGGGGCTAGTTTCTAGTTCTGCACTACCTTCATTTCTATAAATTCTCCCACTTCGCATAGCCCTAAACATTAATTTATTTGCATAATCCGCTTTTCACACAATAGCATTTTAATCCAAGTGTTCAAAGACTTAACATACTTACCTTGTGGTCCTTTGAGGAAGCGTCACTTTGCCTCGCTATAGTTGACTGAAGTATCTACCGCGAACTTAGTGATGAATCCTCCTATAATTTGATCGAGCCAGTGATCAACAATGCACGCGCGATCTTATCCTCCAATGCTTCCAATCTGTGCACCAACTCTAGGGTCCACACAATAAGACTGTTGAGCTTGAACCTACCTTGGCTATCTGTTAACTTCACGATCCACTCACATAGCTAAGGAGGGAAATATGGGAAGAAAATTTTGTGGATCTCTATGTACAAGTAGCAGTCTAACCACTCTTATTTTGATAGTCCTGGATTCCTATTCTCATGTACTGTGAACTCATGAATTCTTGTGTCCAACCAACCTTCAATTTCTTTCTTAGTTGGATTCAAATGATATTACATCAGACATCTCTATGTAGATCCTGGTCCCAGCGACGGAACCCTTTGTTGGCTTGTTGGGGCCTAACCTAGGTTTGGAGTTAATTAGCCAAACAAATCCCTGTACTACTAGCCCTTTCGGTAACAGTCCGCAGAGTGCGGACTGAGGTCTCACCCGAAGTAGTATGGGGGGGTGCTGGAACCAGGTTTCCGCACCATTGAGATGTCTGAGGGGTTGATTTGGTCCAACTGTGAGTCCCTTAGCATATGTTACTTCTCACACTTCCCTGGCCTTTGTGCCCTAACATATTCACCTTCGCACAACCCTAACCAGGGGATGTGGGGTTTTTGTGCTGCTGGAGCAATGATCTGCACTATGTCTTTAAGTCACACTTGAGATCTTACTTATCTTCTTATAAGAGTTAGTTATCTTCACGTAAATAGATGCCTTATATTCTATTTACTTATTCAGCACATTCATATGAGTTCACACAGTAAATAAATAGTAAACTTGCAATTCATACCCAATAATACATAAACCAGGAAAAGATACACAAAATATTGTAAAACTTCTCTTTTATTAATTCTTCCCATGGTTATAGACTCGGCCTGCCCTGCGCACTCAACTACGGATTACTAGGCCTCTACGCACTCAGCTACAGAGCCTTCTCCTACTCTACGACCCAAATACATGACTTACACTTTGACTCAAAGCTTCATCAATTCCTTAGATCCATCCCTGCTTCCTTAGATTTCTTTCTACACGTAGAGCCTCGATCTATTTATACAATCCGATGGTCCATGTACCATGGGTAGATCTTTCAAACCGAAATTACATTACAACAACAAGGGTGGACAACCCTATGACTCTATTACGACTTTGCGCTCTGCACCCTCAATTCGTGGAGTCTTTACAATGGACTTAGTCAAAACTTGGGCTTTAAGCCCCAAAACATGCCTTGGGGGGGATTCCACGCTGATGGAGAAATTGTTGAAGAAGGATTTCATGTTCTGCTGTAACGATGATTGTAAGAAAAGCTTGGATATATTAAAAGAAAAGATGGTTATCGCGTTGATTCTAGTCTTCCCAGACTAGAAAAAAGAGTTTCATGTACATGTTGATGTGTCATGTATAGCGTTGGGGGCAGTATTAACACAGGATGGAGGAGAAGGCTTGGACCATCCCATCGCGTTTGCAAGCTGCAAATTATCCAAAGCAGAGAAGAACTATTCTACCACTAAACGTGAGGGGCTAGCTATTATGTATGCACTCCAAAAGTACCGAGATTACTTGCTAGGAGGCCATCTTAAGATGTATACGGATCACTTCACATTGAAGTACCTAGTCAATAAGCCTATGTTGGGGGGGCGAATCTGTAGATGGCTCTTATTGTTCCAAGAGTATTTTGAAGTTGTTATGAAGCCTGGAAGATTGAACACAGGACTAGATCATCTGTCGCACATCAAAACAAGGGAGGAACCTACTGACTTGGAAGAAGGATTGCCTGATGTGCAACTATTTGCAGTGCGTGTTGTGGATGGTCATTTTGAGGATATAATACACTTCCTAACAATAGGAACTGCACTGGAAGGATAATCTATCCAGTAAAAGAAGGAATTAGTGGTGTGCACGGCAGATTTCTCTGTCATAGCTTGGTATCTATAAAATATAGGGATTGATGAGATATTGCAACGATATGTAATAGAGTTTGAATGAAGAAACATCCTTGCAGACACTCATGGGGGTACTACGGGAGGACATTATGCATGGAGAGCAACTGCGTAGAATATTCTACGCGTTGGGTTGTGATGGCCAACCCTTCACCAGGATTCAAAAGCATATTGCAAGGTGTGTGATGTATGCCAAAGAATGGGTAGGCCATCACAAAGGGATGAAATGCCTTTGAATCCACAAATGACATTGCAACCCTTTAGAAAGTGAGCAACAGATTTTGTAGGACCCCTTTAGCCACAAGGGAAAACAGGAGCAAGGTACATTATCACTGCAACGGAGTATTTGACTCGTTGGGCAGAAGCGCAGCTGGTGAAGGATTGCACAGGTGCAACGACTACAAAGTTCCTATTTGAGCATGTACTGACGTGATTTTGATGTCCACTGATCTTAATGAGTGATCATAGTACGCACTTCTTGAATGAGATGATCAGCACACTAACGGAGGAATTTCAGGTATATCACCAGAAGAGCACGCCTTATCACCCATAGGATAACAGGACAATGGAGCCATTCAACAAAGTTCTTGAAAATGCACTAACCAAGGTTTGCAATGATCAGCAAAGTGATTAGGACCTATGCATACCTGTTGTATTTTGGGCTTATCGAATGACATGCAAGAAGTTGATGGGACAAACCCCTTTTAGGCTTTTCTATCGTGTGGAAGCTGTAATGCCTATGGAATACATCGTGCCTAGTCTGTGCATAGCAATGCCCACAGGTATGAAAGATCGCAGAGCCCTAGAAGAGAGGCTCGCATAGCTAGATGAGCTCGAAGAAAAAAAAAAATTGGCTGGATTTCACCAGCAGGTCCAAAAGTAGTGCAAAAAGGCATGGCATGATCGACACATCAAGATGCACACATTTAAGGTAAATGATTTGGTTTTGTTTTATGATAGTAAATTTTATAAATTCCCCAGAAAATTCAGGATGCATTGGTTAGGGCCTTATGTTATTAAGGAGATTACCGATGGAGGAGAAGTACAGTTGGTCAAGTTAAACGAAGAACCATTCCCAAGAAGGTGAATGGTAGTCACTTGAAGCCATACACTAGCAGTTAGGCCATGTGACTAACTAAAATGGCACAGTATTAGTGCTCCAGGTAGCTGAAAGGAGGCATGGGACTATAAACTACAATTCCCAAGTTGGGGAGTTGCGCAATTGGAAGATGGTGCGAAGCAAGGACGTGTCACTGGGTCTGCGACATCATGGAAGGAGCTGTGCTACCCAAGGAGAAATTGCATAGGTCAGCTGGAAAGTGACCATTAAAGTCACTATTCATAAAAAGACGTCAGAAGTGAGGCGAAATGGAGTGGGAAAATGATATTTAAGAAAAAATTTATGGCTTAGATCCTTGAAAATATACTGCCAATCCGACATTAATGAACTAATTTCTGGGGGAACGGTCTGATTTGAATTCAAATTTCCCTATAAATTACAAGTGGTTGTCTAGCAAGAAACACTTGGAATTTTTAGTATTCAGCTGTTGAGCTCTCAGATGCCTATGGACCTAGAGTTTTTCAAGGCTCTCGAATAGACTCCTGCATTTGAGAACTTGCCTAAGACATCACGAGTACTGATAGACAGTATTATGTCATCACCCCCAGAAATTATCAACACACAGCAAGTGGTAGAAGAGTCGACACAAGAGATGGAGAAAAAAGGTCAAAGAAGTTGCCCCAGAAGTAGCCGAAGTACTGGTGGAGGTCCCTAAATCTCTGAGAACGTCAAGACCAAAGCCAACCCCAACCAAGGAGATCGTGAAGGAAAATAAGGGCAAGAAGCCTACCATCCCAATGTGCATGTCACTGAGATGGAAGCCATCAAAGCCCACTGTCCAGGAGAAATGCAAGTCTATAAACCTAGAGGCAGAAGCAGAGGATATCAAAGACATCCCCATGGACGATGAGGATGTGGGAATGGAAATAGAGGAGGTTGAAGCCTAGGGTGTGGACCCTATTACATGGTTGTCGGAGTATGTCCCTCCATGCAACCCTAAGTCCAAGGTCCCAAAGGACATTGATGAAAGTAAGACTCCCCTGAAAACCCCATTGCTACTAGATGAGATCACTTTTGACGATCTGTGTTTGGCACAGGTGCTGATTTTGAAGCTCAAAGACTAGGAATTGGTAGATGATGAGAAGTTCCTGCACTTGGAAACTAAATACCTGATGCAACGCATCATAGACACAATGATGGGAATGACTACACTAGAGTCGTGAAGTGGCTCAGAGGAGTAGAGAAGGAAGGACTACTCAACCTGCTTTGGGTGCCGCACTATAACTGCACCCCCATGATAGTTTTAGTCATCAAGTAGCTGAAGTTCTTAGTGCATGATGGGTGTCTGTGGTTGGAGGAGCTGATACCAATCACCGATATGTTGATTCACCGCATCAAATGCCTATCATATACAGGAAAAAATCCAATGATGATTTTTGGTGGCAAGGGTGATGAGCTGGCGCTCGCAGAGTCAATGAAAGAGAAGTTCAAATTGGTGAAGAATTTGCATGGGTATGCAATCTCCATCATCTGCGGATGTGGAAATGTTGTGCCGATGAGGTGTCGGTGCCTATCATCGTGATTGCACAGTAGTGCATGGGAGGAGTCTAGTTTAACTAGTTGGACTACCTTCACAGTGAGTTCTTGGAAAACATCTACAAGGCGCAAGAGAAAAGCAAGACATTCCATTACACATGGCTCTTGCTATCAATTATGCTTGTAGCATGGGAGCTACCAGAAGAAAGCCAATTTCCCTCGGTCACGCTGGACCTTCCTGAAGCAGCGAAGTACGCTTCGATGTGGGTGACAAAGTATGCAGAGTGTGTTTGAGACAACAAAATATTCTAGATCCTAATGGAAATGAATATCAGGATGGCTATCAATCACAGGACATGATTGTTGCCCACGGTATATGCTAACCAGTAGAGTTATGCCAAATTCAAAGCTGATTTCCATCAGATCTCAATCAGGGTGCGGAAAGACCCTACACAGAAGTGGTAGGACTTGCCGTACCTAGCCACAGATGATGCCATTGATGCGGTATTGGATAAATGGTTGATGGAGTGGTGCACCTCCACAGACTTGGTGGTGGGTGGAAGCAATTCCGCCACACAACAAAAGAAGGATGAGTCCAAGTTGAAGATGGTGCAGCTGGTCGAGAATAGGAAGAAGGGGGCCAATGAGAAGGCTGAGGTATAAAAGGAGGTAGGAAACAAATAGGAGGCACAGAGCGGGGCTCTGACAAAGGCACACGGTTTCCTTCACCTGCAACTCAAGAAGCAGACACAGAGCAACACGACGCGGACCCGCAGGAGACGTTTGACCATATTAAGTGCCTGAGAGAGCTGGAAAAGGGAGAATCCAGAAAGAAGTCCAAGGCGACCAAGACCTCGCTAGACCCCATCACACTAATGGAGGGAGACTTATACGACATCAGTGACACAATTAGAGATGACACCACGGAGGCTCTGCAGCAATTTGAAAAGCCGCAACAAATTTTCCTATGGGCCATCCATACTGGACTATAGGAGTTGCAGGCCCGTGCATCGCATGTTGGTACGTCGTCTACCAGCTTGGCTATCATCATATCAAAGGCTGCTGATATGTTGCACACGAAGGCTTCCAGTGCACTAGTGCTGCTGGATGGAGCACTGACAAATAAAAATTAGGATGATAGGCCCACTATTAGCACCTTGAAGGGAATAGGATTGAACCTAGTAGAACTCCCACATGAAGCACTCCACTCCTTGCAGGATGGAGTAATTGCAGAGCTGAGGGTTCACAAGCACCACGCCCTCCAAGTGATCAACGAATAGAGAATATACAATTAGCAGATGGCCTTGCAGAGTAATGTTGCCATTGCAGCAAAGGCCGAGGTGACCATCCAGAGAACGAATATCATACAAGTCATGGAGGAGGCTTGCAGAATGGTCCCAAAATTTTCCATTCTAGAGGACGAGCCAGCCAAAGTCTACATCCATAAAATGGCCACAAGGGTGCGTAACACTCAAACAGAAATGGCACGGGTTCAATTGGAGTTGAGCTTGCAGATTATAGAGTTTCAGTTGGGAGCTCAACCTTTGACACCACTAGAGGTAAAGGAAGAATGGGTGGCCCCTGTCACAGAAGCAGTCACGGTAGTGGAGAGTGTAGTAGCAGACAACACCCAGTTATTTGAACAATTGTTTGAGGTCCTCACCAGCTTGCAAGAGGACCCAAACATCTAGAGGCTCGAGATTGAAGCGCATGAACTCCAACAATGCTATGACGAAGTTAAGGGCATAACACGAACCGTCACAATGACATAGAGGTTAGCCAAGTTGCAAGAAGCCAAGTAGATGAAGGAGCAGGTGGATGTAGTGTTGCACAAGGAAGCAGCGTTGAAGGCTTGACTCAAGCCTTGGATGGGGGAAGCTTATGTAGTTACAAGAAACATTGAAGGAAAGATTGTGACTCTGCAAGCCATGCAACAACAACTTTAGGCTAATAATGCAGGGGCAGTAACTGAGAGGACAGTCGAAGATGCGAAGCAGGCAACAACTCAGTGCACAATAGAAGTTGCAGTCTATTAGGTTCCTATACCAATAGGAGTTAGAATTTTGAATGACTAAGGATAAGCCTTGCAATATTGTACATACCTTTTCTTTCTGCAAATGTTTTCCATATTAAAAAATTAAAAAATGTAAAGAGGTATGTCCTAAAAGAACAATCAAAGGACAAAAAGAATGAAAAGGTAAAAAAAATGAGAATATATGAACCCCAAAAGACAAAAATAAATCATGAAAATGTGCAAGTCAAAATGCCACTACTATTTACTTTTTATGCATAATAAATGATTGTGTGCAACTTGTTACTCATGCCACAATCCATGATAGTCAAATTATTTAAAATTGGCTATTTCATGTTTTAGATTTTAGGTTTATAGTTAGAGAATAAAATATGACCAAACAATATAATCTTGGCAGATCATTAGATAGATAGAGTAAATAAGAGGAGCTCATCAGTTTAATCTAAGCCCTTGGATTATATAAGGTTAGAATTAGATAGTTTACTTTGTCAAAGAAAAGAAAAAGATTGATAAGGGTTTGCTAGCCTAAATGCACCCTAATAAAGTGAAGAAAAAATGGTAGGATG
Organism: Pinus tabuliformis; assembly: GCA_031772625.1. Lineage (NCBI taxonomy): Eukaryota > Viridiplantae > Streptophyta > Pinopsida > Pinales > Pinaceae > Pinus > Pinus tabuliformis. Next base: position 1,013,104,613 of record CM062804.1, read on the forward strand.
AGTAAGAGGGTAAGTAGTAGAAAGGTTGCAAGAATATCATGTGATTATGCAAAAACACTTATGTCATTATCTTAAATGCAATTTTCAAAAATGCATAAGTAGTGGACAAAGCAAAAAACAATGGTTCACAATATGGTTTATTTAACACCCCCTCATTTATTTCACTCCTTCACTTCACTAATTCCCTTTCATAATAAAATATTAATACCTATAGTTCTTTAAGTAAAAAAGGCTCAGAGAATTTCTCTGACTTCTGGTGGGACCGGACCCTCGGCTTGATGACTGAAGGAGGAAAGGTGTTAAATTCCCTTGCAATTCATTCATCCCCCTCACAAGAACCCCTTTTCCTAAAGGTTAAATTCATTTTTCCTAGGAAAACCCCATGATAAACGTATTTTATGCAAAAAACCCACCAAACTACATTTATCCTAAGTACTAAATATATGGAAAGCACATAATTTTTTGTATACCTAAGTACAATACCCCTTCCACTCATTTCACATCATATTAACTTTTAATTAAATATATAAAATTCCTGAAAGACCCATTAGCCCATATATATTTAACTCCCTTATATAAAATAACCCCACCCCTTAGTTTAGTTATAAACTATATCACGACCCCATATCCCACAAAATATATTAAAATCCTACCCTCAATCCTTAATCCTGTATTAAGGTGCCCCCAATGATATTTAGTGTTAATTTAATCCTATACTGCTAGTAATTAGACCCATGGGCCCCGTGAAAACTTTAGGTGTAAACCATTGTGAAACTCCATCACCCGACCACCGTAGATTGTCCCTTCCCCACATCTAACGGCCCATAGTCATATCATTCGCGCTCGATGTCTGTCCCTTACCAACCCGATAAGGTAGTTTTCCTCCTGACCCCCAATGCTATGTGTCAAATGATGAATGGATTCAGGAAACCCCTCCCGAATATTGGCCGAACCAAAAAAGTGGCGTGATGGCCCTCCTAAATCGCTTCCCCCATTTAACCGAAAAAACTGCCACTGTTCATCAATCAATGAACCTGCAAAATTAATGTTTTTTCTATATAAACCCAATTACCCATCTTTTCACTCTTTTCATGCATTTTCTATTGAAAACTCAGAAAGTCGTTGCGACCCTTGCAAACAACAAATTTTCTCATAGACCTCTGCCATTGCTCCATAGACACTGTAGACATCCCAGCTTATTCATCAATCCATAACAAAACTGTACGAATCTTTGCAACTACCATCAACCACTATTTACAGTCAATTTCGCCCAATTCCAGGTATTTAACCATGGAATACCAACTCCGTTGTCAAATTAAAAGTAAATTCACCCTCATAACACTGTTAATTAAGTAAAAAATATCAAATTTTACATTAATTTTAACCCTCTGAGCCATAACCATCTGTAAGACCTCTGTTTACCTAAAAACCCTCAAAAAATCCCAAAAAAACTTTGTTGAAGTTCCCAGAGCATAATTCAAATCCACAAGAATTGAATTATGGCGGCCCTTATCACCATCGACCTGAGACCCATTACAACTCCACATTTGGACCTAGACCACCTTCCCCTGGTTGATAGGGACTTCCAAATAAAAGACACTACTGCCCTAGAGCCCCTGCTCAAAGTACAGTGCCAAAGTAGGGACAGGTACCTTAACCATGCTGATAGAATTGGCCTATGGGAGTCAAATTTTCCCAAAAACCAGTTCCCCCAAGTTCACATATTTCCAGAAATTTTCCATATGTGCTATGCATTCTACATCCCCAGCCACAGAACCATTGTTGAGCCCCAGAACTACCTCTCTTATACATACTTTTTTGAACCTTTTCTCTTCCATTTTCCCACATCAGTTCCTCATAAGCTATCAAAGATTGTTACATATTGATTCTAGGAGTGCATTTAAGTGGTTTTCTAACTATATCCTTGTGTGCGCTATTTGATTTAGATTTTGTTCATCAGCTACGGAATGTAGCCACTTTCCGTAGCTAATTTTCAATTCCATAGTTGTTTCCATTGTTCTATAGGTTACAGGTGTCAGCAGGTGGAACAAGGCACATGGGAAACTATAAATGATCTACACATGGACAAGGTCCTATCTGTTTAGCTGAATTCGTGAAGAAAGGCATCGATCAAAGGACAGTCAAACAAAGAGTCCTACGTCAATTAGGTCTCTGTTTCAACACGTGAATAGTCCGAGACCGTTCCTGAGTTCATGGATCTGCTTTTGGTAGCTGCAGGTCATCTCCATGACGCAAATCCAACACCCATCTTTTGTAGACTTAATGTTTATGGAAACCAAGAGGCTGAACTTTCGGGTTCTGTCCTATTTACAAGTCCTCTGCTGAAGATTTTTCTCCAAAAGACAGTTATCTATTTTCCTGTATAAATATAGCGTTTGCAATGCAAGTAGCTAGTACAAATATTAGGCTTGATGCTATTGTTTTAGCTTTAGTTTTGTTGTTGTAACGAGAAGACATATCCTCTTCTTTGCAATATAAAAACTCTGCTTTCTTATGACTATTTAAAGCATGGTTTTGAGGTGACATCGTGTTAACCAAAGGCTGTGCAGAGGGCCCCTGCTGGCTGAGGTTTTGCTTTTTGTTTTTGTAAAGTTTTCATGTGTATTTTCTCTTATTTCCATTGTATATTTCTCATAATTTTTTTATGGTATTAATCATTTTTTTCTATACATGATTTTGCAGCATTGTTATATTTTTCACTAACACTGATCAATGCATTTCAGGATAGGTTATGCTCGAGATTTTTCATATAATTTTTGCATCAAGTAGTAATCTGAGATTTGCTTCTCTACTAAACTTTAGCTTGTAAATTTCAGTGGTTATGCTTTGATTTCAATGAGATTTGTTTGCCGCTATTAGCTAGTTTAGATATCGAGTTCTTCATGTTATTTGATGTTATCTCCGGTGCCATGGCTTAACCCTAGAAGTTAATTGGCGAGCTATCAGATTATAAGTGAAGTAATTTGATTTTTCTTTCATTAGTCTGCAAATAGATAGTTTAAATGTCATTCTTTCATGTCATATGACATTATTTCTGGTGTCTTTATCTTAACTCCATTTTTAGAAGTTAATTGATGAAATATCGGAATTATGGATGAAATCAATGAGTAGTTTCCAGCTTCTTTATTTTTGGTTTTGAGTGCAATAGTTTAGATTTTTTTTCTATAATTAGATGGACAGCAGAGACAGTAACCTCATGATTAGTACTTCATCTTTTTCTTGATTTAAGTAGCTGCATGTTTACACTTCTATTCAAGTACTGATTTTATCAATAGCATGTTTTGAGATATTTTGAAGTGCTAAGTTTTGGAAATTACCATAAGAGACATAAACCTTGTCTTAAAATCTATATCCATACTTGCCCTCTAAAAGTATTCTTAAGACCTAAGAATAGGATTTCCATTTGCATTAGACACCTTAGGAGACCAACAAGGACCAAACCCCAAAAACAAGATAAAAACTGAAAACAATAAAAGTAAGAAAGAGGTTGTCTTGCACATACAGTGCGCCACACTTCATCAGTTTACAACTCTCAGATTGATAATTAATGTAGCAATTTAGGACATACTAAATTGAATAAACATTTTTGCGCTGTTTCCAGGGAAGTGTAACTAGGTAGCCTATCTCTTACATAAAAATAAAGGGAAAAATTGGAAATTTCTTGAAGTGTGCTCTTCTCTTGCACCTAGTGTGATCTAGACGATCAGAAAAGAGAGTTATTAGTTCAATAATTTCTTGAGTATGCTCTCTTCTTGGACCTAGTGTGATCTGGAAGATTAGAAAAAGGATTATTAGCCCAACTAAAAAAATCATTAAAAAAAAATGACATGCATAGAGCAAGAGATTCTAGGGGAAGGTTTCTAGCTAGGGGAAAAAGTTCGATTTTTAAAACTCCAACTACTTCAAGGCATAGACAAGATACACCTCCATCCCAGACTCATACTTCTAGCCTTAGGATTCCTAGAATTCAAGGGGCATCAACTAAATTAGAAGATTCTCCCACACTATCTACTAAATTTGATCTAGGAGAAGAACCCTTCTTCACCTCTATAGGGGAACATATTGCAGTAAAAGAAGTAGAATCACCTAGAGAGGAATAAGAGGAGGAAACTCTCTCTCATCAACCATTAATAGAAGAACCAGAAGACCCTAAGGAAACTATTATGGCAGAAGAAGTACTAGATGGAGAATTTTCACTATTTGGAGGAGGGGGTAGAGGTAGAGGTAGAGGAAATAATGGAGGTGGTGGTAGAGGAAACAATGGAGTTAACAATGGAGGAGGTATAGGTAATAATGGGGGAAATAGGGAAGGAGATAACTCATTTGGATTCCCTACAGTCGATGAGAAAACCCATACAACAATGAAGAACATTTCACCATCTATCCTCCCAAACTTTTATGGGTTGCAAAGTGAGGATCCTGAAACATTTCTATTTGAGTTTGAAGTCTTGTGCCGAACCTATGACTATATGGAAGACTCTCAAAAACTCAAACTGTTTCCTTCAACATTGAAAGGATCTGCTCTAAAATGGTTCATGGGATTAGTCACTCAATCTATTAGGACTTGGAATGATATGAAGCAAACATTTTTGGATAGATATCTGGATTAATGTATGCTCACTAATCATATGGATGAGGTATTCAAAATGATGCAAAAAGAAGATGAGAACTTGGAGGATCTACTTGAAATATTTCAATATAACTTAAAGAGAGAAAAAATAAACAATTTTGATGAGGATACTTTGAAAGTCCTTCTATTGAAAGCCATTAGAGATGAATGGATAGATATTTTAAACATGATGGGGAAGGAAGACATTTCTCAAATTCCACTACATGACATAGCAGAACTATGTGTCCATCTCTCTAGGGGAAAATATAAAACTAGAAAAGGGCCTAGAGATCCTTCTCTTATTAGAACAAACAAATCTGCAGATAGATCAGTAAGTAGGGCAGAGATTGGCAATATGCTTGATGAGTTCAAAAATGACATTCTAGGGAGCCTTAGTGAACAACTAGACACCCTCAAAATTCAAAACAAGTAGAAAGGGAATGCCCCTTGGATACAAAAGTTGTAGAAACATGTATGATTTTCTCAAAGAGTCATGAGACCAAGGATCATCCTTTAATCCCTGGGCTCAAAGCTGTCTTTCAAGAAGATCAAAATTCAGTAGAATCCCTTTGTTTTGTTTCAAGAAGACCTTGACAAGGGCAACAAAATCAAGGATTTAACAATCCTATGAATTTTCAGCTCCCACCAAATTGGAATTCTTGGCAACAACCTTGGCCCCAACCTCAAAATCCATATCAATTTCAATCATGGGCACAAGGAGTACAAAATCCTTATGGGAGATTTTCTCAATTTTATCAATATCCTCCATCTTTTCAAAATCAACAGCAAAATCCACAACTTCCAAATCAAAACTCACAAATTTCATTGCCATTTCCACAACAACAACCTTCTCAACAAAATCAAAATCCTCAACTCTTGCTTCCATTTCAACAAAAGCCAAATCAACTACCAGCCCATCCATTACCAAATCCCAACAACAAAAACCCTCAGAATTCTTACATGGTAGAAGGACAACAATTTCCTACCTATATGATTGTTCCTCTAGATCTTAATGATGTTCCACTTAGATCTGGTAGAATTTTAGAAAAGGAAAACCTTCTATAGATGTTCAAGAGCAAGATGCCTCTAAGGAGGATTCTCTAAAAGTAAATAAAGGTTCTGAGGAAGCATCCCTTCAAAACCCAATCATTCAAAAAGAAAAACGAAAAGAGTCAACCCCCACAACTCCTATAGTTCAGCAACCTGCATCTACATCCACATCTCCTTTCCTTGAGAGATTATAAATTGACAAGGGGGTGGAAAAACAAATCCTGTTGCCTGACTATGATTTCCTAGATGAATTAAAGAATGTTTGTATCAAGATTCCCTTGCTACAAGCCATTAGAGAGATTCCTATTCTAGCAAAAACAATAAAGGAGTTGAGTTTCAAAAGACCAGGTAAGAAACCAAGAGATGCAAAAAGAATCCACCTGGTAGGAAAAATAGCAAATATCATGATGGGAAAGATTACCATGAAGAAATATGTGGATCCAGGTAGTCCAATTGTCAAGACACACATAAATGGGATAGAAATTTCAAATACATTGATTGACCTAAGGGTTGCTATAAACATTATGAGTAGACAGACTATGGAACAACTTAAACTTCCTAATCTTCTTTTTACACCTACCTTACTACAACTTGCAGATAGATCAGTAATCAAACCAGATGGTGTACTAGAAGATATTTCGTTCTCCTTAGATTCTTGGGAATATCCGGTAGATTTCATGATTTTGACTCCCAAGAGTAATCTAGGAGGGCAACCACTCATCTTAGGAAGACCTTGGCTAGCCACAGCTGATGCTTTTATTAGTTGTAGATCTGGGGACATGTACATTTCTGATGGTAATTCAACAAAGAATTCACTTTGTATCCTCCAGCAAAAACCATTACAAAAGTAGGAGACAATGAATGGGTCGATGATGAAGATACTATACAACCTATCTTTACTCTCTCTAAAGTTAGTGAAGATAGTCAAATTTTGAATACATTAGAAAATTTTGAAACGTCTTCAGAATATGACCACACACAATTTCAATTAGATTCTGATATTGAATATTTGTCATCAAGGAAAATTGTCTCTTTACTCTATGGAAGAGTTTGGCAGTTCTATAGTTGAAATTTTTCTAGACAAAACATTGAATATCAACAAAAATTTGGAAAAATTACAACAGGAAGAGCTAACCAAAATCTTGCAAAAAAGTTCAGCTGCATTTGCATGGGATTATATTGATATGAAAGGTATTGACCCCAAGACTTGCATCCATCATATCTATATTGGGGAAAATAGTACACCAATCAGACAACCTCAAAGAAGGATGAATCCAAATCTTAGGGAGATTGTGAAAGAAGAGCTCCAAAAACTACTCAAAGTGAACTTCATTTACCCAATTTCAGATAGTTGATGGGTTTCTCCCTTGGTTATAGTACTGAAAAAGAATGGTAAATGGAGGGTGTGCATTGATTACAGGGAATTGAATAAAGCAACTTCGAAGGATCACCTTCCTTTGCCATTTATCGATCAAGTATTAAATACATTAGCAGGCAAAAAGTACTTTTCATTTCTAGATGGTTTTAGTGGTTATAATCAAATTCAGGTAGCACCTGAAGATCAGGATAAAACCACATTCACTTGTCCATGGAGAACTTTTTCCTACCAAGTGCTTCCTTTTGGATTATGCAATGCACCCGCAACATTCCAAAGAGCAATAATAGGAATTCTTTCTAATCTAATCCATGATTGTGTAGAGGTATATATGGATGATTTTACAGTTTATGGTAATACATTTGAAGAGGCATTAGAAAATTTGGAAAAATTCCTTATAATATGTAAATGAAAAAGCCTTTCATTAAGCCATGAAAAATGCTTTATAATGTTTACTGAAGGTATTGTTTTAGGACATCATATTTCAGGGGATGGGATTAAAGTTGATAAATGAAAGGTTGAAGTCATCTCGAAGTTACCTATTCCAAATTGTCAAAAAGATATTAGAAGTTTTCTAGGATTTACTGGATATTGTAGAAGATTTATAGAAAACTTTACCAAAATAGAATATCCATTCTTCAAACTACTTACAAAAGACTGTGAATTCAAATCGAGTCATGATTACCAATTAGAATTTGAATCTTTGAAAACAAGAATATCTGAAGCGCTTATCTTGAGAGGAACAAATTGGAAACTTCCATTCCATATTTCTACAGATGCTTCAGATACACCTCTAGGAGTTGTTTTCGGACAAAAAGACTTGGTTCCTTATGCCATTTACTATACTAGTAAAAAATTGACTTTCATTGAGTTGAATTATAGTGTGACTGAAAAAGAGTTCTTAGTTGTTGTTCATGCAATTAATGAGTTTAGACATTATATAACAAGCTATGAAACTTTTATTCATACTGATAATTTTGCAATTAGATATCTAATGAACAAACCTGTTACTAATGGCAGAGTTACAAGGTGGCTCCTACTTTTACAGGAATTCAATATTACTATGTTAGACTAACTAGGGAAACAAAACACAGTAGCTGATTTCTTGTCTAGAATTCAGAATATCAAAGAAGATTCTCCTATAGAGGATAAGTTTCCTGATGAATACTTATTTGCAGTAACTACTAAGACTGCTTGGTTTGTAGATATGGCTAACTATTTGGTTATAGGGAAACTACCTCCACATTTATTTCCTAGTGAAAGAAGAAAGATTATTCAGGAGAGTTCAAAATATTCATGGATTTCTAACAAATTGTTTAAAACAGAGTCAGACTTTGTGATCAGAAGATGTGTCAGGGAAGATGAAATTCCTGATATTCTCAAAGCATGTCATGATGAACTATGTGGTGGACACTTTGCTAACAAAATGACAACCTATAAAATCCTTTCTTTAGGATATTATTGGTCGTCCCTCTTCAAAGATGCAAAACAATATGTCGAAAGGTGTGACAATTGCCAAAGAGTAGGGAAACCTACCCCCTCAAATGAGATGCCATTACAACCACAGGTACTCATCGAACCCTTTGAAAAGTGGGCTTTAGACTTTATTGGACCTATTAATCCTCCATCTAGATAGAAAAAGTATATATTGGTATGTACTGATTATATCACTAAATGGGTAGAAGTCAAATCATTATTCTCTGCTACTGAAAATTCAGTTGTTAGTTTTCTTTATGAGGATATTTTTACTCGCTTTGGTGTTCCAAGAGAAATTGTGATATATCAGGGAGGTCAATTCACATCCAGACTAGTGGAGAAGCTAATGGAAGAGTACAAGGTCAAGCACAGAAAATCCACTCCTTACCATACACAAGCAAATGGTCAAGTGGAGTCCACAAACAAAGTAATTGAAGGCATCATTAATAAGACTATTCATATACTCAAAAGAGATTGGGTAGAAAGGCTTCCTGAAGCCTTATGGGCCTATAGAACCACATGGAAGAACACAACAAGACATTCTCCCTGTGAACTTGTTTATGGGAAGGAAGTTCTACTCCCCATTGAGTTCCAAGTTAAGACCTTCAAAATGGCAGTTCAATTGGGAATGGATCTATCAGAAGCCCAAAATAATAGAATGGATCAGTTGAATGAAGTAGATGAGATCAGACAAGAAGCAATCCTAAGAACTAATCTAGTTCAATATCAAAGAGCTAAGTGGCATGACAAATACATCAAGGAGAAAAAGTTTCAAGAAGGAGATTGGGCATTGCTATTTGATTTCAAGTTCAAATATTTTCAAGGTAAATTTCAGACCCATTGGCTTGGGCCATATGAGATTGAAAAGGTTTTTAGAAATGGAGTAGTAAGAATCAAAACAATTGATGAGCATCAAACTACTCTCATTGTGAATGGTCACAGATTGAAGATCTATCATAAGCCATTCTCAAAGGAGGAATTTGTCAAAATCTTTTAAGATAATTCTGCAATAAGGCTGGTGAAGAAGAATCCTTCTTCTCCACTAGCCTAGTCTTTGTTCTTTTCATCGTCATCATCTAAATAATAATAATAATAATAATAATGTATAAGCCTGAAATATAATCACTGATTGGCAGTCTTATACAGAAAATACAGGGTGAAAATCAGAAACTTTTGACGCCCTATATTTTCCAAGAAAAATCTCTCTCATTTCACTCATAGTTGTTTCATTTCATTTCATTTCACTTCATTTCATTTCATTCCATTTCGCCATCACATTCCACCAATAAAATTTCTTTCATGTTCAGCTTTCCATATATCATTCATTCAATCATCTTTCATTTCCATCCATCTCCATTCACTTCGCCAAGTCATATGTTATTCACTATGTCCATTTCTGCAGTTTAATTCTGATTCCTCAGCTGAATATTGATTCCGCAGCTGATTGTTGATTCTACAGCTAATACTCTGTTACCCTGCAGTGACAGTAAAATGTTAGCTAAGTAATGATGAAAACCAGATGCAAGTATGGAAGAGGAAAATATTTTGAAAATGTCAGAACCTAAAAGCACCTACAAGAGGCAGCTAATCAAAAGTTATTGAACGAAAGTGGTAAGATTCTAAGGTATGAGCAAAAATCATTTTCAAATAGCATTTTGAACACATAATCTGTATAGTTCGTAAAATCACAAGCTCCATCATGTGTAATGATTCGATTTGATAGCCGCAATAGCCGCCTTAACTCACCATGACCTCCACACATTAAATTTTAATGGCCTCATAATACTCTTCTGAGTTTAACTCATACTCCGCATCACACCTGTTGAAATGACTAATCATGGATACGTAAGCCAATTGAACACGGTTCTATTCCTCTAACACTCCACTCTGCAGCCTTTTATTTCAAAATTCTACCAGTCTCACTCTTATCTCCATACTCTCACACCGAGTTTATGATTTCTAGTTCAGGGTTTGTTTATATAGGCCTTTGCTCCATGAACACACTCTTACCGCATGCTCTGTATTTCTTCCGCTTTGTAACCACTAGTTTTCTCCACATCCCTCTTCCATATTCCGCTTATATAAACATTTTTCCTCCGTGAAATCATCACTTACAGAGGTATTTTCGAAGCAAGAGGGAGGAATGGGTCTTCTGGTAAGAACAGAGCCGGATGGGGCTAAATTCATGGAGGGTTATCCACAGCTAAAGAGCACGTTAAGGAAAGCAAGGTGGCTGCAGTTTATCCAGAAATTCAGGGTCATAATAAAGAAGTCACAAAGATATTTGCAAGGTCCTTCAACGGTATGGAAGTCAAGATTGGGGATATCAAATTCCTGGTAACAGAGGCATCCATTGCAATAGCAACAGAGCTCTCATAAGAAGGAGAACGATGGTTAAAAAACAAGGAATTCGATGAGAAGGCCTAGAGGATCATTTTTCATAACCCAGGTATGGATATATCCATTTTTAAACGTGGAATTCCTAGTTCAGCCCTAAAGGACGAATGGACTAGTTTGTTGTTAATAATTCAGAAGTTCATTACGTGTGAAGGAAGGTATGGGCCTATGTAAATGTACCATATAAAGTTATTAATGAATTTTCTGGAGAATAAAACCATCAATCTGCCTTATTTCTTGTTGAGTAGCTTGAAAAAGATGTCTACCACTGTACAAAAGAATCTGGATGATGTAGAGCCTCATCTCTATCATCACGACCTTGTTAAAATCTAGTTGAAAATCGATTGAAAGAGAAAGGGGATACATGGGACCAATTCCCAATTAGGAATTTCTTTTAGGACCCACCTGAAACACCTAAAGGTAGCTCAAAAAGAAAAGTAGGAGAAGAAAAGAAAATGTAAACATTCAAGATACTCCTACTAGTATAACTAAAGAAACCAGTAAGGAAGAAATGTTTTCTGTAACTTTGACTGAGGTTAGAAAACAAGTAAAACAGAAAGGGAAAAGAAAAGTTGAAGATATTTATCAGACCCCAGAACCTTCTTTAGAAGAAGAACATATACTTTCTGAAAGGTTAATTCATCTTAAAGAACAGTCAGCTAAGGCAAAAGAAAAAGGAAAGGAAAAACAGAGTGTAGAAAAGGAAGATACCAGCTCATAGAATTTAAGAAGGAGCTCAAGGCTTAAAGGAAAATTGAACAAAGTGAAAATCAAGGGGGCTTACTTCATAGACTTAGGAGAGGAAACACTAGAACAGCCACCAGAAATTACTCCTCATGACCATAGTCCATAGCATTCTCCTTTTCCTCAACTAGATTTTGAAATCAGTCCAAGGAAGACCACACCGGAAATTGATCAAACTCAGCAACAGATGTATGATTTTATTTAATCATTAGAACTGCAACAGAACAGGGCACTTCATCTAATCAGCCTAGTATAGCTCAAGAAACTTTGATCGAATCATTAAAACAAGAAGTTTTTGAATTAGAAGTCCTAAATAGACATATCAAATGGGAAAATGAAACATTGAAAGAGAAGAACAGGTTGGACAAAATTATCCATGAAAATACCATGCTGCATTTAGGATTGTGGCACAAGAAAAATAGGAAATTGAAGAGGAAGAATAGGAGGTTGAGTAGAGCCCTCATCAACCTCAAATACAGGTGCCTTATGATGAAGCCCAGGATGATAGTGACACCAATGAAGAAGAAGAGAAGGCTAGATGTATTAGCAGAAGTCTCAGAGCAGATGAATTGAAGGAAGGGTAGTCACAGTTTTGTTTGCATGAGGACATGCAACATCATCACAGTGGGGGTATGTTGAGCCCCATAACCACCTCCCTTCTACATACTTTTCTGAACCTTTTCTCTTCCATTTTCCCACATCAGTGCCTCATAAGCTATCAAATATTGTTACATATTGATTCTAGGAGTGCATTTAAGTGGTTTTCTAGCTATATCCTTGTGTGTGCTATTTGATTTAGATTTTATTCATCAGCTATGGAATGTAGCCACTTTCCGCAACTAATTCACAATTCCTGCAGCTGTTTCCATTGTTCTGTAGGTTACAGGTGTCAGCAGGTGAAACGAGGCACGTGGCCAGCTCAAAAATGATCTACACATGGACAAGGTCCTATCTGTTCAGCCGAATTCGTGAAGAAAGGCATCGGTCAAAGGATGGTCAAACAAAGAGTCATATGTCAATTAGCTCTCTATTTCAACACTTGAAAAGTCCGAGACCGTTCCTGAGTTCATGGATCCACTTTTGACAGCTGTAGGTCGTCTCCACGATGAAAATAAAAAACCCACCTTTTGTATATTTAATGTTTATGACAACCAAGAGGCTGAAATTATGGGTTCTATCATGTTTACGTGTCCTCTACTGAAGATTCTTCTCCAAAAGACAGTTACCTATTTTCCTGTATAAATAAAGCTTTTGCAACGCAAGTAGCTAGTATAGATATTAGGTTTGATGTTGTTGTTTTAGCTTTAGTTTTGCTGTTGTAACGAGAAGACATATCCTCTGTTTTGCAATATAAAAACTCTATTTTCTTATGACTGTTTAAAGCATGGTTTTGAGGTGACAGCGTGTTAACCAAAGGCTGTGCAGAGGGCCCCTAGTGGCTGAGGTTTTGCTTTTCGTTTTTGTAAAGTTTTCATGTGTATTTTCTCTTATTTCCACTATATATTTCTCATAATTTGTTTATGGTATTAATCATTTTTTTTCTGTAAATGATTTTACAGCATTGTTATATTTTTCACTAACACTGATCACTGCATTTCAGGATAGGTTATGCTCGAGCTTTTTCATATAATTTTTTGCATCAAGTAGTATTATGAGATTTTCTTCTCTGCTGAACTTTAGCTTTTAAATTTCAATTGTTATGCTTTGATTTTAGTGAGATTTGTTTGCTGATATTAGTTAGTTTAGATATCAAGTTCTTCATGTTATTTGACATTATCTCCGGTACCATGGCTTAACCCTAGAAGTTAATTGGCGAGCTATCAGATTATAAGTGAAGTAATTTGATTTTTCTTTCATTAGTCTACAAATAGATAGTTTAAATGTCATTCTTTCATGCCATATGACGTTATTTTCAATCTCTTTATCTTAACCCCATTTTCAGAATTTAATTGACGAAATATCGAAATTATGGATGAAATCAGTGAGTAGTTTCCAGCTTCTTTATTTGTGGTTTTGAGTGCAGTAGTTTAGATTCTTTTTCTGTAATTAGATGGACAACAGAAACAGTAACATCATGATTAGTACTTCATCTTTTGCTTGATTTAAGTAGCTGCATATTTAAACTTCTGTTGAAGTACCAATTTTATCAATAGCATGTTTTGAGATATTTTGAAGTGTTAAGTTTTGGAAATTACCATAAGAGACATAAACCTTGTCTTAAAATCTATATCCATACGTGGCCTCTAAAAGTATTCTTAAGACCTAAAAATAGGATTTCCATTTGCATTAGACACCTTAGGAGACTAACAAGGACAAAACCCCAAAAACAAGATAAAAACTGAAAACAATAAAAGTAAGAAAGAGGTTGTCTTGCACATACAGTGCGCCACACTTCATTAGTTTACGACTCTCGGATTGATAATTAATGTAGCAATTTAGGACATACTAAATTGACTAAACAACCATAATGTCTCATGACTAGAAGGTCCTCTTCATCATCACATCTGAGTCAATAAATGAAATGTTGCAGTTCCAACCAGGGCCAAACCTAACCCCACTCTCAATTGGAGACCTATTGGACCAATACCCCAAGCTTAGCCCTAGAAAATTGGCCCAGTTGTTCCAAACCTTCATTAGGGAGGAAAAACACATCCCTAAGGACCCCCCTCCATATGTAGTAGCTATTTTCTCTCCATGGGGCCAGAACATTGTAGCCATGATATCATGTGTTTTAGGTTATACCACAGGTGAGTACATCGATGAAATTATCCTTGCTTTCATGTCCATCTATACCCTAGGACAGGCTCCTGCAACCATATATGACTTTGCCACATTTATAGCTGATAGGAAGCATGAACAATTTATAAGAATGGGAAATGAGAGGGTGTTCAAATACTCCTCTGTATTATACCATCTATTTTTGTACTATTAGCTAGACAAGTTTCTTTTTACCCTCCAAAAGCTTAACACTAAGGGCCAGCCCAGATCTGTAATATTTTGGACCCCACTTTTCCATGAGTTTAGATCACTATATACCTACTCAGGCTTTATAGATTCTTTTGTACATCCCATCATGTCTATGCTCACTGGGAATCCTCCACCTAGGATAAGCCCAGAAACAAAGAGAGTCCTCCAGCTTTCCAAGCAGACCAAAGTGGGTGACTGGTACCTTTATTAGAACCACACAGAAATCATAATATATGGCTGCATTCTTGCACCATAAAATTGCCAAAATACCTCCCCATGAGGTTTTTTTCCTTAGAATATTGCAGAAAAATCATCAATGTAGATGAAGTCAACTTTGACAATGCTAGAAAGAAGGCCTTTTTTAAAATAAAATATCAACTAGGTCCCTTCATATGCAATTCCAGAGAGGTAGGGAAAGAGGCCGACTTGATCGTGCAAAAAATGAAGCTCCAAAGGATTTTTATATGGAGATATGACCCTTTGGAATTAATTACCAAGAAAAGGCAAAAGGTCAAGCTAGGAACCTTCATCCATCACCCCATACCAAAAATAGAGGCATATGCCAATCAAACAGAATGGGTGGAAGGTACCCTAGTAGACCAAGACAACACCACAGTAAATGTAGAAAATGCCCTGATTGATTTGGAAAAGCAGCTTGATGACAACTCTTTCCTGCAGGGACCAGAAGAAAGAGCCATGAGCACCCCTCCAATCATGTAGACTGCTCAAAATGAGGATAAGATTCCAAAAATAAACCTAGAGGGAGCCTCCACATTAGGGATGGACACCTCAAAATTGCAACAGAAACAAGAAAGAGGCAAAGGCTCAATCTGGCCTTTGAACAGGAATACACATAGGAATCAACATAGGTTACCAACACAGAAGCAGAAAGAAGTAGGCCTACCACTCCATCTAAAGGCATGCAAGATCCTTCCACATCATATTCTCAGATGTTGGAAAGGCAACTTAGTGTGGAAGTGTCTTCATTCAGTAGGCCTGTTGACAAAGACCAAGACATCAAGGAAAGATACAAGGAAATCAAAGTAAGAAACAAAAGGCTCAAGGCCCAAACCTATGCTCATTACCTAAAGTTGACTCCTACCAATCAAACAAGGCTAATGTCAGCCTTTGATATTAAAGAGGGGAAGCTGCAGATGTCTTTCATCAAGCCTACAACTCAACAGCCCATGACAATATCTGATTTCAAAAAGGTTGACTTTGAAGTATTAGTCGGGGATATACATCCCATAGACCAGATTGAACTGTACAAACAGGCTGGAGAGATGATATACTCCACCCTGACAAGTAAAGCCAGAGTTGATCATCAGCTACAAAACTCTTTGAACAACATTTCTGCACAATTTCAATTAGATAAGGCCTCCTCACAGGCCAAGGATATAAGGATCAAGTCCTTAGAGGACTTAGTGATTAAATTGGAACAAGATCCCAAAGATATAAAAGCTACAGAGCAGCTTATAAAGAAGAAAAATGATGATATTTCTGCACTTAAGAGGCAATTAAAAATACCCCAGCTGCAACATCCTCAAACTCTAGAAGTCATAGAGGGCCAAACCAAAAATGAGGAGTTGATGGACTTGGTCCTAAAGCTAAATAATCATTTAAAGGAGCAGAAAAGTAGTTGGATGCTTTAATTCAATTGAAGAAAAGCAACATGGCCACAACTTCCAAAGATGTCATCCCTACAGTATCCAAAATATTCCCTTCTACACTGGCAACTTCATTGGCACCTACAGCTCCACCTGCCACAGCGTTGCCAGTCATAGCAGAATCTACAACAACAGGTGCATTAGGAGAGAAGTAGTAGAATTGGTAAAAGCCATGCAAGAGATGTCTATGCAGGCTACAGAAGTGAACAAGCTGAGAGAAAAGGTGGCATGTTTGGAAACTGACTACAAACTTGCCCAACTTAAACAAAAGGAAGAAGCACAAAAGGCCCAAAGAATGAGTGAAACGATTAAATATTAGAGAAAGACTTGACACTAGAGAAACCCTTAGGGAAAACCAAGGAAACGTTGTGGGCCAATATCATTGACTTCGTCAAGGATATTTGGCCCGCAATTCAAGTTATTTTTGAGCAGACAGAGTTAGTAAAAATAGGTACAGAAGCTATCCAAAAGGTCAAAGAAGAATTGGGAGACATGTTTGAGGATGCCAATAGACTCATCCACTTCCTCAACAACAAAAATAGGTATGAGCTCTAAGAACTCAATATAGAAGATAGAACATAGACCATTTTGGAAATAAGGAAGGTCCTTTCTAAAAGGAACCTTATGCTTAACTTAGAATAAAAGTGCCACAACATGCAGATAGTCATTGATAGGTTCATGGCTAAATTCCAAATTTTGAGGGAGAAAGGTCTGCCCAATCCTTTGGTTATCAATGACAAACTTATGACACAAGTGGACTATGATAACAAACTCATACTGTTGGGTAAGGAACAAGCAAGCACTTTATCCATAAAATCCCTGCCAACAGGCAAATTTTTGTACAACACATTTGAGAACTTGATTTTCCTTGAGCATGAGATAAAACATTTATTCCTCACCAAGCCCAATTTTTCCAATTATACTGAACTTGACGAGATCTATAGGAGAATGATGAATGTAAAGTTACCTGATGCAAAATGGTGGGAGACAATGACTGAGTTACTGTGATAAATTTACAGCAAAATGTTACTGCACAGTAAAAGTAAAAGCAGCCAGGTAAATAGATGAAGATAGGGCAGCATGGTCAAAGAGTATCAGGTGAAAGATAAAAATTAAAGAAGATTCCAGCGTGAAATATCATAACTACAAGCCAACATAAAGGGCTACAAACTCAACCATAAAAGCCAACAGTACCAAATAAAAATGGACAAGATGAAACAGTTCATTAGCTGTCTCTATCTTTTTGCAAGAAGATATTTGTATTTCCTATAATAAATCTCAAGTTTGTTTTGAGATATTTTGTAATAATTTTTTGTATAAATAATTCACAATTTGAAGTATGTAGGGGGGATTCTTAGACATTTCTATAGAATTTTTTGATCGAATACTGTAAGTTATTGTAATCACTATTTGGACTAGCAAGATGGATTAATAAATAAACCCAAGACATTTCACTGGATTCATGTGTAGTACGAAGTACAAACAAGTATTTTCTCTTGTGATTGTTATCTTTATTTTAATTTTTTTTTCCATAATCTTTAATGTATCTGAAATCTGAATGCTATAATATGGAATGATATCTTAGAATTTGCTTCATTGCACTGTGTTTTAACTATTATGCATTTTAATGTTTTCTACTAATTATCCAAGTTAAGGAATTATTCATTGCTCCTTAGTTTAGGTAGTTTCCCTCTGATCTATAGTAAAGGATTCTTAAGTGCCCTTTTCTCATGATTATCATTTGTTCCCCATTTTGATCCCAGCTTGAGGATTCTTAAGTGCCCTCTCACCCTGGTTAATATCATTTCACCCTTTCAACCTAGAGACCTATACTTGACTCTTCTAGCTTGCCATTTAAACACTCCCTTTAATGAGCTAATCCCATTTTTGTTGCCCTTCTTTGACTCCATAGCCCAATGGACTAGAGACTTCATTCTATCCATCTGTTTTAAGGATTCCACCATCCAACATTCAATACAAATCCAAAACCCCCTGAACTTTAAGAACTAGCCTAAAATCCCAACAAACAAAGCTAAATCATATAGAGAGAGCCCTCTCTGAGTCATAGGTTGGCTAGAGCCTATACTTAAAAGATTGGTTTGTGGTTACCTCAGTCTTTCCCTTCTTCTGAGAACTTCTAAGGAAAATTCTGAGTGATAACACAGTCATCAGGGTCAAGCTGGACAGGCTTTGCGTAAAGATCTTCGCGCTTGCTGAGTGACTTGAGGGCGAGTCACGATGTTTGTATTGGGGGCGTGTTGGGAGCGGGATCCCCCAAGGGCAGTTTTGGGGCTAAAAGCCCATGTTTAAGTCATGTTTTTGTAATATTATTGTAAAGACTCCGCATTCTGTGGTCATGGGACACGAAGGTATTATGTGTCAAAAGGGTGGTTTGCCCTTAGTTTTGTAAAGTAAAGCCAGCTGTAAGAGATCTAGCCATGGTCCGCGGACCATGGGATTGTATAAAAAGAGCTAAGCTTTAAGTAGTTAGAGATAGAGATGGATCGATGGAAGAAGTAAAAGAGTCGTAGCTTTAGAGTGAGAATTCTAAAGTCTTCGGTTATAGCGTAGGTAGAGGCAGCCTCTGCAGTGGAGTGTGTAGAGGCCTAGGGTAGAAGTCCGTAGATGAGTGCACGGATCCCTACAATTGTGTGTGCATGGTGAACAGAGTCTATAATAATTGGAAGATATTAATAAAAGGAGTTATTTTGCAATTTCTGTGTATTTCTTCTGTTAATAGGTTTGGATATCTTGTGTATGAATTTCCTTTATTATGCTTATATGATACGTGAATGACTATAGTTATATTGAATAATTGAACGCAATCACAAATATCTTCTTACACGGTGATAACTTTAAGTGTTTGACAAGATAAGCAAATCACTTAGGGTAACTGGGGAATCTACACGGCAAGCTGCCATAGCAGCATGAATGTACCCAAGCTACAGGTTAGGGCTACGCAAAGGTCGACCGTATACTTTCGTGAAGTTATTGAAGGCAGGAATAAAGGGTTTGTCTTACAAGCCCTAGAGAAAGATCACCTGCAGAAAGGCAAGGATAGAAGAGATCAAACGACATCACAACCATCTCAAGGGTGCGGAAATGTGGTTCCAACATCCCCCCATACTTCTTTGGATGAGACTTCGGTCCACACTCCGCGGGCTGATGCCAAAAAGGCTAGCAGTATAGGGATTTGTTTTGCTAATTAATATTGAACCTGGGTCAGGCCCCCTCATGCCAACAATATATTATTAAGAATAAAATGTCAAGATACATAAAACTTCTTAATAAACAAATGTTTTTAACCATAATCAT
This sequence comes from Pinus tabuliformis, assembly GCA_031772625.1. Classification (NCBI taxonomy): domain Eukaryota; kingdom Viridiplantae; phylum Streptophyta; class Pinopsida; order Pinales; family Pinaceae; genus Pinus; species Pinus tabuliformis. The sequence goes on from CM062804.1 coordinate 1,013,124,234, forward strand.
AAAAAATAAATGTGAAAAACAATATATATTATAAAAATAACATTTTTTTTAATAAATACTTTATTAACGTTACTAAAAATTTAAATTTAAAATAACTTCACTTAAGTGGCATAACATTAAACCACATTTTTCTCACTTCTAAGTGCTCACCTAAACATTAAACCACATTTTTCTTACTTCTAAGTGCTTATCATAACATCTTAAACATTTTCTTGATTGTCAAAACCCGTTCAAAAGAAATATAAATATTGTGCATGATACTAAATAGTATATACTATTATATTTACAATAAATTTAATTACATTTTTTCATACAAAATATTAATAAGAAAATGTCACTTAAACGTTTTCATTATTGCCCAAATTTTTTCGAAACAAATAAATGTAAAAGTTACACAAAATACTATATTATACTATTGTGTTTACAAAAAATTACCAATGTTTATCATAAATTGCTAGCATTTTAACTTTTATATAAATTTATCATCCCAAACCACTTTCTTTTAACAAGTTTCACTTATTTTCTAACTATCCTGGGATACAGTGATCTTCCATTTTCACATATCATTCCACTATTCGAGAATAAAATAAATAAAATATAGATTAATTAGATAATAAAAAATTATATTTCCTTTTTCGAGAATTAAAATGTGCGGTATTATATCACCCAAAGTGGTTTGGTAAATTCGATTTAACCATTTGGATGCATAAAATTTAAAAAGGAAAGTTCCAAAACATTAAAAAGGTAATTTTAATGTTTTTCATTTAGACATTTCCTCTTAAATCTCAGATGGTAAATACAAACTCATCTTTAACACTTGATGTTCCTATGTTTTTTTGTTCTTCCTATTCATTAGGTTTGTTCTTCATTTTTATCCATGCTACTTTGCACAAATTCCTCTAAAGAAATAGAATAATATAATTTTTTTTATAAGATTCTTTTATAAATGATATTATTGGTTGTTAACGGATTAATTTTTCATCGATTTGATAGGATGGATTCTAACAAATTCTTTTAGAATAGATATGTTTGGAACTCTTTTTTCTTCTTTCGCTTTGTGTCACACGGAATTGGTCAAGGGTGCGGACACGACTGACCTTCCTAGAAGTCTAAGACGTTCTAATGACAAACAAGACAAAATGGAGTGATCTTTCTCTAAATACACCTTTTACAACATGAAAACTACAAGTGTTTAGGCTTACCTTATTCCAAAACGCTGTTGTTGAAGTCCGTTCTTGACGATCCGGATGAGCTCCTCCTTCAAGTCAATTCCTGCAACCACAAACAATCAAACAATTACCAAGCACTTGCATTTCATATAATAAAACATATATTCAACATGCAGACCAAGGAACACATGAAATAACTCATTAACACAAGCTATTGAGAAAAATAAACCAGTTTGTATTAATAACGAAACAAAGAAACTCTTACAACCTGGCCTTGGTGTTGTGCAAGTTCCTCCCAGGGTCCATCAAGGGTTTTCCTCTACTTTGACAAAGCTCACCCTCTTCCAAGTAGAATCAAGTAAAGACAATCTCTCCTCACAAAGGCTCTAATGGAAGACCTAAATCCTGCAGCATTTACCCAAAGAAAATGTATAGCTCCAACCTCCTCTCCCTCTGGCTCAATGTCTTTATTTATAGTGCTGTAAAGAGGTTATTCAGGTCCACTATCAATGGGATCATCCCCCTCTTTGGGTGGGATAGCTCCCTTATTGATGGGATAAGTTCCCCCTTAATAGAGATACATGAACCAACTGGAGGCGCATCCATTTCATCAAACCGACCTCTAGAATGTTCTAGAAGTAACCACAAGTAACTTTTTCAAGATAAAACTCGCGCATTTTGCCTTTTACAGAGGGACGCACCTGTCCCTTAACATACAGAGCGTCCATGGACGTAGATTTTGTGAACATGGTCAGCGTCCCCGCAGGTAAGGCTAGAGAGAACCTGCGACCCCAGAGATAAACATAGTTTTTACAAGACTTTCTCTCTTCTTTGAGTTTGAGATGGATAACAGAGGCATGAGACTTGCCTAAGAGGGTAGCATGACTGTTGATTTGAGCCATACTAACTGTAAGTAGTCAAGGTGACATTTTTTAGTGTAACAGATTGCCCCCTAAAGTGCGAAGCCTGGAATAGAGTAGGGTTTTGTAATTCTAGGAAGGGTGAAGCGCTTTATCATTTCAAGGATTGTCTTGTGGATGGCCTGGTTGGAACCTGCAATTTTCAACACAAAATACATGGATAAGATTATATCATCACTGAGGTAGGCATTCCCATACTCAGATTCAAAACTTTAACTAATGGACTAACTATTCTGATACAGGAATGATCTTGCAGTACATCATTTTTATAGACTTTTGTAGACACAGTATGGACGCAGCCATCTGTTTATGATTAGTCTACATAGATAATGAATACAAAACTCCTCGCAGCCTGGATGGTAGAAACTAGATCCAGGGTCTTCACTTCTACTTCCCGAATTGGTACGATTCTAGCCATGTGATTAAATGATTCGATGTCGAACATGTTAGAAACCACTTGATTACCAGTCGATGATGCAAACTGTTAACAAGCGTGAGAGAAACCACCAGTAATGTCAATGGTTCTCAAAGTACCAAGCACAACCCGTGAAATGTGAATAGATGTTTTGATGTCGAACACTTCACGGAATCCTTTGATCGAAAGTCAATGATGTAAACTGACGTCAAAGGCGAGAAACCTGCCATTGATGCATGCAGACTTCAAGGTACTGTCGATTCCTAAGTCATCTTTCTAGATAATGTGTCGATGTCGATAGAAAGCGACCCGTTGCAGGCAAGCCCACAACACGAAATCATTGTTCAAGTTGAAGAAATGTTGCTGTAAGGACTGACTCAGGGATGGTCAAATGGATGACAAGTATTTTGCAGATGAAAGTTTTTCTTGCAGACCTCTTGAACACATAACGACACAACAGATGGCTTGGTGACGAATAACTCAAAGTTAATCCCCGGAACCCGGTTAAAGACTTTCAAAGTGGTTTGGTCAACTGTGAGGTAAAAGATTTCCCAACCCAGGTGAATAAAAAGTGTCGTGTTCAAGAGCGGTAATAAAGTTTCTTTTGAGACAAAAGGTGACAAACAGGTTCATTCTTCTCTCTTTTCCCCCACCATTTCTGGCAAGTACCTCTTTATTTTTAACAAGCTTGAGGAGGATAACATATGCTTGATTATAAGCTCATCCTTCGGACGAGTCCAACCTAGTTTAAATTCGAACCCTAGGAAGGAGTGGTTCGTTCCTGTTTGTAATTGAACAGGTCCTCTACTGTAAAAGTTTAACGAGCCCAGTATAGGAGAAACTCGGCGTTTTTCAATTTTAGAGAGTCTGAAAAAAACTAAAGGAGACTCCAGGTTGAACTTTTTCGTATATTTGTGTCCCTCAAGCCCGAAAAAGTATAAAATAATACCTGGGGGAACCGCTTGATCTTGCGACCAAGGAGTACTTTCATAATAGTGTCGTTGACCTGAAAAGTAAAAAGCGATCAAGGACACGTCGTTTTATTTCCTTATCGAGTTCGAAACGACAAAAACCCGGCAATCTTTTCCTGATTTTGCGGTCAGAAAAGAGCTAAAAGGGGACCGTCTTTTAATTCCGTTTTAACGAGTGAAAAAGAAACACTCGGCGATCTTTTCATGTTTTAGGAGTCAGAAAAGGGCTTAAAAGATGACTCTGATATTTTTGTTTGTGAAAAAATTACAATTTCCCTCGAAGTCCCTTTGTCCTGCACAAAAGCAACACATTACTCATACCTGTTTAAAATAGGCAAAAATACATTCAAAAACATCTTTTCATGGTAAAAAATGAACTAATTCATCCAAAAAACCTATAAAAAGACCTTTTACCATGTCATTTTTACCGTTTCACTGTTGAGGTTGAAAAAGGAGCTTTTGACAAGAAACTTCCCGTGGTCGCTGCGGAAAATCTGACCGTCGGAATCGAACGCCGTCTCATCCAGGTATTTTACACATCCTACTCTGCATTTCTATCCGTTTAGAATTAATTTTTAGGTCTTAGTTTCATTTTTTGGGAGGGTTTTGGTTTTGGAATGCGCCTCTCGGCGGACGCAGGTGCCCTTCGGGTGACCTGCGTCCCCCGACTTTTTCTCATACGGGAAAACGGTCGGAAGACGCAGCCCGCCTTCAGGCCAGCTGCGTCCGGGCGCCCTGTGCTACAAAGCCGGGGTGCGTCTTCCGAGAAACGCGCATTTCAAAACCCCAACTCTCTCAAAAACCACCAAAAATTCCAAAATCAATTTCTAATTGCTATTTTTGATATGCAGGGCATTAATCATGTTAGACTGGAGAGAAAGAGAGCATGTAGAGGAAGATGAAGCTGCAATAAATCATCAACCTTCCCTGGATGCCCTAAGAGCATGCGGATTATACAAATATTGGACCATACCGGGCATGAGGGGCCAGGTAAGATTCTTGGAATGGCTGGTTGAGCGATGGAACGTTCAAGAACAATGCTTTTACATAGGAGGGCACCAGCTCGAGATAGAGCCCTCGGATGTATACTTTCTCACTGGCTTGCCAAACAGAGGTGAGCAACTCAGTCTTGCGGGGACTAGGCCGGGTGGCCAATCCCTTGATAGTCTCCGCGAGGATTGGTGCACACGTGGGGCTCACCATTCAAAAGGCATAGAGATAAAACACATCACTCTACCGGAACTCAAAGTCATAGCGTTCACGGTTACCAGAATTTGCGGCGCGGCCGCTTTACACATTGCTTCCGGATCCCAAATGCGGATGGCAATTGACTGTTACCAAGGCACCATTTTCAACTGGTGTGAAGCTGTGTCGGCTCATATGAAGAGCCAACTGACCAAGGCAAAGAACGGACGACTAAAGACTTTTGGATATGGGCCTATAGTCGTGAGCTTTGCCTTGGAGAGAATTCCAATGCTGATCCCTCAGCAACTCACTGTTGATATCTTGGGTCCTCGGCAGCCAAAGCTGATACGATGGGTTGCGGTGATGGCCCGGCATCCTGACGAGGGCGCGACAGTAGTTCGATTCTCAGATAGTTATTTTGACTGGTTAGAGGGCCAGCTTTTTGTGATACAGGACTTTCCGTATGCCGGAATGGATTTCAGAGGTGATCCGGACATGGTTCTTCCACAGGGAGAACAATGGGACGACAGAGGTACTTTTATTTTCACAAGTTTTCTAGTTATGTATTTTTTGTATTTTTTATATATATCGTCTCAAAACTAATAGTAAAACTTTTTTCAAAATGCAGATGTTGGTCCACAGCGTCCAGCCAACCTCCGGCCTTATGATAGACTACATCCAGCTGCACCGGTACCGGTCCCACAGGATGCGACAGCAGAAGTACTAGCTGAGTTGGAGCATGATCTAGAGCGTCTCACGGCAGATATACCTGAGACTACTATGGACGACATTCCTATCAGGCTTCAGCGCTTCGTAGTCGCGGTCCCTGGACCGTTTAGGAGATTTTTGCGTAAGGTAGCCCGCGCAGTGGTGTCGTACAGAGAGCACCACCAGTGATTGACTAGTCACTTTTGTAGTCACATGTGACATTTTTGACTTTTTGTACTATCATTTTGCCGATCATAAGGTGTTTTCAACCTATGATCGAAGACGATGTATATATTTTTTGACACACTTCTATCTATATATATCACTATTACCGGCTTATCTTGTTTAACATGTATGATGAAATGTTTTTAAATTTACTTGCATGATTATTATAAATGTCTGTCCAACACTCGAGAAGCAATTGCATCTGCTAATGTATTCAGGGACCTTGGAATATGTTGATATTCAATGTAATCAAATTCACGTTCCAAGAGACGCACTCTCAAAAACAACCTTAATAACACAGGATTTCTAATGGCATAAACTCTATTAAGCTGTAATACAACAAGTTCAGAATCTAACCTCACTATCAAACGTCGAATTCCAAATGAAATAGATTCGGATAATAATTCAACCACTGCACTGTATTCTGCAATGTTATTCGTTGTTTGACCGAGGCTTACCCCATGCATAGAAACTAACTCGTCAGAGGGCGAATAGATAACCCAAGCTGCGGAAGAGATATTCCGTGTATTACGACAAGCACCATCAGCAAATCCAATGTATGTTTGGAGAGGCGTCGACATCTACAATATCAAGAGTAAAACCAAAATAAGCCAGAATAATGACGAAAAACCACACTCGCTAAGCTAAGCACACTGACTAAACTAACACACTTGCTAGCTAGAAAGGAAATCTAACCTATCTAAAAATTTCTCCATACCCATCATTTTAAGCATAATACCTCTTTAGGTAAAGTCCATTTCTGGGTTTACCCAAAGAGTCCCCATCAAAATCAACTAACTCATAAGCCCCTTTTGCTAGCTTTCGCTTTACAATGTAGGGCCCATGCCACATGGGAACGAATTTTCCGGCACCTAGCTTATCGTTAGCTTGATCATATAATAGTACTAGGTCTCCTTCCGAAAAACTTCGAGGGGTTACATTTTTATCGTACTGAGCTTTCATTCGTTTCGCGTGAGTCTCGATAGCTAAAGTAGCGTCACGTCGAGTCTCATCTAATTTAGCCAAGTATAATAACCGTTTCTCCTCTTCGGAAGTAGCTGGAAGTAATTCGACAGCCATTTGAAGTGATGGGATTTCGCATTCAATAGGTAACACAGCTTCTAAGCCATAAACTAGCTGGAAAGGGGTGAAACCTGTTGAATTTTTCACTGAAGTTCGATATGCCCATAGCGCCGAAAATAACATGTTATGCCAATTCGTTCGATGGATACCAATGATCCGTCGAATCATGATGACTAGAACTTTGTTGATTGACTCAACCAAACCGTTGGCTTGCGGATAATAAGGAGTAGAGCTATCGTGGCGCAAACCAAGCTGGCTTGTAAGCTCAGTCATCATGACGTTTCGAAAATGGCTCCCATGGTCAGTAATGATTGCTTGTGGGACACCAAACCTAGTTATGATATGATTGAATACGAAAACTGCAGCTGTCTTGCCGCTTGCGTCGAATGTAGGCATCGCCTCGGCCCATTTTGTAAAATAATCAACCGCGAGGATGATATACGCATGCCCCCCGGCCGAGTGAGGGTTACAAGTAATAAAGTCAATGCCCCATTTGGCGAATGGACCAGCGGCAATTATAGGGTGGAGAGGAGCAGGTGGAGCGCGCATCTTTCGATCAAACACTTGACAGTTGTGGCATTTTCTGACGGCAAGGATACAATCTTTAAACATAGACGGCCAGAAATAGCCAGCGCGCAACACCTTCTGAGCTGTGGCATACCCAGACATATGACCGCCACATGCTCCAGAGTGACAATCATTCAAAACTCTCTCAGCCTCGTCGTGAGTTAAACAACGTCGAAAAACTAAGTCTGCCCCCCGGCGATAAAGTGTATCTCCAATAATTCTGTATTGCTGGGATCGAAACCGAATTTTTCGACGGTCTTCCTTGGAAGCTTCAGGCCGAAAGGTTTGGGTTTGGAGATAGATGATTATATCCCCATACCACGGATCTAAAGTGCTAATAAGAAACAAAGATTCGTCCGCAATGGACTCCTCTGCCACAGTCTCTGTGTCAGCACTCGGGAAATCACACATCAATTCCGCAAAAACTAAAGATTTCTTAGACTTGGACTTCTCGAACTCCAAGTCGAACTCTTGCAGGATAACAATCCATTTAGAGTACTTGCCCCCTAGCAGTTGTTTTGTCAAAATATAAATCATAGGGTTGCAATCCGAAATAACCGTAGTTTTGCGAAGAAGAATGTAGTGACGAAAACGCTGGACAGCTTGAACGGCTGCCAGGGCCAATTTCTCCACATGCGAATATTTTAACTCAGTGGGATTTAAGGTTCTACTAAGATAATATATCACATGCTCCGCTCCGAATTCATCTTCTTGAACTAACACCATTCCAATGGTGGAATGCGAAGCTGCGAGGTATAAGAAGTAGTCCTGGTTGTAGTTGGGAGGATGCAATAACGGTGCATGGGTCAACGCGTGTTTAAGTGCATCAAAAGATTGTTGGGCAATCTCGTCCCAAAAGAATTGTGCGTTCTGTTTCAACAACCGTGTAAAACCTTTAGTGACCTCGGCGTAGTTTGGGATGAATCGGCGTAAAAAGTTCGCTTTCCCTTGCAAACTTTGGAGTTGGCGCAAACTCGAAGGAGGAGGCAATTTGATGATAGCCTCGACTTTCGAGGGATCGACGCGAATGCCGGCTTTTGAAACAACAAATCCCAGCAATCGACCTGTTTCTATACAGAAAACACACTTGTGGGGATTCAACCGAATTCGATAATGCCTACACCTCATAAAGATTGCTCGTAGGTGGACAAGGTGATCAGCTCGATGTAAAGAATGAGCAGGCAAATCATCGAGATAGGGTTGCACAATGTGCTTGATGTCATGAAATGCATAAGACATCGCCCGTTGAAAAGTGGCCCCGGCATTCTTAAGCCCAAAAGGTAATTTGCAATAAGCAAATGTCCCCCATGGACAAATGAATGCCGTTTTTGGTTGATCGGCAGGTAGAATATTGATTTGATTATAGCCTGAGAAACCATCCATGAAGGAAAACATCTCACTTCCGGCACAATCATCAATTATTTGATCGATATAAGGCGTAGGATAGTTGTCTTTTGGACAAGCTCGATTTATATCCCTATAGTCGATACAGATTCTTATTGTTCCTTGTTTTTTATTGACGGGAACAATATTCGATACCCAATCCGTTAACGGGATCGGATAAATGAAACCTGCTTTCAACAGCTTTTCGACTTCTGCTTTAATCGCAGCCGCTTTTCGAGGGTGAATCTGACGCAACCGTTGCCGAATGGGTTTAGCATCCGGGTAGGTCTTTATTTCATGAACAACAATGGCAGGATCAATTCCCGGCATTTCCTCGTAAGACCAGGCAAACACGTCGCGGAATTCTTGGAATAGGGCCTTGTAAGTTTGGATTTCTTCTTCAGTACATGCGGCACCTATATGAATGTTCTCCTCGATTCCGGGCTTCACTGAAATATCAATGGGAATAGTACGAGAAATATTCCCTAAATTCAGCTCTGAATCAGAATGTTTCGTTGGATCCTGAGCGTCTTTGACATATTCAGCGGTAAAGATAGATGAAAAATCATTTTCAAATGCATCGCCCTTAGGTAAAAACGAAGATCTGTGATGGAGATCTTCCCATGGTAGATCATCTACACTTAGGATTTCGCGAAGTTGTTCGTCAGATGACACTTCTTCGGGAAACGTTATCCGTTCTAAGGGTGAGGTGAAAAGTGACTCTTCACTGACCACATTCATTTGGTTGGTTTCGGTTGAATGAAAATCGGTAAAAGACATAAGAGCTTCATAAGCAATCTCATACGGACTCAACGGCATAACATCACCGAGTGAGTCTAGCTCAGAGTCAGATGGAACATACCAAGGATCATCATAAATAATGTTTTCTGACGTGATCATATGAATCGTTGCAAACGAAGGGTCTACGTTGAGTGGAGGGAGAGGAAAAGTTCCCAGTAAACCGGAATCCTTAACTAAACCTACACCAATGTCCCTATAAGGGATTGTCGTTTTACCAACATGTTGAATACTCTCTGAAGAGGCTGGGTCGGATGAAAAGTATGTCAGCTGATCAATAGTCACGATCTTACCGTTATGTGGAAACTTAATTACTCTGAAGACCGATGAAACGACCGCTGTCATAGCATATGACCAACTTCGACCCAAAAGAAGGTTGTAGTCTAGAGGGGCATCAACCACTTCCACATCCAGACTAACGGTTTTACCTTCGACCCCTATAGGCAATTCTTGTAGAATACCAAACGGACGGAACCCACGGCCATCAAAGGCCTTAAGGATGGTGGGGGATTGGTTCAATGAAGGAGAACCAAGCGATCTCCAACATTGAATCGACATAATACACGTAGAAGCTCCCTCATCAATCACAGTCCGATGAATAGGCCTGTTTTTGACTATCACTGGGATTTGGAAAGCCATTTGATGGGGGAGACGCGGTGTACTATTTTCTAGATCAAAGATCATTAGGTTCGGGTCCTGAACATCGACAGCTCCGATAGCCGACAAAAGCAATTTTCGTTGCGCTGGACATGATTGCAGCACTTCGAGTGCCGACATTGCTGAAGGTGAAACAGCTAAGTCTTCAACAATGTTGTAATTCTGGGCTGCTCTCGCATGTGGATTGAAAGCAGACCTTCGAAGTACACCCTTGGCGGGCGGCTTAATCACTAAGTCTGGGTTAGGTTTTTCGATCTGTAGTGGATCGGAACCAGGAGCTGAGGTTGATGGGTTAGAGTGAGAAGATTCTGCTTCCTTACCATCAACAGGAGCCTTACTACCATAATCTTGCGATCGAGTCGCAATCCTGACATGAGACATCATCAAAATGGGTTCTTCACTGGCATTCGAAGAAGAACCTATCATCTTATTCTCCTGCTCTGGAAATGGATTTTTTAACACAGCAGGAGTGGGAGAACCTTTGACTATTTTCACTACCTCGGCCCGATGAGGGCAGTCTCTCGTAAAATGATCTTCTTCACAAATGAGACAAGGATATCGAGGTTTGCGTTTTTTGTCATTGGTTTCCGACTTTTCCGTTTTCTCCTTTGGAGCCTTGTCTGCTTTGGCCTTCTTCTTTCCTTTCTTCTTTCCACCGTTTTTTGGTTTGGCCGTAGATGACTCTACAGCGTGAATGTCGGCGGTGAGTTCAGGAGAAGACTCTCCTGTCGGAGAATCAGGCAAAGTGATAATTGGAGTAGTTGAAGCCTTGGAAGACTTCTTCTTGCTCTTTGTAGTCACGATACCAATCATACCATCAGCGGCATGAGATCCCGAAGGAGCAGCAGCGATTTGGTTTGACTTTGGAAGATCCGGAATTTTCTCATGTAACGTACCCGACTGAGTGTAAACTAAGTCAAGGTATTGTGCCTGAGCAATGACTTGCTCCTCAGTAACTACTCCGGCCTTAGCTACATCTTCAGTAATTCTTGGTAATAATGATTTGACAAACCATTCAGCTAAGATTTGGTCCGGGATAAAAACTTTCACTAATCTTCTTCGACGTCTCCACTCATGGATGTGATCAGAAATGTACGTGGATGTCGATTGTTTTAGCGAAGTTAATAATTCTGTACCATTATCGTATCTGACTGGTAACTGAAAATGAGTTAAGAACGAGGTAGCTAACTGGCTAAAGTTGTAAAAAGAGGCCCGTGGTAACTCAATGTACCACTTGGCTGCGAGACCAATGAGTGTACGCTGGAAAAGACGTAAGCGGATGGAATCATCTGAGATGGAATTTGAGGCACACCAGAGGTGGTAAGTCATCACGTGATTAGACGGATCCTCTCCAGACTTACCTTCGAACTTGGGTATATCGCTGGGCAACTTATTTGGCATTGGCGGCCAGAACTGAAGATATTGAATTGGATCGTTCGTTAGGCGCGTCAAGTCGGGTAAATCTAAAGTCGCAATAAACGGTAACTGCCGGTTAGGATCTCTAAAACTCTGAGTCACAATACCAGCCCCAGGAGGAGGATATCCAGGATAACTAGGAACAGGAGTCGCATTTGGGATATTATATCCTCCTGGAAAACCAGGATTAACCGGACCGTACTGGGGTTGCTGAGGTTGTTGATAAGTGTACCCAGGATACGGTTGATACTGGTAAACCGGTTGTTGGGCAGCTTGCCCAGGTTGATACTGTCCCTGGTACGGAGGTTGAACAAATTGAGGTTGAGTAGTAACAACCGTACTTGTACCAGGTTGGCCTGCAGGCATCTGGACTGTGGTTTGAACCGTAGGTCCAGACAACGGTACAGATGTCTGAGGAGTGGTTACAGGGACAGTAGAAACCGGAGCTGCCGATACTCCAGAAGTAAGCATGGTAGATGAAGCGGTAGTTGCTGCAGCCGTGTGAGGTGGAGTACCAGGTGCAATTGGCGGCTGAGTAACTACAGAAGTTACAGGGGTCTGAACACTTGACTGGACAGGTTGCGGTTGCTGGGGTGGACCAGGAACTGCAGGTTGTCCTGCTTGAGGTACCGACTGTATACTTGGTTGCGACATCTGTTGACCCTGTGACGGATCCCATGTTAACATTCCAGGGTATTGACTCGTAACAGGTTGAGGATACTGAGATCCATAGCCGTATTGAGGATAGGGTTGATAACTGTAAGGTGCAGTCCCATATGATTGCCCTTGAGGTGGTTGATAACCTTGACCAGGGTATTGACCCGTAGGTTGATAACCTTGAGGTAAATACGAGTACTAGGGTTGACCTTGACCTTGGGGTTGGTATCCTTGAGGTTGATACCCTTGGGGTTGATACCCTTGGGGTTGCCATCCTTGAGGTTGCCATCCTTGAGGTTGATATTGATACTGAGGTTGACTTTGGGGTACATATTGAGGCTGGGGTTGATACCCTTGGGGTTGATACCCTTGAGGTTGCCCCCCAGTCACGAATGAAGTACCTTGAGGTTGCCCCCCAGGCATTAACGAAGGTTGCCCCCCAGGCGGTAATTGGCCACCTTGAGGTTGGTTAATGGGAGTTGAACCTGACATCATATAAATGTCACCTATACTCAATGGTACATTACCACTGTTTCCAACTAATAACCCATGATCAATGGGTTGAGGAGATGCTCCCGCAAAGGTACCAGAAAGTGATTGATACCCAGTAGGAACAGAAGGACCGCCATGTAAAAATGATTCAGGACTTTGTGAAAACACAGATGACTGACCAGACATATTTACAGGAGAATGAATTCCTCTAGGTGGAAAAGGAGTACGAGGTGTAGAAAAACCTACTGAGTTGTCTAAAAAATTGGTTAATGCAAGGTACCAAGATTCACTCCTAGGAGGACTGTAAAAGATGGATTCACGCTCCCTTAGATCAAGGGTAATTAGATCTTCAGAATCAGAAACGCCTGTTTCTTCCTCTGGAACAAGTTCTTCTATAGAAATTAATCCAACAGGAAGATTTTCGGTGATAATTCTTTCTATTCTTGGTGAATCAGGAACACTAGGAGTTGGAGTAACAGGTTCGGAAATTTCAGGTTCTTCGCCTGTTTCACTGGCAGATGAAAAACTACCAGCAAGCTCGGAAACTGTAACAGCTTCGGGATTGTAACCTGTTTCTAAACTTTGGTAATCTGGATGGACTACCAAGGAAGATTCTCCTTCTTCAGGTGAACCTACTCTACTGTCACTAGGAGGAGTTACAAGGACCTTTAACCCTTCTAGATTACCTGGGTCGTCTCGAGGAGGGGATCCCCTAAGTCTACGGGATCTTCTCAACAATTCGGCCACAGAAACAACTTCAGGAGACTGGCCCGCAATTCGACGGGACCGTCTCGGTAATTCCGCCACAATTAAAGATTTTAACTACAACACACGAAAACAAAGTAAAAATTTCAAATCAAACCACCTAAAGTCTTCTAAAGAACCAAACAAATTTGAAGCACACGCCTAAATAATCTAGAGCGTCAAACCACACACAAACAGTAGTCTTCCGGACCAAAAGCGCTAGTTGGTGATTAGGCCCAACCTCGCAGGATTCAGTACAGAAATGGCGGGTGGAACAGTTACCCCGGCAACCTGCTTAATGAATAGACCGGCACAAGTTCCTCCACTTTAACCGTCTCGAAGTGAAGTGAACCCCCCGGAAAATCCAAGTGAGTATAACCGACGTCTGCTCCAGGTACAGTGGGACCTTCCCTCCACCGTCACCTCGGTAGAACCCTAAAGATTATGGTCACTAAAGTTACCAATCACAACAATTACACCTGGGGGAACAGTCTAAACTCCGACAGCACGCAAGGGCAGAGTAGCAAGCTCCAATCCCCTTACCGGCTCCTTGACAACAATCCAAGGTTTACCGATAAGTGACCCCTGGCTCCTCGACAATGGTTAATCCGAGGTTTACCGTTTGTAATACGTACTGCCTGGCGTCGTTCCCAACGAGGGAGGAATGATCCCCTCACTGGTTCGGACACGAGCTCGTGCTTCTCCTTTAAGAGGAGCTTTCCCAGAATGTAACTGAAACAATTGGATTTGTTCTACTCAAGATAGACTATCTGTTTGGTTTTGTAGTCTTGGAGAGTTAAGTACTCACCTACTCCAAGACCCTAGCCTAAGCTATGTTGGTGTTTCAGAGCCCTAGAAAAATAAAGATTACTAGATTGATTTTAATTTAAGCGTTACTTTTAAGGTTGTTTCTTAAGTCAAAAGGTGATGGAAGTGAAACCAGTGGTGTGTTGACTCGACTCGAAACCACTACAAAATGCACCTAGAATGATTTATCCACTACTTTACTTTTTCGATGAATTGCTTAACTAAAAAGTTGAGAGAATGCAATCTTTATAAAAGCAATTTCTTAATTGAAGACAATCAAAGAAACAATTCGTTTTTCTTTTCCAAGCATAAAAACATAACCTCTCTTTACATGCACGAAAAAACTCTTTTCTTCTTTCAAAAACAAAAAGCTACTTGAAACAAGACTTTTAAAGAAGATGTTTTTGTATTTTTCTTTTAATAAAGCAAATAAATCTAATATAACCAAAAATCAATCTTAACAACTATTAAAATCTATGAAAATCCACTCATAAGCAAACTAAAAGCAAATTTATTCTAAGCAAGTTTAACGAGGCCAAAACTAACAATGATTATTCTAAGGTGTTTTACTTGATCACAATCAAATCAAGGACTAGCTTATTGCAGAACCAAAAACTAGCCAAAACAAAACTCTAATCTTTTTGTTCTTTTTGTAAAATGGAAATCAATACTTTATAAACAAGCAATTCGAAATTTGACCCAAAACAACTTAAGTGGCAAGCTGCTCACACAAGGAGACTTTACGACAGGCTCGACTTCTAAGAAGGTTGACTAACCAGAGAGATCTAAGGTTGGACAACTTTCTACTATCAAAGTCACTACAAAACCTATCCAAAAATCAAACCCTAGGTCTAAACTTCGTTGAAAACCACTAAAACATTCAAAGCTCACAAAACAAGTTCAGGTGAAAATTCTTGACAGGGTACTAAAGGATCTGGGCAGAAAATACTAAGGAAAATCAAAATCTAAAAGCAATTTAAAGCAAAAATGGAATTTTCTTAAAGTTTACAGGAAGACGCAGGCAACCCGTTACAACAGGTGCGGGCCCGCTCTGTGCAAACGGCAACAGCGCGTCCAAAGACGCACTGTGCAGTACTCAGAGGGTGCGTCCTTCTGGAAAAATGAAGAAAAACCAAATCTAACTAAATCTAAAGCTAAGCCACCCAAATACTAATTCTCACAGTCAAAAACCAGAAAATAAAAATGATTTTCTCAAAGCAAAGTTCATATAAAGGAAAAGACTCTCTCATTAATGGATTCCCCAGCGGAGTCGCCAATTTGTCACACGGAATTGGTCAAGGGTGCGGACACGACTGACCTTCCTAGAAGTCTAAGACGTTCTAATGACAAACAAGACAAAATGGAGTGATCTTTCTCTAAATACACCTTTTACAACATGAAAACTACAAGTGTTTAGGCTTACCTTATTCCAAAACGCTGTTGTTGAAGTCCGTTCTTGACGATCCGGATGAGCTCCTCCTTCAAGTCAATTCCTGCAACCACAAACAATCAAACAATTACCAAGCACTTGCATTTCATATAATAAAACATATATTCAACATGCAGACCAAGGAACACATGAAATAACTCATTAACACAAGCTATTGAGAAAAATAAACCAGTTTGTATTAATAACGAAACAAAGAAACTCTTACAACCTGGCCTTGGTGTTGTGCAAGTTCCTCCCAGGGTCCATCAAGGGTTTTCCTCTACTTTGACAAAGCTCACCCTCTTCCAAGTAGAATCAAGTAAAGACAATCTCTCCTCACAAAGGCTCTAATGGAAGACCTAAATCCTGCAGCATTTACCCAAAGAAAATGTATAGCTCCAACCTCCTCTCCCTCTGGCTCAATGTCTTTATTTATAGTGCTGTAAAGAGGTTATTCAGGTCCACTATCAATGGGATCATCCCCCTCTTTGGGTGGGATAGCTCCCTTATTGATGGGATAAGTTCCCCCTTAATAGAGATACATGAACCAACTGGAGGCGCATCCATTTCATCAAACCGACCTCTAGAATGTTCTAGAAGTAACCACAAGTAACTTTTTCAAGATAAAACTCGCGCATTTTGCCTTTTACAGAGGGACGCACCTGTCCCTTAACATACAGAGCGTCCATGGACGCAGATTTTGTGAACATGGTCAGCGTCCCCGCAGGTAAGGCTAGAGAGAACCTGCGACCCCAGAGATAAACATAGTTTTTACAAGACTTTCTCTCTTCTTTGAGTTTGAGATGGATAACAGAGGCATGAGACTTGCCTAAGAGGGTAGCATGACTGTTGATTTGAGCCATACTAACTGTAAGTAGTCAAGGTGACATTTTTTAGTGTAACACTTTGGATTTATCATGAGAAGCCACAATTTTGTCTAGTTTCCTCATCTTGTGCCTAGAGATGGATTAGTAAATAGTGTGGCTCTTACTACACCATGAGTTGGAGTAGGAGTGGTGGGTGGAGTAGTACTACCTCTAATAAATATACCTCTACGATCTCTATATACTCTATATATATTCGTTCACCTTATTTATCATGACTTGATTTCAATGGAATTCCCTATATACACTAAAAGTGATACTACAAGCTAACTAATTCCTTTTATAAATTTCATAGTAAGGGCACCCAAAACGTTAAGTATTTTATGTAATTAAAGCTTGTTATTTTAAGTTATCAATCATGGACACATTCTTAAAGTGATTAGAGTATATGTGCAGGATTTAATTCATCATTAACTTCTAAT
This sequence comes from Pinus tabuliformis, assembly GCA_031772625.1. Lineage (NCBI taxonomy): Eukaryota > Viridiplantae > Streptophyta > Pinopsida > Pinales > Pinaceae > Pinus > Pinus tabuliformis. The sequence goes on from CM062804.1 coordinate 1,013,141,166, forward strand.
TTAATAAAATATTAATACTTTAGATAATTCTAACATGAAAAAATAACCTTGTAATGCTTACATGTATCAAATTGAAAATTAATCAAATGTTATAGGCATCACCTTGATCACTCAATATTGTCATATATTGTATCGTGATTCTATAATGTCATATAAAAGCCTTTGATTTAAGTAAGTAGTGTGTTTAATGAAATATTGGTGTCAATTTACCTAGAATTATTATGAATAATATATTCATTAATCATGTTCATAATAGGAAATTTATGGAAACTTAATGATAAGAAATAAATGAAACTAGAATAAAATTACTACACAAATGAAAACTACTCTAATAATGAAAATGATATGCCTACCCATGCATAATGGGCATCCTTTACTAAATATACACTAGATAAAGTTATAGAACAAAAGGAAAATAAACTTGATAGGCAGAGATGAACACATGAACTAGGAAATCAACAGTGTTATATTAATAATCAAAATCATGTTGCAATACTATTCTCTTTAGATGGATATTTCCCCTTTGGCACTCTAAACCACTATTTATATATCAATTACAATATTCTTATAGAATTTGTGCTACCCACAGTGGTACCCATATCCAACAACCTTTTATTTTGTGGAAAATAAAAATGAAAATAAGGTATTTGATTTCCTTAATCATAATCTAGTGAAATAATTAACCATTTTCATACTTCAAACATTTCATGACAACATGAATGGAATTATTCATGTGATACATTGGGTGATCCTAAGTTGATTTGGCTCAAAATGTCCTATTATGGTTCTTCTATTGACATAGAGTTTGATCACACTCTATCATTTTCCCTATTTGATCTACAATTTGTTTGAGGGACACATAATCACCATTACAAGACAAAGAATAATCTTCAATTTATTGTTTTCTATTTGGACTTTTGTAACTATATAGAACATCAAAATTTCTACAAGAATTATGTAGGATTTGAGACGCCTAGAGGATATGAGATGCCTATAGCAACAGATTAGTAAATATTCAATCTTATTTGCATACCAAAAGAAGGAAAATGTATAAAATGAACAAATTATACCTTGAATTTCTTCTTGAGATGCATATCTTGTTGGAAATGATAATAATACGGGGACAAGAGTAATAATAAAGAATAGGGTAAAATATTAAAAGTTCAAAAGTGTGACTATAAGTGATAAAAAAGTATCAAAACAAGAACCCAACAAAACGCCTAGCTTTATTCATAGGAAATAAACCCAAGGAATAGGACCAAGTACTGCCCTCTTTAAAGTGGAATAATCCTCTAGATTAATGGCCCGACAACCTTTGAATGATAATTACTATGTTATTTAATCTTATTTTAAATTTTATGGATATATAGAAATAGGAAAGTAGAAATGTTTTCAATGATTGTTTTGAATAAAGAAAACATTGCTTTGCAGGTTAACTCTTAGAACAATGGAAATATGATTTTTAATTCTTTTTTAAATAAGAATTAAATGTATAGAGACCATTGAAACTACAAAGTATAACCTTTCAAAATAGAAATATGCATATTATAAAATTAAATCTACATAGAAGCTTATTCATCAAAAGGCTGTCGATCCATTAATCCAAAGGATTATTTAACTCCAAATTGGAAAGTGTATAATTAAGTCTCTTCCTTAGGTTTAATCCCTACTATTTGAACCTTGTAATTCATATCTCTTAGAAAAATTGGTGTTAAAATAAGGTTTTGTAGTTGTATGGATCATTGGATTTCTAAAAATACATCTCTCTAAATATCCATTATTCAAACATGAAGATTCCAAATCCTAAATAATCCCTTGGAAATTCAAACACATAAGGTTTTGAAATAATTTAACAAAATATTGATACTAATGTTTGTGTAGAATAATTTAGACATATAACCTACACATAAGAAATAATGATTGGTGCCTCACTATGGCCCCTTTACTTCCTTAAAGAATGAATACAATCATATAGTTACTCAAAATGGGGAACATGCCTTATTCCTAGTGTGAAGGATTAGTTGAGTTAGCACTTCAAGAAACATGTTCATTTGTGTAGTTTCCAGTTAATTAATGCATGGGTTTTATTCCACTACATGATCATTTTTTTAATAAAATGGATATCTAAATTCAAGAATGTTAGTTCTTTAGGTACTATGTGGTTTGAATCATTATAGTTAGTCATTACAAGGTTTTTGATTGTGATGTGGCTTAACACGGAGCTAGGTGTGTTACACCAATATTCGATACATAAGCTATATGATATAATACAAATTCTCAACTATAATTGGGAGGACTCCATAGTGGGGCTGATATGAGAGATTTTTTTAAGGAATTAAAAGATCATTATGCTTCACTAACCCACATCAGTTGAACTCTATTATTATAAAGGAACATGAAATCTTTTGTGATATCAATATAATTTTCACTAAACACACAAAATTTTACTTTTTGTTGAAGTTTCTGAAGTTGGAAACCAATGCTCAGCTGACACAATTGAAGGATTCTCTCAACCTTAATAGGATGCACCATAATCCAATGCTTGGAAATAACCAATCCAAGAAATATTATATATGATACAATATATGGATTTATTCAATCTTGTACATCTAATGTCTTCTGACAATAACTTTGAGGTATTCCAAATGCTTTCCTATATTCTCAAAATGAGTAGATAATTCATTCAAATTTTTGTCCAAAATTTACTTAATTATTATGGAACCAGATCACAAAACAAAAAAGAAAAAAGAAAAAAAAAAGAAAGATAGATCAATGAGTTGAAAATTAGCCTCTTCAATGGGGAAACCTAATTTACATTACATAAATCAACAATTCTTCAATGATATAAATGACAACATCTCCTTTATATATATAGGATTATAAGGGGTCACAATATAATTAGAGTTGACATAATAATAATAATAATGTAAGGGCACAACAGTAAAAATAGTCGGCTTCTATGGGGGACAACAATAACAATATGGGGGCTACATTAGTAATAACAATAAGGGGACTGCACTAACAATAAAAAAAATGGGGATTCACTAGGATTATAGGGACCTAAAACGCCCCACTCCTTCAAAAAAGGTGTTTTCCTCAATGCTCGAGTAGTTCTAGATACGTTTGTTTAAAATTATCATACTCCCATGTGGAATCTTCAGCGGGTAAGTTCTTCCACTTAATGATATGCTCTGAAATTGATCGATTCCATAGCCATTTCGTTCTTGTTTCTGTGACTACTTCAGGCTCTAATACAATTTTTCCTTCCTCTTCAAGTTATGGAAATATTGTTTGGACTGGGATCCTATCACTAATAACCTTATTTAAGTATGAATTATGGAAAACTTAGTGTACTCGAGAAGATGCAGGTAATTGAAATTTGCATGCCATAATACTAATATTTTGCAACACATTGTAAGGACCATAGTAGTTGGGTGATAATTTAGTATCCTTCTTAGCTTGCTCAAGGGATATTTGTTTGTATGGTTATAGCTGTAAAAATACCCAGTCGCCTATGTAATTTTTTTTTTTTTTCACTATGATACTGATTTGCTTAATATTTCGTGTGATTCTGTGCCAAAGTGAGGTTATCCTTTAAGGGTTGGATAACTTGTTGTTGATGCTCGATGTTATCTTCCACTACTTGAACCTTATATTTTTCTCTTAAACATGATGTGATGGATGGTGGATTATATCCATAAAGTTCCATAAATGGGGTCATTTTTTCTATAGTACGGAAGTAAGTTGTTGGCTTGAGGGGAATTGGACCTAGGTTCAGAGTTAGTTGAGCTAACCAAAAAAATCCCTACACTACCGGCCCTTTTGGCAGCAACCCTCTTAGCACAGGTTGCAGTCTCACTCGAGACAGTATTGGGGGATACTAGAACCAAGTTTTTTCATCTAGAAGGCTATGTGATGTGGGGTTAGGGAATTTATTGATTTTTATACCTTATCTAACCTTCACAAACCCTTATAGTTGAAATCCCCAAACTTAAAGTAATTTCTAGTTAAATAGAATTATAAAATTCCTATAAGCATTGATTCATGCATAAAATATTGTATAACAGTAGAGCCAGATATTTGCAGAGCATTTAATACAAAAATACAGATAAATGGAATTCAATTGCGCGCAAATACATAAAACACTTAAGTATATAAATTGGACACAAAATGGTTTCAAATACTATTTATTACTTCAGATCTTCAATATATAGACTTTTTAGATCCTGCACACACAACTATAGGGGCCCACACACTCAACTATGGACTTACCAAGGTCTCCATGCACTTAGCTATAGGATCCTTCCCCTTTGCCCAAAATACAGAAAGATATTACCTTTACAGACTCAAAACATATCAAATCCCATTCTATTGACTGATTGATTCCCTTAGACTCGCTAATACACCCTTTTATCTACCATTTTTTATTACAATTCCATGGTTCACAAACCATGGGAGGATCTCAAAACAATACCAAAATGTAAGGGGTTTTGACCTTCCTAAAACCCCTTGACTTCTACTGACTTTCACGTTGCGCTCTCCACTCTTCAAAATGCAAAGACTTTATAATATTTTATCAAAATTTGACCCAAGGGACCCCATCCCAATAGAAGTGTTATGACACCATTCAGCCAGAGGTAACCACTTGAACCATTGTGTTTGTTATTCAGATTAAAAAAATGACGATATCCTTCCAAATATTTGTTCACTATCTCAGTTTTCCTGTTAGATTGATGATGATAAGATGAGATAAGAGCTAATTGAGTAAAAATATAAGAAAATAATTGTCTAAGAATTTCCAGTGAAAATGGTATCTCTGTCACTTACAATAAACTTTGGGTTTCCATGTAGCTTTTGAATTATTTCAATAAATGTAGTAGCAACTCGACTAGATTTAAAAGGATGAGATAATGCACAAAAGTGTGCATACTTGATAAGTCTATCAACTACCATCATGATGATACTCTTTCCTTTGGAACTGGGTAAATCTCTGATAAAATCCATTGTGATCACCTCCCAACATTGACTTGTAATGACTAAAGGTTGTAACAACCGTGGGGTCTTAATTGTCTCAACTTTATTTTGTTGGAAAACCAAACATTATTCCACAAACTTCTGAATATTAGATTTAATGCAATCCCAAAAAATCTTTCTATAACCTGTGGTAATTTTTTCAAAATCCTGAGTTCCCTCCTAAGGGGGAGGTGTGCAATTCCAAAACAATATTTTGCTTGAGTTGAGTATTTTTACATAGATATAAGTAATCTTTGTACCATAATGAATCATTTTTCCAAATAAATGCATCAAATGTACTAGGATCTTGCTGCAACTTTTGAATGAGTGTCCACGCCTCTTTGTCACTCTCCCATTCATTCCCTAATTTATTTATCCAATCAGGTCCGGTAATAGAACTGGCATATAACAATGCTTCCACATCATCGTCCTCTCTTGAGAGCGCATTTGTAGCAACAATTTTCTTCCCTTTTTCATAGATGATTTTAAAGTCATAACCCAACATATTTGTGACCCATTTTTGCTGCTCTTCTGAAGACAATATTTGTTCCAAAAATGATATAAGACTATCATGATTTGTTTTTACCTTTAAGTCTCTTCCCATTAGGTAAGGGTGATATTTCTTTAGTGCATGTAGTATTTCGAAAATTTCCTTCTCATAAGTAGGGTTGCATAAGCAGTTTCCCCTAATTAGACAACTTTCAAAATAAACTAGTCTTTGTTCTTCCATTAAAACAACACCAATTCCATTTCCTGAGGAATCACAATATAAAACAAAGGCTTTTGTGAAGTCAGGTGTAGCTAAGACTGGTACTTGGCACATTTCTTGTTTAATATGTTCAAAATCCTTAGTTGCTTCTTGACTCCAAGAAAATGCATCATTCTTCAGTAATGTTGTTAGAGACATTATGATAATACCTATTAACCCGAGAAATAATCGAAGATGATTTATGGTTGTGGGGATTTTCCATTCCTTAATGGCTTTAATTTTGTTAGGGTCTACCTTAACATCCTCATGAAATGAAATATGACCCAAACATTCCACCTCATATACTCCAAAGAAAAATTTGAAGGCTTTTTCATATAATTTTTTCTCCTCCAATAGTTTGAGCACCCTATCAACATGTTAAACATAATTCTTCCAAGACTTTCTATAGATTAATATATAATCAAAAAATACTAAAACAAATTTTCTAAGGAAGGGTTTGAAAATGGAATTCATCAAATGTTGAAATGTGGAAGGTGAATTAGTAAGGCTAAAATGAATGAATAAAAATTCATAATGACCTTCATGAGTTCTGAATGTTTATTTTGGAATGTCTTCAATCTTCATTCTAATTTGATGATATACTTAATGAAGATCTAGCTTGGTGAAGAAATTGCTCCATTTAATTCATTCAGTAATTCATCAATGACATGAATGGGAAATTTATATTTAATAGTGAGTTTGTTTAGCTCCCTATATTATGGACACATACACCATGATCCATCCTCCTTGTGCACCAATACTACAGGAGCAGAGAAGGAACTTTTGCTAGGTTGAATTATACCGACCTCTAGCATTTCTACAACCATAAGTTCAATTTTACTCTTTTGGACATAGGGATATTGGTAAGACTTGATGTTTCAAGGAACGCTTCCTAGAATCAAGTGAATAACATTATCATGATCATAAATATGTGGGAGGCTTTTGGGAGTCTCAAATACCTTGGAAGGATTGTAGAATATTCTTTGGAGACATGGAGAAATGGATGATTTCAATGTTTGAACATATAATGAGAATAATTTTTAAATTAAGCCTCATTGTTATTTCTTCAAAAAAAATTCATGAAATTAGAGCTGATTATCTTCCCTTGTTTCCTTTTGATGCTGCTTAATTCAATTTCCTTTCCTACCCAGGAAAAATTCAAGAAAAAATCTTGAAAATTGAAAGTTATCATACCCAAAGATTGTAACCATTAGACACCTAATATAACATCGACACCACCCATTGGAATGGAAACCATTTGACTATTCAATACATATTCCCCATTGGTTAGATTGATATCATGGAACTTCATTGAGCAAGTTGTAGTTCCTCCATTTACAACCATGACTTGATACTCCGATGTTGGATATAGAAATGAATTCAATTTATTGGCTATCTTTCAATGAATAAAATTATGGGTACTACTAGAATTGATCAACACTATTACCTTTTTCTTCCTTGATATATCCTTCTATCTTGAGAGTTTGAAGAGTGGAAATCCCTGCCAATGTATTACAAGATACGATGTGATTCATTTTTTCTTTCTCCGAGATTGGTTCCTTGTGTAGATACTTGTCGAGCAGTAAAAAGGGTTTTTTTAACCTCTATTTACCCTATATTAATTATCAATCTAGGTACGATTTGTTATCTCAAGAGTGTACTTAGTCTGAGGCAGTCACTTGTCAAGAGTAATGCTAGTAGTATAGTGCTTTTTACAAAAGTAAACAAATGCTAGAAACAAACCCTATATGTAATGGCAAGAAATTGAAATGCTTTGTAACTAAATCATTAATTTAAGAAAATACAACATTCATCAGTCATGGGTGTAGTAATGATAACTCTTCCCTTTGTAAACTGATGCAAATGAAAAGCAATCAAAGAGAAGATCTCCAATCTGGGAATTAGACAACAATAGTCAATGTTCACTACAGTTGCAGATCATTCTATGCACACCAAAGCAACTACTTGAAATGATAATTCAATTAACATAAAAGGGAACAACAACTAATCTAATGAAAAAGATTGAACAACAAAGATTTAACTTACAGGAACAAATTAAGCAGCAATCGTAATCTAAAGGTATTGAGCAGTAATCTTTAACTAGTAATTGAATTGAACAACAAACCATGAATGGAACAACAAACCAAAGTAAGTCTTATGAAATACTGAACAACATTGATTCAAGTGCAAACGCTCAACGAACTAAATCAAATGTTAACACACAGTGGATCCATAATGATGGAATCAGTAATCTGAGTTTAGCATAATAAATATTAACCACGGTTATGAAGAAACAACGATTATAATTGCAATGGAATGGTAATCAGCAATCACAAATAGAGATACATCGTAGCTAAATAAATAACAATATTGATCTGTAAATGCACAACACTATTACTCTATAAACAAACAGTAATGTTGATCTATAAAGGAATAGCAATGTTACACAGTAATGTTAATCTGTAAGGGAACAACAATGCGATACGATTTTAGAATGAACAACATAACATTCCAGTTGTAGAGGATAACCTTACTATTCAAATACGAATAAAATATAACAGAGCCAGTAAACGAAATGATAAGGAACAACAGATTATTGAATGAAGCAAGAAAAAGAAATCAAACCACACATGACTTGGAATTGGAAAATAATGCTACAAGAAGCAAGTGATCCACTAGGGTCGGGCCCTTAGCCTCCAAGGATGCACTGCTGCGGTTACTCCAAAATCAAATACGGAACATCAACAAAGTTTATATATTAATCATGAAGACAGAGTTACAATAATTGCTATTTAAGGAGAGTCGATGATCAAACTTCAGTCTGCAATAGAAATTTCTATAAAACAACAATAATCTGCCTCTTGGGATAGTAGCGTTGTCCCTTTTTATAGCGGCCAAGCGGAAAGACCAAAGATAAAGATATTCTTAAGGTAGCGATCCCTCAAGATCAAAGGATCCCGAGGGATTTGCCATATCATTATCCTTCAGTTATCTCTTCATCCTCTTGTGTTGATATGGTATTTCTTCTCCCTTTTTCTGGCTCATGAGCTCTGATCTAGATTGCCTTATCTGGATGTGGTTCCCTATCGAAGGGATAATAATTGGTTTTGCCTTGTCATTTCCTTTGAAATGGTGATCATCCATTTTCTTCATTTTCTACATAGAAAAGGGTAATAATTAGTCACTTTACGCTACTCACAAATCTCTTAAACTTTATCATAATCCTTCATCATATGCCCATTTCATAATGTAAAGAAGTTATGAATTAAAGGAAAAGATAACGAAATAAGTGGAAATTACATACCTTTTATAATGCTCAACACACCCCCCCTGCCTACCCTTTTTCATGCCGTCATGAGAACATTGTAATTGACATGCAAGGTAGTTAGGGAATAGGCTGGAGAAGGATTTTCAGTTAGCGGTCTAAAGCCATGATTCCTAGCTAAGATTTCAAAAATATGCCATGTCTGACCTTCAGGAAATTCATATAAGGCTCTATACCCTGGTGCATGATACCAAATGACTGGACTTTGGAACCTACAACCTAACCAAGACAGGCCTTCTCCCAAAATGAGGTCACCGTAGATAACCAAGCGGTCAAAAGCTAGCTTAAAATTCTCATAATTGAATGGCTCCCTGTTTTGGATATTCCGATTAGAAGTCTGGTATCAGAATTTGGCTGCTGCTATGGCAAGGTATTTGATGGTTAAGAAGTATTCTACCCCTTTCCGGATGACTGCTATATGAATAGGTCCCAATATTTGGATCACACCCTTCATTCTCATTAAGCTCCTACATTTATTCCATATATGCAATGGGTTTCTAGGTTCACCCCTTACCCATAGATCTAATCCATTCTCCTATCTTTGGAAGACATTGTAGGCTTTAAGCCACTTTATCTGATTAACGCCAAAAGAAATAAATGACTAAATTTGGACATCACCCACAAAAGGGCTAAGGTTCTTTTTTGTTTCCCCATCTAACACAAGATTATGTAAATAAAACTCATGTAACAATCGTTGAACTTTCACCCTGTAATGTTTACAATAGTTTATGAAGTCATCAATAGTTTTTATCTCTATAGGAACTCTTGCCTTGACAGCCTTAATTTGCAATTGTAAATATCTTTCCATAAAAAACAAAGCATAGTTTCTGGTGGGTGCCCTACACTTTAGAACATCACTATACAGAAAACATAAGGTATCCATTTGATTTATAATTGTGTCTAGTCTATGGGTTACCTTTTTGACTCTTTCCTCTGCCTTTTGCCATCCATCGAAGGCCTGGCTTTCTAATGCATTGATGTTCTTTAGTTGTTGTTGTAACTCTGATATTTTTCTTGAGGAACAATTTCCTCTGTGAGTTTCTCTATCATTTGTTGGGCCTGTGCCAAATCTTTTTGCAAAGTTATTATCCTCGGGTCATTATCCATCATGACAATTTTGGGTTAGAGATCTACTTGGATCTCCTTATTGCGACATCTAGTCTTTACAGTCTGAGTTTCCTCCTCACGAACTATCAGTTCCTCCATCTGGACTTCCTTATCCTAGACTGGTGTGTTGTCCATTTGTGCTTCTGTATTTGCAATAGCCAAATGTTGTTCCTTGCAATTCTGAATAACAGGTTCGACTTGAGTCCTCTTGGTCTTTTTCTTATGGGGTTTTGCCTGGGTGGTTGCATTCTTTGCCCCAGAGGTTCCTTTTAAGTTCTTCCCCATTTTTAAGACTTTTATTTGTTGTCGAAGTTGCTTAATTACGTTAAGCAATCTTTGCTGTTCCTTTCACAATATTTTAATTTCATCTGTTTTCTTAGAAGGAATAGCCATTTGTTTTCTCAGGCCTAGGATTTCTACTTCAGGCATTGTACCTTCACCTTGGCCTATTTCCATGTTTCCTTCTTGGAACACCTCTTCGGTGTTCTGTTGAACAAGTTTTTCAGGGGTAGAAACCCTGGTTTGTTCTATTGTCTCGTGGGCAGCTTCTTCTTCTACCTCTTCTTCATCATGCAATTCTTCGGGTGTATTCTGACTAGGAATAGATTGTTCTTCTTCCTCCTCTTTGTCACTCTTTTCCCCATATACACTCTTATCATGAACAGAGTGATCCACTTCTTCTTCCTCCTCATCACACATTTCCTTGGATGCACTTTTATCATGAGCAGAGTGCTCCTGCAACCCTTCTTCGGTATGGGGGTTGAGTGGGCTATGAGGTTGGACATACTCACTCGTATTGGCCAAAATTTGGGCCAATTCATCTTCTTGCAAAGGGTTTTGTAGTGGACTTTCACTACGTTTCTCTGTTTCCTCCCCTTCTTCCTAACCGGATTGCTCAGTCTCTTCCTCCATTTCTTCTTCTTCGTTTCTTTCTAATTCTTCATCGTTCTCCCCACCTTCAAGTTGTGGGGGTTGTTTGTCCTTTGAATCATGTATTTCCATAGGCTAGCTAATGTTCCCCTGGGAATTTCCCAGCATTACTCTGCTATTTGCCAATCTAACATATTGTCTTCATTTCGGTGGTCTGCTCGATGTGCTAGCAATATGTTTTTGTTTTGGGGTTGACAAAGCCAATCCCCCATCTATCAAGAAAATCAATTCTTCCCAACCACTCTGTTGTTGGGGAAGACTATAACTGACTATCAATCGAATTAACGCATGATGGCTTACCACTAACTCTACATGGCGAGATTTTCTCATGCTTCGAGCAACATCATGTAATAAAAAATTTAAGAACACAGGCAAATTCACAACACATTTTTGCTTTAACACGGCTAAAAGTTTGAGATGGCGGGGTCTTACCACGTCTTTTCTGCCATTGTAAGTGATATAGCTTTGGATATTCTCGCCAATTCTACCCAATGCTCTCCTAGGGTTACCAATAGGACTCCTTTCCCTTTGACAGTAAGGTCCTGCCCTTCGTATTGGAATATGGTTATGGTGTCCCACAATATCACCTTTCTCAGAGTCCATACAGGTCTAGCGGCTGGCAGTCCCAAAACTTTAGCAATTATGTCATCTGTGATTGTTATCTGTCTCCCTCTCACCATGCACTGATTTTCCTGCAAATTCTGCAAAAACTCGATTGCCACCGTCTCATTAGATTGCTGCAGACGGTTAAGCTAAGCAATCCATCCTGCCCTTGCTAAGATTTATCATGTGGGGTCAGATACCATTAACACCTGTGGCTCACTGCGAATTGATCTTCCTACCATCTTTTTCACGCTTAGCACACTGTAAAAACATAGAGACAATGATGGAACAACAGGCTGTTCAAATTTTTAGCTCACTATTAAGAAAACACAGAGAAGATGATGGAACATCAAGATGTTCAAATTTTTAGCTTACTGCTAATTTTTGCAAAGAAAAACATGGAAATGGTGTTGGAACAGCAAGCCATGCATATTGGGAAAAAAAATACCGTTAGACTTGCTATTCCCAAGTTTTGGTGAAGTCATAATACCTTCAAATAATGGGTTGACACGTATGCCAGCGAATTATGGATATTACCCACGCCCCCCTGTAATGTGATAAGTCGTCCTCCGCCATCAAATAAAGGAGCAGCACACTGAACTGCAATCGTACAACGGAATAAAGGAACAACATATAGAGATATGACATGTTTACAAAAATGAGCGGATTACCGAAATCGAGGTGTATGATAAAATTGCTAATAAATATGGAAATTTCATGATATGATGCAAAAAATGGAGGATAGGACAGCTGATGTGAATTAAAGTTCTTATGCAGTCATTATCGACTTTAACCATCATGATTGATTTATAAATAATTTTCATGTATCAAAGTTTCGAAATGGTTATACAACATAATCGCATTTGAAATCACTATAAAGATATAAGAAGAAGGTTTTTATAATGACTATTGGTGTATAAGAAATATGACTTCAATACCATCAACAGAGCTCTGTTTCCCACAGGTGTCCATAACCTTGACAAAGTTGCTTATTTAACCCTTGGAACCATAATCCTTTGAGTATGCCTAGAAAAGTGTTGTGCAATGTTAGAATGGAGGCCATTGTGCTGGCTTGGTAACCAGATGAATCACAATGCCATTCACCAAGAAGGAGTGAAAGGTGGGTAGGTCGGCTTATGATGAGACCTCTATTACAAGGAATTTTTATTATTCTGATGTGCCTCTTGGATCATATCCCTGGTGTGGTGTCCATGGTGGGAATGCCACTTCACTTTCTTCCTTATTATCATGGTAGGTTGGCTCTTGATGAGACCCCATATCCTTCATCTGAAAAATCATATTAGTAATCATATAGATATACATCTTTTATTTTTCATATTTTCTTTTATCTAGCACTTTTCCTATTTATATATAGAGGGTGGCTCAACACTCCTTAAGAGTAGGGATGGTGGAAGAAGTTTGAACATCTCAATAGAGAAAAATATGCCTTTATTCTTATTCAATAATAATGATCAAAGAGAATTATGGGGATTTAGAAAGAACCCTCATGATAAAAATAATCAATCACATTGGTATCAGCGAAAATAAAGAAAGCAAAGTAATATAAATAGTTGTGTCCTTCCCTCTTTTCTCTTATCAATTCAAAGAAATTTCTTTTAAAGATAATGATTTTTATTTGATTTGCTGATTTCAATATCCTTTAGTTTTTTTATTCTTGCATACATGTATAGTTGTGCCTTAAATGACCATCACTAAAAAAAAATCCTATAAATGGTGAAACACACATACATGCAAAAAAGAAGAAAAATGCACTCAAAAGTGTTGTTCTTTAAATGGAACAATTGCTATTTCTTTAGAGGGATAGCAAAAGAATATTTGCACAAAAAAATCGCAAGCAAAAAGGAAAAAAAAAATGCTCGAAACTGTTGTTCCTTGAGAGGAACAACAAATTAAGCAAGTGCGAACAAAAGATGCAGAAATGTTGTTCCTTCAGAAAGAAACAACAAAAATGAAAGTGTTATTCCTTTGGAAAGGAACAACATAAAAACGAAAGTGTTGATCCTTCAAAAAGGAACAACAAAAAATGAAAGTGGTGTTCCTTCAGAAAGGAATAGCAGAAAAGCGAAAGTGTTGTTCCTTCGAAAAGGAACAACACAAAACAAAATTGTTGTTCCTTCGGAAAGGAACAATAGAAAAAATAAAGTGTTGTTCCTTCGGAAAGGAACAACAAAATGTAAAAGTGTTGTTCCTTCGAAAAGGAACAGAAAAATGGCGAAAATGTTGTTCCTTCATAAAGGAACATCAAAATGCAAAAATACCGATCCTTTGAAAAGGAACAACGAAAATGGAAAAAAAATTGTTCCTTCGAAAAGAGACAACAAAATTCAAAAGTGTTGTTCTTTTAAAAAGGAACAACGAAATGACAAAAGTGTTGTTCCTTCAAAAAGGAACAACAAAATGTAAAAATAATTGCAGAAATGCAGTAATTTACACAAACAAAGTAGAAAAAGTTATGTACAAAATTAAAATAAATAAAATTACTTAGTGAACCAAAGGCAAGGAAGAATTCTCTTCCTGAGCCAGAATCTGCATGTCAGAGTCTTCTCAGAGTTGCTGGTAGAAGGATTCCTGAGTAAGCGGTTTCAAATACAGTGGAACTAGGTGGCCATTTTCTTTAAAGGTATGTCCAGATCCATTAATGGTAGTTAAATTAATGGTACCATTATCATGCACTTTCTGGGTTTCATACGGTCCCAGCCAATGAGTTTGAAGTTTTCCCGGGTGTCGGCCAGATAAGTCGTTCTTGCAGACAAGACCGACCTCCCTAGTACCTAATGATATCTAGCGACAAGAAAACCAAACAAATTCTATCTTTCTCTAAATATGCAATTTATAAATAAAGGCAAACATGTGTTTTAGTCCTACCTTGGGTCCAGTGCTAGTTTGTGGAAGCCACGCTCCGTTGATCCAAATGAGCTCCCTTGTAAAGAATCTGCAAACACAAACAAGCACACACATTAAGTAGCACCTGAAAAGCCAATATAATAAAGCATATTTATCATGATGATCAAGGAATTCATGAAACAAACCATATAAGACAATTTATTGATAAAAATGAATCTGGTTGTATTAACTTTAACCAAAGAAGAACTTTACAACCTTGGTGCCTTGATGCTGTACAAGCTCCTCCCAGGGTCAGCAAGAATCTCCTCTACTTTGACAAGTTTCACTCTCTTCCCAAAGAAGCCAAAAGGTATGTAATCTCTCCTCTAAAGCTTAACTAGGAAGTCTCAATTCCAACAACATTTACCCTACAAAATGTTCATCTTTCAACCTCCCTAGCAACCAGCCCAATGCCTTAATTTATAGTGCAATAGAGGGAAGTTACTAGGTCCACCTTCAAAGGGATAAAGCCCTCCTTCAAAGGGATACGCTCCTCTCATCAAGGGATTAGCTCCTTTAGTTATGGGATGCATGAACCACCTAGAGACAAAGTGGGCAGGTCCACAGGTAACATGACCAAGGGGTGCGGGACCGCAGGTAATGGTAAGAGAAAGTGCGGAACCAGAGCTTTATTGATTTTCAAGGAATTTTTCTCATTTTTAAAGCTTGACATGAAGAGCTAAGGTTTGAGACTTGCAAAGGAGGACAGTATGAGTGATGATAGATCCACACTGACTGCAAATAGTCATGGTGACAATATTTTGTGTAACACTAGGAAATCCTGAAACCTGAAATCATATAGGAGTGCCCAATCTCGTTTGTGGAAGACTGTCTTTTTGATGAGGGCATCGTGCCATTTTTCTCTCTGTTGTTGGATTAATGTGGTGTGTTGAAGTGTCGAGAGCTTGATTTCATCTAGCTCATTGATTTGCCGTAGTCTATTGGTCTAGGCCTCATTTAAATCTAGACCGACCCCCTGTGTTGTTCTCAACGTTTGTATTTCCAATTCTATTGGAAAGATGAGTGGGTTCCTTTCCAAATACTAGCTGATATGGTGAATAACTGGTGGTGTTTCTCCATGTTGTTCGGTATGCCCACAAGGCTTCCGACAATATTGTAGCCCAATTGTGTCTGTGTGACACAATAGTTTTTGTTAATATTGCCTCTATTACTTTATTTGTGCTCTCTACTTGGCCATTTTCCTGTGGGTGATACAGAGTGGTAATCTTGTGTTGAATATGATAGTTTTTTAATGTTGCAGTGATTTTATTACCTGCAAACTGTGGTCCTCTGTTCATGATTATGTCTCTTGGGAGGCCATATCACACAAATATTTGGAACGAGAAATGAATGACAGAGTCCTCTGTAGCTCTTGAAAGTTCCTTTGCTTCAACCCATTTGGTCACATACTCAGTTGCTACCGAAATATATGTTTTCTGGTTTGATGATGGGTTGATCGGACCAACAAAATCAAGCGCCCAATGCTCAAATGATTAGATGACTAGTTGTGGGTTCAAAGGCATTTCGTCAGACTGCCTAGGGCGTCCTACTCTTTGGCAACTGTCAAAGGCTTGAACAAAATTTTTCCCATCTTTGAAGATTGTGGGCCAGTAATATCCTGTTTGCAGAACTTTGTGACTTATTCTCCGATCTGTGCAATGTCCACCACATGGTCCATCATGACAGGATTTTAAGATGTCAAATATTTCATCTTCACGGACACATCTTCTGATGTTCATATATGCCCCTGTATGAAATAGGTACCCCCCAATCTAAGAAAATCAGGTAGTACGTTGCACAACTTGTTTTCGATCATTAGGGGTCAGATGATTTCGTAATTTACCTACTACTAAATAATTTTCAACATCAGCATACCAGGGTGTCTTGACAACAACAACAAATAAATGTTCATCTGGAAATTGATCTTCAATTGTTGCTGCGTCCACTAGTTTCAACATTCATGAGAGAAAATCAACTACAGGATTTTCTTTCCCAGGTCGATCTTTTATTGTGATGTCGAATTCCTGCAATAAAATAAACCATCTTGTTACTATACTGTTTGTAATATGTTTATTTGCTAAATATTTTATGGTAGAGTGATCTGTATATAAAACAATAGGATATCCAGTGATATAATGCCTAAATTTATTTACAACATGTATTATAGCTAAGAATTCTTTTTCAGTAACAGTATAATTTAACTTGGTAGGAGACAAATTCTTGCTGATATAATAGATTGCATATGGTTTTTTGTCTTCTTCCTGCCCAAGGACTGATCCAATAGCTGTGTCTGAAGCGTCTGATGAAATTTGAAATTGCAAGTCCCAGTTTGGGCCTCTGAGCACTAGGGTCGTCGAAACAAGCTTTCTCAGATCCTTAAAAGCATGGTTGCATTTATCTGTCCAAACAAAATCAATATTTCCTGTCAGTTCATATAGAGGTGCAAATATTTGAGAAAATTTTTCTATAAATCTCCTATAATAACCAGAAAATCCAAGAAAATTGCGTACGTTTGCATGTGTGGTAGGAGTAGGCATTAACAAAATTATTTGAATTTTGTTCGAAACTACCTGTATTCCAGTTGCCGAGATATAATGACCTAGGATGAGTCCTTCAGTCATCATCATATAACACTTTTCATGGCTCAATCAAAGCCTAGTGGCGATACATCGTTGCAGCGTGTTTTCCAATGTGTCTAGTGTTGGGTCGAAATCATCTCCGTATGATGTGAAATCATCCATGTATACTTCAATCCCTTCAATTATTAAAGCTGAAAAGATGTTGAGGATGGCCCTTTGAAATGTGACAAGGGCATTGCATAGGCCAAAGGGTAGGACTCTGTAGGCAAATGTTCCCGAAGGATAGGTAAAAGTGGTTTTGTCCTAGACTTCATGGGAAATCTGAATCTGATTGTATCCACTGAAGAAATCCAAGAAAGAAAATAATTGCTTTCCTGCTATTGTGTCTAATACCTGATCAATGAATGGAAGGGGAAAGTGGTCTTTTTGGGTGGCTTTGTTTAATTCTCTATAATCCACACAAATCCTCCACTTTCCATTCTTCTTTGGCACCACAACTAGTGGAGAGACCCACTTGCTATCGAGATCGAATAAACAAAGTTTACATCCAAAAGTTTTTGTAATTTAGCTTTCACAATGTCTTTTAGGTGAGGGTTGAGTCTCCATTGGGGTTGGCAAACAGGTCTCACATCCTTTTCTGTATAAATTTGGTGTGTACATAGCTGGGGATCGATTCCTTTCATGTCCGGATAACCCCATACAAAAGCTTCCTTGTATTTTCCTAGTAGTTAGACCAGCTTCTCTTCTTATTTAGGAGTCATGTTATTATTGATGTTCAAGGTTTTTCTTGGCTCAATCTCTATAGTTTTTCTATTTGAAACAGAGGGAGTGGTTATTGTTCTATCATGAGTGTCTTTGAGAGGATCTTCTTCTAATTCACTGTCAAATGTTGACTCTATGATGTGACATTGTACACAGGATCTGGATTCATCTTGGTTAATGAAGTTGTTAATAACATCATCCTCTGTTTGATCTTTAAAATTCAGGGCATCTTCTATGGTTAATGGGGATCTAATGTTTTCGGTGAGGTATGATACAGGATGCTTGTTATTTTTCATTATTGTTACACTTGGTTGGGATAGAGGGTATAGGGCTAGATTCTTGATGTTACTTCCTCTAGTTATTGTCATACTGCCTTGTCGGCAGCCATTGTAAGCATCAACGGTCACAAGCCAAGGTCTGCCTAAAATCAATGGGTGTCCATCAAGTCGGTTTTTGGGGTTTATTATTAGAAAATCGACAAGATATTCCCAAGAACAACAGATACCATGACATCATGTAGTGTACCTTCTAGCCTAACCACTGTTTGGTCAGTCAGTTCTAATAAGGTGGAGGTTGGTTTTACTGATGTAATGCCCAGTTTTTGACAAGTGGTTGTTGTTAAAATATTAATTACAGCCCCTAAATCAACTAAGGCATTTGAAAAGGTTTGTCCATTGATTTGTACTATCACTATTGGATTTCTTGGGTCTTCATATTTGACAGGTGCTTCTCTTCCTGATAATAGATCAGATAGGGTGCGAACTACTTGGACTGTTGGGTTATTTTTTATTCTCCTCGGTTTTTTTTTATACAGAGTTCTTTAATGGTTTTTGCATATATTGGGATATCTTAGATAACTTGGAGGAGTGGGATTTTTATGTACAAATTCTTCAGTTCTCCCAGAATATCAAAGTCAGGATGTTCTATAGGGTGTGGTATGATTAATCGTTCTGGGAATGGGGGAGAAGATGTGGTTGCTTGGTCATGAGTCTGTTGTCTGACCACATCTTCTTATTGTAATAGTTGTTTTGCAGGTAACTGATTTTCAACTTGGGCTTGTTTGTCTCCCTCAGTTTCTACAATACGCTGAGACCTTAATTGAACGTCATTGCACTCCCTTAGATCGATTTCTATTTCTGGTGTTTCGATTATTTGAACAGATTGAACCGGTCTATTATTTCAGTTCGGGTTGGGTTGGGCTGAGGGTTTTGTTGTAGTGTTGGAAGTGTAGGTTGAGGGAGTGGAATGGTTTCTACTGGCTAATTCATCAATCTTTTCCAGTTTGTCTGCCAGGCTTGACTCTGCGAAGTGGGAGGGGACCATTGTGTTGGATATGCATTGTTTTTCCAGTATGGTGGAGCGTAGGGAAAAATATGCCAATTAGATTGGCTTGTTTTTTTTGGCCATGGAGATGATGAAGGAAATGGTTGTTGTGACCAATTTGAGAAGGGAGGTTGATTTTGCCACATTGTATTATATTGTTGAGCATCATATTGCGGAGGCTAGAAAGAAGATGGATCGGGGAACATACCTGACTGTCGTGGCTGCGATTGACGTTGCTAATTAAGTAGGTACACCGATTCTAGTTCTTCTTCCACTTCTTTGTATAATGCTTTCAAACCAGGTAGTGAGGGGCAGCGCTCTGCAGAGTGGTCTTTTATACAAATAGCGCAGACTTGAACTGCGTCTAGTGGGCACTCTTTGTGGATGTGTTTCTTTCTACATCTGGGGCGAAATATTACCAGATTTTGCTCTTCTTCTGCTTGTTTATGTTTCTCTTGCATAATATCAAGATGTGTTGTTAGAGTCCCCAATATATCAGTTTTGAAATTTTCTAGTAAATTTCCAATTTCTGCGCGAGTTACTCATTCTCCAAAGATCTTGTTATCCCTTGTAAACCTGTCATGTTATGTTGGTTTTAGCCTTGTGTTGCCTTGTGAGCTCCTGATACATAAATAAATGATGTTAGAAAAATCTTGTTGATAGATATCTCCTTTTCCCATAATATTTAGTGTTTCAATCCATTGTTCCTTCATGCCTTTAATTAATGTTGTTTTTAACACATTATCAGGTAAGGGTAATGATGCATAAGGAAATCTTTGAAGATTATACTGAAAACGTTCAACATATTCTTCTAGTGTCTCATTAGGTCAAGCTACCATCTGAAATATTTCATCCTTTAACCCTCTGGACCTACAATAATCCTGTCTTCAGGAAAGCACCTTTCATCTGATCCCAGTCATTTATAACACCTCCACCCAACCCCATAAACCATCGTAAAGAAGCTCCTTTTAATGTAGAGGGAAATATTTTTAGATTTTGAGGGTCAGTGGTATAGTCATATCCCCTACATAGCACATCAAATTCAAACAAAAATGCACCTGGGTCTTCTGATGTTAGGCCATGAAATGTATGGATGTGATGGAGAGGAATGGTCTTCATAGGTGCATTAACTACAATATCTAGAATGGGATATTGCAGTGTAGAGGTTTGGGGAGTTTAGTGGTTGTGGGCCATTTAGTCAAATATGTGGCAATAACCTTCTGGGATTTCTAGGAGGGTATTCCTAGGCTGGCTAGAAGGAGTAGGAATGGCCTTAACAACACTTTCTTTTTCTGGGATGATGAGAGTTCCTTGCTGAATTAATGTTTGGGGGGATTTTAGCTCTTGAGGTTCTTTGTTTTAGATGATTTTTGCAGCACTTCCCTTATTTGGGCTGCTTAATGGTTGAATTATTCCAAAAGGAGATTTTGGTTCTTTAGTTTCCCCTGTTTCTCCTCTCCCTTCGTGGATATTACTAAGGTTACCTTCTTGTAATGATTTTGCGCTAGAATTCTCAATTTCTTGAAAAGCTTGCTCCTCAGTTTGACTGTGCACCTCAGCAAAGGCTACATATGGTGATCCTATGGCCTGAAGGGAACTAGTAGGTTGTCTCGAAGCAACTTTTCTACGTCCTAATGAAGCCTAAGATTCTGCCCTTTTAAGGATTTCATCTATAAAGGTCAATCAGTCAAGGGTCATCGGCCCCTTAGCTTTATCAAGCTTGGGTAGTGGTTTAGGATTCTTTTCAGGTTTTTTCTGCTTAGTCATGCACACAAATCAAATGCTAGTTTCTACCCAAAAAAACAACAAGTCTATAGGAAAGCGGGTAGGGGAGCAGGGTTGTTACTGCTCCATACGCAGGTTCTTACCTTCCATTTTTAAAACCCAATTCTCTCCTAGCAGGTACTTACACTACTCTCAAAAGAAACAAATGGCTACACTCTTCCCCAGTAATGGTGCCAAAATGTTGAGTAGTAAAAAGGGTCTTTTTAACCTCTATTTACTGTACATTAATTATCAATCCAGGTACGATTTTTTATCTCAAGAGTGTACTCAGTCTGAGGCGGTCACTTGTCAAGAGTAATGCTAGTAGTATAGTGCTTTTTACAAAAGTAAACAAATGCTGGAAAAAAACTCTAAATGTAATGGTAGGAAGAAATGCTTTGTAACTAAATCATTCATTTAGGAAACTACAACATTCATCAGTTAAGGGTGCAGTAATGATAAATCTTCCCTTTGTAAACTGATGTAAATGAAAAGCAATCAAAGAGAAGATCTTTAATCTAGGAACTAGACAGCAATAGTCAATGTTCACTACAGTTGCAGATCATTTTGTTCACACCAAATCAATTACTTGAAATGATAATTCAATTAAAATAAAAGGGAACAACAACAACTAATCTAATGAAAAATATCAAACAACAAAGCTTTAACTTACAAGAACAAATTAAGCAGCAACCTTTAACTAGTAATTGAATTGAACAACAAACCAAAGTAAGTCTTACGGAATACTGAATAGCATTGAATCAAGTGCAATAACACACAGTGGATATATAATGATGGAATCAATAATATAAGTTTAGCATAATAAATATTAACCACGATTATGAAGAAACAACGATTATAATTGCAATGGAATGGTAATCAACAATCACAATTAGAGATACACCATAGCTAAATAAATAACAATACCGATCTATAAATGCACAACACTATTACTCTGTAAACAAACAATATTTTTGATTTGTAAAGGAACAACAATGTTACACAGTAATGTCAATCTGTAAGGGAAGAATAATGCAATATGGTTTCAGAATGAACAACATAACATTCTAGTTGCAGAGGATAACCTTACTATTCAAATACAAATTAAATATAACAGATCCAGTAAACGAAATGATAAGGAATAATAGATTACTGAATGAAGCGAGAAAAATAAATCAAACCACACACGACTTGGAATTGGAAAATAATGGTATAGGAAGCAAGTGATCCACTAGGGATGGGCCCTTAGCCTCCAGGGATACACTGCTGCGGTTACTCTAGAATCAAAGACGGAATAGCAAAAAATTTTATATATTAATCATGAAAACAGAGTTACATTAATCACTCTTTAAAGTGAGTCAATTATCAAAGTTCAATATGCAATAGCAAGTTCTATAAAACAACAATAATTTTGCCGCTTGGGCTAGCAGCGCTGTCCCTTTTTATAGCAGCCAGGCAGAAAGACCAAAGATACAGATATTCTTAAGGTAGCGATCGCTCAGGATCAAAGGATCTTGAGGGATTCGCATTATCGTGATCCTTCAATTATCTCTTCGTCCTCTTCTATTGATATGGCATTTCTTCTCCCTTTTTTTTGCTCATGTGCTCTGATCTAGATTTCCTTGTCTGGATGTGGTCCCCTGTCAAAGGGAAAATAGTTGGTTTTGCCTTGTCTTTTCCTTTGAAATGGCGATCTTCCATTTTCTTCATTTTCTACATAGAAAAAGGTAATAATTAGTCATTTTACGTTACTCACAAATCTCTTAAACTTTATCATAATCCTTCATCATATGCCCATTTCATAATGTAAAGAAGTTATGAATTAAAGGAAAAGATAACGAAATAAGTGGCAATTACATACCTTTTCTAATGCTCAATAATACTCTTCTATTGGTGTTTCTTGTTCCTTCTCTTCCTCCTTTTCAAAATCTATGTAAAATAATTTATTCTCGACACACTTATGACCCTTATTTTATTTTCTATCATAACTGTAACAAATCCATTTTACTCATTTTTCCTCGAGGTGGTTTCAACCTTGTAGGTTGTTGGAGGCTATTAGCAGCAACATTTTCATCTTTATAGTTATGAGAGGTAGACTTCCTTGTTGCCATAATTTTTCTTTCAAATTTTCTTACCACCTTGAATGCCTTCTTGTTTTTGGGAGAAACCTCCCTTAGGTAAGGGTTGACAACATCAACAAATTGAAGGAAGACTATCAACAAGAAGCACTCATTCAAGAAACCAAACAATGAAAACTACTAAAGTTGGGTTTGTGAAGAATACCCAGAGGTCTTATGTTTGATGTCAATCTCGTAGGGTCCAAAACCTTTCCTTCTTTCAAAGTGTTCATACCTACAACACAAACCAGAGAAGCATATACATACCAAGTAGTTCGAAAAATATGCATAATAAACATGTTAGATGATTAAGTGTAGATATATAAAGCATGATATGTTAGAAACGAACTATAAATAATATGAGATCACAACATTTCAAAAACAAGGCAGAGCATCTTTTTTTATATCAACAAATAGGAGTGGAAGAATACAACCTGATCCGACCACGGCACCAATGAACCTTCCTTTCGATCCATTTAGCCCAAGCCTCCAAGATAAGCTCTCAACATATGTAAAAGGATGTCATATAATGGAAAATGAACATCTCTGCAAGGAAACAAGGGTTTTCTATGACTAGGAATGTAGGAGGCATAGGGAAAATCAGACTTGATCTGGGGACAAAAGGACCGTAATGTCGATATCATATCTCCTTCTATTGTTTAGGCCTTCCCATGAGGTGTATAAATACCACAAGAAATGAGTTGATTCAATTTGGACACGAGCTCCTGTAGGTGGGATTTGGTGAAACCTATAAACCCTGCCCAATAAATAGGAAATATTTTCATTTTTTTTCATATTTTGAATTATGTACATGGGTTTAGTATTATGGTGCCTACATGTACACAGACTTTTATAAGGGCAGAGTCGTGTATGGAATTTAAAAAATTGTTTTTTAATAAATGACCAAGTATGAATGGGAAAGGGCTGCCCAACGCCATATAAGATCATAACAACTACAGGAGTGATGAATAATTCTATAAAACATGCCTTGTAATATATGAGGTCAGAAGGGGTACATGATGGTCGAAATGTATTAAGTACAAAGAGAGATCATTTGAGAACCTGAGAGGACATCACCAAATTCCATCCTATTGAATACTTGTAGAAGGAATCAGGAAGAAGACTTATGTCTAAGGTGGGCATAACCATGCTCAGAGATAATAAAGCATGTCCTTTGATCAAGTACAAAGCAGATCCATCATGTATACATAAGTGTACAAAGAAGACTGGAGAATACATAGTGGATTGTCTCATAATAGCTGCAAAGGAACACAATGGAGTTATGTCTCAATATCACATATATAAGAACTGATCAATGATGCTCGAAGAATGTTTGATCATTGATACTTCATAATTGATCCTCATAATAGTACCATATCATATAGGTGGAATAGTGGTACTGCATAAAACTCGGGTGTCAACATATAGAATGCTACTGAAATGAACTGCAACATATAAGGGTGGTTGGTTGCACTGGCAAAAAAGTGAAAGGACTCACAAGCAAATCAGGATGCTGCCACAACCCGAGGTTTTCATCAACCACAAATGGTAAATTTCTACACAATGGGAATAAATGATTTGAATTCGACCATGCGAGAAATCCTTTGATTAGAGGTCATTGATGTATATCGTTAACAAGTGCGAGACAAATCATTGATAATGATGATGAGATTCAATGTACCCCAGTACAATATAATAAATGTGAATAAAATTGTTGAATTTAAACACTTGAAAGAATATATCAATCAGGAGACATTGAGGTATTCTCACTGTCGATAGTGAAGGAGTCTGCCACTGATGACTGCAAACCCTAAGATATTGAAAAAATGACTCTAGATCTTATTCCCAAAGAGATGATTTAGAGTTAATGGGAAAAGATTTGCTAGAAGGAAGGCATTAAGGCATCCCACATCAACCAATGCAAGTGTAACCCGTAGACTAATAATTTGGAAGAACTCAGATGAAAAGAGATGAAGTAACCATTCTAAAGTACGTTTCTGGTGTACACAAGATGTGGTTAGCACATGACAAATACCCTCTGAACCAACTAATGATGAAATCTAACATAGAGGCATCAAATGGAAACCAAAGTACTACATGAATCAAAATGTGTGATAATGTATGGTGATGTCAAACACAAGCGAAACCACTCAGTCAAAGACCCATGATACTGATTGATGCTGAGCACAAGGTCACCTATCAATGATGAAAATAGGGTGAGGGCCTAGCTCTAGGCATACTCTCAGAGCAATTTTTCGGAGTCAATAAGAAAAGACCCACTAGAAAGAAGTCAATGGAGACCTTATTAACTAACACGAGAAAAAAAACAAATAACTGATGTGATACTGAAGATAACTCTGAAAAACTTGGTATAACCATTTGAAAATGAGTCAAGAGACACTACAGAATGGATGACATAGGTTGAATTCCCTTGAACAAAAGAACGACTCATATATGACTATATGGCAACATAAAATAACTTTGTATAAGTTTGCAATGTAGGAGGCATTAAAAAACTCTCCATATGATTGGAAGAGATAACTAATTGGAGGAGGACTAACTCGATAACAAGGTTATCGCTCTCCTAATGTCAAACTAAGTCCCATCCAAAATGGAGGAAATACTTTCTTTGAGCACGTTGTTAAAGGGTGGCATAACTGACTCTTGCTGCCATCAAGTATGGAAGTAAATGTCTTGTTCCGGCTCTTTTTGGAATATATACACTGTTTTGTCTTTTTCATATTTAAAGCCTGGAAAAGAATAAAAGTATGCCTATATTACAGTGGAAAGAACAAGTGCCCAAAAATAGATGCTCTTGTTCCTTGGACTGGAACATTCCTATGCTCAATGCAAGCTCGCAAAAATAGTCGTCGACACTTAAAGGAGTTTTATTTCCATGGATGAAAGGTGTCAAGTTGCAGAGGCAATTGAATGCATGGTTTTGAACTTGCAGAAAGGTCATGGTCACAAGTGGCTTATACACAAGTACAAATGAAGCCATCTTAAGGCTAAAAGGATACAAGTAGTCAATATGTAATGTAGTGATACAAATTAACACATGGGATCCTCTAGGGTATAAATCCAAAAAAGTAGTGAAGAAGAAGAGAAATGAGGCTTCATCACAAAGTCATGGCGGGACTAAAGAGGACTCCAGAGCCAAAGCATTTATTGTAGCATGGGAAAAATATTATAGTGAGGATATAACTAGGAATACCATGTAAGGAATGGATCTACCATTATGTTACAATTTTATAAGCTGACGAGTGAAATTGGTTGAAAATCGCAACATAATGGGGTCGACCCTATGGAAAAATATCATAGTATGAGGTTAAAGTGGATAATGCAACAAAAAGAGATATATCCTAACCTATATGCCAATAATGAAAGCGATACCTACCACGATAGGTCTACGATCATGGAGTCAAAGTGTTTAAAAAATATCTCAACGTCTTCACTTACCCTGAAAAAAGAAACCTTCCCCAACATTTCAAGCCAAAAATTAAAAGTTCATGAAATAATAACAACTAAAAATATGAACTTTCGAAAAGTGGGTTTTTAAAATTTCATTATAAAAAGACATTTCAACTCACCACAATTAATTTTGAATTGCAAGTGCTAAGAGTTTGAGAGCTTGGGAGAAAGTTTTGGGCAACCACATTCCACGATTTCCTCAACCCATTTGTCAACCAAAGGCTTTCAGGTAATTGTAAACTCAATTTTTCATCATTTCATGCATTTTGAATCAATTCAAATGATTTTTCACTCTAGGGCTTTTGAATTTTTTTATTTTTGCATGTATGCAAGTTGAGCTTTCAAAATCTCCATGTAAAATCCCTACACGCGAGTTCTCAAAGGAAAAGTCACATGTACACGCAATTGTCTTTTAGAAAAGTCACGTGCATGCAAAAATATTTGAAAAACTAAAATTTTAATGGATGAAAATTCCTCAAATTGCAATATTTCAATTGTTTGGAAGGAAAAAGAGAATAGTGATGTTGATAATGAGGTTTTAGGAGATCCAGTGGCATTAGATGCATTGAGAAATTTTGCATTGCTCAAATTTTATATGCTTTTAAACATGAAAACCCAAACTTGGTTGCTAGAAATGATTATCCATTATTGGGACCTTGAACAAGATGCCATTATGATAGGTAGAATGCCTTTCGAAATAGATTTAGAAGATATTTACTTCATTATATGGATTTCTCGAAAAGGGGATGCAAGCCTAAATGTTTATGATTACATAGACCTCTATTGCACAAAGGGAACATACAAGGTCATATCTAAAATTTCAATCAAGAATGTGAGAAGTATGACAATAAAAATAATTATCTTTACCATTGTCAGAGTGGAAGGCTTAGAAGCTCTACACAAGGTGTTGTGGGGAAAAATGCCTATGCAGGACGATCCTATCCACCTAAGGTGTGACAGTGCCTTAGCAACAAACAGAGACAGCTATTCTAGTATTCTTCCTTTATGAATTAAGTATGAAGAGAGATGGATGGACTAACCGGTGTCTTCCGTTTGTCCCTCGATCCGGTTTCTCTTCTCTTGGAGAGTTCCCAGCTACTTGCCTTCTCGCTCGCCCAACTTCAAGAGGTTTCTGCAAGATCACAAGAAGAGAACACTACACAAGACATGGATTCATATTCATAACTAGTTCAGGATTAGAAATAAACTAAACATACTAATGCAATCATACATCAAGAATACATCAGTATATAGGAGAAACCAAGATAGCTTTATTGATGAATAACAAGGTTCAGGAAGAGATACAACCCAGAGGGCTCCAATCCAGCATCTCCTTCCCAGCGAATGGAATTCCTATCTTCACCCCCTTCAAAGCATTAAGCACCCAATGATTCCAATCTCAAACCAACAGCAATTCTTTGCAATAACAAAATTCCAGCCTCTAGATCTCATGGAGGAGAGATCCATATATAGATGTTTGGAGAGAGGATGAGTCAGCTTGAGATCTGACTAGTGTCCTCTCCCTCTGTCAGTTCTTGATTCCACTTGGAGGTTCTTGCTTCCACTTGGAGATTTGGAACCTCTTACTCATCACCAGTCGAATTCCCTGAGGCAAGTGTCATTTTGGAAGCTTCCTGGGTTTTGACACCTTGAGAAATGAACTTGCCACATGTCCACTCTCGCTCAGCGCAGGTAGCTAGTGTTGCCTTTGACATTCAGCGTAGGTAGCCAGTGTTGGCTTTGACATTCAGCGCAAACAGCTAGTGGAGCCACTGAAATGATCCTGAATTGACTTGTTTTTGAGCAGTTTCTGGTGGAGAACTTCTGTGAATTTCTGTGGTTTGTTAGCCTTGTTCCTCTAGGGGTAGGAACAACATGTTTAGGGACTTTGGATCCCTTAGATTATGGACATTTCATGCTCAATGTTGTAAGGCACAAAAATGTCTATAACAGTTGCCCCCTAAAGTATGAGGCCGTTTATCGGGTGAAATGCTTTATCAGGAGGATCCGAAGTTCATCCAATGCTGGGAGGAGACCTGTAATAAGATACAATACAATACATTATTTTTCATACTGCTTTCATGATCTAGCTGAGGCGGGCATTCCCATGCTCAGCTTTATAAATTCATTTTTCTGTACATAGAACAGACAATTGTCTGGTGGTAGACTGATAATTTTGATGAAATTATCATCCTTTGAGTAGGATGATTATCTGCTGCAATGATGTACATGTCAATGTCTTTATCTTTCTTGAATATATATCGCAGCCCGGATGGATGAAACTAGATCTGGGGTCTTCAAACTCGTTCGATCTTCACTCTAAGTACAAGTCGATCCATGTGAGAAATGTTCTGAAGTCGAACATGGAAAGACATCGCTTGATTACTGGTCAATGATGTAAACCGTTAACAAGCGCGAGAGGAATCATCGATAATGATAATGACCCTCAAGGTACTACAGTACAATTCACGTGGTGTGAATAAAGGACTTGGCGTTGAACACCACGCAAAATCTTTCGGTCGAAGGTCATTGATGTATACCTGTCGCCGGAAGTGAGAAACTTGCCATTGAGGCATGCAAGCTTCAAAGTACTGAAGGGGTTGTTCCTAGATCAAATTCTTGGATAATGAGCTAATGTCGACAAGAAGCGATCCGTCAAAGGAGGGCCTTAATGAATCCCACATCAATGACACGGAACGGAGCTAATGATTTTGACGGAGGTGAAAACGATCTGTGACATATGATTCAGGGTGGCGGTCATGAAAGGATGAAGGATAATGTACGACAGTGGATGGGACACGGTTGACTTTTCTAAACGACTTCTCTTAAACATATGGTGACACTGATGCGATGGATTGGTAGCATTACCCCAAATATGGATGGTATGGTGAGACCATGGATGTGACCGGTGAATGAAACAACCCAACCCGGTTGTGGTACGGAGAAAAAGTGTCATGTTCAAGAGCGACTTGCTACCATCAAAGTTTTCTTGAGTTTCTCCCAATTTTTCCCCAGTCATTGCTCACCAGTACCTCTTTATTTTTGTCAAGCTTGAGGAGGATAACATATTCTTGTTCTATAACCTGCCCTTCGAGCAAGCCCATCGCTATGTTTTAACAAGCCTAGCAATAGTGAAACTCGTTCTCGTCTAAAGACAAGTTTGTCGCTATTTAATGATTTTAACGAGTCTAACGACAAGGATAACTTGGTCCTTTTCATTTTTAGAGAGTCTGAAAAGGTACATAAAGTTAACTCCAAAAGTCCTTTTTCGTCATCTAATCCCTTAAGTCCGAAAAAGTATAAAACAATACAGAAGGGATGAGTTTTCGATAGTTTTAACGAGCCGAATAAAACAAGCGCTCGATCTTTTTGTGCAATAATCCCTCAGGTCCAAAAAGATTAAAATCTAGAGGAGGGATAGCTCTTCCGGTCGCTTTAACGAGCTGGAAGGCCAGAACTCGGCAATCTTTTCATATTTTACGAGTCAGATGAAAAGAGCTTAAAGAAGACTCGTCTTTTGAGGAACGAGTGATAAACAGGGTTAGCAGCTGATTCCAGGTACAGGTTGGAATTTTCCAATCACGGCAGTGTCACAAGGATGGCTAGGTGAAATCACTCTTCGGAGCTGTTCCTCAAAATGGGTAAACAATCATATGGAGGTGAACGATCGGCCAATGGAAAAGTGGAGGTGACGGTGCAAACACGACCAAGGCTTTAATGGTTGATGATATTACATTCACAGTGGTTATTTACTGGGATAGTTCATTTTTTAACGAGCTTAAACGCGGGTGGAAACATTTGCTCGATCTTATGTTTATTTTTTAACGAGCATGAACTATGCGCTAAAACTGCTCAGATCTTGCATTTATTTTTTAACGAGCATGAACTGTGTGGTAAAACTGCTCGAATCTTGCGTTTATTTTTTAACGAGCATGAACTGTGTGCTAAAACTGCTCGATATTATATGGTCAAATTTTTTATTTTTACCATCACTAGCTTTTCCCTTTTCAAAGATAGTACTGTATCCTCAATTGCTGCATCAAACTTGTTAGAAATGAATAATATTTTCTTGAAAATGAGATTAGAACCCTAATATTTCGCTTTGAACTACATAAAAAGCAATTAAAAAGTGTTTTTACCTCTCATTTTACCATTTCATTTGAACTTGGTTTGTTGGAGCTCTGGAGGTGCCTCTTCCCCCTTGATTTTCATCAACTGATTCCGGGAGATTCTGTGGATGATTTTCGGCGCCGTTTGGACCAGGTAGGAGCTAAACCCTAGCTCTTTCTTTTCATGGTTTCCTTTTCCCATTCTGTGCCTGTTTTACTGTCCCCCTGAGCCCCTGGGGTTTTGCTAGGGTGCTCTGCCATCAGCGCAGGTAGTTCATTCGAAACCTGCGTTGAATGTCAAGCTGCATGAAGGCAGTTTGACCTTCAACGCAGGTGGAACATTGGCCAGTTACATTGGGCATAGAATAATAGTTCTGTTGCACAGTTTTTGATGAAAATTTTGCCAGTTTCTCATCAAATCCAGGATCTTACTCTTTCTATTGTTTGTTTTGCAGGGACTTTTGAGCAAAATGACCCTTACATGGTGAGAACGAGAACATAAAGAGGAGGACATCATTGCCCTCCATGACCCTGTCACGGTGAACGCACTGCGAAACTGTGGCCTGCTGAAGTTCTTCCGTATCTCTAGTATGAGAGCACAGATCTCCTTAATGCAGTATATGCTTGATGCTTGGGATCCTATCAACCAAGTATAACAGATTAGGGGCAAATCTATCCCCCTGACCGTAGTAGACATTTACTTCTTGACTGGCTTGTCGAGGCAGGGTGCTCCCATTTCTTTGTCAGGTTCAGCCCGAGGGAATGACTCCGTGAGAGATTATGTCCGCCAGTATTGCAGGGAAGGATCTCAGCCGAGCAGAGACGGAAAGGTCGTTATCCGTGAGATTGCTGACAGATCTCTCAGGTCCATTCTGTACACTATTGGTAGGATGGTCGGTAGCGCATCTCTTCATGTTGCCAACAGATCCTATGTGCAGCACAGCTTGGAGTGCCTCCAACCGAAAATATTCAACTGGTGTGATGCAGTACTTCTTCAGATGAAAATTCAATTGAACAAGGTAAAGGACGGGAAGCTGAAGAACTTTGGATTTGGTTCTATTCTGACTGCCTTTGCCTTGGAGAAAATACCACTGATGTAGCCTCAGTATATAGCACTCGACTTGCCTTCTCCTACTGAGCCACGCATGCAGAGATGCGTTGATCACATGTCTAGGCATGCTGGTCAATCTCAGATTTCTTTCACTGATACCTTCTTCAGGTGGTTCAAGCGTCAGGAGATGGTCTATTCCGAGTATCCATATATTGGTATGGATTTCCAAGGTGATCCGGACTTGGTACTTCCGGATGGCGAACAGTGGGGCACTATTAGTAAAGTCTTTGACCATATTACTGTTTACTGTTCTTATTTATAATGTCCTTGTGCTTTATTCTATCAAGAATTTAATCAAACTCATGTGTGCATGCAGATGTTGGTCCTGTTTGTCCAGCAGTTCGCCCGAGAGTGCCAGTCGCTGCCCCAGCAGGGGAGACTACTGGGAGGGTTATTCTCTGCGACCTTGACGTGGCCGAGACCCTTACAGCTGTGCAAGAGCAGGTTGAGAGCCTTACTCTCGGCATCCCCGATGTGAGGATTGATGAGTTACCTTTACAGTTGCAGCGGCATACTACTGGTGTGCCTAGACGATGGACTCGTCTCTTACGCATGATTGCACAGGCCGTGACGTGCTATCATGAGCATCACTAGACTAGGGTGCCCCCTAGAATTTTTGAGTTTTTGGGTCATGCGACCAATTTTTGTCTTGGTTACAGAACATTATGTACGAACGATAAACAACTTATATATATATTTTGATTTTCGGGGTTTATTCTGGTTGAGTTATATGATCCATATGTACAACATTGATGATGTGTCTCTTTTTATAAATGTTGCAAATGTCTATCTAACACATAGTTTGCTAATGAGTCGGTTAATGTGTTTAAGTTTCTGGAAATATGCTGGTATTGAATTAAATCAAACTGTCTTTCCAAAATCTTAACCCTTAGGAACATGCGATAAATAGCTGGGCTGCGGACGGAATATACACCATTGAGCTGTAGTATTACGAGTTGTGAGTCTAGCTTGACGATTAGTCGGCGTATACCATGGGTGATGGCATCAGAGAGTAGTTCTATCAACGCGCTATACTCAGCGATGTTATTCGTTGATTGCCCGATACATACTCCTCTGAAACTTACTAACTCGCCGCTTGGATCAAAAATGGCCCAGGTTGCAGAGGACAGGTTCCGCGAACTACGACTCGCTCCGTCGGCATATCCAACACACGTCTCCAGAAGGTTTGACATCTGCAATAAATGTAAAAAAGGTGGATTACTCGATCAAAACAAACACTTTAGCGAAAACAAAATACAACAAAAGCATACAGGTTACTATTTAAACATAGTAACGCTTGAGGTACAACCCATTACGGGGTTGCGCCAGTGGAATTCCGTCATAATCCATTAACTCGTAGGCTCCTTTTGCTAACACTCGTTTAACAATATAGGGGCCCATCCATAAAGAATTAAATTTACCTGCTCCCAATTTATCGGATTCTTGGTCATAAAGCAAGACCAAGTCACCTTCTGAGAAGACACGGGGTTTGACATTTTTGTCGAACTGCGCCTTGACTCGTTTCTTATGGGCTTCGTTAGCCAAAGCAGCGTCACGATGGGTTTCATCCAATTGGATTAATTCCAAGAAACGGGCCTCTTCTTCCGAAGTTCCGGGGAGGAGATCAATTGCGAGTTTAAGAGACGAAATTTCACACTGGATTGGCAAGACTGCTTCCAGGCCATACACCAGTTGGAAAGGTGTGAACCCGGTCGCATTCCTTACCGATGTTCGGTAAGCCCACAAGGCTGAGTACAGGATTAGGTGCCACCTTCTTTTGTGAACCCTGATCATCCTTTGCAACATACGCTTCAGGACCTTGTTGATTGCTTCAACTTGTCCGTTGGCTTGCGGATAATACGGGGTAGAGCTGTCGTGAGATAGCCCTAGCTTGGCAGCTAATTCAACCATCATGTGATTGCGAAAATGCGACCCATGATCTGTAACTATAGCCTGTGGTACGCCGAATCCTAGCGACTACATGATTGAAAAAGAAAAGGGCAGCTGTTTCACTAGTGTTATCTAATGTAGGCATCGCCTCGGCCCATTTGGTAAAATAGTCAACGGTGACTATAATATACCCATGCCCCCCGGTCGAGGTGGGGTTACATGTCATGAAATCGATGCCCCATTTGGCGAAAGGCCCAACAACAACTATTGGCTGTAAAGGTGCGGGTGGTCTTCTGGTTTTGCTATCAAAAATTTGACAAGCATGGCAACTTCTGACTGCGGTTATGCAATCTTTGAACATGGTTGGCCAGAAGTATCCTGCTCGTAAGATTTTCTGTTCTGTAGCATATCCAGATTGATGCCTCCCACATGCGCCTGAATGACACTCATTCAGGGCTTTTTCGGCCTCTTCATGGGTGAGGCACCTCCTTAGAACTGTATCGATACCACGACAGTAAAGCGTATCACCGACGATCATGTAGTCTTTTGCTTGGTATCGTATATGTTTCTGTTCTGAGTGAGAGGTGTCAGGCCTGAATTTTTGGGTTTGGAGATAAATTATTATATCTCCATACCACTCATTGCTTGTAGATATCAGAAACAAACTTTTGTCCACGATTGATTCTTCGTATGTTTCATCGTTGGACGACGATGGGAGATCGCACAATAATTCTGCGAAAACTAAAGCTTTCTTTGATTTGGATTTTACAAATTCCAGATCAAACTCTTGAAGGATCACTATCCATTTTGAATATTTGCCCCCCAGCAACTGTCGTGACAATATATAAGTCATGGGGTTGCAATCTGATAGAATGGTAGTTTTCCGAAAGAGGACATAATGTCGAAATCTTTGTATCGTTTGAACAGTAGCAAGTGCTAGCTTTTCAACGTAAGAATATTTGCTTTCTGTATCATTCAAGTTTTTGCTTAAATAATATATAGGATGTTCAATTCCATCGACTTCTTGAACTAAAACCATCGCAATGGTCGTATCCGCTGCAGCCAGATACAGGTTGAAATCTCTTTGATAGTTCGGGGCATACATTAATGATGCTTTTACTAGAGAATCTTTCAGAGCATCAAAGGAAGCTTGCGCCACCTGATCCCAGACAAAAGGTACATCCTTTTTCAAAAGACGAGTATAACCTTTAGCAAGTTCTGCGTAATTTGGAATGAACCTCCTCAGAAAGTTTGCTTTCCCTTGGAGTTTCTGAATCTGAAGCAAATTTGAAGGTGGAGGCAAATTAATGATTGTCTGAACCTTGCAAGGGTCGAGACGAATCCCATCCTTAGAGACTATAAAGCCAAGTAAATGACCAGAACCGACGCAAAATACACATTTGTGTGGATTGAGTCTTATCTTGTAGTGTTGGCAGCGTAGAAATATCGCTCTTAAATGCTGCGGATGATCAGTCCGCTTTCGCGAATGAGCCGGAAGGTCGTCGAGATATGGTTGAACGATGTTCTTGATGTCATGGAATGCATAATTCATTGCCCTCTGAAACGTCGCCCCAGCGTTCTTTAAACAAAAGGGTAATTTTCGATAAGCGAATGTTTCCCACGGACAAATGAATGCAGTCTTTGATTGGTCCTGTGGGGGGATATTTATTTGATTATACCCGGAAAATCCATCCATGAATGAAAATATTTCACATCCGGCGCATTCATCAATTATCTGGTCAATGAAGGGTGTAGGGTAGTTGTCCTTCGGACAAGCTTGGTTTACATCCCTATAATCGACACACACTCTAATTGTCCCTTTTTCTTCATAACAGGGACAATATTCGATACCCAATCGGTTAGAGGAACCGGGTAGATGAAACCAGCATGGAGGAGCTTTTCAACTTCTGCTTTAATGGCAGCGGCTTTCTTGGGGTGCACCTGCCGAAGCCGTTGTCTTACTGGTTTGACATCAGGATACATCTTAATCTCGTGTTCAACGATACTCGAGTCAATGCCTGGAATTTCATCATATGACCAAGCAAAGACATCTCTGAACTCGCGAAAAAGAGCGTTATATATTTCCATTTCTGAAGGAGAACAACCTTTGACGACATAAATATTCTCTACAACATTTGTTTTAGTCGAGATATTTATGGCTATAGTCTCTTCAATATTGGATAAGTTTCGCTCGGAATCCACCGTATTTACAGTGTTTGATAGGAATTCAAAAACTGAAGGGTGATAAAGGTCATGTTGAGTATCTTCTTCATAATTTGGAAGAAGGGAACGATGGTGGCAATCATTCCATGGTGGCCCCTCAATCAACATTGATTGTAGGATTCCTTCATCAGTCCCATGTACTTTCGACCAAGGATCTAATGGGGTACCATATTCTCTAGACCTATCTACCCAAACGCTTGATGAGCGTTGATTTGGGTTTGCCTCCCATGCCCGAAACATTGATTGCTACAATATTTCTATAGGGCTTGGGGGCAAAACCATTTCATGATCCATGTCGATATCGTCTTCTGAGATCTTCGTAGAAGATATCATGTTGCAGGCTCCTACCAATGCTACTTCTCCTATATAGATTGGAGGTGGAAGTGCGAAAGTTTCCATTAATGTGGGGTCTTTCAGTAGGCCTACTCCGATATCTTGAAGCGAATGGTTGCTTCCATGGATCATGGGAATGCTTCCTGTAACTTGTGAGCCATTAGGGAGGAAGTCTTGTTGGTCGACGATCGTAATCCCTCCTTGAAAAGGGAATGCAATCTTCCTAAAATAAGTCGACACAACAGCTGCCATGGCATAGATCCACGGTCTTCCTAGTAGGATGTTGTAGTCAAGATTCCCATCGATGACTTCAACATCTATTTCTACTGTTTTTCCCCCCAGTTAAACTTTCAAGTTATTAAGGATACCACACGGGGTATAGGTCCTTCCGTCGAGTGCTTTCAATGTCATCGAAGATCGCGACAAGGTCGGAGACCCTAAAGTTTTCCAGCAACTCATCGACATAATACACGTAGATGCCCCCTCATCAATAATTGTTTGGTGAACAGTTTTGTTGAGGGCTTTCACTTGAATAAGGAAAGCTAGTTGAGCTGGTAACTGAGGATCATATCCTTTGTGGTCGAAGGATAAAAGATTGGAATCCTTAGGATCAACCCCACCAATAGCCGATAACAAGGCCTGCCTTTGGGATGGACAATTTTGTAGTACTTCAAGAGTCGACATAGCGGATGGCGATTGGGCCAAATCTTCCACTATGTTATAATGCTGCGCCGCTCTGGCGCGAGGATTAAATGTCGACTTGTGTACTACTCCCTTTGGCGGTTTTATTGTTAATTCAGGAATGATGGGTGGTACAACTTCTGTCGAAGTTGTTGTCGAACTGCTTGGTTGATCTTTATCCTTGCCGTTCGACAGCTGCGGATTCCCGTAATCTTTGTTCCTTGTCGAAATCAAAGCATCATTCTGCTGTTTTGAAACCGACAACATGAGCACTTGCGACGGGGAAGCATTTCCACTATCAACCAGATTTTGACCTGGATTTGGGAACGGATCAGTTAACACAGCTGAGGTTTGCGAACTTTTGAAGAACCTTTTAAGCTCAGCTTTGTATGGACAATTTCCTGTCCAATGATCCTCATCACATATTTGACATGGACTTTTTGGTTTCCCTTTTCCAGGAGGATTAAAAGAAGTTTTTCCGGGAGATGACTCACCCTGTTTCTCCTTCTTCCCTTTGTTTTTCTTCTTCTTGCTTCCTGGTTGATTGGTTTCTTTGCCCTTATCTACTGATACGACATTTACTTCCGAAGCAAGAATTTCTTCTTTTGCATTTTGATCTGAATTCTTACGGGCTTTCTTAGACGAAGCCTTTTTCGATTTCGCGTTTGTCGTGCCAATCACACCATCGCTGGCATGAGAGTCACTATTTGATTTAGGAGGAGGAGGAATTGAGAATTCCGGTCTAGGGGCGTCAGGTATTTTGTCGTAGAGCGTGCCAGACTGAGTGTAGACTAAGTCTAGATATTTTGCACGAGCAATAACTTGCTCCTCCGTTACGACTCCCCCCTTGGCCACATCTTCCGTTATGGCAGGAAGTAACGACTTGATAAACCATTCAGCTAACAGCTGATCGGGAACGTACGTTTTCACCATCCTACGACGACGACGCCACTCATGTATATGATCGGATATATGAGTGGCCATTGTCTGCTTGAAGTTGGTTAAGATTTCTGTTCCTGTTTCATACCTTATTGGTAATTGAAAATGGGTTAAGAAAGTCGTGGCTAGGGAGCTGAAATTGTCGAACGAGGTTCTAGGTAATTCAAATACCATTTTGCCACTGGACCCGTTAACGTCCTCTGAAAAAGGCGAAGTCTTATTGAATCATCGTTTAAGGTGTTTGATGAACACCACAGATGAAAAGTCATCACGTGATTCGATGGGTCTTCACCTGGATTTCCATTAAATTTAGGAATGTCCGATGGAAGTTTGTGAGGAATCGCTGGCCACCAAGGGGCGTAAGCAATCAGATCGTTGGTTAACCGGTGTAAATCGGGTAACTCTAAAGTTGCCACGAATGGTAACTGTTGATTCAGGTTAGGTGAAGCATACCCAGGGTACGATGGAATCGCTTGAGCAGTGGGCCTTTGCATACCAGCATAATGTAATTGATGTTGGTACGACTGATAGGGTTGGTGGACTTGACCACTGTCAAGCGGTTGGTTTTGACCGTTTTGAATGTACGGTTGTCCATTGTTCGCAAAGATCTACTGCTCAGAACCTTGGTACACTTGCTGGAATTGTGGTTGTTGGTATTGCACCAGCCACGGTTGTGAAGCCATGTTCTACTGTGCTATACTAACCGTTGGACCAAGGTGTGGGGTAATTGTACTCGTTTGGACCTATGTTGCCCCACCAGTTGGCGATTGTGGTTGTTTCACAGGGTCAAGGGGCTGTTGCATTACAACTTGAGAAATCTGAGGTTGACATACAACAGGCAATGTTTGAACTTGCGACACTGTCACAATGGCCAGTGTGGTCGGGATGTTCGACATAGGTACACACTGTTGCATAGAATATACAACCCTTGGTTGTTGAGGTAGCATAGGTACCCAACCACTCGATGTAATTCCAGTATAACCTGAATACTGTTGTGAACTCCCGTATGGATACCCTCCCGGAGGGGGTAATGAAAGGGCATACTGCCCCCCATACGGTAGCAATCCGGAACTCAAGGGGATTGTTTGTCCTTGGGGACTGGATTGCCCAAATTGACCTCCAAATGGATCAATCTGGCGAGTTTCAACATAAGAGTTGCCGGATATTATTCCAGAGGTACAAACTGGAACAGACCACACTGTCGAAATAGTCCCTGGGTGGACTCCTTCTAGCGGTTGTGAGCTAGTTGGGACAGATGGTACGCCGGCAAACATTGTCAAAGTGACGACAGGGGCTTCTGCTGTCGCTGTGTCATTCGACACAGTCCTAGATGTTGACGGTTGTTCAGACATTTTGAGTCTATCTAATAGATTGCCTAGCGATTCTACAGGAACTTCCACTGGTGATGGACTAACTTCTGATGTCGAAGGAAATAGAGTGACCCCG
Source organism: Pinus tabuliformis (assembly GCA_031772625.1). Taxonomy (NCBI): domain Eukaryota; kingdom Viridiplantae; phylum Streptophyta; class Pinopsida; order Pinales; family Pinaceae; genus Pinus; species Pinus tabuliformis. The sequence goes on from CM062804.1 coordinate 1,013,180,544, forward strand.
ACCCCAAAATGAGTTGGAGTGCTTGCTTGCGGATCTTCTACAATTTCCTCTATCGCAATCAAACCAGGTGGAAGGGGAAGACCGTCAGGTCCGTAAAATATTTCTGGTGCCGAAGAAGGGGTTGAATCGACAGCGACAGTTGTTTGAGGAGCAAGACTCTCTGAGCCGGTTACAGATGGAACTGGTTCAGTAACGCAAGTATTTGCTCCCAGACTAGGATCAGTGTTACTGTCCCTCTGTGGCTATTGAACTTCTTCTATAGAGGGAGGTTTTCCAAAAATGTTTGGAGTAACCAGAATCTCAGATGTCGTTGGAACACTTGTTCTAACTTTGATAGGAGATTTCGAACCGGTTAAACGAGTTCGCTTTGTCCGTACTGTTTTTGATTCCAGAGACAAAGACGGTTGATTCGTAAGCCTCCGCGAACGACGGGGTTTCAATTTACTTTCTTCCACGATTGCCGATTACTCGATCAACCAAAATACAAAAGGGGAAAGTGTGTTTCCAAATTAAATGAATTTTTTAGACGCTTTAGACACAACTTGCTTTTTCACTTTTAAAGAGTCGAGAAAAAGCTAAAGATGACTCTAGTCTCCTTCGATGTTTTAACGAGCCCGAAGTGACAAATGCTCGAATGGACTTTTTCCGTTATAGAGTCTGAAAAATGCCAAAAGGAACTGCTCTGGAGTTCTAGGCAGAGGGTGTGCCAAACTTTTCGCAAAACCACAGAATAATTTTTAGGGTACGGGCGGTCGATCTTCCTGAATGCTGTGTTCAGTGCATTGCGATCAGTAGGGCGGCCGACACGGCTTCCTAAGGATAAAGGTTTTATGCCTATAGGGGTCTCCCAATATATACGCGACGGTACGTGGGAGCACAATCCGTACTGGCGCTATCGTCCCTCAGGAGGAATCACCCACCATCCACGAGATCGACAGTCACCAGGCTTTACGACGCCGGAACACGTCTCTAGCCTAGACCTCTATGTTGTGCGTTATGTTGCAAAGCGTTGTTAAGTTCATTCAATTTATTTTAAGTTGATCTTTTTAGAAGTTTGCCTTTCAAGGTTCACCATGAGATGTATGATGCAATTCCTAAATGGAGTCTAAAGATGATAAGCAAGCTTTATATCTTTTCAACTTTGAAAATCCTAGCTACTAAGGGAAAAGAAAGACACCATCTTTTCTCAAAGAGCAATCAGCACACTCTAATGCACTTTTCCTAAATCAAACATGCAAACTATCAAGATGCAAATGCACAATGCAGGTGTTTGTTTTCCGCTTTCTTAGTATTGATGCCTACAAAGAAAGCTTTTTGTACAACTTTGAATTTGCTTTTAAATGACAAATACAAACAAGTTTACTTTTTCGAAATCAGAGAGGGTAGAAGAGATTACAACACTTAACGATTTTCGAAATGAATACTTGTTTCGACACTTAAAAGAGACAAACTCAATCCAATAAGCAAAAGAAAATGTATAATCAACTGCAAACAGCCAATGAACTCTCTTCTAATCAACAGATCTGAATCAAGGGCTACAGGATCACTATTTCACTCATGCAAAGGAAAATTGTAAATGATGCCACAAACACATAAAAACACTCATAGTCTTTTTGTACAAAAGGAGGCAGAATTTAAGCAGAGAAAAGGAGTTATTAGACTGGTACCTATGCTGGTTACAGGCTGCAAAAATCAGAGACCAAAACAAGGCAAAACAGAGCAGAGAACCCCAGCTGCACAAGGCCAAACTGGTTCAGCGCAACCCCAACACAGGGGTTTTGACATTCAGTGCAGGTAGCCTTCACGGGACCTGCGTTGGAATGCAGAATCCCTTCACAGGATCTGCGCTGAAGGAGAAACTCTCGTTTCTCACTGGGTTCTGGGTCACAGATTGCTATTTAATCTATTGTTTCAGGCCAAATAAAAACAACAAGCAAGGTGCAATCAAAGGGATGCTTTGAGGGAGTACTAAGATCTATCACAAAGGATCATCAAATCATTTGTGAGTCCATTGTTCAGATCATAGACAAGTCCAGTGATTGGATCAAAGCAGCAACTGTCTACTTTGCATCCGGGAAAAGCAGATGCAGTTCGATTGTTGCTGTCGAGTCTATGAAACAAACAATGATGGAAACACAAATAAAATGACTAAACAAATCTCCCCAGTGGAGTTGCCAATTTGTTGTGGGGAAAAATGCCTATGCAGGATGATCCTATCCACCTAAGGTGTGACAGTGCCTTAGCAACAAACAGAGACAGCTATTCTAGTATTCTTCCTTTATGAATTAAGAATGAAGAGAGATGGATGGACTAACCGGTGTCTTCCGTTTGTCCCTCGATCCGGTTTCTCTTCTCTTGGAGAGTTCCCAGCTACTTGCCTTCTCGCTCGCCCAGCTTCAAGAGGTTTCTGGAAGATCACAAGAAGAGAACACTACACAAGACATGGATTCATATTCATAACTAGTTCAGGATTAGAAATAAACTAAACATACTAATGCAATCATACATCAAGAATACATCAGTATATAGGAGAAACCAAGATAGCTTTATTGATGAATAACAAGGTTCAGGAAGAGATACAACCTAGAGGGCTCCAATCCAACATCTCCTTCCCAGCGAATGGAATTCCTATCTTCACCCCCTTCAAAGCATTAAGCACCCAATGATTCCAATCTCAAACCAACAGCAATTCTTTGCAATAACAAAATTCCAGCCTCTAGATCTCATGGAGGAGAGATCCATATATAGATGTTTGGAGAGAGGATGAGTCAGCTTGAGATCTGACTAGTGTCCTCTCCCTCTGTCAGTTCTTGATTCCACTTGGAGGTTCTTGCTTCCACTTGGAGATTTGGAACCTCTTACTCATCACCAGTCGAATTCCCTGAGGCAAGTGTCATTTTGGAAGCTTCCTGGGTTTTGACACCTTGAGAAATGAACTTGCCACATGTCCACTCTCGCTCAGCGCAGGTAGCCAGTGTTGCCTTTGACATTCAGCGCAGGTGGCCAGTGTTGGCTTTGACATTCAGCGCAAACAGCTAGTGGAGCCACTGAAATGATCCTGAATTGACTTGTTTTTGAGCAGTTTCTGGTGGAGAACTTCTGTGAATTGCTGTGGTTTGTTAGCCTTGTTCCTCTAGGGGTAGGAACAACATGTTTAGGGACTTTGGATCCCTTAGATTATAGACATTTCATGCTCAATGCTGTAAGGCACAAAAATTTCTATAACACAAGGCCTCTCGACCATCCATGTTCTTGGAAGTAGAGTTCCTTTATTCGAAAGTATTTGATTGGTGCACATGCCTCCTGACTTGTATGAAAAAAGAAATTAGCTTCAGTGAGACGAGGGAAAGCAAAGAATTTTGGCTATGGTAGCATACTATTCCCCTTCTTCCTTGAGATATTACTAGCACTGTGACCCACAGTGTCCACCATCATCAGCAGTCCTAGAGATTCGAGGATGGCTAGATGGTTAGATATGATCAAGAAACTAGGCAGGGGTGATGTCACCCGAGCAAAACTTGATGATGACTTCTTACTTTGGTGGGAGGCACATATCATAGATATAGATGAATATCCATACAAATTCATAGACTACCGAGAGGACCCAGATATAGCCCTTCCCGAGGGCACTGCATGGGATGACATGGGTAAACTTTTTAAAATTTTATGTTATTTAATTTTATTATTATTTTGAATATGATATTTAAGAAGTTAAAAAATATTTTTTTGTGAAAACAAAAATATTACCAAATTATTTGATCATGATGCACATGTTGGACTAGTAAGAGTTGAGGTTATGCCTAGTCATAGGCGTCGTGGGAGAGATGAGGAGAGAACAACATCTCAGACAGAGAGTGTCTTACATATAGTGAAAAGGAACTTTGAGTGTTTAACTCACCAAGTTCAAATGGTAGCTATAGAGGACCTCCCTAAGGGTGTTCAAAGGTGGGTGGTAGGAGTACCATGAGATTGAGTGTGACTCTTTTGATGAATGGAAAATGCCATCGTATTCTTCTGTGACGCACATCTAGGGCAGGTTCCATAGACTTAGTTTTTAGATGGCTGATCTTTTATGGACATGGTTGGGCTCAAGCCCTAATTTTTTAGGAAATTTATCCACATTTTGTAATATTTTGAACATATTATTCCTATTTATATATAGACAATTTCTCAATGGTTTGATCATATATACAAATTATTTCATGGTATTTTGATTTTAGTGTGATGAACTATTGATATCACAATCTAATGCTTGATTAGCTATAGAATCAACAAATGAATTTTATGATCATGGAATATGAATGAAAGTAATAAAAATAAATGATATTTGTAATAATATCACTCTTAGAAATTGGTGATGTAATAAAGGATCTCTCACACAATATATGCTATTTAGTTGAGACACTACCAGCTGTGAATCGAAATAAACTACTAATTATTCAATACCAAAAGATATTGCTTCATATAATAAATTAATGAAGCATTGTATTCATCCATATTATTGGATGCATGACCAATACATCTACCTCTTGCGATTAACAACTGACCAGATGGATAATATAGTACCCAAGCAGCGGAAGCTAAATTCCAAGTATGTCTACTAGCACCATCAGCGAATCCTAGATACAAAATCGCTCATTGACACCTGCCAAAGAAAACCAAACAACCACCATCACCATGAGAGCCATATATAGAAATAAACAACTATGCAAAATATTTTTGAAATAAAGAAAATGCTAGGCAATAGCCTAGGCATAATACTTCTTAATATAGAGCCCATTTATGGACTTCGACAACACATTTCCGTGAAAGTCAACCAACTCATAGGAACCTTTATTCAAGACCTTTCTAATGATGAATTGACCATACCACATAGGTTTGAACTTGCCTACCCCCAAGGTGTCTTTATCTTGGTCATAGACCAGTACATGGTCACCTTTGGAGAAAACCCTAGGATGCACATTCTTGTCATATTGGGTTTTTACTCTCTTTTTATGAGCCTCATTTATTGTGGCTGCATCTCAATGTTTCTCATCAAGATGTTCCAAATGAATAAGGAATTCCTCAAGACAATATGTGTCTGGAAGAATTTCAACTCCTAATTTAAGAGATTGAATCACACATTCTACAAGGAATATTGATTCCAATCTATAAACTAACTAAAAAGGTGTAAAACACATGGCAGTCTTAACCAACATCCAGTATGCCCAAAGTGTAGTGTATAACATGATGTGCCAATTAGATTTAGATTTATTGATTGTCCTTTACAGGATAATTTTGAGGGATTTGTTCACGTCTTCAACCTAACCGTTAGCTTGAGGATAGTATTGAGACAAACACTCATGCTAGAATCTAAAATTTAAATCCATCTCAGCCATCATATTATTCTCGAAATGACTGTCATGGTTAGTGACAATATCCTTTGGAATACCAAAATGAGAAATTATTTGGTTGAAAAGGAAAAGAGTTGTTGTCTCACCATCATTTACGAAAGTAGGCATAGCTTCAGCCCACTTCGTAAAGTAGTCCATTGCTACGATAATTTACTTGTGACCTTTTGTCAAAGCCAGGTTACAAGTCGTAAAATCAATACCCCACTTTTTGAAAGGATCGACAATGATGACGGGGAAAAACGGAGTTGGATGAGCGCACATTTTCCGAATATATATTTGACAAGGATGGCACCTTTGAAATATTTCCATGCAATATTTAAAAATCGAGGGCCAAAAATAGCCCACATGAAATATTTTTTGGGTTGTAGGAATCCTAGATAGATGACCTCCACAAGCTCCACTTTGGGAGTCATTTAAAAAAGACTCAACTTCCTCTAAGGTTAAACAATGTCTAAGGATTGAATCAATCTCATGACGATACAAAGTGTCACCAATAATAATATAATTTTTGGCTAGGTGATGTAATTTTCTACATACATCCTTCAAAAAGCTAGAGGAAAATTCAAATTCTAGATATATTTTGTCTCCATAGCAAAGATCTTGTGAAGAAATGAGGAAGCGATGTTCATCAGGAAATGACTCTTCATAAACAACATCTTCTTCACAAGGAAACTCTGAGATCAATTCTGCGAATACTAAATATTTTTTAGATTTGGCAGACATAAATTCAACATCCAATCCCTCTAAGATAACAATCCATTTGTTATTTTTATCCCGAATCACTCGCCTACTGAGGAAAAGGTAAAATGGGTTGACATTGGCCAACACAATTTTTTTCTAAGAAGAATATAATGATGAAGTCACTAGAAAATTTGAACTACTGCCAAAGCTAATTTATTTATATGAGAATACTGAAGTTCAGGACTAACTAAGCCTCGGCTCATATAGTAAATGACATGCTCTCTAAGAGCATGGTCTTCCTTAACAAGAACCATACCAATGGTTGATTCTTTCGCAGCAAGATATAACAGGAAATTCCTGATATAATCGGGTGGACTCAAAAGAGGAACATAGATCAATGTGCTTTTCAAAGCATCGAAGGAGTGATAAGAGAATTCATCCCAAAAAAATGGGACTCCTTTCTTCAGTAATCTCATAAACCATTTTGTAATCTCGACATAATTTACAATATATCTCCTTAAGAAATTGGCTTTACCTTGGAGACTCTGAAGTTGATGAATTGTTGACGGTGGAGGCAACTTAAGTATTTCCTCAACCATGAAGGGATCAACACTAATCACTTCATTAGATACTGTGAACCCCAATAACCAACCAGATGTGATAGAGAAAACACATTTACTAGGATTCAACCAGATCTTATAGTAACGACATCATTCAAAAACCACATGAAGGTGATGTGAATGATCAATTCCCTTTAAAGAACGAGTAGCTAGGTCATCCAAACGTGCTTCTATAATGTGATTGATGTCATGGAAAGAATAAGACATTTCCCACTGAAACATTTCTCCAGCATTTTTAAGGCCAAAATGCATATTTTTGTATGCAAATGTACCCCAAGGGAAAATAAATGTTACCTTGTGTTGATATTCAGGATGGATAGTTATTGTATTATATCCCAAAAAAACATCCATGAAGTAGAACACCTCATTTCCATCACACTCATCAATGATCTGATCAATAAACAGAGAGGGGAAATTACATTCAGTACAAGCCTTATTAAAATCCCTAAAGTACATGCTTCACAGATCATTCCTTTATTTTTATCAACAGGGACTCGAATCAAGACCCATTCAATTAATGAAATTAGGTATATGAAACCCGCCTTAAGTATCTTTTCAACCTCAGCTTTAATAGTTGTTGCTTTCCTAGGATTTACAGGTCGAAGCTTTTGTTATATAGGCTTAGTGTTTTTGTAAGCATTGAGCTCATGTTCAACTATTGATGTATTGATTCCACGGATTTCCTCATAAGACCAAGCAAACACATATCTAAATTATTTAAGGAGGTTGGTATAAATCTTGATTTCTTCACAGGGACATGCAGCTCCAATGAAGACATTCTTGATAATATTGTGATTCCTGGAGATGTTCACCAAAATAGTTTCTGAAATATTAGACATATTAACTTTGGAAAAAATGTGTGTTGAGGCCAAAGGATTTAATATGTTGTGAACACTTCCAGTTGAAGAAGGACTAGACAAATTTGACTCAAGTTGATGCAAGTTAGGTAGAAAATTTGACCGATGATGCAAGACATCACACTCTCTTTCTACACCAGTCATTGCTTCTAGGATTGCCTCTTTAGATGGTAAGAATATCTCAAACCAGTCCATAACTGAAGTAGAGTTAAGAGTCTAGACCGTAGCCACATCTAAATCCACATCCTCCGATGAGAGAGGAATGGGATCGGAATCTAGAGAAGTGATTATAGATTGGTACTCAATTTTTGTTGCAGATATATGGTACGCCATTCCACCTACTTTCCCTTCCTCAAATGTGGTAGTAGAGGAGGGTAGAGTCCAAGGGTCAAAAAAATAATGGGTTCTGAAAGAACCTCTTTGAGGAGTGACCTTGGAGGATGAAATGGAATTAATATGAGAAATAGGAGAAGGAATATCAAAAGTACCCATCAATGAGGAATACATTCCAACTCCAAAATTATCTACAGGCTGCTTGGTATTTTTCACCAAGGGGATGGTAGAATCAGAAGATGCATTGGGATCATTAGGATAATAAGCCATTTGATGCATTGTAACAACTCTCCCTTCATGGGGGAAGCATATGAAGTGAAACAATGGTGAAAGAATAACATCCATTGCATAAACCCAATTTTGACCCAACAACGAATTATAATCCAAATTGGCATCACCAATTTCTACCTCGACATTGACAACCTTTCCCCCAACACAGACGAGAAAGGGTGGAATAATTACATGAGGCCTATGAGAATAACCATCAAATGCGGTAAGGATAGTAGGCAAATGAATAACTTATAGAGATTCGATAACCTTCCAACATGACATCAACATGACAAATTTGGAAATACCTTCATCGACTCCAATTTGAAAGATATTTATTTTCTGATATGTAGATTTAATCTGGAAATCCATGTGATGAGTGAGTCTCTTCTTAGCATTTAACATATCAATAGTTATAACGAAAGAGTTTTTTTAGATCCACTACTTTGATCACAATGAGAAACTCCTTTGTTCAGGACATGATTGGAGTACCTCTAAGACTGACACCGCACAAGGGATTTGAGCCAGATCTTCAATAATAGAGTAGCTATTGACAACCTTAGCATTGGGATTATTAGTCAAATGCTTTGCAGAGCCTTTTGGCATTCGAGGTATAGGCTCAACTACATGCCTCTCAATATGGAGTGCCTCTGGAATATCGCAAGCACTCTTAGCCTTAGAAGGTTCTAGTTCACCATAATCATGTGATCTTGTAGCAACATCAATATGGGACCTTACCATATAGACATTTGATATAGATTATCGTTCCTAGTTTCCCCCAATGGGGGTTCCTGTACCAAGATTAGCATCAAAAAACATTTTTTTCCCTTGGGGAAAAGAGTTAGTTAACACAACTTGGGAACTTGAAGAACCCTACTGAGATAACAAGCACTCAACATCCTGAATCTTAGGGAAAATATGGGTAAGATGATCCCCGCTGCATAAATTTCAAGGGAATTTTACTTTATTTATTTATTCCTTTTTACCCTCTCTAGTATCATTACTAGATTTATTTTCATTCCCTTTCCCAACCTTATATTTCTTCTTACCACATCCCTTCTTCTTCCCATATAATTGTTGGTCTCCTTTGGTGTTTGAAGATTGACCAACAATGACTACTAAAGGTTGGGAAGGCATAGGCACTAATGACGATGCATGCGCTAGAGAAGTAGATTGTAAATACAACTACTGCAACTGATTTAGCAGGTTAGTCATGCTACTATCGATCAATCCTACAATTCCATCAACATGGGGTCCCAAATTGGGTTTGGCTAGATCGATATTTGATCAAGGAGTGTCAAGAAAAATCTTATAGAGGACTATGGATTGAGAATATATAAGGTCTAAGTGTTAGGATCTGAATATGACATGTTATTAAGTGAACAATCCAGAGAGTGAAACATCCGTAGAAATTTCTGGCTATAAATATTTCAAAAACCATTTGAGAAGGAACTCATAAGGGATATAATCCTTAATGATCCTCTTCCTTCTGTGCCACTCTTGGATATGGTAAGAAATATGAGTTGCTTTGTCTTGTTGGAAACTGGCTAAAATCTCAGTTCTGACATCATATCAGACATGAAATTGAAAATGGTTTAAAAACATAGTAGCCAGCTCGCTAAACATAGAAAAGATACCCCTTTTATCTCAATATTCCATTTTGTAATATTTCCAATTAGGGTGCATTGGAATAATCTCAACCTAATCAAATCATCGACCAAGAATTTCAATGAGCACCATAAGTGGAACGTGGTTATATGGTCATTTGGATCTTCCCTAGACTTCCCTTCAAATTTTGGAATATCAGGTGGAAGTTTTGTGGGAACCGGAGGCCAAGATGGATTGTATTGGATCATATCATTCGTCAACTTCAAAACAAATGGCAATTTTAAAGTGGCTTGGAACTATAAGCACAGAGGAGCCGGAGAATTTCACCCACCAAGATAAGAATTTCCAATATTATTGAGAGAGTATCCTAGATTTGGCGAGGCACTAGGTTGCCATGGATTGCTTGTAGAAGGAGCCAAACTATAAGGAAATACTTATGGCCCAAAAGTATTCGGATGGTATCCACCTCCCGTCACAGGGTTATCATACATAGGATAGTTTCGACCTAGCTATACATTCAAAGAAGTGGATAACCAAGATAAGGATTCCATCCAATAGCTAATGAAGGAAAGACTTGTGAGGTCCCGGTAGAAGGGTAGGGTACACTCCCTCGATGAAAAAATAAACGGGATGAATTCCTAGCCACTAACCCACTAATAGAAGGATTTGGCCATCCTTGACCTCCTTGGAAAGGATTAACATTCTGAGCCTGTTGTAAGTTCAAAAATGGATTGGAAGGAGGGATATGACCACTTCCAAAAGAAAAACCCTGAATGCAAGGAATATTTTAAGGATGGAAGTTTATCTTAAAATTTATAAACCTTGGTGAATCTTACTAGTCCCTAATATGCAAATTGTAAAAATTTTGGCAATATTTTTGAAATTTTTTTAGGTTTCTATTGATTTTATATTAGTCTATATAAAATTTTGGAAATTTTTAGGGTAAAATAATTTTATACAATAAAATGTGGGAAAATTATTTTTGGAAAAAATGGAAATTTGCAAATCTTTTTTTTGGAAAAAACATGGAAAACTAGCCCACCTATGAATATTAGCCCCTAAAATTTTCCTTGCCTAAAAGGATGTTGAACCACTTGGCATAAAAGTCATATATGTGGAAAAAACAGATTGAAAGGTTGAGAGAACTAGAAAAATCACACTAGGTGGCATATCAAAAGGATAGGTACTGGTGAAAGAAGCGAAAGGTTGGGCACCCTCACTTGGAACTGGAATGGAGGTAGAGCTAACAACTACTGTACTAGGTGTAATAGTAGAGATAGAAATTGTATCCCCTCCTACAACTAAAGGAGGGGTCTGCACACCAAAAGTATCCACAACCATGGTTATGCCAATAACATTCGCCATTTGTAAAAAAAGAGGAGAGTGAATAGGGATTGTCGGCTTCTGAGTTGGGGTACCCACGTATGATACAACGTACATAATATGAGAAGGAAGGGGTGTTGAAGAAGTCATGAGGGACTCAAGAACGTCTTTAATATCAATCTCATCTTCCGATTAGAAGAGAACCCTAGCAAGGACTGAAGCATTTCCATTCAAATTATGAACCACACTAGGTTCGTCCTATGAAATAAGAGCCCTTAAAGCTGGATTAATATCCTATGTGTCAGGTGCTACTGGTTGAAAATCACTAGTAGACCTACTCCTATGCCTTCTAGATGAAGGCTCGACACTCACAGGTGAAATCCCATGAAGCCTCCTAGATCGATGAACCTTTTGATTAGCCACTTTTAAATGTTAAGAGAACATTTTAAAGACTCAAAAAATAAAGACTTATGGAAATCTAGGAGTAAAGAGAACTCACTAAAATATCCCTAAAGATACAACCAAACAAGTGGCTTCTAGGTATTTCCACTCTGGTTGATTAGGATAGGACACCAAAATACAAGAAAGAGAGGATAAGGGCCTTTTGAAGATAGTTTGGGATAATTTTGACCCAAGACTACCAGCAAAGGTATCAGAAATAGTTATGTTGACCTCCAGACAATAGCCTTTGTCATTGTAAGTACCCAATCTTCACAAGGGAACCCTCCAAAAGTAATATGAAAGTGATAAAATGTTTCTCTCAAGTACCATGGGTATTCCCCCTGTAGTCACCTGTGTGGTCCCTAGGATAGGAAACTAAGTTCACCAATTCGTAATCAGAATCTGAGTCGAACAATCCTGGGCATGGGATCCAACAAGTAGGAGAGGGGTTATCTATGTGTCCCTATCTTCACTTGTACTCATGCTTAACTCATGTGTTAGAAAAGCTTTCCCGGATAGATTAACGAGACTAAAATTTTCACTCTTTAATCAACTTATATGTTTTAGTTTAGATTGGCCTTGGATATTTTACTATCCACACACCTATTTCAAGGTCCTAAATTCCCTAGACTAGTTGATATATCTATGACAAAAAGAAAAATCTAGTTCATTTTAAATTAAGCGCTTGATTTTATTGGTTGTTACTTAAGTTAGGGATAGCAGAAGTGAAACTTCTAATGTTTTGACACGAAAAAAATAAATATAAAACTAGGCTACATGTGAAATGAAACTCCTATTTCTTCAATGAAAAGTGATCTCTACAGGGTTATACGAGAAACCTATGAAAGAAAAAAAATCTTATTCTCTTTTAAACATGTTCACACATTCATCATCTATATAAATAGACTAAAAAGAACTTCCTAAAATGCAAACTACTTAATGCATAGTAGAATGCCTAAGTGCAAGATTCTATGGAATGCTATAAACACACAAATGTGCTCTTTTAATATCCTAAAGTCAAAATTTTACCAAATGATCTAAAAATGGGGCACTTAGGTTTCTTGCCTAACTTTCAAGAACCTCTCCCACTTCCAAGGCTTCAAATATTCCCAAGTCTTTATGATTAACCAATGCGGAATTAAATAGGTGCTTGAAAATAAGGTGTATGCTTATGGTTATTTTAACTCTTTATGTGCTTTAAAATCTGTTGTTTGTGCTGATATGTAAATACATTTAACAATGCAAATAGTGTAGCAAATAATGAACACATAGGACAACAACTTAATATGGATTTCACCCAAAATTCTTTGGCTACACCTCCTTGAGCTTTAGTCAACTCGACTAGCCTCTTTGGATTATGGCAAAGTCCTTTTACAAGCTCTTTAGCTCAACTCCACTGTTTTACATAGGAACAATGAGTTCAAAACACCATATCTTCCTATCTCTTGAAGCTCTCAGCTTTTTGGCTCTTAGATCTAGCTCTTTTTTTACTTCTTCACTGCCTACTTATTCTCTGTTTTAGGCACACCCCCTCAGTCTCTATCATTCTGTGGCTTTAAAGCCAATCAGCGTTGTCTGTTCATTTCCTCTTCTCGGGCTCTTTAGCTCCCGGCCTCTGTGTGCTTGAATCACCCTCTGAGCATTAGCAATCATTTATAAATGCCTTCAGGGATGGTGGCCACTTGTTCTATAATGGAAGGAACCATCGACACTTGAAATCCCCCAGAAACAGTCATTCCCTGTTTACACAGAGAAACACTGTAAAACACAGGAAATCTACCAAAATGTAGCCTATTGGAGTTCAAATTATATCGCATCCAACCTAATATTGCATTAGGTCTGCCTTTGGTTGCTATTGCGCTCTCCACCATCGATCTATGGGATCCTTGATCTAACGGTCACCATGCATTTTCGGGTAGTTTAGGAGTACGGGGGTTACCGACCAAAAAGGCAGTATCCTTGTTCCTCGACCAAGCCACGTGTCGTTCACTGTGTGGGATTGGGTGGAGCCAACCCAAAACCATTGTCTGCTTGAGGCCCACCCCAAATCCGCCTTTACAAAACTCAAGACACATCTTGCTGCATATAAAACCCTTTCGGGTCCGTTATATCGCCCCATTCACATTTCCTTTGTATTTATAAAAATACATTAAAATACTAAAAATATCATCAAATGGCTTTATGTCAGACCTCAAATAATATACATTTGCATTTTTAAACCCTTTCGGGTCTACATTCATCGCTTATCGCATCGCGTATGTGTTTTGGGTAAAATCCAAAATACACGGGAAATACGTGAAAATTCAAATTCCCGCACCTAAAATTTTATACGATTGGGCTTTGAAAACTTATTGGGTCTGGCCTTTTTATTAGCATCGAGGGTCGTCAATCATTGATCACTGATTTTGGTGATTGCGATGTCGCTCGGCCCGGGGTTCTATGCATCGCCGATGCCGATTCACCAATTCGATTGTCGGCGATTAGCGTATCGCATGATCACAATCACCAGGTCCAGGGTCTTGATATCACATATGTGTCTGCCTCCGATCTGGTATGTCGGGGATTGGCAATCGAGGGTTTGTCCCCTTTCCGTTTAAGTCCGCTCTTTTGCGCTGGTCCGATGCGATTTCCTTTTATAAGGGTTTTTTGCTCATTTTTAGGGGATTTTGCCTCTTTTTCTAAGGAACAAAGGGCATCTTCTTTGAGCAATAACTTCAGCATCCTAAGTCCATTTTTTCCCATTCAAGTTTCAGTAGATTTAGAATGGAAATATATTTTTAATGGGGCTATGTCCCTGAACTTCCTAGGAATTTCATTTTCCTATGTGAGGAACACTTAGACTTAGGATTCTATCCCAAAATCCATTTTGGATCACGCCTTCCCACTAAAAGAACTTTTGGTCTCCAAAATATTGATATACTGATTTGAAAAGTACCTGAGAGTAACAACACCCTCTTCTTTCAGCCTCCACACACTTGCCTTGCATAGTTCCCCTGAACCAAAGTCTCTGACCACTTCCCTTCCTGGATGGGCTGGTCTTCCTAGGAAGAACTCTCTTCCTCCTTGCTTTCTTGCAGAACTTCTGCTAAAATAGTAATAGAAGGTGTTTTGAACTTCTTTGCCCTAATCATTGATCCAAGTTGGCTCAAACAAATGTGAAGTTCATCTATTCCACAAAACTTTCATTAGTATATGTTTGAAAAGCTATCAACAACAACTATTAACAACAATAGAAATACAGACAACAACTGGATGGCCTAAACTCCTGATTCAACAAAAGAAATAAATTTCACAGCTTGTGAACACCTCCATGTCTTACACTTGCATACAAATGATGGACTAGATAACAAGCCCACAAAACACGCATTTAAACAAATGACTCTTCAAGTCAAGCATGTAGAAAAAACCATTAGGAATCTTTTCAAAAGATGAAACACTTCATTATTATCTCCATCTTGGAGACCAAGTTAACTTCTCCCAAGCCAACATTGCATCACATGCATGTCAAAGTAATCAACCCTATAAGTTAATTACACATACATGTTCAAAACAAGGAAAACATCAACATCCATGTGTTCATGCACATCATGCTTATGCATGCATTTCACCCTTCAACTTTCACTTAAGCACACCATACTTTCGAAGCTGAAACGAAATATAATGTTGCAAGAATAAAGTGAGTCTCCTACTCAACTTCTCCCATTCACCTTCTTTATAAAGTCCTGCAACTTGCATCTCATCAACAAAGAAATGAAAATAGATGCATCAATAGACATGCAACCTTAATTGGAAAAGAACTCTAGCCATTTCTTACCAATCGACTTCCAAGGTCTTTCCTTTATCTTCACATCAGTATCAACATGTGAACATCCTGAGACACTTAATTCATGGAAACTTCCTTTCCATTTCTGCCATCTTCTCTTTCCACTTTCCTCAGCTTGTGTGGAAGCATTGTTGGATTCAGAGTCCAACACCTTTCAGCAAGATGACCTTGCTTATGGCAGTAAGTGAAACACATGTGCATCCTCTTGACAACATGATTTTCCTTGTCCAATTAACCTTTGGCTTTCTGCTTCTTCTCCTTAAAAAGTTTCCTGTATGTGGCCATTATCTTCCAACATCTGGAAACATGATGGTTATCCAAACCACAAAAGGAACATGCAATGCTTCTCCCATGCTTATGTGGAAATTTACCATGCTTTGCAAAATCAAAAGGAATATGTTTAGAACCAGATTTATACCTGCCTCTTTTACCTTTATTGCCTTCATGAGGAGGTGAAGCAACTGAAGAAGTGTCTCCCTTTGGAACACCCTCAATATCTTCAATGCTTTCATAATTTCCACAACTCTCTGGTTCAAGTGTGTGCTTCTAAACACTTGCATCCTGCAAGTGATGTTTCAAGCTATTGCATTCCTCCTGAACACAATCTTCACACTCTGCAATGCAACTCCTTCATGGAGCTGTTCTAATGGTCTTCATGGCATCTTTGGAACTCTCTCCATAAGACTACCCATAGCCAAGACCCAAATACTTAGGGATTTCATTAACCATTATTGGTTCAAAAATACCTTATGCATGCTTTCCCAAGCCCTTTCCTTCATAGCCCATATTGGACATTAGCTTGGAACGTATGCCTCTAATATGTTTTTCAAAAGAACCAATATAAGCATTCTCAAAAGAATTTGAAGAAAAACTGGGATGGTTTACCTATTCTTCAAGCTAATACTTGACCAAGGCTTCTTTGGCAACAAAGAGCTATGACTCCAACTCATGCATTCTCTTCAGGTTCATATTTACAATATGAAGTTCCCTCTCCATTTCCTGTAGTCTGTCAGAAAGAAACTGCTTCTCTTCCTTCATGGAATTCAACTGCTGTCTAAGTATGCTGCTCTTTCTTCCATCCTCATACATTTCTCCCACCTTATCCATCATAATAAACAAGTCTTGCTTCATGTCTCCATCAATGAGTCTTGTGATGGAGAAGGAATTTGAGGATACACATGAGGAAGTTGTCATTATGCCAATGAACCAAGAACTTCAAACAAGACTAATAAGGAGCTTATTTAAGAAATCTTTTGTAGCAAACCTCTTGTGCTTCAGGGATTGCTTTGAGGTCCTTTTGGATAGAAGAATGCCTTCAGCCCTTCTTCCTATTTGTCCTTCCTAGACTGAGCTACCAATAGCTTTCCCTTCACTTCTACAAACTCAAACAATAGTCAATCTGCAAACAAGTATACAATCAACCTCTGACTGTTTAAACACCATTTAGACAAGCAATCTTTGCTCTGTCAATCAAGCATTTTGATATAGCCTCCTTTGAAGGTGGGTTTAATAAAACTTAGGCTCTGATACCACCTAATCTGAAAATGGGGAACTTAGGCTTCTTGTATAACTTTCAAGAACCTCTCCCACTTCCAAAGCTTCAAATATTCCCAAGTATTTATGATTAACCAATGCGGAATTAAATAGGTGCTTGAAAATAAGGTGTATTCTTATGGTTATTTAAATAATTTATGTGCTTTAAACTCTGTTGTTTGTGTTGATATGTAAATACATGTAATATGCAAACAGTGTAGCAAATAATAAACACATAGGACAACAACTTAATATGGAGTTCACCCAAAATTCTTGGGCTACATCTCCTTGAGCTTTAGTCAACTCGACTAAGTTCTCGACGATTTTGGAAAAGTCCTTTGACAAGCTATTTGGCTCAACTCCACTGTTTTACACAGGAACAATGGGCTCAGAACACCATCTCTCCCTAGCTCTTGAAGCTCTCGGCTTTCTAGCTCTCATCTTTGGCTCTTTTTTTGCTTCTGCATTGCCTGCTTATTCTTAGTTTTAGCCACACCACCTCTGTCTTTGTCATTCTATGGCTTTAAAGCCAATCGGAGCTATCTGTTCATTTCCTCTTCTCGGGCTCTCTAACTCTCAGGCTCTGTCCACTCGAATCCCCCTCTGAGCGTTAGCAATCATTTCTAAATGCCTTCAGGGATGGTGGCCACCTATTTTGTAACGGAAGGAACCATTGGCGCTTGAAATCCACTAGAAACAATTGTTCCCTGTTTACACAAAGAAACATTGTAAAACACGGGAAAATCCGTTGAAACGCAGCCTATCAGACTTCAAATTATATCACATCCACCCTAATATGCATCGAGTCCGTCTTTGGCTGCTATCGTGCTCTCCACCATCGATATATGGGATCCTTGATCCAACGGTCACCATGCAGTTTCGAGCGGCTTAGGAGTACAAGGGTTACTCGCTCGAAAAGGCGGTTTCCATGTTCCTCTACCAAGCCATGCGTCATTCACTACATGGGATCAGAAGGAGCGAGCCCAAAACCATTTTCCGCTTGAGGCCCGCCCAAAATCCACCTTTACGGAACTCAAAACACATCTTGCTATGTATAAAACCCTTTCAAGTCTGTTATATCGCCCCATTCACTTTTCCTTTGTATTTATAAAAATACATTAAATCACTAAAAATACCATCGAATGGCTTTATGGTGGGCTTCAAATAATATACATTTGCATTTATAAACCATTTCAAGTCTAGATTCATTGCTTATTGCATCGCATTTGTGTTTTGGGTAAAATCCCAAATACACAAGAAATTCGTGAAAATCTGAATTCCCGGACCTGAAATTTTATACAATCAGGCTTTGAAAGCTTATCAGGTCCAACCTTTTTATCGGCATCAGGGGTCTTCAATCTCCAATCACCGATTTCAGTGATCGCAATGTTGCTCGGCCTGGGGTTCTTTGCATCACCGATGCCGATTCACTGATATGATCATCGAAGATCGACGTATCGCATGATCGCAATTGCTAGATCCAGGGTCTCGATATCACATATGTGTCTACCTCTGATCCGATATGTCGGGATTGGCGATTGGGGGTTTCTCCCCTTTCCTCTTAAGTCCGCTCTTTTTCCCTGGTTCGATGCGATTTCCCTTTATAAGGGTTTTTTTGCTTATTTTTAGGGGATTTTGCCTCTTTTTCTAAGGAACAAAGGGCATCTTCTTTGAGCAATAACTTCTGCATCCTGAGTCCACTTTTCCCCATTCAAGTTGCAGTAGATTCAAAATGAAAAGATCTCTGCAATGGGGCTATGTATAGGAACTTCCTTGGACTTTAATTTTCCTCTGTGAGGAACACTTAGACTTAGGAGTCTATCCGAAAGTCCATTTTGGATCACCAAACAAGGAGAAAAAAACATCCAAGAAAATTATCTCTCAAGCAAAGAAAATTCCAACCTCAAACAAAGATTTTCACTCTTGTTTATAAATAAGAATATAAAATCAAATAAAATAAAGGCAAAAACCAAATGTTTCTTCACTTTTTCCTTTTAAGTGCTTTGAATAAAAAGATTCAAGAAGTAGAAACAACTAGTGACCTCAAGATCACAATCAAGCAAAAAGAAACCAAATTTCATTGGCCCTAAACAATCACCAAAATGACAAGACCAACAAAATATCAAAAACACTTTAATAACCTTATCTAAAGGACAAATAAGAGATTCAACAAATAAAAGATATCAGAAAACCAAAATCTTTCACTGAACCAAAATTTCAAATCTTTCTCAAAGAATCAAGAGGAAACAAAAAGAATGCAAATGAAGCAATGAAAATAGTGGATCTTAAAAACAACTCTTTGTTCCAAATGTATAGAACAACCAAACACTTCAGCAAAAGGTATCTGATCCAAACTCAAAGTTACAAAACTTCACAAAATACTGGTGGCATATCGAAAGGATATGTACTGGTGAAATAAGCGAAAGATTGGGTGCCCCCACTCAGAACTGAAATGGAGGTAGAGCCAAGAAATATTGTACTAGGTTTAATAGTAGAGATAGCAATAATACCCACTCCTACAACTGAAGGAGCGGTCTACATGCCAAAAGTATCCACAACCATGGTTACGCCACTAACATTCGCCATATGGAAAAAAGAAGGAGAGTGAATAGATCTTGTTGGCCTGTGAGTCGAGGTATTCACGTATGATAAAACATGCATAATATGAGAAGGAATGGGTGTTAAAGGATTCATGAGGGACTCAGGAATGTCTTTAATATCAATCTCATCTTTCGATTAGAAGAGAATCCTAGCAAGGACAGAAGCGTTTCTGTCCAAATTATGAACCGCACTAGGTTCACCCTATGAAATAAGAGACCCTAAAGCTAGAATAATCTCTGATATGTCAGGTGCTACTGGTTGAAAATCACCAACATAATTACTCCTATGCCTTCTAGATGAAGGCTCAACACTCGTAGGTGAAAGCCCATGATGCCTCCTAGATCGACGAACTTGTTGATCAGCGACTTTTAAAAGTTACGAGAAATTTTTAAAGACTCAAAAAATAAAAACTTATTGAAATATAGGAGTAGAGAGAACTCACTAAAAAATCCCTAAAGATATAACCAAACAAGTGGAATCCAGGTATTTCCACTCCGGGTGATTAGGACTAGACACCAAAATATAAGAAAGTGAGGATAAGGGCCTTTTAAAGATAGTTTGGGATAATTACGGCCAAAGACTATGGGAAAAGGTATCAGAAATAGTTACGGTGACCTCCAGACAATATCCTTTGTCAGTGCAAGTACCCAAGCTTTATAAGGTCACCCTCCAGAAGTACTATGAAAGTGATAAAATGTTTGTCTCAAGTACCACGGGTATTCCCCCCCGCATTCACTTGTGTGGTCCCTAAGATAGGAAACTAAGGTCACCAGTTCATAATGAGAATCCGGGCGGAATATTCTTCGTCATGGGATCCAACAAGTAGGAGAGGAGGTATCTATGTGTACTTGTCTTCATTCGTACTCATGCTTAACTCATGTGTTAGAAGAGCTTTCCCGATAGATTAATGAGAATAAATTTTTCACTCTTTAATCAACTTATATGTTTCAATTTAGATTGGCCTTGGAGATTTTACTCTCCATGCACCCATTCTCCTTCTACGTTTTAGGCCTTCCCATGAGGTGTATAAATTCCACCAAAAATCAGTTGATTCAATTAGGCCATAGGCTCTTGTAGGTGAAGTTTTGGTGAAACTTGTAAACCTTGCTCGAGAAATAGGAAATATTTTATTTTTCATATTCTAAATTATGTACACAGGTTTAGTGTTATGGTACCTGTGTCTACGCGCCCTTTTATAATGGCATAGTCGTGTGTGGAATTTAAAAAATTGTTTCTTAATAAATAACAAAGTCTAAATGGGAAAGAGTTGCTTAGGGCCATATAAGAGCATCAGAACTATAGGAGTGTTGAATAATACTATAACACTTATCTAATGAATCAAGTTCGTAAAGGAGAACCTCATGTTAGATGTTATCCTTCAAATTCCCTGTGAAGAAATAAATCCTATGATCCTCTAGAATATCATTTACCTTGATATTCAATATTTGGAATTCCTCAATGTGCTCCACCATTGAACCCTTTTGTTTGAGACTTATCAATTGGTTAAAAAATGTATTTCTCTTTGTATCTTCATAATTTTATACTAATTGTTCTGCAAAAATTCTCCAAGTGATAATTGATTTATGAGAACAAATCCATCGATACCACACAAGCTGATTTTGTTCTAAATATCAAGATGAGATGTATACCTTTTGCATGTGAGGCACATCATGTAGGTAAAATAATGGCTCCATCTATAGTATCCATGTTACCAGATCCTTGCCATCAGAATTCCTCATGTAAATATTTTGAATGTTTTGGTTCTTAAACCTAACATTAGAGTCTCTAAAATCATAATACATATTCCTTTTTCCCTCATGATCATGATTTTGATGGATTACCTTGTCACCACTGGGAAGCCTTTCTTACAAGACCTTTGTCAAGCCTTCTATTTTGACATTCATCACGTCCATGTATAATTTAAAAATTCTCATATTTTATTTTAAACCATCAATATTAGCTTCTAATTCATTTTTGGTTACTTTTTGCGAGAGAGATATTTGTTGCACTTCATATCGTAATTTTGATATATCATGTTTCCTTTCTTCCTCTTCTCCATGCTTTAGAGTAGAGACTTTTGGTTTCTTACTAGGTGTGTCCATTTTCTTTTTCGATACATTTTGCAATCAAACAATGATATCTATGCTTCACTTATGCCCTTTGAATCACTTCAATCTCATTTTCCAAACAAATTTTATGCAAAATTTAAGAAAAATACACACCTTTTTCTTGATTTTTAGGAGTTTGATATTGAGACTATTGTATATCTCTAATTTCATATCTACAAGGTCTAAATCTTTTTCTTATCGTATCCCTCTTAGTCTTCTTTCCAACTCCAAGTAAGAATATGATTGGATTCTTCAAGAAACAATTATTCCCAATCTCCCATGATGACTTGATTATAGACTAGTTCCATAGAGTGAACTTGTATGAAATTCCATGTGTCATTATTTCAACCTTCATCCCTGCAAATGATACAAAAAATACTACAATTCTTTTAATTTCATTCAGTTTTTATGAAATTCAAATCCGATGCTTGGAGAGAATGTTATGATGATTTTCCCTAGGTCACCTGTTTGAGATTGAATTATAGAGCTTGCAAAAACCATATCTTCTTTGAACTATATCTAAGAAAATATGGAGAAACAACATCTGAAATTTGTACAAAACATTCAAAATTATTTCATCTCCACGTGATCAAAATTTTAGCTTCTAAAGCCTCAAAGAAAAACATTATAGAGAAAATTCCAAGATGAGTTGTTTGAAGTAAAGAAACCCTAGAATCCATAGCTTTGATATCAAATTTTATACAGCCAAATCACCAAACTAAAGAAAATATGGATAAAGGACTTGAAAATTATCCTATTCAAGGGGCGAACATATTTTACATCACATAAATTAACAATTATTTTATAATAAAAATGCCAAGACCTCCTTTCTATATGTAGGAGTCTAAGGGGTCACAAGATAATCATAACATACATAACAATAATAATGTAAGGGAGAAATAGTAACAATAATGAAATTCTCTGGGGAAAAAAATAATAATATGAAGGCTACATTAACAATAAAAATAAGGGGACTACACTAAAAATAACAATAAGGGGGCTACAGTAGTATTATAGGGACCTAAAATTATTTTTTTGAAAAAGGTATATGTCTGTGAACTATATCAAAAGTATGAAGATAAAACAATTTTTTTCAATAGGAAAATTTTCCCCAAAGATGAATAAATATTATATTATGTTGGCCCTCTCCATGAAGGAGAAAATTTCATGTCCTCCGCTCTTAGTGATAATCTAATGAACAAAAGGTTTAGGATAACTATAGTTTAGAAATGAGTTGTTATATAATAGCAATCAATATAGGCTCCAACAGTTCAATTTTTTTCAACAAAAAAAGACTAGTTTGGACACCCATTTGTTAAAACAACAAGATTTTATATTCCCTCATACCTTTGGATCTTTAAAAAATTAATAAATATTTAAAAATGGAATGGAAGGTGAACTAGGAAGTCATTCTATTAGGAATATTTCCCTTCACATTAACAAGAATGATTCTCCAAATGGTACTTTGGAGAAAGTTGAATATTATGTTCAATAAAGCTGGGGATAGTTAGGTTGTGCATATTGAGACGGAGTTGATTCCTCTATATCCTCTCTCTTTCAAAATAACTTAATACAATTTCTCCCATCTAAATTAGCTTCAATTTAAATTAGTTAAATGTAGAAATTGTTTTCCCAATAAATGTGGTTATCTCATGGAACTAATCCCATGCAATTTATTGTGTTTTCTATTTCAGTCTAATTGAATGACTTCAAATGATGATGGTAAGGATTATATATTTGATTCTTTTATAATTTACTTATTAAGTCACAAGAAAATTTGTTTCATGAAGAAAAACTTGAGTTCAAATAACACAACACTTACCAGAGGAAAAGGTCAATAGAATTATAGTGAAATAGGCATATAAGAGAGAAATTTATCATGGGGATTGTTGAGATTTAGAAATGTCACTTTTAGTGCACTTTTCTTTCAACCTTTTTCCATCCTTTATAACTATATTAAACTTTTCATTGTTTATAATGATGCATTTTGTCCAAGGTATGATTTTCCCATATTACATGTCATTTTATAGAATTATGCTACTGTATCTTGGATAAATATGCTTTTCACACTTAATTGAGAAATGGTTTATGTTATTACATAGGTTTTATGCAACAGGATAAAAAAATAGAAGAAAATATAGATCAATGACTTGAAAATTAGCCCCTTTAAGGGGGAAACCTCCTTTACATCACATAAATTAACAATTCTTGGATGATTCAAACAGGAAGACCTCCTTGGTATATTTAGGAGTCTAAGGGGTTTCCATATAATTAGAGCCTACATAACAATAATAATGTAAGGACACAACAGTAACAATACTAGGATTCTATGGGGTGCAACAATAAAAATTATAGGGGCTACATGGGCACAACAATAACAATAGGGGGCTACACTAACAATAAAAATAAAAGGGATACACTAGTATTATAAAAACCTAGCATGCCCCTCTCCTTCAAAAGAAGTGTTGTCCTTGATGCTTGAGTAGTTCTAGATGCTTCTGTATAAAATTATCATCGTCCCATGTGGAACCTTTAGAAGGTAAGTTCCACTTAATGATATACTCTAAAATAAAATTCAATTTTTTAGCTGTTGGGTTATTGTTTCCATAACTGCTTCAGGATCCAATATGATTTGTCCTTCTTTGTCAAGTTTTGGGAATATTGTTTGAATTATGAGCTTTTCATTGATAACCTTCTTTATGCATGAAACATGGAAAACATGGTGTACTCAGGAAGATGTAGGTAGCTCTAATTTTTATGCCATAGTATCAATCTTTTGCAACACCTTCTAAGGACCATAGTACTTGGGTGAAACTTTATTATCCTTCTTAGCTTGCTTGGGTGACATTTGTTTTAATGGTTGTAGCCATAAAAATACCCAATATCCTACATCAAAACTTCTTTCACAGTGATGTTGATCAGCTTGTTGTTTCGTTCGATTCTGCGTCAGAGTAAGGTTATCCTTTAAGAGTTGGAAAACTTGTTGTTGATGCTCAATGTGATATTCCAATGCTTGAACCATAGAACTTTTTCTTAAAGATGATGTGATGGATGATGGATGATATCCATAATGTGCCATAAATGGGGTCATTTTTGCTACAATATGGAAGAAAAGTGTATTTTTTGTTTATAAGATACAAAGAAACAAAGATATCCTTCGAAACAATTGTTCACTATCTTAGCTTACCCATCAGATTGAGGATGATAATATGAAATATGATATAATTGAGTACCAAGACAAGAAAATAATTTCATCCAAAAAATTCTAGTGAAAATGGGTGTTGGCATTATGATGCATGTGTTGTACTTGATGGCAACCAACTCGTAGAAGATCAACTCACTTATTTATATCTAGATGAATCTACGAAAGAGATATCAGATGTGACAGAATCTGACATCTCAAAGGAATCAGATGTCAGTTCTCAGGTTAGCTTTGCCATCAAGTCCAAAGGAGGAGATTGTTGGCATTATGAGACAAGTATTTTCCTTGATGGCAAATCACACAGATGATAAATTATAGTGCAGCAAAGTTATTTTCAAGTTCACGCACTTTCATGAAGATAAAAGTTTCTTTCATGTAGAGAAAAGTTCACGCATTTTCATGAAGATAAACTTTTCTTTCATGTAGAGAAAAATTCATGCACTTTCATGAAGATAAAAGTTTCTTTCATGTAGAGAAAAGTTCACGCAATTTCATGCAAAGAAAAGTTTCTTTCATGTAGAGAAAAGTTCACGCACTTTCATGCAGAGAAAAGTTTCTTTCATGTAGAGAAAAGTTCACGCACTTTCATGTAGAGAAAAGTTCCCTTCATGCAAGAGAAATGTTCATGCACTTTCATGATTGGTTCATGGTATTAGTCCGACAGTTTTTGATCCTATGGTTTTGGTTCATGGTATTGCATCCAAAAGTGTTGATCAAACACACTTTCATGGTTGGTTCATGGTATTAGTCCGACAGTTTTTGATCCTATGGTTTTGGTCCGTGGTATTGCATCCAAAAGTGTTGATCCCAAGTATTGGGTCTCTGGTATTGTGTTATTATGGTTTTGGACCATGGTATTGTGAAAGGCCTAAGACTATAAAAGATGAAGGAGATCATTTAGCAAAGCATCATCTGAATGATTGAATATCTGATAAAGTGCTAGATCTGGAATACTGTGATTGGGTTCTGGTGCAGATCTGGATCTGAGCTAAAGAGGGATCTCACTGGTTGATGGAGAACAAGATCTAAGGATAGATCTGGATCAAATGGTTTGAAATGAACTATCTATATATAGTTGATTATGCTTATTCTAGATCTGTATACTGACGCTTGTAATGATCTGAACTGGGTATAACTTAAGTTTGAAATCGCTACAAGTCATGATTGAATATTTATAGATCTGTACATGGGTTGGCTTTGGTGAAAGCGCGTATGTATGCAGGTTTGGTTCATTGTAGTAGTGTATACCATTTGAGATATGATGTTTAAAGTTACAGGTAGTTCAGGTTGTTGATGTGTTCTGATCACTGTTTAATGGTGTCCGTATTCTACATATTCAATTTGATTGATTGTGTTGATGGATGAGATCTAATAATGGATCAGGTTCATAATGACTCATATTTATGTGATCTAATGGACTAGATCGGGTTGCTAACACACATATTATCCTTGATCTGGTGATTGGGTGATTCAGAAGATTGATTGATTATGTGCTTCAATGATATTTTGATGAAACGTGGCCTTTTAGATTATGTGTTGCGCTTTAGGAGTATCCAGTCTGAAAATGTATGAAACATGGTACCGGGAGGAGAGAAGATTGTAGGCCGGTGCCTACATACTAGTATCTTAGATAGTACAAGAGAAAAGGGGGTGGTAGCTCCCTTCCAGTAGCAGTTGAAAACTTTGGAGCATTGTAGCAGGTAGCAGCTTGCGTACTAGTAAATGGATCAGCTAGTACAAGAACTATGGGGGTTGTAGCTCCCTTCCAGGAGAGACTGGAGAACAAGAGAGGGTTGTAGCTCTCTGCAAGTAGAAGCCTGTGTACTGGTATAAGACTGCACCAGTATAGAAATATTGTAAAAGGATTTTCTTATTAAGAAGAAGATTGAGATGACTTGCAGCAGGTGGTTTTCTCCCACATTGGGTTTCCACCTTATATCATGGTGTTCATGTGTGTGGCTTATGTGTGACGATCTGTTCTATTTTACTGCACCTGTTTGCTGTTAATATGGTTGATAATGTTCTAATGCACTCATTGAAGATCAATTAACTAAATCATAAGTTCACTAAATATACGTGGGTATTCTTAACTAAAGAAGCATATATGAATCAGAGTATGGAAATGAAAAAGTTTTATTGACTTGATAATATTGATTCACCCCCCCCCTCTCAATATTATTTCCAACAATTGGTATCAGAGCGGGTCCTTTTGTAGAAGCTTGATCGCTTGAAGGAGATCCGTGGAACAATGGGAAATAAGCTTAAGAAGAAAGCGCATAAGTAGAAGAAGACATCTCAGAAGAACTATGACAGTGGGAGAATCAATTGGGGATTATGTGGAAGAAGCACTTCAAATTTAGAATCATTTCAGAATGAAGATGAACTATCAGGTATGAATGTGTTATCCTCTGATGTTCCAGCTATATATCCATTTGGAAAAGATGAAAGTGATAACGAAACAACTGAATTTTCTCTTATGGGTGAGCAAGAAAGATATGGAATAGAGGCAGAATTCAAAAGGCTTACAGACAAAATTAGAGATCAACAAGATCTATTGAACAAAAGGGAATGTGCCTTCATAGAAGAAGCTACCAAACTAAAAGCTCAACTAGAGGAAGGAAACAAGGTAAGGAAGTTATTCAAGGACAAATATCAAAAGTTGCAGGATGAAGTAACATCTCTAAGAGATGAAGTCAGTGAGAAGAGCACAACAATCAAGAAACTCAGAGATAGATCCAATTACTACGAAAGTCTTGAAGCTACGATCCTCTTGCTGAAGGAATATCTTGAAGAATCAAAGAAGCAGAATAACGAACTTCTCCAAGTTCATGAAAAAAAAGAAAATAAAGTCCTCAATCTAAGACATTAGTTGGAAGAAGAAAGAAAAGTTGAAGAAAACATGAAGAAGCAGCATCGTGAAAAGGAAGAGCATCTTCAGGTTGAGGTAACCATTCTAAAGGATAAATTAGAAGAAAAAGATAAGATCTTATGATTTCAAGATAGTACTAAGATTTTAGATGATATTCTTAGTAGTCAAAGGTCTCCTGCTATCAAAATTGGTCTTGGTTTTCATGAATCTATTGAAGGTGAATCTAGTTCAGGAAATAAGACAAGGGACTCTACTGCAAAATCTGAAATTCTCAATAAGGAGATGAAAGGTCAATCTCATCAACCAAGGAAAGAAAATCTTTCAGTCCTCCTATGAATAATGTTGAATGTTATGTATGTCATAATATTGGACATGTTGCAGCCAAATGTAGAAGAAGAATGTTTCAAGACCATCATGCAGAAAGATCATCACATTCAAGGTACTTTAATGGATATTGCTTTGTTTGCAATATGTTTGGTCACAGAGCTGTTGATTGGTATAGAAGAAATATGAGACATGTAAGATGTTACACATGTAACAAGCTTGGACATATAGCTAAGGAATGCAGGAACAAAGTACGGGCACCATACCAAAATGAGAAAACATCATCATCACACTTGAAGATGTGGAATAAGAAAGAAGTACAGTCAGAAAGAGGTGGCACAGCACAACATACAGACATAACAGAATCAGAGGGAGCTAGAAGTGTAAAACTTCAGTGTCCTAAATCTCATACGCAAGTTTCTTAAAGAGAAGTCACGTATATATGCGAGTTGGTTATGGCATAGTCGCGTATATGATTGTTTGAGGAAAGGCAGTAGGGACAGGTTCAGGAAAAGGATCAGTTATGATTCAATTTATTATTTGCATTGTTTGATAATGGTTATAATTTATTGATGATGTGTGGAAATGACTTGATGGTTAGAAGTGTTTTGTTTCTAACTTGATAAGGATGATGTCTTCATACTTCTTGTTGATATGCATGATCAGATCTGACAGTAACCAAGATGGCACAGGTTTAGGGGGAGCATATTCTTTTAATGCATTGTTGGCATTATGGTTAATAGTCCTTGGTGATGATGCTTATGTGGATAAATGATTCATCTTGCTATGATATGGTTATGAGTTGTTCAGATGATTCTTGGGGTTACATAGGTGATATTTAGATCAGGTTTGTGGTTGATTCTCTAATGGTGCTTACATGGTGATCTTCATAAGGATAAGGAGCAGTACATAATTCACATCTTCTTTACTTGATGATGAGTCACTCATATGTTGTTGTCGTCATATGCATAAAGATCATATATTATAGTTATGATGCAGGATTCCTATTGTTCTTGGCACATATATGGATGAGGATTGTTGGCTGGATACATGGATGATTATTAAAAGTTGCATTGTTGGAGACATGATGATGATGAGTTCTTACCTATATGATGATAGGTTGTTTCATATGTTGATTGATCCAAATATTCCCAATTGATGATACTTGGTTCATGCAGATCTGGATGGCTATGGTGTTTCTCACATATGATAGAATGTGAATGATTCTGTTCAAAAGGATGAGTTGATACGGACATACCTTGATGATTCATGCACTAATACAAGTTGCTGGTCTAGTTGTTGTTGACAGATGCTATGGAGCAGATCATACAGTGTCGTTGCTAATGTTTATCATGATCTTATTTAGGTGTTTGGTCTCTGTTATAAATGTCATGTATATCATTCGATGTAAAGGTCATATCAAGACTCATGATGTAATAGTGTGTCTCCATCTATTATAGTCATTTGATGAGATCTCTTTAGGTCATGTAACGGCCTACGTTAGTTTCCCCACTATGCCTTGGATGAATGATGTTACTCTCTTATGTTATCATATGTAAACTTTTGGTATATCACCATTGTGATGGGAGATAGATGTATGTATGAGTCTTTGGTGATAGGAAGGTCATTTATGATGTATAGAGTCATGTTCTTTTTGTAGAACATCTTTTTGAAGACCTTGCTTACAGTCAGGGGGAGCATGAACAACATATTTAAGCAGAGCAGAGATTTCAGCATGTTCTCAGAAAGACCATGGATAGATTGGTGCACCATGGCATATACAAAGGGGGAGCTCATTCAGAGATTTCAGCAGGTATTCAGGGGGAGTATGAACAGCAAAGGAAGAGAATATCTTGGTCTGCCCTTTTCCCTTGATGTCAAAGGGGGAGAGTGATTTGGTATTGTTGCGATCAAGTCCAAAGGGGGAGATTGTTGGCATTATGATGCATGTGTTGTACTTAATGGCAACCAACTCGTAGAAGATCAACTCACTTATATATATCTAGATGAACCTACGGAAGAGATATCAGATGTGACAAAATCTGACATCTCAAAGGAATCATATGTCAGTTCTCAGGTTAGCTTTGCCATCAAGTCCAAAGGGGGAGATTGTTGGCATTATGAGACAAGTGTTTTCCTTGATGGCAAATCACACAGATGATAAATTATAGTGCAACAAAGTTATTTTCAAGTTCACGCACTTTCATGAAGGTAAAAGTTTCTTTCATGTAGAGAAAAGTTCATGCACTTTCATGAAGATAAAAGTTTCTTTCATGTAGAGAAAAATTCATGCACTTTCACGAAGATAAAAGTTTCTTTCATGTAGAGAAAAGTTCATGCACTTTCATGCAGAGAAAAGTTTCTTTCATGTAGAGAAAAGTTCATGCACTTTCATGCAGAGAAAAGTTTCTTTCATGTATAGAAAAGTTCACGCACTTTCATGCAGAGAAAAGTTCCCTTCATGCAAGAGAAAAGTTCACGCACTTTCATGATTGGTTCATGGTATTAGTCCGACAGTTTTTGATCCTATGGTTTTGGTCCATGGTATTGCATCCAAAAGTATTGATCTCACACACTTTCATGGTTGGTTCATGGTATTAGCCCGACAGTTTTTGATCCTATGGTTTTGGTCCGTGGTATTGCATCCAAAAGTGTTGATCCCAAGTATTGGGTCTATGGTATTATGTTATTATGGTTTTGGACCGTGGTATTGTGAAATGCCTAAGACTATAAAAGAGGAAGGATATCATTTGGCAAAGCATCATCTGAATGATTGAATATCTGATAAAGTCCTAGATCTGGAATACTGTGATTGGGTTATGGTGCAGATCTGGATCTGAGCTAAAGAGGGATCTCACCGGTTGTGGAGAACAAGATCTAAGGATAGATCGGGATCAAATGGTTTGAAATGAACTATCTCTATATAGTTGATTATGCTTATCCTAGATCTGTATACTGACGCTTGTAATGATCTGAACTGGGTATAACTTAAGTTTGAAATCACTGCAGGTCATGATTGAATATTTATAGATCTGTACACGGGTTGGCTATGGTGAAAGCGCGTATGTACGCAGGTTTGGTTCATTGTAATAGCGTATACCATTTGAGCTATGATGTTTAAAGTTACAGGTGGTTCAGGTTGTTGATGTGTTCTGATGACTGTTTAATGGTGTCAGTATTCTACATATTCAGTTTGATTGATTGTGTTGATGGATGAGATCTAATAATGGATCAGGATCATAATGACTCATATTTATGTGATCTAATGGACTAGATTGGGTTGATAACACACATATTATCCTTGATCTGGTGATTGGGTGATTCAGAAGATTGATTGATTATGTGCTTCAATGATATTTTGATGAAACGTGGCCTTTCAGATTATGTGTTGTGCTTCAGGATTA
Source organism: Pinus tabuliformis (assembly GCA_031772625.1). Classification (NCBI taxonomy): domain Eukaryota; kingdom Viridiplantae; phylum Streptophyta; class Pinopsida; order Pinales; family Pinaceae; genus Pinus; species Pinus tabuliformis. Next base: position 1,013,211,931 of record CM062804.1, read on the forward strand.
TCCAGTCTGAAAATGTATGAAACGTGGTACCCGAAGGAGAGAAGATTGTAGGCCGGTGCCTACGTACTAGTATCTTAGCTAGTACAAGAGCAAAGGGGGTGGTAGCTCCCTAGTAGCAATTGAAAACTTTGGAGCATTGTAGCAGGTAGCAGCCTGCGTACCAGTAAATGGATCGGCTAGTACAAGAACTATGGGGGTTGTAGCTCCCTTCTAGGAGAGACTGGAGAACGAGAGAGCATTGTAGCTCTCTGCAGGTAGAATCCTGCGTACTAGTATAAGACTGCACCAGTACAGAAATATTGTAAAAGGATTTTCTTATTAAGAAGAATATTGAGATGACTTGCAGCAGGTGGTTTTCTCCCACATTGGGTTTCCACCTTATATCATGGTGTTCATGTGTGTGGCTTATGTTTGACGATCTGTTCTATTTTACTGCACCTATTTGTTGTTAATATGGTTGATAATGTTCTAATGCACTCATTGAAGATCAATTAACTAAATCATAAGTTCACTGAATATACGTGGGTATTCTTAACTGAAGCAGCATATATGAATCAGAGTATGGGAATGAAAAAGTTTTATTGACTTGATAATACTGATTTAGGCCCCCCCCCCCTCTCAGTATTATTTCCAACAATGGGATCTCTGTCACTTACAATAACCTTTTGGCTTCCGTGTGGCTTTTGAATTATTTCCATAAATGTAGTAGAAATTGTACTAAGTTTAAAAGGATGATATAATGCAAAAATGTGTGCATACTTGGTCAGTCTATCACATACCACCATGATGACACTCTTTCCTTTATATTTGGGTAAACTTGTGATAAACTCCATTGATACCTCCTCCCAATGCTAACTTGGAATGGATGAAGGTTGTAATAGACCCGAAGTCTTAATTTTCTCAACTTTATTTTGTTGGAAAACAAATAATTCCACCACAAACTTCTGAATATCATATTTAAGGCCATCCCAAGAAAATTCCTTCTTGACCATGTGATAAGTTTTAAAAAAAATTTAGTACCGTCCTAAGGGGGAGGTGTGCAATTCTAAACGAATCTCTTGTTTGAGCTGGGAAGTCTTATAGAGATACACACAATCTTTGTACCATAATGAATCATTCTTCCAAATAAATGTATTAAACGTATTGGGATCTTGCTGCAACTTTTGAATGAGTGTCCACACCTCTTTTTCATTCTTTCATTCATCCGTTGCTTTGTTTATCCAATCAGGTTCGATAATAGAAATGGAACAAAGAAATGTTTCCACATCCTCATCCTTTCTTGAGAGTGCATCTGCAAAACCATTTTGCTTCCATTTTTTGTAGGTGATTTCAAAGGAATAACCCAACATCTTGGTGACCAATTTTTTCTACTCTTCCGAAGATAATCTATTTTTCCAAAAATATTTAGGATTATCATGGTCAGTTTTTATCTTGAAGTATCTTCCCATTAGGTAAGGTCACCATTGCATTAGTGAATGTAGTATTGCCAACATTTCCTTCTCATAAATAGGCTTGTGTAAATAATTTCCCTTGATTGGGCATCTTTCAAAAGAAATGTTTATTCCTTATTGCAATAAAACAACACCAATTCCATTTCTCAAGGAATCACATTCGACAATAATGGGTTTTGTGATGTCTAGTGTAGCTAAGACCGGTGCTTGGCACATTGGCTCTTTAATATGTTCAGAGGCTTTAGCTGCTTCTCAAGTCCAAGAAAATTATTATTTCGTCAACTATGTTATTAGAGGAGATACTATTATGCCATAATTGTTAATAAACTTGTGATAATACCCTGTCAACCCAAGAAGTCCTCGAAGATGATTTAGGGTTGTGGGTATTTTCCATTACGTAATGGATATAATTTTTTAGGGTCTACCTTAACACCCTCATGTGATATAATATGACAAAAATATTCCACCTCCTATACTCCAAAGAAACATTTGGAGGTTTGTGCATATAATTATTTCTCCTCCAATAGTTTGAGCACCCTATCAACATGTTGAACATGATCCTTCCAAGACTTGTTGTAGATTAGTATATCATCGAAAAATACTAACACAATTTTTCTTAGGAAGGGTTTGAAAATGGAATTCATCAAACCTTGAAATGTGGAAGGTGCATTAGTAAGGCCAAAATCCATGAGAACAAATTCATAATGACCTTCATGAGTTATAAATGTTATTTTCAGAATGTCTTCAGTCTTCATTCTAATTTAATGATATCCCGAATGAAGATCCAACTTGGTGAAGTAAATTTCTCCATTAATTCATCCAACAATTCATTAATGACGGGAATAGGAAATTTGTCTTTAATAGTGAGCTTGTTGAGCTCCCTATAATCTGGACACATATGCCATGATCCATCCTTCTTATGTACCAATACTACTGGAGTAGAGAAATAACTTTAAATAGGTTAAATTATACTAATATCTATCATTTCTATAACCATACGTTCAATTTCACTCTTTTGGGCATAGGTATATCTATAAGGCTTGATGTTTGGAGGAACACTTCCTAGAATCAAGTGAATACCATGACCATAATCATGAATAAGTGGGAGGCCTTTTGGAGTCTCAAATACATTGGAATTATTTTCCAAGAATTTTTGGAGATCTAGAGAAATAGATGATTTAGATGTTTGAACCTCTAGTGAGCATAATGTGAAATTATGCACCATTATTATTTCTTCAAAATATTTTTTATGCCATTAGAGATGATTATCTTCCCTGTTTTTCCTGTGATACCCCTTAATTAATTTTCCTTTCCTTTCTAAAAGAATTTCAAGAAACATTCTTGAAAATTGAAAGCTATTGTCCCCAAGATTGTAACCATTTAACTCCTAGCACAACATAAACACCACCCATTGGAATGGAAATAATTGGACTATTCAATACATATTCCCTCGTGTTTAGCTTGATATAATGGCACTTTCCACAGAAATTTATAGTTCCTCCATTTTCATCCATCACTTGAAACCTCGGTGCTAGATATTGTAAGCAATTTAATTCCTTGGCTATCATAAAATGATAAAATTTGGTATACTACCTGAATCAATCAACACTATTACCTTTTTCTTCTTGATATATCCTTCTATATTGAGAGTTTGAAGAGTGGTAATTCCTACCAATGCATTGTAATATATGGTCATATTCATTTCTTCTTTCTTTGAGGTTGGTTCCTAGTGTATATCCTCTTCTTGTGATGTTTCTTGTTCCTTTTCTTCCTCCTCTTCATAATCTATGTAAAATAATGTATTCTCAGCACACTTATGACCTTTAGTGTATTTGATATCACAATTGTAACAAAGCCCTTTTTCTCTTTTTTCCTCCAATTTTTGTGGTGTCAACCTTTTAGGTTTTGGAAAGCTAGGAGAAACAACACTTCCATATTTATAGTTGTGAGTGGTAGACTTCCTTGTTTCCATAATTTTACTTTCAACTTTTCTTGCTACCTTGAATGCCTTCTCCAATGAATTAGGTTACCAAAGGAAAACCTCATGTTGTATGCCATCCTTTAAAGTCTCTATGAAGAAATCAATCCTATGCTCCTATGGAATATCAGTTACCCTGATATTCAATTTTTGGAAGTCCTAAATGTGCTTCACCATTGAACTCTTTTGTTTGAGACTAATCAATTGGATAAAGAAGGTGTTTATCGTTATATCCTCATAATGTGTTATTGTTTCCTCCATAAAAATTGACCAAGTGAAAAGTGGTTTACGAGAAAAACGTCATTGATACCATACAAATTATTTGGGTTCTAAATATAAAGTTTCAATATGTACTTTTGTATGTGTTGCACATCATGTAGATCAAAATATTGCTCCATCTGTATTATCCATGTTACTAGATCCTTTTGGATCAAACTTCCTCATATCTATATTTCGAATGTAGTACTTCTTAAACCCCACATTGGAGTCCCTAATTATAATAACATAATTCATATTCCTTTTGTCATCATCATGATTTTTATGGAGTAACTTGTCACCAATGGGAAGCCTTTCTTGCAACAAATTTGTCAACCCTTCCAACTTGGCATTCATCGCATCAATGTCTACCTTACAAACCTCCATGTTTCCTTTTATTTTTTCCTCTAAACCATCCATATTAGATTCCAATTCATTTATGGTTACTCTTTGCGATAGTGAAATTTTTTCACTTGGTCTTGTAATTTTGATATATAATGTCATGTTTCTTCCTCTTCTTCATGTGCCATAGTAGAGATTTCTAGTTGCTTACTAGGTGTGTCCATTTTTTTGTTTTCAGGAATTTTGGTATCAAACAATGATATTTATGCATCATTATCCCCTTTGAATCACTTCAAACTGATTTTTTAAACAAAATTTATGATTTTTTTAAAAGATAAACACTTGTTTCTTACTTTTAAGAGCTTGATATTGAAATTGTTTTATCTCTGAAATTTTAGCCTCCCAAGGTTTCAAATTCCTTCCTATGGTATCCCTCTGAGCCTTCCTTGCAATGCTACAAATTAGCCCAATATTGGATTCTTCAAGATAAAGTTATTGTTGGTTCAAGAGGGCTTGAGCCAAGTTCAGAGTGTGTTGCACACCAACAAAACCCTCAACCACTGGTCCTTTTGGAAATGACCTGCAAGTAGGTTGCAGTCTCACCCAAAGCAGTTATGGGAGGTTGTAAAACCCGGTTTCCATAACCAGAGGGATATCCGCATTGTTGCGTCCATATATTCACTTATGTTTTCTACCTTATCATAACTTCACATACATAAATAACTCTACGCTGATGATTATCTTTAAATAACTACGTTGATCACATCAAATAAGAGAAATAAATATAACATCTATTCTTTCACGCAATTCAGTAGAAAGCATGCATAATGATAATAAAACCAACAACGAATGAACACATAAAGATACACAATACTTCACCAAAAAATCCTCTTTATTGACAATGATCTTCAATACATGCTCTTTTTCGACCTGCTTACCCAGCTGTAGGTGGTCTGTGCACTTAGCTATAATCTCTATTAGGCCTCCACTCAATCATCTGCAGACTTTGTGAGGCCTCCATGCACTCAGCTCTAGATCCTTCCTCAAAACTATAGACTACATATGTGAATACAAATATTCAATTCACTTATGATGACATCCTTCAATTACAAATTATTACATATCCTTATATACATTACATCGTGACAAAAACCTTGGTCCACATACCATGGATCTAAGAAAAAAATGACTAATACTTGAAACCCGTTACAAAATAAGGGGCTTTGACCCACCCTAAAGCCCCTAAAACACAACGCGATGAATAAAAAATATCTAGCTCTACGCCCTCTGCTCCTCAAAATGTGGAGTCTTTGACCCAAAACTTGGACCCAGTTGCGTTGTGCCCAACGGGCCCCCAACACTCACCCGGGCTCATCCTAAGTCACTGAGCTTTAGTTCCCTTGATATTCACTTCAATTTCGTCATATGCTACATTATATTGCTATACTATTTATGCCATTTGTTTCTCATACTTGCGAGTTTCCTCCAGTAATGCCTTTGTGGTTGGGCCAACAACCTTCTACACTAACTATGCCTCTATTTTCCTCAATTCTTTGAGCCTGTCATCCATTGCCAGAGATAGTTTGAGTGCCTTATCTTGGCATGACTGAGTTTGTGCTTGTAATATCTACTCCTTCCTCTGAAGCTCATCTATATGCTTTTGGAGGTTCTCCCCTTTAGTAAGGATAGCGATTCTCTTGAAGGCTGGTAAATAGTTACCATGATCTCATCGCGCTGCTTCAGGTTCACCTGTAATTCTTCCTTGATTTTATGGATGTTTGGATCCTCTTGTAGTTTGGTCCAATTCTACATCGTGTTATCCAATAGCTTCCCACAGTCTGCCATTGTGTCAGAGATTCCTTTCCATGCTACCTGTAAATCTTTATGTCTCTGCTCCCATAATTATGGTGTCGTGGCTATCTACAACCTTATTTGTAGCTTTTATATCTATACTTCATAGTCAAATTTTAGCTTCGCTAAGGTGTTCCTTGATTCCTTGATTGCAAGGGTGAGCTTCACAACCTTTTCTCCTGGTGGTTCCTTGTCACCAATCTTCACATCCAAGATTGTGCTAAAACTCTCTTGGATGCCTTTTTCCAAGTGCTCTTGTTGCTAAATTTCATCATCTCTATGCTTAGCCACCTCTTCCATCTACTTCTTCAGTGCAACTTTCTCCTTCCTTGTCTGCATTACCATCGCTGAGGTTCACTGCTCCCACTCCTTTAGCTCAGTTGTTAAACTTTGATGGAGTTCATGCAACATTTAAATGGGAAGCACGATAATATTTACACTAAAATTATTCCATACTTTAGCTCGCTCTTTGTCCTCCGGTGAATACTAGTGAAGTGCCCTAGTGGGCACCTGCATAATTCTAACGCAAAATTTTGTTTCTATCCTTTGTTTTCCCTATAGTGACTGAGCTCCTTGTTATGGTTTCTTTGATACTTGCGGTAACGCCTTCAGATCCACAATGCCTTTCTATACTTCAGTCAAGATTATTTTGTATCGATCATCAATTCTATCCCAGGTCTCCATCATGATCTCTTAGACCTCTTCTTCAATCTCGTCGATGTCCCCATCAGTGACGACAAGTGTTTCTATGCCCTTGGGCTTAACCACCTTTTTATTTTTCCTCTTACCTGTCGCAGTTGTGTCTCACCTTTTCACAATGAAAGGCGACTCCTCTGATATGCCTGCATCACTGAGGAGCTCCTCATGCTCCCACGGAATTTCTTCTATTTCCACCTCTGCATCATTTCTGCTTGTACCTACATCCTATGGTGTACCTTTCTCTATTCCAAATGATCCATCCAATCGAGTCATCCATTATTCCAACCAATACTATAATACAGAGATAAAATCATCTTCAGTTAGTAAATATGGAAATGGGTGCCATGTCTAAGTTGGTTCCTTCATCACTTTCACATAAGCTCTTTGGAAGTCTACCTTGAAATTTGCAATGTGACAATACTATTTATACAAACTAGGTGACATCCTTGGATGTTGATTCACCACCATGTGTAGATACATTTCCATCACCACAAAGAACATCTTATTTTATGTTGCGTCCATTAACTCCTTAGTAAACCAGAGGGAGGCATACCTCACTACCTCACAAACATCCACCTTGACAAATGGAAACTACAAGTCTTATTTTTCTTTCCACGTGATCATTGTGATGAGTATTACCAGCCAAACATAGTGGAATGGCTTCCCTTATTCCTGTGCTTCCCTGTAGTCTATCAAAAATTCCTTGTACAGATAAGAAGCCCAGTTAATTGGACTCTTGTACTACACTATGTAGCCAAAGATACTACCACTGCAGGCACCTCATTGGCCTTGCACTTAATCATTATCTTTCCTACCAAGATGTGCACAGAAAAATTCACTCATTGGTCATCAATGGAGTTGATGTCGTATCCTAGTGACTTCTTCACTGAGCCGAACTTTTCCTTCATCATTTATGCCATCTTCTTATACTTATTATTTCCCACAAACTCTTTTGTGGCGTCCTTTCCCTGATGAGGCAATGTTGTGATTTTTTTGATTAGCATCTCATTAATGGGGATCCTCGTCCCTAGCCAAATGCAATTGTCATGTACCAGTGTGAGGAGCTGGCACACACATTGTACTAGATATGTTTTGACGGAAGTGTGGAACATTTATCATGTTCAAGGGGCCCTATGTTTGTAATATTGCATCCCACTAAAACAGCTCCAACCTCATGACTCCACTGTCTTAGTACCAAACCTGACTCGAATACCTTCTTGGTTCAAATTGAGGGTATTTTCTTCAATTGTTGAAGTCCCATTCTTCCAACCTTTGTTGGGACATCCTTCCCAAAAAATTGCCCTCCAATTGAACTTCCTTTCGCAACAATGGAGTGAACATGTCCAAATTTCCATCCATGGGCTCCTTAACCATCTTGGTGTTTGTTTCCTTGGTGGCATGTAAGGTGGGAGCATAATGGGAATTTCTTCACCCTCTGTTTGCATGTGTTGAAACCTTGCCTCCTCTTCAGTCTCATTTATCTATTGATGCACCTTCTACTATATCAATTTCTTTCTTTTTTGCACTGGCTTCCTCCTCTTATCCTCTTTGTTCTTTGTGCAAACTTCTGTCTATGTTTTCTTCCTCGAGGATGTTCTGAGTTCTGCCCTAGAGACCTCAGTTAGTCTCTTCTCCTACTTCTTCTATGACTGCGGTTATATGGATACCTACTTTCTTGATGACCTTTGGCATCTTAGGGACATGGGTACCTTTGTTCCTTATGCCTCCATAATACCTGCTAATCCTTTCTAATTTGCAAATATTCCAGCAAGTTCTTCAAAACTCCTCTCAGATATACAATAGCTCTCATCTATGCAATTTCTCAATTTCCGCGTTAGAACATGATAAATTTTGGCAAAATTTATGCCCTAGACATGCTTAGTTCGGTATGCAGAGTTTCAAGCTCATTTACTAGGGTCTAAAAAAATAAACAGAATTGAATTTTATACCCAATTTTCAAATTCCCTAGTTAAAGTTTTATTCAATTTTAAATTAATTTTATTTGCGATATAAAAAATTATATTTAAATATTATTTTGGTTTTATATTTTAAACAAAATGAAACTTTATCTTACCTTATCTTATACTCCACCTTATCACTTTCCATTTCCGTGTTGCCATAAAAATTACAATATCTATTAAATTCCCATTTCATAATCATATTACATACATCAAGTCACAAGTCAAATCCATAAAGTCAATGTAAATTGTTTCCTGACCCTGCATTTAACTATTAAATCACCCTAATATTTCATACCTTGAGATATATGCAAAGTTAAATCAATGGTTATTGATATATTTTGGAACCCCCCAGCTCCTCTAACATTTAACCAATGGGGTGTATGAAAAGATGTTTTTCACTTTACTGCTTTTTACAACTCTCACCCTCTTGTTAATTTTGGATCCCACCTCCTAAACCATTTACTACCTACCTCCCCCCTAAAAACCATTAATTGTATGGATTTGATTAATTGAATCTCTCAGGAGTTTGAGCTTCGATTCCTCTAAAGCTTACGTGATATATTTATAAAATAAATTTAATGGGAGGCTATTTAAGAATGAGCTTGAGGTAAATATTACTGAGGTAAAAAGGAGACTTACAAGTGTGAAATGATGCTACAAGTGAAATTAAAAGGAGGCTCAACAATAATGAAATTTGACAAAAGGAATTGAACTAGAGAGAAAAGTCAGTTATGTTCATTTATTTTCCTATATGTTGGCACAAAGGAATATTTAAATTATTTTGAGATTGATTTTTTTTAATTATTTTTAAAATCAAAACCATGGGAGAAAAATCAACAACAATTTTATAGAGATGAGAAAGGAAAATGACTTATGAATGAAAAGTGTACATGAATATAAGATTTAGATAAATATTTATCCAAATATGTTACTGGGATAAAAGGAAAGGTATAAACAAAAATGCATGGATAAACAACACATGGTTTTGGAAATCCATGGGAAGGAAAAACAAAGCATAGTTTTGAAATCCATGGGAAGGAAAAAAAAGACATGGATGTAAAAGATTTCAAAACAAGACATAATTTCAAATAGTGGATGGATTTATGGGATGCAATTATTTGACGATATATTTTCAAATTTTCATTTAGTAAATTCATGAAAATAGAGATATGAAATTCATTTATAGAATATTTGAAAAGCATTTATAAATATTTCCTTCCAAAATATTTTATGACATTGGTGAAGCATTGTCAAAAAGTGACATAAAATCATTTCAAGAAATTGACAGATCTTTAGGAACAACTTCACAAACCCTATATTTTAAGGCACAAAATTATCAGCTGAAAGACAAGTGCAGAAAATTAGTAGCTCTAGATTTCAAGGGCATAGGGATATCATCAGTCTAAGAAACCTAGCAGCAGAAGATCTGCAGATTGAGGATAATTTTGTAGATTTCTAGCATTCAGTGAAACAATTCCAAAGTTTAATGAACAATTGAATATTTCTAGCAGATAAATTGGAGATATTATTTTATTTTTAGTTATTATTGAGGATTTTATTCCATAATTATTGTAACATTTTAGGAGAGTTTTATTCTATATATTGTTTCATTTGTAATAAACAAAGGGTTGGGAATTGTATCAAGAAAGCACATTTTGATGTAAAGTTGTTCACTGAGCTGAAAGTGATCATTTCATTAATACAAAAGACTATTTCAAGATTCATGTGTCAGGCTATTTGGTGATGTCTTTCCTTTTGTAAACTTGTTATATCATTGTTTTCATATGTTTCGTTATTTGAATTGTTTAAAAGAAGATGAAGGATTGAACTAGTTTAATCACATTCTCTCTTGGCTTATAGGTAATTTATATGTTTTCAATCTAAAGTTATATATATAACTCATGTTAAAATGCTTTATGTTTAATTATATCTGAATCTATTCCTCCCTCTCACTTCACAAAGTTACAAAGATCTAATAGTCTGCCTACATTTCCCTATTTCAATCTATTTTGATATTTCTACGTCTGATCACCCTAATACCTTGACTCCATTTCCCAGTGGCCTTTCTTTGCATTTAAAGAAAACATTTCAAAAAACCAAACTCTGAACCTAATAATTAGCCTAAAATCACACTACAACAAATCTAAATCTATTAGAGAGATCCCTCTCTAAAGTTGGAAGTGATAGACCCTAGATTCGAAAGCGGTTTTGTGGTTACCTCTGGGTTTCTCTCATGGACTTGGGAAATGACAGAGTGATAACATCCTAGAGACTCCACTGGGGAACAAGGCTTCATCATCCTCATGAAAGAGTATCAAGTTTTAGACCTAATTGATTATGGTGGACAATGATCAGACACAAGAAGGATGAACCATTCACCTGGCCACTCCAATCAAGTTTCAACTTGATCCAATAAATCCATTGTCAAAGCATCTAGATTGTATAACCCTCATGGCGTGTCCACTACACTCTGATAAGGTTACTTTCTAAACAATATGAAAGGGTATGTGGCAGAACCTATCACTATTGAAGGTTTCAACGAATAATGGGATAATATTGATGATGATCAAATTAATGAGTCTTTCTCATAGTTTTGGCCTATTTATCTATAGAAATGAAAATGTAGCTTTGAAGCCAAGACCATATTTTTAGTAGAGTTTGTTGAACAAATTGAGAAGGATATTCAAGCCTTAGAAGTTCAAATTGAGGGCCAAAATTTACAATGTTAAAATCATTTCTTTGAGAACCTTTGTCAGCTAAAACAAGAAGTGGTGGTGCTGCATTTTGATATTGAGGTTGAGGATTGTTTTGAGAATAAATCTGATGACTCATAGCTAAAAATTTATGATGGTAAAGAAATCATATATGAACTTCCCAAGAATGACCATAAATATGTAGAATACTTTGAAAATCAAACAATAAGCCATGTCTTTCATGATCCCATAGTTGTCTATCTGGAGCAATTGTTCACTACAGAGTTTCAATTATGTTTCTATTGTGAAGATCAATCTTACAATCAATTTCCAATGCCCTTAAAATCTCTAGTTTTGATTCTTCTTAAAGACAGTCAAGGAGCATAGGTATTGGATCAACTTTTTGATTCGTTATATTAGAGGTTTTACATTGCTTGAAATCATCCATTTGGTACTTAGTTGTTAGAATAAGATTGTCTATACATAGATAAGCTTATTGGGCAAGCACATTTTTTAGCACTTAGTTTAGATTTTGCAGTATTGAGTATCATTTTCGATTTGTACAGAGGTTTGAGTTTCATAACGGGTCACAAGTTGGAGGCTGAGGGGTGTGATGACTATTGAATGATCAGGCACTGTAGCTGCAGTTCTTTGTTGCCTCGTTGGGATGCCAACATCCCCAGTTGGAGCCGATGTTAGCACATGATAAATTTTGGCAAAATTTATGCCCTGGACATGCTTAGTTTGGTATGCAGAGTTTCAAACTCATTTATGAGGACTTGACAAAATAAACAAAATGGATTTTATACCTAATTTTCAATTTCCCTCATCAAAGTTTTATTCAAGTTTAAATTAATTTTACGGATATAAAATCATTATATTTAAATATTATTTTAATTTCATATTTTAAATAAAATAACATTTTATAAAATAAAATTTATCTTACCTTATCCTATACTCCACCTTATCTCTTTCCATTTCTGTGTTTCCATTAAAATTAGCATATCCATTAAATTCCCACCTCATAATCGTATTACATATGTCAAGTCACAAGTAAAATCCATAGTAAAAGTAAATTGTGTCCCCCACCCCACACTTAACTATTTAATAACCCTAATCTGTCATACCTCGAGATATGTGAAAATTTGAATCAATGGTTATTGATATATTTTGGACCCCCTAGTCACTTCAACATTTAACCAAGGAGTGGGGGGGTCCGGAAAGATGTTTTTCACTTTACCACTTTTTAAAATTGTCAGCCTCTTGTTAATTTTGGACCCTCCCCCACTCCTAAACCATTTACTACCTACCCCCCTCCGAAAACCATTAATTGTATGGATTTGAATCTTATGATGTATGATGGGAAGGTCAATGGTTCCATTTGATTAATTGAATTGATTAATTGAAATTTGACAAAAGGAATTGAACCAGAGGAAAAAGTTACTTATGTTCATTTATTTTCTTGTATGTTGGCACAAAGGAATATTTAAATTATTTTGAATTGAAAATAATTTTAATTATTTTTAAAATCAAAACCATGGGATAAAAACCAACATCAATTTTACAGATGAGAAAGGAAAATGAATTATGAACGAAATGTGCACGAGAATATAAGATTTGGATAAATATTTATCCAAATATTTTATAGGGGTAAAAACCAAAGTAAAAACAAAAGCACATGGTTTTTGAAATCCATGGGAAGGCAAAACAACACATAGTTTTGAAATCAATGGGAAGGAAAAACAAGAAATGGATGTAGAAGATTTCAAAGCAAGACATAATTTCAAATAGCAGATGGATTTACGGGATGCAATTATTTGAGGAGACATTTTCAGAATTTCATTTAGTAAATTCATGAAAATAGAGAAATATGAAATTCATTTACAGAATATTTGAAAAATATTTATAAAATGTTTCCTTCAAAAATATTTTATGACATTGGTGAAGCATTCTCAAAAAGTGACATAAAATGATTTCAAGAAATTGACAGATCTTGAGGAACAACTTCACAACTCGAGATTTTAAGGCTCAAAATTATCATTTGAAAGACAAATGGCAAAAAAATAATAGCTCTATATTTCAAGGGCCAAGAGATATCACCAGTATAAGACACCTAGTAATAGAAGATTAATAGATTAAGGATCATTTTGTAGATTTCCACAATTCAGTGAACCAATTCGAGAGTTTAGTGAACAACTCAATTTTTCCAGTAGTTAAATTCGAGATATTATTTTATTTTTACTTATTATTCAAGATTTTATTCTAGAATTATTGTAACAGTTTAGGAGTGTTTTATTCTATATATTGTTTCATTTGTAATAAAAAAAGGGTTGGGACTTGTATCAAGAAAGTACATTTTGATGTAAATTTGTTCATTAAGATGAAAGTGATCATTTCATTAATACAGAACATTGTTCCACGATTCATGTGTCATGGTAATTGGCGATGTATTTCCTTCTGTAAACTTCTTATATCTTTGTTTTCATATGTTTTCTTATTTGAATTGCTTAAAAGAAGATGAAGGGTTGAACTTGTTTAATCACACTATGTCTTGGCTTATAAGCAATTTATATTTTTTCAAACTAAAGTTAAATATAGAAATTATGTTAAAATTCTCTATGTTTAATTAAATCTAAATTTATTCCTCCCTCTCACTCCACAAATAAAAAGATCTAATAGCCTGCCTACCTTGCCTCATTTCAATCTATTATGATATTTTTGCCTCTGATGACCCTAAGACCTTGACTCCATTTCCCAATGTCCTTTCTTTGCAGTTTCAAAAAAACATTTCAAGAAACCAAACTCTGAACCTAATAACTAGCCTAAAATCCCACTATAACAAATATAAATCTAATAGAGAGTTCCCTCTTTGATGTTGGAAGGGATATATCCCAGCTTCCAAAGTTGTTTTGTGGTTACCTTTGGGTTTCTCTCACAGCCTTACGAAATTACGGAGTGCTAACATTCTCTAGACAACAAAGTGTCATGTGGCACGGGATGTGGTTTTTATAAGAAATTTGAATTCCATACTCATGATTTCTTCAATATTTTCTCATTTAATGTAGCTATGGGGATAGATATAGACATATGTGCTTCATAAATGCTCTTTTCCCACATCCATTAACCACAATTTCCCTTTTAATGGTACCTTTTTCCTTCCAACAGTCATATTTCTGGTCATGTTCGACAAACCCTTCCTTGTGGCGTAGTCGCCTTTTATTTATCGCAGTTCCTTCGGACTTTGTCATATCACTGAATATCACGCAATAATCTCCCTTTGCTGAAGTCCCTTTTTGCAGAGTAGTTTATAGTCCAGTGCCCACTATCAACTGCAAGTGGCCCTAAGACTTCCTTTTATTTTTTAGTCTGAAGCTCTAGGGATAGTGTCATCCTTGTATATATTCAATCTAATACCATTAAGTCATCCTAAGATCAGATGGCCATTGAACTTCGTGAGCTAAATTGCACCACCATCTAAGATGTGTTTGATGATATATGGCCCTAACCAATGTTCTTTAAATTTTCTTAGGAACTTTGCAAATTTGTTGTCATATAATAATACAAGATCTCCTTATTTGAATGCCTTCTTCTTGATATGTCTGTTATGCTAGGATTTATCCCTTGCTTTCTGTACTTGCTGATGGAAGCCTGCTACGAAGCTGTCTTCTTCTAAAGCTAGCATCTATGACATTCTCTCCTCCATAATGTTAGGATCTACCATATCTATGAAATTTTAATTCTCAAACTTAGCATAGTGTATTCCATAGGAATAACTACCTCTTGTCCATATACCAACCTAAATGGTGTTTCCCCTGTCAATTTCTTAGATGTTGTTCTATATGTCCACAACATTGTTGGAATTCTCAAATCCCAATCATCTCTATTAACAATGCATACCTTGGTCAATGCATCCTCCAGAATCTTATTAAAATCTTCTACTATTGCATTTTCTTGAGGATTATAAGGAGTTGTCTTTTGGTGATAAACCTGTAATTCATCAGTTAATGCTTCAATAGTCTTATTCAAGAAATGTGTGCCTTGGTAACTCATTAGGATCTTTGGACAACTAAACCTGGATAGTATATATTCAAAGATGAAATTTGTGGCAGTTTCTATGTTGCAATCTTTCACTGATTGTGCCTCAGCCCATCTTGTCAGATAATCACTTACAATGATTATATACCTCGCACCAGTCTTTTTTCCTAGTAGGTTGATAGGTCCAACAAAGTCAATCTCACATTTTTCAAACAACCTACAAAGTTACCTATGGTACTAGTCACATTTCATCTCTCCAAGATGGTTTTTCTATTCATTGACATACATCGCATGCTTTACAGAATTCGTTTTCATCCTTATGTATTGTGGGCCACCATAGCCCAAATCTCAAGATTTCTTGTGCAATGGATTTTCCTGCATAGTGCCCTCCTGCAACTCCTCCATGAGCTTCTATCCGAATACTCTGTCATTCATGTTCATGGGTGTATATGTGTAGTATTTCACCCGGTCTGATTTTGTACAAGTGTCCAGCGATAAATGAGAAATTAGTTGCTCAAATGACCAACTCCTTCTTTCACTTCATAGTGTACTCTATGGGTGCCATTCCTATGGTCATAAACTGAATAATATTCACGAAGTGATCATCTGTGACTCTGATTCTGAATAGTTGTGCATTTGACAGGTTATCTTTGATATTTGTGGGTTCTTCTCCTATCTCTATTCTTGATACATGATTCGGTCCAACAATCAATTTCCCTGGCTTTACTATAACTTTAAAGTCATATTCTTGGAATAATAACAATTCCACCAAATATTTCAGCGTGAAGTGTTTAGTGAACATTTTGAAATGTGCTCCCAAAAAGTAGTGCCTGAAATTTTGTAATGAATACACCATAACTAATCCCTCTCTATCTATCGCATTATAGTTATTTTCAGCTTTAGGGAGTTTCCTGCTTGCAAATGTTATGGGGCGATCAATTTACCCTACTCCCGGATGTGTTAGCACTACACCAAATGCTATTCAAGCTGCATCAACATGTACATGGAACTCCTTCTTCTAGTTTTGGAAAACTAGAATAGGCGTAGTTACCATCTTCTCTTCCAGTACATCCAAGCTCTTCTGGAACTCCTCACTCCACTGAAAAGGCACATCTTTCTTCAGAAATATCTCCATCGGTGTAGTTATCTCTGATTACCCCTTTATAAATTTATGTAGTTTCCAGTGTTTCCCAATGTTGTGCGTAATTGTCTTACTGTTTTCAGTGCTGGCAGGTTCACAATAACTGTGATCTTTACGGGATCCACCATTAATTGTTGTTTACAGGCTACATGTCCCAACAGTATACCAAGTCATGCAAAAAACATGCGCTTCTTTAAGTTCAATGAGATTTGGTGCTACTTACACATATCCAACATCAACCTTAAGCTCACCACATGATTCTTTAAGAGACGAAAGACTGTCCAATCATCGAAGTATACTTCCAAAAACTTGTGTATATATTATTTGAAGGTCACAATTACAACTCTAGAAAATATAGCAGGTGCATTCTTTAATCCAAATGGCATCACCATGTAATGATATGAGCCACATTATGTCGCAAAACTCGTTTTATGTCTATCCTCTAGCACAATTTTGATCTGATGGTATCCTGAAAAGCTATTTGTGAAAGAATATGATTCCTGTACTCCTACATTGTCCAATACTTCATCCATAAATGGTGTAAGGAAGGGGTTATGTAGGAATGCACCATTCAATTTCCTTAAGTCAAGACAAATTTTGATTTACCCTTTTTCCTTATTTTCTTGAACCACCATGGGATATATCCATTCAGACTTTTCGACAGGTTCAATTATCCCAGCTATTAATTTTTTTTCTAATTCTTCTTTTGTCTTCTCCTTGTATTTTGGATTCAGTCTAAAAGGTCTCTGCTTGATAGGCTTTGCGTTCAGATTTAGAGGAATCCTCATGACTCCCAAATATCCTAATATGCTCTTCATTTATGAAAAATGTAGTAGGGAACAACTCCTGATATTCATGCAAGAGATCTGTTATCTTGCTGACTTTTTCATCATCACAATAATCTCTTATTGTTGCATACTTTGGCTCAACCACTGACCCTATATTCACCTTCCTCATATTCAATGGATTCTTTATATTAGGCATCTATATCTCGGGTCCATTTACTTCGTGATGACCTTCTGACTGTTTAATGTCAATGCTGCGGGGATCTTCATCCTCTTCAGCAATGGGATTATAGAATTCCATTACAATACCGATTTGTGCAACCCAATTAGGTTGCCAAATAACTAGAACATCATTTTCAAAAATCTTCTTCTTAACTATATTTAGTGTTGCATCTATATGTGGATATTCATATTCAAATTTGAATGTCATTATGAATCCATCAACCATCTCTTCCCAGCTAGCATTACCATGTCGAAGTTCAGCTTCCAGATACCAATTTTGAGGAATTACCTCCAAGATTTGGATGAATCCATGCACCCATTCTTCTCGCTTAATTTCTTACCAAGCTTTCACACAGAGTTGTATGTGGTCTCTAGGATCATTCTGGCCATCATACTTTTCTTCGAGCTCTCTTTCTACTTAACCAAATTTTACCCACATCAACCTTATACATTTTTTCCAATCTCCTATATTCGTCTTATGAGTACCCCACCATCTAGCAGGAGCAGCCCTCAGTTCCTGATCCAGAGCTAACAATATCTGACATTCGGGTACCCATCTTTCATAATCTCTAAAGAAAATATTTACATCACCCAAACCATCATATAAAGGTAAGTCACATACCTCAGCTATCATACAATGCACTACTTTAGTGATCCTTGCACATCGCCTTGTAAACACTTCATGCAACATGTTCTACAAATTTTCCAATTCCTCTTCTGAATTTGAAGTGCAAGACCTATCTTGCTCTCAATTCAGCTTTCCATCCATAGTAGGGTTGATCCATTATTCCTCTTTTGTTGTTATCGGATAAATGTTGTCTATTTCATCCACATTTTATTCTTCTCTAACATGTTTGATATATCTAGCTCCCTCCGATGGATCTAATGCCACAATAACTATGATATTATTTCTTTCAAATATCATTTGACTTTTCTTCAAGTTAATTATAGCCATGTTATTAAATTACCAATCCAATCCAAGCAAAGTGGGGTAGGGATTACTATCATCCACAATCTCAATCACTTCGAAGTCAGTGGTAGTGCGCACTCCATCAATGTCTACTATGATTCCTGGAAATATTCCTAGAGGGGAAATCTTTTGTTGATTCACCATCTTTCGCTAGATAGTTTACCATTGCAGCTTCGGTCTACCCATCAATTCCCAATTTTTCTTCGGCAAGACATTGGCATAAGATAGTGGATCCAAGATAGCTTGATCCATGTCGTATTCCCCAATCTTCACTGTAAGCTTCATTTCCTTCCCCATTCACTTCTTGTGTCTATGTCATTTATTCGTTGTGCACATCTCACTTCAAGGTACCTTTTTAGGAGCACAAGAATCTATTAATTCCTACAATCCCTCTACATCCTTCTCATTTCTTAATAACTTCTTACAAGTATGTAGAAAAGACTTCAAAATATTCAGATCCACATATTGTGCCGAAATCGCTATTAGCTCGCAATTATCCTTTTGAGTCGGTTGCATAGTAGAGGCTGAGGCCCCATCATCCATAAAGCTTCACCTTGCCTCCACGAACACTTTCTTTTCCTTTAGAATATCAAATGTTCGAGAATTTTCAGTAGCTTTTCATACCCATGTCAGTTCATATTCCTTTTTCCCATTAG
Source organism: Pinus tabuliformis (assembly GCA_031772625.1). Lineage (NCBI taxonomy): Eukaryota > Viridiplantae > Streptophyta > Pinopsida > Pinales > Pinaceae > Pinus > Pinus tabuliformis. Next base: position 1,013,230,970 of record CM062804.1, read on the forward strand.
ATTTATCATTTCCAGTCATAGCTCCACTTCTTGTTATAATGTCGATGCATGGTTGATCTTCCCTTAGCTCAGCTATCAACATTTGAACATTTTCTGCAAGCTGTTGGTTTCTTTTCTCCTGCATATTTGCAATAAGGATGGGGAATTCTTCTATCACATGATCAAAATACTTACAGTAAGTACAGGTTGTCATCAGGTTCTGGCAGTCTCTTACGAAGTGTTCGACCTATCCATAGTTGTAATAGGTAATTTGGCCATGTCCTCAACCAGCTCATCATCCTTCAAAACCTCATTAGCCAACATGTTGGCCTTGCTCCTCCTCTGTATATCCTTCAACTTGTATTCTATAACTATCAACAGTGCACTCCATCATTAAGTCATAACTTCAACAATTTTTCTCATCATGTCTTACTGATATACAAAATTTACAAAACAAATTCTTTGGGGACTATACATACTTTTGTGATAGGTAGCATTATTCAAAGCGATGTTGGCCTCTTGTTCTATAAATATCGTACCATAAACCTGGGTTTACTAGATTTGGTGCTCCACTTGCAATATAATCTCTAAACACGGGGAATTGATCCTTATAATGACCCTCTTCTTTACATTTTGTACACCATACCTCTGATTTGGTCTCTTTACCTTTCTTGAGGACATGCAATTCCAAGGTCAGATTGGCTAGCTAACTTTGTGTCTAAGATAATCCTACATGAGTATCCCTAATCGGTGAAGCTTCCAACTTCATCGCAATTTCCAATACTTTAGCTTGTGTCGCGATCTTCTTCTGTGTCAATGGTAACCTAATATGTGGTAGTAACGTAGCTATGAACCATTATTTATGTTTTTGTGGGGGTATATCAAAGCTCACTTGACCAATCAACACCTTGAGCTGTTGATCCAGCTCCCACACAGATTTATTTACTGCCTATTTGATTTCTTTAAAATCTATGATGCACTATGATTTTGATTTCATCTTCTTGAATTATGACAGCAATGCTTTCTTAATTTCATCAAACAAAGGTAGTCAGATTAGTCATAAAGTATTTCATATACAAGGTCAGCGTTTTTTCTCGTAGTGACGTGATGAGCTGCACCTTCTTTACACCATGATTATTGATATGTCTTGCTGTCCATACTACATCAGCTACAAACCAGAACTGATCAAGATCCTTTGATCCTAGTCCTGTAAAAATAGGTATCTCAATTTTGTCGGCAATGTCTCTTCTCGGGGGCTAGGTGGAGCGGGAGGGGATGGGGGTGTAGGGGAATTATGGGGAGGGGGATGGGTTGTAAGGGGGGTGGATGGATGGGGAATCCCAAACACGCCATGATTATTCTCAGCTCCTAACTTCGATACACCTTCAGGTTGGGCGAGGGAATATCACAGGGCTATAGCGTTACTTCTGTATTCTTCACTCACAGATCCTCATAACAAGGGGCTATAGTCAGTTTCAATAAAATTCTTCGGATCTATTCTGTATCATTTTCCACTTCGTGTAGATCTTGGTTAAGGATTATTTCCTCCTCACCTAAACATTAATTTGATTGCATTTAGAAAATCCCCTTTTCACATAATAACATATTAATCTAGAGATTAGAAGATTTTAAGAACTTACCTCGCGGTCCCTTGAAAAATATTCATTCAACTTCACTATATGACATGATCACATCTATCGTGAGCTCAGTGATAAATCCTCCCAAAATGATATCGATCTAGAAATCAACATCCCTAGAGATATTTTTACTAGCTTTCTTGATTCGTTGTATCAATTCAGGATTCCACTCCTTAGGTTCATCGTTCTTGAAACAAGTATTATGCTCGATAAACTTAGATACCCACTCGTAAAATTCAATGTGGAATGAATCAAATAATTTTTCATATTGCTCTTCAAAGATATACTTATGCAACCAATCTTCAGTTAATAATCAAGGGTTTCTGTTCTCTTTTTCCGCAAATTCTCTTTCTTTTTATTCAACCCACTCAGGGATTTCTTTCTTCAACCTGCGTTAAAACATATCCCTTAAGTAGGTCCCACTCCCAACAATGAAACCATTTGTTGGTTTGAGGGGGCTTGACCTAGGTTTAGAGTGTGTTTCACACCAAAAAAACCCTCAACCACTGGCCCTTTCACCAATGACCTACAAGCAAATCGCAAGCTCACCCAAAGCGGTTATGGGAGGCTACAAAACTAGGTTTTGGCAACCATAGAGATATGCACGCTATTGCGTATGTGTATTTACTAATGTTTTCTAACTTCCTACGAATTCACATACATTATTGGCTTGGTGAGGCTTGACCCAGGTTTAGCGTTAGTTAGCCACACAAATCCCTAAACTACTAGCCCTTTCGACATCAGCCCACGGAGCGCGGACCGAAGTGTCACCCGAAGCAGTATGGGCGGATGCTAGAACCAAGTTTCCACACCCTGAGATGGTTATGATGTCGGTTTTTTCCTTCTATTCCTACTTTTGTGCAGCTCACTTAGTTCTAGGGATCGCTAGATTAGCCCTTTACTCTGCCCTTCAGTACCCCTGCAAAAAGGTACGATTGACCTTCACACAGTCCTAACCTGTGATTTAGGTACTTTCATGCTGCTAAAGTAGTCTATAGAACATATTACCAAATTATCCTTAAGTTTTTAGTGATCTTACTAAACAATCACAGTTAGCATTGTGTAAATAGATTTCCTTATTTGCATTTGATTATCCAACGTAATTACATACATTCACGCGTCACATAAGCATTATAAATTAAATTCATATATAATTTGACAAGATCCATTAATAGGAAATAAAGACACAGAATTTGTAAAATGATTCTCTTTATTGATATCTTCAGATGATTACAGAATCTATCTGCCCTACACACACAGCTTTAGGGGGCTGCGCACTCAGCTACGAACTTCCACCCTAGGCCTCTATGCACTCAGCTGTAGAGCCTCTACCTACGCTACAACTCAAAACTTAGACTTCTTTCCTTATCCTCAAGACTTCATCTACAACTCATGACTTGTTAAGACTACTTAGAGTTTACTTACTTAGCTCTTTTTATACATTACCATGGTCTGCGGACCATCGGTAGATCTTTACAGCTGACTTTACTTTACAAAAATAAGGGTAGACAACCCTTTATGACTCATGACACCTTCGTGCTCCACGACCACAAAATGCGGAGATTTTACTATTTTATTACAAAATTTGATCCAAAACATGGGTGTTTAGCCCCAAAACTTGTCCTTGGGGGATCCCGTTCCCAACAGGCCCACAACACAAACATCATGACTTGCCTTCGAGTCACTCAGCAGGGGTGGAGATCTTAGCGTGAAGACCTTCCAGTTCGACTCGTATGACCGCAACTTCAGCAGTGCACTATGTGACTGCCTACTTCGCGTCTTCGACCATCTCCTCGGTCACTGCTCTTGAACTATTGACCTAAAGCTTTTGCTGAGTTGCTTGCAGAGTCACAAGCTTTCCTTCAATCGAGCCTATCACCATGTAAGCCTCATCCAGCTAGGGCTTCATTTTTGCCTTCAACACTACTTCCTTGTGCAGTGCTGCATCCACCTATTCTTTTAGCTACTTGGCCTCCTGCAGCTTTGCTAGTCTTTGTGTCAGTGCGACGGTTCGTGTTGTGCCCTTGACCTAATTGTAGCACTATTGTAGCTCACCCACTTCTGTCTCTAGTCGCTGTACATTAGGGTCCTCCTGCAAGCTCGTCAGGACCTCGAATGACTACTCAAAACCTTGCGTGCATTCTGCTACTACATTGTCAACCGCCGCTACTGCTTCTATGACAGCAGTTGCCCACTGCTCCTTTACCTTTGGCAGAGTTTAAGGTTGGGCCTTCAAATGCAACTCTTTGATTTGTAGGTTCAACTCCAACTGAACCCTCACCATTTCTATCTGAGCGTCACGCACCCCTATGCCTAGCTTGTAGATGCATGCCTCAAGTAGTTCCTCCTCAAGAATGGCCAACTCTGATACCATTTGGCATGCCTCCTCAAAAACCTGCATAATGTGCTTGTTTTAGTTGGTTGCCTCGGTCATTGTGGCAATGGAAGAATCTCCCTGTAGTTCCATCTACTCATTGTTGATCTGCTGCTCCCTAATCACCAGGAGGGCATGGTGCTCATGAGCCCTCATCTCTGTAATCACTCCATCCTGCAAGAGGTGGAGTTTTCCTCTAGGGAGCGCTCTAGAGCACTACCAGATTCAACCTTACTCCCTTTAGGGTGCTGACAGTAGGCCTCTTCACATCACTTTCTGTGGTCAGAGCTCCATCAGGAAGCACTATTGCACTAGAGGCCTTCGCGCGCAACGTCGTGGTAGCCTCTAAAGTTCCGATAGCAAGGCTGGTGGACACCATGCCATCCTGTGACGCGCAGGTCTACAGCTCCTATAGATGTGTTTGAATAGCCCCTAGAGCTAGTTGCTGTTGTTACTCAAGCTGTTGTAGGGCCTCTCCAATGTCATCCCGCACTGTGTCATTGATGTCATGCAGATCACCTTCTGTGAGGGTGATAGGGTCCAACGATGTTTTAGTAGCCTTTGATTTCTTCCTGGACCCTCCTTTCTCCTACTCACTTAGATGCTTGATGCAGGCAGACGTCGCCTGTGGGTCCACGCCGTATTGTTCAGTCTACTCATTCGTCTCCTCCTCTATCTCAGGTGAAGGCCACCTTGCACCATTTTCAGAGCCCCTCTCTATTCCACCCATTTGTTTCTCTATCTGTTGAGCGGCATCACACTCTACTTGGGCCTTGCTAGTAGCCTCCTTTTTCCTATTTTTGGCTAGTTGTGTCATCTTAAGCTTGGTCTCCTCCTTCTTTTTCTGCATGGTGGACTTACTTCCTCCTACTTCTAAATATGTTGTAGAGCACCACTCTGCTGACCATCGATCAAGTACTGCATCAAGGGTGTCATCTATTGCCAAGTAAGGAAAGTCGTATCATTTCTGCCTAGGGTCCTTCCACCCTAATGGACATATGGTGAAAGTCTACTTTAAACTTTGCATAGCCCTGCAGGTTGGCATATACCATAGGCAACAATCGCAGTTTGTGATTGATGGCCATGCAGATGTTCATCTCGATCATGATCTAGAAGATCTTGTTGTCCTTGATTCATTGTGCGTCCTTGGTCACCCATAGCAAAGCATACTTTGCTTCTTCTGGTAGGTCTAGCATGACCAAAGGGAATTGGTTGTCCTCTAGCAGCTCCCATGCTACCAGCATAATCGATAGCAAGAGCCACGTGTAGTGGAATTTCTTGCTGATCTCCTGTGCTTCACGGAAGTTTGCTAGGAACTCTCCGCAAAGATAGTCTGACTAGTTGAACTGGAATCCTTTAGTGCACTGGGTTGCTATCACGACAACAGGCATCGACACCTCCTCGGTGTGACACTTCCTCCTCACCTTCCCCGCTAAATCCTACTTATCTACCTTTACAACAGGGTCACAGATGCTGGATATGGCATATCCACGTGACTTCTTCACCAGCTTAAACTTTTCTTTCATGGCCTTTGCGAGGACCTGTTCACCACCTTTTCCACCAAATATCATGGCCAGATTCTCTCTAATGTAGGGAAACCACATGATCATGTGGATCAACCTGTCAGTATGGGTATCGGCTCCTCCAGCCATAGACACCCATCATGCACCAAGCATAGCAGCTGCTTGATGACCAATATGGTAACCGAGGTGTGGTTGTAGTACGACACCCAAAGTAGGTTGAGAAACCCTGCCTTGCCTACTCATCTGAGCCACCTCCATGGCTCCAATGCGATAATTTTGATGTTTGTATCGATGATGTGACACATCAACTACTCGATCACCAGGTGTGGGAACTTCTCGTGGTCGGCCAAGTTCCTGTCTTCAATTTTCAATAGAGGAAGCCACCCCATGAGTGGTCCTTCAAAATTTATTTCATCTGGTAGTAGAGGGGTTTACAAGTGAACCTTGCTCTAATCGATTTCTTTCGACACCTTGGTCTTGCCCTTGCACAGAGGGACATACTTAGGAAACTGAGTGATAGGGTCAACACCGTGCGCTTCAACCTCCTCCACCTCTACTCACACATCCTCATCGTCCATCAAGATGTCTTCAATTTATTCCTCCTCTGGCTCCAAATTGATGGCTTTACCCTTCTCCTGTGTGGTAGGCTTTGGTGGATTTCTTCTTGGTGATGCACGCATTGGTATTGCAAGATGCTTTCCCTTCTTATCCCTCACACTCTCCTTGGTTGGGGTGGGCTTTTATCTCAGCTTTCTTGGTAATCTAGGGACTTCTGCTAATACTTCAACCACTTCTAGAGCAGCTTCTTCTGCCTCCATCTCCATTTTCGGCACCAACTCCTCTGCTTTGATATTTATGGCTTTTGTGGGCACTGACATGGTTTTCTGCAGGAACTCCTATGTCTCTTTTGGCAATGTCTCAAATACTTTGCTGGCTATCAAAAGTTCGTAGTGCTCACAATTCATGTGTGCCTAAGAGCTCAACAAATCAATTCTCAAAATTCCAAGTGTTTTTCATTGCAAAACCACTTGTAAGTTATAGGGCATCTTGAATTCAAATCTGACCATTCCCCCCAAATTCGGTTCATTAATGCCAGATTGGCAATAGATCATCAAGGATCTTACCCATAAATTTTGTCTTAAATGCCAGTCGCCCACTCCATTTAGCTGCATTTCTACCATCAAATCATGAACAGTGACTTTAACAGTGACTTTCCGGCTGACCTGTGTGATTTCTCTGTGGGTAGCACATCTCCCTTTGCACTGTCATGAACCCTGTGACACTTCCTTGTTTCGCATAATCCGCCAATCCCACAGATCCCCAACCTGGGCAGTGTAGTTTATAGTCCTGCGCCTCCTTTCATATGCCTGGAGTGCTAACACTGTGCTACCTTCATGTAGTCACATGGTCGGACTACTAGTGTATGGCTTCAGCTTTTCCAAGTTAATTATCACGGAAATCTTCACGGGATCTACCATTAGTCCCTGTCTACAAACCACATGACCTACCAGGGTCCCAAAAGAAACACAAAACAGGCACTTCTTCAAATTGATCACTATCTGATATCTTCGATAGGTATCTAGCATCATGTGCAAGCTTGTTACATGGTGTTTCACTAGTCCAAACATAGTCCAATCATCAAAGTACACTTCTAGGAACTTAAGGATAAATTCCTTGAACACCGCAATGACTACACGTGAGAAAATAGCAGGCACATTCTTCAATCGAAAAGAAATTACAGTGTACTAAAAACACTCCCACTCAGTCGCGACAGTCATCTTACTCCTATCCTCCAGCGCGATTTTGATCTGATGGTACCTAGAGAACCCATCAGTGAAGGAATATGCTTCCTGGCCACCTACATTGTCCAACACTTCATCAGTGAATGGAGTCGAGAAAGGATCATGTGCACAAGCATCATTCAACTTTCTGAGATCCACGCATATCCTTATTTCATCCTTCTGCTTCTTCTCCTGTACCACCATTAGGCTTACCCAATCAGATTCTTCCATAGGCTCAATGATACATGACACTAGCATCTTATCTAGCTCTTAGCAGACCTTCTCCTTATACTTTGGATTGGGATGATAAGGTCTTTGCTTAACCGGCTTCGTGTCGAGATTCAATGTGATCTTCATAACACCTAGGCCCCCGATTATCCCCTTTAGATTCGTAAACTTGGTAGGGAATAAATCCTGGTATTTGCAGAGCAGTTTAGTGACCTTATAGATTGTCACATCATCCTAATAATCTCTGATCCTTGTGAATTTGGGCTCTACCTTCATACCAATGTTTACTTGTTTCATTTTCAGCGGCATGGTTGTATCAGGATTCTCAACATGCAGTCCTTCAACCTTGTGGTGACCTTCCATTTCAGGGATGTTAACCTTTCACAGATCCTCATCTTCTTCTTCAGTTGTTCTGTTGTAGCATTCCAGCACATGACTCAACTGAGTAGCCCAATTAGGCTGAATCAGGTCCAAAGGATCTTGTGGTATCCTAAAGATGGCTGCCTTTACTTCTTGTATTGCTTCGTCGATATAGTAAAACCCGTCTTCAAAGATGAATGTCATTATGAATCCTTCGTGTAGAATATCCCATTCACCTGTACCATGGTGGAGCTTTGTTTCTACCTACCAGTTCATCTAGACAACATCAAGGGTGTGACAATACAAGTGCACCCATTCAGGTTGGGGCTTCTCTCCATAAGCTTGAGCCCATTTGGCCAAGTGCATGCATGGATCATCCTGTCCATCATATTTGTCTATCAGTCGTACCTTCGCCTTCCCAAAGCATGTTTTCATCATCCTCCTACATTCACACTAATCATTAAAGTTTCCCTTGCGTGTACCCCCCCATATTTCAGGCGTGGCGTGTAGTGCCCATTCCAATGCTTGGAAGCGCTGATTTTCTGGTACCTCCCTCTCAAATGTATCCAAAAAGTTATCTACATCATTCAGGCCATCATAAGTGGGAAGATTTTTTAGCTCTAATGACACAGAGTGCAACGACTGGGCCATCATGTTATAGCTGAGTGTAGTTACTTCATGTAACTGATTTTGCCAGTGCTCTAATTCTTCATCAGAGTCCAAGGTGTAGGAACTCTCGCAATCCCACGTAATTCATCCATCCACTATCAAATTCACCCAATCTTGGTCTCACGTTGTTATCTTATAGATACAGTCTAGATTGTTGTCGCTCACATAATTGCAGACCATTTTAGTATAGCACGATCCTTCAACAGGATCTAGGGGCATTATTACATAAAGCGATTTCTTCTCAAATATCATCTTCCACTACTTTAGGTTGATTACCTCGTTCATATCAGTAGCCCAATAAATTGCAAGGAGCACAGGGTAGGGGTTGCTATCATCCACAGTTTCTATTACTTCAAAGTTAGCCAGTGCACTCGCACCTTCAATATCTACAGTCGCACCCTGCAGTCGACCCATGCGAATGATCTTCTGATGATTCACCATCCTTAGCTAAATCAGAGACCACTGCAGTGCGGGTCTTCCCATTCATTCCCAAGTCGATTTTGGTAGTACGTTTGCATTTGACCCCAGATCTAAAATAACCTGATCGATTTCCTACTCTCCTATCTGCGCGATCAACCTCCTCTCTCATCCTGTTCTTGTTTTATGCTTACCAATCTTTCGTACCATGTGCGGTTCACCTGGAGTGTTTCTGGCACATCAATTTATGAGCTCCTGTGATCCCTTCATAGCCTTGCTATCGCATAGCAACTTCATGCAGGTCTCTAGGAAGGTTGTAGGCATAGAAGGGTCCATCTCCTGATCAAGTTTATCCTTGATCCCTAAGGTGGAGGCCTCATCAAAGCTCTTCTTTGCTTCCATGAATGTTTCACATGCGCACTACAAATCAAATTCAGCCTCCTTTGCCAGAGATTTGTGAACCCATGTGCTATCTTCAGGTTGTTTCCCCTTATCATCCCCTGTTGTAATTCCACTTCATATGTAGGTTCTGAGTCGGCTGAAGTGGTAGCACCCCTTTGTCTCGTATCCTCATTATCAGTGTCGGGCAGTCCTCCATCTAATGATCAAACAGAGTGCAATACTTGAATGACGGACTTGTTGTGTTAGTGCAATCGCGGGCACAGTGTCTTTGTCCTCCGCAATTGTAGAAGATCAGCTATCCCCGACCTCTGGCAGGTCCTCCTCCGCCTCGACCTCGTTTGTACCCCTAAAATCCTGTCTGCACAACCCTACGCTTTGGTCAAGGGGCCTTGTTTCTACCTGTACCCTATAGCCAAGCGTTCTATCCATCATCAATTCATAGCTTCTGCAATTATGCTCATCATGCCCTACCGACCTACAAAAATTGCAGAACAGTTGTTGTGGTCTCTGTACAAACTTCTGCAACAAATGAAAGTTATTTATGGCATGTTTTCCTACTAACTGACATATAGCGCACCACAATGTAGGCCCCACGCTTGGTCTTTCCTAAGGTTCTGGCCTCAAAGGAATTGGCCATCCTTTTGCAATATAGTTCACAAAGACTGGGCAATGGTATTTGTCATGCCCCTGACCCTTGCATTTCAGGCACCATACCTCTTTGAACACCTTTGGTCAAATTATTCTATCTTTCTTCAAAATTTTCATCTCAAGGCAAATATTTTTCAACTACACATGGATCTGTTGAACCACCAAATTCAAATCTTGCATCGGTGTTTCATGCAGTCTCATTGCAATCTCCAAGGCCTCTACCTAAGTCGTTATCTTTTTTTGTCATAGCGCAACCCTTAGGTGTGGCACGAGTGAAGCCACGAACCATTCACGATGTTGTCCATCTGTTAAGTTCATATTAGCTTCATGGAATTTACACTTTAACCTCTGATCTAGTTCCCAAGGTGTCTTGCCTAGTTGCATAGCGATTTCCTTGAACCCCACAATTGACCGTGCCTCAAATTTAGGACTGCTGAATTCTTTGTTCAGTGTAGTCTAGATGTTTACCACTCTAGTATTCGGGTTATCATTAGAGTACTTAATGTACCAGGTTAGCGTGCGATCCTGCGTTCCACTAACCGATGTTTCCTTCTTCAAGTGATCATTTGTAACACCTTGAGCTTCCCATACAACTTTCACAATGAACTAAAACTGGTCCGGGCCTTCATTTCCCAAGCCTTTGAACAAAGGTAGCTTGACTAAATTTGCCATATTGAACTGCGGTGGAGGTGGAGGTGGTACGAGCGAAGTTGCAGACGATGGTGGTGAAGTTTGAGGTGGTGTGGGTGGAGGTGGCAGTCTCGGGAATCCTTGTCTTATTAATTGAATAACACTTCATGGAGAAGGCTACAATATTCTTTCTTCATCACCTCATGGAGATGAAATCAATGGACTATACTCAGGACCCTTTCTTCTTTCATTCCTGTAATTTTTTCTGCTTCATGTAGCGCTGAACATCATGGTAGATGCATAGCCCTTTTTTCGCACAATAACATCTTAATCTAGGTATTCAAAGATTTCAAGTAATTACATCACAGACCTTAAAAAGCATCACTATGCCTCACTGTTGCTGACTGAAGTGTCAACTGCAAATTCAGTTGCAAATCCTCCTATGACACGATCGAGTCAATGATCGACAGTGCGAACAGTCTTATCCTCAAATGCTTCCAATTTTTGTACTAGCTCCGGGGTCCAAACAATAGGACCATCAAGTCTCCAGCTTCCTTAAACAATGTAAAATTTGAAATGGGAACTGATACTATTACCCATTTCATAGAGATAGCAAAAAAGTGACATGATTTTGGAAAGGGGTGATGCAGAACACACATGTTTTTTTTAGAGCATAGTTTTTGGCACTTTAATTTTTTTTATATACATTACATCATGACAAAAACCATGGTCCATATACCATGGATCCAACAAATTAATGACTAGTACCCGAAACCTATTACAAAATAATGGGCCTTCACCTACCCTAAATCCCATAAAGCACTGCACGATGAATACAACTTTGCCAGCGTTGCATGCTCTACTCCTCAAAATGCAGTATTTGACCCAAAACTTGGACCAAGTTGGGTTGCGCCAAACAGTTAAGCTAATTTCCCACAATGACCTGATTATATACTAGTTTAGTAGAGAAAACTTGTATGAAATGCCACGTGTCATTGTTTCATACTTTGGCCTTGAAATTGATATATTAGAAACTAAATTCAATGTGATTTCTATTCATTTTTATGAAACTCAAATCAAATGCTTTAAGAGAATGTTATGATAATTTTCCTTAGGTCACCTGTTTGAGACTTAATTCTGGAGCATGTAAAAACCCTAAATTATTCGAACCATATCTTTGAAAATACAATGAACCAAGATCTCAAATTTATACATGAATTTCACCTAGATTTCGGCTTCACATGGTCAAAGTTTGAGATTATGAAGCCTTGTATAAAAAATATTATAGCAAAAATTCCACAATGTCCCATTTGAAGTAGTGAAACCTAAAATCCAAAGCTCTGATACCAAATTTTATGCAACCAAATAAAAAATAGAAGAAAATATATATCAACGACTTGAAAATTAGCCTCTTCAAGGGGGAAACCTCCTTTACATCCCTTAAATGAATAATTGTTGGATGATTCAAATGACAGGACCTCCTTGGTATATATAGGAGTCTAATGGGTCACAATATAATTAAAATCTACATAACAATAATAATATAAGGACCCAAAAATAATAATAATGGGCTTCTATGGGGAACAACAATAACAATAGGTGGCTACACTAGCAATAACAATAAAGGGGTTACACTAGTATTATAGGGACCTAACAATAGGTATCCTTCTGATTTATTTATAACAACATGTTGCTATCCTAGACTATGTTGGATATTAGATAAACCAATTCTCCCTATGTGTTTCATGGCATGGAATAACTACCTATACTAGATTATTGTCTATGGTGATGTGATCATTGAATAACACTTGTAAGTTTTGGTTTAACAACAATCATGATTCCCAACAAGTGGTATTAGAGTGTAAGTCATGAGTTCAATACACACACCGCTCGCATTGGGGGGCAAATTGTTGGACATATGATAAACCAATCCTCCCTATTTGTTTCGTGACATGGACTAACTGCCTCTCTTGGATCCTTATCTCTAGCAATGTGATCATTTACTAACACCTGCAGGTTTTGGTTTAACGAAAATCATGATTCCCAACATATTGTTGTGTTTCTACTATAATTAAATCGTAATTCTACTACTCTAGTCATACCATGGTGCTACTAGTATTTTTTCGTGATGTTGTTACTCCAATGAAGACATGATGTAGCTAAAATACTATGCTCCTTGCAGATATGAGGTATAGAAATAATTCCATTTTAGTATATTTTATTGAAAGTGATCACCATGTCAATTATGGGAATATAGTTTGGGTCCTTGTGGAAATGAACACTATAGAAATTTTCAATTGTAATATCTGGTGTGGAAAAATGTAATAAAGGAAAATTATGTATTGAGTTGGATATTTTGATACAATTATGTGTAATTCATCACTTTTTAGATTGATTGTTAGAATGAATTGATAGTTAGAATATCTTCAACGTTATTATTAACATACTTTCCTAAGGATACAAAATTTAGGAAAATATATAAAATTTAGTTCCTCTTCCCAAGTGCAAGAAGGGGGAGATTGATGTCCTCTGAGAAAATACTTTGATCAATAGAAAAGATGTCTTCATATGTTGAATTGATGTTCATCTTATAGGTTAATTCCATAGTGTTTTAGGTTGTAAAAGGAATGAAAGGAATGAAACACACGTGCATAGATATATAATAGAGAGTCTAATAATATACTGAAAAACCAAATTCTATTAATAAATAAAGTAGTATAATATTCTAGAACAAAAACTGGCTAGAAGGTATCTATCTTTGTAGAAAGAGACATGGTGGCTACATGTATTCATAGAACATATCACTAGAGTTCGAAAAAATGGAATTTTAACATAAATAAAGAACCCTATAGGTCCAAAATGATAACCCCAGAAGATGAATTACCCAAAGGTTTATGGGCACTGAGGTGGTTAATTGGTACATCAACTTCTCGAGAGTCCAACTTTAACAAAAAATATACAATTGGGAGTGCATGGTAACTTTATGGAAAAAATTGCCCAAGGCCTAAATATTTTGATTTGCATAAGGGAATTTCATGGAAATAATTGGATCCATGAATTACCAGAAAACATCATTTAGGGACTCAAAATGACCTTAGAAGTTTGGGACCTGAAAAACCATAGAAATGTTTCCAAGAACATGGAAAATTGTTGAGTAAGTGGAAATGATGTATGGACACCAATAGAAACATGGATTAGTCCTCCCTACTTATGAATGAATGGTATACATTTCATAAAGTTCCCTCATTAGATGGGTAAATTTCTATTCTGATTGGGTCCTAGTGAATCATTTTGATATGTGAAGAAGTTTCCTTGAATTGACAATTGTTAGTGTTGTATATAGCACTAATAGGTATTCCTTGTCTTGATATTCGTAATATAATCCAATATTTATTATTCAATATAATTAGAGTTTTTTTATGGAAGTTGCTCAAATATCCAAGGTTTCTAACAGAGATGGAAAATATGATTGAAGCAACTCCACATTAAATACTACATATGTAAGGCAAGGAAAGGGGGAACACTTAATTCGAGGAAAACTTCACTCTTATCCTTTGTGATTTAGTAACTCAAATATCATATCTCTCTAAACATAATATGGGTAATTGTTAGGTGCTCAATTTGTAAATGAAACCACACCTTATCACCAACCTAAAACTTGTGTGGAACCCTACACTAGTCATGTTGTTGCTTGTACTTGGCATTGTGGTTTTACTGGATGTTGTGAACCTAGTATTGGAGGTGGTGGATTTGTTCAACAAATTTTGATGCTCTATATACCTCAACCTAAGCATCAAAGTCTTTTGTTCATGAATATTAAATGGACATGGATATATCAATTGGGTAAAATGGTCAGCACCCCAAGAACACCTATAAGGGAATGTGGCTAATAGAGTTGTGGAGGGATAAGTTATAGTTATGATTAATATATGGAAGGATTTCATCCCCTTCATGTGGATTATTTGATTTATACATGCATAAGATATGAAAAGACATTTTGTTGACCATGTGATATCCCCTGGATTGATGTTTATATGTAATTAATTTTGCATATGTGTGCTTCCTTCTTAATTTTTTGAGTTTGAAAGACATTTGACAATTTTAATTACCAATAATTTATTATTGATAATGATTGATTGTAAACCTATAATTATGATGTTATGTTTTATAAATAAAGAAATTTGGAAAATTAATTTTTGAGTACTTATGGATGAAAGAGATGAGATTGCAAAATTATTGGTGAAATTTAATAGTCCTAGGTATCTAATCTAGATGATTACTTTATTGGGAAATTATTGAATTGGAGAATTAATTATTCCCCTAAAAGATAGGAGCTTGTCTTTAGGAGTGGGAAATAAAAGCTCATTAATGAACTAGTAACTACTTACTACTTGTTGGTGAGGTGGAGGTAGTCACTAGCCACCAAAAGAGTGGTAGATGGGAATTCATAAAACTATTTTTGTTTGAGTATTTTCGTCTCATTTTGAAAAAGAAAGGAGAGACTGAAGAGAAGCAAGTGTGAAGAAGAAAAAAGAGAATTTGCAGACTTATTATGCTTGAGGGGTACACTTTGGATGCAATATCAAGGTTGGGAGGAGCCAAGTGTTGAGAACTGGAAACAAGAATTTCCAGTTTAATTTGTCCTTGAATTAAACTGAGAATAAAATTGAATTATATTCTCATAAGAACTTGTAAAATGTTAATTAAGTTTAATTAACTTAATTAACTTAGGAATTTTAAGTTGGAAGTCTTTATGTAGTGATGTATATGTTCTCCTTAAGTTTTAGGGGACCAGTATAAGTTTAAATTGAGTTAGAAATTAGATCACTTGGTTTCCTGTATTGAGTTTAGTTAAATTAGTTCTAAACTATTTGTGGAACTAATAGAGAGTTAATAGTCAGTTTATGCACAAGTGCATCCATAAATGTCACTCTAGTTAACTAAATATTCCCTAATAAGAAACTCATGCATGTTGATTATGAGAAAGGCCTAGTTGAGACTTGAGTGTAGGGACAATGTACTATCAGTTGTACTATTTACTAGAGTGTAAATATAATGCATGCATCAAAGATTGATCCTATTTTTGGATTGAGTAGTTTTGGAAGCATGAATTCCATTTAAATGCGGGCTATTCATTCTAGGAATTATGAAAGTAAATAGGGGCTTGGAGAGCTATATAATTGGCTAAGTGTTGGCCAAGAGCTTACTTGTGAGCTGAGAGAGTTGAGCATACTTGTGCGAAAGTGTTCTAGTGAGAACACACTTTGTATATTCACTCATATTTCTGATATATGAAATACAGATAGCAGGGTTTTGAGTAGTGGATTTACCCATATACATATTTTTTTATGCGCCACTAATTTATCTTCTTCTTGTTCATATTGCTTTCATCGATCTATTGGCTTTTGCTGGCTGAAAGTAGAATTAGATTCTTGTCTTGTGCTTTGGCACATTGCATGAGCTTGTGAATCTATAGGAAATTATATATGGAATCAGAGCTGAGAACAGTTACCAGAGGAGATTTTGAAGTTTTGAGTTTTGGGTTATAGGTGAAATTCGGATTTGCAATACATACTTCAGGATTAGCTGATGGCATTCTACATTTTGCGGCTCGTGTATTCCTTGGAAGGCAAATTGAATTTTATAACATGGAGGGATAGAATGGAGGTTGTGCTAGGGGATAATGGCTTGAAGGAATTCATTGATCAGGAAATTCCTAAGCAAGCAACATTGGATGCACAAAATTTTCCCAAATGGAAGAAGTGTGTAGAAAAGGCGACACGAATGATCCTTGAGGGAGTTTGAGACCACATTGTCTCAAGTCTCTGTGGAAAGGAAACTTCGTATGTTATGTCGGAAAAATTTACGGACTTGTATGAGAACAACAATGGCCAAAGGAAATTTGCACTGAAGGACAAACTTTAAAATATCAAAATGGAGAAAGGCAAGACGATTCCAAAATGCTTGACCAAGTTCACTCAATGTTGTGATGAACTTCGAAGTGTTGGAATCACAGTGTCTGAGGATGATATGGTGAGTCTTACTCTTCTAGGACCCCCAAAGAGTTGGGAGAGTTATCAAGACACTGTCAATAGTCGGGAAGGGCTGTAAGATTGGGAACGACTGAGGTCAAATTTGATATAGGAGGAGATCAAGAGGAACACTAGGGATGGCTCTTCATCAAAGAATTATGATGAAGAGAATTGTGCCTTAGCGATTAATTTGAATAAGGGGAAAGGGAAATAGTCCCATTCCAAATCTGATTCTTATCATGGAGGTAAGAAGAAAGACACAATGAAAGTTAAGTTCTTTCATTGTCATGAGCTAGGCCATTTTCCTACAAATTGTCCACTCAAGAATTCCGAGAAGAAGTCCTCAGGAAGAGAAACGGGGGAGTCTTTGGCCTCCCAATTTGAATTGGAATTTTCCCTCATTACATGCATGTTGTCATCAATGATGGTAATTGTATGGTCCTTAGACAGTGGAGCTTCATTCCACATGACTATCAAGAAAGAGTTATTCAGTGACCTGGAGGAGAAAGATATCCAGTTGCATATCGAGATGGGTGACGACAAGAAGTATAGTGTTACTAGATTGGGCACAATTACTTTTCAGAGGGAGCATGGGGCTTCACTCACCTTGAAGAATGTTATGTATGTGCCTGGGCTGAAGAAGAACTTGGTATCCATTGCCATGCTTGAGGATAGAGGCTATGATCTGATCTTCTCAAAAGAAAAGGCATTTCTTCAACACATATCCATGGGTCAAGTGAAGAAGATAGTGATTCAGGTGAAGAATATCTATAAGATGGAGGTAGAGGAGTGTGCTTCTTTGAGCAAAAAAGAAGAAATGGTGCAGAGTTGAGACTTTGGAAAGTTGTGGCACATGCGATTGGGCCACTTGCATCATGGGGCTTTTAATATATTGCAGCAGATCTCTATCGATCTTCCCAAAGGTATGATTGATCAAGTTGATACATGAAAGGGGTGTACTTTTGAAAAATACACCAAGTCTTTCTTTCATGATAGAGACAGTTGAGTAGAGGCTATTCTAGAGTGAGTCCATTCAGATGTGTATGGACCATTCTCGACAACATCCATGGAAAAACATAGGTATTATGATATATTTGTTGATGAATTTTCTCGGAAATGTTGTATACTTTTCATGTAGAAAAAGGATCAAACTTTCACAAAATTTTGTGAGTTTAAAGAATTGGTGGAGAAATAGTTGGGGAAGAAGGTTAAATACCTACAGAGTGATAATGTTGGTGAGTATGTCTCAAATTATTTTAAGAACATCTATGCAGTAGAAGGGATTAAATGGGAGTTGACAGTACCCCATAACCCTCAGAATAACGGGGTAACCAAGAGGAAGAATAGAAGCATAGTAGGGCCAGTGAGGGCAATATTACATGATCAGTGCCTACCAATACACTTGTGGGATGAGGCATGCAACACAATGGTCTATGTTCAGAATTGTAGCCCGCATCAAATACTTGGGATGAAGACACCAAAGGACGCTTATTCTGGTAAGAGGCCAGATGTTGGTCACTTCAAGAATCTTCAGTCATCAGTATATTTCCATGTGAAAAAAGATGCACAGAATAAGGTTGAGATGAAAATAGAGTTGGGGATATTTGTGGGGAAATTAGATCACCTACTTTACTGAGTTAAGTTCAGTTAAATTAGTTCCAAACTATTTGTGGAACTAATAAAGAGTTAACAATCAGTTGATGCACTAGTGCATCCACAAGTATCAATCTAGTTAACTGAAGATTCCCTGATTAGAAACTCATGCATGTCGATTCTGAGAAAGACCCAATTGAGACTAGAGTGCAGGGACAATGTACTATTAGTTGTATTATTTACTAGAGTGTAAATATCATGCATGCATCAGAGATTGATCCTATATTTGGATTTCATAATTTTGGAAGCATGAATTCCCTTTAAGTATACGATATTCATCTTAAGAATTATGCAAGGAAATAGGGACTTGTAGAGCTATAGAATTCGCTAACTTTTTTCCAAGAGCTTTCTTGTGAGTTGAGAGAGTTGAGCATACTTGTGCAAAATTGTTCTAGTGAGAAAAAGATTTTTATCTTCACTCATATTTCTGATATAGGCAATACAGATAGTGGGGTTTTGAATAGTGGATATGCCCAGATACATATTGTGTTATGTGCCATTGATTTATCTTCTTCTTGTTCATAATTTTTTCAATGATCTATTGGCTTCTTCTGCTTGAAAGTAGAAGTAAATTCTTGTCCTCTGCTTTAGTACATTGAATGAGCTTGTGAATCTACATGAAATTCTACATCAAGTACCTAACTGTTAATTTTCTATACTCTTGATTTTAAGTGGGTATTTCTTCCTATAGTGTTTATTTTCTTTGAAAATGAAAATAAAATTTCTATGTTTTTCATTTACAAATTTTGTACAATGGAAAGAAAAAGGAAAATTAGCTATGATTTTATTTAGAGACTCTGAAACTAATAAAAGAAAAGGGATAACTATGTTTTATTTATAGATTTTGAGTAATTCCACATATAGGAAGAAAAATACTACATCTCAGCTGTGGAGATTAAAAATATTAAACCTCCTAATTTTGATGGTTAATCTGGAGCAGAAGCATGGCTTCTAAATATGTCCAAATATTTTCAGGTCTACAATTGTCCAAGTAATTTGAAGGAAATATTGGCAACGTACCAGTTGACTGGTAACATAGCCTTATGGTGGGAGGAGAACAAAGTTGTTAAAATAATGAGAAGTAAAAATCTAACTTGGGAACTCTTTACAAAATAATTCAAAAATAAATATCTAACTAAAACGTATTTCGATGAAAAAGTTGGAGAGCTTCATGAGTTAAGATTGGGACAATCTACTATGGATGTGTTTGTGTTCACAAGTTTTCTAAGATATGTGTTGTACTTGAAGGATGAAAATGCCAAAATACAAAGATTTTTTAGTTGTTTACCTTTCTCATATAAAGAAAGAATAGAGTTTGATAATCCAAAAAATATGAATGAAACTATGAGAAATGTGAAATTGTGTTTTGCTCAAAATAAAAAGAAAGGTGACAACCTAAAAAGTTGGATGGATAGAAAGCATGAGAAGTTCAACACTAAGAAAAGAGGTTTAAGAAACCAACCTTTCCAAATACTCCCAAAAGTATCCAAGGAGGAAATTATAGTAAAAGTGTGAACCATCAAAGGAATTTTACATAAAAAAATGCAAAAGGATTTGGATCAAGGGATAAAATCTTTTCAGAAGCAACCATGCCACCAACTAAATGTTGGGGCTGAAATGAAAATCACTTTTGGAGATGCTATCCAGAAAATCCATCGAACAAAATGGGTATAGTCAATAATCTGCAAGAAGCTTCAACAGTCAATGACATTTCCAGCAATATTTCGAGGATAAATGCAACATTAGATGGAAGATAGGTAGAAAAAAAATCTATAATGGAAAAAGCGTTAGATGACCCAAACTACATAAACTATATTTTAGTTATTTAGAGTCTAATATTGAATTATCTAGAATATTTAATTAAATATTGGAGACATTGTAGAATAGCTAACTGTTGTAAAATATATGGCATCTAGAAAAGTGTCATTTCGTAGGAACTAATTTAGGAAAATAGTTAGGAGTGTTGTTATGAGAGCATTAAATGGAAATGGACACTTGTAAATGAAATAACTGATTCATAAAAAAATTATTTTAGGACACAATTTTATTTAAAGCTTGTTTCTCTCTACTTGCAAGAGTGTTGAGTGATCGTGTGTAAGCTCTTTCATATTTTATGTACTTTTTCGTTTCCTTATTAATAAAATTTTTGTGTTTGATGACACTTGTACTATTATTGTGGTATCAGAGCTTCAATGATGTAGATGGTGTGAAGAGGAGATTCTAGCTCTCTATGCTCTTGGAGAGCTCCATCAAATTGTTAAGTGGTTGAATTGTATAAAAAATCCCAATTTTATTAAGGAAAAGAAAATCATTTTTTTTAAGATCTATTGTTGAATATAATTTTTGGATCCATAGATTATTTGAATTATAATTTTATTTGAGCATCATAATCTCACTAAAATGACCTGCACCAGTAATCGTACCCGTGTTCCAATGCTAGAAACAAAAACATTTATTTGGCCAGTTGCATCTTTCCAAATCTTAGGTCTCGTAGTTTCATAGTGAATCTTTGGATTAGAAGGTTTTTGAAACTACTGAAGAATAGAAGTATTAGGATTTTTAATACTATTTACTCTACTTTCTGTACAACAGCTTTCATACCCCTATCAAGTTTGGTAAGGGACCAATTCAGCTCCAAAATCTCACAGTAAGACCCTACACTCTGTACTCATAGAAGATAGCATAGTAAGAAAATTTTTATATCCCTTTGCAGTGACTATAAATGCAAGGCATAGTCTTTAATTTCCATTCATAGGATCCACCAATACACTCCTTCTAGGGATAATAAGCCCTTTCTCCTATGCATCGCTTATCATGCTATAACCAATCTTGTCCTTGAAACTGCAATAAGGCTCCATAATCTCAAGCTTTACATCGATTCTAGGGACACATCCATCTATTACTTTGTTAAGATATACCATTGGGCTTTTCCTAATCAGATTGGTCAACTAGAAGCTTGAGATAGTGAAATAACTAGTGTGAGGAGAGTGGGAAACCAGCATAAGAGCGAAAGACCTCCAGCATGGGACACCAATGAAAGAACCAACGTAAGGAGCTACATTTATGACTATGCATGGATAGGACCTACGTGAAATATAAACTATCCATCCTCGTTGAACATTTCTGCTACTTCTGTATGTAACTTCTTCAAGATTCCAAAAATAGTTTTTTAAAGATTTGTAATAGTGGTATGCATTAACATTTGGAGTGATAAGTGGGTATAAAAAAGTATTTTTTTAAGGATTTATAATATTCATAGTGATAAATTTCATGGAGTGATAAGGTGGAGCTTTTTAATGGAGTGATAAGGTGTAATTATATCTTGAAATTTTTTATTTTTTAGAGATAAGTTGTGAATTTTTGTAATATCTGGAGTAATAAGGTGTAAATTGTTTTTTTGTATATTTGGAGTGATAAAGTTGTAAATAAAAGTAATTTATTTAATTTTTTTGGGGCGGGGGTGAAAAGTTAACTAGCTAATGTGAAAGAAATCAAATTGCTAGAGCATTGTAAAAAAAAAATCAAATTCTGAAAGTTTCATTGTAAAATTTTAAAGTTGACTAGAGCCAAGTGCAAAGCTCAGTCACTTTTCTTCTCAAATGACTATACGAGGGTCAAGGCCAAGCCCTAATATATCATTTTTTTTATTATGGTGCTATGTGTGGTGTGTCGTCAATCTTATTTTTGTGGTGCATGATCCATCTTGGTGCATACATTTACTTTTACAATGTCCAAGCTGGTAAATTTATTTTCTGAATCTGACAAACTTGAAGCCTCAAAGAATTAAAAGACATGGAAAAGGTACATAGAAAGCACTTTGATTTATAATGAAATTTGGAAATATTTATGTGATGGTGATGTTAAACAAAACAAACTTACATATGCAGACTCACTAGCTAAATGGGAGATCAAAAATGGAAAAGAATTAACATTAATTAAATCTTTAGTTAATGATGAAATGGATGGTCACATTGAAAATGTTTATAATGCATGGTCTATCTAGAGAAAATTTAAATATTTAATTGATACACAACTAAAATCTAGGAGAGTTTGTCTTCAATTGAAGTTGCTTCAACATAAATTAACAGAAGGGAGAGATGTGCTTGAATACATTTCCATACTTAAGAACATTAAGCACGAAATAGTAAAGGTTGGATTTCAAGCAGTGGATGATAGCTCCATGACTACTATTTTGATTGTTGGTTTCCTTCTTCATATACACATTTCATGGAAACTTTACAAGTCACTGGAAATCTAGAGAAGTTAAAATTTGATGAATTAAGTGAAATGCTAGCTCAACATGAATTTTTTTTTGGAAAGAAGAAACATGTTGGAGAAGATGTTTTCTTTGCAGAAACTAACACTAGTAAATCTTCAACTAAAAGTTCTGGAGGTAGAGGAAGAGGGCACAACAATCAAAATCAAGTAAAATATAGAAGGGGAGGTCGAGGTAGAAGTCAAGGCAAAGGGAACAACTTCAATAGAGGCAACAATGCAACAATCAAGGTAGAGGTAACCATCAAGGAAGAGGACAAAGTTAAGGCAGAGAGAAAAATCAAGGAAGAAGAAAAATAAGAAGTAGAGGACAAAGTCAAGGTGGAGGAAAATATTTAAATCAATTTTTTTTGTAGAATATGTAACATTGTTGGTCATTATGCTGAAGATTGTCGAACTTCTATTGAAAAAATTCCAACCTTTCAGCAACACTTGGCACAATTTGCTAATGATCAAGAAGATGATGAATCAAAATATGTCTTTACTACACTTCAAAGTGAAAAATCAATAGAATTAGAGGTCTCCATATATCTTAAAAGTGATTATGAATATGCTTGGATCTTAGGTACAGGGGCAACACAACATATGAGATTTCGACTTGACTTCTTTTGGACTTTTCAACAGTGCCAATTCAAGTCAATATTTCTTGCAGATGATACAAGACACAGTCCTTGTGGAAAAGGTGTAGTAAAAGTTTATCTTTCTAGCATTCGGGAAAAACTAATTTCTAATGTTCGGTATGTACCAAGTTTCAACATTCAAGAAGAATTTGATGTCATTAGTCATGATTCCACAAGTAGGAAATCAGGTTGTTATGGAGGATGACTTAGTAAAATCAACTCCATCAAATGGAATATGAAGACAGTCATGACAAGATATGAGGATGGAAAACTTTTAAGGATGAAGCAATAGTCATTCCACGAAATTCTGATTTTGCAGGAGCAACAAGTACAAATATTTCACCAATAAGGTTGTGCTATGTTAGATATGGGCATTTAAACTTTTAAAGTTTGTCTCAACATCAAAAGAAGGGAATGATTAAAGTACTTCCAAATTTTAAGAAATAAAATTAAATATGTGAATCATGCATTTCTGAGAAAGAGAGTTGAGACACATTTCTGACAAGTTCATGGTGTGCAAAAAGGAATTTGCAATTGATTCACAGTGACATTTGTGGACATCTAGAAAGTTATCTAGGAGGTTGTAGATACTTTTTACTCTTCATTGATGATTTTAGTAAAATGTCTTGGGTTTATTTTTTGAAACAAAAGTCAGAAACATTTGAAAATTTTAAGACTTTTTTCCAACAGGTTGAGAATGAAGTTAAAGAGAAAATTGACACTGTTAGGGCAGACAATGGAGGGGAATTCATTGGAAGTGAATTCCCATCCATTATCTATCCTGAGAGTGCCAATATTCTTTTTAAATTCATTCTAAACCAATTGGCAAAAAGTCTTAAACTTTTCAAATGTTTCTCATTTTTTCTTGAAAAAATAAACCCAAATCATTCAATTAAAATCATCAATGTAGAGTAAAAAGTATCTGCAACCTCCTAGAGAAGTTTGTAGAGGTCCACAAATGTCACCGTGAACCAAATTCAAATTCTTGTTTTCATGCCATGAACTTGTTGGAATAGTCTCCCAACTTTTTTCTCCATAAATACATGCTTCACATATTGCATTTTCTTTCTTAAAAGTTGGAATCCCTTTAACCATTCCCTTCTTTTGAAGTGGAGAGATACTTTCAAATTTTAAATTCCCATATCTAACATGCCACAACCTTATTGGTGAAATATTTGTACTTCCTACTCTTTCCAACTCATAATTTCATGGAATGATTGTTCCTTTCATCCATTAACATTTTCCATATTCATCGTTTTTCATGACTGTCTTCATATCCTATTTGATGGAGCTGTTTTTTACTAAGCCATCCTCCGTCACAACATGATGTCCTGCTTGTCAAATTGTGACTAATGACAACAAATTATTCTTAAAAGTTGCTACATATCAAACATTTGCAATTAGTTTTTCTCCAATTTGAGGAAGATAAACTTTTACTATACTGTTTCCACAAGGAGTGTGTCTTTTATCATCTAATATTGAATTGAGCTAGCACTATTGAAAACTCCAAAAGAAGTCACGTCAAAAATTCATATGTTGTGTTGCCCCTATATCTAAGATCCAAGCATCTTCATAATCATTTTCAAGATATTTGGAGATCTGTAATGATGTTGATTCTAAAATTTGAAGTGTAGTAAAGGCATATTCTAAGAGATGATATTCTTGATCATTAGAAAATTGTGTCATGTGTTGTTGAAACCTTGGAGATTTTTTAATGGAAGTTAGGCAATCTTTAGCATAATGACTAACTCAATTAAATATTCTACAAAAAATTTGATTGAAATATTTTCCTTTGCCTTGACTTTTCCATCTACCTCTGCTTTATCCTCTAACTTGACTTTATCCTCTTCCTTGATTGTTACCTTTACATTCATTGTTTCCTCTGCCTTGAATGTCACCTCTGTCAGTATTTTTGCCTCTACTAGATTTGTTCCCTTTGGCTTGAATTCTACCAAAACCCTTTCCTCTATATTTTCCTTGATTTTAATTGTTGTTCCCACTTCCTTTACCTCCAAAACCTTTAGTTGAAGATTTACTAGTGCTAGCTTCTGTAAATAGAACATCTTCTCTAACATGTTTCTTCTTTCTAAAAGTTTTTTCATGTTGAGTTAGCGTTTCACTTAATTCATCAAGTTTTAAATTCTCTTGCTTTCTAGTTCCCTATGAAGTTTCCAAGAAATGTGTATATGAAGAAGGAAAACTAGCAATAAAAATAGTAGTCATGATCTAGGTGGCTCCAGAAAGACACACAAGACAAAGAGGGTTATGAATGCTAAAAAATTAAAGGGATCAGAATGATGTCGAACTAGGACCAGAGTGTATATCTCATCTTCTTGATCGCAGAGGTGTGAACAGTTCGTTAATTTGAGTCCGGATGATGAAGTTATCGCGAATAGTGTTTGCCTTAATTCCTTTGAAAAAGGAGGTTTTCCTCATAAAAATGGGCTTAAAGCTTTTATAAGGAAAATCACATCTAGAATCATGTAAAGGGTAGACTTTAAGACCGCCGATCAATGATTAGCGATATATGGGGTCGGAGAAGTTAAATCGGCGATATTGGTGCTTGCGAATCAATGATGGAGTGTCGAATCGGTGGATCGGGTTGGCGAAACCCAAAGGCCGAGGACCAGGACCCCTAGATATCAGCAAATGCAATTAGCAATCACCGATATTAATGATCAGAATAATTGGCATCGACAGATGTTGAAGGAAGGACCCCGGGCGAAAGCAATTAGGCGCGGACCCAATGGGCATTATAAGCCCGATTTGATAAAATTTGAGATCCGGTCTTTTATGTTTTGGTTGGATTTATCAAATTTTTAGTGTATTTCTATTTTATTAGAAAGAATGCTATTCCAAGGATTTTTGTGCACCAACCGATGCTTCTATGCAAACTACTTCCATTATAAACAAAATTGACCCCCGATTTTTAAGCGGCCTTGTCCCAAACGTGTTATAAAACACGATGGATGCAGAGAGCCGAGGGGAGGTGAAAGGCTGCATGAGGAGAGGTGAAAAGGTTGTGTGAGGGAGGGCAGAGAGCCCAAGAGGTTGTGGGGAGAGGCTCGAGAGCCTAAGTGCTAGAGAGCCGAGGAGGAGGCTACACCCGATGAAGAGTCAGAGATAACAAGAAGGGCTAGAAAGCCAAAGATAGCCTGAAAATGCTATGAATTATGTAGAGAAACTAGAGATCCCTTGATTGAGGTAGATCACAGAGCTACAGTGACATAAGCTAGAGTGCTACAGAGCTGGATAGCCAATGAGCTATAGAGACAAGAGTCCAGAGCAGTTATTCTCTTTGAGATCGATTCTTCTTCTTTGATCGATCCTTCTCCTTATGATCAATTCTTCTTGTTCGATGTTGTGAGATTGATGTTTCAGCACGTTGACAGTTGTGTTTTAGATGTCCACATTCTTGTGTAAAGTAGCCATCCTCATACAATCATTGCCTTAAGATTGATGGTCTGAACGGCTTCATTAGTGAGGCATCCACTTCTTCAGATGGCCTGTGGTGTGAGGTATATGATTTGATTATATACTTATTCTTTTACATTATGTTGCACGATCCTTGATTGATATTGATGCAGGATTTTGTTTATTTCATGTTGTCATGATTCCTTGCTTCATGTTATGTGGAATCTTCTATATGATGTACTTCCTGTCATAACTCTTTATGTTATGATTTGAGATCCCTTGTTGTATGTTGATGGGATACTCTTGTTGCCGTCATGCATGTGTTTTTCATTGACATTCCTTTTGTGCCATGTTGGCGGGATGTGCACGATTCTTGTTTTTGTGTCATACTGATAGGAGTATTTTGATTGAGAGTTCTAGTTCTGGAACATCTCTTAGAGCCACTCCTGCGTGAGGGAATTCTTCCTTGTATGATCAAGACATCATCTCTTGTGTACATCACCATTATTGATAGCACTTAATGCAGCAGCCTACACCATCTTGACACTGGGGCCCGAAGACGTAGTCCCTCTTGGACGAACTCCATTATCAACATCTTGTTATTTCATGTATTTATGGTTGATATGTTCCTCTTCTTTAGAACATGCATATGTATTCGTTAATGTTCTTTTAAAAATAAATTTTAACACATCATGAAAGTAAAAGGTCTTGGAAAGGTCCTTCTTCACACTCGGACCTAGAACAAGTGGTACCAGAGCAGTCTTTGCGTTGATGTGAATTGTAGTGTGAACAACGGAATGTGCAATGACAGAGGATGAAAGAGCAATGTAAGAGACCATGCTTAACATTTCCAAGAAAGTGGAAATCATGTATAAAACTCTACAGAAAGAGACAGAGGAAAAGGAGCAATTACAGCCTCAGTTGAAAGCCACAGAAGAGGCCATGAAAGAACTGAAGAAAGATAGACATAATCTTCAAGTAGAGAATGATGAATTGAAGATGCGTCTACATGAAGAGGAAGAGGAGAAACAAAGTTTGCTACGACAGCTGCAAGCAAAGGATGAGGCCTTGGAAAAGCTACAGTGAAACCCTTGTGAGGTAAAAACTAGTTCTCCATCTTCATGTACGTTTCTTGATGATGATTTCGCTGTGTTTGAAAATCACACCACAGGAATTGGCTCCAAACTATTGAAGAGAATGGGATATGAAGGGAAATGCTTGGGCATTAATGGCCAAGGCATTGTCAATCCCATCAAGGTAGAGGAATTATCGTGTTGAACAAGACTTGGGTATGTCAGGAAAGGAGTTGGGGAATGCGCTGAGATAGTTAGCGAACCACCAACAATGGAGGATGAGAAACCCACATCAGTTCTTTCCAAATCGAAAGAGAAGGAAAAAGATGTTTATTTCCTTTTGATTTCATCTTCTCATAGTATGATGTCTGCTGGAGATTTCGAGATTCCAATTACAGGGACAAACATGAGGCTCCTTACAAAGACAAGGCACGAGGAGAAAGAACTTGGTGCTAATAACCAATGCATGACTCAACCTTTGGGGAATGTACATGAACATTGATTTGCAGGCTCGAGATAAACTAAAGGAGACTGCTCAAAGGTGTCATATTAATCCGAGACATTGTCGAGGAAAGAGAATGATGGGAAATCATCCCCATCATCCCATGGCAGTTTCAAATGTTCATTTTGATTATGATCATGTTATTAATAATGAATGAAGATCAAGGCATTGAAAAACATGTACGTTTTGTTGTTTACTTAACCATACCTTTTCTAAATGTTGGAAAATAATGGCAGCACTCATGAGGCATTAAAAACCCTCTCAACAGCAAGAAAAGAAACAGGTTAAGCAGATATGGAGGAAGAAATCCTACTGCAGTCATTGCAATAGAAATGGCCATCAAAGAGCCACTTGCTGGAAGCTCCATCCAAAGCAACACCTTAAAGACAAAGTGTCATTGTGTGAACCAGGTAAAGCAGTTGTTTGACAAGCAAAACCACCTCAGGGAGGTGACCCATTCACATTTATTAGTGAGAAATGGTTTTTAGACATGTTGTCATTTCATGGTCATTCTTTTGTAAATCACTTGTTGCATTTTAAAAATGATGATGTGTTTCCATCACATGGTTAGCAACAATGATGTTTGGTCATGTTTTGAGTCACATATTAAAACTCTGAAAGCGATGTTATGTTTCCCTCACGTGTCAAAACAATAATGTTTGGCCTTATGTGTGTAAATCATGTGTTGCAGTGATGATGTGTTTTCCATCACTTTTTGAAGCAACCATAATGGGTTGGCCTTATTGTCATAGCAGGGAAAATTTTAAGAACCCCCCCTAAATTTATAAATATAATAAATGGGCGAATCTCCATGGTATGTAGGAAAAATGGAAGGCGATTTTATCAATAATATAATATGTATATATAATTTTTTGGCGAATCTCTCACCAGCCATGGCGAATATTTTACTCAATTATAAAATATTGTAAGATCTTGGCGAGTCTTTCAGTAAATAATAAAACTTTGTAAAGTCCTAGTGAATCTTAGCATAGGCTACATGCTAGTTTAATTCCCCCATTTAAATAGGCTACATTCCAGGTGAATACCATGGGTCAATACCATGTGCCATTTTTATTTATATTAATTCTAATATTAGGGTTAATAATGGTTTTTTGCATGGTAGTAATAACAATCTAGTCCATGGTATTTGTCCCATAGTATTTTGGCCATAGGTTTCACCTAAATATAACCCATTTTTTGAGTGTTCGTAAATATAAGGTGACTTATGGAGTAAATATAAAAAAATGTTTTATTTGTTTACCATACCTCTCGTTTATTTATATTTTTATTAATTTACCATACCTCTTTTACAAATATGGTATTTGGCCCATAGGATTCACTTAAATAAAACCTCTTTCTTGAGCCTTCATAAATAGAACGACGGTTATGGACTAAATATAAAAAGAGGTTTTATTTATTTACGATACGTCTAGTTTATTTATATTTTTATTTATTTACCATACCTTTTGAGTAAGTATAAAAAGACGTTTTATTTATTTACCATACCTCCACTTTACTTATATTTTTATTTGTTTACACCCTTACATGTATATAAGGTGACTTATGGAGTAAATATAAAAAATGTTTTATTTATTTACCATACCTCTCATTTATTTATATTTTTATTAATTTACCATACCTCTTTTATAAATATGGTATTTGGCCCATAGGATTCACTTAAATAAAACCTATTCTTGAAAATGGGCGAATGGATTCACTTAAATAAAACCTATTCTTGAAAATGAGCGAATGGAAGGTTGTAAGTCCTAATTTCAAGGGCTAAATTTACCTTTTTTACCCTCTCCCTTAAAATAAGGTGGGCTATTTGAGGTGATTTGTAAAAATGTACTATCATACAAAATATTCGCCCACTAAAAATTTAAAACCCCTTAATTTCGCCAAAGGGTGAACATTCGCCCCTAAAATTATCCTTGTGTCATAGCTAGAGTATTACATCCATCTTGATGTAAACTTGACCACCGAGTATGTGTTATAAACTCGTGGCAAGTGTGGGGCGTTTGGGGTCATTAGTTGGTCATGTCATTCAAAGCATGTAATTTGTGTAACAAATGTACTACAGGTTGCAGAAGTAGTAGGTGTCGGTTCATTGCTTAAGGCTTCGAAGAACAAAGGTGAGGGAGATGGAAGTGAGGCCTTTTCAAGATTCTTGTGATGCAGATAGGGTACAGAGAGAGTTGCAAATTACTTTTTATACTTTTGGAGGACCAAAAGCTTCTCAGTGGGGAGGATTGATCCAGGTGGCTCTAGAAAGAAATGCAGGACAAAGAGGGTTATGAACGCTAAAAAATCAAAGGGATCAGAATGATGTTAAACTAGGACCAGAGCATATATCTCGTCTTTGTGATCATGGAGGTGTGAACAGTTCGTCAATCTAAGTCTAGATGATGAAGTTATCGCAAACAATGTTTGCCTTAGTTCCTTTCAAAAAGGAGGTTTTTCTCATAAAAGTGGAATTAAAGCTTTTATAAGGAAAATCACATTGGGAATCATGTAAGCTGATATATGGGGTCAAAGAAGTTAAATCGACGATATCGACGCTTGCAAATCAGCGATATCGACGCTTGCAAATCGACGATGGAGTGTCGGATCGAGTCGGCGAAACCCAAAGGCTGAGGACCAGGACCCCTAGATATCAGCAAATGTGATTAGCAATCGCTGATATCGATGATCGGAATGATCGGCGTCGGCGGATGCCAAAGGAAGGACCCTCAGCCGAAGCGATAGCCATAAGCGATTAGGCACGAACCCGATGGGCATTTTAAGCCCGATTTGATAAAATTTGAGATCCAGTCTTTTATGTTTTGGTCATATTTATCATTCTTTAGTGTATTTCTATTTTAACAGAAGGAAGGCTATTCTGAGGATTTTGTTACACCAGCCGATGCTTCTATGCAAACTGCTTCCACTATAAACAAAACCGACCCCCGATTTTTAAGCGGCCTTGTCCCAAACGTGTTATAAAACATGATAGATGAAGAGAGCTGAGGGGAGGTGAAAGGTTGTGTGAGGAGAGGCAAAAAGGATGGGTGACGGAGGGAAGAGAGCCCGAGAGGCTGCGTGGAGAGGCCCGAGAGCCTGAGTGCTAGAGAGCCGAGGAGGAGGTTGCGCCCGATGAAGAGTCACAGATAACGAGAAGGGCCAGAAAGCCAGAGATAGCCTAACAATGCTGTGAATTATGCAGAGAAACTAGAGAGCGCTTGATCGAGGCAGATCGCAGAGCTACAGTGACATAAGCCAGAGTATGCTGTGAATTATGCAAAGAAACTAGAGAGCGCTTGATCGAGTCAGATCGCAGAGCTGTAGTGACATAAGACAGAGCATGCTGTGAATTATTCAGAGAAACCAGAGAGCGCTTGATCGAGGCAAATTGTA
The DNA here is from genome assembly GCA_031772625.1 of Pinus tabuliformis. NCBI lineage: Eukaryota > Viridiplantae > Streptophyta > Pinopsida > Pinales > Pinaceae > Pinus > Pinus tabuliformis. The sequence goes on from CM062804.1 coordinate 1,013,262,580, forward strand.
GAGATGCAGTGACATAAGCCAGAGTGCTACAGAGCCAGATAGCCAGCGAGCTACAGAGCCAAGAGTCTAGAGCAGTTATTCTCTTTGAGATCAATTCTTCTTCTTTGATCGATTCTTCTCCTTATGATCGATTCTTCTTGTTCGATGCTATGCGATTGATGTTTCAGCACGTTGACAGGTATGTTTCAGATGTCCACATTCTTGTGTGAAGTAGCCATCTTCATATGATCGTCGCCTTGTGATCAATGGTCTGAGCGGCTTCAGCAGTGAGGCATCCAATTCTTCAGATGGCCCGTGGTGTGAGGTATATGATTTGTTTATATACTTCTTCTTTTACATTATGCTGCATGGATCCTTGATTGATATTGATGCAGGATTTTGTTTATTTCATGTTGTCATGATTCCTTGCATCATGTTATGCGGAATCTTCTATATGATGTACTTGTTTTCATAACTCTTTATGTTATGCTTTGAGATCCCTTTTTGTATGTTACTGGGATACTCTTTTTGTTTTCATGGATGTGTTTTGCTTTGACATCCCTTTTGAGCCATGTTGGCAGGATGCACACCATGCTTGTTTTTGTGTCATACTAATAGGAGTCTTTTGATTGAGAGTTCTAGTTGTGGAACATCTCTTAGAGACACTCCTGCATGAGGGCATTCTTGCTTGTATGATCGATACATCATCTCTTGTGTACATGACCATTATTAACAACACTTAATGCAGTGGCCTACACCATCTTGACACTGGGGCCTCGAGACGTAGTCCCTCCTAGACGAACTCCATTATCAACATCTTGTTATTTCATGTGTTGATGATTGATATGTTCCTCTTCTTTACAACATGAAGATGTATTCATTAATGTTCTTTTAAAAAGAAATTTTAACACATCATGAAAGTAAAAGGTCTTGGAAAGGTCCTTCTTCACACCCAAACCTGGATCAAGTCATTGTTGAAAATAATACTGAGAGGGGGGGTGAATCAGTATTATCTAGCAATTTAATAAATCTTCCTTATTTGATCTTTGAATTTTTTTTATTTTTTTTTTGCATGTCAGTACCATAAAATAATGAGCATGAACAAAGACAACAAATAGTCACACCAAAGAACACAAGATGTAAGGTGGAAACCCAATGTGGGTGAAAACCACCTGCTGCAATATGTCTCTATCTTCTTTCAAATTAATAACTCCTTTTACAATGATTTTGTACTGGTGCAGTCCTTTACCAGTACGCAGGCTGCAACCTGCAGAGAGCTACAACCCCCTACTTCTTTTCATAAAGCATCAAATGATCATCAAGTACATAACAGTTACAGTCCACTACAGTTATCAGATCAGTAATAACAGAACTAACCCAGAACACCTTATCAACAAAGAAATTCAATCAACAGAACATCTTAAGACAGAGACGCAGTTTTCTCTTCTGTGGCCTGCGACCAGACGCAGTTAACCTTCTGCTCCCCTGCGTCCACACGCAAAGATCCTTCTACTGCGCTGCGTGCCCATGCACTGTTCCTTCAACTGCTCTGCATCCTGTTGCTGCAGGGACGCACCCCAAAACACTATCGCGCCGCGTCTTTTTGCTACAGGGACACACCCAGAAATGCTATCGCGCCGCGTATTTTTGCTCAGACACGCATCTGATCCTTATTATGCGCCACATCCCCACGCAGTGCGCCTGTTACTGTACTGCGTTCCGGACGCACCTGAATCTTACTCTGCCCTGCGTCCACACGCAGGTCTCTTCTTACTGCACTGCGTCCCGGCGCACTTGCCTTTCACTGAACCTGCGTACCTTCGGGTATGAATGATTTCAAGACTTTAAGAGTAACCCAAACAGTCAGATCTACAGATCTGATCATGCGCCAAAGAGATCTCAGTCTTTCAGAAGATTCGCCTTTTTAGATCTAGACCAGATATAGCCTCATAAGATATTCAACCAAAGTCATACTCAAACCAAATGATCTCCTTTGCTTTATATAGGCAAGTTCCTCCTTAAATCATGGAACAATACCACGAGCCGACACCATAATAACACAATACCGTCGGCTAGATACCAAGAGTAAAACACAAGAAACCCCCACGTGAGCTTTTCTCTGCCTTGAAATGTGTGCACTGGGTGGACGTACCTCTTGAATGGCTGGCCTGCGTCTCTGGACGCGGTCCCTGCAAGGTGTACCTGCGGGTACGCACCTTCTGAACTGATTTCCTGCGTCCTTCTTATAAATTGATAGCTGATCATCAACCTCTGCTGCTGACTTGAAGTACAGTCTATCACTTGAATGGGTTGCCATCAAGGACAACACCTGTAACATATAGCCATTCCTGAACCATAATGCCAACAGTCATGAAGCTATCATCCACTACCTGAAATGTAGCCTTTATTATTTCTTGCTTAATGATTTTAAGTTTGGAAATGTATTCAAGTACATATTCCCCTTCTGTTGATTTGTGTTGAAGTAACTTCAATTAAATATCAACTCTCTTAGATTCTTGATGTGTATCAAATAAATCATTAAATGTTCTCCAGGAAGACCATGCATCAGAAGCATTTTCAATGTGAGCAAGGATAATTTTAGGGGCGAATGTTCGCCCTTTGGCGAAATTAAGGGGTTTTAAATATTTAGTGGGCGAATATTTTGTATCATAGTACATTTTTACAAATCACCTCAAATAGCCCACCTTATTTTAAGGGAGAGGGTAAAAAAGGTAAATTTCACCCTTGAAATTAGGACTTACAACCTTCCATTCACCCATTTTCAAGAATAGGTTTTATTTAAGTGAATCCTATGGGCCAAATACCATATTTATAAAAGAGGTATGGTAAATTAATAAAAATATAAATAAATGAGAGGTATGGTAAATAAATAAAACATTTTTTATATTTACTCCATAAGTCACCTTATATACATGTAAGGGTGTAAACAAATAAAAATATAAGTAAAGTGGAGGTATGGTAAATAAATAAAACGTCTTTTTATACTTACTCAAAAGGTATGGTAAATAAATAAAAATATAAATAAACTAGACGTATCGTAAATAAATAAAACCTGTTTTTATATTTAGTCCATAACCCTCGTTCTATTTATGAAGGCTCAAGAAAGAGGTTTTATTTAAGTGAATCCTATGGGCCAAATACCATAGTTGTAAAAGAGGTATGGTAAATTAATAAAATATAAATAAACAAGAGGTATGGTAAACAAATAAAACATTTTTTTATATTTACTCCATAAGTCACCTTATATTTACGAACACTCAAAAAATGGGTTATATTTAGGTGAAACCTATGGCCAAAATACTATGGGACAAATACCATGGACTAGATTGTTATTAATACCATGCAAAAAAACCATTATTAACCCTAATATTAGAATTAATAAAAATAAAAATGGCACATGGTATTGACCCATGGTATTCACCAAAATGGCACATGGTATTGACCCATGGTATTCACCTGGAATGTAGCCTATTTAAATGGGGGAATTAAACCAGCATGTAGCCTATGCTAAGATTCACTAGGAATTTACAAAGTTTTATTATTTAGTGAAAGATTCGCCAAGATCTTACAAGATTTTATAATTCAGTAAAATATTCGCCATGCCTGGTGAGAGATTCGCTAAAAAATTATATATACATATTATATTATTGATAAAATCGCCTTCCATTTTTCCTATATACCATGGAGATTCGCCCATTTATTATATTTATAAATTTAGGGGGGGTTCTTAAAATTTTCCCTGAATGTGAGCATACATTTCTTCATTAACTAAAGGTTTAATTAATGTTAATGCTTTTTATCTTCCATTTAGCTAGTTAGTTTGCATCTATAGGTTTGTTTGGTTTAACATCACCATCACATATATCTTGCCAAAGTTCATTGTAAATAAAAATGATTTCTATGTGCCTTTTCCATGTCTTTTAATTCTTTGAGCCTTCAAGTTTTTCAAATTAAGAAAACAAATTTACCAGCTTGGACAATGGTATCAAAAGACAACTTACAAATGTCTACACTCCATGGCAAAATGAAGTATCAGAGAGAATGAATCACACCTTTTTAGGGATGTCAATATCCATGTTTACGTTCAAAAATTTAAGTCCTTTATATTTTGAAGAAGAAATACATACCACTGTCTACTTAAGGTAGAGGTCCCTTGGTTCTTCTTAGGATAGAATTACACCATATGAAGCATGTTTTGGTTTCAAACCTCAAGTCAAACATCTTAGAGTTTTTAGTTCAATTTTCTTTGCCTTAGTTCTAAAATAAAAGTGAGATAAGCTTGATTCACAAAGTTTGAAGTGTACATTGATTGGGTAATCCGATGATAAGAATGGATATCATCTTTTGTCTAATGGAAAGTATATTGTAAGTAGGGATGTTATAATTGATGAAACAAAAAGCAAGAGTTCCACAAAGATAGAAAGTCTTCTACAAAAATTGGAAACTAAGGGAGATAAAAAGAAAATAAGAATGAAAAATCAATCATGTACACAACATTGTTATGATATTGAATTATCTTCATCAGAAAATGGTTCATCCAGCTCACCTACTTCATCTAGACCATCTAGATCTTCTATAATTTCATATGAATCTCCTAGCATTTGTTTATCTAATAGTGACTTCCCACCCCCTGAATATTCAAATGATCAAAGAAAGTTTTCTTATATCTATCCACTTTATAATGATGGCGATTATTCAGATCCACAAACAAGTGAACATCCACTACCTAAATGGGTCATTCAAATTTTTAAGGATGTCAGGCTAGATGAACAAAAAAAGAGAGGAACACGAAGTTCACAAGGAAATGAAGAAAATTTCACCTTAATAACAAATGATTTACTAAGCTCTCTATATAAAAAGAGGTAGTAAAACGTATAGAATAGAAAAAGGAAATAGCTTAGGAATACAAGGAAATGATGGAAAACAATACTTGGAAGCTTATTGAATTCCCTAAAAATGTGAAATCCATCATAAGCAAATGTGTTTACAGAATTAAGTATAATCTAGATGGAGACATTGACAAGTACAAGCCAAGGCTTGTTGGTAAATGTTTTACACAGCAAGAAGGAATCAAATATGAGGAAACTTTTTCACCTACAATAAAATGGAACACCATCATATTAACACTTGCATCAACAACTCAAAAAGGCTAGAAATTCCATCAGATGGATGTTAAAACTGCCTTCCTCAATGGGGACTTGCAGGAAGAAGTATATAAGACTCAACCTACAAATTTCAATATTGAATGATAGGAACACAAAGTATGCAAATTGATTAAGGCTTTATTTGGATTGAAACAAGATCCATGAGATTGGTATGCAAAAATGGATGAGTACCTTCACAAGGTTGGCTTTAATCAAAGTGAATTTGATGATACTTTATATATGTGCCAACATGGTAACAATATGGTGATTTTAGTTATGTAGGCTTTATTTGGATTGAAACAAGATCCATGAGAGTAGTATGAAAAAATGGATGAGTACCTTCACAAGGTTGGCTTTAATCAAAGTGAATCTGATGATACTTTATATATGTGCCAACATGGTAAAAATATGGTGATTTTAGTTATGTATGTGGGTGACATGATCATTATTGGGAACAATAATGATCATATTTTGTAGGTAAAGAAGGAGTTGAAGGCTGGATTTAAGATGAATGATTTGGGATTATTTCACTACTATCTTGGAGTTGAAGTATTCAAACATCCAAAAAATATTCTCATTTGTCAAAGTAAGTATGCATCTAAACTTCTTCAAATATTTGGAATGCATGATTGCAAGCTTGTTCTCACCCCCATGGAACAAAACTTAAAACTTTCAAAATTCGAAGGGGGAGGGATTGGTTAATAGTAATACTTGTAGACAGTTCATTGGCAACTTGATCTATCTGATAACCACTCGTCCAGACTTATCTTACGCAGTCAGTATTCTATCACACTTTATGCATGAACCAAGGGAATGCTATTGGAATGCAGCAAAAAAGGTCCACAGATATATCTAGAGGATCAAATATTTCCGTCTTCTTTACAAAAGCACTAATAACTTTGTTCTTCGTGGATATTTAGATGCATATTTTGCTGGAAGTATTGATGATCACGCATCAACATCAGTTTATTTAATGAACATGGGGTCAGCTAGAGTTTCTTGGAGTTGCAAGAAGAAAGCTACAATGGCCACCTCTTCGAAAAACAAGAATATATATCAGCTTGGGGAGCAACATCTGAAATTGTTTGGTTGTACAGATTTTTGTAATATTTACGCATTCCTCAAGAAAAAGCCACATCTTTATTCATCGACATCCAATCAGCTATAAATCTTGTCAAAAATCCAATTTTCCATTCCAAAACAAAGCACGTGGACACAAAGTATCATTACATTAGGAAACTCATCGCAAAGGATTCATCAAACTAGTATATTGTCCTTAAGAAGATTGGATCTTAGATATTTTTGCAAAACCACTTAGCAAGATTAAAATTACTATGTTGTAGGAAGAGCTTGGTATCTGTTGTAATGTACTTTTCGCTAAAAGGGGGGAATGATAGATGATAAAAATAAATAAACTATAGTTAAATTATTTTGAGTATAATATTCAATTAGCTAGAATATTTAATTAAATATTGGAGACAATTTAGAATAAATAATTGTTGTGAAATATATGACATCTAGAAAGGTCTTGTTTCCTAGGAACTAATTTAGGAAAATAGTTAGGAGTGTTGTTATGAGAGAATTAAATGTAAATGGACTCTTGTAAATGAAATAAGTGATCCATAACAAAATTAGTTGAGTATACAAACTTATTTAAAGCTTGTTTCTCTCTACTTCAAGAGTGTTGAGTGATCATGTGTAAGGTATTGCATATTTTATGTAATTTTTCTCTTCCTTATTAGTAACATTTGTGTGTGTGAGGACATTTATTCTATTAAAAATTCCAAGGTAAAACTTTTGAACAAAATGTTTTAGTATTAATAGACCCTAGATATACCTTAAGTTACATTTCTTGTGCTACAATTGAAAAGTGTGAACTTAGAAAGGAAAAACAAAGAAAACCTTAGCTAGTACAACTAGCCATAGGAATAAAAAGGAAAGTAATTGAAATTAGCAAAAAATATTTATTGAACTTGAATGGAATGAACACTAAAATAATTCTAAATGTTTTACCTCTGGGGTCATATTATGTGCTGATTGGAATGGACTAGTTAGAATAACATAAAGTAATTACAAGTTTCTTAGAGAAAACTTTCACCTGTGTTAATGATGATGGAGAGAAGTGCATAATTAATGAGGTGACAAGAGATATTTACATGACGTAGAGTTATGCCTTACAACTAAAGAAATGTGCTTGTAAAGGCTATCAAATTTTGTTGTTTAGGTTGACGACATAACTGAAAGCAAACAAAAAACATATTTAGAGGAATACCATATTTTACAAGAATATAAATATGTATTTCTAGAGGAGATACTAGGACATCCTCCAAAGATGGAAATAGATTTCACTATTGATCTCATTCCTAGAGTTGTTCTGATGTTCAAATCTCGATATAGGATGAGTATTCCTAAGTTAATGGAAGTAAAGGTTCAATTTCAGGAGCTATTGGATAAAAATTACATAAGTCCTAGTGCGTCTCCACAGGGCACGCCAGTTATATTCGTCAAAAATAGTGATGGGATAATGAGGCTTTAGATTGACTATAAGTAGCTGAACAAAATGACCGTTAAAAACAAATACCATATACCCTGAATTAATGACTTGTTTGATCAAGTTCAAGTAGTGCCAATATTTACAAAAATTGATTTAAGGTTAGCATATCATTAATTAAGAATCAAGGACAAAGATATACATACGACAACATTTAGAACAAGATATGGACACTATGAATTTGTAGTGTTTCCAATTGGACTCACTAATGCACCAACAAATTTCATGTCCTTAATGAATAGTGTTTTGATTCATTTTCTTGACAAATTTATCATAGTATTTATAGATGATATTTTATTTTACCGTAAGAGTAAGGAAGAATATGATCAACACTTGCATATTGTTCTTCAAACCCTTTGAGAAAATGAGTTATATCATATGTTTAAAAAGTGTTCATTCTATCAAAAACAAATACAATATTTGGGGCATGTAGTGTCTAAATAAGGGATTGTTATGGATACAAAAATGATTAAATCTATTATTGAGTGGTTAGTTCCTAAACATATAGTTGATATCAGTCATTTATGAGGATTACAGGTTACTATCGAATATTTATAAAAGGATTTTCTAAATTGGCCTATCCTATTACTTCTTTAAAAAATAAGCGGACAAAATTTGAATGGAGTCAGAAGTGTCAAGATAGTTTTGAGAAACTAAAGCAATTATTAACCACTACCCCCATCCTGAAACTAGCTAACCCCAATAAAGTGTTTTTTATGTGCACAAATAATTGTAAATAAGGATTGGGAGGTGTTTTCATGCAAGAAGGTCACATAATTAGTTATGAGTCTAAAATGTTAAAGGACCATGAAAGTAATTATGATATGTGCTATCACTCCGTAATTTCCCAAGTTGTAAAGGAATTGCAGAGGTAACCACAAAATCACTTTTAAGTTTAGAAGCTATCCCTTCTAAACTCAAAGAGGGATCTCTTTGTTATATTTAGCTTTGTTACTTTAGGATTTTATGTTAGATGTAAGGTTCAAATTTTGGTTTTTTGAATTGTTTGGTTGAAATTGAAGAGAAAGGCCATTGTGCAAATGGATTCAAAAGCTTAGGGTGATCAGATACTTAAATATCGTAACATATGTAACAGGGAAAGGTAGGTAGACTATTGGATATTCGTAGCTTGATGGAGCGATAAAGAGGAAAATATTAATGTTCGATTAAACATAGAGAAATTAAGAATTCTATATTTAATTTTAGTTTGAAAACATAAATATTTCTTATAAGCCAAGATAGAGTGTAATTAAACAAATTTAGTCTTTCATTTTCTTTAAACAATATATATTATAATAACATATGGAAAACAAAGATACAATAAGTTTACAAAAATAAAAACATCACCAGTTCGTCTGACACAAGAATCCTGGAACAAATTTATGTATTAAATAAATGATCACTTTCAGCCCAATGAACAACTTTACATCAATAACATGCTTTCTTCATCCAAGTTTCAACACTTTGTTTATTACAAATGAAATAATATGTACAATAAAACTCTCCTATATTGTTACAATAATTCTCGAATGAAATCATAAATAATTACTAAAAATAAAATAATATCTCCAATTTATCTGCTAGAAATATTGAATTGTTCATTAAACTCTAGAACTGGTTCACTGAATGCTAGAAATATGCAAAATCATCCACAATTTTCTGATCTTCTACTGCTAGGTGTCTTACACAGATGATATTTTCATGCCCTTGAAATCTAGAGCGATTGATTTTCTGCCTTGGGTTATTGAAAGGTTGAAGTTGCCTTTACAAAACTTTCTAGTTGTCCTCTCAATTCTGATTAACTATGCCACCTGTATCAACTAGTTGTCCCTTTGAGTTCTATTTCTGTTGGTTTTTTGTCTTTCATCATATTTTGAAAACTTCATTATTGTCACAAAATATTTGGGGAAAAGTATAAATATTTATATTTTGATTAAACCTATAAATGAATTCTGTAATTAAAATTTTAACATATTTATTTGAATGATTTAATAAACCATCTTGTTTTCGAATCCATGTATCTTTTTCCCTTCCCATGGATTTTAAAAACCGTATCCTGTTTTTCTCTCCCATGGATTATGAATCCCATGTGTTGTTTTTCCTTGGTTGGGTAAACTATCTTTACTTTCCCTTTTTAAATAAGTGGAAAAGGCAAGGGGGGTCTGATGTCCATCACTAACCATCGATTTATTTATTAACATATCTCGAGGCTTTTAAGATTGGGGAAAATTAATGTATTAAATGTGGGGTGGGGTCACAAACATTTTTTGACTTTTTGATTTTTTAATTCAAAATTTATTGTTGGGTGATGTACGAAGGAAAATATGGTTCCATAGTTTAGAGTTTGGGTTTTGTTATTTTTAATCTAAGTTTTAATATATATATATATATATATATATATATATATATATAAAATAAAATTGAATTTTATTTAAAATAAAAACCTGTTAAAAATAACTCGGAGATATTTACAAAAACCTCATAAAATTCATGGTTTACCATACCAAACTAAGCATGTTGGGGCATAATTTTGGCCAAAATTTATCATGTGCTAACAATATGCATTATTTGGGAGTAGTAGCCATAATACATGCTCTAAAATGTGGAGACATTACCTGATTGGGAGGAAATTTTAGCTAAGAACAGACAATGTTAGTGTTAAATATATTTTTGACAAACCAAACCTGAATGATATGAATGCCAAATCGTTAACATTTATTAGTGAGTATGATTTTGAAATTATACATATTAAATATAAGGAGAATAAAATTGTTGATTCTTTGAACAAAAACCTACATCAAATATATACACTTTCAACAATAAATTGGAATACATATTTGATTAAAAGGGTGATGACAACAAAAAACATTGATGAAGAATACTTGCAGATTGAGAAGAAATTACATAAAACTAAAGAATTAAGTGAAGAGGAAACTAATTTTTTAGTAAATAATGTATATTTATTCTTGTTTAAAGGAACAATTTACTTGTCTAATGAACCATAATTTAAAACATTTGTGTTAGATGAATTGCATAAGAAACCAACAACTAGTCATCCTAGGTATCAAAGACTCATAACTATTCTAAGGAGGGATTATTATTGGCCTAATATGAAATCTGACACAACAGAATACAAGGTTAGGTGCTTAAAGTGCCAATAAGTGAAGGTTTCCAATCAACACCTCACATGATTATTGCAACCCTTTCCAATTCTAGAATGGAAATGGGAAACCATATCCATGGATTTCATTACCAGATTACCAAGGAATAGAAAAAATCATGACTCAATCATGGTAGTGGTAGATAAACTTATCAAATCTCCACACTTTATCCCTATTAAATATACTTTTAAATCTATCAACATAGCATAAATTTTTATGAAAGAAATATTTAGGCTTCATAGTGTGCCCAAAATAGTAATTTAGACCTTGATGGAAAATTTACTTCAAAATTTTGGAAGAGATTATTGAAAGGAATGGGGAAAGGTTGAATTTTACCTTATCTTTGTGAAGCCAATGGAAAAATAGAAATAACTAACCAAATCTTAGAGGATATGTTAAGAATGTATGTTATGGAAAAACCAACTAAGTGGGAAGATTACCTTCACCTCGGTGAGTTTTCTTATAATAATGGCTACCAAAACTCTTTTAAGATAAGTTCCTTTGAAGTAATATATCATATAAAATGCAAAGTACCTCTAACTAGGGACCATCCTGAAGATTGGTTAATATTGGGACCATATATGATAAAGGAAATGGAAGAAGTGGTTAAACATGTTAGACAAAATTAAAAAACAACATAAGACTGAAAAAAGAGTTCTACATATATGAAAATAATTCAAAAGGAATTTAATGTGGGATATCACTTGTATTTAAAAGTGAAACCAAAGAAGAGTACAGTTAGACATGGCACTTGTGCTAAGTTGTCACCTAGTTATTGTGGACCTATTGATGTTTTAGCTAGAATTGGACCAGTTGCATACCAACTTGCCCTTCTAGCAAACATAGAAGTTCACAATGTCTTTCATGCATCTTTACTAAATAATTATGTGCATGATCCAACTCATATAATTGATTGAAATATTTTACAAGTGGAACTAGAGGGATATATCCTAGAAAAACCACTACATATTCTAGACTGGAGGGTAGTCATGCTTTAGAATAGAGACATAGTGCAATAGAAGATTTAGTGGAAACATTTCATTCCAGAAGAGGAAACTAGGGAGTTAGAGTATTATTTTAAAGAATCAAAACCGTGATCAGACACTGGGACAGTGTCAAATTCAAGCGGGGGAAGATGTTATATCTCTTGGCTTGATGTTTTTATGTAATTAATTGTGCATATGTGTGTTTCCTTTTGAAATGTTTGAGTGTAAAAGACATTTGAAGAAGTTAATTATCAATAATTTATTACTGATGATGATTTATTATAAACCTGTAATTATGATGTTCTCTTTTATAAATAAAGAAATATGGAAAATTAATTTTTGAGTACTTATGACTAAAAGAGATGAGGTTGAAATTTCATCAATAAGTCCTAGGCTTCTGATCTAGATGATTATATTTATTGAGAAATTATGAAATTTATTAATTAATTATTTCCCTGAAAGACAAGAGGTTGTTTTTAGGATTTGGAAACAGAAGCTCATTAATGACCTAGTAACTATTTCCCACCTATTGGTGAGGTGCAGGTAGTTACTAATAACCAAAAGAGTTGTAGATGGGTAATTCATAAAAATATTTTTGTCTCCTTGCTTTTATCTCATTCTAAAAAAGAAGAAGGGATTGAAGAGAAGAAAGTGTGAATATGACAAGAAGGAATTTGAAAACTTGTTATGTTCGAGGAGATACTAGCCAAATACAATATTGAGGTTGGCAAGAGCCACTTATCCAGGTATTAATTTTACAAACTATTGATTTCAAGTTGATATTTCTTCCTACCATGTTTACTTTCTTTGAAAAGGAAAAGATCAATGTTATGTTTTTCATTTACAAATTACGTACAGGGAAAAGAAAAAGAATTTTTGTTATTTTTTTATTTTCAAACTTTGAAACTAAGAAAAGGTAAGAGCTAACTGTGTTTTTATTTACAAATTATGATTAGTAGAAAGGAGAAATAATTATTATACTTTGTTATATGCCTGAACCTAAAATATATAAAAAAATACATTATATAATGTTATCTTCATAACGATAAATTATAGAATATATGCCTTTTATTTCGATAAGTTTCTCGTAACAAGAATGAATGAGTTTATATAAATATATTCACATTTGTAATATAAAATAATTGTGTGTGTTATTCTAAACTCTGATTATATACAAAGAAATTTGTTGTATCTATAATAGAAGGAATTCAGGGACAACACACATATGTTCTTATCATAAAATGAGTGTAACATAAAGAGTTTCTCTTTAAAAATACAACTACAAAATAAAATATAAACATTTAACAAATATGTGACGTGAAGAAAAATAACTGTTACGTTAAAAAAAAATTGATAATGTAAATATGATTAATACGTGTATACAAAATTAAACAACAGGATATAGGAAATTATTTCCAATTTTTCCCAAATAATTACAAAAATAATACAATAAAGAATTGTTATTAAGAAATTAAGGTCAAAATGTGGATGTTAGTTTAAATAAAATTTAAAGTTATGTTGTAAATAAAATACATATCTCTTTAGTGCAATGCATGCAATATTAAAAAGGAAAAACTAAGGGTAATAACCTTAGACTAACAGTTGTTGAGCAACGGAAAAGGAAAAAGCAAACAACGAAATGAATGAGAAAAGGGTAAACAGTGGGGTAGTCATTAATCCGATAAAAACCCTAACTTACACCATCATTGTTGATCTTCAAAAATAGATCTTAATTATGAATTCAGTAGGTCAAGAGTATCAAGCGTGGAATTACAACTAAGGGACACATTTATGTGTATAGGATTCTGGAAAGACCTAAATCAGACTTTATAAATTGCATTAGAAATGTTACATGATTCATAATGAAAAATACCACATTCAAATGACCAAAATAATGTGAAAACATTGATATACAAAATTATATCTAGCTTTGATCAAATAAAATGGCTTATAATATAATCTATATAATTGATATATGAGACATGTCTATGAGGAACATTCATGAGAATCAAGGTTAAGAATGATGTTGATGATAGTAGTATTAATATGGGTATAAATTTTGAATATGATATCAAATGTGAACTTATAAATACAACATCATTTATCCCATATACCAAAGAACATGTTATAGAGTAATAAAACTAATTGTTAGGTGAACATTGAAATAGATATATAAACATGGATAAAAACAATATTGAAAATATGTAAATTTCTTAAAGGGATGGAAACATTTTAATATAATTGGTTTATTAGCATATAATAGTTTTGTAGTATTTGAAGAATAATAGTAGTAAGGCTTGAAAAGCAAGGAATTGAAGAAGAGGTTTCAATAAGAATATGTTGTAAATAGATGACAATTCAATATTGTTAATTTTTCTTCGGTTTTATTTTTCTTTGCTCTAGATAATTGCATTTCATTATTTACACATTGAATTCATCCCACAACATCATAACATTATTCAAGAGCATACGTAATTATATAGAAAGAACAATATCATCATCAATGCAACAGAACATAAAGTAATAATAGAGGAAAAGCCTTCACACATAGAGACAACAGGATTGGTCGAAGACGAGGGGAAAATGTTAGGAAACCAGCTCACAACAAGATAGAAAAGACAGATCAACGCCTTAGAATTCAGCCTCTTCAAGGGGACAACCTCCTTTACATTATACAAATGAATAATTCTTGGATGATACAAATGACTAAACCTCCCTTCTATATATAGGAGTCTAAGGGGTCACAATATAATCAAGATGACATAACAATAATAACATAAGGCCACAAAAAATAATAATAGTGGGTTTCTATGGGGCATACTAATAACAATATGGGGACAATAGGGGCACAATAATAACAATAAGGGATACAATGACAATAGTAATGGGGGAATCACTACTATTATAGAGGCCTAACATACCCCTCTCCTTCCGAAAAGTGTTTTCCTCAATGCTTGAGTAGTTCTAGACGCTTCTGTATAAAATTCTCATCCTCCCATGTCGAATCTTCAGTTTGGATAAGTTCTTCCACTTGATGAGATACTCCGAAATTGATCGATTTCGTAGTTGTTGAGTTCTTGTTTCTGTGACTCCTTCCAGTTCCAATATGATTTTTCCTTCCTTGTAAAGTTCTGATAATAGTGTTTGAACTGGGAGCATGTCACCTATAACCTTCTTTAAACATGAATCATGGAAAACTAGGTGCACTCGGGAAGCTGCAGGAAGCTCCAATTTGTATGCCATAGTACCAATATTTTGCAACACCTTGTATGGACCATAATACTTTGGTGATAATTTATTATCCTTCTTAGCTTGCTTGAGGGACATTTGTTTATATGGTTGTAGCCGTAGGAATATCCAGTCACCTACATCAAAACTTATTTCGCTGCGATGTTGATTTGCCTATTATTTCATTCTATTTTGTACCAATGTGAGGTTATCCTTTAAGAGTTAGAGAACTTGTTGTTGATGTTCGATGTGATGTTACACTGCTTGAACCTTAGAATTTTCTCTTAAATATGATGTGATGGATGGTGGATGATATCCATAAAGTGCCATAAATGGGGTCATTTTTGCTGCAATATGGAAGGAAGTGTTATAACACCACTCATCCAGAGGCAACCATTTGACCCATTGTGTTTGTTTATCAGATACAAAGTAACGAAGATATCCTTCCAAACATTTGTTTACTATCTTAGTTTTCCCATCAGATTGAGGATGATAAGATGAGCTATAAGCTAATTGAGTACCGAGATAAGAAAATAATTTTGTCCAAAAATTTCCAATGAAAATGGGATCTCTGCCACTTACAATAATCTTTGGGTTTCCATGTAGCTTTTGAATTGTTTCCATAAATGCAGTAGAAATTATACTGGATTTAAATGGACATGATAATGCACAAAAGTGTGCATACTTGGTAAGTTTGTCAATTACCACCATGATGACACTCTTTCCTTCCGACTTGGGTAAACCTATGATAAAATCCATTGAAACCTCCTCCCAACGTTGGCTTGGAATGGATAAAGGTTGTAATAGACATGGAGTCTTAATTGTTTCAACTTTATTTTTTTGGCAAATCAAACATTCTACCACAAACTTTTGAATATCTGATTTAAGGTCATCCCAAAAAAATATAGGGTAAGTTTTTAAAAATCTTGAGTGCCCTCCTAAGGGAGAAGTGTGCAATTTCATAAGAATATTTTGTTTGACTTAGGAATTCTTACATAGGTATAAGTGATCTTTTTACCATAACGAATCATTTTTCCAGCTAAATGTATCAGATGTAATGGGATCTTGTTTTAACTTTTGAATGAGTGCCCACACTTCTTTGTCATTCTTCCATTCCTCCCTTGCTTTGTTTATCCAATATGGTTGGATAATAGAAATGGCACACAAAAATTCTTCCACATCCTCATCCTTTCTTGAGAGTGCATCTGCCACAACATTTTGCTTCCCTTTTTTGTAGATGATTTCAAAGTCATAACACAACATCTTTGTGACCCATTTTTGTTTCTCTTCAGAGGATGATGTTTGTTCTAAAATGTATTTAATACTATCATGATCCATTTTTACCTTGAAGTGTCTTCCCATTAGGTAGGGTCGCCATTTCTTAAGTGCATGTAGTATTGCCAACATTTCCTTCTCATAAATAGCTTTGTGTAAATACTTTTCCTTGATTGGACAACTTTCGAAAGCAATGGGTCTTTCATCTTGCATTAAAACAAAACAAATTCCATTTCCTAAAGCATCACATTCCACAATAAAGGTTTTTGTGAAGTCCGACATAGCTAAGACTGGTGCTTGGCACATTTTCTCTTTAAGATTTTCGAAGGCCTTTGTTGCTTATGGAGTCCATGAAAATGCATCTTTCTTTAATAATGTTGTTAGAGGTGCTGCTATTCTCCCATAATTCTTAACAAACTTGTGATAATACCCTGTCAACCTGATAAATCCTCATAGATGCTTTATGGATGTGGGGATTTTCCATTCCTTAATAGTTTTAATTTTGCTAGGGTCTACCTTAACACCTTAATGATATACAATATGACCCAGATATTCCACCTCTTGTACTCCAAAAAAATATCTGGAGCTTTTTGCATATAATTGTTTCTCCTCCAATAGTTTGAGCACCCTGTCAACATGTTCAACATGATCCTTCCAAGACTTGTTGTAGATTAGTATATCATCAAAAAATACTAACACAAATTTTCTAAGGAAGGGTTTGAAAATGGAATTCATCAAACCGTGAAATGTAGAAGGTGCATTGGTAAGGCCAAAAGGCATGACCAAAAATTCATAATGACCCTCATGAGTTCTAAATGTTGTTTTCAGAATGTCTTCAATCTTCATTCTGATTTGATGATATCTTGAATGAAGATCCAACTTGGTGAAGTAAATTGATCCATGCAATTCATCCAATAATTCATCAATGACATGAATGGGAAATTTATCTTTAATAGTGAGCTTGTTGAGCTCCGTATAATCCAGACACATGCACCATGATCCATATTTGTTGTGCACCAATACTACTGGAGCAGAGAAAGAACTTTGAATAGGTTGAATTATAACATCCTCTAGCATTTCTGCAACCATACGTTCAATTTCCCTCTTTTGGGCATAGGGATATCTGTACAGCCTGATGTTTGGAGGAACACTTCTTGGAATCAAATGAATATCATGATCATGATCACGAATAGGTGGGAGACCTTTGGGAGTCTCAAATACCTTGGAATGATTGTCCAAGACCTTTTGGAAATCTAGAGAAATAGATTATTTCGATGTGGGAACCTCTAGCGAACATAATGGTGAAATTACATCTTGTTGTTCCTTCTTTAGAAGCTTTGTCATATCGTTAGACTTGATTATATTTCTCGGTTTCCCTGCAATACCCCTTAATTTAACTTCCTTTCCTTCTACACAAAATTTAATGAAAAGTTCTTGAAAATTAAAAGCTATTGTACCCAAGGATTGTATCCATTGGACTCCTAGTACAACATCAGCACAACCCATTGGAATGGAAAGCATTGGGCTATTCAATACATATTCTCCCATGGATAGCTTGATATTATCGCACTTTTCAGAGAAATTTATGGTTCCTCCACTTGCAAGCATCACTTGAAACTATGGTGTTAGATATAGGAAGAATTAAATTCCTTTACTATCTTAAATTGAATAAAATTATGGGTACTTCTTGAATCAATCGACACTATTAACTTTTTCTTCTTGATATGTCCTTCTATCTTGATAGTTTGAGGAATGGTAATTCTAGTCAATGCATTACAAGATATGGTCAGATTCATTTATTATTTATCTAGGGTTTGTTCCTGGAGTATATCCTCTTCTTTTGACATTTCTTGTTCCTTTTATTCCTCCTCTTCATAATCTATGTAGAATGATTTCTTCTCAGCACACTTATGACCTTTAGTGTATTTGCTATCACAACTGTAACAAAGCCCTTTTGCTTTTTTTTCTTCCAATTGTTGTGGTGTCAACCTTGTAGGTTGTGGAAGGCTAGGGGAAACAACACTTCCATCTTTATAGTTGTGAGTAGTAGGCTTCCTGGTTGCCATAATTTTGCTTTCCATTTTTCTTGCTAACCTGAATGCCTTCTCCAATGAATCAAGTTCCCAAAGGCGAACCTGATATTGGATATTATCCTTTAAAGTCCCTATGAAAACATCAATCCTATGGTCCTCTGGAATATCTTTTACCCTTATGTTCAATTTTTGGAAGTCCTCAATATGCTCCATCATTGAACCCTTTTGTTTGAGATTAATCAATTGGCTAAAAAAAGTGTTTCTTTTTGTATCCTTATAATGTGATATCATTTATTCTATAAAAATTGCCCAAGTGACAATTTTTTTACGGGAGCAAAGCCATCGATACCATACAAACTGATTTGGTTCCAAATATAAAGTTGTAATACATACCTTTTGTGTGTTTTGCAAATTATGGAGATCAAAAAATTGCTCCATATGTAGTATCCATGTTCCGGGATCATTACCATCAAACTTCATCATACCGATTTTTGGAACATGGGGGGTCTTTATCCAACATTAGAGCCTATGAAATCATGATTAACATTTCTTTTGTTCTCATCATGAGTTTCACTTACTACCCTTTCACCATTAGTGACCATTTCTTGTAGCAACTTATTCAAATTTATCTGCAATGCTTCCATCGTCCATGCCATTCATATTATCATCCATGCCATTCATCTTAGCTTCCATGCAATCCATATTTGCTTCCACGCCATCCATCTTTGCTTCCACGCCATCCATCTTAAATTGCATGCCATTCATAATAGCTTCCACATCATCCATATTAACTTACATGCCATTCATATTAGTTTCCATGCCATTCATCTTGGCTTCATTTACCTTTAGTGAGAGTGAAATTTGTTGTACTTGGTCTTGTAATTTTGATATATTATGTTGCATTTCTTCCTCTTCTTCACGAGTCATGCTAGAACTTTCAGGTTTCTTACTAGGTGTTTCCATTTTCTTTCTTCGAGGAATTAATTAATGCTAATAATTCTTCACTATTCCCTTTGAATTCCTTCAAACTAATTTTTCAAACCAGCCTTATGTAAAATTTAAAAAAACTACACACATTTTTTTTCACTTTGTAAGAGCTTGATATTGTATTTGTTGTATCTCTGTAACTGTGGATCTCGAATATCTGAAATCTCATCCTACGGTAGCCCTTTGAGTCCTCTTTCTAACCCCACAAGTATAATCAATATTGGATTCTCTAAGGAAGAGTTATGCCAAATATCCCACGATGAGCTAATTGTAGACTAGTTCACTAGAGTGAAATTGTACGATGTTCCATGTGTCACTGTTTCAACCTTAGTACCTAAAACTGATACACAGAACACTACAGGCTGTCCTCTTTCTGAAACTTCTTACGAAATTTCAATATGATGCTCAAAGCAAAAGTTATAATGATTTTCACTATGTCACCTGTTTGGAATGTAATTTGGGAGTCAGACCATATCTCCACAAATATAGCGATAAAAGCTATGAAATCTAGATCGGAAGTTCTGAACGATTTCAACTCAAATGGTTTTTTTTGTAGCTTCTGAAACATAGCAAAAAACAAGTTATAGCAAAAATTCCACGATGACTTGTTTGGAGCAGCGAAACCCTAGAATCCAAAGCTTTGAGACGAAATGTTAGGAAACCAGCTCACAAAAGGATAGAAAATATAGATCAACACCTTAGAATTCAACCTCTTCGAGGGGGAAATCTCCTTTATATTACACAAATGAACAATTCTTGGATGATACAAATGACTAAACCTCCCTTCTATATATAGGAGTATAAGGGGTCACAATATAATCAAACCGACATAACAATAATAACATAAGGGCACAAAAATAACAATAGTGGGTTTCTATGGGGCATAATAATAACAATATGGGATAATAGGGGCACAATAATAATAATAAGGGATACAATGACAATAGTAATGGGAGAATCACTAGTATTATAGGGGCCTAACAGAAAACCCCACAAGGGGAAAAACCTTTTCAAATTCTTCTTCATTTTATTAGATTCTCATTGAATGTTTCAAAAAAGAGAGAGTATAACTATCCATATCTTCAACCACAAAACTACCTAGAAAAATAAACTAGACAACATCCAAGAGATGAACCCAACAATGCTAATAATCAAAATACTGATTCAAAATCATGTCGTCAACTATCAATATCTGCGATCAACTACTGAATTACATGATCAACTGATGAAAAGAAATCCTTGTTCCAAGCCACACAGAGAGACTGTATGTGTGTAATTGAAACCCTCCAATCACATAGATAAGCACGCATGACTGTGGTTGCGACCGAAAATTACCTATGACAACCCTGTGGTTGCAAATAAGAACACTAGAGCACATATGTGAGCTTTAGACCCTACAATTTCGGACTTGTACAAACTAATATCCACAAACCGTTTCATAACTGTGTGATCCAAATCAAAGAAGAAAGAAGAAGAAGATGCTTGATTATCATTTCCAAATGAGGGTCACTTGGCTTGTATTTATAGGCTTTCAAGGGAGGCCAGATTCTTCTTTCGACCGACATGTCCTTTTGTGCACGTGTGGGTTTCCATATTAAAATTGTATTTTCCTTAACCAAATTAAATTATTCTAAGGGCTAGTAGGGATCTTCCTTGATGAGGAAGATTTACCAAAGGAGGGAATTTTTCCTTGAGCTATCAAAATTAACACTCCCTCTCAGCTATGGAGAAATTACCGACTGCAACATATGTCCCATCACATGTATTTCACCAACAAACATTGTAACTACAGATCTCAGTTCATGTCTTCTCATTTTTATTCATCTATACTAATATTTTCTTATCTCTTATTATCTCTGCTTATTTCTGCTCATATGCTGACCACTCTTGAATCTAAAAGAAGAATAAATTGATATTAGAGGAGATTCAAAGCTATCACCCTTTATTCATCAGGGAGATACTACTACACTGAGAATCGCTACCATCGAGGAACCCAATGCTACTACCTAAGAAACATCAAATAAATTATCATGACGGAGCTCTAATCAACCAAGAACCACATCATGGAACACATCTCAACCTAGAATCCAATGATAGTGAGGAAGGTCCTATGGAACACTCTCACCTCATGCCTATGATGGTGGTGAAGGTCCTATGGGACACTCTCACCCAAAGACATATCATAGGGGAGCATTCATCTTCAACCCTATGTTGATAAATAGGCGATATACCGATTACCAAGCAAGGATCATAACCATCCCATTATGTAATCAATGGGTGAGATATTGTATGAGGTAAGGATCACAACCATCCTATCGTATGTCAATATTCCCAGCAATGACCCTCAAGAGTCATGTGGAAGAACACCTTCATCATAATGGAGTTTGGGTGAGATACCTGACTTACCAAAGGTAAGGATCATACACCCAAAGCCTCCTCAACCCCTTCACCGGGTAGGGAGGAACAATCCAACCAAGCCCTACTTGTGGGTATGATGCCAACTAGGATATACTCTATTAGACCAAGATAAAGGGAGATACTTGACCTGTAAAAAAGGACAAGGATCATGCACACCCTATGGGTGACATAAAGGGGAGATACTCAACCTATTACAAGAGTATGGATCAGAAACCTTATTTTCTAGATTTCTCTCAACCCCATGAGCTCTTCAGCTCAATTCCTCACCCCGACATCTTAGAGAGGGGGGGAGATTTATCTCATTATCCTTAATGAACCCTACCCTATGCAGATAAAAAACATATCAAAGTGCTCATTGTAAGAGCCCCGAGTTTATTTTCCATGTAAATAAAATATGACCAAGGTTATGGGACATGTATTCCAAGTGGAATTGTGGGTAAACATTGGAGTGGGCATCAATTGTGGTTTATTAATGGCTAAGGAAATTGAAAAAGGAATTGGAAGAGGAAAATAGGTGATAAATGGCATTTAATTAAGGAAATAAAAGAAAATAGGAGAAAAGGAAGGTTAATTGACACAAGTATGCATGTAAGGGAAATTAGAGAGAAAATGAAGGAAAATGAAAAAAAATGAGAAAAACCATTAGAGAAATAATTCACATATTTTTGTTAGTTTTGAATTTGTATGAATTTCAAAGACATAGAGAGAGATCCCATAGGAGCAAGATAGTAAACAAAGGAATGAAAAGGACAAGAAAAGGAAATCAAAGGGAAGTAAAAGGAAAGTGAAGGAAAACAAAGGAGCACAAGGAGAAATTTGGATCAACATCTACAATAGGAATATCTTGCATGTAGTAGGTTTCAAGAGTAATTTAATTGCTAGGATGTGAATGAATGGTACATGCATTTGATTATTCGGTTCATTTGTTGTCAATTTCATAGGTTTTGGTTAGATTGATAGTGGTTTTAGCCTTTCCCTATTATTTCCTCGATAACCATGGTGTGATGGGATTCATCCTTGGTAGAGCTTTGGATTATTGGAAGATTTTGGACCCAATTGAACTGGGCTAAGGAAAATCCCAAGAGTTGGGGGTGGAGATGGTGTTTAGTCAATTTAGTGTCCTAAATTTCTTTGCATAAATTATCAAGCGAGGTTCGTAAGCTGATGAAGTGTAGTGCATTGTATGTGCCTAGTTAACCCTTCTTACTTCGTTATTTTGTGTTTTATATTGTTTTGGGGGTTTCTATTCTTTGATTCCTAATGATGTACAGTTTGAACTATGAGAAACTAAACCTAAACTTCCTAAAGGTGAACCCAAGAGCTTAAAACTAGTTAAAATCTAAGTTAAAAGAAGGGAAAAAATAGAGCATCTGTCCTATCTTGTCATCTAATCCTAATTCATGAATCTAATTCCTAAAACCAAAAGGTAAAGTTGTAAGTCATGTTGAAATAAATATAGGGAATGAAATTAACTAAAGTACTTCTAGTTACTCTAACCTTCAATTTTGAAAGTAACCTCCTTGAGATGGAATTCAAGCAACTTCTGTACTTCATGATCTAGAAAAAAAACTAAACAAAAACATGCAGAAGGTAACTGATTGGTTTCAACCCTTATATAAAGTGAATGTTTAACCATTTAGTTTAGGATGGATATCATATTTAAATGGTGAACAAAAACATTCACTAATATAGTGCATTGACAACTTGAACTAGGAAATAAATAACAAAAACAATGAGTACTAATCAACAATGCATCCTCATTACTTTCAATCTTACTCTGTTTAGAAACAAAGTAGTTTCCTTTATGAAATGGATTGGAGAAACAAGACTACACAATTGAATTCTGACATTATGCTACTAAAAGAAATCAAACTACAAGAAATCAACCTAAGTTACAAACACTGCTAAAAGCAAATGATGAAATTAAAACTGAACAGAAGAAAACAAATGAAAATAAAACCTCCTTCAGTGCAGGGGCCCTCTGCAATTGACTGGGTTGAGATGCTAACTTAATTTAAAATTCTCCTTCAAATGATCATCAGTCAACACATGACTTTGTATTATAAAACAGGAACAAAAGTCAAAAAATTGAGCTGATAAGTCTAAACTTAATACATAAAAAAACTTTGAACCCTTTCTGTTTTTGTACAACTGGTATTTAAAAGAAAATATTCATAACCATATTTTGAGGAAAATTAGCTACAAGGGGTCTTCACGTATCACAACTGAACTGCGTAAATTTTTTATTAGCTATAGGTGACTTGAATTCGAACAAGGTGGTTGCACAGAACCATTGACACAAGTGGCTAATCCGAGTTAATGCTTCAACAGAATTGTTGGATATATTAATTAACCACGAAAGGGTAGAAAAAGAGTCCTATTGCTTCTGGGTTTCATATGTTTGACTCCACCTTTGACTGTGGTCTTGAGCTAGCTTTTTTATTGATCTAGGCTGGGTGACTAGGATAGGATCCATGTTGAGACAATTCTAGAGATGCCCATGTGGTCGGTTTCTTCGTTTGACACCTGTAAGCTGCTAAACCATGGAAGTAGCTACGGAACACACAATTAGCTACAGAATAAGCCATGTTCTATAGCTAATTTGCTAAAACTTATTCAAATAGAAAAAACATAAAAGTATAACATGTCAATCATTTAATGTCCTCCTTGAGACAAAATCTATCATTTATCAGTGATTGGGATCTGTCTTTTTATGGAAAACAAGGGAAAGAAGTGAGAAAATTTGTCAAGGAGAGGGTAATTCTTAGGTTCAACAGATGGTCTAATTTGAAAGCCCTCGATAGATGGGTGGAGACAGGAAAGTTTCTTTGGGTATGGTGAAAAAATTCTTAGGCATTGAAGCTTGTTTTGGTTTTATGATCTCTAGATTAGTTTAGGTGAGATCACGGTAGCTTGAGGGTGGAGGTCCTTTATCCTGTAGATTCCCTCTTTGGTTATTTATTGGTTTATCCCATGAGATCCCATGTTCATGCTTGGAATATGGCACGATGGTGATTGGCTAAAAGAGATATTTGTTTCAGCCCAATCTATAATCATGTGGTACATGGAAGTCCCTGACATGGTTGGATTTTGCACATTTTAATTTGAGTTATTTTCCTATTATGATCAGTGAGCATATGTACTGGTTATTATGTTGATCTTATGGCATATTTGTCATGCCTTCTATTCTAGTTATATGCATGGTTATATGATGTTCTCTTACTATGGATCTTGTTCATGATTTGATAAGATATTGAATGGTTAATGAATGCATCGGCTAACAAGTGTTGCTTCAACTACTTGAGAAGAAATTGGATCTTCTTGATGATTTTCTAATGAAGTTCAGAATTTTATGATCAAATATGCATTCATGACTTGTAGCTTCTATGTTTATCATATGTTTGGTGAAATGTATATCATGCATTAGGCATGTTTTGGGAAATATCTAACCCTAGTAATAATTATAAAGAGCTTTCATCATGTTAAACCTGATTATGGAAAGTTATGCAAAGTTATCGACAGTGGTCTATAGGATAGCTTAAAAAAGAAGGCTTATGGGTGCACTTTGATCCTAATAACCACATGCACAGTTTGTAAATAGTGTTCTTAGGGTGTCAAGCTTGTAAAAATGAGTTCCAACTCAGGGATTGGTCTCTAGAGGTGGTTGTTAGACTCCTTAGTGATCTGGTGTCCCTAAGGAATGGAAGTAAGTTTTCTAGTTAGTAGGACCCACTTCCACAACTAGAACAGGGAGGTTGGGTTATATCATAGTGAAAATAACCTCATGTCCCCCTAAAGATATTGTAAAAGTGGGTAAATGTGGGAGGAGGCATTACAGGGTCAAATGAGGGTGATGTTTGAGCATTAGACCTTAGGGTAAATGCATACTGTTATGCATGCATGTGAGTTATCTATGTTTTTACTATTCATTCATTGTTACAGTTATGGTTATGATATTCACGTACGAGTTAGTAATCTTTTGACATTGTATTGTGTTAATCTGGACTAACTTGTGTAGATGTGATATCCTCGCCTAAGATACATAGGGGCGTGATCTTGGTTATGTATTCTATTTGTTTATATAACATGGCATATTTGTAGGAAAAATAAGGCTAATGATGAAGAAAAAAATGGTGGACTACCATTCACATGATTATGTTTACAGTCCTGATGTGAATCCATGGAATGGGAAAAGTTAGTTGAGCAACAAGGAGAGGAGTATTCTCCTAATCTAGAAGATACATTGAGGAGTCTGAGGAAAGATATTATAAGTTGTAAAGAAGGTAATAATAGGTTGATTGAGGCATAAAAAATACTTGCAAGGGATCAGGGACAGTTAGGGATCAACCACGTAGATAGATAAGAGGAGAAGAATAATGGGGCAGATGGTAGTAGGTCTCAGAGGAGACATGGGTTGGACATGGAGGATATAGTGAAGAGTGGTAGATTCTTAGATACACCTAACAATATTAATGGTATGTATGGGTTTTATTCTACTTATTCTTCTAAGAGACATCATTTCCATCATAGCTAATGCCATAGGAGGAGTGAGTACTTGCCAATGGATTTTGATGAAGCCAAGCCTCCTAATTTTGATGGTGAATTGAATAAATATGAAGATGTAGAAACATGACTTCTTGGAGTGAAGAAGTTCTTCACATTGCATGACTACTCAGAGAACATTAAATCTAAGATAGACACCTTCTTCCTTAAAGGAAAAACAAATATTTTGTGGGAATATATTAAGAATGTCAAAGGCTTTAGAGTATAAAACCTAACATGGGATGAGTTTGAAAAACTCTTTAGAAGAAAGTACCTATCTAAAATGTGGTATGATGGAAATGCTAAGGAATTCAATTAGTAAAGGATGGGTTCTATGGTAGATAATGAGCACATGAGTAAATTTTTGGAACTATTAAGGTATGTGCCTTATCTCAAGGATGAAAAAGTGAAGATTCAAAGGTTCATAAATGGGTTTTTAGTAGCATTCGTAGATTGGATGGATTTTGATGAGACTTGATCATTGGAGGAAATTATTAGGAAGTTGAAGCATTTTTATGAGCAGTCAAAGTGCAATCCTAAGTTCAAGCATGATTGGAAAGGTATTTAGAAGACTAAAGGAAAATGGCCTAAAAAGTGAGGAAGATATCACAATGTAGGTGAGAAAGAAAATGTGGCCCCTTATAATAAGTTAAGGAAGCTAAAAAAGGACATGAGCCTTATCCTAGAGAAGCACAATAAAGGTAATTGTAGGGAACTATTTTAGTGTTGGTTTCATTGTAAATACCATTGCAAGAAGCATTGTCCATTGTACTAGGGTGTTAAGCCTTAGATCTATACTGCTTAGGAGGCACTGAAAATTGGGGATGTTTGTCATAGCATTCCTCAGACTTATGCAGTAATGGATAACATGTAGGAAGATCATGAGGCATCCATTATTGATATGTAAGGTAATATTTGTTATCGATTTGTTTCCATTTTGATTAATCATGGATCTGATCATAGTTATATTGTTCTTGACATGTTGGATACATGTCAGTTCAGTAAAAAAGTGCATGCAAAACCTTGGTTGGTGCAGTTGGGTACAGGAACCAAGAGAAGAGTTCATTATTGGGTGATATGTTATGCATTCAATCTTAATGGCATGTCTACATCAACATATCTAAATATGCTCCTTTGGGTTCATATAACATGCTTCTAGCCATGGATTAATTGTTTACTCATGGGAGTAAGGTATATTGTTATTAGAAGACCATTAAGTGCTTGGATGATGATGGAGAAAAGAGAATATTGTGAGGAAATAATAAGCCTACATCGATAAGAATGGTTATAGCTATGCAATCTAATCATAGCTATCGAAAAGGGTGTGTATTATTTTTAGTTTATTTTTTAGTGAAAAAGGGAAGGATTTTGAGGAGGATGAAATCCTAAAGAGGTATTCTATTTTGCAGTAGTTTAGAGATGTGTTTCTTGTAGATATTCTAGTTTTTTCACCTCATAGGGAAGTGGATTTATTTATTGAGCTAGTACTAGGAGAAACACCAACATCTAAGGCATCTTATAGGATGAGGACTCCAGAATTAGTGGAATTGAAGTTTCAACTTAAGGAAATGATTGATAAGAAATACATAACGCTATGTGTGTCACCTTGGGGTACACCAGTGTTGTTTGTAAAGAAGAAGGATGATACTCTTAGATTGTGCATTGATTATAGGCAACTTAACAAGGTGACCATCAAGAACAGGTATCCATTGTTGTAGATTGATGACTTGTTTGATCAGCTAAAGGGAGCAACATTGTTTTCAAAGATTAATATGATATTAGTATATCATCATGTGCACATCAAACAAAAATAAATCTAGAAGGTTTCATTTCATACAAGGTATGGGCACTGCGAATTTGTGGTGGTTTCTTTTGGTCTCACTAATGCTCCAACCACTTTCATGTGTTTGGTGAACACTTTGTTGCACCCTTACCTAGATAAGTTTTTAACAATTTTGTTGATGGTGTTGGATACTTCCAACATATAGGGGTCTCCCCAATATGAAGTCCCAATTAGACCTCACACCATTTGGAGTAGGAGCCCCATCTAGAGTATTGACTTGTCCACCATAACTTAAGGTTATCCTTGGTTTCAATGAATGACATAAGAGATTATATACATAAACCTTGAATAAGAAAGTAAGATGACCATTTGGAACACTAATTACAGTGAGTTAAAGGAGACCTTCACGAGTGGGATTTGGAAGTGAGTCTTTGGAAGGAAGTAATAGTACTAACCTAAGAGATACACATGAGAGCATGAAAATATTCATTAACAAAATAGATCACATAATCATTGCTAAAGTGAATAAAACACACATTCAACATGATGAGTACCAAAGCCTTCGAAATATTTCAACTTATCTAGTACATATGAACACAACATATATTGTAAAAATCCCATGAATAGTTCTACATCATTCATGATAGGGGCATGAAAATGTATTAGCTCATTGAATTTCAATTAGGTTAAAGATCCAAGTACACAATTACAATGACGAGGCACCAGTTCCAGTAGTGGAACATTAAGTCACTTCATGCTTCTACAAATAATAATTTTTTTGTCTCATATGCCAGGTAGAGAAGCCAAGACTAGTTCTCTAAAGCTTAAGCCTCCAACAGCCTCTTGCTTGAGTTATGAGGTTTCCTTTATAACAAGATGAATTTCCTTTCATCTCCCGTTGACTCTTGGACTTATAATCTTTCCTTTGGAATTCTAAATAACTTTTGAACTTCTAAATGACCCTTGGACTTCTCTATGTGATTGTTGAACTTCTATACAACTCTTTTTTCCATATATAACTACTTGACTCTTCATATTCCACATGTGACCTTTAGACTTCCACACCTTACATTTTGTCCTTTTCCTTTTAATAATTACATCATTGCATTCCACATGGTGTGGCATGACAGATGGACAAAAATTGACCATTATTATGACACTTGTACAAGTTACAACTCAAAAATGATGACATGGAGCTCATGATGAGGTAGAAGTTCCAATTTGTCTTCCTTACTACTTCATCTTGCATTCTTGATGATAGAATTGGTCTATGCTTCATCTTCATGAAAGATCCACTTTCTCTTCATATTCACCCTCAAAAGTGCCTTGGATGAGTTTTCAAATCCTCCAAGTTATCATGCAATGTCTTCTTCTTGTCTTGGTCCATGCTTTGCTTCATGTCTCCATGATATATCTCTTTTGTTCTTCTTCTTCGCGAGTGTTTCTTTATGATTTCTCCTTTTGATCTACTTTAAGCATTACTTTTTCATTCTAGGAAGGTATTACTTCCTATGAAATTCATTCATGATAAATAAAAATCAGCCTTAAAGAGATATATTCTATCACTACCTATCTCTTGGAATGATCAGCTCATGATAGGCTTGTGAGAGGGTTCAAAGAAGAAGGCTTAATTAGGAGGGTGCAATCAAACTCATAAATGAATTAGGAAGGCTTCAATATAAATTTTTATTGTGCCATTCATATTAAGTAGTATCTCTCCTTGGTCCAACGCGGTGGTGAAGATGAAGGGACAATGTGGGAAGGCTTCACGTTTGAAGATTGTGCCGTGCACCCTAAAGAAAAGAGAGGAAGACATGGAAAGCGTAGTTTTATTATTCAAGCATTTAGAGGAGGCCTCCTCAAACCTTCCATACTATTCCATGCATTGAAGAGGAAAGTTCCAAACAAGGTTCAAGAATAGATTTCACAAGGGAAGCGGGAAGGAGGAAGCCTTTAGGCTTCGTGACTGTGCAATGCACCCTAAGAAAAGAGGGAAGGATGAAATCTTCAAGTTTCATGAATATGCCATGTGCCCTAACGGAGGAGGTAAGGATAAAGGATTCAGGTTGTGTTAATGTACCATGTTCCCTAAGGGAAGAGGGAAGGCTTCCATATTCAAGTTTCAAGACTATGCCATGTGCTTTTTAAGACAGAGGATCCTTATTGTTCTAAAGTGCGTTTCATTGTTCAAAAGTGCGCTTCATTGTTTTGATGTGTGCTTCATTGTTCCAATTGTTATTCATTGTTCCAAAGTTTTCTTTGTTGTTCTAAAGTGTGACTCATTGTTCCGAAGTGCGCTTCATTATTGTGAAGTTTGCTTAGGCTTGGGAGGTGTAGGTTTCTCCAACAATGGTTGCTTGTTCATCTGGAATGCACTTTTTACTAAGGGAGGAAGAAAAAGGCTAGACCACTTAGCTTAGGAAGTAATAATGCACTATGAGAGGGAGGATACATTATAAAATATTTAGTGCATAAGTATGGGAGGAAAAAATATGTTAATGAGGCTCATTAATAGTCTACTCTCATCACCTACTAAGAGGGCTAACACCTTCACAACTTGCACTGCATAGGATGAAAACATGAAGATGACACTTAAAAAATGAAAATGACCTTGAAATATACATATTAAATTGAAGGTAACATGAAAACACCACTTATTAAAGTGAAGAAAAGTCAAAATGACAACTGCAAATGTGAAATTGATACTTCTGGAAGAGAAAGTGTGTGAAAGATGATAGTTGAGAAAACTCACCTAAATAGAAGTACAAACACAACCAAGGTGAGGGATATTGTTAACAAAAGTACGAACTAACTATCGACATGAGCTAAAAATTACACAGGGACTATCTTGACGAATTGTTCTATGCTTGTTTAAGCTTTCATAAAGAAAGTGTGCTGATGAGTTCAACCAGGACTGTGCATGTGTGAGAAAGTGACCTTTACAAATAGAACCTGAGAAGAATACTTAAGCATATCACAAAAAAAATAAAAATCATGAAGGGATTATGGAATGATAGATTGTACAATGCTAAGTAGGCTCCACAATTCAAATGTAGGAAACAATTTAGAGGATGTTTATGGCAACGTCAACACTTTGTGACACACTAGTAGAACTCCATCTTCTCTATTTAGGTTTAATTCTCTAAGTGAAAGGTATCAGTGTTTCAAGAATTATTGATTCATCTTATGTATTAACTTGGCTTCCCTACTTAACCTATTTATAGATATAGTCTCCTACATTCCCTTACTCAGTCAAAAACATATTAATATTTTTCAAGTCACAATTGTTTCGATCTAGGAAAGGGTAATATATACTTGCGAATTTAAGATGATAAGAGTATGAGTTTTCATCTCTGATCGTGTTCCACTACCAATAGGCTTGAACTTTACCCCAACAGAGTCACTACAAAAAAACAAGCATTTCTTCGCTACTAGTGAGCCTCAATAATACCCATGTGAACTTACTTGTTTCACCTCTTTGTGCAGGAAGCCATTCTCTTTTTTGACCCTTTATTTATTTATTTATAGAAATATGCTTAAGCACTTATTTATTTCATAGCTGTAAGAGGGATCCCAACTTATTCATAGTAGGAGAGGTTTTTACTTCATAGAAGCTAATATATACCTCTAATATTGGTTTTCCCACTAATTGATTTTCCGCTTACTTTCCTCTACTTGATTGGATCAACAAGAAAAAACACTATTTACTTACAATGTCGAGTTGAGGAATGAGGATGCAAAATAGATACATTCTTTATTGTTTGAGAAAATAATTTCCATTCAAGTGGATCATATTATGCATTCAAACATCATTGAATTTAAAGATATGTAAATCCAAGATAAAGAAGAGGTAACATATTAGCCAAACATTCTTTGTCTTCACAATTTCACTTTTCAAGTTTTGCCACATTACCTTTTGACCCAAAAGGGACATCTTTCATGCAAAGTATTATTAAGAAGACATGAAATAAAATACATAAAAACAACCAAAAGTATAAACAAGAGACAAAGAAAATGGATATTGAATCCAAAATCATCATACAAAAACAAAAAATGTTCAAAGACTAAACAGAGAGCAGGAAAGAAGGTGGATGGAATGCAAAGGAAACTAAATTCAACTAATCCTACTCCTAACCTAACTAGCTAGAAGGTTAGGGCTAAGTGTGATGATACTTCCAATGAAGACGTCGTTGGTCCTAACCTGCAATCAAACAGATAGAGGAAATTACTACCCATATATTATAATCTGCAACAAAAAAAGATAGAATCTTGAAAATCTTGCACAAGACATTGAAAGTATTTCTTAAAGGAAGAAATATGTGTCATATCACCTAAATTTACCCAACCAACAATCTTACCTTGTCAATGAAAGCCATAATTAAACAAACCTTGATGGATCCCTTTGAATGTACTTGAATTTATATTATATTCCTTAGCACACATAAAGAGAGATCAAAGCTTTCTTCTAGCATATGGACTTGCTAAGTATGATTCTTCTAATTGATGATAGATTGGATCATAAAATTCAAAAACATCCTTTTGGAAAGCCTGGAATCCTTGAAGAGATAATTTCTCAATTAATGGCATGGGATCAGGATGAGAATCTGGTAAGGGAAAATGAATTTGATCATATTTAGAAGGCATGTCAAGATAGTGAGGACCTGACATAACCATCAGTGAAGGTTGTCGTGCCTCAACTACTTGAGAGGTGTCTAAATATTGATATGATAAATCATAAATATTAGTTGATCTTAAATAGCCATCATTAGGTACACTAGTGGGAAAATCATCAATTGAATAATAATTATTATAACAAGAATCGTTATCATATGGGCAGATTAAAACATAAGATTCTTGATTAGTGAAAAAAAAAGATAGCTAATTTTAAACAACTTTGCAAATGCTTTGAAAAAAATCATCTTGCTTGCAAGTTGAATGTGGAAAACCATTTCCTTGTGACTAGTTAACATCAAAATTATTGAAGGAAAAAAGGAATATGAGAATGGAAATCACATGAAACAAATCAAGATGTAGTAGGTGAAAAAGAGCAATTTGACTCACCAAATAATCCAAACATTCACTCAAACTCAAGAAGAGATATGGTTCCAAAATGAAAATGTTTAACATCAAGACTTTCACAAGGAAGACTAGGAGTTTATTACTTTTAAAAGTATCTGATAGGTATGAATCCTTCAGCCAATATTAATCTTCAAGATGACCAACTTTATAGATTTTTTAATTGATGAGAGATATACATTATCTTATAACACGAGCAACTTTGAGTCACTTTTATCTTAGTCATTAATTTACCCAATTTTGATACAAGATATTTAATTGAAACATAATCTTTAATCTGATTAGAAACCGAATCTTGAAATTTGAAATAGTTATATTCAAAATAACAAGAATTTTTCAAGAAGGGATTTGCATTCATCGAAACCATGCAAAGAAAATAATTTTGTAAGAAAATCCAAATATGATTTACTTCGACGATCTTACCAGTTTAGTGAGAACCTAACATAACTATCAACAAAAGTTGAAGTGCCTCGACTCCCCGACGAGTCACGAAACTTTCAAGAATTGTAGAATTTCATTTGAAGATTGAATCAGATCATGCATAGTGTGTGGAAAGCTACCACCAATAATTGCAACAGGATTACAACTATCCAAATCATATCCATATACATTATTTGTTGGTCTGAATTTGTATCTTCAATAAACGTATTACCCAATTCATAAGGTTATTATGATTGCACAACTAAGGATGAAAATATTGAATGAATTTCATTCAATTAACTTGAATAGAAGATGTTTCTTCATGCAAAATTGAAAATTAAAAGGGATGGAGAGGATACTTAATGATTTCATTACATTATTCATGATCATGAAAGATCCCACTACCCTATATAAATTTAAAATGCAACTCATTATATGATTAAAATGCATAACAACTAGTAGATCACAATGGATGGTGGGTTGAAGGGGAAGTTTCCATAAGAACATTTCCTTAGATGAAATGAGCTTTTAGGTATAAATGTTCGAAAACAAATTATTCTTGAGAAACCAAAAGATCAAATGGTACACTTGGGAATACATCATCACATACAATAATGGACTCAGAATCATCAGGATTATGGTTGTCCAAGACATCATATTTATTAAGAAAACAAATTTCATTTTAGTCACTACCAAGATTACTAGATGTGAAATTAACTGAGGATGAAATAACATTATCTTGACATGGAGGATTTTGATAAAGAGAAGAAATATTTAAAGAATCTTCACCTTGTTTCTCCTCTACTTGTGAAATGTTACTATCTTGTTGTTGATCGATACTTGGATTTGGAAGAGACTTATCAAGCAGATCAAGGGAAAAGGGATCATGAGAAACATATGATAGAATATGATATGTATCTAAATTAGATTCAATACTAAAGTTATGAACATTAATATCATCTTGGGAAAAAAAGTGATTGGCCTTCACCTTATGCTCCATGAACTATTCCAAATTATCCTCAATCAGATCAAGATGATGGGAAGTGGATGAAGGTTGATATGATGGATTAAGAATTTGATTTGCAGACTTCCTAAATTGACCATTATCACAACGAGGTACCCAAATTGGTGCTAAAAAAGGATGGGGATAAGGAATGAAAGGAACAATAGGTTTCTCCTCTAAGATTAGTGGTGTCTCATGATTTACAAGAGTTGGGAGAGTATAAACATTAGAAGGTTTTGACCCACCATGTAAAGAGATTCGAACCAAACTTTCAAACTTCCTTTTAAGTAAGTCCCAATCGATATCTTCTCTAGGAAACTCACAACATAAGTGAAGGAATGTATTAGAAAATTCCTCAATTGATTCATTAGGATCAATTTTAAGTTGATTAATTCTTTTATAAACATCTCGGTAATTACACCTATCAAAATCTTGTTCAAGCTCCTTGAGGAATTGATCAAAATAATTAATAGAGGAGGATGGTAAGGTATGAAACCATCAATAGACATGATCTTCAAGAGTGAGGAATAAAAGAACAGAGGAAAAATATTCATCATCAATTTCATTATATTCACAAAATTTAAGAAAATCATAAATTTGCTTGCCTATGGATGTTCCATCCTTAGGATAAAACTTCAATTGAGACAATTCATAAAGAATCTCATCGAGGATTAAAATTTGACAATTGGATATACTGGAAAAACACCCTAGGAATATGATTTGAGGATGAGCCATTAGAGATAAGACATTCAAATAGACTCAATGGGCACAACTTGTCATTTGTCCCTCGTTCTAGCACCAGAATTTTGGTGGTGATAGATATAACCAACATATAGGGGGTCTCCCTAATGTGGAGTCCCTATTAGACCTCACACCATTTTGAGTAGGAGCCCCATCAAAAGTATCAACCCGACCACCATAACTTATGGTTCGCCTTGGTTTCAATAAATAACCTAAGAGATTATATACATAAACCTTGAATAAGAAATTTAGTTAACATAATGGAACACCAATTGCAATGTGTAAAAGGAGACCTTCATGAGCGGGAGATAAGAGTGAGTGTTTGGAAGGAAGTAATAGTACTAACCTATCTAATAGAGACACACTAGAGCATGAAAATAGTTGCTATCGAAATAGTTCACATAATGATTGTTAAAGAAAATACAACACACATTCAACAAGACGAGTACCAAATCCACCGAAATAGTTCTTTTTATATATTAATATGAACACAACATATACCTTAAACATCCCAAGAATAGACCTAAAACATTTGTGATACATGTATGAAAATGTGTTGGCTCATTAAATTTAAATTAAGTGAAAGATCCAAGTACACAGTTACAATGATGAGGCACTAGTTCCTATTGTGGAACCACTAGTAGAAAATGGCTAATTAATTACTAAAAATATGGCTAAATTTTTCATATAAACGACCATTTTTCAGTCGATGACCAATAGTAGCTAATTTACAGTATCTTATAATGCAACTAACTTTTAGTCGTTTTTAGCTTAGTCATTAAGTAGTTGTCTCAATTTTATCATCTAGTAGTATATTTAGTCATAAATTTGGTCATTAATTTAGTCATTGATTTAGTCATTAATTTCCACAATTAATGACCAAATATACAACAAAATATATTACTATATGATCACTCATGAGAACCAATTAATGACGAAAGGAATATGACCAAAATGTTGGTCATGTTATAAGACACTGTAAATTAGCTACTAATAGTCATATATATCTAAATTTTAGTCACCATTTGAAACCAATTAATGACCAAAGAAACATGAATAAATTTTAGTCATGTTATAAAATACTATAAATTAGCTACTAATAGTCATATTAATAAAAAAATTAGTTATCATTTATAATCACAAATTTATCGTTTGCAGTAATTATTTATATTTTTTTGGTAATTTCATATTCATTATATAAATGACTAATTTAGTAGTTTATATTCATTTCATTTGATTTCATTAATAATAATTATAGATGACTAATTTAGTCATGTATTAATTTATTTGTGTTCATCATTAATGAATATCAACTACTAATTTAGTAGTTTTAGATTGATTTTATGTGTTCACTATTAATCAACACAAACTAGTTAGTATGATTTTGCAACTAAATAAAAAAATGTCATAGAATGTGCATATTCATCTAGTATGACAACAAAAAGTTACATATGTTAATTACAATACTAAATAATATCACGTGCAACTATAAATAATTTCAACCATAAATTATATTATATAAAATTTCAATTATTACAATATGAGTTTCCAACTTAATATTGGTTGGACTACAATTTAGACATGAAATATTGTTTCATCACTTCAA
This sequence comes from Pinus tabuliformis, assembly GCA_031772625.1. Taxonomy (NCBI): domain Eukaryota; kingdom Viridiplantae; phylum Streptophyta; class Pinopsida; order Pinales; family Pinaceae; genus Pinus; species Pinus tabuliformis. Next base: position 1,013,299,534 of record CM062804.1, read on the forward strand.
AAGATTATCATTGCATTTCCAAGACATTACAATTGAATTAATCAATCTCTATATGTGCGTCTTATGCTAGATATTGGCTCTAACGGTATCACTAGATTTTTTCTCTGCTTTCTCTTTTTGCATTTGTCGCTCCAGTGTTATCGTTCTCCTCTTTCTTCAATTATTTCTTCTTACCATCAATATTGATTTCCTCTCCTGAAAATGAAAGAAGATACAATGTAGAATATAATACATGAAATATGATGAATATTGGAATATAAACTAAAGTATACTATAAAATATTTATACGACAGATACCTCAACACAAGCAATGCCAATGCCATTTTTCTCCATAAAAGCAAGAAACTTGAACAATTTTTCTTCAGTTGGGCTGGATAGTGGACACTATGTGGTTAAATGACCTGTATAAACAAAGAAATTAAAATGTCACCATTGAAAAGAACAACTTAGTAACTTAGTATTCAACCTTTCAAGAAATATTACACATAATCAAGCCAACTAAGTTACATGCTAAAAAGCTTAGACTATAGATAACTTGTGAAAACAAATAATTTGAGGCGTGATGTCTAATCCTTGTCATTTTATTCACAACACATTTCATTCTCTAATGCATGAACTTGGTCAAGTATATAGACAACCTATGCTCAAATAACAACATGAAAGTAAATTCTTTTAATAGTCATGAAATTTTCTTAACACAAAATAGCTAAAAGGATTTAAATTAAATATATCATGTAATGCTAATCTATCATCAAGATTTGGATGTTTAAATGGACATGATACCAAGTATTTTCAATTTGATGGTTAAAAAACAAAAAAAAAGTCAAAGGAAACATTCAAAATTCAATCAAACAATAAAGACGAGATATCATGGAATGGACATTGTAATTATAAAATATTTGTTTAGCTGTCCACCGGTGTCTTGTCTAGTATTCCTAAGATATTTTTTTTCCCAAAAATAACCATGAGGTGAAAGAATCACAACATTAAAAATCATAGGAATCCCTACTAGAAACATTTCCAATGTTGATGGTGCAGGTGCTTGAAGGATCTCCAACAACAAATTAATCATATCCAAGACATGCTCTACATTGTCTCCTCGTCCTTTTTCCAATCTCATTTCCTATAACTTTCCCACATCAGAGTCAAGTAACAATCAAATGAAGGCATTGACATTTTTTATTATCTTTTTTATCTATAAACTTTGACTCTAATTTGTTTCAGGAACATATTAATTCATATTTAAAATATTCCTATCATGAGAAGGTATCAATCACATAGGGCAAAATAAAAATCAACCTTAATGAGGTGGGAAAAAGAAAATATATGCAAAAGAAAAAACCATATATTACTTGTGTTCAAACTTTATATATGGTGTATTCTTGGGAAGATTTTTAAGACGTTCCTCCACCTTTACCAAATCTGATTGTAGCATGGTTAAACTCTATATCCTTTCATTCAACATCAATTTATGAAAACTAAATGTCACACTTTATTCTTTCCCATTTCTCAACATGCTACAAATGATAAATTGAAAGTCACATAGAACCAAGAGAAAACCTATTTCTAACCAAAATAAGCAAACACTACCTCTAATAAAAATGTACACCTCCAAAATTCTCTGCCATGTACTTAGGCTAAAGGTGAGATTATTTGAATCATATTTAGATCATACTTAATGGGATATTCATATGTTTACCACGATCTAAATTTGGTGTTAAAATAAATATATAAATCTAGGTTATTATCATTTACACTATTAGTTCATTCCTAACTAGTTGTACCCCATAGTATCATTTTTGCATGTTATCTCCACATACCCACCAAAAATATCAAATATGGAAAAAAATGGCATTTTGGAATTGTTTCTAAAATTGTGTCATTTACACACTCTTCCAACGTATCTGACCAAATGTACCCACTTGAAATTCTTCCTTCATATTTATTTACATCCTAAAAAATATCCATTTCAAAAATGAGGGCAACCCCAATATTTTTGGATCCTAACACTCATCCATATTTTCTACAAACTATAGGAACTAGTACTTTCTTACAATTAAAATTTTTAAAGTATAATTGTTTGAGGAATAATAAATAATATTAAGAGAATAATAGTTCTCTCACAAGTAATTACCAAGATCATAAATTCAACTTGCAATCGAATTTCAACACTAATTTGGAACCAATGATATGAATTGTACATTCAACATTATTATATATAATATTAATTATATGTAAATATTTCTTGTCCTATTATGGATATTACCATATTCTAGATATTCTGATTATTTGTGAGTATATGAACCTTGTATGTTACAGACTCGCTGAAATCTACCAAATATTGAAGAGAATTAGCAACTTTTTCATGATAGCATCCAACTTTTGCATTGTGGGGAGACCAAAGAAACATTACTCCATTGGATTAACTATAAAATAACATAGCATAATCTATCAAGGCTCTCAATTGCAACCTGAATTTATACATTTGTCCAGGTTGGATGTGTACAATGTCCAAGCTGAGTTTAAACTTCATATTTCTTTCTTGCAATTTTCACTCAGTAAATTATTTATCTTTTACTGGCATGCAAGATTCTAGAGCCTTATCTATGGATTGTTACTTAAATGACTACTCTGAAATTTATTAGCCTTATTCAAGAAATCTTACACCTATTATTTAAATTTAAAATCTCTTCGCCAATTAGTTTTAGTCAAGGTGTCTTTGCATACAACTTACCACTACTCGTAAACTCAGCTACAATGTGCAATATCTTTAACTCAATTGGGTCATATATTGTTTTATGTTCTTCACAAGTTGTGTCAATAATCCTGTTTGACTTGGTTGTCTTAGGTCGTAGACCGATTGTAATTAGAAGTAGAGGAATTATCCTCAAGAGAAGAAACTCATATAAAGAAGAGACATTGAGTTTGAGAAGAGTTGACATGCGAAAGAAATATTCTCTTATTTTATTCTTGAGGAAAATTTTTATTAAATCTCAATTTTCTAAGGAGAAACAACAAGAGAAATTCATGCTTCACAACTAGTTCACATGAATTTCTTTAGTGGAATAAACTAATTAAACTGTGCCTGGAAGGTTAATGAGATGATAAAATTAGGAATTTATTTATCTGTTTATATGCAAAGATAATAAGATTGAATAGATTTGAATAATACTTTCCTGAATTTTATTCACATGCTAAAGATTAAAACAAATGGGAAAAGTGAGTTTAAGATGGACAAAATGGCTAAATTTGAACTATAAATTTCTACACAGTTAGTTTGAAGACATCCATACTAAATGTATATTCTTCATGTGAGAATACTAGCTTATAGGACGATATTCTTAGTAGTTAGGAAATAAATATTTTGTCAAAGGGATAGGAAATTCTAAATTTTAGGGAGCTCACAACAATTTGTTTCCTTCAACTCTATTAAAAGGAATATCATCCATCTAGAGTAGATTAGGGATGCTACACCACACTACTTACCATAAATGTAATTGAATATCTTACAATGGGGAATGGATACTTGAATAAAACTTTGGACCTTCATCAATGTCATGTTCCTCTCATTGTTCATGTAATTATGTAGTTGTAAGGATTCAAAGAAAGGGTGGGATGGATCAAATTGTGGAAAGAAAGGATGGGGATGGTATGGCAATCAACTGGCCAAGAAGGGGAAAAAATGAAGGAATAAGACAACATTTCTTGAGATGAATGGTGGAAAAACTATGAAATGGGAAACTAACAAGTAGGGGACAAGGACAGAGGGAAAGAAAGGGGACATAATCCAATAAAGTTAAGCAACATAATTTGTTTATCTACAAATAAATAAACTTGAGAAAATATAAACGAGTGAGTCTCAGTTATCACATGCCAAAGATTAAAATAAATGAGTTTAAGATGGAGAAAATTCACCTGAGAAAGTTAAATTGTAAATTGTTAGATTCCAAAAACATTCATAAGGAAAATATTTCATTCACCAAAAAGAAACAAGAATGAAAAGGATAGGATTAAGTCCAATGAAAGTCCTAGATTCAGAAAGGGCTCAGAACCCTAGAATATTGTCCATATCATTGTGGAAGAAGAGATAAAGGGTTTCCTTGTATGGTTTGAGCATTCAGAGTCTTGGAAAATTGCATATATTTTCTAGCATTACTATTCAATAATGATATCATTATCCATTAACAAAGTTGGATTCATCCCTTGGATGTAACCTCAAGGCAAAAACACGTGGCTCTACTCCTAGTCTTGTAATACCAATGCTTAAGTTATTGCTTCAGCCCTAAATCTCAATGACTTTTCACTCATAACATATGTCATAGTGTTTGCATATTCTACAAAGAGTAAAAATGGTCTACCCTACACACATATACTTAATGGGGTTTGTATTTCCTAGGTTTCTTATTAGTACAAAATTCCATTTTTCCTTTTCTTTTTCATATTTATTGCCATTTGTTCCCATCTAATATTGAACCAAAGTTTGGTTAGATAGCTCTATTGTCTATGCCAATATGGATGAAGAGGGTAAATGCTTCCTCAACCAGTTGGAAAAATATGTTAATCCACATATTCCAGTAACTTTGGCATACTTCATTTGTGGCTGCAACCACCCAAATGATAGGAAATTGAACATGTTTTATTTTAGGAGCAATATTTTTTCAAGTTTGATTTTCCTAAGGGAAGATACTGTTCTGGAGAATTTAGCATCTATGGATAAATACTAATTCCCTAGATAAGTAGTTGTATTTAGAACAACAATTTAAAGTGTTTTAGACTTTTCCTATAATCAATAGATAAGATGAGAAGATAGAAGGCCTATCTGTAGTTCTGCTTTCCTCTCATTTCCCTTGTATCGATTCTGTCACTCCTTCCCGTACTTAATCCACTTGAGAAGTACCCTGTAAACACAACAGAAGACAAAAACCGATCAAAGCATACGATCTATTGAATATAAGTGAAAAGAATCAGATACAATTCACACACATAAGTGTTATGAAACAATACAAACATATGGGAAAAAGGTTCAAAAACTTTATTAGATTATAGAAGGACTTACAACCATTGGTGTCTAAATCAAAGCCATTCCTCTAGCTTGGATCTCATCCACATCACATCAAAAGCATGACAAAGTTGTAGCATAACAATACTTACTTCAAAGCCAAATCTCATAGCAGCATTATCTCCTTACAATTCAACATAGTCCAGCCCCTGATCACTTAGATGAGTGGTCAATTTATAGGAAGATGAAGGAGGTTTTGTCATTAATGGTGGCATTGAATGGCCTTCCACACTTAGAATTACTTCCATGGAGGAAGGGATGAGAGGATAGGATGCACCTTAACTCATTCCTCATCCATTTTTGAGCTCATAGGAGTTGATAAGTGAGGGAAACTTCTAAATGACTCCAAAAGATCAGAATATTCCCCAAACATTATGTGAATTTCGCTCATTTTCGCCCAGCATGGGTAAAAGGAAGCCTAAGTGCTCTGTAGAGCACCCTGGAAGTGGGCTCAACTGCTCTATAGTGCACCTTCATAAGGGCTTACCTGCGTTGGTCCTTCTAGAGACTATTTCTAGATGTCTTCAAGTCATAAAACTATCTGGGAAGGAGGCATTCAAAGGAGTGACTTGTTTAGGGCATGAAGTAACTGAAATTAGGGTTTGATGAGCCCTAAAACACTGATCTAGATGTTGGGATTTGATGTGCCCAAATGGATCTGTAATAGCTGCCCCCTAAAGCATGAAGTCAGAAAAATGCCAATGTCGAATGAAATGCTTTACAATGTGATGAGGAGGTATCAAAGTGGAAGGTGACCTGCATCAATTACAATACATATATCATGATATTTGATTTTACATGAATTGTTGAGGGAAGGCATACCCATGCTCAGCTTATAAACTTTCATTACATGTACATAAATAGTCATCTACAGATATAGACCCATGATTGGAATGACCATCAATGTAAAGCCATTGTACATATGATTTAGTACTCCTGAAATTGCAGCCCAGATAGATGAAACTAGATCTGGGGTATTCAATCTCGTTTAACCGTTCGCTCAAGTATGATTCTAACCATGTGAATATGTGATCTGAAGTCAAACATGGGAAGACACCATCTAATTACCAGCCAGTGATGTAAGTTGTTAACCGATGCGAGAGAAATCACTGATAATGATAATAATCCTGAAGGTACTGCAGTACATTCTGTATAGCGTGAATGGATGATTTGATTTCAAACACCATACAAAGCCTTTCGGTCGAAGTCCATTGATGTATGCCTGTTGCCGGAAGCGAGAAACCTATCATTGATGTATGCAAGCTTCATGGTACTAAATGGGTGTTTCTAAGTCAACTTCTTGGATAATGAGCTGATGTCGACAAGAAGCGACTCATCACAGGAGGGCCTTGATGTATCCCACATCAATGACATGAAATGAGTGTAGTGATTTTTGGAGATGGAATTTGAGTGACGACACAAGGTTCAAGAATGGCGGTCATGGAAATGAAGGCTTATGGTATTGCAGAAGATGAATTTTGATTGGATGACTTCTCTTGAACATGTTGGTGACATTAAAGTGAATTGGTAGCATTGACCAAAAAAAAAGTTATGGATGGTATGATAGACCAACAGTGTGATAACCATCAAGCTAATAACCCAACCCAAATAGTCACGGTGATGGAGTGAAAGTGTCATGTTCAAGAGCAACCTGCTAACATAAAGTGGTTTTCCCCTTTTCCCATTTTCCTCAGTCATTTCTGACCAGTGACTCTTCATTTTTATCAAGCTTGAGGAGGATAACATATGCTTGTTTTATAATTTCACCCTTTGGGTGAATTCATCACTATTTGATGTTTTAACAAGTCTAGCGAAGGTGAAACTCGGTCTTGTCTAGATGGATAAGTTTGTCACTATTTTATGTTTTTAACAAGTTTAACGACAAATATTTTGGCATTATGATTCTGGTATGGCTCTATGTTACAGGTGTTGTACTTGATGGCAACTCTCTTAAGTGGCAATGCTCTGTTCACGCTCTCAAAATATGTTGGAAAATAAGAGGTACGCAGGTACACCGTACAAAAGCTGCGGACCCGCAGGAATATCATAGATAAAGTGCGTACAAACCCGCAGGTTACCCGTTCATGAGGTGCGGACCCCCAGTTCACTCACTTCAAAGCAGAGAAGCGTGCTCACGTGGGGTTTCTTATGTTTGGACCATGGTATTTAGCCCGCCGTTCTTGATTCTATGGTTTTGGCCCGTGATATAGGATCTAATTTAGCCCCGGTTTGGATCCCTTGTATTGGTTATTGATGGTTTTGTCCCATGGTGTGAATAAGGGCTTGACTATAAATAGGGAAGGAGATCACTTGGCTAAGGCACCTTTTGAAAATTGAATATCTTAAGATCTAAAATATTGGGTTATCGGTTTAAAAGCTTGATCTATATAAAACTGAAGTTGAAATTGAATCTATGAAGTGTGATCTCTCGGGCGCATGATCAAATTTGGGCATCTGACTATCTGTGGCACACTGGTGGACTGCCAATTTGGCCCTAATCAGAGGTTCGCAGGTAATTAACTGTGCAAGTGCGGGGGTACGCATAGCAGAAGAAGTCGTAGTGCATGGGTACGCACAGCAGAAGAAGGCGAAGGTGCGTAGGTATGCAGTGCGATAGAGGTTCAAGTGCGGAGGCACAGTGAAAGAAGTACGCGGCGCTACAGAAGCCGCAGGTGCGTAGGTACGCAGCGCGATAGAGGTTCAGGTGCAGAGGCACAGTGAAAGTACGCGGCGCTACAGAAGCCGCAAGTGCGTAGATACGCGGTGCGATAGCATCTGGGGGTGCATGGCCACAATAGTAGTACGCGGCGTGATTGAAGAAACAGTGCCTAGGTACGCGGTGCAGTGGAAGGCTCTCTGCGGGGATACGCAGAGACGCAGAAGGTGAAGTGCGAGGCCACGCAGTCCAGATAAAGAGAAATTGCGTATCTGTCCTAAGACATTTGTTGATCATCCTCTATTTATTGCTGCAGAGTTCTGGGTTTATATTTCTGGTACTATCTTTCTGTTTACAGCATTCTGAGAAGTTGGATAATTCTTGGTTGATTGTATAAGGAGTTTGGGTAATTTGCATGTACTTGATGTTTATTTGATATTCTTGGATCCAGTTTGAAAATTTATGAAAAGTGGTCCTTGAAAGAAAAGAAGTAGGGGGTTGTAGCTCCCTTCCAGGAGAGACTGGAAAACGAGAGAGAGTTGTAGCTCTCTACAGGTTGCAGCCTGCGTACTGGTAAAGGACTGCACCAGTACAAAATCATTGTAAAAGGATTTTCTAATTTGAAAGAAGATAGAGACATATTGCAACAGGTGGTTTTCACCCACATTGGTTTTCCACCTTATATCTGGTGTTCTTTGGTGTGTCTATCTATTTTTCTTGTTCATGCTCATTATTTTATGGTACTGACATGCAAAAATAATTCAAAGTATAAATAAGGAATATTTATTAAAAGAACTTGATAATACTGATTCACCCCCCCTCTCAGTATTATTTCCAACAATTGGTATCAAAGCAGGTCCTAGAAAGAATGAACAGAACAGTCCAACAAATGGCTCGTGCTATGCTTGATGAGTCTGGAACTCTCGCAACTTTCTGGGGTGAAGCTGCATATGCTGCGGTTGTTATTCTCAACAAAACAAATGTCCGGGTGAACAGCACTCAAACCCCTCATGAGCTCTGGTATGGTGAGACTCCTTCGGTAAAGCACTTCAAAATCTTTGGGAGCAAATGCTATATTAAGAATACTGATGAGAAACTTAGCAAACTTGAACCTAGAGCAGATGAAGGCATTCTTCTTGGTTATTCTCCACACAGAAAAGCATACAAGTGCTACAATAAAAGACTTGGAAGAATTGTTGACAGCATTGATGTAGTGGTTGATGAGAAGGGATACATTCCTAGGCAAGTAAATCATGAAGATATCGAAGAAGATGAAGACTACCCTCAAGGACAGAATGATGAAGAAGAAGAACCTAAAGAAGAACCAGAGGAGCAGATAAGGATAGAAGAGAAGACTCCATCCAGATATGTTTAGAAGAATCATCCAGAATCTCAGATTTTGGGGCAGAAAGAAGAAGGTGTACAAACAAGAAGAACAATTGCAGAAGCTTCAAGCTATTTGGCATTACTCTCTTCCACTGAACCACAAAATGTGAAAGAGGCATGCAAAGATGAATGTTGGGTCAAAGCAATGGATGAAGAACTTGAGAAGATCGAAAAGAACAACACTTGGGAGTTGGTTCCTAGACCAAAGGATAAGAATGTTATAGGGACAAAATGGGTCTTCAAAAATAAATTGAATGAAAATGGAGAAGTAATTAGAAACAAGCCCAGACTTGTTTGTAAAGTGTATGCGCAGCAAGAAGGAATAGATTTTGAAGAAAATTTTACTCCTATTGCAAGACTTGAGGCAATCCGAATGTTCCTTGCTCTCTCAAGCTTTCAAAACTTCAAAGTATTTCAAATGGACGTGAAATCAGCCTTTCTGAATGGAGACTTGGAAGAAGAAGTATACATTGAGCAACCAGATGGTTTCATTCTTGGAAATGATCCAAATCTTGTATGCAGATGGAAAAAGGCTCTCTATGGTCTCAAACAAGATCCAAGGGCTTGGTACTATCGTTTGGAAAAATATCTTCATCAACAAGGTTTTTCAAAAGGATCAGCAGATAGCAATCTTTATATAAAAGTTGAAAACGACAAATTGCTAATACTTGTTGTGTATGTAGATGACATTATCTTTGGCAGCAATGAAGAAGCTATGAGTCAAAGCTTTGCCTTGGTAATGCAGAAAGAATTCGAAATGTCCTTGCTGGGAGAACTGACATATTTTCTTGGTTTGCAAATCCAACAAAAAGAAGGAGGGATCTTTTTGTCTCAAACCAAGTATCTCAAGCAGATTTTGAAGAAATATGGCATGGAAGATGAAAAACCAGTATGTACACCCATGGTCACAGGATGTAGCCTCAGTGCAAATGATGAATCAGTAGCAGTGCATCAACCAACCTACAGATCTATGATTGGAAGTCTACTTTATTTGATAGGTACCCGACCAGACATAATGCATGCAATAGGAATAGTTGGAAGATTTCAGGAAAATCCAAAGGAAACTCATCTTCAGGCAGTAAAGAGAATCTTCAAATATCTTCAAGGAACTCAAAACTATGGCTTATGGTATCTTAGAGATACTGATCTCACACTTCATGCTTATACAGATGTAGATTGGGCTGGAAGCGTGGATGACAGGAAGAGCACAAGTGGTGGTGCATTCTTTATGGGTTCCAGATTAGTATCTTGGTTCAGCAAGAAACAGAGTTCGATTGCCTTGTCTACAGCTGAAGCGGAATATGTTGCTGCTGCATCTTGCTGCACTCAACTCCTTTGGATGATGCAGGCCTTGCAGGATTTTCAAATCACTTGTATACCACCCATCTCCATCTTATGTGATAATACAAGTGCAATCAGCATTTCAAAGAACCCAGTCATGCATTCAAAGACCAAGCACATACCGATCAAGTATCATTTTCTCCGGGAACAAGTACTTGAACAAAAGGTCAAGTTGGAGTATGTTCCTTCTAAGGAACAAGTTGCTGATATACTCACCAAACCATTGCCCAGGGAGACCTTTGAATACCTCAGGAAAAAGGTGGGGGTTGTTGATGCATCATCTTGTCGTTGAATCTCTTCTAATGGTTGGTTGAACGCAAGGCTCATCTGTGGTATATGCGTACATGTGCTGGGTTGCGGATTGATCGAAGATCGAATGGCACAGGTTCAGGGGGAGCATATAATGCATTGTTGGCATTATGGAGGAAGTACAGAAGGAGATCATGGATGCTGGTCTGAATATTGCTACAATATGTCTCTATCTCTTTCATGGTCATTTATGGTGTTCGGTGGATTCTGGTTCTTCTTTGAAGATCTGGTTTATAGTCAGGGGGAGCATGTTCTTAGGGGGAGCATAACCCTTTTCCCTTGATGTCAAAGGGGGAGAATGGCGTTGAAGATCTTGAAGTTGCCATCAAGTCCAAAGGGGGAGATTGTTGGCATTATGATTCTGGTATGGCTCTATGTTAGAGGTGTTGTACTTGATGGCAACTCTCTTAAGTGGCAATGCTCTGTTCAGGCTCTCAAAATATGTTGGAAAATAAGAGGTATGCAGGTACACCGTACAAAAGCTGCGGACCCGCAGGAATATCATAGATAAAGTGCATACATACCCGCAGGTTACCCGTTCATGAGGTGCGGACCCCCAGCTCACTCACTTCAAAGCAGAGAAGCGCGCTCACGTGGGGTTTCTTATGTTTGGACCGTGGTATTTAGCCCGCCGTTCTTGATTCTATGGTTTTGGCCCGTGGTATAGGATCTAATTTAGCCCCGATTTGGATCCCTTGTATTGGTTATTGATGGTTTTGTCCCATTGTGTGAATAAGGGCTTGACTATAAATAGGGAAGGAGATCACTTGGCTAAGGCATCTTTTGCAAATTGAATATCTTAAGATCTGAAATATTGGGTTATCGGTTTAAAATATTGATCTATATAAAAGTGAAGTTGAAAGTGAATCTATGAAGTGTGATCTCTCGGGCGCATGATCAGATCTGGGCATCTGACTATCTGTGGCACACTGGTGGACTGCCAATTTGGCCCTAATCAGAGGTTCGCAGGTAATTAACTGTGCAAGTGCGGGGGTACGCACAACAGAAGAAGGCGAAGGTGCATAGGTATGCAGCGCGATAGAGGTTCAGGTGCGGAGGCACAGTGAAAGTATGCGGTGCTACAGAAGCCGCAGGTGCGTAGGTACACAGTGCGATAGAGGTTCGGGTGCGGAGGCACAATGAAAGTACGTGGCGCTACAGAAGCCGCAGGTGCGTAGATACGAGGCGCGATAGCATCTGGGGGTGCGTGGCCACAGTAGTAGTATGCGGCGTGATTGAAGAAACAGTGCGTGGGTACGGGGTGCAGTGGAAGGCTCTCTGCGGGGATATGCAGAGACGCAGAAGGTGAAGTGCGAGGCCACGCAGTCCAGATAAAGAAAAATTGCGTATCTGTCCTAAAACATTTGTTGATCATCCTCTATTTATTGCTGCAGAGTTCTGGGTTTATATTTCTGGTACTATCTTTCTGTTTACAGCATTCTGAGAAGTTGGATAATTCTTGGTTGATTGTATAAGGAGTTTGGGTAATTTGCATGTACTTGATGTTTATTTGATATTCTTGGATCCAGTTTGAAAATTTATGAAAATGGTCCTTGAAAGAAAATAAGTAGGGGGTTGTAGCTCCCTTCCAGGAGAGACTGGAAAACGAGAGAGAGTTGTAGCTCTCTACAGGTTGCAGCCTGCGTACTGGTAAAGGACTGCACCAGTACAAAATCATTGTAAAAGGAGTTTCTAATTTGAAAGAAGATAGAGACATATTGCAGCAGGTGGTTTTCACCCACATTGGGTTTCCACCTTATATCTGGTGTTCTTTGGTGTGTCTATCTGTTTTTCTTTTTCATGCTCATTATTTTATGGTACTGACATGCAAAAATAATTCAAAGTATAAATAAGGAAGATTTATTAAAAGAACTTGATAATACTGATTCACCCCCCCCCTCTCAGTATTATTTCCAACAATTGGTATCAGAGCAGGTCCTTCAAAGAAGCTTGATCGCTTGAAGGAAGATCACTCATCATGAGCAACTACGAGAGGGAAGCATCAATCAGGCCACCAATTTTTGATGGGACAAACTTCAATTATTGGAAGGTAAGAGTTACTGCCTATCTTCAATCTCTTGGTTCAGAAGTTTGGGATATCATAGATACAGGCTACAATTTTCCTTCAGCTACTCCTACAGATCTGACCGAAAAGAAGAAATATGAAACAAATGCTAAAGCAGTCAATACTCTACTGGGATGCTTATCTCAAACAAAATTCGTGAAGGTTATGCAATATAAATCCGCAAAAGAAATATGGGACAAGATTGTCTTGAGCTACGAAGGAGATGAACAGGTAAAGCGTGCTAAACTTCAAACCCTCAGGATTCAGTATGAGAATCTCAGAATGTATAATGATGAAAGTGTGGCTAACTATTTCCTTCGGGTAGACGAAATTGTTAATTGCATGAAAAACTTGGGTGAAGAAATAAAAGAGGCTATTGTGGTTGAAAAGGTTCTAAGATCATTGTCCCCCAAGTTTGAATCTAAAGTATCTGCAATAGAAGAAAAGGAAAATATACGAACTCTTACTATGTCTCAGCTACACGGAATTCTAACTGCTTATGAAATGAGAAAGGGAGGTCCATCAAACAGAAGAGAAGCTGCCTTCAAGGCTTCAGGCAAAGGAGACTACTATGAAGCAAGTCACGTGCCAGAAGAAGAAGAAGAATCAAATTTTGTCAGAAATCTTCAACGGGGTACTGGAAGGTTCAGAGGTAAGTTACCTTTTAAATGTTTTTCTTGTGGAAGAGTAGGTCATTATGCTGCGAAATGTCCTCATAAGGATAAGATTGACAAAGGAAAGGAACCTGCTAGATGGAACAAGAAACAGAATGCAAATAAGAAAAGCTACTACACTCATGAAAATAGTGATGGTCTATCAAATAGTGATGAAGATGAACGAGGTAATGACTATAAACTTTTAATGGCATTTGAAGATGATGATTACATGGATGGTATAGATGTGGATAGCTTTTATGAAGAAATTTCTAGACTCAAGACATGTATAGAAGAAAAGAATAGGATCATTGATACCCTACAACTTCAAATTGATGAAAAAGAAAAATATCTTGAAAAGTTAGAAGGTGAAATTGTTGGTCTTAGAAAAGAGATTGAGAAAACAAAGGCTATTAACCTTAAGTTTGTCAAAGGATCTGAAACTTTGGATGAGATCATCAATCTACAGCGTTCTCCTCTAAACAAGACAGGTCTGGGCTATAATGGAGAAACTTCTCAAGCATCCACCTCACGAAGTTATCTTGATGCAGCAAGAAGGAATGAGCAAAAGCACAATGGAGATCACCAGGTAAAGTAGGGACGAATTGCAAACAAATACTATCAGGGGCAATCCGTCTTAAGGGTGAACAAAAGCTACAACCAGCCACAGATAAAATCTTCTCAATTTGGTTCAAGAATGGATGACAATAGAAATTACAATCATTTGGCCAGTAGATTTGATAACCGTAGAAGTTTCTTCAATGGACAATGTTTTTCTTGCCATAACTTTGGTCACAAAGCAGCTCAATGTGTTGCATATAAAACAATCATGACTAGAGAAGCTCAAAAACAAAGAAGTATGAACGGGATTACAAAAAGGACCTATAACAACTTTTCGGCTCTTGAAAATGAAGTTGAATGTTCTATTTGCAATAACTTTGGTCATGAAGATTCTGAATGCAGGAGTAGGTTTCAGCAGACAAAGGAACAAGCCTCAAGCACCAAAACATGGAGAATAAAGTAACCACAAACAGAAAGATGTGGGATAGCATTTTATGCAGAGGGACAGGAAAATCTATGGTACATTGACAGTGGATGTTCGAAGCGTATGACAGGTGATAAAGAAAAACTTGAATCATATTCTGCTTTAGAAAAGGGAAAGAAAGTTTCTTTTGGAAATGATACTCCTGCAGCCATAAAAGGAAAAGGCACTGCTTAGTTAAAAGAAAAGGTCAAAGCTGGAAATGTTTTGTATGTTGATGGATTGAAGCATAATCTTCCGAGTGTCAGCCAGATGTGTGATCAAGGAACCGAGGTGATATTTAAAACAAATGGATGTCTTGTTCGTGATCTTGATACAGGTAAAACAGTGATCAAAGGTGAAAGAACTCCAAATAATCTATACATATTTGAAGAAGGACAACAACAATGCTATCTAAGCAAGGATGATGAACAATGGTTATGGCACCGGATGTTGGGGCATCTAAGCTTTTCACAAATAAGGAAAGCATGCAAATACCAGGCACTTCGCGGTCTTCCAGATATCAAAATTCCAGACAACACCATATGCAAATCATGTCAGTTTGGAAAGCAAACCAGAACTAACTTTCCGAAGAAGGAAGGATCAGCTAGCATGCCTCTTGAGCTAGTACATACAGATGTATGTGGTCCATTCAGGAAAAGGACACCTCGAGGAGAAGAATACTTGATATTATTCATTAACGATTTCTCCAGGTTTGTCTGGTTAGGACTTATGAAGCACAAAGATGAAGCATTCGAAAAATTCAAATCCTTTAAAGCCTTGGTTGAAAATGAATCAGGATACAAAATTAAGTGCCTCAGGTCCGACAGAGGTGGGGAGTTTACCTCAAATGAATTTTTTGATTTCTGTGAAGAACATGGGATAAGAAGAGAAATCTCTATAGCTAGAACTCCTCAGCAAAATGGAGTGGTGGAAAGAATGAACAGAACAGTCCAACAAATGGCTCGTGCTATGCTTGATGAGTCTGGAACTCCCGCAACTTTCTGGGGTGAAGATGCATATGCTGCGGTTGTTATTATCAACAAAACAAATGTCCGGGTGAACAGCACTCAAACCCCTCATGAGCTCTGGTATGGTGAGACTCCTTCGGTAAAGCACTTCAAAATCTTTGGGAGCAAATGCTATATTAAGAATACTGATGAGCAACTTGGCAAACTTGAACCTAGAGAAGATGAAGGCATTCTTCTGGGTTATTCTCCACACAGCAAAGCATACAAGTGCTACAATAAAAGACTTGGAAGAATTGTTGACAGCATTGATGTAGTGGTTGATGAGAAGGGATACATTCCTAGGCAAGTAAATCATGAAGATATCGAAGAAGATGAAGACTACCCTCAAGGACAGAATGATGAAGAAGAAGAACCTCAAGAAGAACCAGAGGAGCAGATAAGGATAGAAGAGAAGACTCCATCCAGATATGTTCAGAAGAATCATCCAGAATCTCAGATTTTGGGGCAGAAAGAAGAAGGTGTACAAACAAGAAGAACAATTGCAGACGCTTCAAGCTATTTGGCATTACTCTCTTCCACTGAACCACAAAACGTGAAAGAGGCATGCAAAGATGAATGTTGGGTCAAAGCAATGGATGAAGAACTTGAGAAGATCGAAAAGAACAACACTTGGGAGTTGGTTCCTAGACCAAAGGATAAGAATGTTATAGGGACAAAATGGGTCTTCAAAAATAAATTGAATGAAAATGGAGAAGTAATTAGAAACAAGCCCAGACTTGTTTGTAAAGTGTATGCGCAGCAAGAAGGAATAGATTTTGAAGAAACTTTTGCTCCTGTTGCAAGACTTGAGGCAATCCGAATGTTCCTTGCTCTCTCAAGCTTTCAAAACTTCAAAGTATTTCAAATGGACGTGAAATCAGCCTTTCTGAATGGAGACTTGGAAGAAGAAGTATACATTGAGCAGCCAGATGGTTTCATTCTTAGAAATGATCCAAATCTTGTATGCAGATTGAAAAAGGCTCTCTATGGTCTCAAACAAGCTCCAAGGGCTTGGTACTATCGTTTGGAAAAATATCTTCAACAACAAGGTTTTTCAAAAGGATCAGCAGATAGCAATCTTTATATAAAAGTTGAAAACGACAAATTGCTAATACTTGTTGTGTATGTAGATGACATTATCTTTGGCAGCAATGAAGAAGCTATGAGTCAAAGCTTTTCCTTGGTAATGCAGAAAGAATTCGAAATTTCCTTCCTGGGAGAACCGACATATTTTCTTGGTTTGCAAATCCAACAAAAAGGAGGGATCTTTTTGTCTCAAACCAAGTATCTCAAGCAGATTTTGAAGAAATATGGCATGGAAGATGCAAAACCAGTATGTAAACCCATGGTCACAGGATGTAGCCTCAGTGCAAATGATGAATCAGCAGCAGTGCATCAACCAACCTACAGATCTATGATTGGAAGTCTACTTTATTTGACAGGTACCCGACCAGACATAATGCATGCAGTAGGAATAGTTGGAAGATTTCAGGCAAATCCAAAGGAAACTCATCTTCAGACAGTAAAGAGAATCTTCAAATATCTTCAAGGAACTCAAAACTATGGCTTATGGTATCTTAGAGATACTGATCTCACACTTCATGCTTATACAGATGCAGATTGGTCCGGAAGCGTGGATGACAGGAAGAGCACAAGTGGTGGTGCATTCTTTATGGGTTCCAGATTAGTATCTTGGTTCAGCAAGAAACAGAGTTCGATTGCCTTGTCTACAGCTGAAGTGGAATATGTTGCTACTGCATCTTGCTGCACTCAACTCCTTTGGATGATGCAGACCTTGCATGATTTTCAAATCACTTGTATACCACCCATCTCCATCTTATGTGATAAACAAGTGCAATCAGCATTTCAAAGAACCCAGTCATGCATTCAAAGACCAAGCACATACCGATCAAGTATCATTTTCTCCGGGAACAAGTACTTGAACAAAAGGTCAAGTTGGAGTATGTTCCTTCTAAGGAACAAGTTGCTGATATACTCACCAAACCATTGCCCAGGGAGACCTTTGAATACCTCAGGAAAAAGGTGGGGGTTGTTGATGCATCATCTTGTTTTTGAATCTCTACTAATGGTTGGTTGTACGCAAGGCTCATCTGGGGTATATGCGTACATGTGCTGGGTTGCGGATTGATCGAAGATCGAATGGCACAGGTTCAGGGGGAGCATATAATGCATTGTTGGCATTATGGAGGAAGTACAGAAGGAGATCATGGATGCTGGTCTGAATATTGCTACAATATGTCTCTATCTCTTTCATGGTCATTTATGGTGTTTGGTGGATTCTGGTTCTTCTTTGCAGATCTGGTTTATAGTGAGGGGGAGCATGTTCTTAGGGGGAGCATAACCCTTTGCCCTTGATGTCAAAGGGGGAGAATGACGTTGAAGATCTTGAAGTTGCCATCAAGTCCAAAGGGGGAGATTGTTGGCATTATGATTCTGGTATGGCTCTATGTTACACGTGTTGTACTTGATGGCAACTCTCTTAAGTGGCAATGCTCTGTTCAGGCTCTCAAAATATGTTGGAAAATAATAGGTACGCAGGTACATCGTACAAAAGCTGCGGACCCGCAGGAATATCATACATAAAGTGCATACATACCCGCAGGTTACCCGTTCATGAGGTGCGGACCCCCAGTTCACTCACTTCAAAGCAGAGAAGCGCGCACACGTGGGGTTTCTTATGTTTGGACCGTGGTATTTAGCCCGCCGTTCTTGATTCTATGGTTTTGGACCTGGTATAGGATCAAATTTAGCCCCGATTTGGATCCCTTGTATTGGTTATTGATGGTTTTGTCCCATGGTGTGAATAAGGGCTTGACTATAAATAGGGAAGGAGATCACTTGGCTAAGGCATCTTTTGCAAATTGAATATCTTAAGATCTGAAATATTGGGTTATCGGTTTAAAAGCTTGATCTATATAAAAGTGAAGTTGAAAGTGAATCTATGAAGTGTGATCTCTCGGGCGCATGATCAGATCTGGGCATCTGACTATCTGTGGCACACTGGTGGACTGCCAATTTGGCCCTAATCAGAGGTTCGCAGGTAATTAACTGTGCAAGTGCGGGGGTACGCACAACAGAAGAAGGCGCAGTGCGTGGGTACGCACAGCAGAAGAAAGCGAAGGTGCGTAGGTACGCAACGCGATAGAGGTTCAGGTGCGGAGGCACAGTGAAAGTACGCGGCGCTACAGAAGCCGCAGGTGCATAGGTACACAGCGTGTTAGAGGTTCAGGTGCGGAGGCACAGTGAAAGTACGCGGTGCTACAGAAGCCGCAGGTGCGTAGATACGCGGTGCGATAGCATCTAGGGTTACGTGGCCACAGTAGTAGTATGCGGCGTGATTGAAGAAACAGTGCGTGGGTACGCGGTGCAGTGGAAGGCTCTCTGCGGGGATACGCAGAGATGCAGAAGGTGAAGTGTGAGGCCACGCAGTCCAGATAAAGAGAAATTGCGTATCTGTCCTAAAACATTTGTTGATCATCCTCTATTTATTGCTGCAGAGTTCTGGGTGTATATTTCTGGTACTATCTTTCTGTTTACAGCATTCTGAGAAGTTGGATAATTCTTGGTTGATTGTATAAGGAGTTTGGGTAATTTGCATGTACTTGATGTTTATTTGATATTCTTGGATCCAGTTTGAAAATTTATGAAAAGTGGTCCTTGAAAGAAAAGAAGTAGGGGGTTGTATCTCCCTTCCAGGAGAGACTGGAAAACAAGAGAGAGTTGTAGCTCTCTGCAAGTTGTAGCCTGCGTACTGGTAAAGGACTGCACCAGTACAAAATCATTGTAAAAGGAGTTTCTAATTTGAAAGAAGATAGAGACATATTGCAGCAGGTGGTTTTCACCCACATTGGGTTTCCACCTTATATCTGGTGTTCTTTGGTGTGTCTATCTGTTTTTCTTGTTCATGCTCATTATTTTATGGTATTGACATGCAAAAATAATTCAAAGTATAAATAAGGAAGATTTATTAAAAGAACTTGATAATACTGATTCACCCCCCCTCTCAGTATTATTTCCAACAATTGGTATCAGAGCAGGTCCTTCAAAGAAGCTTGATCGCTTGAAGGAAGATCACTCATCATGAGCAACTATGAGAGGGAAGCATCAATCAGGCCACCAATTTTTGATGGGACAAACTTCAATTATTGGAAGGTAAGAGTTACTGCCTATCTTCAATCTCTTGGTTCAGAATTTTGGGATATCGTAGATACAGGCTACAATTTTCCTTCAGCTACTCCTACAGATCCGACCGAAAAGAAGAAATATGAAACAAATGCTAAAGCAATCAATACTCTACTGGGATGCTTATCTCAAACAGAATTCGTGAAGGTTATACAATATAAATCCACAAAAGAAATATGGGACAAGATTGTCTTGAGCTACGAAGGAGATGAACAGGTAAAGCGTGCTAAACTTCAAACCCTCAGGATTCAGTATGAGAATCTCAGAATGTATAATGATGAAAGTGTGGCTAACTATTTCCTTCGGGTAGACAAAATTGTTAATTGCATGAAAAACTTGGGTGAAGAAATAAAAGAGGCTATTGTGGTTGAAAAGGTTCTTAGATCATTTTCCCCCAAGTTTGAATCTAAAGTATCTGCAATAGAAGAAAAGGAAAATCTACGAACTCTTACTATGTCTCAGCTACACGGAATTCTAACTGCTTATGAAATGAGAAAGGGAGGTCCATCAAACAGAAGAGAAGCTGCCTTCAAGGCTTCAGGCAAAGGAGACTACTATGAAGCAAGTCACGTGCCAGAAGAAGAAGAAGAATCAAATTTTGTCAGAAATCTTCAACGGGGTACTGGAAGGTTCAGAGGTAAGTTACCTTTTAAATGTTTTGCTTGTGGAAGAGTAGGTCATTATGCTGCGAAATGTCCTCATAAGGATAAGATTGACAAAGGAAAGGAACCTGCTAGATGGAACAAGAAACAGAATGCAAATAAGAAAAGCTACTACACTCATGAAGATAGTGATGGTCTATCAAATCGTGATGAAGATGAACGAGGTAATGGCTATAAACTTTTAATGGCATTTGAAGATGATGATTACATGGATGCTATAGATGTGGATAGCTTTTATGAAGAAATTTCTAGACTCAAGACATGTATAGAAGAAAAGAATAGGATCATTGATACCCTACAACTTCAAATTGATGAAAAAGAAAAATATCTTGAAAAGTTAGAAGGTGAAATTGTTGGTCTTAGAAAAGAGATTGAGAAAACAAAGGCTATTAACCTTAAGTTTGTCAAAGGATCTGAAACTTTGGATGAGATCATCAATGTATAGCGTTCTCCTCTAAACAAGACAGGTCTGGGCTATAATGGAGAAACTTCTCAAGCATCCACCTCAAGAAGTTATCTTGATGCAGCAAGAAGGAATAAGCAAAAGCACAATGGAGATCACCAGGTAAAGCAGGGACGAATTGCGAACAAATACTATCAGGGGAAATCCGTCTTAAGGGTGAACAAAAGATACAACCAGCCACAGGTAAAATCTTCTCAATTTGCTTCAAGAATGGATGACAATAGAAATTACAATCATTTTTCCGGTAGATTTGATAACCGCAGAAGCTTCTTCAATGGACAATGTTTCGCTTGCCATAACTTTGGTCACAAAGCAGCTCAATGTGTTGCATATAAAACAATCATGACTAGAGAAGCTCAAAAACAAAGAAGTATGAACGGGATTACAAAAAGGACCTATAACAACTTTTCGGCTCTTGAAAATGAAGTTAAATGTTCTATTTGCAATAACTTTGGTCATGAAGATTCTGAATGCAGGAGCAGGTTTCAGCAGACAAAGGAACAAGCCTCAAGCACCAAAACATGGAGAATAAAGGAACTACAAACAGAAAGATGTGGGATAGCATTTTATACAGAGGGACAGGAAGATCTATGGTACATTGACAGTGGATGTTCGAAGCATATGACAGGTGATAAAGAAAAACTTGAATCATATTCTGCTTTAGAAAAGGGAAAGAAAGTTTCTTTTGGAAATGATACTCCTGCAGCCATAAAAGGAAAAGGCACTGCTTAGTTAAAAGAAAAGGTCAAAGCTGGAAATGTTTTGTATGTTGATGGATTGAAGCATAATCTTCTGAGGGTCAGCCAGATGTGTGATCAAGGAACCGAGGTGATATTTAGAACAAATGGATGTCTTGTTCGTGATCTTGATACAGGTAAAACAATGATCAAAGGTGAAAGAACTCCAAATAATCTATACATATTTGAAGAAGGACAACAACAATGCTACCTAAGCAAGGATTATGAACATTGGTTATGGCACCGGAGGTTGGGGCATCTAAGCTTTTCACAAATAAGGAAAGCATGCAAATATCAGGCAGTTCGCGGTCTTCCAGATATCAAAATTCCAGACAACACCATATGCAAATCATGTTAGTTTGGAAAGCAAACCAGAACTAACTTTCCGAAGAAGGAAGGATCAGCTAACATGCCTCTTGAGCTAGTACATACAGATGTATGTGGTCCACTCAGGAAAAGGACACCTCGAGGAGAAGAATACTTGATATTATTCATTGACGATTTCTCCAGGTTTGTCTGGTTAGGACTTATGAAGCACAAAGATGAAGCATTCGAAAAATTCAAATCCTTTAAAGCCTTGGTTGAAAATGAATCAGGATACAAAATTAAGTGCCTCAGGTCCGACAGAGGTGGGGGGTGTACCTCAAATGAATTTTTCGATTTCTGTGAAGAACATGGGATAAGAAGAGAATTCTCTACAGCTAGAACTCCTCAGCAAAATGGAGTGGTGGAAAGAATGAACAGAATAGTCCAACAAATGGCTCGTGTTGTGCTTGATGAGTCTGGAACTCCCGCAACTTTCTGGGGTGAAGCTGCATATGCTGCGGTTGTTATTCTCAACAAAACAAATGTCCGGGTGAACAACACTCAAACCCCTCATGAGCTCTGGTATGGTGAGACTCCTTTGGTAAAGCACTTCAAAATCTTTGGGAGCAAATGCTATATTAAGAAAACTGATGAGCAACTTGGCAAACTTGAACCTAGAGCAGATGAAGGCATTCTTCTTGGTTATTCTCCACATAGCAAAGCATACAAGTGCTACAATAAAAGACTTGGAAGAATTGTTGACAACATTGATGTAGTGGTTGATGAGAAGGGATACATTCCTAGGCAAGTAAATCATGAAGATATCGAAGAAGATGAAGACTACCCTCAAGGACAGAATGATGAAGAAGAAGAACCTTAAGAAGAACCAGAGGAGCAGATAAGGATAGAAGAGAAGACTCCATCCAGATATGTTCAGAAGAATCATCCAGAATCTCAGATTTTGGGGCAGAAAGAAGAAGGTGTACAAACAAGAAGAACAATTGCAGAAGCTTCAAGATATTTGGCATTACTCTCTTCCACTAAACCACAAAATGTGAAAGAGGCATGCAAAGATGAATGTTGGGTCAAAGCAATGGATGAAGAACTTGAGAAGATCGAAAAGAACAACACTTGGGAGTTGGTTCCTAGACCAAAGGATAAGAATGTTATAGGGACAAAATGGGTCTTCAAAAATAAATTGAATGAAAATGGAGAAGTAATTAGAAACAAGCCCAGACTTGTTTGTAAAGTGTATGTGCAGCAAGAAGGAATAGATTTTGAAGAAACTTTTGCTCTTGTTGCAAGACTTGAGGCAATCTGAATGTTCCTTGCTCTCTCAAGCTTTGAAAACTTCAAAGTATTTCAAATGGACGTGAAATCGGCCTTTCTGAATGGAGACTTGGAAGAAGAAGTATACATTGAGCAGCCAGATGGTTTCATTCTTGGAAATGATCCAAATCTTGTATGCAGATTGAAAAAGGCTCTCTATGGTCTCAAACAAGCTCCAAGGGTTTGGTACTATCATTTGGACAAATATCTTAATCAACAAGGTTTTTCAAAAGGATCAGCAAATAGCAATCTTTATATAAAAGTTGAAAACGACAAATTGCTAATACTTGTTGTGTATGTAGATGACATTATCTTTGGCAGCAATGAAGAAGCTATGAGTCAAAGCTTTGCCTTGGTAATGCAGAAAGAATTCGAAATGTCCTTGCTGGGAGAACTGACATATTTTCTTGGTTTGCAAATCCAACAAAAAGAAGGAGGGATCTTTTTGTCTCAAACCAAGTATCTCAAGCAGATTTTGAATAAATATGGCATGGAATATGCAAAACCAGTATGTACACCCATGGTCACAGGATGTAGCCTCAGTTCAAATGATGAATCAGCAGCAGTGCATCAACCAACCTATAGATCTATGATTGGAAGTCTACTTTATTTGATAGGTACCCGACCAGACATAATGCATGCAGTAGGAATAGTTGGAAGATTTCAGGCAAATCCAAATGAAACTCATCTTCAGGCAGTAAAGAGAATCTTCAAATATCTTCAAGGAACTCAAAACTATGGCTTATGGTATCTTAGAGATACAGATCTCAGACTTCATGCTTATATAGATGCAGATTGGGCCAGAAGCATGGATGACAGGAAGAGCACAAGTGGTGGTGCATTCTTTATGGGTTCCAGATTAGTATCTTGGTTCAGCAAGAAACATAGTTCGATTGCCTTGTCTACAGCTGAAGCGGAATATGTTGCTGCTGCATCTTGCTGCACTCAACTCCTTTGGATGATGCAGACCTTGCAGGATTTTCAAATCACTTGTATACCACCCATCTCCATCTTATGTGATAAACAAGTGCAATCAGCATTTCAAAGAACCCAGTCATGCATTCAAAGACCAAGCACATACCGATCAAGTATCATTTTCTCCAGGAACAAGTACTTGAACAAAAGGTCAAGTTGGAGTATGTTCCTTCTAAGGAACAAGTTGCTGATATACTCACCAAACCATTGCCCAGGGAGACCTTTGGATACCTCAGGAAAAAGGTGGGGGTTGTTGATGCATCATCTTGTTGTTGAATCTCTTCTAATGGTTGGTTGTACGCAAGGCTCATCTAGGGTATATGCGTACATGTGCTGGTTTGCGGATTGATCAAAGATCGAATCGCACAGGTTCAGGGGGAGCATATAATGCATTGCTGGCATTATGGAGGAAGTACAGAAGGAGATCATGGATGCTAGTCTGAATATTGCTACAATATGTCTCTATCTCTTTCATGGTCATTTATGGTGTTTGGTGGATTCTGGTTCTTCGTTGCAGATCTGGTTTATAGTCAAGGGGAGCATGTTCTTAGGGGGAGCATAACCCTTTGCCCTTGATGTCAAAGGGGGAGAATGACGTTGAAGATCTTGAAGTTGCCATCAAGTCCAAAGGGGGAGATTGTTGGCATTATGATTCTGGTATGGCTCTATGTTACAGGTGTTGTACTTGATGGCAACTCTCTTAAGTGGCAATGCTCTATTCAAGCCCTCAAAATATGTTGGAAAATAAGAGGTACGCAGGTACACCGTACAAAAGCTGCGGACCCACAGGAATATCATAGATAAAGTGCGTACATACCCCCAGGTTACCCGTTCATGAGGTGCGGACCCCCAGTTCACTCACTTCAAAGCAGAGAAGCGCGCTCACGTGGGGTTTCTTATGTTTGGACCGTGGTATTTAGCCCGCCGTTCTTGATTCTATGGTTTTGGCCCGTGGTATAGGATCTAATTTAGCCCCGATTTGGATCCCTTGTATTGGTTATTGATGGTTTTGTCCCATGGTGTGAATAAGGGCTAGACTATAAATAGGGAAGGAGATCACTTGGCTAAGGCATCTTTTGCAAATTGAATATCTTAAGATCTGAAATATTGGGTTATCGGTTTAAAAGCTTGATCTATATAAAAAGTGAAGTTGAAAGTGAATCTATGAATTGTGATCTCTCGGGCACATGATCAGATCTGGGCATCTGACTATCTGTGGCACACTGGTGGACTGCCAATTTGGCCCTAATCAGAGGTTCGCAGGTAATTAACTGTGCAAGTGTGGGGGTATGCACAGCAGAAGAAGGCGCAGTGCGTGGGTACGCATAGCAGAAGAAGGCGCAGTGCGTGGGTACGCACAGCAGAAGAAGGCGAAGGTGCGTAGGTACGCAGCGCGATAGAGGTTCAGGTGCGAAGGCATAGTGAAAGTACGCGGCGCTACAGAAGTCGCAGGTGCGTAGGTACACAGCGCGATAGAGGTTTAGGTGCGGAGGCACAGTGAAAGTACGCGGCGCTACAGAAGCCGCAGGTGCGTAGATACGCGGCGCGGTAGCATATGGGGGTGCGTGGCCACAATAGTAGTATGCGGCGTGATTGAAGAAACAGTGCGTGGGTACGCGGTGCAGTGGAAGGCTCTCTGTGGGGATACGCAGAGACGCAAAAGGTGAAGTGCGAGGCCACGCAGTCCAAATAAAGAAAAATTTCGTATCTGTCCTAAAACATTTGTTGATCATCCTCTATTTATTGTTGCAGAGTTCTGGGTTTATATTTCTGGTACTATCTTTTTGTTTACAGCATTCTGAGAAGTTGGATAATTCTTGGTTGATTGTATAAGGAGTTTGGGTAATTTGCATGTACTTGATGTTTATTTGATATTCTTGGATCCAGTTTGAAAATTTATGAAAAGTGGTCCTTGAAAGAAAAGAAGTAGGGGGTTGTAGCTCCCTTCCAGGAGAGACTGGAAAACGAGAGAGAGTTGTAGCTCTCTGCAGGTTGCAGCCTGCGTACTGGTAAAGGACTGCACCAGTACAAAATCATTGTAAAAGGAGTTTCTAATTTGAAAAAAGATAGAGACATATTGCAGCAGGTGGTTTTCACCCACATTGGGTTTCCACCTTATATCTGGTGTTCTTTGGTGTGTCTATCTGTTTTTCTTGTTCATGCTCATTATTTTATGGTACTGACATGCAAAAATAATTCAAAGTATAAATAAGGAAGATTTATTAAAAGAAATTGATAATACTGATTCACCCCCCCTCTCAATATTATTTCCAACAAAATATAACTCGATCCTTTTCATGTTTAGAGAGTTTGAAAATGGACAAAAAGAAAACTCTACAAGTTATATTTCGTAAATTAATCTCTCAAGCCCGAAAAAGCGTAAAATAATACAAGAGAGATATCGTTTTCAATATGTTAACGAGTTGGAAAGGATAAGCACTCAGTAATCTTTTCATGTTTAGAGAGTCTGAAAAGAGCTTAAAGGGGAATCCACTTTAAGGAATGAATGGTTTCTAGGATAGAAATTGGTTCTAGTGATGTTGGAACTTCTCAAAACATGTTGATTTATGTGAAGAGGCCAGCTAATAAGACCACTCATTGCAACTGTTCCTCAAAAATGTTAAAATAGCCAAGCGAAAGTGTATCACTACAAGAAAAAAGGACATTGGTGAGGGGAAAAAAATGTCACCATAAGCTCATTGGTGATGGTCAAAAGAGCATTTGTCACCAAAAACTGAATGTCACCAAAGGTGGCGTCGCCAAAAGTATAGGTGTTGTAGTGACATACAAAGTTTGTCACCAATAATGATTTATAATGACGGATAATGACCATCACCATTTCATATGAGAAATGGTGATGGACCATAGCCTCCGTCACCAAAAACTGAACGTCACCAAAGGTGGCGTCGCCAAAAGTATACGTGTTATGGTGACATTCAAGGTCCATCATGAATATTGATTATAATGATGGATAATGACCGTCACCATTTCATATGAACAATAATGATTTATTGTGATGGATCTTTAATGGCCATCACTATTGGTGCATATATATGGTGACGTTCATTGACCGTCACCAAAAGACACATTTCTAGAAGTATAGGTGTTGTGGTGACATTCAATGTCCATCACGAATAATGACTATAATGATGGACAATGACTGTCACCATTTCATATCAACAAGAACGATTTATGGTTACGGACCTTTGAGGTTCGTCACTATTGATGTGTATATATGGTGGCGTTCATTGACTGTCACCATTTCATATCTTTGGTGACGGTCGAAAAATGTCACCAAAGCTCATTGATGATGGTCAAAAGAGCCTCCTTCACCAAAAATTGATCATCACCATTCCATATGGATGTTAGGGCATGATGGAATCGAACCACCAACCTCCTGCTTGTAAAGAAGGTTCTCTTCCATTGAGCTAGCACCCTTTAAAGAATTATATTTTTTTAAATTACACCTTGAAACTTCATAAATTTTAAATTCTACAACTTTCAATAAATTAAAGTCTCAGAAGTATTTTACTAAACAAGCAAAGCAACATTGAAGATGTAGGTCCCTACTTAATGGTTATTGAAGTTATGAAAATTGGGTGGAGGGAAAAATAGTTATGTATAAGAGAATCAATATGTTCAGTTGACTACTCAATTAGAAGTGAAACTCTGAAGATGTTTATAACTTATAAATGACCTATAACTATGAAATGCACCAAATATTGCAAAGGAAATGTCATAAGTGGATATCATATGGAATAAGAGGAGGTAGGGACTTAGAACCCTTGTACATCTTGGCATGCCATAGAAATTGGCACATCTTAGCTTGTTTGACATGTCTTCATACCATCTGGCACATCTCAGCATGACCTAGCATTCCCTAACACACCTTGGCAGTCATGACCTGATAACTACCATCACATTTTTCCATGACTTGGGAACCTTACATTCACTAGAGCACCTTGGCACTCCCTAGTTGTCATGCCCTCTGTTATCCTCCATAATGTGCCAGGCTGATGAAGAGATCGGCAGAGGTAACCACAGACCAAGCTTTTAGTTTGGTAACTTGCCCTACCAAACCAGAGAGGGCTCTCTCTATGAAATCAAAACCAAGAGATGACTGGAATGTAAAGGATTTTAGGCTAGATAGCTAGGGTTAGGTGGGTTTTTTGAAAATTTAGGGACTTGGAACACTATCCATCGATGTTTTGTCTGGCGGGGACTTTGTCAAAGAGGTAAGGACTTCGAACTCTGTCTAGGATAAAGCACCTAAAATGCATGACATAAGCTCCCTAGAATAGAGTACCTCCTACATAGAAGAGTGTCCCCTACTGAAAATATAGAACCCTTCCCTATTATGCACTTTTCTTAAAGATAAATCTGTGCATAAAATAGTACTAAGAAAAACACCTAAATTAAGAAAAGTGAGCATCTAAGTCAAACTATAAAGTATAATAAGTATGGTTCTATATAAGTTTAGGAAACACTATAAAATCATGCTTTCATACAACAACAATAAGATGCCTAAAATTGATGCGATTCTTTCATCGTTGCTATACCCTCACAGAAAAACTGGAATCTATAGCATGTACCCTAAGGCTGTATTCATTTGAAGAAGGTGTAGATTGAAAGGATCTGCTGAGATGAAGTACTATTGAAGGAGAAACACCTTCAAAACAATAGATAAAGTTTTTTGTGAATTCAACCCATTTGCACACAGACCAAAGTTGCTACTGGGTACACTTCTCTGCTAAATGGAAATTACAATGTATTTTAGTGCTATTGAAGGAAAAACACCTTTAGTGAAACAAGGATAAAACTCTAACAAATATTGTCATTGTGGCCTCGGTTGTCAATGATCTCATCAATATAGGTAATAACTTCGATAATTGAAAAACCAAAAGGTGAGATGCATAGATAATTTGAAATGACAGATTTGGGCATACTTTATTATTGTTTAGGAGTGTTAGTATAGAAAATGCAAGGTAACTTGTTGCTTCTTTATGTCATAGGCCAAGGATGTGAAGAAATACATAAAATATTAAATAGCATGGTATAAGTCGATTTCAGGTTATTTTGAAACAAGAATGGAATTCTCCTTGTGCGGGTTCTAATCTAGTGAGTATAACTTTAAATAAGAAACTGATAGTTATGGGGTTGAAATTGTCTCACAATTCATGAAAAGTCCCAAATTTGTTCACTAGAAAGAAGTAGAACAATTCGTCAGGTTTATGGAAGGGAACCCCTATTTGCAGGAAGATAACTTGAAATTAGTTGGGCATATTATTTCTCACCTTATTGTACATGTGTGCTTTGAAAAGATAACCACATCCAAAGACTCAATAACAACTCTGGTAAAGTTTATAGATGTGAAACACTTCTGAGAAAACCGATCGCTTAGTGATAATTGAGCGAGGAATATGTCGAAGGATTGAATCTTGCACTCAATCATAAAAAGGAAGTTGGGGTATCTAGCATCTTGCTAACAAACTGACTCCAACCATAATGTGAAAGGCAGGTTAACTGCGAAACCCCTTTCCCACTTTTTGGTATTGTTCCCTCTTGAATTCCAACAGGTATCTGGCTGCTTAGATCCACAAAACTCGTGCCTGGTAAACTTTGCATGATACAATTGTGATGTACAATCTTGACACACACTCTAGTTTCCCTCTAAAAAACGGCAAGTCAAAATATTATGACAATCTTAACTATAGTTTCATCATACAATATTGAGGTATTGCATGGAATAAACAATTTAATATTAATGCACTAATGAAGAACTCAAAATAAACGAATTTCTTATTGCTACAATAGTGCCTCTTAGGATTCTTGGATAAAGCACCTAACCTGCCTGGAAAAAGCTTCCTAGAATAGAGTACCTCCTACCTGGAAGTGTGTCCCCTACTCAAAATATAGAACCCTTCTCTACTGTGCACTTTTCTTAAAGATAAATATGTGCATAAAACAAAACTAAGAAAAACACCTAAATTAAGAAAAGTGAGCATCTAAGTCAAGCTATAAAAGCATACTAAATATGGCTATATACAATATTGAGGTATTGCATGGAATAAACAATATACTATCAATGCATTAATGAAGAACTCAAAAGAAACGACTTTCTTATTGCTACAATAGTGCCTCTTGGGATTCTTGGATAAAGAACCTAACTTGCATGGTAAAAGCTTCCTAGAATAGAGTACCTCCTACCTAGGAGTGTGTCCCCTGCTCAAAATATAGAACCCTTCTCTACTCTGCACTTTTCTTAAAGATAAATATGTGCATAAAACAAAACTAAGAAAAACACCTAAATTAAGAAAAGTGAGCATCTAAGTCAAACTATAAAAGAATACTAAATATGCCTAAAATAGATGCACTTCTTTCATCACTGCTACAACCTCATAGGAAAACTATAATCTACAACATGTATCCCAAGGCTGCATGAATCTACTAATGGTGCAGACCAAAAGTATCTACTAAGATGAAGTATTGTTGAAGGAGAAACACCTTCAGAGAAGCACAGATAAAACTATAACATATATTGTCATTGTGGTATCAATTGTAAAAGTTCTCATCAATATAGGTAACAACTTTGATAATTGAAAAACCAAAAGGTGAGCTATATAGATCATTTGAAATGATATATTTGGGCATACTTTATTATTTTTTAGGAGTGTTAGTATAGAAAATCAAAGGTATCCTGTTGCATCTTTATGTCACAGACCAAAGGCACGAATAAATACAGAAAATATTAAATAGCATGGTACAAGTTGATTGTAGGTTCTTTCGAAACAAGAATGGAGTTCTCCTTGTGCAAATTCTAATCTATTGGGTATATATTTAAATAAGAAATTTATAGTTATGTGGTTGGAATTGTCTCATGATTCATGGCAAGTCCCAAAGTTGTTCAATAGAAAGAAGTAGAGCGAGTCGTTGGGTTTATGAATGGGAAAACCCTATTCATAGGTAGATAACTTCAAATTAGCCGAGCATATTATTTCTCCTCTTCTTGTACGTGTGTGCTTTGAAAAGCTAACCACCTCTAAAGTCTCAAGAACAACTCTAGTAAAGTTTATAGGTGTGCAACACTTCTGAGAAAATGCATCACTTAATGACAATTGAGTGAGGAATATGTCGAAGGATTCAATCTTGAACTCAGTCATAAAAAGGAAGTTTGGGTATCCAGCATCTTGCCAACAAACCAACTCCAACCATAATGTGAAATCCAGGTTAACTGTGAAACTGCTTTCCCACTTTCTAGTATTGTTGCCCCTTGAATTCCAACAGGTATCTTGTTGCTTAGATCCACAAAACTTGTCCCAGGTAAACTTTGCATGATACAATTGTGATGTGCAAGCTTGACATGCACTCTAGTTTCCCTCTAAAAGAGGGTAAGTCAAAATATTATGACAAGCTTAACTGTAATTTGATCATACACTGTTGAGGTATTATATGGAATAAACAATATACTATCAATGCACTAATGAAGAACTCAAAATAAATGAATTTCTTGTTGCTACAATAGCGTCATTCTTGGGATTCTCCAAGGAGCCACTAATTTATACACATTTGGAATCTTTACTTGGTTTGTAGAAAGATTAAGCAATGGTAGTGATCACTCTTTACCCTCCCATAGAAGGTCTATATAGGGTCAGCAATAAATTGATTTAACAGTGAGGTATATGCTTGAAAAATAGGAGTCTGACTCTTCAACTCTAATTTAGTGGTAAGGAAATATTCAACTGTAAATGCTTGATCTTCTACAGTGTAAATTTCTAGATAAATGGTTAGCGTAAATTTGTCCATTGTCCACATATCCAAAAGAACCATGTATGTCTGGACTCTAGTTGTGTGGAAGAGAGGGGACATCACATAAATAATCCATTATCAATAGAAAAAGTTAAAGCACAACATTCTATGGATAATTTTTTAAAATTTTATTACATACCTTAGAAAGTTTGAAAGGACATAACTGAAGCTTCCCTCTCCTTCCAAACTTCATTAAATATATCCCTTTTCCAATGCAGATGTGGCCTGTAGAATCACAATCGGCAAATATAATATGAAAAGTAAGCTTAATGAATTAAAGTAGCTTTGTTATACCTCAAGAAAATGGACTATGAGAAATTGGATTCATTCTCTACAAAAGATGATATAGCAAGATCTAAATACATTTTTAACTGAAATAAAGGTAAATTGTATTCATGCTCTGCAATAGATGATATAATGAGATCTAATGACATTTTCAACTCAAACAAAGCTAAGTTGAGTAAGCTCAAGCTCCAAAATGATGTTATCCAACTTCTGAGTGGGAGTTACTGTATATATCTAGCTAGAGGCTATAACATAAATATATTTTTTATATGTGAAGATAAAAAAATGAAAGGAATGTGAAATTTTGACCATCAACTATAAGTTCCTTTCAAGGACTAGATCAAACCATAACATTGTTATCAAGATAATCAACTCACCCATTATAGTATGCTTCTAGTAGTTTCATGATAAAACTCAAACTCAATAAACTTCAAACAACATAAATTAACCAACAATATGTCTAAGGTTGGTTACCTAAGGATTATATCATACTAAATTACCTTTTGCATCTAACATTGAAAATGATTGTGAAAGAAATGAAGACAAATCAATGATTATGATGGATGCCAGTGATGAAATAAAATAAAAAAGACCTTTCTTCTCGCTACTGATGAGCCTTCTATGGGATTCTTGGATGAAGTTGATCCTGATCTGCGTTCTGAAATCAAAGAGACGCTTTCTAGCTACTCTGATTTGACGGACAACAACCCTAATTCTTATGAAAATGAATATGGAAAGCAATAAGCATCGATGAATCTGGTCATGAAGAAGGTGTCTCAAAGTCTAATATGGATTGTATTTTAAATTTCTACAGCGAGCAGAGGGTTTTCCCAGTTGGGTTCCCTATATATATATATATATATATATATATATATATATATATATATTTTTTTTTTTTTTTTTTTTTCTATAGTGTGATTGTGTTTTATTTCTGTTCTATTCCACTACGAATTGGTAGAGATATATTTTGTCTTCATGCAACAATTAGTTTCAGATTTATTCATTCAAGTAGTAGTATAATTTCAAGGAAATTCTACACAACGGACAATTAATCTATGTTTTCACTTAAATCTTTTGCAAGTAAAATTCACAACTAAATTTTCATCCAAAGCTTTTAGGTTACTAGCAAGTGGTATCACAACATATCTCAACATTGCAAGGCACAAATCATATTATTCAATAAGGTTGAGACATGAGATACAAAAATCTTCCCAAGTTATGCAAGCAAGAAAAATGTTGACTTTTAGTTCTAAATCTATCCAACGAGAACAAAATTGTGCCATTTTCAACACCCTCTAGTCAAAGTTATTCCTGGCCTCATTCAACTCAATTAAGAATATGTCAATCTAGTTGAGATTTCTTCTTCATTTCATACTTCTAAGTTATATATTTATGCAACCTAATATATCATTTATGTTAAGTGATTATTCATTAAAAATTATTTAGTCCATCCAGCGCATCTACCTAATTTTCTGGTCAATTTCTCGGAAGGCTCTATCAGACATTTGCAACAGAAAATAGAAGACTATTTTAGTACCTAGTGTTATAAAACTCTAATCTAGAAAATGTATTTTGGGTTGTTTCCCTAAAAATATTTACAAAATTTTCAATCCAAAAGCCATTTCAGGGAGAAATTTAGTATTATTTTTGTAAAATTTGAATGCAACTAAAAGAAATTCTTCCTGTTTGCTTAGAAGATTCCTGCACCAAATATGAGTGAATTCATAGAAATTAAGATTTAGAAATAATTAAATTTGACTTCGCTTTTCCAGGACCATATATGAGTGAACTCACAAAACCTAAGATTTGGATTCTGGAAACACTTAAATTTCACCTCATTTATTAGGATTGGAAGTTCCTTGAGATACAAACATGTAGCATTAAGGATCTAGTTTGCTTGTTTAAGCACAATGTTCAAATTATAAATAGTGATACAAGAATCCTTGTATACATGCCTAACACAGTTCTTTGGTCACAACTAATGAAACTGAACTCCATCAATACATATCAGACAAGGTAGAATGTAACAGAGCATCTACTTTTCAACATATACTCTGACAAAAATAAACATCTATACAGTCATATAAAGTTGTCACCACACCAAAGAAGGAATTAAAAACCAAAATAAAAAATAGGAACAGGCTTGGATTGTTATGGTTACTCTAACAAAATGTTAAATAGGATCAATATGTTAATATGGAAAATAGTGTACTTGATTATGATTTATTGAGCCCAAGGGGTTAGCCCAACCAAATGTCATTAATGTTACTGGGTATTTGGCTAGTCCTATTCTAGCAAGTGCCCTGTTTGAAATCCCTTGGGTGAGGTGCACTAGTCAATGTCAATGGGTTTACTAGGGATGTCATCCATGAATGTGGGGAAACATCCATTGGGACCTAGAGAGTTTTTCTTGGAAAGAATAAAAATAGGATTTCCTAAAGAGAAATTTTGAGATGCATACAATATACACCCAGTAAAATCAACTCTATAGATACAAACCATAAAAGAAGGAAAAATACATATGCATTTACCTATGTTCCCTCATTTTCCCTCCCGCCATGTGAAAAGTGAAAATATGCTGCTCTTAAACTTAAAAGAAAGGATGAAAAAAATAATGAATTTTGAACCAGTCCTCCTTGTGTGGAAGAAGACTAAAAGTGGGCTGGAAATGCAGTGAGGTTAGAAATGAAACATACATGGGTGCCATTAATGGATTGAGGAGATAAAACCTTAACTCACAACTCTCTTCAATATCATTTTCCCTCCTGCCGTGTGAAAAGTGAAAATATGCTACTCGTAAACTTAAACTAGAGATCTGAGGTGTGTGTACTCCTCCCTGTGTGGAAGAAGACTAAAAGTGGGGTGTAAATGTAGTGAGGTTAAAAATGAAACATAACTGGGCACCATTAATGGATTGAAGATCTAATGGTGGGGTTTGATATCAATCTTCTATTGGTAAAACTTTAATTCACAACTCTCTTCAATCCCGTTTTCCCTCCTGCCTGTGAAAAGTGAAAATATGCTACTAGTTTTCCCTCCCTCAGCCTTATGAAAAGTGAAAATTTAATTTACAACTCTCTTCAATCTCGTTTTCCCTCCTGCTTTGTGAAAAGTGAAAATATCTACTAGTTTTCCCTCTGCCTTATGAAAAGTGAAGATTTAATTCACAGCTCTCTTCAATCTCGTTTTCCTTCCTGCCCTGTGAAAAGTGAAAATATCTACTAGTTTTCCCTCTGTTTTTTCAAAAATGTTAAAATTTCCCTCCCTAAAAAATAATAAATACAATATTTATAGAGTATAGAGTAGACATGTAGGTGTAATGTAAATATGTAAACAATTCTAAATATGGGCTTAGTTAAAGAATAATATTAATAATAATAAAAGTCCAAAGTATGGGGATGAGTGCAAAAATCTAAATGTTGCCTCAATTAACAATAAAAATAATAAAATTCAATTTGTTATATTTTGATTTTGTTATTAACTTGTGAATAGGTTTTGCTACAATACCATGAGCCAATGCCATGGCTTATCAATACCTCAAGCCCAAAAACCATAACTTATTTCACAACCAAAATATTCTATGACAATATGACAAGATTCTTAACCATGGATATTCACCCCCCACTTTACGGTGGATATTATTAACTTTGTAAAAAATTGGTTGGTTTTGTTATAATACCATGGGCCAATACTATGGCTTATCAATACGACAATGCTCTAAAAGCATAACTTATTTCACAATCAAAATATTTTATAACAATATGAAAATATTCTTAACCATGGATATTCATTCTCACTTTACCATGGATATTATTAACTTGGAAATAGACTTTGTTACAATACCATGGGCCAATACCATGGTTTATCAATACATGTGCCCAAAAAACATAACTTATTTCAAAATCAAAATATTTTATAAGAATATGATAGGATTCTTAATCATGGACATTGACCCCCACTTTGTCATTGATATTATGAACTTGTGAATAGGCTTTGTTACAATAGCATGGGTTAATACCATGGCTTATCAATACCACATGCTAAAAAATCATATCTTATTTCCCAATCTAAATATTTATAAGAATATGACAAGATTCTTACCCATCGATATTCACCCCCAATTTACCATGGATATTATTAACTTGTAAATAGGATTTGTTACAATACCGTGGGCCAATATAATGCCTTATCAATAACACATGCCCAAAAACCATAACTTATTTCACAATAAATTTATTTTTAATTTAAATTTATTTTATAACATTTTTTATTTGAAGCTACTAGGAAAAGGGTTGTAATTAGTTTTGAGATATATATAAACCCTTTATCCTCACGAGTACTAAAATTATTCCCATATAAATTAAATTAAGGTTCTAATAAAATAAAAAATGAGAATACTTTTGTATTTAAAGATGTGAAATTTATATAATACAAATATTAGTAAGAACCAACATAGATCGACTATCTTAACTAAGGATCCAGGTGATGATAGCAAGCAAAGTGAAGGGAAGAGAGGGGGAGGGAGATAGTGACAAAGATGGAGGGTGTAGAGAGAGAGACAGAGAGAGTGAGAGAGTGATGGGGGGAGACAGAGAGAAGGAGGTAGGAAGAGAGAGGGGAGAGAGAGAAGAAGAGAGTGGGTGAGAGAGATATGGAGTTGGAGGGGGGGAGAGAGGGAGGAAAGAACTATGACATAGGGAGATAGAGGCAGAGAGAGAGGGAGGAAAGAACTAAGGCATAGGTAGATAGAGGTGGAGAGAGAGAGAAAGTGACAAGGGATATATGGATAGAGAGAGAGGGAGAGAAGCGAGGAGGGGAGAGAGAGAGAATAGGTGGCGATAAAGATAGGGAGAAAAGGGAAAGAGAGAGAGACGGAGGCACAAAGATGGATGGGGGAGAGAGAGAATGTGATGGCGAGGGACAGAGGGTGGTGAGAGAGAAAGGGAGAGAGAGGACTAAGAGAGAGGAGATAGAGATGAAGTTAGAGGGGGAGAGAGGGAAGGAAGAAGAAAGACATGAGGGAGAAAGGTAGAGAGAGAGAGGGAGTGACAAGGGAGTGATGGAGAGAGGAGAGATAGAGGGAAGAGAGAGAGACGAAGAGGAAGAGAGAGGGAGAGAGAGATAGATATGGAGAGAGAGTGTGTATGTTTAGGGGTGAGATAGAGAGAGGGAATAAGAAAGAGACACATAGATACAAATATAGATATTATACAACCAGCCTAGATCCATCTTAACCTGGATCTATGTTATAGACATATTTGGGCACTGCAACCCCAAACTCATATGTCCATAAACTAAGGACTCCTTAAGTCCCTAAAAGTGTTGCTTCATACCCTAAAGGATCATGGTTAGCTGATTACATCATTTCCCAAAAGTTCCACCTGAAAAGCTACTCAGAACTGGCCAAAACTGGACCATATTGACTACTCCATGGGCAAGGTGCGATGCATACTGACTGCCTAACTGGCAAGGTGTGATGCATACTGACAGCCTAACTGGCCAGGTGCGATGCATACTCAAATGGCCTTCTATGGGGTGTGATGAGCGAGAATAGACAAATGGCAAAGATAGTTTGCAAGGTGGATGATCATGGAATCTTCTAGAAACTTCTCCTGTGACACTTGCCTCTCTGAATTCGCCCAGGGATGAGTAAGAGATCATGAAATCTCCAAGTGGAACCAAAAACTGTCAGTGGAATTCCACTAATCAAAAACCCAGAGCTGACTCACACACTTGCAAGACATCTATAAATGGATCCCTCATCTGAGAGATCTAGAGGCTGGAATTTTGTATTTTGTAAGGAAGTGTTGTTGGTTTGTTGGTGAGAAGAGACATTGCATTGTTGGGTGATTTTCTTGTTCATGAGGTGAAGAGGGCTTCTACAACTGGGAGGATGATGCTGGATTAGACAGCTGGGTTGTAATCCTCTCTTACATTACTATTAGTAAAGTTCTTTGAGTTTTCCTCCATATAATCTTGTATTTGTGAATCTTACTATTTATGAATGCAATTGTATGGTCAATGTGTTTCTGATTCTGCATTGTTTATGATGTTATAGATAGAGATGCTTTGATAGTTTGCTATTACTTTGACTCTATAGGCACTCTTTGAAGTAGGACAAGTAGGATAGGAGTGGCAAATCCTATCAAGCAAAGGAGAAATCAAGCTAGGATCAAAGCAGAAGATCCAGGTTGGTCCTCTTTTCTTCTCTTCCATCTATCACACCTAAAGGAACTCTTGAAAAGATTTCATAGTTTGTTTCTAAGGTAGCTACCCGTCTTAGTGAGACTAGCAGTTCGAATTGACACGAGTTTTCCTTGAAACAAAATGGCGACTCCGCTGGGGAAAAAATAGTTTGTTTTGTTTGTTTATTGTTTGCTTTATAAACTACAGATGGAGCCTGAAGTTAGCCAGCTAGCCTTCGAAACACCTTTGCTATGCAATTGCAAAGTAGATGAATGATGCTTCAGTCAATCTCTGGGTTGGTTTTGAACTGAACATCTGACTTACAAAGCATCCTAAGTGCCCTTGTGGTAGCTCAAAACCTCATCAGATCTTATCCTTATGCTTTGTGTTTACCATCCATCATTACTCAGGCTAAATCACTAAACTTAGCTGCAAGTTTTGAGCAAAAACCAAGCTCAGTTTCGCTCCCTAGCCCATCGCACTATCTGTAACTGTGCAACCTGGATGCATCGCACCTCCCATGTGTTGCGGGTGAGATGCATCCCTGTTTCCCTGTGTTTCAAGT
Organism: Pinus tabuliformis; assembly: GCA_031772625.1. NCBI lineage: Eukaryota > Viridiplantae > Streptophyta > Pinopsida > Pinales > Pinaceae > Pinus > Pinus tabuliformis. The sequence continues at coordinate 1,013,338,551 of CM062804.1, forward strand.
GCGATTATTGAGTGAACTATTTTTCTTCTCTGAAATTTGGTTTTTCTCCTTGTTTTCAGCTTTATTTAGTAGTTTTGTTGTACATGATCAGTATCTTCTTTCTAAAACCATCTTCCTTAACATTATTTTAGCCTCCATCAGTTAGGAATTGTAAATGTTTTTGTGTATTTTTCAATCATTTATAGTCTTCCTTTGTCGCAAGTAGCCTAATCGAACTATCGTTTTGATGCAAGTGTCGTAATTGTTATTCTGAATCAAAAGAAGAGTGTCGTAAAGTCTTCCTCTTCTAGATATTTGATTGTACTTTTGTCATTGTACTTGATTTGAAATTATTTGTAGTTGAAATGTCGAAAACAGTCTTCAATTCAAAATCGAAAAGTGTTGTCTTACTCTTCCTTTCATTTTGAAAAGAAAATTATTAGTATTGTCGCTTTGAAAGAAAATAGTTCAGATCTATACTTAGCTTTCTTTTTTGCCATTCACACATTAAGAAAGCAGAAAACAAATACATGCATGTGCATCTGCATTTTGACTACAAGCAAAATTTGATTTAGGAAAGTGAATTTAATGTGTGCTCTATGCTCTTTGCTGAAAGAAAATCATAATCTTCTTTCCTTTGTAGCTAGGATTTTCATTGCTAAAAGAACATAAACGACTGTTTATCATTTTAGATTGCATATTTAGGAATTTCACATCTACATCACGCGATGAACCTTGAAATACAAACTTCTAACCAAGATAAACTATAAAATAAACCTCAATCAACATAAAAATGCTTTGGAACCTAATGCAACACATCTAGAAGTCTAGGCTAGAGAAGTGTTCCAGCGTCATAAAACCTGGTAACTATCGTTTTCATCGTAGGTTGGATGATTCCTCCTCTTTGATACGACAAGTGCCAGTATGGACTTGTGCTCCCCGTACCATCAAGTATATATTGGGAGACCATAATAAGCTGATATCCTTTATCCTTAGAAGCCATGTCTGCCACCCTATCAATCATAATGCACTGAACATAGCATTCAGGAATATTGACTGTCGTACATAAGTCCTTGGCAATTTCTCTATCATTTATCATCAAGGTGTATTTTGCATTTTTACAATCGATTTGGTAAACCCTCTATCTAGACTTCCAGAGCAGTCACTTTCGTTCCTTTTCAACTCCTTAAAAGAAACGGTCCATCTAAGCAATTGTCACTTCAGGCTCATTAAAAATCAAAGGTGACTAGTGTCACCTTTAGCTTTTTCTCGACTCTTAAAAATTGAAAAAGCAAGTTGCGTCAAAGTGTATTTAAAATTTATTTTAATTGGAATAACGTCCCTGTTCCTATGTTCAGCTGAGGTTGAGATAATGGAGTATACCAATCAAGGAATCCCTCTTAGAGGGAATAATATTCCTTTCTCCTCTTGGGGAGATATTGGTTCTCCATATATGGCTACATTTTCCCTTCTGGGAATCACAATAGGCCTACCGGTCTGGCTTTTCTCGACCTTTGTCGTTCAAAACACTGTAATTCCTCAACAATCTAATCAACAACCAGATGACACTAAAGTTACCCCTTTTCCTTCTACTTCATTTGTTTCTCCTTCCCCTTCTTCCTCTTCGCTTGGTGAAACTAGTGACACTAAAAACCAAGTAGCTGAGAAGAGAAAGAAAGGAAAGGAGAAGAAGAAGAAGCCAGCTAAACAAGGGAACAACAATTCATCATTTAGCGAAAATATGCACACTAAACTTTCCAAACCAAAAACTCCATGCAGAATTTGCAAAGGGAGCCATTATCATCAATATTGCCCTTGCATCCCGCGGATCTTGAGAGAATGGTCTCCCCGGTTGCACCATTCAATGTCATCAACCCCTGATAGTCAGGTTGATAGCACACCATCAACTAGTGAAAATGAAGTCAACAGACAGAAAGGAAAAGTCAGAGTTCCATGTAGGTTATGTGAAGGTGATCATACTCTTCACCGTTGTCCTTTTCTGGACGAAGCCAAAAGCATTTTGGATAACCAACCTGCTCCACCACAGCAACTTCCACCTAGATACAAGAAACTCTTACCAAGTCCTTCACTAGTTGAAAACCCGATTGACATAACTCAATTGTCAATCGAATTGCTTATCATTGAAAGTGAACCTTCTAAGTCCGTACCGGACCAAAGTCAACCAGTCAAGATGGCAGTCAACCCAATCTTAACTTCAAAAAATCCACCTTCAGATGATATAGTTTCCAAAGAGAATGAGAACGACACCGTTCAAATTCTTTTTGTCGATACAGAGTCTAATGAACTTGGGGGCAATCCACCCATTCCTTCACAATAGGAAGAGACCCCCCCAGTTCATGAAACCTATCTGGACATTTATCCAGTACCTCCTTTGAGTAGTCTAGTCGTTTTCTTTGATTGGAATCAACTAGCGAAACCTCGCCTTCCATCTAATGTACCATTTTGAATCATAGTACAAGTTTACAAAATGATCGTGTCTAGCACAACCATAGATGAAGGGGCTTAGGTGAGTATCCTTTCCTCAACTGCTTGGAAAGTGCTTGGTTCACCATCGCTTTTGCCTGAAAAACAAAATTTGTTAGGCTTCAACAAAGGAACCAGTTGACCATTAGGGATCCTTCCAAAGTTACCGATAACTTTGAGAAAGAAAACCATTTATTTGGACGTGATGGTAGTCCAAGGTCCACTAGATTACAATTTTCCCCTTGGACATGATTATATATATAGCATGGAAGCCATTGTTTCCACATTCTTTCGAGTGATGTGTTTTCCACATGAAGGCATACTGGTACAGCTTGTTGACCAACTTTCATTTCCTGGTTCAAACACAGCTATAAATAAACCATCAACACTAAATGGTCTCTTCGCATCAACAATGTCTCTTCAACATTCACCCCATCCACCTAATTACCGTGAGTAGTTCAGTGAATGTGATGAAGGTTAGAGGGCATGCACCCTAGTCTGCTTCGGTAGGTGAACCTAGAGGAAAAGAGAGATTCTCTTGAAAGGTTATAATACTTGGACTGAATAACATTCATGTATAGGTTATGTGATCAGTCTAACGCAATTATTTCCTTTGTATGATTGTGAATGGAAGCTCACAGCATTCACCTTCGTACGTTATGTGATTGGAGGCTCACAACAATCACCTTAGTCTATTTCGATGGACAAAGCAAAGGAAAAGTTTTTTGTCAGTCGACAAAAATAATCCTGCCTAACCACTGGAACTTCCATTAGGTAACCTAGAAACTCTCCTTTTATTGAAAGACCTGGGGGCATGCAAACCTTTGCATGCAAGTGAAAAGTGGCCCTTGATTTTCTTAGTTTGTAGGTTCTTAACCCTTTAACCTCATAGGTCGGTCATTTCTAGCCTGCATAAAAAGGTAATGAGCACATGTTATAGTAGTGTTCAATCTCATTAAAAAAATAAATCTACCAAGAGACATTATCAAAAGACTGGTAAGAGAAATGTTCCCATAAGGTTCAAGATCGTTAAAAAATCAACCTACTCTGAGCACATGTTGGCACAAGGTTCAGGCTCATTAAAAAATAAACCCGCCTTTGGTAAATAACCTTGATGATCACTTTGCTATCTGCCCTTTTGAACTTTGGTTGTGTTCCTTTCATCACCTCCATTTCATTTGGCCGACCATACGCTTCCACTTGATTGTTTACCCTTTTGAGGAACATCTACGACGAGTGATTCTGATTGCCACCCTCTTCACACTGCCATGTTTTGAGAAGTTCCAAACTTACCTGGAACCAACTGCTACCTAGAAATACCACTCATTCCTAAAAAACGAGTCCCTTTTAAACTCTTTTTAGACTCATTAAATATAAAAATATTGTCGAGCTATTGGCCTTCCCAACTCATTAAATTAAGGGGAACACCATCCCTCTAATATATTTTAATCTTTTTGGACTTGAGGGATTATTAAACAAAAATATTGAGCACTTGTCTTTGTCGGCTCGTTAAAACTATCGAAAAGTCATCCTTTTCATATTATTTTAAAAAAATTTGGACTTAAGAGATTATGCCACAAAAAAAGACTGTTGGAGTCTCCTTTTCATCCATTTTCAAACTCTCTAAACATGAAAAAGACCGAGTTATATTTTTCATTAAACTCGTTAAAACAATAGCAAAAAGACTTGTCCACCTAGACAAGAACGAGTCTCACTGATGCTAGGCTTGCTAAACACAAAGCGACAGGTTTGCCCCAAGGGAAAATTATAGACAAAGAATGTGTTATCCTCCTCAAGCTTGTTAAAAATAAAGAGGTACTAGTCAGCAATGACTGGGCAAAAATGGGAAGAAAACTTGAAGAACTTTATTGGTAGCAAGTCGCTCTTAAACATGACAGTTTCACTCCATCACCATGATTGAGTTGGGTTGGGTTTTTCTGTTCACCGTCACCATTGGTCCATCGTGCCATCCATGGGGTTAACACTACCAGTCCATATTAGTGTCACCAATATGCTCAAGAGAAGTCATTCAGAGAGTTCACCATCCAACAAACACCTCATCCACTGCATTACATCCACGCTTCATTTTTCATGACTACCATTCTTGAACCTCATATCATCAGATCATTTTCACCTCCACAAAAATCATTTGCTCCATTTCGCGTTGTAGATGTGGGATACATCAAGGCCCTCTTACGACAGGTCACTTCTTGTCGACATCAGCTCATTATCCAAGAAGTTGACTTAGAAACAACCCTTTCAATACTTTGAAGCTTGCATGCCTCAATGGCAAGTTTCTCACTTGCGGCGATAGGTTTACATCAATGACCTTTGACCGAAAGACTTTGCGTGGTGTTTGACATCAGCTCATATATTCACACCACGTGAATTGTATTGTAGTACCTTGAGGGTCATCATCATTATCGGTGACTCCTCTCGCGTTTGTTAACAGCTCAAATTATTGGCTGGTAATCAAGCGATGTCTTTCCATGTTCGACTTCAGAACATCTTTTCGCATGGATCGACTTGTACATCGGCCAAAGATTGGACGAGTTTTGAAGACCCCAGATCTAGTTTCATCCATTCGGGTTGCAATATATTCAGGAAAATAAAGACATCAATTGTACACAGAAGCTGCACAGATGGTCATCTAAGCCAAGGAAGAAGACTTTTCATATGAAGAATCACCAGTTTGAAACAGCAGATGATTGTCTGTCCTATGTACATAAAAATGAATTTATAAAGCTGAGCATGGGAATGCCCGCCTCAGCTAGATCATGAAAATATATGATGATGATGTATTGTATTGTATCTTGTACAGGTCACCTTCAAGTACGAATACCTCGGATCCTCATGAATAAAGCATTTCACCCAACATCAGAAGATTTACGACCTCATGCTTTAGGGGGAATCTGTTATAGACATATTTGGGCACTGCAACCCCAAACTCATATGTCCATAGAATAAGGACTCCTTAAGTCCCTAAAAGTGTTGCTTTATACCCTCAAGGATCATGGTCAGCTGATTACATCATTTCCTAGAAGTTCCACCTGAAAAAACTACTTAGAACTGGCCAAAACTAGACCACACAGACTGCTCCATGGGCAAGGTGCAATGCATACTGACTGCCTAATAGGCCAAGTGTGATGCATACTCAAATGGCCTTCTATGGGGTACGATGAGCGAGAATAGACAAATGGCAGTGATAGTTTGCAAGGTGGATGATCATGGAATCTTCCAGAAACTTCTCCTATGACACTTGCCTCTCTGAATTCACCCAGGGATGAGTAAGAGATCATGAAATCTCCAAGTGGAATCAAGAACTATTAGTGGAATGACACTAATAAAAAACCGAGAGCTGACTCACACCCTTGCAAGAAATCTATAAATGGATCCCTCATCTGAGAGATCTAGAGGCTGGAATTTTGTATTTTGTAAGGAAGTGCTATTGGTTTGTTGGTGAGAAGAGACATTGCATTGTTGGGTGATTTTCTTGTTCATGAGGTGAAGAGGGCTTCTACAACTGGGAGGATGATGCTGGATCGGACAGTTGGGTTGTAATCCTCTCTTACATTACTATTAATAAAGTTCTTTTAGTTTTCCTCCATATAATCTTGTATTTGTGAATCTTACTGTTTATGAATGCAATTGTATGGTCAATGAGTTTTTGATTCTGCATTGTTTATGATGTTATAGATAGAGATGCTTTGATAGTTTGCTATTACTTTGACTCTACAGGCACTCTTTGAAGCGGGACAAGTAGGAGAGGAGTGGCAAATCCTATCAAGTAAAGGAGAAATCAAGCTAGGATCAAAGCAGAAGATCCAGGTTAGTCCTCTTTTCTTCTCTTCCATCTATCACACCTAAAGGAACTCTTGAAAATCTTTCATTGTTTGTTTCTAAGATAACTACCCATCTTAGTGGGACTAGCAATTCAAATCGACACAAGTTTTCCCTAAAACAATCTACCAAGTGCCAAAAAATATGTTTGCACATAGAGAGATTGGATCCCTCTCGGCACTTGATAGATCCGGGTTAAGATGGATCTAGGCTGGCTTAATAAGTTTGTAGTTGTATTTGATAAACTAACACTTTTTTTTATGGCTTTGTTTGAAAACAATTTTTCCATATTTGGTGTATTTATCATAATAATAATAATCTAATTTTAATTTAATTTTAAGCTTACCTTTTTTATGCAATGATTTTGTTGTTAGTTTATAGAGATAGACATGTTATACTTTTGGAATTTGAAAAGGAAACACGTTCTCTTAACTTGGATGTATTGAAAACATTTAAGTGTAGGAAAGAAACATGCCCTCTTAACTTGGTTGTATTAAAAACATAAGTGTTCTTGTATACTAGGTGGGTGGAAACAAGACAGAGTATATGGTAAGTGGATTAAATAGTTAAAAACAAATGTTAGCTAAGGACAAAGTTACAAAAATCTAACAAATAGGCTAGGGTTAGGATATTACTATTTTGGGACATCTAAAGTTGAAGGTACATTTTATGGAGGTGTAGTCTAAGCCCTTGGGTGTATGGCACATATTATGGGTATCTTGGACTTTTGGTGTGCGTTAGTGGTGTCAACTAGTGGTGGAGTGTCCAACTAATGAGTAGGAAAAGTTTTTCATTTACAAGGTTGGCAACAATCAAGTATTCTCCCTCTCTACCCAACTCTAAGATGAGGAGTGTGCATAATGGACTTATTATTGTAACAAATTGCAAATATTTGATTATCTTTAAGTTCAAGGGCTTGAAGTGGCTGCCTCAACCTACAAATATTTAAAGGAACTATGTGTTTTTCAATTAAACCCATGTGGTCAAGGAGATGCAAAAGAGGAAGGCCTTATGGCTATTTTTAAGGGGTTGTCTCGTCTTGTGGTAAATATGTAGATATGATGCTAATGGTCCTGATCTTAGTACATTCACATATATAATGTAAATATTTTCCTATCACCTTGCAGTGTGTAAATATGATAAATATTTTGTGGTTACCATGATGTACATGTTGAAGTTCCACTTGCATGATTATGGGAAACACTTCTCAGTTATCCTTGTGTACATGGGGAAGATCATAATTACTCTATGTGATAAAAACATCTAGTAATATTTTCACACTGAACATTATACAATAAACTTAACCCTAATATCTTAGTGAAGAACAAGTAACTAGCTAGGCTCTGGAAGGGTTTTTGGATTGACTATTAGTGAAACTCATTGCAGTTATGTGTGCTAATGTGTGGTGAGTGTTAGTGAGTGCTAGGGAAACATAAGGGAGCACTAGGTCAAAATGCATGGAAATGAATGAATAAGAGTGTGTGATAGGGAGTGTCAATGAGTTCCAGGTGTGGTAAGAGGGGAGTGACATGGTATGCTAAGCAGCGTTAAGTCATTCTAGCATGCCATAATGACATGCAGCCAATATGTGCTAGGTGCCAAGGTGTGCCAAATAGTGCTAGGAAGTGTTAGGGAGTGTTAGGGAGCACTAGGTGAAAATAATGCATGCAAATGAATGATTAAGAGTTTGTGACAGGAAGTGTCAGTGATTTCAGGGTGTGCTAAGGAGGGAGTGACAAGGTATTCTAGGTAGTGCTAAGGCATTCTAGAGGCCAGGGAAGCATGGCAAGGTGTGCTAGGTGCTAAGGTGTGCCAATGCATGCTAGGGTGAGTTATGGAGTGTCAGGGAAAAACAAGGGAGAACTAGTTTCAAATGCATGGAAATGAATGAATAAGAGTGCATGACAGGGATTGTCAGTGAATTCTAGGTGTGCTAAGGAGGGAGTGACAAGGTATGCTAGGTAGTTCCAAGGAATGCTAGAGTGCTAGGGCAACATACCAAGATGTTCCAAGTCCTAGGGTGTGCCAATTTGTCTCAGGGAGTGCCATGAGAACACAAGGGAGAACTAGTTCAAATTGCATTGAAATGAATAGATAAGAGTGTGTGATAGCGAGTGTCAGCAAGTTCCAATTGTGTTAAGGAGGGAATGACAAGGTTATATGCTACGGAGTGCATGTTACAGATCCATTTGAGCACATCAATCCCATCATCTAGATTAGTGTTTTAGGGCTCATCAAACCCTAATTTCAGTTACTTCATGCCCTAAACAGGTCACCCCTTTGAATGCCTCCTTCCTAGACATTTTCATGACTTAAAGACATCCAGAGATAGCCTCTAGAAGGATCAGCGCAGGTAAGCCCTTTTGAAGGTGCGTTGTAGAGCAGTTAAGTCCACTGCTAGGGTGCTTTGTAGAGCACTTAGTCTTCCTTTCACCTGTGCTGGGCAAGAATGAGTGAAATTCACATAGGGTTTGGGGAATATTCTTATCTTTTGGAGTCATCTAGAATCTTCCCTCACTTATCAAATCCTATGAGCTCGAAAATGGATGAGGAATGAGTTAAGGTGCATCCTATCCTCTCATCCCTTCCTCCATGGAACTAATTCTAAGTATGGAAGGCCATTCAATGCCTCCAGTAATGACAAAACCTCCTTCATCTTCCTATAAATTGACCACTCATCTAAGTGATCAGGGGTTGGATTATGTTGAATTGCAAGGAGATAATGTTGCTATGAGATTTGGCTTTGAAGCAAGTATTTTAATGCTACAATTTTGTCATGCTTTTGATGTGATGTGGATGGGATCCAAGCTAGAGGAATGGCTTTGAATCAGACACCAATGGTTGTAATTCCTTCTTCTATCTAATAAAGTGTTTGAACCTTTTTCCCATATGTTTGTATTGCTTCATAATGCTTATGTGTGTGAATTTTATCTGATTCCTTTCACTTATATTGAATAGATCGTATGCTTGATTTGTTTTTGTCTTCTGTTTTGTTTACAAGGTACTTCTCAAGTGAATTAAGTACGGGAAGGAGCGACAGAATCGATACAAGGGAGATGACAAGTTATCAATAACATACTCATCTCATATTTCGGAAATGAATAAAAGGCTCCAGCGTATAGAGAGGACCTTACCGTTGGAGAAAGAACCATAGAAACGATGAAACCCATGATTTTTTCTCATTCTCAGTACAAGGTCCCAGTCCTTGCCTACCAGGAAGATGCCCCTCTGGGACCTTAGGCATTCCCAACAGCTAGAAACTATTACCTTACGTCAACCTTCTGTTCTGCCACACATTACGCCTTCTTGATTCCATAGATGCCTTATCCACGAGGGAGGACGCCTTGACCAATAGATGATAGAAGAGAAAGGACCTGTCATTAATTCTTGCCAGGAAGAATTCCCATGTTGTGACAATTCCACCCAGAAGGTAATGAGCTACTCCTACAGCATGTCCCTGTACAATGCTCAAGGCTCTGGGCTGGATAATAGGAGTAACCTTCAATCTGTTATGGGCCCAAACAATAGATTCAATGAGTTCTTGCCAATACCTACGGCCGTTGAATGAGAGGAAAGCGAAACTATAGGTAAGCCTTCTATTTTCTCATCTTATCTATTCCTTATAGGAAAATTCTAAAACACTTTAAACTGTTGTTCTAGATACAACTACTTATCTAGGGAATTAGTATTTATCCGCAGATGCTAAATTCTCCAAAACAATGCCAAGGCATGCTAGAGTGTCAGGGCATGTTAGGGAGTGGTAGGGTCTATTAGGGAGTGTAAAATCATGCCAAGGAATGCAGGGGATGATAATGTGTGCCATTTAGTGCCAATGATTGTTATATGTGCCAGATGTTATGGCATGTGAAGATGTAAACTATGTTTCTTAGTTGTTTTATGGAAGTGTTGGATGTGAGCCTTGACTTGGTAACTTGTTAAGTGGGATGAGTTAATATTGGACATGAGAAGTGTAAGATGATCTATAGTCCATTAGGTGAACAAGGCATAGTCTAGTTGTAGTAAATGTAACTTGGTAAAGTTGTTGTAGTCGAGGCAGGACTTGGTTGGGTTCCTAAGTCTAAAAGAAAATAATGGTAATTATGAGGGAATGATAATTAAGGAGTGCCATGGCATGCCAAGGAATGAAAAGGCAAGCTGACATATGCCAGATAGTGGCAATGCATGACATGCAAAGTGCTAAGGCATGCCAAGTGTCAAGATATGCCAAGTGTCAAGACATTCCAAGTGCTAAGGCATGCCAATGTGTTCTAGGTTCTAGGATGTGGTGCCAATACATGCTAGGGATTGCCAAGGAAACACAAGGGAGGACTCGTTTCAATTACATGTAAATGAATGAATGTGCGTGTGTGATATGGAGTGTTAACAAGTTATAGGTGTGCTGAGGGAGTGACAACGTATGACAAGCAATGCCAATAGATGATAGAGTGCTAAGAAATCATAATAAGATGTGACAAGTAACATGGTCTGCCAATGTGTGCCAAGGAGTGTTAGGGAGTGTTAGGGAAACACAAGGGAGCACTAAGTCATAATGCATGTAAATGAAGGAATACGAGTGTGTGGCATGGAGTGTTAGTGAGTTCCAAGTGTGTTAAGGAGGAGTTACAAGGCATGCTTGGCAATGCTAAGGAATGCTAGAGTTCTAGGGCGACATGCGGCCAAGATGTGCCAACACATGTAAGGAAGTGTTAGCTAGGAGTGCCAGGGAAACATAAGGGAGAACTATGTCAAAATGAATGGAAATGGGAGTGCCAGGGAAACACAAGGGAGAACTATGTCAGAATGAATGGAAATGAACAAATAAGAGTTTGTGATTAGAAGTTTCAGTGAGTTCTAGGTGTGCTAAGGACAAATTGACAAGGTATGCTAGGTAGTGTTAAGGCATGCTAGAGGCTAGGGCAACATGCCAAGATGTCATAGGTGCTAGGGTGTAACAACACGTGTCAAGGAGTGATAAGGAGTGCTAGGAAAACACAAGGGAGAACTAGGTAAAAATGCATGGAAATGAATGAATAAGAGTTTGTGACCAAGAGTGCCAGTGATGTCTAGGTGTGCTAAGGAGAGAGTGACAAGGTATACTATGTAGTGCCAAGGAATGCTAGATTGTTAAGGCTATAGGCCAAGATATGTCAGGTGCTATGGTGAGCTATGGAGTGTTAGGCGGTGTCAAGGAAACATAAGGAAGAACTAGTTCAAAATGCATGGAAATTAATGAATAAGAGTGTGTGAGAGGGAGTTTTAATGAGTTCTAGCTATGTTAAGGAGGGAGTGACAAGGTTACATGATAGGAAATGCCAAGGTATGCTAAACTACCAAGGCATGTCAGGAAGTGCCACAGTGTGCTAGGGAGTGTAAAAGCATGCCAAGGAATGTATGGATGTTAATGCATGCCACATAGTGCCAAGGAATTCTAAGACATGTCAGGTTCTATGGCATGTCAAGATGTAAATTGTGTTGCTTAATTGTTTTAGACCAAGGTTGGATGTGATGAGCCTTGTCTTGGTAACTTGTTCAGTGGGATGAGTGAGATTGTACATGCATACCCTAAGATGAGTTACAAGTAGTTCTTAGGTAAAACAAGGCATATGTTGAATTTCCATGACACATGAGAATCCAGGTTTGGCCTCAGAATTTTTTATGCAAACACACTCAAGTGCCACAACACATCTACTATGCAGAATGGAATCTTCCATGAAAGAAAAAGTAATGGATTGAATGCACATAGTTTGGGGCCTACACATCTTCATATGTTAATGCTTATTATTGTGATATACAATAGGCATTTATATCTCTGGTGTAAGACTCCTATGGAGATTTCTATCCAACAACAACATCTCTATGGTAAAAGGTGTATTGTCAGAGGTTGCTCCATCAAAAATAGCAACCAAAAGCTACCTTACTGTGCACACAGATGAAGAATTAATAATATTGTTATCTATGAGTGTTGATGTGGAGGTATGGGACAAAATTACACAGGCAGCAAACCTTTTTGTTCAACCAATCAAGATCTAAAAAGGAAAATGTGTGATTATATATACATGTGTGATAGTATTTGGAGAAATGCCAACCTAACCCACAAATTTGTTGACATTTTGCTGGAGATGACCTATAATTGTTCCTAAATTTAATAAACATGTAAAATAGGACTGACTTTTCAATACAAAATATAAATTGATAGGAACATGGCCAAATTGTGAAAGTGTAAAATTGGTATGGTTTAAAGGGACCGATCCCTTTGAAAAGTCCTAAATGTGGTAATGAAGGTTGAGCCTCATTCTAGAACCCCTTTGGGCATCCATCTTAGTAATTGGTGTAGGATGCAACACTTCAGAATAATTTTTGTAGCAGTGATGTTAACACTTGTATAGTGACATGGGGTTGGAGTTGGCCTATCAAAGCTCATTGGTCTACTTTAGAACTTCTCTAAGGTGATGCCTTAGATGATTTGGAGTATGAGGGCATGATTTGATATTTAGTTTGCATTGAAGAAGCTTTGGAGGCTAGATATTGCAGAAAAACCCCTTGTTCTGAACAGGGAAGCACATGTCATTGAAGAAAGTAACAGCAAGTACACAGATTTGAAACTCAAATCACATCATTATATATTACTCTTTGAAATAATAAATAACTAAAAATTTCAAACACTACTATTCACTTTTCCTTTATTCTAGAAGGTACAATGAATCTGGAAACATGTACAGCAATTTCTCAACTTTCTTAACTCCTAATCCTAATGCACCTTCCTTGCATGGATAGATAAGACAATTAAAGTCTACCGCTAGCGAATATGATATGAGATATGCAAACATGCTTCCTTAGCTAAGGCTGAGAATTAATAACTAGGGAAGTGCTCCTTTTAACTGTGCATGAAAAAACTAAATAAAGCAAAGAGTTTTGCTACTCCAGGTGCCAGAAACGAATCCACTGCCTAAGGTAAGTGCTTTGCCCAGAACAAGATATTAAGGACTTAGAAACTTTGTTTCTTCCTTCAAGAGAGGTGTATGCCAAACAAAATAAGCTATCATGCACTATCCTCCAAATTAATTCAATTTTAACAAAAATCTTGTGCCCAGAAAAAGACAAGAGACCAATATCCAATAGAATTTGCTGACCAGCCAGAGACCCTTGTGCTCAAACAGTAAGATAATAAGGGAATGTCAACTAGGGTGGAATATTTCACCACCAAAATTGAAAAGAGATAGAAGCGATAAAACACTATCAGACCTAATGCTCAAGAACGAATGAATTAATCCACACTTGGTGATCCAAAATGAATTCAATCCTTCTTTATTTATAGATTTTGCAGAGGGGTTTCATATTCTTAAGTTATTGAGTAAACCTTACTCCAAACCCCAAATTTGGGTTTTTTAACCGCAGTTTCCCCAAAAATTACCCAATAATGGGTATTTTGGTGTTTTTTCCCCTTTATGGAGGACTATAGTCTACGGGGATGGATAGGATATTACGTCCCATTCCTCCTCAATTTGTAGAGGATGTTACATGGCACCTAATAAAAGAAACAATGCTTTAGTTTAGGAGGTAATAACTAAATGGTTATTTCTTTCCACATAGGACATACATCTTGCAAAAATGATCATGGGGTACAAATACTACAAAAGGCCTAAATCTTATTAGCATTGTCATAGTCCAAGAATAAAAACCCTTTCAAGTTTAACAAGGTCAGTACCACATACTACAAGCACAAATGAAAAATTCAAAAACAATATACTTATTCAATGAAAGAATGACGAATCATATTAGCGCACTTCAAATTTAATAGCTATTGAGTTGCAGTGTCAATCAAAATTTCTCAGGTTGGATCATAATTAAGTAATCAATGTTGTTTTGGGTCCAATTTGGGGAAAACGACGAGCTCTTGGTGACAATGGGATGATCAAGCTTTTCAGAAGGGAGCTCTACTATAATTTTCAACATACAAGCCATTCATTCTAGTGGAGGAGATATAGAGAAGCCTTTAATAAGGACCTTTCCAAGATCAATTTGGAGGAAAATCCATTTTCAAAGCTTAAACATAGTTCTAGATTCAAACAAGAGTAGTCATTTTTCAAAACAATTATTAATTCCCAAGAAATTGTAGCCAAGATGACATGTTGACCATTCATTCTTCTACTAGACAAGGAAGCACTAATGAAAATTCCTTAGCCCTTTGATCAAATATTTGATGTAAATATCTTGATTAGAAATGTAATAAGAGATGCAGTTTATATTAAGGAAAAGGGAAAAGTAGAGGGCCAGTTAATAATTATCTCTAAAAAACTTTCAATAAAATCCTAACATATTTGAAATGGAAAAGGATAACTCCATCGTTATTTTTTTCTTTAGAAACTTTGCTAATTTCCATGATTGAAGCATGTTTTCATGCCTTGAAAGAAGCTCACAAATGCTTTTGATAATGGTTGAAGCAAAGAAAATGTGCAAAGTTACACTCACATAGAGGTATGGAAAAAAATTATGTGGAGCTTGTTGTCCCAGAATCCAAACAAAGAATGGACAAAAGGTGAAAAACCAACTCAAAAGGTATGTGTAGCTTTTGTCATGCAGAGGCAGGTGTTAACTCCACACTCTACAATGAAGGCTTCAGGGTGCAAGTGACACAAAGGTTTCCATGCAGAACTTTGGATTAAAAGGAGTGGAGCTTGATGCTACATGTCCACTATTACCCCACTTTCTGTATGAGTTACAGGAGATAAAAATAATGAGATATGGGAGATACAGAGTAGATATTATTACTATTCAAATTTAATAAAAAATAGTACTATGTTTTCCTCAACATAAAAGAAACATGTTCCATAAAATATTTTCTCCATGAACCTAATTTAAAATTAATCTCTTCCGTTGAGGTGCCCAACCACAAATAGAAATGATGTCGATGGGCCAATTTCAGTTTAGAAAATTCACAATTAGTTTCAATTGTAAGATCTCCTATTTTCAGTTCAGATTTCAGTTACAAGCAGTGAAACAGGACTCGCCAATCAATCGCGATTAATCACGAGTTGGAATCTGCTCGCTCTCCAAACAATTCGATCTAAATATTTGTGAGTATAACTCATGTTGACCAAGTTTAACTCATGGTAAATGCAATTTTGACTTGAGACTTGCCGATTAAAGCAGGTTCCTGCAATTAATTCCAATTTATTCTTTTAGCCTTGACTCGATGAGCACGATTTTTTCAAGTTTAGGTATGCCGCATTGCTAAGAACTAAACGTCAGTCGTTCCAAAATTTATTTCTCATTTCTCAGGTCCAAAACTCATACTTTGAGACATCCATAATCAATCACTACTCATTATTACATAGTCCAGACTCAATATCGGGGAACTGCCAAGCATGTCGAAGTCCAGACTCCATATCAGGTAATCACCAATGTGTGTTCTATCCATACTCCATATCGACCCTCAGGCAGTGGTGCATCACCTTCAACGTGTGTTACCTTTAGGCTTAGCCACTTCACTATTCAACAATAGAGGTACATTGGCACTAGGCTTAAATAATAGGTATATTATTATATTGAAGTCTCAATGTTGTTTTCAATGGCAAGTTTCAAGTTTCACGGTTCAGCAATCGAATGTTCAACGTATTCCTATGGTTATTACTTTTAAAGCCTATAAATGGTGTGTAAATAGATTTTAAAAATGAACTAAGGAATGGTTTCATACCAACCATCAACCAAGTCATCAAGCATTCCTTCCTTGGTCGATGTCTTGCCGACTTCAAAGGATTTAACCATGCATTCAAAACTTTGGGTATTTTTGTTCTTCAAGAATTTGTTATTGATGTATTGGTTCAGTTGTCTTATGCTAAAAGAACTTGCAAATTCAAGATTACAATGCAATATACGTTGATAATATTTCCTTTAGGTAGCATTTCCTCATATATACCTAATTGTGTTTCAAGGTCATAATGATATATTAGGTCGAAACCTCATATCCTTTAAAACCATCCTTATTTTTTGTGAAGTTATATACGCCATTTTTAATTTTAATTTTTTATTGTATTTTGCAGGAGCCAAATTAAATAGAAGGCACAACTACGAATCTAAATAGAGGATGCAATTTAAACACAAGTCCAAAACAACAAAAATACCGAGGGACAAGGACTATGCTTGGGATTATTGTGACAAGATTCTTCGAGACCCTAAGCTCCTTTGCAAATTTT
Organism: Pinus tabuliformis; assembly: GCA_031772625.1. Taxonomy (NCBI): domain Eukaryota; kingdom Viridiplantae; phylum Streptophyta; class Pinopsida; order Pinales; family Pinaceae; genus Pinus; species Pinus tabuliformis. The sequence goes on from CM062804.1 coordinate 1,013,355,047, forward strand.
TCAAAGCGAAATGTAGTGGAGGCATTTATAGATTCAAGTACCATCTTGCACAAATACCCAACCATGATATAGGTATCTACAAAAACATTGACGAAAATGTCAAACACCAAGCAACCTTGGCCATTGATATGTTGAGTCAGCATAATGCAAAGAAAGAAAAGAAAAAAAAGAACTAGGAACTCTTAGAGTTGACAATTTTTCTTCCACTAACCCATTGTCATCTCCCTCTATTGAATCCTCAATGCAGTTCCCAAGTTTCCCACACATGCCTCCAAGTCCAAGTCAAACTCAAGGCCAATGAATCCTCCTACATTCAACATTGGAGGTGGAAACATAAACACCTTTTTTACTCCTCTCACAAAACCCGGTTCCTAACCTACCTTGGATACCACTGGTTGGAAAAAAAATATCCATAGTTAGGCAAGGATGGCCATTACCAACTTTTGGTACTATTCTAACATACCTTTCCACTATGCCATAAGTCCCTATTAGCAAGCTATGATTGATGCAGTTGTTGTTGCAGGTCAAGGGTTCAAAGCTCTTTCATTAGAGAGCATTAGGAAAAATTTTCTATTAGAAAGTGTTGAACATGCCATGCTTGTGCTATTTGAGTTTCGTTCAGCATGGGTAGAAACAGGGTGCACGATCATGAGTGATGGATGGACAGATCAAAGGAATAAAACTTTAATAAATCTCCTTGTATCTTATCCAGTAGGTACAATGTTTCTCAAATTAGTGGATGCCTCAGACAAGGTTAAGACTGCACAAGCTATTTGTGAAACGATGGAGGAAGTCGTTCAAGAAGTGGGAGAAGAATATCTTGTACAAATTGTCACCTACAATGCAGCTAATTATATGGCTACTGGTAGACTTTTTGAGATTAGGAACCCCACTATTTCTTGGACGTATTATGTTGCCCATTGTATAGATTTAGTTCTTGAGGACATTGGTAAGCTTCATTGGATACATGAGGTTATGGAGAAGGAAAAATACATAACCAAATACCTATACAATCACATTATTGTTCTAAACACGATAAGAAAATACACTAAAGGTAAAGAAATTATTCAACCTGCAGTGACTATATTTGCAACAAATTTCATATCTTTGCAATTTTTGGTTGAGTAAAAGATAAATCTGAAGAGGATGTCCTCGGGACCTGAATGGATGGCATCTAAACATTCCAAGACCCTTGAAGGCATTGAAGTTTTTGCACTTGTGTTTAATGACGGTTTCTGGAAAGATGTTGAAGAGATTATTGCTATGATGGAGTCCCTTGTTAGAGTTCTCGGGTACTTCAAGTATTTTAACTTTTTCATGTTTTAAATTTCATTTCAAGCTTCTTTTTATTTTCAATGTTTCATATTAATTTAAATTTGAAAGCTTGAACTTTTAGGATGGTTGATGGTGACAAACCCGCTATGGGTTACATTTATGAGGCGATGGATCTAAAAAAGGAGGCCATCAAAAGAAGATATGGGGATGAGGAGGAAAAGTATATGCCTCTTTGGGACATTATTGATGCACATTGCAATAGGAAATTGCATTCCCCCTTACATGTTGCTAGGTACTTCTTAAACCCATAGTATTTTTATGATAAGAGAAAATTTAATGAGAATGGGGAGGTTCACAGAAGACTTATGACATGCATGGAAAGGTTCTTCCCTAATCCAGAATTTCAAAGTCATGTATTTTCCCAACTATAGGATTATAGAGCACCACCTAAATTATTTTCCTATACCAGTGTTATACAAGAAAGGTCTAAGGTGTTGCCAGGTACCCTTTGAGGCTTGAAGGCTTTATCAGTTCATTAAATTTTTTTAAACTTTATTTTGTATGTTAAATGTTTTATTAAATTTTGTTGCCTTTTTAAGTTTTTACTATTTAGTATTTAGTATGTCTACTCACGACCCTCCCCACTTGCTAGGTCTTTGGTGGAAAAACTTTTGTAATTATACACCAGATTTGAAGAGATTTGCCATTTGAATCTTAAAACAAGCATGCAATGCTTCAGGTTGTGAGTGCAATTGGAGCATGTTCGAAAAAATACATTCTAAGAAGCGCAACCAATTGACACAAAAGTGCTTAAATGACCTTGTATTTTTCCATTACAATCTACAACTTCACAACAAGAAAATACTAGGTGAGAGCTTGCATTTGAAGGTTTCGTAATCTGATTTGGAATTTAAAGTTTAAACTTTAAAGTTCAAAGTCAAACTTAAATTCACATTTCAATGTCTCATGATAATGATAGGTTTGGATCATTCACCAATAGACCTTGAAGAGATAGATTTGCAAACTACAAATGCAACAGATTAGGTCCAATTAGAGGAGGCTCCTCTTTTAAGCCTACATGACTTGAAGAACTTTGAGAGTCAAGCAAGCGGAGGAGTGGGAGGAATCACTTCTAGTTATCACTCTCAAGAGTATTAGACTCTTAGTTACTGATTTTTTCTAATTAGTATGTAGTTGTTTGTAAACTTTTAGAAGCAGTTGCTTCTATTCTATGTAGTCACTAGTTAGGATTCATGACTCAGTACTTTGGATCATGTCTCGACTCATAACATATATGAGATGCTTATTCATTCATGATATTTTGGACATATATTGATATTATGAATTTTTTAGACATGGATTTACTGAATATCAATGAAAAATGTTTTTTTTTTTTAATTCAATATATGTGTATATTTTTATTTATTGAATTCACTGATTTTTTCCCTGTTTTTTTTTTCTGATTTTTCCCCAATCTGATTAAAACGCTTAGCTCTTTTGCGTCACCTATTTATTGTCTTTTTCGAGTCTAGTAACATTGGTTACAAGTTTCATTCTTCACTTATGAGTGCTAAGGTGTGCTAGAGAGTGTCAATACATGCTGAGGAGTGTTAGGGAGTACTAGGACAACACAAGGGAGCACTAGGTCAAAATGCATGGAAGTGAATGAATATGAGGGTGTGTTGAGGAGTGTCAATCAGTGCTAGTTGTCATGCCAAGGAGGGAGTGACAAAGTATGTTAAGAATGGGTAAGGCATGCCAGGGAATATCAAGGAATGTCAAGAAGTGCTAGAGTGTGCTAGGTAGTTCTCGGGTGTGCTAACATGTGGCAAATAGTGCCAAGGCATTCTAGGTGCTAAGACATGCTAGGATTTGTAGGGTGCCAAAGTATGCCAATATGCGTCAAGGAGTTTCATGGAAACAAAGGAATACCCAAGATAAAATGAAAGGAAATGAACACATAAGAGGGTTAATAAGTCAGGACTTTATATTTTTCAAAACGGGCATGCTAGACACACTAATAATATGTTCCAATACATGCCAAGTGCCAATATGTGCCAAGTGCTAATTTTTGTCAATGCAATATTATGCCAAGGAGTTCCACGGCATGCTAGGGACTATAGGGAAAGCCAACACATGATAGGGGAGTGCTATGCTATGCTATGGCATGCCAACATGTGCTTTGGCATCCTACTCATGGCAATATGCTCTAGGTACAAAGATGTTCCAAGACATGCGAGGTGCCAAGGAATGTTAGTGTATTGTTCCAAAGCATGTTAAGGTGTGTCATGAGTGTTGAGGAGTGATAGGTCTCTCTCATTAATAGAATTGATAGAGCTTGATTATGTATTAAATAATATAGTTCCTACACATGCTAGTGGAACTTTATTTAAAGGAAATTTGCTAGATAATAAACCTAATAGAGATGAATCATGTGTTGAATCATAGGAAGGCTATATTCTTATGACTTGAGGGAAATGATACACACTAATTACTTCTTAACAAATTGACTAGCTATTATAACCACTATGACCTTGGACACATAATGAAAAAGACTCCACAACAATGGTCTTAAATCATTATATTTTGACAAAAAAATATAGTATCAGGTACATAGCATCATAAAAAACTCATTGGAATGATCATTGATGATGAACATTTTTTGACCGTCACCAAAAGTAACCGAAAAGAGCATTGGTGAAGGTCAACAAAATATCATCACTTGAAGTGTCACCAAAGAGAGAATTAGTGATGGGCCTTTAACGACCCTCACCAAAAGTGTCACCAAAGAGAGAATTAGTGATGGGAAATTAATGAACCTCACCAAAAGTGTCATTGAAAATGGCTTTGGTGACAAACCTTAAAGGACCATCACTATATACACTTACAACAATGATTTTTTAAAGAAGGTCACCATAAGCGACATTGGTGATGGACCTTAAAGGTCCGTCACAGGCATGAAGCATCATCAAAAACTCATTGGAATGATAAATGATGATGAACATTTATTGACCATCACCAAAAGTAACCAAAAAGATCATTGGTGACGGTCAATAAAATATCGTCACTAGAAGTGTCACCAAAGAGAGAATTAGTGATGGGCCTTTAACGACCCTCACCAAAAGTGTCACCAAAGAGAGAATTAGTGATGGGCCTTTAACGACCCTCACCAAAAGTGTCATTTAAAATGGCTTTGGTGAAAAACCATAAAGGACGATCACTATATACACTTACAACAATGCTTTTTTAAAGATCGTCATCGTATGCGACATTGGTGACGGACCTTAAAGGTCCGTCACAAGAATGACCCTCACCAATGACCTTTTTTCTTGTAGTTTATGATCAGCCAAAAGGGAGGGTGGCAATGGGATGAAAACAATGAAGTCTCATCTGACAAAAGAGGCTTATAGAATGGAAATCATGAGGGTTAAAATGGAAATGAGTTCATTTTTTAGACAAGCTCGAACCATAGGGAACTATGCCTGGATTCAGTTTCATTTTTACACAAGCTTAAAACGAAGAACTATGCTTGAATTCTATTTCATTTTTAACAAGCTTGAAATGAAGAATTATTCTTGAAATTGGTTTACATGCCCCCAACATGATGAGATGGAGAGTCTCTTGTAACCAGACGAAAGTCACTGCAGTGAAGCAGGACGGTTCTCCAACACCTTTTTGGCTTTGTCCAGATAGGGACAAAGGTGAATGGGGTGATTCCCTTCACATAATCTATAGGGAAACTTAACTTTACCATTACTTGCATGCCCCCAAAGCTTCATTACATTCACCTAAATAGACTACTGAAGGTTTGTTTATGAGATCAAGTGAAAGACTCGACTAGGATTTTACGATATCTACTCAAAGACTCGACTTGGAACTTTGCTCCAAGGGACCCTGTTTCATTTTTTAATGAGCTTGATACAAGACAAGGAATTATGCTTAGATTCCTTGTTTCATTTTTTAATGAGCTTGACACAAGACAAGGAACTATGCTCATACTCCTTATTTCATTTTTTAACGAGCTTGACACAAGACAAGGAACTCTCCTCATGGACCTGTTTCATTTTTTAATGAGGTTGACACAAGACAAGGAACTATCCTCACTTTTCAATCACAACTCATAAGAGGTCATGATGGAGATAACTAGTTCCAATTCCCCTAGTACATGATGTACAACATCACTGAATTGATCATTAGTTTATGTAGGTATGGAACGGGTTGCCACATAATTAACCCATGGCAGGGATGATACCATTGGTACAAAGGGACCATTTAGGGAAGATGGTTGACTAGAGCCATATTTGGACCTAGAAATGAAAGCTGGTCAAAGGTGACAATTCTTCTTTCATGCAGGAAAAAATTCACTTGAAAGAGTGTTGAACAATAGCTCCCATGTCATAAACATAGTCACGCCCTAGAAGTAAATTGTAATCTAAAGGGCCTGGGACTACCGTCACATTTAGATAAACGATTTTTTTTCCCAAAGTAGTAGGTAACTAAGGGAGGATCCCTAATGGTTGACTGGTTCCTCTGTTAAAATCCAACAGATTCTGGGTAATAGGCACAAGTGGCGGCGAACTAAGCGCTTGCTAAGTAGTTGAGGAAATGATACACACAAATGCACCTTCATCTATAATAGTGCCCGATACAATCATATTACAAACCTATATTATGATCTGGAAAGGCACATAAGAAGAAAGACAGAATGTTGTCAGTCGATTCCAATCAAAGGAAGTGACCATAATACTTGGGGGGGGTCCCGTAGAAATGGGAGAATTAACCCCTTGAGTTATGAGAATGGGAGGATTTTCCTCTTGTCTTGATGGAACAGGTGGATTGCCCCCAGACTCATTTGAATATGAAGAAACAAAAAGAACCTAAGTGATATCATATTCACTCTCTTCGGGAAAGCTATGATTTACTGAAGGTGAAATCAAGTCAACTGTTACATCAACTTTTTGATTTGGGTCGGGTATAGACTCATAGGATTTACTTTCAGAGAGAGTGGGTTTAACCGACGGTTGATTTTGGTTAGTCAATTCATCAACTAGTGATGGATTTAGGGAGAGTTTCCTATAACCAGATGGAAGTCACTGCGGTGAAGCAGGATGGTTATCCAACACTTTTTTGGCTTTATCAAGATAGGTGCAAAGGTGAATGGGGTGATTCCCTTCACATAACCTACAACGAAACTTGACTTTGCCCTTCTTTTCATGAAATTTACTATGACTAGTTTATGGTGTGTCACTAGCATGATCTCCAGAAGTTGATGACATAGGATGATGTGAACGCGAAGACCATTCTTCTAAGATCTAAGGAATATCAGGACAATTTCGAAGAATATGGTCTCCCGCACAAATTTTTGATGGATATCAAACTTTGTGAGGCTTGATGGACAGTTTCTCATCAGATGTTGCATTCAAAGCAATGGTAGCTTGGTTGCCCCTCTGCGGAATTTGCTTCTTCTTCTTCTTCCCTTTCTTCTTCTTCTTAGCCACTTGGTTAATAGTACCAATACTTTCACCAGGCTACGGGGAAGAAGGGGAGGAAGAAATTGCTGAGGAAGAAGGCAAAGGGTCAACTTTAGGATCAAATGGAGGTTGATTTTGTCCAATTGGAGGTGTACTCGATTGTGGATAAATCACAACATTTTGAACCAAGGATGTTGAAAGCAATCATATTCGCATGGCAATGGTAAATATTGGAAGAAACAATGTAGCCATATAAGGAGCACCAATATTTCCGAAAGAAGGAAAATGACTAGGATTCCCATCAAAAGGAATTCCTTGATCAGTGGACCCCAGATTTGTCGCCATATGTTTCAACCTAATATCAACTAAGGAGCGAGCATGGTTGATGTTATCCACGGTCAATTAAATTTATTTTAATCAAAGTAACAGAACAAAACAAAAGAGGGATAATCTAGGCAAAATGTTTACCAAGCAACTGTGAACTGGAGAATATTTCCAGGCGAACTGAGAAGTACGAGCAAGTAATCTCCCCAAATGTTGTGTTTGGTGTATCACGGTGTACAAGGCGGCTGACTCGGTTACCTAAGGATAGATAGAAACCTAGTGTTTTCCTCCCATATATACCCGAAAGTATGTGGAGGCCTAATCTGTATAAGCGTTGTCTAATGCAAAACCACATAGTGAGAGCATTCCCATATACTTTACGTACTGTAACATCGCCCTATATACCAGAAGGTACATGGATGAGCTATGATATACTCACATACATGGAATGAGATATCACACTCGGGATGTATTGCAGACAAGTTAGCGACAGCTACTTTGTTTTACGACGCTGGAACACGTCTCTACCCTAAACCTCTAAATGTTTTTCACTAGGTGAAAATGCTCCATTAGGTAAATTCATATAAATTTTAAGTTGATATTCCCAAGAATTTTCCTTTTAAGGTTCACCATGTGATGTATGTTTGCAATTCCTAAAATGAAACTAATATGATAATCATTGTTCTCATTCAATTTAACAATGAAAATCCTTAGCTAGTAGGGATAGAACAATCAAATTTTTAACGAAGAGCAAAGAGCACATCGAATGCAATTTCCCTAGCTATTCCTTTCAAGCATTCACAAACTACAATCAAACATTAATCAAACAAATAAAAGTAGGGCTGGAAAAGGAGATAAAAATTTGTTCTCTAAGACATGACATTCATTGATCAATCAACAAGCAAAAAAGCAGAGAAAACTTGGCAAAAACACTTTCAAAAGGTGGGAAATTGACCTAAGGTTGATCAGCACAGGTCAAAGAGGGCCTAACTGCACTGCAGAGAAATGTATCTCACTCAAGGGTGCTTTGCAGAGCATTGTCCCTAACCAAACCTATGCTAATTTCTAAGAGGCCACTCAAGAGTCATCTAACCTCAATTTTTTACCAAAATTCAATGTAAAAGAGCTGAAATAAAGTCAATGAACACAAGTAGGGTCTACAAGAATGTCTTAGGAGGTGAATAAGCTATTAGGAAAGGTGATAGCTCCCCAGTAGATTCGCTAATTTTCTTTGGATAATTTAGAATCTACAGATAAATACTAATCCCTAGATAACTAGTTGTATCTAGAACAACAATTTAAAGTGTTTTAGAATCTTGCTATAAGAAATAGATAAGATGAGAAGATAGAAGGCCTACCTGTAGTTCCACTTTCCTATCGTCTCCCTTGTATCGATTCTGTCGCTCCTTCCCATACTTAATCCGCTTGAGAAGTACCCTGTAAACACAATAGAAGACAAAAATCGATCAAAGCATACGATCTATTGAATATAAGTGAAAGGAATCAGATACAATTCACACACATAAGCATTATGAAATAATACAAACATATGGGAAAAAGGTTCAAACACTTTATTAGATAGAAGAAGGAAGTACAACCATTGGTGTCTAATTCAAAGCCATTCCTCTAGCTTGGATCCCATCCACATCACATCAAAAGCATGACAAACTTGTAGCATAACAATACTTGCTTCAAAGACAAATCCCATAGCAGCATTATCTCCTTACAACTCAACATAGTCCAACCCCTGATCACTTAGATGAGTGGTAAATTTATAGGAAGATGAAGGAGGTTTTGTCATTAATGGTGGCATTAAATGGCATTCTATACTTAGAATTAGTTCCATGGAGGAAGGGATGAGAGGATAGGATGCACCTTAACTCATTCCTCATCTATTTTCGAGCTAATAGGAGTTGATAAGTGATGGAAACTTCTAGATGACTCCAAAAGATAAGAATATTCCCCAAACCATATTTGAATTTCGCTCATTCTCGCCCAATGCAGGTGAAAGGAAGCCTAAGTGCTCTATAGAGCACCCTGGAAGTGGTCTTAACTGCTCTGTAGCGCACCTTCATAAGGGCTTACCTACACTGGTCCTTCTAGAGACTATTTCTAGATGTCTTCAAGTCATGAAATTGTCTGGGAAGGAGGCATTCAAAGGGGTGACTTGTTTAGGGCATGAAGCAACTGAATGTAGGGTTTTATGAACCCTAAAACACTAATCTGGATGTTGGGATTTGATGTGCCCAAATGGATCTGTAACAGATACAAAGGGGGATTTCTACTTGATTCATATTCATGGATTGTTGCGTTTATTGAGAAAATTGTAGCTATTTAAGAGGAAGGTTGAAGATATAGTAGAAATTTTGGTCCAATCACAAGGGGTGAAAGAACACTTCAAAGAGTAGATGTTCCATCATATGATGGGAGTAGGTGAGTGAGAAAGGAGTTTGGAAGAGTCAATAAGAAAGCTTCGAGCTATTGAAAATGCAACAAGATGATGGAGCTTAGTGAAAAGGAGTCACCTTCACTGAGTGGGCCCGCAGGGTATTTTTGCGCAAAGTCTATTTTTAGACTATGTCTATTTTTAGACATATGGATCATGGTCTATGAGTTGCAGGATGTTGTTTATGGATCATTGGTCATGTTGGGAAAAATATATGGACTTCTATTTTTGGTTCACAGTGGAGTGATCAGAGTCTATTTTTAGACTACCAGGCTAAAAATAGAAATAGTCAAATATTATTAGCCCTTAGTTATATTTGGACTATAAACTTTATCTTATTCTCTTGGAGCACTTCAGTTCGAGCCACGGATGTGGCACATGCAGCTGATAGAAGGAATCATGTGGTTTCTTATGTGTTAGTTGAGCTATTGCATGGAGGACTTCAGTTAGAACTCATGCATGTGAGTTCTGTGGAGTTGGATGTGGAGTTGATGGAGTTGTGTTCAGTTTGACTTAGTTGAACTAGTTGTATTTAGTCTAACTAAAGAATACACTAGTGATGAGTTGTGTGAAATGATTTTTAATTAATTCACTAATTATTAACTCATAAAGAAACTAAAGAATACATCAGTTAACCCAGTGCATGGATAGTTCAACAGAGATATGTGTTAGAGGTAAGTGAAAGGGTGAGTTGTGACTATCAGTTGTGCATGAGATTTTGCACATGCATGGATTGAGTTATGCCAATGAGGACTGCATAGTGTGGGCCAATTTCAAGGCAATTGTAGCCTGTTCTCACGTTATTTTCACTTGGCATTGTGCAGTGGAGGCAGGCAAAGCAGCGGAGGAGATTTGAACCTGTGACTTGTTCAGATCTGAGCTAGTTTTGTGTGTAACAGGTGGAGATAGTACTGAGTACTTGTGAGGAGTATTGTACTATGTATTGTTACATGTTCTCAATCATTATAATATGTAGATAGTGTGGGGTTTTCAGCTGTATGCTTTCCTCGGGTTACATACTGTATTAATGTGTGCATGCGATTGATGTTTCATTGTTTTTTATGCTGCTAAATTGATGATCAACGTAGAGGAAGTTATGTATTGTGCATGTATTCCGAAATAGTGTATAATCGGGATAATCTCTAAGAATAAGTGTCATATTATTCAAAATTTCTACATGGTATCGGAGCTGGCAAATTTGTAGAAAAAGCTCTACATGGTATCAGAGCTGGTTGATTTGTAGAAAAAGTTCTACAGGATATCAAAGCGAGGATTGATCATCAGATCTATTATTCAAAAAGTTTTTACATTTTATTTCTTCAGGTAGAGTCTGTAATCGAGCCAGGTAGCTTCTGGATTCATCCTTCTTTTGGAAGGTGAGATATCCGATGAATGCCCATACAGTCAATCTCTGTATAAGAAATACTTTGTTCTCATGAATTTTAGATCAGAAGCGGTTGAGTTTTTGAGCTGGTGGAATGGCGCTCAAGAATAAACTCAGAAACATCAAAGCTAAGAATGGAGATGCCACAGATTGTCTGCAGAAGAAGAAAAATAAGCAAGCTATTGGATCTGCAGTGGGAGAGGCCTTAGCCTCGTAGTTTGAGCTTGTTTTTCGCTGATCGCATGCTTGGTATCAAGTGTGATGGGATCGGTATGATTCTTGGATAGTGGTGCATCTTCTCACATGACAGGAGATCGAGATTTGTTTTCTGATCTGGATGAGAAAGATCTTGGAGTGCACATCAAGATGAGCGATGATGGTAGATATAGTGTGACCGGTATCGGTACCATTTCCTTTGAGAGGGAGTCTGGTAAACCCTTTAGATTAAAGGAAGTGATGCTTTTTCCAGGATTGAAGAAGAATCTTATCTCTATGGCGATGTTAGAAGACAAGGGATATGATGTTGTCTTCAGCGAGGGAAAGGCTTTCCTGCGCAGCAAGACAACTAGATAAACCTAGAAGATAGGGGTTCGAGTCAGGAACCTTTATCAGTTGCATGTAGATGCATGAAAAGCCTTGAGCAGAAAGGCAACTGATGGAGACTTGGTGGTTGAGAGGGAGCATATATTACCTCTCAACATGCAGTGCTAGAAGAAGTCTCAGACAATTATGGAGGAGCCACGATTGGTGCAGCAGCTTCAGGAGGTTGTGGAGTAGCCACAACAAGGGAAGCTGAGAGGAGATTGAGTAGAGACATCTACTCATGCAGAGACCTCCAGTAGGGGGAAACTTAGAGCCAGGTGGGCTGAGGGATCGCATGCAGCCATACCTCCAGGTAGGAGGTGGGGTGATGTGGATTGATCGTCCCAAGGAGGAGGGGCAGGATCCTTGAGGTACCCAACCTCTTGGATGAGACCTTGCTACGGGAGCCCCAATGTGGAGTAGCAGGAACTGACTGATTTGGTAGAGACAGATGCGGATGGAGCGGCAGAGAGAGCAATAGTGTAGGGAATCCCAGGACAGCACATAGCTAGCAGGCTGCAGCAATGCGAGAGGCACAAGTGTTTTGCACAGTGCTAGGTGGCACAGAGAGGTGTGCAATGGTAAGAGATGCATGGAGATGTTGTAGTAGCACAGATGTCAGAGAGGGAGCACTTGTCAGCAGCAGGTAGAGCTTCAGCATCAGAGTATGTTCCTAGCCCAACAGAGTGGTTAGTTGGGAGTTTTTTTGTTCCAAGTGTTGTTGGAGCAAGTGGACCGGGCAGATGTGTTGCATGCAGAACATTCCAGAGTTTTAGGATAAGGGTTGCTGATAATCCATATCTTGTTGAGAGGGAGTGTTGAAAATGCAACAAGATGATGGAGCTTAGTGAAAAGGAGTCGCCTTCACTGAGTGGGCCCGTAGGGTATTTTTGGCACAAAGTCTATTTTAGACTATGTCTATTTTTAGACATATGGATCATGGTCTATGAGTTGCAAGATGCTGTTTATGGATGATTGGTCATGTTGGGAAAAATAGATGGACTTCTATTTTTGTTTCACAGCAGAGTGATCAGAGTCTATTTTTAGATTACCAGGCTAAAAATAGAAATAGTCAAATATTAGTAGCCCTTAGTAATATTGGACTATAAACTTTATCTTATTCTCTTGGAGCACTTTAGTTCGAGCCACGAATGTGGCACATGCAGCTGATAGAAGGAATCATGTGGTTTCTTATGTGTTATTTGAGCTATTGCATGGAGGAATTCAGTTAGAACTCATGCATGTGAGTTCTGTGGAGTTGGATGTGGAGTTGATGGAGTTGTGTTCAGTTTGACTTAGTTGAACTAGTTGTATTTAGTCTAACTAAAGAATACACTAGTGATGAGTTGTGTGAATTGATTTTTAATTAATTCACTAATTATTAACTCATAAAGCAACTAAAGAATACATCAGTTAACTCAGTGCATGGACAGTTCAACAGAGACAGGTGTTAGAGGTAAGTGAAAGGGTGAGTTGTGACTATCAGTTGTGCATGAGATTTTGCACATGCATGGATTGAGTTATGCCAATGAGGATTGTGCAGTGTGGGCCAATTTCAAGGCAATTGTAGCCTGTGCTCACGTGATTTTCACTTGGCATTGTGCAGTCGAGGCAGGCAAAGCAGCGAAGGAGATTTGAACCTGTGACTTATTCAGATCTGAGCTAGGTCTGTGTGTAACAGGTGGAGATAGTATTGAGTACTTGTGAGGAGTATTGTACTATGTATTGTTACATGTTCTCAATCATTATAATATGCAGATAGTGTGGGGTTTTCAGTTGTATGCTTTCCCCGAGTTACATACTGTGTTAATGTGTGCATGTGATTGATGTTTCATTGTTTTTGATGTTGCTAAATTGATGATCAACGTAGAGGAAGTTATATATTGTGTATGTATTCCACAATAGTGTATAATTGGGATAATCTCTATGAATAAGTTTCATATTATTCGAAATTTCTACATGAGCAAGTCTCCTAGTTGGTTCTTGAAATGTATGTGTTACTGGAAGACAATGAATTAGACAATTAATTAATTAATTGCTTTTTGAGGATTGTTATTGAGCTCTTTCATGTATTATTGTAGACTCTAAGTTGAACAATTTCCACTTTAAGTGACTTTCTAAAACTTATCCTCACACAAGTTTATGAATGCCAAGGAATAGGACTGACCGGTTATATTTTCGGAAAAGAATGTTAAATATATCTATTTCAAGAGGAATAATAATTTCTTGATAATTTATTTTAATAAGTATTTTCCATCCTCAAAGTTTAGTATCATCGTGATTGTATCAATTAAAACAGGGAAAACTACACAATACTTCAAGATATTTGCAGATATGCCAAAGAAGTTTCTTGGGGTTTTGATATTCCAATTTTTAAGGGCATGATTTCATTTTTTTTGGATAGAGCATGCAAAGTTTTCAAATTGAATGAATACAAGTTATTGTTTACCCTACTATTTAAACGTAATTTATTCCTAACATTTTAAGTCTTGGAAATATGGAGATGGTGACTTATTTCTAAGAAATAAAATTTCATTGAAAAATCATTCCAAATATAGTGGATAACTTTGCAAGAAAGTTGCCATATCTCTTGGTAGTTGATATCATGATCAGCTCATTTCTCTTTGTGGTAGTTATGGAATACTTCAAAACTACGTGGAATGGGGATGGAATTGCTTGATGTATCTTTGGGATTCCCCTAAAGAATAAAATCCAATGAATTTCAGGTAGTGTAGGAACATTACTATTTAGAAAAACTATATCAATTCTTGTGCCACAACCAAAACAAAGGGTTCAATTTGTGATCTATAAGAGATCTTAGCCCAACCCCAAAAGGAAAATCCACACCTGCATAGATCCTCCTTCATAACAGGAGAATACAAGAGTGAGAAAGGAGTTAAGAATGGTCCATAAGAAATCTTGGGGGGGAATCCTCATCGATCTACCCTCCCATGCGCATATGCAGATATTTTGGAATAAAAGAGCTTTGAACAATATTTAACTATATATCTATAATATTTATCTAACTTCTATCTAAACATAGATGATTTCCAATCTAAAGTTCATATACTTTGTAATCTATGAAAAAATACCTTTATTTACTATCTAAATAGTAATGATTTCTTATCTAAAGTTCATATACTTTGTAATTTGTGTAAAATACCTATGGAATTCACTTCACACAATAGTCTTGTATTGGTGTTATATCAAACTTAGCTGAGGCATTCTACCGAACAAAATGAAAAATCTATGCTTCTTGTGCACATGCAATCATGGCTCAACACATACATATTTGTTCAGAATGAAAAAGTGGAGTTGAATTGTTCTAGCCACATTGTGACCTTAATAATCCTCAGTTGTCAAACTTGACCCATTTTTTTATGAATATTGTATGGTAGTTGAAGGGACCCAATGTTGGTCTTTTATGTTTGAGGGAAGGTCGTAGATCAATAGGTTTACCAAGGAATGTGGAGAAAATCCCTTCATGGATTCAGAAACAATGCTCCTATATTGTGTTGGGATTCATGGGATGCTGGAATATATGCTCTCTAACTTCGTCCCAATGAAAATTTTGGGTATGGAAGCTTTCATTGATGCTTTGTATTGTTCTATCATTGCATCAATTGTGACAAATTTAATGAACCTAAGGATAAAGAAACTTCATAAATGTAAATAGGATATGATTCTGCTTCAGAAGTAAATTTTTTACTTTTTCGTTGCCTTATTATGTGATAATATTGGCTTATAGGAAGATTCGCAGTTGCCAAGTAATAAACATAATGTCCAAGATATAAGATCCCAAGGTGAATATTGTGGCATTTACCGTGATTCTTGAGTAGTCAAAGATCTATCTAATCTATATCGACCTTAGGAGTAGATAGATTAAGAATTGTTACTTTAGAATCTATAGAGAAAATTGACAAGAATGATAAGATCCATGGCAAATAGAAGGAAAACCCATTTCTAAAGTATCATTTTAATTTTAGATTCACCAAATATTTTAAACCTCTCTACAACTGTGGTCAGAATTTATGAACATTATTTGGAAGAAAACCATTTGGCATATATATTGCATGACTGTTATGCCATAAAACTGAATATTTGACGATGGAAATCTCTCGATGAAAATGCAAGAATGTGCAAGTGAAAATCCCTAACATATCTTTATATAGTAGTGGTATCTTATCCCTTTAGGGTGCATCTAGGAGGAGTAGTAGTTATTCAACTATATCTATATGCCTATAGGAGGTACATGAAACAATGCCAAAGAATCTCATAATGTAATCATCAGATTAAATCTTTTCCAAAATTGTAGCACAACCTTCAACATAAATCTGTTAATGGAGATATATATAGAGAAAAGAAATTCAATATTAAGATCAATGTCTTGCGTTGCAACAAAAAAACTAGTCTTAAAAAGTATATGGATTACTTGGGAAGCATGAGAGGATTTAATATCATAATAGAGAGACATTAGTCTCAGACGGAGCGGGTAGAATAAGCAAGACTAAAGCATTAAAGACCATTTCATCTTATAAATAATGGTGTTGATTCATTTATATGAGCCTTGTTGAGATTTGGCATTATGGATTGTATGTCCATGGATATCTGCTTCGAAAAGTCTTCATTGTTGAATTGATGAGACCTTCTGACTGGAACATTTGATGCATATCTATGAAGGCTCGGTAAAACTAATTCCAACCTCCATATTAAGGTTGTGATGGATGAACCTGGGAATATGTTTCCTTATGTGTTTGACTCCCCAACAAAAGAGGGAGTTGGTTGCTGAAATGGATAAGAAGAATCTTGGATTGATGCCCTATTTGGAACTGGAAGTCTAAAGTTTCCCTTGGGAAAGGAAGAATGGTATCATGTTAATTTTAGGTATGTTCTATGCTAGAGCAATTTATTTAATTTCTGGAAAGGAAGAATGGTATCATGTTAATTTTAGGTATGTTCTATGCTAGAGAAATTTATTTAATTTTTTTCCATATTAGCAATCACATCAGCATAAAGTAAACTGTATATAGAACATAAATATAAATCGCAGAAGACAAGCCAAGATAAGAGGACACAAGATGTGGCGCAAGCCAAGGACAAACCCCACAATGTGTGGGGAAACCCTTCATCAATTCTTCTTTTATGTTCTTCAAATTTAAGCAGAGAAAGAGAGAGAGAGAGAGATAGTACATTTACAACAGAATTCAACACTTTGACTTATCTAGATCATTTCATCTAACGATGAGATCAGTTGAAGACATTCTGCTTCAACTGATTCTTCTTCTTCAACTGATTCTCAAGGTGTTGATGGCGATTGTAGCATAGGTGTCTCCCGAATATATATATATATATATATATATATATATATATATATATATATATATATATATATATATATATATATATATCCATTACTGAATAACATAGTAATCTTTATCTAGGGCACCATCTCCTTCACCAAAAACCCAAACGTGGAGTGGAGGAGACCACTTAAAGATGTTGTGTGAAATGACTTCAAGTCCTCTCCTATTTATACTAAAACATATAGCTTGAATAGACATTACGTTTGGGCTTCTTGAGCCTATGTAAGAGTTGGTCGTCTCGATAATAATTAGATAATCAAAATAAATTCATATCTCCATAATTACTTATCGGAATCGGATGATCTTTAGATCAATCCTACACCTCTCGACAAGAGGGATCCAATAAAAGTATCAGTTGCCATAAATAAGTTGACCCACATGGAGTTTTGCCCTAGTTTCCAATTTAACACTCCCTCTCAACTAGGGAGAACTCCATCCTTTGATCTATATGTCCGACTGTACTATCTCTACCATTAGTGCCCTGTACTACTCTGCTCAGCTCTGCTTAGCTCTGTTGGCTCTGCTAGCTCTGCTCTACTCTACTCAACTTTGCTCAACTTAGCTCTGCTGAACTATGAAGAAGAAGAATTGATCGAGAATGTCTCATATCATTCTCCACTGACCTAAAGTCAGTCTCAGAGTGCGTACCACTGGTCCCAGACCAGTCTCAACTGACCCAAAGTTACCGTAATAGTGGGTACCACTCCTACCACTGGTCCCAGACCAGTCTCAACCGACCTGAAGTCAGCATCATAGTATGTACCACTCTCACTGGTCCCAAATCAGTCTTGCACTAACACGAAGTCAGTCTCAAAGGATGTACCACTGGTCCCAGACTAGTCTCAATCGACCCAAAGTCAGTGTCATAGTAGGTACAACTCCTACCACTGGTCCCAGACTAGTATCGCAGGCTTAGAGAGTGTACCACTGGTCCCAGACTAGTCTCAACTGACCGAAGTCAACGTCATAGTATGCACCACGCTCACTGGTCCCAGACTAGTCCTGCACTGACACAAAGTCAGTGTCAGAGTATGTACCACTGGTCCCAGACTAGTCTCAGCTGACCCGAAGTCAGCATCATAATAGGTACAACTCCTACCACTAGTCCCAGACTAGTATCGCAGGCTCAGAGAGTGTACTATTGGTCCTATACCAGTCTCAACCAACCCAAAGTCAGCGTCATAATATGTACCATTCTCACTGGTCCCAGACCAGTCCTGTACTAACACGAAGTCAGTCTCATAGTATGTACCACTGGTCCCAAACCAATCTCAACTGACCCGAAGTCAGCGTCATAGTAGGTACAACTCCTACCACTGGTCCCAGACCAGTATCGTAGGCTCAGAGAGTGTACCACTGCTCCCAGACTAGTCTCAACCAACCTGAAGTCAGTGTCATAGTATGTACCACTCTCACTAGTCCCAGACTAGTCCTGTACTGACACGAAGTCAGTCTCAGAGTATGTACCACTGGTCCCAAACCAGTCTCAATTGACCTAAAGTCAGCATCATAGTAGGTATAACTCCTACCACTTGTCCTAGACCAGTATCATTGATCCCAGATCAATGGAGGTCATCCTAGCGTAGGGAGTATGGTAGAGATAGTAATGTGTCCATCGGTACTACTATGGTCCCTAACTTCATTTCCCTACTCATTGATCAGATGAGAGGTACTTCCCATGAGTCCCAGACTGCATGGGTAGGATGCCTCGACAGGAGAACTAATCAATCCTATCCTCACAGGAGAACACATCAATCCTGCTACAATCGCCATGGAGAACACATCAATCCTGCTACAATCGCCATGGAGAACACATCAATCCAAGCCTCACGAGAGAACACATCAATCCTGCTACAATTGCCATGGAGAACACATCAATCCAGGCCTCACAGGAGAACTAATCATCATGCTACACAGGAGAGCGAATCATCCTGTTCCGCAAGAGAGCGAATCATCTTATCCCACAAGAGAGTGAATCATCTTGTTCCAGTGCGCACCACCAGGGGAGGGTGAGTCACCCTGTGGTCGTATGTTGCTCCAGTAAGAACTGTAAGCCCTCAGAGCTCCCAGAGCTCAATGCATGCAACATGCAGGACCCTTGTACATGGGTTTCTTGACGACTCCAAGTCGTTTGGGAAAATCACAGATTAGATCTTTCCTCAGGGCTTTGACAAGGTGTATTGACCTGTACATCATCTTAATGTGATGGAGCCTCCTTGCTCATCAACTTACCATATCCTAGATGATGTTTATCTGCTGGAGAAATCAACGAATACAGGATTCCTCAATAATCAAATCCCACCTCTGGTTGTTACAGAGAATCACAGTGGTATGTGATTGAACAGCTCACTGAAGAGTTTCCCCAACTATGTAGCTTCATACAAGATCATACTTGTAGATATGTATCTGGTCTCGGCGATGCTTATGGCAACCGACTTCTGCTTCCTGCTCATCCATTATATCAAAGTAGAATCCAAAGAGAAACAGCACTAAAAGGTGCTCCAATGATCCTCCAAATTATCTGCCTAATCAGCATTCGAATAATCATGCAGTTTCATATTTTTAGTAGTGTATCTCAATCCATGAGAGATTGTGTCCTAAAAACATCTCAGAAGATTCTTGGCACCAATCTAGTGAGGCTCAACCAAATATGAGCTCACAATGCTAACTTCAAAACATATGTTCAGATGAAGGTTCACCAAGAACATCAACACGAATGAGTTTTTGAAACTCATAGGCATTTCCTAAATCTGGTTTGACATCACTACCATATAACTTCTAAAAGTTAAGATCCTTGAGGTAGTCACAGGCTAGCAGTTTATCATTTCACATCTGGAATCCAACTCCCTCTTACTTCTGCAAGTGAGAGGGCCTACATAGGTCGTTCTCATAAGGTGCTGGTATGAGAGGTCTATCATCCATAACCATCAGATGGTTTGGATCCGTTTCACTCCTAGTGAATCTCAGCTTTCTCAGACAACTATTGATCCTCTCATACTATGCCCGGGGTGTTTAGCTTCAAGCCATAGAGGGCTTTCTTCCACCTACATATGTGAGATTCCTGATTATCAATCTCAAGCTCCTCGGGTTATTCCACACCTGTGGACCTGCTACATGAGGGGAATGGTACCCTTGTAAGATTTTCCTTCGGTACATCTCAGACATGTACTTTCATGCTCCTTTTGAATTCAGGCATCCCTGTTACTATCTGACTCATAGACCTTCGGTGCTACATGACAATGGACATGGTCCCTAATGGACTCCCTGCAATTTGATACAACCCTGAACTCAAAAGCATCTTTGAAAATTCTATTTCCAAATACGTACCTTTCCATCGACGAGTGCCACCCTGAAACCTTTGACTTCCATTTTCGAGATGGACACCAGGTTCTTCTTGCAATCAAATACATAAAAGTGATTATGGGGTTCCATTCTTTCTTTGAAGAGTCGACCATTTCCTTAATGACCTGTATTACTAGTCATTACTTTGATCATTGAGGATGTCCCTGGAATGATTGTTATCTTCATCAAGAGATTTGTTTTTTCCATTCAGACACTCCTTTGCATAACGGCTAAACTTAATGCAACCAAGGCATCCGCCTTACCTTCCACCCTTAGATACGAACTTCCCAATGAAGTGATCTTTAGATGGGCCATCAAAAACTTTTGTTGTTCCATTCTGATAACTTTCTTTGCTTCAACTTCACCCTGGGTGAATTATGAGGAAACCGTTGATCCTTATGTCTTGTCCCAACTAACTTTGGTGATTGCTCTTTCACTCTTGCTTGGGCATTGTCTTCACCTCAGCTCTGATACCATGTTAATTTTAGGTATGTTCTATGCTAGAGCAATTTATTTAATTTCTTTTCCATATTAGCAATCACATCAGCATAAAGTAAACTGTAGATAGAACATAAATATAAATCGCAGAAGACAAGCCAAGACAAGAGGACATAAGATGTGGCGCAAGCCAGGGACAAACCCCACAATGCGTGGGGAAAACCTTCATCAATTCTTCTTTTATGTTCTTCAAAGTTCAGCAGAGAAAGCAAGAGAGAGATAGTACATTTACAACAGAAGTCAACACTTTGACTTATCTAGATCATTTCATTTAACGATGAGATCAGTTGAAGACATTCTGCTTCAACTGATTCTCAAGGTGATGGCTTCACCTATCATAGTGCTGCATCTAGGTCCACTTGCTGCACCACTGCATATTGCACCATACTAAACATGATTATCATCATGTTGTCCTTCATGTCCATGATCTCATTGATCATGTTGTTGTCCATGCTCCATGTCATCATGCACCTATGCTGCCCATCATGCTGCTCATAATGCTATTGTTTATTGATGCCTCATCATACAGCCATATGCACATCAGCCTTAGCTGCTTGCTATGGCTTGCAACCTAGCAAAGCAGCTAGGCTATAGTTCCATGCAATACTCTATGTAGTCCCATTATTTTCCATATAGGGTTTGCTCAGCTTGACTGCGTTCATATGTGCTATATTATTTCCTATGTCCTGATCATGAACCTTGTAGATATTACCACTGTGTACCAATATTGACTGCGTGGCATATTACATTACCTGTGTTCCATTTATATGACAGCATTTACATACATATGATTCCATGCACAGTGTATAGGTCTCACCATGAACAGGCCTATGCTATTTTGTTGTTCCTTATGACTGCATTTCACCATAATTCCATTGCGTTCACCATAACTGCATGTTATCTACGCTGCCAGATTCAAGTGTATGTTGTGTGTATACGTAATGACCAGCGTATAGGGTTTCATCATATTGTTGCAGCTGTGTTCCAATATGTATTGTCCTTCCATTATAGCGTATTTATGCCCAACATATATTCTTTCTATGACCAGCATTTCTATGCCCAGCGTGAAGATGTTGACTGCATTCCTTCCATTATTTATGCCCAGTGTATATCTGTATGGCATTATATTCTTCATTGCTGAAGACGTTGACTACATTCCTTTATTTATGCCCAGCGTATATCTACGTGGCATTATATTCTTCATTGCTGAAGACGTTGACTGCGTTCCTTTATTTATGCCTAGCGTATATCTGCATGGCATTATATTCTTCATTGCTGAAGACGTTGACTGCGTTCCTTTATTTATGCCCAGCGTATATCTACATGGCATTATATTCTTCATTGCTATGCGTAGTCTTCATTGCTGCGTATATGCTAATGCTTCCATGACAGCGTATGATCATGTACAGCGTAGGTGTCTCCCGGATCTGTGTATATATATCTTCATTACTAAACAACGTAGTAATCTTTATCCAGGGCATCATCTCCTTCACCAAAAACCCAAATGTGGAGAGGAGTAGACCACTTAAATATGTTTTGTGAAATGACTTCAAGTCCTCTGCTATTTATACTAAAACATATAGCTTGAATAGACATGGCGTTTGGGCTTCTTGAGCCTACATAAGAGTTGGTCGGCTTGATAATAATTAGATAATCAAAATAAATTCATATCTCCATAATTACTTATCGGAATCGGATGATCTTTAGATCAATCCTACACCTCTCGATGAGAGGGATCCAATAAAAATATCAGTTTCCATAAATAAGCTGACCCACATGGAGTTTGGCCCAAGTTGCCAATTTAACATATGAATATTCTATTGTAGGTCTATGATCATCATGTGCAGGCAGCCAATTGGGTTTCAAGGCTTTTATGATTAACTCAGAAGTACTGATGATAGAAAAATCACAACTAGAGGTTATTTATGTCTCTCCTATGATTAGCAGAAATCAATCTTCTAAGGAACCTAGTTCTACTAAGGCAAGGTGTATTGCACAGGTAGGGGACGTACATTTCATTGATCTAGAGCTCGAACCACTTTAAGATGTCTATTTGGATGACCTCAATTTCTAGTTAAAGGATTTAATCTGGTGCTAAACCAACAATGTGTGTTTGAACATCCCCCTTCACCCATATATTTTATAAGTATTGTGAATGTGACATTCAAGTAGAAGCCTTTTGATTTCATTTTCTTGAGAGCCCTTTAGACTACTACAAAATTGTCAGCTTTACATATTTGGCAGATGATATTAATGTGGGCTATTGTATTTCATTTCAATGGAGAATTACTTTTAATTTTTGGAAAATTTTCATCCAAGAAACTGAGAAGGATAAGTGCTTCTTTTTCACCCAATTGAGTTCCCAGGATTTATATATGGCTTCCCATTGCATATCATAAACTCCATCCTTCTAAAGGGAACTAATTGTTTCATCTTTTCCAACAGGAATGACCTTAGCCTTGACATCTTAAGTACCTAACTCTTGCAGAACAAATTGAGTTGTTGTCTAGTTATCTCTTGTAGCCATGATTGGGCATATGCCCATTTTCTTTAGACCTTTTATGACAAAACTGCCTCCCTTTTGAATGGATCAGAAATGGAAAACATTTCCACTAGTCTTTTATCAAGGCCACTGTAGAGCTGTAACAAGGGTCTCTTTCACCTCTAGTTATGCCACATTAATAAGTCAATACAGGGACGCTTTGTTATTGCAAAGAGTAACTTAATCCGAGGCTATTCGTCAGAGTAATGCTTAGTAGTACAGTGTTTAGAAGATACAAGAGTAAACAAATGCTAAACTTATGGCTAAATTGCTCTAAAAGAATAAAATCACACAAAGCAGCTTATCAGTCAATGGTACGGAAGCGATAACCCATCCCTCTAGAAACTGATGGAAAGGAAATCAGAGCATGGACCATAGGTCTGGGAGCTAGGCAGCGGTTGCTCAGGCTCACTACAGCCTTAGACCTTCTCTCACGCCAAAACAGCGAATGCAAGTAAATGGAACGGCAGAAAGTGAAATGGAACGGAAACCAGGAAATGGAACAGCAAATCTGAAATGGAACAGCAGTAAATGGAACATCAATAAATGGAACAGCAATTCAATAAACTAAATCTCGCGAGTCAGAACTAAACTTTCTCTATTGAACTAAACTCACATTCTGCAATCAAATAACAATCTTCTCTCTTAAGGCAACTTCAATAGATTATACTTTATGGAATAGCATTCACAAATGAATTATGGAACAGCAATCATCAACCATATATACACAACACGCTTAATGTAGCAATCTGATGATTAACGCGAATATGACTATGTTCCCAAATAGAATAACATTACTTCCGGATTTCAATAATTGAGATTTCAAATGAATCCAATACAACAATATTCAATACGAAGGCTCTGTAACAGAAACAGTTGGCTTAGATTGTGAACATGCAATCAACTCTGAAAAGATTCACTCATACAATACAGAGTCACTACATAAATCTCTTGAAAGAAACCATTAATGAATTAATTGTAACAGAGCATGGAATATCATATGAAGAACATGTCAGATTACCAAACTATAAAGATAAACAAACCACACAGAAACCAAATTATAATGATACAAAAGCAAGTGTCCTTCGGATCCGGGCCCTTAGCTTCCAACGGTACACCGCCTTAGATTACTCCAGACGCAGAGATGAAATAAACACCAGGTCTTTTGTATTAATGCATCAACAAATGTACAGCAAAACAAGTCTTAGTGAGAGTCGATGATCAAAGTTGAATCTGAAATTCACCGTTACATATATGAACAAAAAGTCCTTTTGCTTAACACTGCTGTCCCTTTTTATAAGAGTAACGGCGGAGGTATCTAGGTAGCAAAAATAAGCAAAACAGCGATCCCTCAGGATCAAAGATCCTGAGGGATTCGCTAAGCCATTAATCCTTTACTTTTCTTCCCCTGTTCCGCCGAGTTGATAACCCTTCTTTCTTTCCAGGGTCGTTCTGCTTCGATCTGGTCGATCTCGTTCGCATCTGGTTCCCTTCTAAAGGGACAACAGTTATTCCTCTTTTGTCTTTTCCTTTCGAATGGCAGCCCTTCGTTTCCACCCTTTCCTGCATGGAAAAATAGCAATTATCAGCGATTAAGCTTCCCATACTAATTCTCACTCATTCTATTAAAATTCTTTATTTCTTTAAGTTCATTATGCAGAAAGGGTTACAATTGTTACTGAAAAGTCACTAAATTGTTCGTCAAAAACATACCTTTCCAGTGCTCCACACACCCCCCTGCTTACCCTGTTTCATGCCCTCATGAAAACATTATAGTTGACATGCAAGGCGGTAAGAGAATAGGCTGGAGAGGGAACCTCATGTGGAGGCCTACAGCCATGATGAGCAACTAGATCATCAAAGAACTGATTTGTTTGACCTTCAGGCATTTCATACAAGGCCTGATATCCAGGTGCAGGGTGCCAAATAATTGGACTACGAAATCGATACCCTAACCAGGATGGCCCTGCTTGCAAAATATGCTCGCCATAAAGGTTCAATCGGCTGGCAGCTAGCTCAAAATTTTCATATCTGAATGGTTCCCTGAGCTGGATGTTTGGGTTTGAAGTCTGGTATCGAAATTTTGCAGCATTGATGGCAAGGTCTTTAATAGTCAGAAAATATTCCAGATTTTGTCGGATTAGGTCCTCGTGCATGGGTCCTAATGTCTCCATAACACCCGGGGTTCTCATAAGGTTCCTATGTGCTCTCCATAACAGTACTGGGTCTCTAAGCTCGGCTCTTACCCACAAGTCTAGGCTATTTTCCTGTCCCTGAAAAGTGTTATAAGCCCTGAGCCATTTTAGCTGATTAACCCCGAAGGAAACGAAGCCTTGCAATTGGATGTCCCCAACAAAAGGGCCAGGATTTAAATCAGTTTCCTGGTCTAGCACGAGGTTATGCAAGTAAAATTCACATAATAATATTTGAACCTTAACTCCATAATGCTTGCAACAATCTATGAAATCATTAACAGTATTGATTTGTATAGGGGCACCTGCCCTGACAGCTTTTATCTTTAATCGTAAATATCGTTCAAGAAAATAAAGCATAGTTTTTAGCAAGGGCCCTACAGGCCAGAACATCATTATACAAAGAACACACAGTGTCCATCTGCCTAACAACAATATCTAATCGACGAGTTACCTTTGCAACCTTTTCTTGCTCCTTTTGCCAGCCTTCGAAGGCCTCACTCTCGGACTAACTAAT
The DNA here is from genome assembly GCA_031772625.1 of Pinus tabuliformis. Lineage (NCBI taxonomy): Eukaryota > Viridiplantae > Streptophyta > Pinopsida > Pinales > Pinaceae > Pinus > Pinus tabuliformis. Next base: position 1,013,380,983 of record CM062804.1, read on the forward strand.
ATCCCGAAGTTGCTGTTGCAACTCTTCATATTTCTCCTGGGGGACTATTTGTTCCTTCAACTGCTCAGCTTCTTGCTGAGCTTGCTTCATCATCTTGTGCAAGGTTCTTGTTTTTGGATCCTTTTTCCATAGGGCCGTAGAGGCCGGGAGTTTTACCTGAACCTTTTTGTTATGCTGTTTAGAGTTCAGAACCCGGATCACCCCTGAGGGCGGTGCCTCTGTTTGGATCTCTTTATTCTCCTTTTCTTTCTTAACACGAATGAAAGGTTGCTGTGGTTCCTCTATTAATGGAACATCATCCTGTCCCTCTGCCCCAATTGGAACGGCAGTCTGTTCTTCATTATCAATTGGAACAGCAGTCTGTTCCTCACTGTCAATTGGAACAACAGTCTGTTCCTCAATGATAATTGGAACATCAGTTTGTTCCTCAGTGTCATTTGGAACAGCAGTCTGTTCTTCTATGACAATTGGAACAGCAGCAGGTCTTCCAGTTGGGTTTCGACCAACAGTGCGACTATAAGTCCTTCGCCTTCTTGTTCTACGGGATTTTGCTGTAGTGGTCCTGTTTCTTTTCCTTGTGGTCCTTTGTATCCTCAGACTGGCTTTCAAAATCCGAATTTGCTGTTGGAGCTGGGCTATAGTATTCAATAGCCTCTGCTATTTAGTCCTTAATTTCTTGATTTCCCTTGCCTTAGCAGAGGATTTACGACTGGCCCTTAAATCTACTCCTACTCTCTCTAGATTTTCTTCTGGTGCCCTGGGAACAGATTGTTCCCGGTTGGTGTCCCTTATTTCTTCCTCATGCATGGGCGGGTTTTCTTCTTCTTCCTTTTCTGCATGTGAACCCTCAGGTATGTCTTCCTCTGGAGGTCCATCGGGAGGACCTGCTGGGCTGGAGGGTTGGCCATATTCCCCCAAACTGGCCAGGATTGCGGCCAATTCTTCTTCGCCCACAGGGTCTCTCAGCGGGCTGCTTTCTAGCTGTACTACTTCCTCCTCCCGATTGTCCTGCTCAGTGACTGCCTTGGAGTGTTCAGCTTCTGTTTCTGTTTCGGAGTGCACTTCTCTCTCCTCACCTCCTCCTCCGGTTTGCTCAGCTTCGCCCCCAGATTTTCCAGCATTTTCTTCGGAAGGTATTTCTTCTGGTTCTGGAGGTTCGTCTATAATCTCAATTGGTTGGTTGGTGATTTCTCGAATCTTTTCCAGCCTCCCTCGTATTCGAGCTAGCCGGACTGATTTTCTTGGTTTCTCTGGTTGTTCAGGTGTACAAGCAACAAGTTTTTCTGCTATCACTTCTCTGTGTTTTTCTGGTCGCTCCGGTGTACTTGAAGAATTCTTACGTTTTGGAGCAACATGTTTTCCTACTGCCACTTCCCTGCGTTTTTCTGATCGTTCCGGTGTGCTAGAGGAAGTTTTAGGTTTTGGGGATGGTGCAGCCAATCTCCCCTCAATCAATGCAACGAGCTCCTCCCAGCTGCTCTGCTGTTGAGTGAGACTATGGCTCACTATCAATCGAATCAATCCATGGTGGCTAACAACTGCTTCTACATGTTGTGCCGTTTTCAGGCTTCGGGCCGCATCATGCAATAGTGAATTTAAAAGTGCAGGCATATTTACAGAACATTTTTCTTTCAAAACAGCTAAGAGTTTAAGATGGCGTGGTCTTACCACGTCCTTCCTTCCTTCGCAAGTAATGTAGCTCTGTACTATCCTTGCTAGTTCGGTCCAGGGTTCTCCTAACGTTGCTGGCAGAACTCCCTTCCCCTTCACTGTCAAGCTTTGGCCTTCATCCTGAAAAATCTCCATAATCTTCTGCAGTCTTTCTTTCCTCAGCGTCCATACAGGTCCGGTGGCTGGTAGGCCTAAGACTTTTGCAATTACATCATCAGTGACCGCTATCCGCCTTTCTCTTACTATGGAGTAGTCCTCCTGCAAGTTTTGCGGAAATTCCAACGCCACTGTCTCGTTTGATTCTTGTAGGCGACTGAAATAATTCAGCCATCCAGCCTTTTCCAGGATCTCCCGGGCAGCAGCAGAGACTGTCAATTCCTGAGGTTCGCTCCGGACTGCCTTTACTCCCATGGTTCTACTACGGATTTTCAATGGAACAGCAACTGCCTGTGCTGTTTTGAGATGTAGAGAAGGTGATCGTCGCGGAAAAAAAACAGAGTATGCAGCAAAAATGGATGTTGGATGGCAACTTTGTGTAAAATAGAATTATCATACCGTTAAACCATGCCATACTTTCGTACACTATCTACTCCGAATGGTGTGCTGACACATAACTCGTGGAGTAATGAGATTACCTTCCCCCCCGTGATGTGATAGGCTGCCCCAGCCGTCAAATAGAGGAGCAGCAGCCATCGTGTAACCAGTCATAAAGAAACAACATATAGAATTACACCATGTTTTAGATAGACAACGAAATACCGAAATCGAGGCAAAAAGGTGGATCGCGTTTTACATAAGAGCCTATGTAATATGATGTGAGGCTGGGGGATGGGACGTCTGTCAATCGTACGAAATCCCCAGAGGTCATTGTCAGTTCCCTTGCCATGATTGGTAGTAATGAGTGTTCGTACGATATGTTCATCGGGAAATAAAATATGAATTATTCATAGGATAGAAGAGACAAAGAGGTATTAATATCATCCCTGTTGGTGCAACCATTATGACTTCGATACCATTAACAGAGCTCTGCTGCCGACAGGTGTTCATAACCTTGGCAGAGTTGTTTATTTCACCCCCGGAACCATGATCCTCTATGTGTATAAAAAGTATTTTGTCAAAACTCAGGCCATTATGCTGGCTTGGTAACCAGTTAGCCATAATGCCATTCACAAGGAAGGTGTGAAACGTGGGCAGGCCAGCTCGTGATGAGACCCCCTATTACAAGGTCTGTTTATTTAGTGTACCTTTTGGACCATATCCCTGGTGTGGTGGCCATGCTGGGAATGCCACTTCGCTTCCAACCTGATGATCATGGTAGGCTGGCTCTTGATGAGACCCCCTATCCTGCATTTGACAATTAATAATCCATATTCATCATCATTTTTTTCTTTGCAAAGCACTTTTTCTTATTTATTTACACATAAGGGTGGTTCAGCACTCCTTAAGAGTGGGAATGGTGGAAGAAGTCTTATCATCCCAACAGGAAGATATAAATCCTCTGTTCTTATTCCTGTGTAATAATCAGAGAAAAATTTTAAGGAAATCGCCATGATAAAGATAACCAACCAGGACAATGGGAATAAGTCAATGACAACGGAGATGAGAAGTAAGTATGTCCCTCCTCTTGTCCTCTTATCAATACTAGGCTCTATAAAGATAGCGATTTTATGATCTGCTGACTTCGGCATGTTGTAATTGATGTTCATTGCATAAGTGTATAGCTATATCTTAAAGACCGGAGAGATCATGGGCGAAAAGCATCCTCAATATGAATCATTACTGAGAGCAAAGATATGGCTATGGTGTTCCTTTTGAAAGAGAAGAATCCATGAAAACAAATAGTTGGGATGCCGTTCTTTGAGAAGAAACAGCCTAAGATCATGAGTGTTGTCTCCTTTAAAAAAGGAACAACAAAAAAACTCTCAACTGCTATTCCTTTTGAAAAGGAACAACAAAAACTCGCAAATGTTGTTCCTTTTGAAAAGGAACAGCAAAAACTCACAACTGTTGTTCCTTTTGAAAAGGAACAGCAAAAACTCACAACTGCTGTTCCTTTTGAAAAGGAACAGCAAAACCCCAAAAGTGTTGTTCCTTTTGAAAACGAACATCAAAAACTCACACCTGCTGTTCCTTTTGAAAATGGAACAGCAAAAAAACGAAAACAAGCAACTGCTGTTCCTTTTGGAAAAGGAACAACAAAGACACGCTGACTGTAAAAAGCAATCTTAAGAAAGAAAGATCAAAGAAATATTAAGAAAACGTATATACAAGAACTTATGTACAAGTCAAAAAAAATACGTTCCTTACTGAATTATAGGTGAGGAAGATTTTACTTCCTCTCCTAAAATTTCCATGTCAGTGTCTTGACGTAGCTGCTCACAGAAGGATTCCCGAGTGAGTGGCCTGCGATAGAGACGAACTCGGTGGCCATTTACCTTGAATGCATATCCAGAACCATCGATTGTGATGAGAGTAAGGGTCCCATTATCATGTACTTTCTGGATTTCGTATGGCCCCAACCAACGAGTCTGCAGTTTCCCCGGGAAATCCTGAAACCGAGAGTCATATAACAGAGCCCAGTCTCCTTCATGAAAGACTTTGTTCTTGATAAGTGCATCATGCCATTTAGCTCACTGCTGCTGAATAAGTGCTGTATTTTGTAATGCAGAGAGCCTTATTTCGTCCAATTCATTAATCTGCTGTAGTCGATTGGTTTGTGCCTCACTTAAAACTAGGCCAACTTCCTGTGCAGTTCGTAGCATTTGGATTTCAAATTCTATGGGGAAAATAGGTTGTTTCCCAAACACTAATTGATAAGGTGAATAACCAGTGGTACTTCTGCAGGTGGTTCTATAGGCCCAGAGTGCTTCAGGTAGTCGGGCGGCCCAATCACGCCTATGTGAAGCAATGGTTTTCGTTAAAATTGATTCTATTACCTTATTGCTACTTTCTACTTGCCCATTCGCCTGTGGGTGATATGGGGTAGTAATTTTATGTTGGATGTGATAATTGTTAAGTGTTGCAGCTAATTTGTTTCCGAAAAATTGTGGTCCTCCATCTGTAATTATTTCTCTCGGAAGGCCATATCGTACAAACAAATGGAACAGGAACTGGATTACCGAATCTTCTGTATCTCTAGGCAACGCTTCGGCCTCAACCCATTTGGTAACATATTCTGTGGCTACCAGGATATACATTCTCTGATTTGATGATGGGTTGATGGGTCCAACGAAATCAAGAGCCCATCGTTCAAATGGTTCAATGACTAATTTTGGCCTCAGAGGCATTTTGTCGGCTTGACCAGGTCGTCCTGCTCTCTGGCAGCTGTCACAGGGTTGAACGAATTTCTTCGAATCCTTAAAGATTGTAGGCCAGTAGTATCCCGTCTGCAATACTTTATGTGTTGTTCGTTTCTCGGAAAAGTGTCCCCCACATGGTCCTTTATGGAAAGCTTTTAAAATGTCAAAAATTTCATCTTCTCGAATACACCTCCTAATTTGCATGTCTGCCCCTGTGTGAAACAAATGACCCCCGATCCACGAAAACCGAGTACTCTTCTGAACAATCTGCTTACGTTCATTAGGGGTTAAGTGTTTTGGTAGCTTACCTACTGCAAGGTAGTTGGCAACATCAGCATACCAAGGTGTTTGAACAGCAACAGCAAACAGGTGCTCATCCGGAAATTGGTCTTCCACTGCTGCTGCCTCAATTGATTTTGGTATTCGTGAGAGAAAATCAGCTACAGGGTTTTCCTTGCCGGGTCTATCTTTGATTGTGATATCGAACTCCTGCAATAAGAACAACCATCTCGTTATTCTAGCATTTGTAACAGGCTTATTCACTAAATATTTGATAGCAGAATGATCTGTATATAAAACAACGGGATACCCTGTAATATAATGTCTAAACTTATTGACAGCATGTATTACGGCGATGAATTCTTTTTCGGTGACAGTGTAATTTAATTCAGCAGGGGATAAATTTTTGCTGATATAATAAATAGCATATGGTTTTTTATCCTCCTCCTGCCCAAGGACTGCACCAATTGCTGTGTCTGAGGCATCAGATGAGATTTGGAATGGTAAATTCCAGTTTGGTCCTCGAAGGACTGGAGCTGTTGATACAAGCTTCTTTAATTCCTGGAAAGCGCGGTCGCATTTTTCTGTCCACATGAAATCAACATTACCAGTTAATGCATATAAAGGTGCAGCAATGTGTGAATAATGTTCTATAAATCGTCTGTAATACCCAGAAAATCCAAGAAAGCTGCGTACCTCTGTCTGAGTAGTGGGGGTGGGGATAAGCAAAAGAATTTGAATTTTGGCCGGATCTACCTGAATTCCAGCTGCTGAGATGAAATGTCCTAGAATGAGCCCTTCAGTCATCATCATATAACATTTTTCGTGGCTTAAACAAAGCCTGGTATCAATACAACGCTGTAGGACTTTTTCTAGAGTGTCCAAAGCTGGATCAAAATCATCTCCATATGGTGTAAAGTCATCCATATATACTTCAAGTCCATCATTTATTAAATCTGCAAAGATGCTAAGAATGGCCCTTTGGAATGTGGCAGGAGCATTACATAGGCCAAAGGGTAGAACTCTATAGGCGAACGTTCCCCAAGGACAAGTAAAGGTAGTTTTATCCTGGTCTTTAGGGGCAATCTAAATCTGATTGTATCCACTGAAGCCATCCAGGAAAGAAAAGAATTTATTTCCTGCTAAAGTGTCCAATACTTGGTCTATGAATGGGAGGGGAAAATGGTCTTTTTGTGTGGCTTTGTTTAACGCTCTATAATCCACGCAAATCCTCCATTTCCCATTCTTCTTGGGTACAACCACAAGTGGAGAGACCCACTTACTATCAGAAATAGGATAGATAAAATTAACATCTAAAATCTTCTGAAGTTTTGCTTTTACAACATCTTTTAGGTGAGGGTTGAGTCTTCTTTGCGGTTGACAGACAGTTCTTGCATCTTTTTCTATATAAATATGGTGGGTGCACAATTGGGGGTCAATCCCTTTCATATCAGGGTAATCCCACGCAAATGCTTCTTGATGCTTCCGTAATAGATGGATGAGTTTTATTTCTTGGTCCGGTGTAAGGTTGGCATTGATGTTTAGAGTTTTTCCCGGTTCAATTTCCACTGCTTTACTATTGGCAACAGAAGTCACAGGTATCGTTTGGTCATGTGTATCTTTCAAGGGATCTTCTTCTAGTTCGCTATCGAATGCAGCTTCTATCATGAAACACTGTGCATGAGGTCTAGATTCAGTTTGACTAACGAAGTTATTGATGGCATCATATTCTGTTTGGTCTTTAAAGTCTAGGGCCTTCTGTATAGTCAATGGTGATCTGATATTGTCAGTAAGGTATGATACAGGGTGCTGGTTAGTTTTTATCATTGTAAGACTTGGCTGTGCTGGAGGGTATAGAACTAGATTTTTAATATCTGGTCCTCTGGTTATGGTCATATTCCCCTGCCGGCAACCAATGTAAGCATCGACAGTGGCAAGCCAAGGTCTACATAAAATTAGCGGGTGTCCATCCAGTCGGGTTTTTGGATTAATTACCAGGAAATCAGTTGGGTATTCCCAAGAATCTATAGAGACCATGACATCGTATAGAGTTCCTTCTGGTCGAACTACAGATCGGTCAGCCAATTCTAACAAAGTAGAAGTGGGTTCTACCGATGTAATACCGAGCTTTTGGCAAGTAGAAGTTGTCAAAATATTAATTGTAGCTCCTAAATCAACTAAAGCATTAGTCAGAGTCTGACCATAGATTTGAACAGTTACGATTGGATTTCCTGGATCTTCATATTTAATGGGTGCTCCTGATAACAGGTCAGATAAAGTACCGACTACTTGGACTCTTGGGTTAGTGGTTACATTCCTCCTTGGTTTTTTTATGCACAATTCTTTTATAGTTTTTGCATATATAGGGATGCCTTGAATGGCTTGGAGGAAAGGAATTCGTATGTACAGGTTTTGTAGCTCTCCCAGAATGTCGAAGTCTGGATGTTGTACAGGTCGTGGTATGACTAATCGTTCTGGGAAGGGAGGAGAGGGTGTACTCGCTTGATGATGAGTCTACTCCTTATTTGCACCCTCTTGTTGTAATGGCTGTTCTATTGGTAACTGATCTTCAATGTGAACTGTTTTATCTCCCTCTGTTTCTATTATACGTCCAGATCTTAACTGAAGATCATTGCACTCCCTCAGTTCAGGTCCAATTTCTGTTGATTCTATAATTTGGAGGGATTGGACCGGCCTATTATTAGGATTAGGATTGGGTTGGGCTGGGAGTTGTGGTCTCAGATTAGATTGGGGATTTTGTGGCAAAGCTGGCAGAGTCAGTTGAGGGAGCGGAATAGTTCTTGTTGGCTGATATGTCGATCTTGGCCGATTTGTCTGCCATGGTGAACTTTGTGAAGTAGGGGGGGTCCATTGTGGAGGGTATGAGCTATTCTGCCAATATGGTGGGGTGTAAGGAAAATTCGGCCAACCAAATTGGCTTGGCTGATTCATCCATAGATTTGGAGAAGGAAATGGTTGTGATGTCCAGTTCGGAAATGGGGGTTGAGATTGGTTTTGCCACATACTATATTGCTGAGCGTTATACTGTGGAGGCTGAAAAGAAGAAGTTGGGTCTGAAAACATACCCGATTGCCTTGGTTGCCATTGGCGACGCTGGTTAACGAAGTATGCTGATTCTGGCTCTTCTTCTGCTTCCTTATATACTGCCTTCAATCCAGGAAGTGAGGGGCAACTTTCAGTAAGGTGATCTTTTGTACAGATAGCACATGTTTGAACTGCATCCAGTGGACATTCCTTGTGGCTATGTTTTCTTCTACATCGGGGGCAGAAGATCGCCAAATTCTGTTCTGCCTCTATCTGCTTCTATTTAGCCTGCACAATATCAAGTTATGTAGTCAATGTCCCCAGGATATCAGTTTTAAAATTTTCTAATAAATTTCCAAGTTCTACACGTGTTACTCCTTCTGTTGATATTTTGTTATCTCTGACAAACTGATCATATTCTGCTGGTTTTATCCTCGTGCTACCTCTCGAGCTCCTGATACATAAATCAATGATGTCAGCAAAATTTTCTTGATAAATATCCCCTTTTCCCATGATATTTAATGTTTCAATCCATTGTTCCTTCATACCTCTAATCAATGTTGTTTTTAACACATTATCAGGCAGAGGTAGTGATGCATATGGAGATATTTGCAAATTATACTGAAAACGTTCTACATATTCTTCTAGTGTTTCATTTGGTCTAGTTGTCATCTGAAATATTTCATCTTTCAGTTCTCTAGACCTACAATAATCTTGATATTTTTTTAGGAAAGATTCTTTCATTTTCTCCCAGTTATTTATAACCCCACCACCTAAACCCATAAACCATCTTAAAGCTGCTCCTTTCAAAGTGGAGGGGAACAACTTTAATTTCTGGGGGTCAGTGGTGTAATCATATCCCCTGCATAATACATCAAATTCAAATAAGAATGCATCGGGGTCCTCTGATGTAAGTCCATGAAATGTAGGAATGTGTTGAAGGGGAATTGCTTTCATAGGAGCATTTGCTGCGGAATCCACTATAGGATATTGTAATGTAGAAGTTTGAGTGTTTGGCTGATTCTGTGCCATGGGATCAAATATGTGCCAGTAACCTTCCAGGATCTCTAAGAGGGTATTCCTAGGCGGAGAAGGAACGACCTTAACAGGGATTGTTTTAATAGCACTTCCTTTGTCTGGAATAACGAGAGTCCCTATTTCTTGAGGAGATTGAATCCCTTCAACAATGATTTTTACAGCGCTTCCTTTATCTGGGCTTTTTAATGGATGAATTATCCTAGGAGGAGATCTTGGCTCCTCAACTTCTCCTGTTTCCCCTTCTCCTTCACAAAGATTGTTTAGATTCCCTTCCTGCAGTCGTTCTGGAATAGAATTTTCAATTTCTTGAAAGTCCTGTTCATCAGTCTGACTATGCACCTCAGCGAAGGCTACAGAGGGTGATCCTGCGGCCTGAAGGGAGCTAGTAGGTTGTTTAGAATTGGTTTTCCTGAACCCTACCGATGGCTGAGATTCGGTTTTCTTATAGATTTCGTCTATGAAGGTTGTTCGGTCAAGGGTCACCGGCCCTTTGGCTTTTTCGGGTTTGAATGGAGGTTTGATAATTTTTTCTGGCTTTTTCTGCTTAGTCATGCACTCTATAAACTATCAAATTCTATTCAACCCACGGTTCTTCCAGGAAAGCAGACGGTGGAGCAGGGTTTTTACATGCTCCGTATGCAGGTTCTTACCTTCCGTTTTTAAAATCCAACTCTCCCCTAGCAGACTCGTACATTACTCTGTAAAAGACAAATGGCTATACTCTTTCCCCGGCAACGGCGCCAAAATGTAGAGCTGTAACAAGGGTCTCTTTCACCTCTAGTTATGCCACATTAATAAGTCAATCCGGGAACGCTTTGTTATTGCAAAGAGTAACTCAATCCGAGGCTATTCGTCAGAGTAATGCTTAGTAGTACAGTGTTTAGAAGATACAAGAGTAAACAGATGCTAAAATTATGGCTAAATTGCTCTAAAAGAATAAAATCACACAAAGCAGCTTATCAGTCAAGGGTATGGAAGCGATAACCCATCCCTCTAGAAACTGATGGAAAGGAAATTAGAGCATGGACCATAGGTCTGGGAGCTAGGCAGCGGTTGCTGAGGCTCACTATAGCCTTAGACCTTCTCTCATGCAAAAACAATGAATGCAAGTAAATGGAACGACAGAAAGTGAAATGGAACGACAACCAGGAAATGGAACAGCAAATCTGAAATGGAACAGTAGTAAATGGAACAGCAATAAATGGAACGGCAATTCAATAAACTAAATCTCGCGAGTCAGAACTAAACTTGCTCTATTGAACTAAACTCACATTCTGCAATCAAATAGCAATCTTCTCTCTTAAAGCAACTTCAATGGATTATACTTTATGGAACAGCATTCACAAATGAATTATGGAACAACAATCATCAACCATATATACACAACACGCTTAATGTAGCAATCTGATGATTAACGCGAATATGACTATGTTCCCAAATAGAATAACATTACTTCTGGATTTCAATAATTGAGATTTCAAATGAATCCAATACAGCAATATTCAATACGAAGGCTCTGTAACAGAAACAGTTGGCTTAGATTGTGAACATGCAATCAACTCTGAAATGATTCACTCATACAATACAGAGTCACTACATAAATCTCTTGAAAGAAACCATTAATGAATTAATTGTAACAGAGCATGGAATAGCATATGAAGAACATGTCAGATTACCAAACTATAAAGATAAACAAACCACACAGAAACCAAATTATAATGATACAAAAGCAAGTGTCCTTCGGAGCCGGGCCCTTAGCTTCCAACGGTACACCGCCTTAGATTACTCTAGACGCAGAGATGAAATAAACACCAGGTCTTTTGTATTAATGCATCAACAAATGTACAGCAAAATAAGTCTTAGTGAGATTCGATGATCAAAGTTGAATCTGAAATTCACCGTTACATATATGAACAAAAAGTCCTTTTTCTTAACACTGCTGTCCCTTTTTATAAGAGTAACGACGGAGGTGTCTAGGTAGCAAAAATAAGCAAAACAGTGATCCCTCAGGATCAAAGATCCTGAGGGATTCGCCAAGCCGTTAATCCTTTACTTTTCTTCCCCTGTTCCGCTGAGTTCATAACCCTTTTTTCTTTCCAGGGTCGTTCTGCTTCGATCTGGTCGATCTCGTTCGCATCCGGTTCCCTTCTAAAGGGACAACAGTTAGTCGTCTTTTGTCTTTTCCTTTCGAATGGCAACCCTTCGTTTCCACCCTTTCCTGCATGGAAAAATAACAATTATCAGCGATTAAGCTTCCCATACTAATTCTCACTCATTCTATTAAAATTCTTTATTTCTTTAAGTTCATTATGCAGAAAGGGTTACAATTGTTACTGAAAAGTCACTAAATTGTTCGTCAAAAACATACCTTTCCAGTGCTCCACAGCCACCAAAATTCCTATTCCAACATGTTATACCATATCCTTTAAATAATCCTCTAGAAATGAAGGTGTAGACACTCCGCACTCATACATCATATTCCAGTTACCAACCAAAATATCTATCCCATTTATTAAATGTCTTACATATTTTCCGAAAGGAGCTTCAAATTTTTTGGAAGTTAATCAAGTAGTATTCTTGGTCCAATAACCCTTCATATACATAGTTGTAGGTGGCTCGCAAAAGAAATGAAAGTGATATACGTAGTCTTCCACTACCCTTTCCAATGGATTCTCACTACTCAACTTTGTTTGAATTGATTTTGTTGAATGTGTTTGAAGTGGAGGTCACCATGGAAATCTAATGAAATCTTGTTTGAACCATAGTGAAAACAATAAATCATTTTAGATCTGAACCTCTATTGCATGTGGAAGAGTGGCACAATTTTTTCTAGCTTGGGAATAATTTTATATCCAACCTCTATTTGAAAACCACTGAAAGTGTTAAGCCAATATAATAGTAGTGATTCGCTCATTACTATTATCATTGTAATCATTATTGTTATTATTGTGCCCCTATTGTCCACATATTTTTATGTGTGCCCCATAGAAGCCCACTATTGTTATTGTTGTGCCCTTATATTAGTATTGTTATGTTAGCTTTGATTATATTGTGACCCCTTAGACTTCTATATATAGAAAAGAGGTTTAGTCATTTTTATCATCAAATAATTATTCATTTCTGTAATGTAAAGGAGGTTTCCCCATCGAAGAGGTTGAGTTTGAAGGCATTGATCTATCCTTTCTTCTATTTTGTGAGATGGCTGCATAACACTTGGTATCAGAGCTTTGGATTCTAGGGTTTCAATGCTCCAAATAGGTCATCGTGGAATTTTCGCTATAACTTTTTTTTGGTGACGTTTTTGAAGCCAAAAAAACACCCATTGGAGCGGAAATTGCTTGGAACCTTGAGTCCGAATTTCAGATCTTTTATCGCTATATTTTCATAGATATGATCCAAGGAACTTAGCATTTTTGCAAGATCCTGAATTATATCTCAAACATGCAACCTTGGGAAAATCGTTATAACTTTCTCTGTGAGTATCAGATTGAAATTGTGTAAGAATTTATAGAAACATAATGGCTTTAGCTTTTTGTGCACCATTTTCAAGTCTGAAGGTTGAAACGGTGACACGTGGCACTTTGTACAAGTTCGCTCTATTAACACTCAGGTTGTTCCCTTTGACTCCCAAGGGAATACGGTCGAGGTAACCACTAACCAATCTTTGGGTCACAGGTTCTAGCCTACCTATGACCAGAGAGGGCTCTCTCTTTATGATTTAACTTTGTTTGTACACTATTTTAGGCTAGTTATGATGTTCAAGGTTTTGTTTTGAATTTTGTTGGGTGATGATTTCAGTCAAGATAGATATATGTTTACAGGGTGATCTAGGCCATTGGGCATGGAGTCAGTGATGTTTAATTGCTTGATATGTCTGTGTTGATACAATAGTGATGCTACAGAGCCAGATAAGTGTCCAAGGAACAATTTTTAAAACCTGTAATTGGGTGTGATGTAATCAGGGCATGAAATGCAATTAAGGGTCTTTCAGTAAACTGATATGGAGAACAGTGGGAATATTACTTAGGAGCACTGAAGAATTCCTGCATAACATTCACATACGTAGAATTGATGTAAACATGAGCAATTAAGAATTCATGTTCATGATTAATTCTGAAGAAAACATTTCAACATAGATTGAATACAGGGTGTAAACAAACATATCCTGTACTATTCTTTCTCTTTGTTATTATATTGGTGAAACATGCATATGATTCAAACAAGCATAGAAATATAAAACATAGAATAAGAAGACTTATTGTTCCATTAGACAGCACAGGAATTCTGCAACAGCACGCAGAGCATCATTGAGACATCAAGCATCCAAGAAACACTGAACTTTTCCAGCCTTTTGCATTAGATTATCTGAAAATATACAATACATTTTCCTCAGAGTGAAAATCACCAACCCCTAATACGTTGCCAGGGGAGGTATATATATAAAATTTACATTAGAAAATATCTAGCTAATGAGTTAATGGCTCATTAATATTGTGCCAACTCCTGGAGCGTTGTAGCTGAGAAAATAAATGCTGTAGTAACTTCTAAGTGTATTAGCTATCCAAAATGGTCATAGAATGTTGACTTTGTGACCGTTGGAGTCGGCTGAAGATGTGCTACCAAAATTTGCGCATTTGCCTATATTTTGGCTTGCTGCCGCTGTCTTTATGCTGAGTTGCCCTTTTCGGCTGCCTTGTATGTTGTCCAGATTCTGCTTTTTGCTTTTGGCTGAGTGGAAGCTGACTAGGTTTGATCAACTGAGATCACTGAGGCAAAAGTTGCAGCATTGCCTGCCACCAATCCTCTTTGGGCAGTTGGTGTCTTCGAATTTTCACCAAGGTTTCATCTGCCTCTGTATATCTATAAAAATTAGGAGGAACCTCAAATAGGTGATTGATTTCATGTTCAATGAAAAATAGATTTTCAAGCTTGTCATAGAGGCCCTGCCCTGTTGGAGGCCCTGTTTCCTCAGAAGTACTGGCAGATGCAGTAATTTGATTTTCGACAAAATTTGTCAACCTGGTGGCATATTGCTCACGAGGGAACAGTCTTCCTGTGCTAGTTAGTAGGCTGGGCAATCCATTTCCTTGTAGTGCTCCCATTTTGAGCTTGTACTCATCCACCTCAGTCTGTATTTCATGGCATTTCCTCTCTACGGTTTGTACAAAATTCCTGAGATTCAGCACCTTTTTAGCTGTAAGGACAGCATCTGTTCTGTTAACAATGTTGACGGCTGCCAGCTCTTCCTTAGTCTGATTGTTCAGAAAATTTATCATTCTATTGGCCTGCTCAGGCCTGTTCCCTAGTACTGTCCTGGCCTTTTGGATCTCAATTTGTGCTTGGCCAATCAATTCCATTTGTTCATGCACAGTCTTGATTGACTTCCACTGTCTAGTAAGGGAGTGGTCAATCCGGGCCCACAAAATTCTCTTTATTTCTGCCAGAGCATTTTCAAGTTTGAGCTCCTTTTCTAAGGCCTTTATTTTATCTTTGAGGGCCTTAATTTCTCTAGACTGCTCTGCTACAGTCATCTTTGACTTGTCATATTTGGCCTCTAGTTCTGCCAATTTTTCCTTGGCCTCCTTGATCTCAGTTGCCTGAAGTTCCAGCTCTTTGATAGCCTTTGTCAAATCATCCATGTTTAAGCTGGAGTCAGGAGCTGTTGTTGTTGCTGTTGCTTCTGTTGTTGCTGTAGTAGTTGCAGGGGCTCTTGCTGCCTCTGTAGTGGTGGCAGTGGTTGAGGTAGTTGGAGGAGGTTGGGAGGTTGATTCTCCCTATTTGTCTTGCAGTGCCCCTTCTAGTTCCTTCTCCAGATCAATAACCTTTTGATTGAGCTGCATTATTAGATCAAGTTGCTCATCAGCCTCCTTTTCCTTCTGCAACTCTGCTGTTTGGGGGTGCTCAGTGGGAAGCAGTTTTAGCCTTTTCTTCAATGCAGTAAGATCATCATCCTTCTTTTTCATGAGGGCCCTCACGCCCTTTGGGTCCTTAGGATCATGTCCTAGGTCTATGATGATGTCCTCTAGTGTTTTAATCATGCTGTCCTTGGCCATGGAGTACATTCTCTCGAAATCCAACTGAATGTTGGTATTCTTCAGTGATTCTTTTAATTCATGGGCCATTGTGGCCCTGTCTACCAAGGTGGCATAGACCATTTCCCCCATTTGTTTGTGCAGCTCTATCTGGTCCATGGGGTGAATGTCCTTTGCCATGACTTCCACCCTTGTTCTTACAAAATCTGCAGCTGATTTAGGCTACGACACCTTGGGTTTGAAGTGACTGAGGATCATCTTCTCCTCTTGTATTTCATACACTGACATCAACCTCTCTTGCTTAGCTGGTGTCGCTTTGAGGAATTGTTTGCATACTTCTATTCTCAACAGCTCATTTTGTGCTTTTATTTCTTTGAAGGAAGCCTTGGTACTTGAAGGCTTCTTGCCCTGTTGGGTGGAGGAGGACACCTCCATGCCAAGCTTTAATCATTGCTCTTGTTGGAAAGGGCTTGTGGCCGTTTGCTGACTGTCTTCCCCTTCTTTCCTTGGACTCTCAAGGACTTCTTCACTTATTTCTTCTATGACTGGGGAGTCAACCTTTTGCCTCTTGGCCTCAGGTTGCTGGGAGGATCCACTAGCAGGAGTGGACTCTTCTCTGTCCCTTTTCTTGCCCCTCTCCTCATGTGCAGGAGTCTGCAATATAGGCGCTGTTGGTGGTTCTGTTTGTGGTGGGGGGGTTTGCTCTTGTTGTTTCCCAATTGAGGAGGCAGGCTTTTCTTTTACTATCTCTTCTTCAGCACCCATTATTCCCTTACCCTTATCTGTGCCTAGTGCTGCTGTAGATGGCGCCTGGGTGGCTGGTGCAGTTGTTGTAGTTGAAGTTCCTTCCCCCACTGGATGCGGTTGCTTGAAGACTACCTGCTGCACAGAATCCAAGTCAAGAGTTTTTTCCAAATCCTTGACATTTTTTTGCATTATTTCTTCTTCAGTTAGTTTCTCAATTAAAGTATCTTGCAACCATTCTTGTTGATTAGCATACTGCTCAATATGTGGAAATTTATAGTGCTCATAGCCTAGCAGCCTGTACTTGACCCTTCTAGCACAGAAGAAGCCTTGGGGGTCATAAGGGACCCACTGGAAGCTTTTTGATAGCTTGTATTTGTCTTTGAGGATTTGCTCAGCCTCTTGCCATCCCTCTTTTTTGTTCATGATAAAGGGGCCCAGGTGGTGTTTAAACTTGAGGTGGGCTTTCTTCTTAGCACTATGAAAGTGGGTGAGGTCAGAGTGAATAAGCTGCCTATAGTACTCCAAGGCAAACAGTCTCATTGGTACATACTTTGGCAGCCTATATGGACAGAGCTCACAGCCATAAATTCTGATGACTGTATGATCTTGGTATAGGTACCAATCACCTATTTTATAATTGTGGAGCACTGGAAAGGTATGTTTTTGACGAACAATTTAGTGACTTTTCAGTAACAATTGTAACCCTTTCTGCATAATGAGCTTAAAGAAATAAAGAATTTTAATAGAATGTGTGAGAATTAGCATGGAAAACTTAATCGCTGATAATTGTTATTTTTCCATGCAAGAAAGGGTGGAAACGAAGGATTTCCATTCAGAAGGAAAAGACAAAGAAGCAATAATTGCTGTCCCTTTAGGAGGGAACCAAATGCGAACAATATCGAACAGATCGAAGCAAGATGACCCTGGAAAGGAAGAAGGATTATCGACTCGGCGGAGCAGGGGAAGAAAAGTAAAGGATTAACGGCTTGGCGAATCCCTCAGGATCTTTGATCCTGAGGGATCGCTGTTTTGCTTATTTTTGTTACCTAGATACCTCCACCGTTACTCTTATAAAAAGGGACAGCAATGTTAAGCAAGAGGACTTTTTGTTCATATATGTAACTGTGAATTCCAGATTCAACTTTGATCATCGACTCTCACTAAGACTCGTTTTGTTGTACATTTGTTGATGTTTTAATACAAAAGACTTGGTGTTTATTTCATCTCTGCGTCTGGAGTAACCTAAGGCAGTGTGTCGTTGGAAGCTAAGGGCCCGGCTCCGAAGGACACTTGCTTTTGTATCATTATAATTTGGTTTCTGTGTGATTTGTTTATCTTTACAGTTCGGTAATCTGATATGTTTTTCATATGCTATTCCATGCTCTGTTACAATTAATTCATTAATGGTTTCTTTCGAGAAGATTTATGTCGTGACTCTGTATTGCGTGGGTGAATCTCTTCAGAGTTGATTACATGTTTGCAGTCTAAGCCAACTGTTTCTGTTACAGAGCCTTCATATTGAATATTGTTGTATTGGATTCATTTGAAATCTCGGTTATTGGAATCTGGAAGTAATATTATTCTATTTGGAAACATAGTCATATTCTCTTTAATCATCAGATTGCTATAGTAAGTGTGTTGTGTATATACGTTTGATGATTGCTGTTTCATAATTCATTTGTGAATATTGTTCCATAAAGTATAATTCATTGAAGTTGCTTTAGAGAGAAGATTGCTATCTGATTGCAGGATGTGAGTTTAATTCAATAGAGCAAGCGTAGTCTGACTCGCGAGGTTTAGTTTATTGGATTGCTGTTCCATTTCTTGCTGTTCCATTTATTGTTGTTCCATTTCAGATTTGTTGTTCCGTTTTCTATTTGCTGTTCCATTCTACTTTCTGTCGTTCCAGTTACTTGCATTTACTGTTTTGGTGTGAGAGAAGGTCTAAGGCTGTAGTGAGCCTCAGCAAGTCGCTGCCTAGCTCCCAGACCTATGGTCCATGCTCTAATTTCCTTTCCATTAGTTTCTAGAGGGATGGGTTATCGCTTCCGTACCCTTGACTAATAAACTGCGTTGTGTGATTTTATTCTTTTTAAAAGCAATTTAGTCATAGGTTTAGAAGCCGTTTACTCTTGTATTTTCTAGACACTGTACTACTAAGCATTACTCTGACGAATAGCCTCGGATTGAGTTACTCTTTGCAATAACAAAGCGTTCTCGGATTGACTTATTAATGTAGCATAACTAGAGGTGAAAGAGACCCTTGTTACAGCTCTACATTTTGGCGCCGTTGTCGGGGAAAGAGTACAGCCGTTTGTCTTTTACAGAGTAGTGTACGAGTCTGCTAGGGGAGAGTTGGATTTTAAAAACGGAAGGTAAGAACCTGCGTACGGAGCATGTAAAAGCCCTGCTCCACCGTCCGCTTTCCTGGCAGAATTGTGGGTTGAATAGAATTTGGTAGTTTATAGAGTGCATGACTAAGCAGAAAAAGCCAGAAAAAATTATCAAACCTCCGTTCAAACCCAAAAAAGCCAAAGGGCCGGTGACCCTTGGCCGAACAACCTTCATAGACGAAATCTATAAGAAAACTGAATCTCAGCCATCAGTAGGGTTTAGGAAAACCAATTCTAAACAACCTACTAGCTCCCTTCAGGCCGCAGGATCACCATCTGTAGCGTTCGCTGAGGTGCATAGTCAGACTGATAAACAGGACTTTCAAGAAATTGAAAATTCTATTCCAGAATGACTGCAGGAAGGGGATCTAAGCAATCTTTGTGAAGGAGAAGGGGAAACAGGAGAAGTTGAGGAGCCAAGATCTCCTCCTAGGATAATTCATCCATTAAAAAGCCCAGATAAAGGAAGCGCTGTAAAAATCATTGAAGGGATTCAATATCCTCAAGCAACAGGGACTCTCGTTATTCCAGATAAAGG
This sequence comes from Pinus tabuliformis, assembly GCA_031772625.1. NCBI lineage: Eukaryota > Viridiplantae > Streptophyta > Pinopsida > Pinales > Pinaceae > Pinus > Pinus tabuliformis. The sequence goes on from CM062804.1 coordinate 1,013,400,025, forward strand.
AAGTACTATTAAAACAATCCTTGTTAAGGCCGTTCCTTCTCCGCCTAGGAATACCCTCTTAGAAATCCCGAAAGGTTACTGGCACATATTCGATCCCATGGCACAGAATCAGCCAAACACTCAAACTTCTACATTACAATATCCTATAGTGGATTCCGCAGCAAATGCTCCTATGAAAGCAATTCCCCTTCAACACATTCCTACATTTCATGGACTTACATCAGAGGATCCTGATGCATTCTTATTTGAATTTGATGTATTATGCAGGGGATATGATTACACCACTGACCCCCAGAAATTAAAGTTGTTCCCCTCCACTTTGAAAGGAGCAGCTTTAAGATGGTTTATGGGTTTAGGTGGTGGGGTTATAAATAACTGGGAGCAGATGAAAGAATCTTTCCTAAAGAAATATCAAGATTATTGTAGGTCTAGAGAACTGAAAGATGAAATATTTCAGATGACAGCTAGACCAAACAAAACACTAGAAGAATATGTAGAACATTTTCAGTATAATTTGCAGAGATCTCCATATGCGTCACTACCTCTGCTTGATAATGTGTTAAAAACAGCATTGATTAGAGGCATGAAGGAACAATGGATTGAAACATTAAATATCATGGGAAGAGGGGATATTTATCAAGAAAATGTTGCTGACATCATTGATTTATGTATCAGGAGCTCGAGAGGTAGCACGAGGATAAAGCCAGCAGAATATGATCGGTTTGTCAAAGATAACAAAATACCAATAGAAGGAGTAACACGTGTAGAACTTGGGAATTTATTAGAAAATTTTAAAACTGATATCCTGGGGACATTGACTACACAACTTGATATTGTGCAGGCTAAACAGAAGCAGATAGAGGTAGAACAGAATTTGGCGATCTTCTGCCCCCGATGTAGAAGAAAACATAGCCACAAGGAATGTCCGTTGGATGCAGTTCAAACATGTGCTATCTGTACAAAAGATCATCTTACTGAAAGTTGCCCCTCACTTCCTGGATTGAAAGCAGTATATAAGGAAGCAGAAGAAGAGCCAGAATCAGCATACTTCGTTAACCAGCGTCGCCAATGGCAACCAAGGCAATCAGGTATGTTTTCAGATCCAACTTCTTCTTTTCAGCCTCCACAATATAACGCTCAGCAATATAGTATGTGGCAAAACCAATCTCAACCTCCATTTCCGAACTGGTCATCACAACCATTTCCTTCTTCAAATCCATGGATGAATCAGCCAAGCCAATTTGGTTGGCCGAATTTTCCTTACGCCCCACCATATTGGCAGAATAGCTCATACCCTCCGCAATGGACCCCCCCTACTTCACAAAGTTCACCCTGGCAGACAAATTGGCCAAAATCGACATATCAGCCAACATGAACTATTCTGCTCCCTCAACCGACTCTGCCAGCTTTGCAACAAAATCCCCAGTGTAATCTGAGACCGCAACTCCTAGCCCAACCCAATCCTAATCCTAATAACAAGCCGGTCTAATCCCTCCAAATTATAGAATCAGCAGAAATCGGACCCGAACTGAGGGAGTGCAATGATCTTCAGTTAAGATCTGGACGTATAATAGAAACAGAGGGAGATAAAACAGTTCACATTGAAGATCAGTTACCAATAGAACAACCGTTACAACAAGAGGGTGCAAATAAGGAGCAGACAAATCATCAAGCAAATACGCCCTCTCCTCCCTTCCCAAAACGATTAGTCATACCACGACCTGTACAACATCCAGACTTTGACATTCTGGGAGAGCTACAAAACCTATACATACGAATTCCTTTCCTCCAAGCCATTCAAGACATCCCTATATATGCAAAAACTATAAAAGAATTGTGCATAAAAAAACCAAGGAGGAATATAACCACTAACCCAAGAGTCCAAGTAGTCGGTACTTTATCTGACCTATTATCAGGAGCACCCATTAAATATGAAGATCCAGGAAATCCAATCGTAACTGTCCAAATCTATGGCCAGACCCTGACTAATACTTTAGTTGATTTAGGAGCTGCAATTAATATTTTGACAACTTCTACATGCCAAAAGCTCGGTATTACATCGGTAGAACCCACCTCTACTTTGTTAGAATTGGCTGACCGATCCGTAGTTCGACCAGAAGGAACTCTATATGATGTCATGGTCTCTATAGATTCTTGGGAATACCCAACTGATTTCCTGGTAATTAATCCAAAAACCCGACTGGATGGACACCCGCTAATTTTAGGTAGACCTTGGCTTGCTACCGCCGATGCTTACATTGGTTGCCGGCAGGGGAATATGACCATAACTAGAGGACCAGATATTAAAAACCTAGTCCTATACCCTCCAGCACAGCCAAGTCTGACAATGATAAAAACTAACTAGCACCCTGTATCATACCTTACTGACAATATCAGATCACCATTGACTATACAGAGGGCCCTAGACTTTAAAGACCAAACAGAAGATGATGCCATCAATAAATTTGTTAGTCAAACTGAATCTAGACCCCATGCACAGTGTTTTATGATAGAAGCTGCATTTGAGAACGAACTAGAAGAAGATCCCTTGAAAGATACACATGACCAAACGATACCTGTAACTTCTGTTGCCAATAGTAAAGCAGTGGAAATTGAACCGGGAAAAACGCTAAACATCAATGCCAACCTTACACCGGATCAAGAAATAAAACTCATCCACCTGTTACGGAAGCATCAAGAAGCATTTGCGTGGGATTACCCCGATATGAAAGGGATTGACCCCCAATTGTGCACCCACCATATTTATATAGAAAAAGATGCAAGACCTGTCCGTCAACCGCAAAGAAGACTCAACCCTCACCTAAAAGATGTTGTAAAAGCAGAACTTCAGAAGCTTTTAGATGTTAATTTTATCTATCCTATTTCTGATAGTAAGTGGGTCTCTCCACTTGTGGTTGTACCCAAGAAGAATGGGAAATGGAGGATTTGCGTGGATTATAGAGAGTTAAACAAAGCCACACAAAAAGACCATTTTCCCCTCCCATTCATAGACCAAGTATTGGACACGTTAGCGGGAAAGAAATTCTTTTCTTTCCTGGATGGCTTCAGTGGATACAATCAGATTCAGATTTCCCCTGAAGACTAGGATAAAACTACCTTTACTTGTCCTTGGGGAACGTTCGCCTATAGAGTTCTACCCTTTGGCCTATGTAATGATCCTGCCACATTCCAAAGGGCCATTCTTAGCATCTTTGCAGATTTAATAAATGATGGGCTTGAAGTATACATGGATGACTTTACACCATACGGAGATGATTTTGATCCATCTCTGGACACCCTAGAAAAAGTCCTACAGCGTTGCATTGATACCAGGCTTTGTCTAAGCCACGAAAAATGTTATATGATGATGACTGAAGGACTCATTCTTGGACATTTCATCTCAGCAGTTGGAATTCAGGTAGATCCGGCCAAAATTCAAATTCTGTTGCTTATCCCCACCCCCACTACTCAGACAGAGGTACGCAGCTTTCTTGGATTTTCTGGGTATTACAGACGATTTATAGAACATTATTCACACATTGCTGCACCTTTATATGCATTAACTGGTAATGTTGATTTCATGTGGACAGAAAAATGCGACCGCGCTTTCCAGGATTTAAAGAAGCTTGTATCAACAGCTCCAGTCCTTCGAGGACCAAACTGGAATTTACCGTTCCAAATCTCATCTGATGCCTCAGACACAGCAATCGGTGCAGTCCTGGGGCAGGAGGAGGATAAAAAACCATACGCTATTTATTATATCAGCAAAAATTTATCCCCTGCTGAATTAAATTACACTGTCACCGAAAAGGAATTCCTCGCTGTAATACATGCTGTCAATAAATTTAGACATTATATTACAGGCTATCCCGTTGTTTTATATACAGATCATTCTGCTATCAAATATTTAGAAAATAAGCCTGTTACAAATGCTAGAATAATGAGATGGTTGATCTTATTGCAGGAGTTCGATATCACAATCAAAGATAGACCCGGCAAGGAAAACCCTGTAGCTGATTTTCTCTCACGAATACCAAAATCAATTGAGGCAGCAGCAGTGGAAGACCAATTTCCCGATGAGCACCTGTTTGCTGTTGCTGTTCAAACACCTTGGTATGCTGATGTTTCCAACTACCTTGCAGTAGGTAAGCTACCAAAACATTTAACCCCTAATGAATGTAAGCAGATTGTTCAGAAGAGTACTCGGTTTTCGTGGATCGGGGGTTATTTGTTCCACACAGGAGCAGACATGCAAATTAGAAGGTGTATCCGAGAAGATGAAATTTTCGACATCTTAAAAGCTTGTCATAATGGACAATGTGGGGGACACTTTGCCGAGAAATGAACAACACATAAATTATTGCAGATAGGATACTACTGGCCTACAATCTTTAAGGATTCAAAGAAATTTGTTCAAGCCTGTGACAGCTGCCAGCGAGCAGGACGACCTGGTCAAGCCGATGAAATGCCTCTGAGGCCACAATTAGTTATTGAACCATTTGAACGATGGGCTCTTGACTTCGTTGGACCCATCAACCCATCATCAAATCAGAGAATATATATTTTGGTAGCCACAGAATATGTTACCAAATGGGTTGAGGCCGAAGCATTGCCTAGAGCTACAGAAGATTTGGTAATACAGTTCCTGTTCCATTTGTTTGTACGATATGGCCTTCCGAGAGAAATAATCACAGACGGAGGACCACAATTTGTCTAAAACAAATTAGCTGCAACACTTGACAATTATCACGTCCAGCACAAAATTACTACCCCATATCACCCGCAGGTGAATGGGCAAGTAGAAAGTAGCAATGAGGTAATAGAATCAATCCTAACAAAAACCATTACTTCACATAGGCGTGATTGGGCCGCCCGACTACCTGAAGCACTCTGGGCCTATAGAACCACCTGGAGAAGCACCACTGGTTATTCACCCTATCAATTAGTGTTTGGGAAACAACCTATTTTCCCCATAGAATTCGAAATCCAAACACTACGAACTGCTCAGGAAGTTGGCCTAGATTTAAGTGAGGCACAAATCAATCGACTATAGCAGATTAATGAACTGGACGAAATAAGGCTCTCTGCATTACAAAACACAGCACTTATTCAGCAGCAGCGAGCTAAATGGCATGATTCACTTATCAAGAATAAAGTCTTTCATGAAGGAGACTGGGCTCTGTTATATGACTCTCGGTTTCAGGATTTCCCGCGGAAACTGCAGACTCGTTGGTTGGGGCCATACGAAATCCAGAAAGTACATGATAATGGGACCCTTACCCTCATCACAATCGATGGTTCTGGATATGCATTCAAGGTAAATGGCCACCGAGTTCGTCTCTATCGCTGGCCACTCACTAGGGAATCCTTCTGTGAGCAGCTACGTCAAGACACTGACATGGAAATTTCAGGAGAAGAAGTAAAACCTTCCTCACCTATAGTTCAGTAAGGAACGCATTTTTTTGACCTGTACATAAGTTCTTGTATATACGTTTTCTTAATATTTCTTTGATCTTTCTTTCTTAAGATTGCTTTTTACAGTCAGCGTGTTTTTGCTGTTCCTTTTCCAAAAAGGAACAGCAGTCGCTTGTTTCCGTGTTTTTGCTGTTCCTTTTTCAAAAGGAATAGCATTTCTGTGTTTTTGCTGTCCCTTTTTCAAAAGGAACAGCATTTCTGTGTTTTTGCTGTCCCTTTTTCAAAAGGAACAGCATTTCTGGGTTTTTGTTGTTCCTTTTCCAAAAGGAACAGCAGTTGCTTCATCGTGTTTTTGTTGTTCCTTTTTCAAAAAAGGAGCAACAGGTGTGAGTTTTTGCTGTTCCTTTTCCAAAGGAATAGCATTTTTGGGGTTTTGTTGTTCCTTTTCAAAAGGAACAGCAGTTGAGAGTTATTGCTGTTCCTTTTGGAAACGGAACAGCAGTTGCTTATTTTCATGTTTTTGTTGTTCCTTCCTCAAAAGGAACAAAATTTCGTGTTTTTGTTGTTCCTTTTTCAAAAGGAACAACATTTCGTGTTTTTGTTGTTCCTTTTCAAAAGGAACAGCATTTGCGAGTTATTGTTGTTCCTTTTCAAAAGGAACAACAGTTGAGAGTTTTTGCAGACAGCACTCATGATCTTAGGCTATTTCTTTTCAAAGAACGACATCCCAACTATTTGTTTGCATGGATTCTTCTCTTTCAAAAGGAATACCATAGCCATATCTTTGCTCTCAGTGATGATTCATATTAAGGATGCTTCTCGCCCATGATCTCTCCAGTCTTTAAGATACAACTATATACTTATGCAATGAACATCAATTACAACATGCCGAAGTCAGCAGATCATAAAATCGCTATCTTTATAGAGCCTAGTATTGATAAGAGGACAAAAGGAGGTACATACTTTACTTCTAATCACCATTGTCATTGACTTATTCCCATTGTCCTGGTTGGTTATTTTTATCATGGCGATCTCCTTATAAATCTTTCTCTGATTATTACACAGGAATAAGAACAGAGGATTTATATCTTCTTGTTGGGATGATAAGACTTCTTCCACCATTCCCACTCTTAAGGAGTGCTTAACCACCCTTATGTGTAAATAAATAAGGAAAAGGTGCTTTGCAAAGAAAGAAATGATAATCAATATGGATTATTAATTATCAAATGCAGGATAGGGGGTCTCATCAAGAGCCAGCCTACCATGATCATCAGGTTGGAAGCGAAGTGGCATTCCCAACATGGCCACCACACCAGGGATATGGTCCAAAAGGTACACTAAATAAACAGACCTTGGAACAGGGGGTCTCATCACGAGCCGGCCTGCCCACGATTCGCACCCTCCTTGTGAATGGCATTATGGCTACCTGGTTACCAAGCCAGCATAATGGCCTGCGTTTTGACAAAACACTTTTTATACACATACAGGATCATGGTTCCACGGGTGAAATAAACAACTCTGCCAAGGTTATGAACACCTGTCGGCAGCAGAGCTCTGTTAATGGTATCGAAGTCATAATAGTTACACCAACAGGGATGATATTAATACCTCTTCGTCTCTTCTATCCTATGAATAATTCATATTTTATTTCCCGATGAACATATCGCACGAACACTCATTACTACCAATCATGGCAAGGGAACTGACAATGACTTCTGGGGATTTCGTACGATTGACAGACGTCCCATCCCCCGGCCTCACATCATATTACGTAGGCTCTTATGTAAAACGCGATCCACCTTTTTGCCTCGATTTCGGTATTTCGTTGTCCATCTAAAACATGGCGTAATTCTATATGCTGTTCCTTTATGACTGGTTACACGATGGCTGCTGCTCCTCTATTTGACGGCTGGGGCAGCCTATCACATCGCGGGGGGGAAGGTAATCTCATTACTCCATGAGTTACGTGTCAGCACACCATTCGAGGTAGATAGTGTACGAAAGTATGGCATGGTTTAACGGTATGATAATTCTATTTTACGCAAAGTTGCCATCCGCAATCCATTTTTGCTGCATACTCTTTTTTTTTCCGTGACGATCACCTTCTCTGCATCCTAAAACAGCACAGGCAGTTTCTGTTCCATTGAAAATCCTTAGTAGAACCATGGGAGGAAAGGCAGTCCGAAGCGAACCTCAAGAATTGACAGTCTCTGCTGCTGCCTGGGAAATCCTGGAAAAGGCTGGATGGATGAATTATTTCAGTCGCCTACAAGAATCAAACGAGACAGTGGCGTTGGAATTTCTGCAAAACTTGCAGGAGGACCACTCCATAGTAATAGAAAGGTGGATAGCGGTCACTGACGATGTAATTGCAGAAGTCTCAAGCCTACCAGCCACCGGACCTGTATGGACGCTGAAGAAAGAAAGACTGCAGAAGATTATGGAGATTTTTCAGGACGAAGGCCAAAGCTTGACAGTAAAGGGGAAGGGAGTTCTGCCAGCAACGTTAGGAGAACCCTGGACCGAACTAGGAAGGATAGTACAGAGCTACATTACGTGCGAAGGAAGGAGGGACGTGGTAAGACCACGCCATCTTAAACTTTTAGCTGTTTTGAAAGAGAAATGTTCTGTAAATATGCCTGCACTTTTAAATTCACTATTGCATGATGCGGCCCGAAGCCTGAAAATGGCACAGCACGTAGAAGCAGTTGTTAGCCACCATAGACTGATTCGATTGATAGTGAGCCATAGTCTCACTCAACAGCAGAGCAGCTGGGAGGAGCTCGTTGCATTGATTGAAGGGAAATTGGCTGCACCATCCCCAAAACCTAAAACTTCCTCTAGCACACCGGAACGATCAGAGAAACGCAGAGAAGTGGCAGTAGGAAAACGTGTTGCTCCAAAACGAAAGCATTCTTCAAGTACACCGGAGCAACCAGAAAAACGCAGAGAAGTGATAGCAGAAAAACCTGTTGCTTGCACACCTGAACAACCAGAGAAACCAAGAAAATCAGTCCGGCTAGCTCGAATTCGAGGGAGGCTAGAAAAGATTCGAGAAAGCACCAGCCAACCAATTGAGATCATAGACGAACCTCCAGAACCAGAAGGAGTACCTTCCGAAGAAAATGTTGGGCAATCTGGGGGTGAAGCTGAGCAAGCCAGAGGAGGAGGTGAGGAGAGAGAAGTGCACTCTGAAACAGAAACGGAAGTTGAACGCCCTAAGGCAGTCACTGAACAGGACAATCGGGAGGAGGAAGTAATACAGCCAGAAAGCAGCCCGCTGCGAGACCCTGTGGGCGAAGAAGAATTGGCCGCAATCCTGGCCAGTTTGGGGGAATATGGCCAACCCTCCAGCCCAGCAGGTCCTCCCGATGAACCTCCAGAGGAAAACATACCTGAGGGTTCACATGCAGAAAAGGAAGGAGAAGAAAACCCGCCCATTCATGAGGAAGAAATAAGGGACACCAACCGAGAACAATCTGCTCCCAAGGCACCAGAAGAAACTCTAGATAGAATAGGAGCAGATTTAAGGGCCAGTCGCAAACCCTCTGCTGAAGCAAGGGAAATCAAGAAATTAAGGACTAAACAGCAGAGGCTACTGAACACTATAGCCCGGCTCCGATAGCAAATTCGGATTTTGAAAGCCAGTCTGAGGATACAAAGGACCACAAGGAAAAGAAAGAGGACCACTGCAGCAAAATCCCGCAGAACAAGAAGACGAAGGACTTACAGTCGCACTGTTGGTCGAAACCCGATTGGAAGATCTGATGCTGTTCCAAATGACACTGAGGAACCAACTGATGTTCCAATTGTCACAGAAGAACAGATTGCTATTCCAAATGACGCTGAGGGACAGACTGTTGTTCCAATTGACGATGAGGAACAAACTGCTGTTCCAATTGATAATGAAGAACAGACTGTCGTTCCATTTGGGGCAGAGGGACAGGATGATGTTCCATTAACAGAGGAACCACAACAACCTTTCATTTGGGTTAAGAAAGAAAAGGAGAATAAGGAGATCCAAACAGAGGCACCGCCCTCAGGGGTGATCCGGGTTCTGAACTCCAAACAGCATAATAAAAAGGTTCAGGTAAAACTCCCGGCCTCTACGGCCCTATGGGAAAAGGATCCAAAAACACGAACCTTGCACAAGATGATGAAGCAAGCTCAGCAAGAAGCTGAGTAGTTGAAGGAACAAACAGTCCCCCGCGAGAAATATGAAGAGTTGCAACAGCAACTTCGGGATATTAGTCAGTCCGAGAGCCAGGCCTTCGAAGGCTGGCAAAAGGAGCAAGAAAAGGTTGCAAAGATAACTCGTCGATTAGATATTGTTGTTAGGCAGATGGACACTATGTGTTCTTTGTATAATGACGTTCTGGCCTATAGGGCCCCTGCTAAAAACTATGCTTTATTTTTTCTTGAACGATATTTACGATTAAAGATAAAAGCTGTCAGGGCAGGTGCCCCTATACAAATCAATACTGTTAATGATTTCATAAATTGTTGCAAGCATTATGGAGTTAAGGTTCAAAGGTTATTATGTGAATTTTACTTGCATAACCTTGTGCTAGACCAAGAAACTGATTTAAATCCTGGCCCCTTTGTTGGGGACATCCAATTGCAAGCCTTCGTTTCCTTCGGGGTTAATCAGCTAAAATGGCTCAGGGCTTATAACACTTTTCAGAGACAGGAAAATAGCCTAGACTTGTGGGTAAGAGCCAAGCCTAGAGACCCAGTACTGTTATGGAGAGCACATAGGAACCTTATGAGAACCCCGGGTGTTATGGAGACATTAGGACCCATGCACGAGGACCTAATCCGACAAAATCTGGAATATTTTCTGACTATTAAAGACCTTGCCATCGATGCTGCAAAATTTCGATACCAGACTTCGAACCCAAACATCCAGCTCAGGGAACCATTCAGATATGAAAATTTTGAGCTAGCTGCCAGCCGATTGAACCTTTATGGCGAGTGTATTTTGCAAGCAGGGCCATCGTGGTTAGGGTATCGATTTCGTAGTCCAATTATTTGGCACCCTGCACCCAGATATCAGGCCTTGTATGAAATGCCTGAAGGGAAAACAAATCGGTTCTTTGATGATCTAGTTGCTCATCACGGATGTAGGCCTCCACGCGAGGTTCCCTCTCCAGCCTATTCTCTTACCGCTTTGCATGTCAACTATAATGTTTTCATGAGGGCATGAAACAGGGTAAGCAGGGGGGTGTGTGGAGCACTGGAAAGGTATGTTTTTGACGAACAATTTAGTGACTTTTCAGTAACAATTGTAACCCTTTCTGCATAATGAGCTTAAAGAAATAAAGAATTTTAATAGAATGTGTGAGAATTAGCATGGAAAACTTAATCGCTGATAATTGTTATTTTTCCATGCAGGAAAGGGTGGAAACGAAGGATTGCCATTCGAAAGGAAAGGACAAAGAAGCAATAACTGCTGTCCCTTTAGGAGGGAACCGGATGCGAAAAATATCGAACAGTTCGAAGCAAGACGACCCTGGAAAGGAAGAAGGATTATCGACTCGGCAGAGCAGGGGAAGAAAAGTAAAGGATTAACGGCTTGGCGAATCCCTCAGGATCTTTGATCCTGAGGGATCGCTGTTTTGCTTATTTTTGTTACCTAGATACCTTCGCTGTTACTCTTATAAAAAGGGACAGCAGTGTTAAGCAAGAGGACTTTTTGTTCATATATGTAACTGTGAATTCCAGATTCAACTTTGATCATCGACTCTCACTAAGACTCGTTTTGTTGTACATTTGTTGATGTTTTAATACAAAAGACTTGGTGTTTATTTCATCTCTGCGTCTGGAGTAACCTAAGGCAGTGTGCCGTTGGAAGCTAAGGGCCCCGCTCCAAACATAGTCACATTCTCTTTATTCTATTTGGAAACATAGTCATATTCTCTTTAATCATCAGATTGCTATAGTAAGTGTGTTGTGTATATACGTTTGATGATTGTTGTTCCATAATTCATTTGTGAATATTGTTCCATAATGTATAATTCATTGAAGTTGCTTTAGAGAGAAGATTGCTATCTGATTGCACGATGTGAGTTTAATTCAATAGAGCAAGCGTAGTCTGACTCGCGAGGTTTTGTTTATTGGATTGTTGTTCCATTTCTTGCTGTTCCATTTATTGTTGTTCCATTTCAATTTGTTGTTCCATTTTCTGTTTGCTGTTCCATTCTACTTTCTGTCGTTCCAGTTACTTGCATTTACTGTTTTTGTGTGAGAGAAGGTCTAAGGCTGTAGTGAGCCTCAGCAAGTCGTTGCCTAGCTCCCAGACCTATGGTCCATGCTCTAATTTCCTTTCCATCAGTTTCTAGACGGATGGGTTATCGCTTCCGTACCCTTGACTGATAAACTGCGTTGTGTGATTTTATTCTTTTTAAAAGCAATTTAGTCATAGGTTTAGCAGCCGTTTACTCTTGTATTTTCTAGACACTGTACTACTAAGCATTACTCTGACGAATAGCCTCGGATTGAGTTACTCTTTGCAATAACAAAGCGTTCCCGGATTGACTTATTAATGTAGCATAACTAGAGGTGAAAGAGACCCTTGTTACAGCTCTACAATAATTTTTGGACAGCTACAGAGTTTTCTGGATTTCAAATGACACTCTGGGAGGAGGAGACCTCATTAATAAGCAAGAGACTAGGTAGACAAATTGATCAATAAATTCACAGTATGAGTATGGTGAATCTTGGACTTGGTGATAAACTGATGTCCAGAAGATGACAGACCTTCTTTCCCCCTTAGAATCCAGCTTTTTGATAGGGCATTGAAAGGCCTCGGATTGATAATACATGAACAAATGGTAGATGTATGATCAGTATTTGAATATGCCCTCCTTGTCCACTTTGAAAAGTTGGTCATGTATCTTGTTGGCTATGAACTTAGAAAAGTTATACTTGTAGGCAGGAGGCTGGCCTGGGCTGTAAGTTGCTAACAACACCAGCACTGTCTCATCAACATGCTCACTGGTTTTATAGCCCAACACATAAGAAATCATGTCAAGCAGAAGTTTGCCTACATTAGTAAAATGGACATACAAGAAAGGAGGAGGCCCTGTGGGCTGGCAGTCAGCTCTCATAAATATCTTGGTGATCTTCTGAATGTCATCAGTGGAAAGCTTGGCACCTATATCCAGCAGATAATTCATGGAGAAGGGATACAGCAGCTGAGTTTGTTTGAAGTTGAGCATCTGGTTGATGGACTCAGCATTGATGTGGAAGAGTATGCTCCCAGATGGAGACTTGACAGCTCTATGATTTGGATCATAGTTCTCAGCACATAAGCGGATAATTTCTGGAAAAATGTTAACAGATGGCAGAAAGTAATAAGGCAAATTTGATTACCATATCCCATATGTGTCATTGTTATTCAAATAGTTATCCCTCAATTCCCGGAAGGTCTGCAAATGGTTCCTGTCACCCACAAGGTCTTGGATGAGGTAATCTCTGTCAGCAAGAGGCAGGGCCTCAAGCTCTTTGTTGGGTGGATTCATGGGGGCAACACTGAGAGCTGTGGGTGCAGGAGCAGCCATTGTATAGTCCTCAAGTGTTATCTTTGCAATGCAGTTTCTGAATGCAACAATGTGAGTGCAATAGCTTGCAACTCTTTCTAGAAGTCAAGTGGCAGATTGAATGCAGGTGATGCCAGATATGTTCTTCAAAGAGGAGTAGGTGGATTGAGCAGGCTTGCCCCTGTTCTGCTCTGGTAAATTCACAGGGATTGTGAATAATGAAGATGAATTGCAGAGGGAGGGCAGGACTATAAGTTGGCAAAATGCAGTTCTTCAAGTATGTACTCGGCAAAAGGGAACAATGCCGAGCAGTTTGGGGAGCAATTGCAAATTAAGGCCGCGAATGATTGTTTCAATAGCAAATTTTGGAGCAGGGGGCAAGGTAGGTTGTTTTGGTCCAGAATTGACTAAATGACAATCTTTAATTTAGGATTTACCAGGTATTTAGTGGACAATATTGCAGAGAAATGGCATGAACATGGGTAAAACAGGTGAATTTCGGCAAATACCTGGACCAATAGCGCCGAGAGCTGTCGGGTTGAACAGTGGATGAAGAACGCAACTGAATTGGTGAGTGGCGGCGTCTGAAGCTTGAAATTCGCGGCTTGGCGGCAATTTTTGGAGCAAAGGAGTAACGGTTTTGTCTTCTTTCCAGTGAAAATGACATAAAACGGCTCAATTGCGCGTTTTTAACGATAAATTCAGAAAATATGGGTCATTGGCGCTTTTCTGCCGATGACATCAGCATGACGTCATGGCGGGCCCAGGTACAGATGGTGACGTGGGTGCTGAGCTGGAGGCTAGCATGGCAGGACAAGGTGGCAGGATGTGGGGGCGGCAAGATGATGTGAAGGGTGACGAGGCGCGGTAGCGAGGGCCCGGGGTATGACGTCATGGCGACGTGGGTGCGACGTGTCAAGGGAGGCGGGTTGAGGGAGGGCGGTATGTGGTTTCCCCGCACCACTATTGGGGAAAGGCGGTAAAGGGGCGGGGGGCTACGAACAACCCCGATGGCCACCATGCGTCCAGCGTACGGGAGCAAAACCACCCGCTCCCTGGACGCTAAAGCGCAGTAGGTCCATATCTAGGATTGACCGCCCACCGTTAGATCGGGGGCAGCAGAAGATGGACGGCTGGCGGGCGCCCCGACCCAGCGTGCAACTTTGGGTGGGGACCCGCCCGATAATAAAATAATCATTTAAATTTTGTGGGTTTAGAACTTTGGTTACGGGGGTTTAATGGGTTTCGAATGCATATGGGTTAGAATGTCGGGTTTGAGCAAATATTTATCATTAGGTTTGAGCAGGGGGGAAGGGGTTATCATAGGTATTTTAGGAAAAGAGGGTAGGAGAGGGTTTAGTGTAGGCTATTATTCTAACCAGAGGTTAGAGTAATCCCAAAGCAAGGGTTGACTATAGTCCCTAGTGGACTAATGTCTCCCATAGAAGTGTTATTTAGCTATAATGCTAAAGGGGGGATATTTATACATATTTTGGGTTGTTTGCATACAATGCTATACTAGTAGGGGGAGGGGTAGCACTTAGGGATTTATATAGTAAAAATTAGTAATAAATATGAATTGGGGATATGAGAGAGGGGTAAAGAGCTAAGTTTAATGAGTAAACTTAGTTTTAGAAGCAGATGGGAGTGAACAAAGATTTTACACAAGAAATGTGGCTTCTTTTCAAAAAGAGAAGTCACTTCTGACATGAAATTTTTACAAATGATAAATGTAAGGAGGACTGATCAGGCAGATCCTGCAGTGCTCAAGGGGATGTTAGTAAGAAACTTTTGAAGGGGATGAGGGAGGTTAGTGATGATTTAGTAGTTTGCCAAATAGGTCATTGCTCTTGCCTTTCTCCTGCTGGTGACATCATATGTGATTTTCCTCATGTCATCTGCCTAGATCTTGTATTCTGCAACCTTCAACTGCCTACCCTGCCTAATATGCCTAACATTTTTTCTTCCTTTAGATGGGTGCACTTAGCCTTGCAAACCCTGATAATTCTCTTTTCCTTTTCCTGCCCTCCTATCTAAGTCTGCCCTTATAACTTCCAAGGGCCCAGATTGAGCAATTGGGCTCCTTCCTTTCTCTATCCACCTAGTCATCTGTCAAGCTTAAACTGTTTGAGCAGGTACTTCCTTTCTAGTCTACAACATGCAATTTAAAACATGGTAAGGCCCAGCTTGAGTTGTTGGACCACCCATCACAGTAGTAGTGGCATTTGTATTAGCCACTTTCATGGTCTTTATTCGGGGTTCATTTCTTTTATTTTTTCTTTGACCAATTCATTTTCTTGCCTTTTGATTTTTCTTTTAAGGCATACCCTCTTTACATTTTTTAATTGTTTGCTTCTTTCACAAAAATGGAACCTCAGTACCACAGAAGATGAACATTTTTTGGTACTTCCACTGTCAATCATGAGAAATGAATGCCTATTGGTATAGGAGGCTAACACGCTCTACTGAAAAAGTGTATAAATCGGTCATCTTGGGAGATTAGGAATAAATCTCTTTTGGAGAATCCAATTTCAATCAGACTAGTGGCATTGGAAAGAGCACTCAGAGGGCTACTATAATTCACAATTTCGAACCTTGAATATCCAAAATTTTAGAGATACATCAGCTTCAATATTGAGCTCCTACAAAGTGGAAAAAGGTGTGTAGTTTTTTTTTTTTTTTTTGCATAAGTTTGGTACAAAAAATTAGTTTGAATGAATTCAAAGGGCATAGTGAAGCATAATTATCATTAATTGATGCCCCAAAGAAAGAAAATGCAAACACCTAGTAAGCAACCTGAAGGATCTAGCATGACTCATGAATAAGAGGAAGAAACACAACATTATATATCAAAATTACGAGACCAAGTGCAACAAGATTCACTCTCACAAAAGGTAACAGAAGCTAAGATGGATGGTTTAAAGAAACGCATGGAAGCTAAGATGGATGGCGATGAAGATAATATGGATGGTTTAAAGAAAGGCATGGAAGCTAAGATGAATGACATGGAAGCTAAGATGGATGGTTTAAAGAAAGGCGTGGAAGTTAAGATGGACGGCATGGAAGCTAAGATGATTGATGTGGAAGCTAAGATGGAAGGAAAAATGGAAGAATTGAGGATAGATTTGACAATGTTGCTACAAGAAATGTTTAGTAATGGTATATTAAAGGAAACCCATGATGAGAATAAAAGAAATGTTAATAATGATTCATAGACTCTAATGTTGGATTGAAGACCCACCATGTTCCAAATATTGATATGAGGAAGTTTCATGGCAAGGATCCTGTAACATGGATACTAAAGATGGAGAAATATTTCGATCTCCATAATGTGCAAAACACATTAAAGGTACGCATTGCAACTTTATATTTGGAACCAAATCAGTTTGTATGGTATCAATGGCTTTTCTCTCGTAAACAAATTGTCACTTGGAAAAATTTTACAGAAGAAATGATAGCACATTATGAGGATACAAAAAGAAACACCTTTTTTAGCCAATTGATAAATCTCAAACAAATCGGTTCAATGATGGAACACATTGAGGAATTCCAAAAATTGAACATAAGGGTAAAATATATTCTGGAGGAGCATAGGATTGATGTGTTCATAGGGAATTTAAAGGATAACATCCAACGTGAGGTTCCCCTTTGGGAACCTGATTCATTGGATAAGGCATTCAGGTTGGCAAGAAAAATGGAAAGAAAAATTATGGAAATCAAGAAGCCTACCACTCACATCTATAAAGATGGAATTGTTGTTTCCCTAGCCTTCCACAACCTACAAGGTTGACACCATAATAATTGGAAGAAAAAAGAGAAAAGGGGCTTTGTTATAATTGTGATAGAAAATACACTAAAGGTCATAAGTGTGATGAGAAGAAATTATTTTACATAGATTGTGAAAAGGAGGAAGAAAAGGAACAAGAAACATCAAAATAAGAGGATATACACCAGGAACAAACCCTAGAGAAAGAAGAAATGAATCCAACCATATCTTGTAATTCATTGGCCGGAATTACCACTCAAACTATCAAGATATAAGGAAATATCAAGAAGAAAAAGGTATTAATATTGATTGATTTCAGAAGTTCCCATAATTTTATTCATTGTAAGATAGCCAAGGAATTGAATTGTTTCCTATATCCAGCACCAGAGCATCAAGTGATGGTTGCAAGTAGAGGAACCATGAATTGCTCTGGAAAGTGCCATAATATCAAGCTATACATGGGTGAATATGCATTGAATGACCCAATGCTTTACATTCCAATGGGTGGTGTTGATGTTGTATTGGACGTCCAATGGATACAATCCTTGGGTACAATAGCTTTTAATCTTCAAGATCTTTTCATGAAACTCTGTTAAGAAGGAAAGGAAGTTGAATTAAGGGGTATCGCAGGGAAACCAGAAAAATAATAAACTCTAATGGAATGAAAAATATTCTAAAGAAAGAACAACCAGATGTAATTGCATAATTATGTTCACTAGAGGTTCCCACATCGAAATCATCTATTTATCTAGATCTCCAAAAAGTTTTGGACAATCATTCCAAGGTATTTGAGACTCTCAAAGGCCTCCCACCTATTTGTGATGATGATCATGCTATTCATTTGATTCCAGGAAGTGTTCCTCCAAACATTAGGCCTTACAGATATCCCTATGCCCAAAAGAGTGAAATTGAACATATGGTTGCAGAAATGCTAGAGGCTAATATAATTCAACCTAGTCAAAGTTATTTCTCTACTCCAGTAGTATTGGTGCATAGGAATGATGGATCATGGAACATGTGTCCATATTACAGGGAGCTCAACAAGCTCACTATTAAAGAAAAATTTCCCATTCCTGTCATTGATGAATTATTGGATGAATTGCATGGATCAATTTACTTCACCAAGTTGGATCTTCATTTAGTATATCATCAAATTAGAATGAACACTTAAGACATTCCAAAAACAACATTTAGAACTCATGAGGATCATTATGAATTTTTGGTCATGCCTTTTGGCCTTACCAATGCACCTTCTACATTTCAAGGTTTGATGAATTCCATTTTCAAACCCTTCCTTAGAAAATTTGTGTTAGTATTTTTTGAGGATATATTAATCTACAGTAAGTCTTGGAAGGATCATGTTCAACATGCTGACAGGGTGCTCAAACTATTGGAGGAGAAAAAATATATGCAGAATGCTCAAAATCTTTCTTTGGAGTACAAGAGGTGGAATATCTAGGTCATATTGTATCTCATGAAGGTGTTTTTTCCGGGGGAAAGAACGGTAACCTTTTATTTAAAAAATGAAAAGTTACACTAGCAAATGCATTGAAGCATTTCCATGAGCTACCCATTTGGGCTTGAGTGCTTACGCACCTCACGCAACGTTAACAAGCTAACGTGAAAAAAGAAAAAGAATGAGAGTGGGGAAAAGAGAAGAGAGAAAGAGGCAAAAAACTGATTCCGGCAGTGAGTAAAAAAAAAAACTCACGCTTCAAGTTTTTCTCCCCTTTTTCTTTTCGACCTTGCGCCACTCTCCTTGAGTGGGCTCGATCGAAGCTAAGACTAACTGTGTTTCTGCTTTCTATGAGGATGTTTCCTTGTCTGAGTCTTAAGTATCTGAGTGGTGATGCCGTTTGATCCCTCCCATGCTTTGTTCCTCAATTGCCTTCTCTGCCTGATTTGGGTGGAACCGTGAAGTCTTGTTTTCTGATGTAGTTTCCTTCTGAGTCTCCATTTCTTGGGGTACTTCTGCATTCTCTGCGGGGGTGTCTTCCTCTTCTGCTTCTGATTCTTCATCATCTGAGTTAGGGGGAGGAAATTGCCATCCTTTCCTCTGCTTCCCTTTCTGCTTCTTTTTACTATTTGCTTTCTTGGTTTCTGGACATGTGCTTTGTAGATGCCCTGTCTGCCTGCATAGCCTGCATCTGAAGGCGGTATTTTCATAGTCTAGTGCTTGCAGCCAATTTTGTTGTTTGTAGATCAGCCTTATGTTGTTTGGCAGCCCTTTGCTTAGATCTACTTCCACACAAATGCGTGCGAAAGTGTATACCCTTTCATCAATCCTCTCCAGATCTGTTTTGATATATCTCTCTATGCTGTTTTCAATCCCTTCTAGTACTTGTTCACTCCAAAAGTGAAGGGGAAGGTTATAGAGACGGACCCAAACCGGCACTTTGGATACAGTCATGTTGTTTGGATCGAAATCTGGGAACCATGGGGTCATGAACAACCCCGATGTTCCACAGAACCAAGGCCCATCTCTAATGATTGTGTCTCTAACTTCCGAGGATGAAAATCTGACTATGAAAAACCCCTTGGAGCATAAATGTATATCACATTCCATGGTCCAAGTGGTGAAAATCCAATGAAAAAGATCTGTTGGTTTTGGCCAGAAGCTGTTAAAACGGCAGATTAGGGCCTGCGTTTCATAGGACTTAACGAAATCATCAAGTCCTGACGAATCAAACTTAAGGGTTGGGGTTTTCCCTAACTGATCTACTATGTATGGTCTAGGTATATATCTGCCTTGATCTGGAGAGGACCCTGAATCTTTGTTGCCCTGAAGAATGTTTTTATAGGAGGAGCCTCCCTTGGGTTGTTGCTGAGGAGCTGTCTCTTTCCCCTTGTCTCCTCCTGGGGAGCTTTGCTGTCCCTGGGCCAAAGCCCCTCCTCTCATCCTGAGGTTTAGGACAATGGTTGTTTCTGGACCGATCTCATAACTTTCCAGGGTTCTATTATCCTGGAGGGACCACCTACCACTGACCAGATATTGTAGCTGGACAGGACATCCCGTCAATGCCCAGATTTGCTGTTTCAGCTGCATGATGGTGCTATCTGCATGAACCCACACTAATCTAGATTTCCCCTCTAGGGTTTTAATGAAAATCTGAAAGTGTGTTATTGTTACCTGTGACCTGGGTTTCGGCTGGGTTCCTGATCCGCCTGAGCCATTGTCGCTGTTGATCTGCCAGTGCTCTGTTTGTGAATAATCTTCCAGATTTGACCTCTTTGTGGGTCATTCTTCCATTTGCATGTCGATGTCTGTAGAAACTCTGCTCGATCTATGAATCTTGCCCCCTATCTGCTGCCCGGGTTCTATCTGTTCTCGAGGATTGGCCAGATCCAATAGATCCGGCCCAGATCTATACTGTTTGAGCCAATCCGTTGGGAGAGGGGGCAGATCTGCATCGTGCAGTCCCCCTGCAGCGATCAAAACAGTTGGAAAAGCCGTAAATCCCAACCCGTCCACACTCTGGGCCTTTACATTTTCTTTAACCCGCCTGAAGTCGTACCTTTCGATGGAGGCTTCGTCCTGGAGTCTTTGAGGGAGCGCGAGGGAAAAGTTTTCACCTGGATCCGACCTGGGAACTTGCTGGTCGCCGACAAGAGAAGGCCTGTAATGTCTTGAGGGATCATACGGCACGGGGAAGGCTGCATGCCAGAAATGAAGCTCCGCAGCTTGAAACCAAGACGATTTTTGTTGTCCCTGCTTCATTTCCACCGCTCCCAGCACTTGCTCCGACCCACAGACCCTCCAGATCTGGCCCCATTGCGTGGATCTGAAGCTCGAAACGGCCCTATGAATGCGCGTGATCGGTGAGGGTTCGCAGCCGTTGCTTGCCATCGGTGAAGGTCCCGTCCAGAATTCTTCCCAACCTCACAGGATCCTTTTCCTCTCGAAACCTCAATGTGCCCTCCAATCAAATCATAAACTATAATTAAAATAAAAAATTTAATAATTAAATTCGTATCTCATGAAGGTGTTAAGGTAGACCCTAGCAAAATTAAAGCCATTAAGGAATGGAAAATTCCCACATCCATAAATCATCTATGAGGATTTATCAGGTTGACAGGGTATTATCACAAGTTTGTTAAGAATTATGGGAGAATAGTAGCACCTCTAACGACATTATTGAAGAAATATGCATTTTAATGGACTCCGGAAGCAACAAAATCCTTTGAACATCTTAAAGAGGCAATGTTCCAAGCACTGTTCTTAGCTATGCCTGACTTCACAAAAACCTTTATTATGGAATTTTATGCCTCAAGAAATGAAATTGGTGCTATGTCAATGCAAGAAGAAATAGCCATTGCTTTCGAAAGTTGTCCAATCAAAGGAAAGTATTTACACAAAGATATGTATGAGAAGAAAACGTTAGCAATACTACATGCACTTAAGAAATGGCGACCCTACATAATGGGAAGACACTTCAAGGTAAAAAGGGATCATGATAGACTTAAATACTTTTTAGAACAAGGATTATCTTCAGAAGAGTAGCAAAAAAGGATCACAAAGATGTTGGGTTATGACTTTGAAATCATCTACGAAAAAGGGAAGAAAAATGTTGTGGAAGATGCACTATCAAGAAAGGATGAGGATGTCGAAGCATTTCTTTGCGCCATTTCTATTATCCAACTAGATTGGATAAATGAAACAAGGGATGAATGGAAGAACTTCGAAGAAGTGTGGGCACTCATTCAAAATTTACAACAAGATCCCAGTACATCTTATACATTTAGCTAGAAAAATGATCCATTATGGTACAAAGATGACTTGTACCTATGTAAGAATTCCCAACTCAAACAAAAGATTCTTATGGAATTACACACTTCTCCATTTGGAGGGCACTCGGGATTTTAAAAAACATACCACAGGGTTAAGAAGGAATTTTTTTGGGATGGCCTTAAATCGGATATTCAAAATTTTGTGCCAGAATGTTTGGTTTAACAAAAAAATAAAGTTGAAACAATTAAGACCCCAGGTCTATTACAACCTTTATCCATTCCAAGCCAATTTTGGGAGGAGGTTTCAATGGATTTTGTCACTAGTTTACCCAAGTCTAAAGGAAAGAGTGTCATCATGATGGTAGTTGAGATACTTACCAAGTATGCACACTTTTGTGCATTATCTCCTCCACTTAAATCCAATTCAGTTTCTACTGAATTTATGGAAACAATTCAAAAGCTACATGGAAACCCAAAGATTATTGTAAGCGATAGAGATCCCATTTTCACTGGAAATTTTTGGGCATAATTATTTTCTTGTCTCAATACTCAATTAGCCTATTTCTCATCTTATCATCCCCAATCTGATGGTCAAACTAAGATAGTAAACAAATTTTTGGAAGGATATCTTTGTTGCTTTGTGTTGTGAAGTAAAATTATAAATGCGGACACAAACAAATTCCTCTAGCCCGATAATGGGTCTAGCCACATTCTATGGAA
Source organism: Pinus tabuliformis (assembly GCA_031772625.1). NCBI lineage: Eukaryota > Viridiplantae > Streptophyta > Pinopsida > Pinales > Pinaceae > Pinus > Pinus tabuliformis. Next base: position 1,013,422,195 of record CM062804.1, read on the forward strand.
TATTTCCTTAGGTTAGAACCAACTAAGAGGGCCTACCTCTTAGTACACTTATCCCTCTTGATGATTTCCTTGCTTGCTCGCTCCAGCTATCTCTCGCTTCTTTCTTCAAACACCTGAAACAAGTAAACAACAGCAAAAAACAATTGTGATAATAGACAAATTGTAATTCAACCTACTTAAAAAGTTAATAAACATTAATCCATGAATATATAAGATGAAAAATCATGTAGGAAATCAATCGATAGTTGCATATACATTGATATCAAGAAGAGATTGCAACCATTGTCTTGATGTTGTGGTTATCCTTTGACAAGACCAAGTTCCCACATGCTTCTGTTGGCATTCCATGATGGCCTCAATCAACAATAGTTTTAAGGCTCTTTCCTTTTAGGATTCACTCCAAACCAAATCACACTTCTCCCTCACACAACTAGATAGCTAAAACTATGAAGAGCTTGTTGTTTACTCCAAACCAAAATAGCACTAGCACACCAACATTAACACTAGCTTGTGCTTGGGAAGAAGGGAGGTTTATATAGGATGAATGGATGGGAGACGGATCCTCTTCTCATAGGAGAAGGTCTTATCCCTTGAGGTAGTTCCATAATTATAGGGGAAAGGAGCCTAGACTCACATCCTCGACCCCATCCGACCAAATGATTTACTAGACTTCCATTAAGAAGCTTCTAGAGCTCGAAGCTTTAGCTCTTGTTACACTAAAAAATGTCACCATGACCACTTACAGTTAGTATGGCTCAAATCAACAGTCATGCTACCCTCTTAGGCAAGTCTTATGCCTCTGCTATCCATCTCAAACTCAAAGAAGAGAGAAAGTCTTGTCAAAAATATGTTTATCTCTGGGGTCGCAGGTTCTCTCTAGCCTTACCTGCGGGGACGCTCACAATGTTCACAAAAGGTGCGTCCTTGGACGCTCTGTATGTTAAGGGACAGGTGCGTCCTTCTGTAAAAGGCAAAATGCGCGAGTTTCATCTTAAAAAAGTTACTTGTGGTTACTTCTAGAACTTTCTAGAGGTCGGTTTGATGAATTGGATGCGCCTCCAGTTGGTTCATGTATCTCTATTAAGGGGGAACTTATCCCATCAATAAGGGAGCTATCCCACCCAAAGAGGGGGATTATCCCATTGATAGTGGACCTGAATAACCTCTTTACAGCACTATAAATAAAGACATTGAGCCAGAGGGAGGGGAGGTTGGAGCTATACATTTTCTTTGGGTAAATGCTGCAGGAATTAGGACTCCCATTTAGAACCTTGTGAGGAGAGATTGTCTTTGCTTGATTCTACTTGGAAGTGGGTGAGCTTTGTCAAAGTAGAGGAAAACCCTTGATGGACCCTGGGAGGAACTTGCACAACACCAAGGCCAGGTTGTAAGAGTTTCTTTGTTTCGTTATTAATACAAACTGGTTTATTTTTCTCAATAGCTTGTGTTAATGAGTTATTTCATGTGTTCCTTCGTCTGCATGTTAAATATATGTTTTATTATATGAAATGCAAGTGCTTGGTAATTGTTTGATTGTTTGTGGTTGCAGGAATTGAATTGAAGGAGGAGCTCATCCGGATCGGCAAGGACGGACTACAACAACCGCGTTTTGGAATAAGGTAAGCCTAAACACTTGTAGTTTTCATGTTTTAAAAGGTATATTTAGAGAAAGATCACTCCATTTTGTCTTGTTTGTCGCTAGAGAGTTTAGACTCCTAGGGAGGTCAGTTGTGTCCGCACAAACGACTTTTTCCGCCACGACAGCTCTTAATTTGAAAAACTTTCCATAACGGACTAGTGTGACTGGAACATAGCTCAGTCGCTCCGGTTGATGCTAGGGATAGTGCTATTCTCTGCACATCGGTGCGAGGGAGACAAAGTCCATTAGCGTCGGTCTTGTAAACTGGGCAAAACAGAAGTTTCAAGGGAAATGGTGCAAAAGGGAATTGATCTTCTCATGAAGAGGGACATAATGAGAGTTTCTTCATGAAGGAAAAGCATGTGGGGTTCACTGTAGAGGTCCTCCAGGATCAAGGAACGGGGAGTACAGGGATAGTGACAAAATTATGTGTAACATATGCCCCATAAGTGTGAAGGTCGAGCTAGAGTGAGGGATGAAATGCTTTAAGAATTAGTGTGGGGAACCATAGTCCTCCGTCGGAAAACCTGCAAGCAAGTACATATATATACATAACTGAGAACTCTGTCAAATGATACATGAGTTATGGCATGGACGCAGCCATCCAAAGAATGATCATATAAATGGATCCAGGTATGGGCGCAATCATCTGTCAAAGTGGATCATAATGAAACCAAGGTATGGTCAGATCCATCCAATAATGAGAAGGATCACATCTGATAACCCATGGTATGGTCGTAGCCATCCATCTGAAAGAGACATACATATCAACATAACCATGTCACATCACTTCGCAACCTGGAATTTTTTTATCTAAGCCCAGGGTCTTGTGCTCCAACACAACTCGATCAAAGTACAAATTCTAACATGTGAATAGATGTGTTGACATCAAACATGCTAGAAAGTCATTTGATTACCAGCCAATGATGTAAATTGTTAACAAGCATGAGAGAAACCATCAGTAATGACAATGGTCCTCAAGGTACTATTAGTGCAATCCATGGAATGTGAATAGAAGAATTGAAGTCGAACACCCATGAAATCACTGGATCGAAAGCCAATGATGTGAACTTATCATCGAGTGTGAAGAACTTGCCATTAGGGCATGCATGCTCTAAGGTACTAGAAGGGAGTCTCTCGGTCAACGTCTAGGATAATGAGCTAAATTTGATGGGAAACAACCATGTCAAAGGAGGGCCATAACGTTTCCCACATCATCGACACGAGATGAAAGGATGCAAAATGATTTTGTGCAATACAGAGAAACAGAGGTAAATGTAACTGCAGAAGGACAACTCTTGAATATATCGGCAACACAACTAGAAGTTTGGTACTTTTTGGATCCATAGGATCGGTGGTCATGATGACATGGTAGAAATCAAAGGGAAGGCAAAAATGAACAGCCCAAACCCAGGAAGGTAAATGATAAAAAGGAGGATATCCCAACCCGACACTAAGCAGAAAGTTTCATATTCAAGAGTGGGCTGCCAACACAACTAATAGATTTCCAAATTTTCCCCCACCATTTTTGGCAGGTACCCCAATTATTTTTTAATCGCAAGCTTGAATGCGATAGCATATGCTTGCACTGTAAGTTGATCCTTCGGACGAATCCGACCTAGTAAGTTTAACGAGCCCTAGGAAGGAGAAGCTCACGTTCTTCATGATGACGAATTTGATGTCGTTTAATAGTTTAATGAGTTTGAAAAAGGTGTAACTCGATACCTTTTTCATGTTTAGAGAATTTGAAAAAGACACGTAAAATAAAAATCCACATGGTCCCTTTTCGTACATTTGTGTCTGTCGAGCCCGAAAAGGTATAAGATGACACTTGAGAGAACTGCTTGACCATTTCAGTCAAGGATTACCTTTTTCGTAAATAGTGCCTCCCATCCTTAAAAAGGGGTAAACTTATAGTGGGCACACGATGTTTTGCATCCATTAACAAGTTCAAAATGACAAGGACTCAACCATATTTTCGCTTTTAAAGGGTCGGAAAATAGCTTGAAAGCTGAACCCCCATTTTATTCTCTTTTATGAGTCAAAAGGGAAAAATACTCGGCAATATTTTCATATGAGCTTAACGAGTCAAGAAAAGAGCTGAAATGTGACTCGTCATCATCCTCGAACATCCATCACATGTTGCTGCGCAGAAAGGTAAAGTGTATTATCTAGTTCTTGAGGAAAAATAGGTTAAAATATTTACAAAACTTTATATTTCATGAAAAAATGAATAAAAAGGAGAAAAGTAAATATATTTTTACCATTTACCATTTTACCTTGTTGTGAAAACTTTTTACTCGCTTTTGCCCTAATTGTTCTAGAGCAGATTGCGGGAGATCCAGGAGGTAAATCACCAAGTTGCCAGTTACAGGTAAAAGCTAATGCCCTGAGCTCCATTTTCATGTCCTTTATTTATGTTTTTGACCATTTTTTTGGTTTTTTGAGGGGGTTTTGCAAAAACCTTTTCGCCCTTGTTCGGCGCGACTTTTGGGCACAGAATCACACCGACTGAGGATTACTAACAAATCCAGTCGCACTATTGGCACAATTTTTTTTAAAACAAGCGCGTTGGCACCATGAATAGGAAAAAACCCTATTTCCTCAAAAAATCACGTTAAAACTCAAAATTTATGGGCCAATCATGATTGTTGACTTAAATTAATGGCTTTTGTAGGAAAGAATCGCCAAAAATGGTGGACTGGAAAGAATGGGAACATGAGGATGTTGATACCCAAACAATGAATGACCCAAATTCCTGGAAGCTTTTAGGGCTTGCGGGCTCCTAAAATTCTTTCTCACGCTAGGGATGCTAGCCCAACCCGAGTTTCTTAGGTACCTAATTAGTCTTTGGGACATTAATCTTGAAATATTTTTCATCGGTGACCAGGAATTGGAGTTGGAAACTTCAGATATATACTTCATCACTAGACTATCCTAAAGAGGGGAACCAGTTAACTTGTACATGTCACGACTGATTGGGGCAAGCATATCTTCATTAATTGTTGAACATTGTCCTAAGGCCCTGAAATCCAAGAGTGGGAAGATTGAGATTTCCAGTGTTTAGGATTTGACACTGAGATTGCTTCTATTGACCATCAACAGAGTGGCAGGGTCCTAGGTGGAACATGAGATCAACAAGTCAAAGTTCCTATATGATATTCACTGCACATCACCTACGATCTTCAACTGGGCAGAGGCCATGAATATGAACATAAAGTGACAACTATCCAAAGCTAAGGCTGGGAATTTGAAACAATCTTGCTTCAGATCTATGCTCATGACCTTTTCTTGGAATGAGTGCCATTATTCCAGTATCAGCTGACTGAGGTAGATCCTCCTATGTAATGTGATTCGTGGATGGCTCGCTAGAGTCATTTGATGCATAGGATCACAGGGGGTCAACACATGTTGTATAGACCTACATTATTTTTGTGGCTATAATGATAGAAGATCATCATGGAGGACTGGCCATATAGTGGCACCGACTTCCATGGGGATCCGGACATGCCCTTACCAGATGGAGAGGATTTTGACGATGAAGGTAAAAAATCAACTTTTCTAATTTTGAGATTTTTTAATTTTTTTTTGGTATATATGTGTTTATAACATTTCTCTTGTTAATGCAAACATTGGAATAGAGTTCCCTACTGGAATGTCCCCAATAGCTAGGCATGCCCCCCACCCTATTGATGTTGTTGCTCCTTATCAGGAGGGGAGTGACAATGACGAGGAGATCATGAGGAACCTTGAGGGGTTGACTCATGGTATCTCGGAGTATGCTCGGGCAGGAGACATTCCTCGTCAGTACTAGAGAAACACGGTGGGAGTCTCAGATTGGATCTTCCAATTGCTTACTCATGTTGCATGAGTTGTATCATGCTACCATAATCAGCATGCTGATTAGTTCCTAGATCTAGCACTTACATTTTTTGAGGCCTGCGAGCCGCCAATGTTATTTTGGACACACATATTACTATTTTTTTGGGGTTCTAATGTATCAAACATTATCACCATATATATATATATATATATATATATATATATATATATATATATACTGTATTTTCTTTTCTACTATGGTAGAAATGGTTTGTTTTATCTTTTCACATGTTTCATAAATGTCTATCCAACACATGATTAGCTAATGCATCTATCAATGTATTCATGCGTCTAGGAATATGATGATATGTAATGTATCCAAAATGTCTTTCCAATAGAAGGACATGGAGATACATTCTCAATATTTGAAGGTTTCTGATGGAATATTTCCCATTGAGTTAAAGGATGACAAGCTATGAATCCAAGTTGACAACCAACTCTCTAATGTCAAAAGAAATGACTTTTGACAACAGTTTGATGACCGCACTGTATTGAGTAATGTTGTTAGTTGCGCAACCTAGAAAGATACCTTGAAGGTCAATCAACTCACCGTTAGGGTCATAAATAGCCCATGTCGTAGATGACAGGTTTTGGGTACTATGACAAGCACCATCAATGAAACCAATGTGGGGAGTCGTAGACATCTGCAAAGCAAGAAAAGCATAGTAAACAGGAAAGTTGTTTGAAAACTAACACACAAAACCACACTTTACAAAAATGAATGACATAATAATCTACACAAGTAACCATGCAAGATGACCTAAGAATATTACTTCTTGAGGTAAAGTTCGTTTCGAGGCTTATCCAGAGGATTTCCTTCATAATCAATAAGCGCATAGGCTCCTTTCTGCAAAACGTGTTTCACAATGTAGGGGCCATGCCACATGGGTTTGAACTTGCCTGCCCCCATCTTATCATTAGCCTAGTCGTATAGTAAGACCAAATCACCGTCAAAAAATGCATGAGGGGAGACCGACTAATCGAAATGAGATTTGACCCATTTCTTTTGTGCTTTGATAACCAAGGTAGTGAGATGAAGTGTCTCATCCAGTCATTCTAAATATAAGAGGCATTCCTCTTGAGGTGACATTTTTGGGAGGAGTTCAACAACTACCTTGAGTGAAGGAATATCACATTCAATCAGTAATGTTGCTTCCAGACCATAAACTAGCTAGAATGGTGTAAAACTAGTTGCATCTTTGCTTGAGGTTCGGTAGGCCCACAGAGTTGAAAAGAGCATGAGATGCCAATTTGACTTGTGCATCCCAATAGTACGCTGAAGCATTATGACCAAAACCTTTTTCACAACTTCAACTTGGTTGTTGGCTTGAGGGTAATTTGGGGTCGAGCCATTGTGGTGCAATCCCAATGCAGATGTCAGCTCAACCATCATGTAATCTCTGAAATGGGAGCCATGGTCTATGACAATGGCTTGAGATACACCAAACCTGGAAATAACATGGTTGAAAAGGAATTGAGTTGTCGTCTTATCGTCTGTAGAGTATGTAGGCATCACTTTAGCCCATTTGGTGAAATAATCCACAATGACGATAATATAGCCACGCCCACCAGTCGAACGAGGGTTACAGGTCATATAGTTGATGCCCCATTTGGAAAAAGGACCAACGGTAATGATGGGGTGTAGGTCAGCAGGTGGGGCACACATCTTGCATTGGTAAATTTGGTATTCGTTGCACTTGCGAACAGCAAGAATGCAGTCCTTGAAGATAGACAGCCAAAAATAACCAACGGGAAGGATTTTTTGAGCGGTAGTGTAACCAGACATATGACCACCACATGCCCCAGAGTGAAAATCATTGATAATTGTTTCAGCTTCCTCAATCATAAGGCATCGGCAAAGAACTAAATTAACACCAACACGGTTAAAGTATCGCCAATAATACGATAGGGTTGGGAGTGATGGAAAATCCTTTGGCGATCATCCTTAGTCAATGCAGACTAGGACGTGGATGTTTGGAGATACACGATGATATCACAGTACCATGGATAAAGGGTGTTAATCAAGAAAAGTGTCTGATCTGAAAGTTTTTCATCTGCACCAATAGTAAGAGACTTAGAGGGAAGGGAACAAATCAATTCAGCGAAAATGAATGACTTCTTAGATTTGGCAGTAGCAAATACCAAATCAAATTCTTGCAGGATCATGATCCATTTAGAAGACTTTCCCCCAACAATTGACGAGTCAGGATATAGGTCATGGGGTTGCATTCAGAAATCATTGTAGTCAGGTGCAGAAGGATATAGTGCCGAAAGTGTTGAACAGCCTGGATGGTAGCCAAAGCCAACTTCTCAACATGTGCATAATGCGTTTCAGTGTCAAGTAGATTCTGACTAAGGTAGTAGATCAAATTTTCATTGCCTTCATCATTGTCTTGGACTAAGACCATAGAAATGGTGCTAGGGGCTGTGGCTAGGTAAAGGAAGTAATCTCGATAATAATCCGATGGGTGCAAAAGAGGATCATTTACGAGAATGGACTTGAAATCACCAAGATATTTTTGGGCCACCTCGTCCCATACAAAGGGTGTTCCTTGTTTTAGCAACCGGGTAAATCCTGTAGCTAGCCTGCCATAATTGGGTATAAAACAATAGAGAAATTTGGCCTTTCCTTGCAGGCTCTGGAGTTGGTGTAGTGAAGATGGAGGGGGTAAGTTTACAATGGCCTTGACTTTTAGCAGATCAAGGTGAATATCGTCCTTGCAAATGATGAAGCCGAGGAGTCATCCGGATTCTATGCAGAAATCACATTTTTGCAGGTTTAACCAAATGTTATAGTGTCTGCAACATAGAAAAATCTGCCAAAGATGGTCTGGGTGATCTTGGTGCTTACGAGAATGAGCAAGAAGGTCATCCAAGTATGGCTGGACAATGTTTCGAATATCATGAAATTCATAGGACATTTCCCGTTGAAATGTAGCACCAACATTTTTGAGACAGAAAGGGAGCTTTTTGTATGCGAACGTACTCCACAGATAAATAAAAATTGTCTTTTCTTGGTCGGCCAATTCGATGTTGGTCTGGTTGTAACCAAAAAAACTGTCCATAAAGGAAAAGATCTCGCTCCCAACACATTCATCAATGATTTCATCAATGAAGGGAGTAGGATAGTTATCTTTAGGACAAGCACGATTGAGATCTCGATAATCAACGCAAAGGTGGATCGTGCCCTATTTTTTAATCACTGGGACAATACTGGACACCTAGTCTGTAAGGGGAATGCCCAGCTTTGATAAGTTTTTCAACTTCACCCATAATAGCGACGGCCTTTCTAGGGTGCACCGGGCAAAGCCATTGGCGAGTAGGCTTTGTGTGCAGATATGTTGGTATTTCATGCACTACAATGTTAGGATCAATGCAGGGAATTTCTTTGTAGGACCATGCAAACACATCGCTGAATTCCTGAAATAGCAGAGTATATGTCTTGATCTCATCAGGAGAACAAGATACCCCAATATGAACGTGTTCAACGATATTGGGTTTGATAGAAATGTCAATCGACATCATCTAGGTAATATTATCTAATTTTCCTTCCGACCATACTTCATGAGTGATGATCAGTAGTGAAAACGGAGAAGAGGACTCTTCAAAAATGGTAGACATGACCGTTGGATGAGGCAGGAATGAGGAGTGATGATGAGTATCGATCCAGGGTGGTTCCTCGAGAGACATGACTTCCATCCTACCTTCATCAGTAAGGAAGGTCTCGACTAAGGGATCAAGTGACTCCAAAGTTCGAAGCCACGGGGATTGAGAGTACGTATTGAGAGAGGTCTTTGACATAAGAGAATAAGAGGATGCAGAACTTGAAGCCAAAACAATTTCCACATTATTGACTTCGGCGAGGCCTGAGCGACATAACCTCGCCCCAGGTATCAACAAGATCTGGTGAAGGTATGGCCCAAGGATCAGATTTGACTGAGATCATGTTGACAGAGGCAACATGAGGAGGTGGGAGTGGAAAAAATCCCATTAAGGCAGAATATTTGAAAAGACTTGCCCCCACACTCTCATAGGGAGCACTAGTGTGCTTGATGTATGGAATATTGTCATTCTAGGAGGAAGAGGCAAAGAAAGTCAGTTGGTCAACAGTGATAATCTTCCCTTGATGGGGAAAATGAATCACGCGAAATAAAGAGGAGGCCACGACATGCATGGCATGGGCCCAGCTTCAGACGAGTAGAAGATTGTAATTGAGATTGGCGTCAATAATTTCTACCTTGACTTGCATTATCTTGCCTTCTAGAGTGATGTCAAGGTTAGGTAAGACATTGAACGGTTGCGAATCATGCCCATCGAAAGCTTCCAAACTATTCAGAGATTGGTTCAAAGCATGAGAACCAATAGCCTTCCAACATGCGGTCGACATGATGCAGGTGGAAGCACCTTCATCGATGACAGTCTGGTGGATGGTATTCTCATTTATGATTACCTGAATGAGGAAGGAAATCTAATGAGGGAGACATGAAACATGGTTCTCTATATCAAAACATATCAAATTGGAATCAATGGGATCAATGCCCCCGATAACTAACAACAAATATTTCCATTTTGATGGGAAATTTTGGAGCACCTCGAGAGCCGACATGGTTGATGGCGCTTGAGCCAAATCCTCAAAAATATTGTAGTGTTGAGCAGCTTGGGCATTGGGATTATACGAGGATTTTTGTAGCACACCTTAAGAGAGTGGCCGTATATCAGAATCAGGGTTAGGGTGCTCAATATGAAGAGGGCCAGAACTCGGGGTAGAAGAAGAAGTGCAACTTATTTCTCTTTCCCAACTGTTGAAGCGGGAGTTTGACAATATTTCGATCTAGTAGCCACATTAATAGGCGTACTCATCATGAGCACTTGAGGTTTGGAGGAAACAGATTGGGGTTGGTATACCATTTGGGTCTACAGAGACGGAAAAGGCTATTTAAGGATAGCGGGGGTCCCTTTGAGCAAGCGGCTAACTTTGGATCATCAGGGACAATCCTTAGTGTAGTGATCTTCCTCACAAATGAGACAAGGATACATAGGTTTTCATTGCGAATATTTTCCAACAGATGATTTGGGAGGACCCTGTTTTAGGGCATTGGCTTTACCCTTGCCTTTTCCTTTCTTCTTTCCTTTCAAGGATTTGTCCACTGTGGTAGACTGGACATCATGGACCTCTGAGGTTTTACCAAAGCCAGGTGGATTCTCGGATGAACTATTAGGAACAACATTTGAGACCCACTTCTGTTTGGAAGAAGATTTAGCAAGGGCCAGGGATACTGAACCAATAACTCCATCAACGGGAGGTACATCTTGTGACTTTGATGTTGTGGGATCAGATGATGGCTACGGAGCATCAGGTAATAACTCATACAAAGTTCCATATTAAGAGTAAACTAGGTCCAAGTACTGGGCAGAGAGTGATACCTTGATCTTCTGTGACGCATCCACCCATGGCTATATCGCGAGAAATTGGGGACACAAATGATTTGGTGAACCATTCAGTGAGCAATTGATCAACAATCTCAAATTTGATCAGGAAACATCCACGTCTCCATTCATGGATGTGATCAGAGATGTGTGTCACAGTATCTTGCTCAAGCAATGTGAGCAAATAGGTGCCAGTTTCATAGGGAATTGGTAACTAGAAATGCATGAGGAAAGCCATGGCTAAAGAGTTAAAGTCATGGTAAGTACTTCGAGGCATCTCGATGTGCCACTTACCTGCAATGCCCATGAGGGTTCATTGGAAAAGATAGAGACGAATGGAATCGTCAATGTACAAGTTTGACAAGCACCAGAGGTGATATGTCATCACATGGGCCTGAGGATCTTCTTTTTCTTTCCCATCGAACTTTGGACAATATTTTGGTATCTTGGATAACACCAAAGGTCAATACGGTGAATGAAGGATTGAATCATTCGTGAGGCGAGATACATTTGGCAACTTGACTGTAGCCAAGAATGGAAATTGGGTGTAAAAAGGCATGGGAGGTTGATAAACAGGTCCAAACAAAGGAGTGCATCCCTACTGGTAAGGATTTTGGCCCCACAGTGGGGGATTTTGGCCATATGGCATCTGAGCCTGCCCCCATTATAGATTACCTTGACCATAGGGAGGATTTTTACCTTGAATACCTTGGAACTGTTTGGCCATAGGTTTCTGATAAGCAATGTATGGGTTAAAAGGCTCTTGAGCCTGTTGACCTTGGACATATGGATATTGGACATGTTGTCCTTGAACATATGGATGATGAACCTGTTGACCCTGAATAAGAGGATTTTGAACTTGTTGTCCTTGGGCATAAGGTTGATACACTTGTTTCCCTTGGACATAGGGATTTTGTACCTGCTGCCCTTGACCAAAAGGATTTTGAACCTGGTGACCTAGGGCATTAGGGTTTTGTACCTGATGCCCTTGGCCATTAGGATTCTGGACCTGTTGACTTAGGACATTAGGATTTTGAGGTTGATGTAGTAGGACTTGACCTTGACCCTGCCCTTGCAAGGGTTGACCCTGCTGATATGTATACAAGGGTTGTTGCTGCCCTGGTTGGTTTTGCTATTGCAAGGGTTGACGTTGTGGTTGCAAAATTTTTCCCTGAGGCTGCAGAGGTTGGCCCTACGAGGACATGGGTTGGGAGGTGTGCGGCACATATTCCATCTACTACTACATGGTTTGTTGCAACTATTGGAAGGGTTGACCTTGCGGTTGTTACAGTTGACCTTGCTGTAGGATTATTTTCCCTTGCAGTTGCGTAGAGAGCCCTTGGTATAACAAAGGTTTCCCTTGTGATAACAAAGTATTCCCTTATTATTGTAGAGGTTTTCCTTGTTGTTGCAAGGGTACTTGAATAGTGCCTAGGAAATTTTCGAACTGAATCTGGCCATAGCTAGGCTGAATGTACTACCTAGATTGGAGGGTGTAAAGTTGATTAACAATTCCTTAAGAACCATATGGAACGTAAGGAGTTTGGTATTGGACCTATGACCCATAGGGCTACTGATACTAAACATTGCTCGATCCAGATGAACCAATGGGATTTTGAACCTGTCGGTACTGGACATTGCTTGATCCAGTAGGATCAACAAGGTTATGAATAATACCAAAAGAAGGCTGGTTCATACCAAGCATGTGAGCTTGTGAGCCACTGACATGGGTGGCACCTGACACCATAGGAACAGTCAGGTTTCCCCCCCAGGTGGTGGCATAGCCTGGCCACTGACTAGAGGGGTGGAGGAACTGACAGAGACATTCTTCGAATTTGTCAGTTGTGCCTGATGGGTAATTGGGATTGATGATACAAGGGTATTCAGAACACTGGGTTGCATTGAGACTAAGGTAATAGCCTATTGGGAAGTTGTGTTCACAACAAATGGACCTGAAGTAGGCATGGCACCTCACACCCAAACAGGGTTATGGTAAAGTGATGAGGCACTAGGTGTACCTAAAATCAACTATGCCAAGGACACATAGTTGGGTGGAAAACTGGTGGGAATACCCCGTGAATAGGGGAAACCCTCAGGAGGAAAAGGAAACTCTTCCTCCTCAACGGTGTGTGGAGTAGAAACTTTGGACTCTTCCGAAGAGGTGACTGGAGCATTGCCTTTGGGTTCCATGTTTGGAAACAAACGACGATGAATGGTCAAAGAAGTACGAGGGGATAGTTCCAAAGGAACACCCAACTGGTCGTACAGACTATAGGGACGCTATGGTGATATTACAACAGGTTCAAACAAAGGATTCGGAGGGTAGATAACCAGTCCATTCTGATCGTCAGTGGTTGGTGAGTTCTCGGGAGTTTGAATGGGATTGTCCAGAGATTCCGGGCCAAGATCAACAGATGACCCAGTATCGAAAGTAGGTGGAGGATGATATGGAAAAGGTTGAATGATCAGAACAATTCTGAGTTCAAAACCTTGATCCTCGAGTGACTCTGGTAACTCAAGAAATGACTCCTTAGACAATCTTTCAAATGAAGGAGAGGAAGAGGAACTAGGTGAGCCAGATGGTTTCGCCATGATGACCTTGTCTTAGTCAACAAAAATTAACTTCAAGGCTTTAAAATTTTCTTTAAGGGAAACTCATGATTTGGTCTTAGAAAATACTAACAGGGTGTTTTCAGATCGCGAGCAATCAATTATTAAGATGCATAAAAGCCTGGTGCTCTTTCATTTTTTGAGAGTCAAGAAAGAAACAAAGATCACTCTATTGCTTTCAATTGGAAATGAGCTCGGAAGGACAAGTGCTCAAATGATATTTTAAGTTTAATGAGTCAAAAATATCAAATGACTTCTCTAGATGATCTAGGTAAACAGGATTACCAGGCAACTGTGAACTGTAGAATACCTCCCGGAGAACTGAGAAGTGCGAGCAGGCAATCTCCCTGAATTTTGTGTTCAGTGCATCACGTTTGCAAGGCGCTGACTCGGCTTCCTAAGGATAAAGGATTGTAGCCTAGAGGGGTCTCCCATTATATACTCGATGGTACGGGAGTACAAATCCATACTAGTGTTGTCTAATGCTGAAGCTAATGATGCTTGCTAGGTTTAAAGACACCCGAACATGTCTCTAGCCTAGACCTTCTAGATATTATCGTTAAATGTCAAATGTGCCTTAGGTTAATTGAATTCATTTTAAAGTTTATCTTGAGTTATGTTTCAGTTTTCAGGTCTTAGCGATGCGACTCGAAAAACCTTAAATGCAACTATATGAGACAAGATCCTTTCAATTCGATGAAATGCCTACACTAGAGAGAGTAGAAGCTACTCAATCAAATGCAAACAACCAAGAAATTGAAAGCGAAATGATCTTTCACTACCTTACTTTTTCGAAAAATAAACTAATGAAAAATGCCTTCCAATTCCTAATTTCCTGACAAGAACATATCTAACATTCCTTTCGAAAGAAAAAGAGTTATTGTCCTTTTCCAAATGCCAATGAAATTCTAGTCTTTTAGTGATGTAAGTTATCGTAGCACAATGATGCAACAAACTAGAATTTCATGCTTTATCATGAAATAAACTTTTCGCATACAATTCTTCAATGAATTTTTTTCGAGACAATAATCTATTCAAGCAGATGAAAACATGAAAGGAGAGGCTCATTCAAACTAATGAAACACTGACTTTAGCAACAACAACATAAGCAATGTGATCCATGTCAGAAAATAAATGTTTAGACAAGAAAACGCAAACTTTTCAAACTTGTGCAATAGAGGAAAAATTCATAAAAGGACCAAAAATGAAATGAAAGTAGTAAGTATACCTACAACTCGACTCACTGAGTTCACAAACAGTTGAATGGATAAAAATATAGATGCCCTAGTGTCGTTGACCACCCAATGACTCAAGCAATCAAGCAGAAAGATGATAAGCCAACAAACAAACTATACCAAATGAAAAGAATCTTTCTAGTCAGGGAGAAAACAGTCTAAAAGGCTTATGGGGTCAAAATCATAAGAGCAGAACACACAGGCCAAGATTGGGGACAAACCCTAATCTTCACTTAGAGGCATCGATGCAACTACCTAACTGACAACAAGCACCAGAGCCTGGTTGGTGTGACTGTTCCTCATCATATCGTGTTGCTCGGTGCGACTGTCGGCAGATTAAGCGCGTTGATCGAGGGAGCCAAGAGAAAAATATATATTTTTTGAAATAGAGACTAGATTTGCTACTATGAATTTCAAACTTAGGCCTGTAAGTAGGAGAAAAGAAACAAAACGAAAGGGAAAAAGTGGAACTAGAAAAGTTCACATGAAATTTTGAAATCCAAGACAAACAAAAGGATTGGATCCCCAGTGGAGTCGCTAATTTGTGGTGAAGTAAAATTATAAGTGTGGACACAAACAAATTCCTCTAGCCTAATAATGGGTCTAGCCAAAACTAATACATTCTAAGGAAGATTTCCTTAGGTTAGAACCAATTAAGAGGGCCTACCTCTTAGTACGCTTATCCCATTTGATGGTGTCCTTGCTTGCTCGCTCTAGCTATCTCTCGCTTCCTTCTTCAAACAACTGAAACAAGTAAACAACAGTAGACAACAACCGTGATAATAGACAAATTTTGATTCAACTTAACAAGTCAAGAAACATTAAGCCATGAATATGTAAGATGACAAATCATGTATGAAATCAATCGATAGTTGCATATACATTGATATCAAGAAGAGATTACAACCATTGTCTTGATGTTGTAGTTCTCCTCTAACAAGACCAGGTTCCCACACAGTTCTGCTAGAATTCCATGATGGCCTCAATCAACAATAGTTTTAATGATCTTCCCTTTTAGGCTTCACTCCAAACCAAATCACACTTCTCCCTCACACAACTAGATAGCTGCAACTATAAATAGCTTGTTGTTTACTCCAAACCAAAATAGCACTAGCACACCAACATTAACACTAGCGTGTGCTTGGGAAGAAGGGAGGTTTATATAGGATGAATGGATGGGAGAATGATCCTCTTCTCATGGGAGAAGGTCTTATCCCTTGAGGTAGTTCCATCATTATAGGGGAAAGGATCCCAAACTGACATCCTCGACCCCATCCGGCCAAACCATTTACCAGAATTCCATTACGAAGCTTCTAGAGTTGGAAGCTTTGGCTCTTAATTTAAAAAAATTTCCATAATAGGACCGTTGCAACTAGAACACAGCTCAATCACTCCGATCGGTGCTAGGGAGTGTGCTAATCTCTGCACATTGGCACGGGGGAGACAAAGGCCATTAGCATCGGTCTTGTAAATTGGGCAAAAAAAAAGTTTCAGGGGAAATGGTGCAAAAGGGAATTGATCTGATCATGAAGAGGGACATAACGAGAGTTTCTTCATGAAGGCAAAGCATGTGGGGTTCACTATAGAGGTCCTCCATTATCCAGGAATGGGGAGTAGTGACAAAATGTTGTGTAACACTTTCTCTTTGATAAACATACACAATGGGTCAAATGGTTGCCTCTAGCTTAATGGTGGTATAACACTTCCTTACATAATGCAACAAAAATGACCCCATTTATGGCACTTCATGGATATTGTTAGTGCCTAAATCTACCTTAGGCTGAGAAAGATAGGATCCAGGGTAACATCAAACCACACTTAACCTAGTAGCTAGCCCTACTAGGTCGAAAGAGGGCTCTCTCCTTGTCAATATCAGGAAAGATGGCCTATGAAGCTTGAGATTATTGATGTAATGACTGATTTTAGGCTAGGCATGTGTATAGAGGTGTTTGATTGACTTTGATGATGTTTTTTTGGCTCAAATGTGAAAGGAAGATTCGGGTCTGGGGAAAGAGGCTCAGTTTTGTAGAGATCTCTATGGGGCAAGGTAGACAAATGGTTTGGTACTTCAAATTGAGCGAGATGGAGAGCTTTTAGACTGGTGAGGAGTTGAAGAGGGCATTAAAGTCTCAGGGATCCTCTTCAAATAGCTGAAAACATAAACAAATAAATAAACCCTAGGTAGAGCACTGCAAATCAATGAATTCTACCTTTATCCTTGTTTGATTTAGTTAAGATGAAGCAAAGAGAGATGATGGCATACATAAAACACATGTAAACTTACAATTACAGAAGGAAACACAATACCAAAGAAAGATGCCATAAGAATCCCATAAAGTGCTGCAAACCCTGGTCTATTCCTTTGCCAAACTGCTAAAATGAGTATACAATGAAACTCCAAGCTTTCCCAAAAGTCCAACCCTTGCCAATGACTAAAAAATTACAAGATACAGGCAACCAAAAACTCATCCTAGCCTCTAGGGGTTGAGCTCATAAGTTTAAGAGCTGTTCCAACAAAGTCTAAATTGAGAACTAAAAAGTAGGTAGTGGAACAGCTTGCCTCTAAAAACTAGGGAACTGATTCATTCTATTTCAAACTACCTTTTGATGGATGAATCTAGCTCTATAAGTGAAAATTTAGCATAATTACATCAAAATCCATCAAGTCACATTAAATTACATCATGATTTTGACTATTAGAAATAAAAAAGTCAAACTGTGAAGAAACTAGGCGAAAAGCAAAGTTTTTTTACCAAAATGAGCAAATTTCCCCCTATGCATCGCACTAATTTCCCTATGCGTAGTGCCTTTTTGCAGCTGATTTTGGAGGCCTTCCCGATGTCCAAATTTTCTCCAAGTGGGCTTGTTGGAAAGTTCTACCTGTCTATTTTCTATAACAAGTGTAATTTCTAAATTTAGCCTCCATTTTCCCCTCCAAAACTGAGTTCTCCCAACACTGCTTCTGTGTGTCCAAAAAGGGGCAGAAAGGTCATTTTTGAGGTGTTTTTGACCTTTTTGGAAGCTCAAAACCTGTCAAAATTTCTTGTCCATTTGTGGGAATTCATATCTTTCCATGAAAAATCTAGAAATGCTGAGTTTTCCTCAAAAGGAGGTCCCTATCAAAAGCGCGCGCCAGGTGGTGTAGCACATCAGGCAGAAAAGCCTATTTTTTAGACCAAAAATTTCAAAATTGCAAAAAGCGTCCCAAATTTCTTGAAATTTGGGCTGAGTGTCCTTCATAAAGTTTTGTGTTGGGCCAAGGAAGCCTCAGCCAAGATCTAGAGTCTATCTTGCTCTTTTCGCTTCCTCGATGCCTTCTTCAACTTGGCCTTCACAATCCTGATTCTTGCTTTACACACCTTGTTTCTCACCAAGTAATGATGGGCCATGTGCCTCAACATGGTTTTATCTCTGTTGGCCTTCTCTAGCATCTTTTCCAAGTGGATATTTTTCCTCTCAAGCCAAGATTCATGATTAGCATTGATTTCTTGTTTAAGTGATGTGAGCTTGACTCTCCTCCTTTTGCCAACTTACCAGTTTTCTCATATGTTTTGTAGCTCCATAATGGTTTGTTGATCCTATAGCTATTTGTTTCTTTACTCCAGATATTTGATTATCCACTTGGCTCTTTCTAGGTTGAGAGACAAATGTTAAATGTCATCTTGTTGCTCTTGAATGATCTCTCTAAGCTTTGAGCTTTGTGAGCCCAAATCGGTGTCGTCATCCTAAATAGGAACGAAATCTGTCTCCTACCCTCCTGAAGGCCCCTCATCATGTAATGGCCACTTGCCCTTGTCCTGTACTATTATGAAACCAGCTCAAGAAAAGATAGAAAAGATAGATCAACGCCTTAGAATTCAGCCTCTTCGAGATGGCAACCTTCTTTACATTACATAAATGAACAATTCTTGGATGATACAAATGACAAAACCTACTTTCTATATATAGGAGTCTAAGGAGTCACAATATAATCCAGCTGACCTAACAATAATAATATAAAGCCACAAAAATAACAATAGAGGGATTCTATGGGGCACAGAAATAACAATATGGGGGTAATAGGGGCACAACAATATAAATAAGGGGTATAACTACAATAGTAATGGGGTAATCACTAGTATTATAGGGACCCAACATGCCCCTCTCCTTCAAAAAAGTGTTGTCCTCAACGCTTGAGTAGTTCTGGATACTTCTACATAAAATTCTCATCCTCCCATGGGGAATCTTCAGCGGATAAGTTCTTCCACTTGATAAGATACTCTGAAATTGATCGATTTCGTAGCTGTCGAGTTCTTGTTTCTGTGACTGCCTCCGGTTCCAATATAATTTTTCATTCCTCGTCAAGTTCTGGCAATATTGTTTGAATTGGGAGCTTGTCACCTATAACCTTCTTTAAACATGAAACATGGAAAACTGGGTGCAATCGAGAAGCTGCAGGAAGCTCCAATTTGTATGCCATAGTACCAATCTTTTGCAACACCTTGTACGGACCATAATACTTTGGTCATAATTTATTATCCTTCTTAGCTTGCTTTAGGGACATTTGCTTATATGGTTGTAGCCGTAGGAATACCCAATCACCTACATCAAAACTTCTTTCACTGCGATGTTGATTTGCCTGTTGCTTCATTCTATTTTGTGCCAACACGAGGTTATCCTTTAAGAGTTGGAGGACTTGTTGTTGATGTTCGATGTGATGTTCCACTGCCTGAACCTTAGAATTTTCTCTTAAATATGATGTGATGGATGGTGGTTGATACCCATAAAGTGCCATAAATGGGGTCATTTTTGTTGCTGTATGGAAGGAAGTGTTATACCACCATTCAGCCAGAGGCAACCATTTGACCCATTGTGTCTGTTTATCAGATACAAAGCAACGAAGATATCCTTCCAAACATTTGTTTACTATCTCAGTTTGCCCATCAGATTGAGGATGATAAGATGAGCTATGAGCTAACTGAGTACCAAGACAAGAAAATAATTATGTCCAAAAATTTCCAATGAAAATGGGATCTCTGTCACTTACAATAATCTTTGGGTTTCCATGTAGCTTTTGAACTGTTTCCATAAATGCAGTAGAAACTGTACTGGCTTTAAATGGATGTGATAATGCACAAAAGTGTGCATACTTGGTAAGTATGTCAACTACCACCATGATGACACTCTTTCCCTCAGACTTGGGTAAACCTGTGATAAAATCCATTGAAACCTCCTCCAAAAGTTGGCTTGGAATGGATAAAGGTTGTAATAGACCTGGTGTCTTAATTGTTTCAACTTTATTTTGCTGGCAAACCAAACATTCCGCCACAAAATTTTGAATATCTGATTTAAGGCCATCCCAAAAAAATTCCTTCTTAACCCTGTGGTAAGTTTTTAAAAATCCTGAGTGCCCTCCTAAGGGAGAAGTGTGCAATTCCATAAGAATCTTTTGTTTTAGCTGGGAATTCTTACAGAGGTATAAGCGATCTTTGTACCATAACGAATCATTTTGCCAGCTAAATGTATCAGAAGTACTGGAATCTTGTTGTAGTTTTCGAATAAGTGCCCACACTTCTTCGTCATTCTTCCATTCTTCCCTTGCTTCGTTTATCCAATCTGGTTGGATAATAGAAATGGCACACAACAATGCTTCCACATCCTCATCCTTTCTTGAGAGTGCATCTGCCACCACATTTTGCTTCCCTTTTTTGTAGATGATTTCAAAGTCATAACCCAACATCTTTGTGACCCACTTTTGTTGCTCTTCAGAGGATAATATTTGTTCTAAAAAGTATTTAAGGCTATCATGATCCGTTTTTACCTTGAAGTGTCTTCCCATTAGGTAGGGTCGCCATTTCTTAAGTGCATGGAGTATTGCCAACATTTCCTTCTCATAAATAGCTTTGCTTAAAAACTTTCCCTTGATTGGACGACTTTCAAAAGCAATGGGTCTTTCATCTTGCATTAGAACAGCACCAATTCCATTTCCTGAAGCATCACATTCCACAATAAAGGTTTTTGTGAAGTCCGGTGTAGCTAAGACCGGTGCTTGGCACATTGCCTCTTTAAGATGTTTAAAGGCCTTTGTTTCTTCCGGAGTCCATGAAAATGAATCTTTCTTCAATAATGTTGTTAGAGGTGCTGCTATTCTCCCATAATTCTTAACAAACTTGCGATAATACCCTGTCAACCCAAGAAATCCCCGCAGATGCTTTATGGATGTGGGGATTTTCCATTCCTTAATGGCTTTAATTTTGCTAGGGTCTACCTTAACTCCTTCATGAGATACAATATGACCCAAATATTCCACCTCCTGGACTCCAAAGAAACATTTGGATCTTTTTGCATATAATTGTTTCTCCTCCAATAGTTGTAGCACCCTGTCAACATGTTCAACATGATCCTTCCAAGACTTGCTGTAGATTAGTATATCATCAAAAAATACTAACACAAATTTTCTAAGGAATGGTTTGAAAATTGAATTCATCAAACCTTGAAATGTTGAAGGTGCATTGGTAAGGCCAAAAGGCATGACCAAAAATTCATAATGACCCTCATGAGTTCTAAATGCCGATTTTGGAATGTCTTCAATCTTCATTCTGATTTGATGATATCCCGAACGAAGATCCAACTTGGTGAAGTAAATTGATCCATGCAATTCATCTAGTAATTCATCAATAACAGGAATGGGGAACTTATCTTTAATAGTGAGCTTGTTGAGCTCCCTATAATCCGGACACATGCGCCATGATCCATCCTTCTTGTGCACCAATACTACTGGAGCTGAGAAAGAACTTTGACTCGGTTGAATTATACCAGCCTCTAGCATTTCTGCAACCATACGTTCAATTTCACTTTTTTGGACATAGGGATATCTGTACGGCTTGATGTTTGGAGGAACACTTCCTGGAATTAGATGAATAGCATGATCATGATCATGCATAGGTGGGAGACCTTTTGGAGTCTCAAATACCTTGGAATGATTGTCCAGGACTTTTTGGAGATCTGGAGAAATAGATGATTCCAATGTGGAAACATCTAGCGAACATAATTGTGCAATTACACTTCTTTTCTCCTTTCTTAGAAGCTTTGTCATGCCATTAGAGCTGATTATCTTTCCTGTTTCCCTGCAATACCCCTTAATTCAACTTCCTTTCCTTCCGTAGAAAATTTGATGAAAAGTTCTTGAAAATTAAAAGCTATTGTACCCAAGGATTGTAGCCATTGGACTCCTAGTACAACATCACCACCTCCCATTGGAATGGAAAGCATTGGGCTAGTCAATACATATTCTCCCATGGATAGCTTGATATTATGGCACTTTCCAGAGCAATTTATTGTTCCTCCATTTGCAATCATCACTTGACACTCTGGTGCTGGATATAGGAAGCAATTCAATTCTTTTGCTACCCTACAATGAATAAAATTGTGGGTGCTTCCTGAATCAATCAACACTATTACCTTTTTCTTCTTGATTTGTCCTTCTATCTTGATGGTTTTAGGAGTGGTAATTCCCGCCAATGCATTACAAGATATGGTCGGATTTATTTCTTCTTCATCTAGGCTTTGTTCCTGGAGTATATCTTCTTCTTTTGACCTTTCTTTCTCCTTTTCTTCTTCCTCTTCACAATCTATGTAGAATAATTTCTTCTCAGCACACTTATGACCTTTATTGTATTTGCTATCACAACTGTAACAAAGCCCTTTTGCTCTTTTTTCTTCCAATTGTTGTGGTGTCAACCTTACAGGTTGTGGAATACTAGGGGCAAAACCACTTCCATCTTTATAGTTGTGAGTGGTATGCTTCCTGGTTGCCATAATTTTGCTTTCCATTTTTCTTGCTAACCTGAATGCCTTCTCTAATGAATCAGGTTCCCAAAGGTGAACATCATGTTGGATATTATCCTTTAAAGACCCTATGAACACATCAATCCTATGCTCCTCTGGAATATCTTTTACCCTTATGTTCAATTTTTGGAACTCCTCAATGTGCTCCATTACTGAACCCTTTTGTTTGAGACTTATCAATTGGCTAAAAAAAGTGTTGCTTTTTGTATCTTCATAATGTGCTATCAATTCTTCCATAAAAATTGCCTAAGTGATAAATTGTTTACGAGAGCAAAGCCATTGATACCATACAAACTGATTTGGTTCCAAATATACAGTTGCCATACGTACCTTTTGTGCATTTTGCACATTATTGAGATCGAAGAATTGCTCCATCTGTAATATCCATGTGGCGGGATCCTTGCCATCAAACTTCCTCATATCGATTTTTGGAATATGGTGATTCTTCGATCCAACATTAGCATCTATGGAATCATGATTAACATTTCTTTTGTTCTCATCATGAGTTTCCTTTACTACCTTTTCACCATTAGTGACCCTTTCTTGTAGCAACTTCTTCAATTCTTCCATGTCTGTCTTCAAATCCATCTTCAAATCTGCCATGTCTCTCTTCAAATCTGTCTTCGAATCATCCATCTTAGCTTCCATGCCCTTTATCTTAGATTCCACGCAATTTATCTTAGATTCCACGCCACTTATCTTAGCTTTTGTGAGTGTGACATTTGTTGCACTTGTTCTTGTAATTTTGATATATCATGTAGCATTTCTTCCTCTTCTTCATGAGTCATGCTAGAGCTTTTAGGTTCCTTACTAGGTGTTTGCATTTTCTTTCCTCGGGGCATCAGTTACCGATAATAATGCTTTTCTATGCCCTTTGAGTTCCGTTAAACCAAGCTTACACAAAAATTTAAAAAAAAAACTACACACCTTTTTTCACTTTATAGAAGCCTGATATTGAATCTGACGTATCTCTGTGATTTCGGATCATCCAGTTCTAAATTTTCTACCTGTAGTAGCCTTCCGTGTCCTCTTTCCAATGCCACAATTCTGAGCCAAATTGGATTCTCCAAGGAAGAGTTATGTGAAATCTCCCACAGTGACTTGCTTTTAGACTGGTTCAGTAGAGTGAACTTGTATGACGTGCCATGAGTCACTGTTTCAACCTTTGAATATGAAACACACACACAAGAAACTACAGTCCGTCCTCTTTCTGTACCTTCTTACGAAATTTCAATCCGATCCCTAGAGAGAAAGTTATGACGATTTTCCCCAGGTCACCTGTTTTGAATGTAATTCAGGAGTTTGCAAAAAGACCAACTTCCTCAGATCATATCTCCGCAAATATCACGTGAAAAGCTCTGAAATTCGGACCCAAGGTTCAGCATGATTTCTTCTCAAATGGGTTTTTTTTGCGAGTTATAGCAAAAATGCCATGATGACCTGTTTGGAGCAGCGAAACCCTAGAATCCAAAGCTCTGATACCAAATGTTATGAAACCAGCTCAAGAAAAGATAGAAAAGATAGATCAACGCCTTAGAATTCAGCCTCTTCGAGGGGGAAACCTCCTTTACATTACATAAATGAACAATTCTTGGATGATACAAATGACAAAACCTCCTTTCTATATATAGGAGTCTAAGGAGTCACAATATAATCCAGCCGACCTAACAATAATAATATAAAGCCACAAAAATAACAATAGAGGGATTCTATGGGGCACAGAAATAACAATATGGGGGTAATAGGGGCACAACAATATAAATAAGGGGTATAACTACAATAGTAATGGGGTAATCACTAGTATTATAGGGACCCAACATGTACCTACTCTGCTGATGGAGGAAACGAGACCCCTTCCACCCCGGGTGGAGATAATACTCGTTTTGCCACTGCAAACAACCTTCTAGTGCCCTTTTGATAGGTGACAAACACTAGCACACTAGTGGTTTGTGTCTCATGAATCTCCTTCTGATGTGAAGGTCCTCATGTCTCATGAAAAACTGTTGGGGGTACTTGAGGACCTGTGAGGACCTCATGAGAAATGAAATCCTCCCATGAGATGTTCTGTGAACCAAGTTGATGCAAGACCATAATTTTGATTAGTGCAAAATGATATATACTGTTATACTATTGTTGAGGAGGCTTCCTATGCACTAAGGTGGCCATATTCTCAATGTTTCGGAAAATAAAATAGGGGAGATTCATCATTCTCACCCTAGTGAAGTGCATCAACAATCTGATGTGATAGGAATATAGGCGAGAAAACCGACCCTCACAGCTGAAATATTTAATTATGAGTTTCATCAACGGAGCATATGTGTCCTTCAGATATCTGAAGGGATAAACTCTACTGAGATGCCTTTGGTAACCAGCCTTGATGTAAGGCTCATAATGCTCTCTATCAATATGTTTCCTTTTGTTCCACTGCTGTTATAGACATATTTGGGCACTGCAACCCCAATCACATATGTCCATAAACCAAGGGCTTCTAAACCCCTAAAAGTGTTGTTTCATACCCTAAAGGAACAAGGTCAGTTGATTACATCATCTCTCGGAAGTTCTCCATGAAAAACTACTCAGAACTAGTCAAAACAGGACCATATAGACTGCTCCATGCATAGGGTGCGATGCATCTCACCTATTACAAACGGGGGGGTGTGATGCATACTAGAAAGCCCTTCTTTAGGGTGCGATGAGCAAGAGTAGACAAATGGCAACAACAGTTTTCTAGGTGGAAACCCAGAGAATCTTCTAGAAACTGCTCATATGACACTTGCCTCTCTGAATTCGCCTAGGGATGAGTAAGGGATCTAAAATCTCCAAGTGGAACCAAGAACTATCAGTGAAATGACACTAATCAAAATCCCAGAAGCTGACTCACTCTCCTGTAAACCTCTATATATGGATCCCTCATCCAAGAGATCCAAAGGTTGGAATTTTGTAATTTGCAAGGAATTGCTGTTGGTTTCTCTTTGAAGACATTGTTGGGTGATCTTGCTTTGTATGAGATGCAGAGGGCTTTCATGCTAGGAGGATGATGCTGGACTAGATAGCTTGGTTGTAATCCTCTCTTCTACTACTTCTATCAATAAAGCTATTTTAGTTTTCCTCCATATGCATGTATATCTCTGAATCTTGTTTATGTATGTATTTATATGGTTAATGTACATCTGATCCTACATTATTTATGGTTATAGATCTCTATGCTTTGATGGTATTTTGTTTCCTTGACCCTATAGGTGTTCTTTGAAGTGGGATAAGCGAGAAAGGAGTGGCGAAAGCTCTATCAAAGGAGAGAGGAAACAAGCAAGGAGACTAGCGAAAGACTGAGGTTGGTACTCTCTACTTCTCTTTCATCTATCTCTCATAAAGGAAAACGTAAGTAACTTTAATCTATTTGTTTCTAAGATAGCTACCCGTCTTAGTGGGACTAGCAGCTCTGAATGGACACTAGTTTTCTTGATAACAAAATGGCGACTCCACTGGGGAGCGAATAGTTTGTTTGTTTTGTTACTGTTGTTTGCTTTATAAACCACAGACGGAGCCTGAAGTCAAGCCAGCTAGCCTTCGAACTGCTTTTGCTATGCAACTGCAAAGTAGATTAACGTTGCTTCAGTCAATCTCTGGGTTGGTTTATGAGCTGATCATCTAGCTTGCAAACATCCTAAGTGCCCTGGTGGTAGCTCAAATAACCTCATTAGATCAGCCCCTATACTTTGTGTTTACTGACTATCATTAGCTAAGTTTAAACGCCTGAACTTAGCTACAAACTATGACTGAAAATCAAGCACAGTCTAGTCCCTGGACCATCACACTGTCTCTTCTTGGCAACCTGGACGCATCGTGCCTCCCGTGTGTTGCAGGTGAGATGCATCCTTGTTTCCCTATGTTACAGGTGCGATGATTGACTAAGACTGTTTCTGCCTCCAGATTTTATTTTTTTCTTCGTTGTCTTCAACTTTATTCAGAAGTTTTGTTGTCTATGATCAGTATATCTCTGTTGAAACCATCTTCCTTTGTGTTATTCAGCCTCCATCAGAAGGAATTGTGAATGTTTTTTTATGTATTTTTCATCATTTACAGTTCTCCTTTGCAAATAGTAGCTTAATCGAACTGTCGTCTTTTGATTTGAAAGTGTCGCAAATGTCGTTTTCAGTCAAGAAAAAGAGTGTTACAAAGAATTCCTCTTTTGGATAGTCGATTACACTTTTTCCATTGTATTTGATTTGAATCATTAGTATTTCAAGTGTCGAAAGCAGTTTAAAATTCAAAATCGCAAAGTGTCGTCTTGACCTTACTTTCGTTTTTTGAAAAGGAAATTATTAATACTGTCGCTTCGAAAGAAGATTTTTTAGATCTATACTTGGTTTTATTTTTTTCATTCTCACATTAAGGAAACTGAAAAACAATACATGCATGTGCATTTGCATTAAGACTGCATGCTGAAGTTGATTTAGGAAAAGTGCATCTAGTGTGTGCTCTCTGCTCTATGTTGAAAGAATTTCATTTCTCTTTCCTTAGTAGCTAGGATTTTCATTGCAAAAGGAAAGTAAATGATTGTGTATCATCTTAGATTGCATATTTAGGAATTGTATATCTACATCATGCGGTGAACCTTAAAGGAAAACTTCTTAAGAAAGATCAACTGTAAAATAAAATTCAATGAACATAAAAACACTTTGGAACCTAACGCACAACATTTAGAAGTCTAGGCTAGAGACGTATTCTGGCATCGTAAAGCCTGGTAATTATCGCTTTCATCGTAGGTTGGGTGATTCCTCCACTTTGAGATGACAAGTGCCAGCACAAACTTGTGCTCCCATGTACCGTCGAGTATATATTGGGAGACCACAATAGGCTACATCCTTTATCCTTAGGAAGTCATGTTTGCCACCCTATTGATCGCAATGCATTGAACACAGCGTTTTGGAAGATTGACTGTCGTACCATAAAAAGTATTCTGTAGTTTTGCGATTGGTTTGGTAATCCCTCTGTCTAGATTTCCAGAGTAGTCACTTTCGTTCCTTTTCAGACTCCTTAAAAGAAAAGGTCCATCTGAGCACTTGTCACTTCAGGCTCATTAAAAATCGAAGGCAACTAGAGTCATATTTAGCTTTTTCTCAACTCTTAAAAATTGAAAAAGCAAGTTTTGTCAAAGCGTCGTAAAATTAATTTAATTTGGAATAACATTTTCCCCTTTTTATTTTGATTTGATCAAGTAATCCGCAATCGTGGAAGAAAGTCAATCAAAACCCCATCATTCGCGTAGACTAATCAGTCAACCATCTTTGACTCCGAAAACAAAACCATTCCGGGCCAAGTGATCTCATTTAACTGGGTCAAAGTCTCTTGGTTTGTTTGAGACTTGTGTTTCAACATCCTCAAAGACTCCAGTTACTCCAACTATTTCTGGTATCCCTGCCTCTATAGAAGAAGTTCCACAGTTACAAGAGGACACTAGAACTGATCCTAGGGTAATGGTAAACACATATATTCCTAAACTAGCTCCATCTGGGACTGATTCAAAAGGTGTCACCCCTCCAACATCTATCGCTGCAGAGTGTGTACCTTCTTCGGCACCAAAAATATTTTACGGACCTGACGGTCTGCCTCTTCCACCTGGATTGATTGCGATAGAAGAGATTGTGGAGGATCTTCCATCCTACCCCATTACATTTTGGAACTGGGATCCACCTATATCCTTCTAATTCAGAAGATAGTCAACCTTCATTGCAAGCTCATGTAGAATTGCTACGAATTCTTTTGGATAGACTCAATATGTATGAACAACCATTGACATCTAGGACTGTGTCATCCAATACAGCAGTAGCAGAACTTCCTGCCACTACCCTGACAATGTTCATTGGTGTACCATCTGTCCCAACTAGCTCTCAATCCCTAGATGGAGTCCACCCAGGGACTGTTTCGACAGTATGGCCCATTCCCGTTTGTTCATCCGGAATAATATCTGGAATTTCTTATGTTGAGTCTCAGCAAATTGATCCTCCTCAACAATATCAATTTGGGCAGTCCAGTCTACAAGGACCAATTTTTCCTTTGAACATTGGATTGCTGCCATATGGGGGGCAGTATGCCTTTTCATTGTTCCCTCCAGGATAACAACCATCTGAGAGTTCACAACAAAATTTGGGTCAAGCGAGAATTACATCCAGTGGTTGGGTGCCAATACTGCCTAAACAGCCAAGAGTTGTATATTCAATGCAACCAAATCTACCTGTGTCAAATATTTCCACTACACTAGCTATTGTAACAATTTCGCAAGTACAAGCGCTACCTATTGTATGTCAACCTCAAGTCTCTCAGGTCATAATACAACAGCCTCTTGTCTCAATGACTCAACCACAATCGCTGATTAGTGGCTCCTTAACTGAAGTGACTTAGGCTCAAATAGGTACTATCACCCCTCATCTTGGTCAAACATCTAGTATTGGACAATAGCAAATGGCTTCACAACCATGGCTGGTGCAATATCAACAACCACAATTCCAGCAAGCTTACCAAGGACCTAAGCAACAAAGCTTTGTGGGTAATGGTAGCCATATATTCAAAATAGTCACCATCAATAATATCATAGTAGTTATGCCCATCAACCTTATCAAAGTTATCAGCATCAAATACATTATGCTGGTATGCAAAGACCCACTGCTCAGATGATCCCATCTTATCCTGGGTATGCTTCGCCAAACCCGAATCAACAGTTGCCTTTCGTCACAACGTTGGAATTACCAGATTTGAATTGGCTAACAAATGATCCAATTGCTTACGCCCCTTTGTGGCTGGCGATTCCTCATAAACTTCCGTCAGATATCCCTAAATTCAATGGAAATCCGAGTGAAGATCCGTTGAATCATGTGATGGCCTTTCATCTGTGGTGTTCATCCAACACTCTCAATGATGATTCGATTAGGCTTCGTGTTTTTCAGCAAATGTTAACCGGTCCGACAGCAAAATGGTACATCGAATTACCTAGAGCTTCATTCAATAACTTCAGTTCCCTTGCCACAACCTTTTTAACCCATTTTCAGTTACCCATTTTCAGGAACAAATATTCTTACCAATTTGAAGCAGACGACATCCACTCAGATATATGATCATATTCATGAGTGGCGACATCATCGTCGAATGGTAAAAACATATGTTCCTGATCAACTGCTAGTTGAATGGTTTATTAAGTCATTGTTACCTTCTATTAAAAAAGATGTGGCTAAGGTGGGAGTTGTCACTGAAGAGCAAGTCATTGCTCGTGCGCAATATCTAGACTTGATTTATACTTAGTTTGGTATGCTCTATGACAAAATTCCTGATGCTCCCAGACCAGAGTTTTTCGTTCCTCCTCCTCCTAAATCAAGCAAAGACTCTCATGCCGACGATGGCGTGATAGGCACAACCAGCATGAAAACTGCGAAGTCTACATCTACGAAGGCCCGTATGGTTTCTGGTCAAAATGAAAATGAAGAACTTCTTTCCTCGGAGGTTAATGCCATGTCAACCAACAAAGGCAAAGAACCGAAGCAACTAGGGGGCAAGAAAATAGGGAAAAGAAAAAAGAAGAAACAAGATGATTCATCTCCTAAAAAGTCTTCTGCAAACCCTACTGGGAAAAAGAATCCTCCTTTGTCGTGTCACATTTGTGGTGAAAACCATTGGATGATTGATTTTCCACACAGAGCTGAGATTAAGAAATTATTTAAGACCTCAAAAACCTCAGCAGTCTTAATGGATCCGTTTCCAAACCCAGAAACCAATCTGGTTGATAACGACAATGCTACCCCATCCCAAGTGCTTATGTTTTCCATTTCAAAATAGAAAAATGATGCTTTGATATCGACAAGGAATAAAGATTATGAGAATCCACAGCTGTCGAACAACAAGGCTGCAGATCAACCTAGTAGTTCGACAACAACTTCAACCGAAGTTGTGCCACCCATCATTCTTGAGCTAACAATAAAGCCGCCAAAGGGAGTAATACAAAAATTGACATTTAATCCTAGTGCCAGAGCGGCAAAAAATTATAATATAGTAGAGGATCTGGCCCAATCACCGTCCGCTATGTCGACAAGTATTGCAAAATTGCCCCTCCCAAAAGCAGGCCCTATTATCAGCAATAGGTGGGATTGACCCAACGGATTCCAATCTTGTGGCCTTTAATCATAAAGGATTTGAACCTCAATTACCATCTCAACTCACTTTCCTCATCCAAGTGAAAGCCCTCAACAAAACTGTTCATAGAAAAATTATTGATGAGGGGGCATCTACCTACATTATGTCAATGAGTTGCTGGAAAACTTTAGGATCACCACCCTTGTCAAGATCATCAATGACATTAAAAGCATTTGATGGATGAACATACATCTCGTACAGGATTTTAAGTAACTTTCAAGTTGAACTGGGGGGCAAGACAATAGAAATTGGCGTTGAAGTTATCGATGGAAACCTCAATTACAATATCCTACTAGGGAGGCCCTGGATTTATGCCATGGCTGCTATTGTATCAACTTACTTTAGAAATTTTGCATTTCCTTTCCAAGGAGGAATTATGATCGTTGATCAACAATCCTTTATCCCCAACAGTTCACAAGTTACAGGAAGCATTCCAATGATCCATGGAAGCTCTCATTCACTTCAAAATGTCAGAGTAGGCCTACTAAAAGACCCTACCTTGATAGGTAATTTTTCCCTACTGCCTCGGAGTAATCTAGCGGAAGTGGCAACAGTAGGAACCTGCAATATGATATCTTCCATTCAGAAGATTTCCCAACATGTTGTTAGCATGGATCATCAACAGGTTTTGCCTCCAAGCCCAATAGAGATTTTGTAGCAATTAATTTTCTCAACCTGGGCGGCAAACCTAAATCAACGCTCATCGAGTTTCTGGGTAGATAGATCAAAGAAATATGGAACCTCTTCAGATCCTTGGTCACATGTACATTCTACAGATGAAGGAATTATTCAGTCCATGATGATAGGAGAGGCAACATGGGAATAATACCACCATCGTTCCCATCTTCCGGATTACAACAACGATTATTCCAACGACCTTGATCATCCTTCAGTTTTTGATATTCTATCAAATACTGCAAATACGGTGGATTTCGAGTGAAATCTGTCCATATTGAAGAAACTATCGCCATAAATATCTCGATCAAACCTAATGTTGTAGAGAATATTCATGTCAGAAAATCTTGTTCTTCTTCTGAGATGGAAATATATTGTGCTCTCTTTCGCGAATTCAGAGATGTCTTTGCATGGTCATATGAAGAAATGCCAGGCATTGACTCGAGTATAGTTGAACATGAAATCAAGATGTATCCAGATGTCAAACCGGCACGACAACAGCTTCGACAGGTGCACCCAAAGAAAGCCGCTGCCATTAAGGCAGAATTTGAAAAACTTTTACATGCTGGTTTCATTTACCCAGTTCCTCTAACTAATTGGGTATCAAATATTGTTCCTATGATGAAAAAGCAAAGAACGATTAGAGTGTGCGTTGATTATAGGGATGTAAATCAAGCTTTTCCAAAGGACAACTACCCTACACCCTTCATCAACTAGATAATTGATGGATGCACCGGATGTGAAATCTTTTCATTTATGGATGGATTTTTCGGGTATGATCAAATAAATATCTGCCCACAGGACCAGTCGAATACTGCATTTATATGTCTGTGGGGCACATATGTGTACCACAAATTACCTTTCGGTTTAAAGAACGCAGGGGAAACCTTTCAGAGTGCTATGAATTATGCCTTCCATGACATCAAAAACATCGTTCAACCATATCTCAACGATCTTCCGGCTCATTCGGGAAAACGGACTGATCATCTGCGGCATTTGAGAGCCATATTTCTACGTTGCCTACACTACAAGATTCGACTCAATCCACACAAGTGTGTGTTTGTGTCGGTTCTGGTCGTTTACTTGGCTTCGTAGTTTCTAAGGACCAAATTTGACTCGACCCATGTAAGGTTTAGGCAATCACCGATATGCCTCCACCTTCAAATTTGCTTTATATTTAGAAACTACAAGGGAAAGTGAACTTTTTGAGGAGATTCATTCCAAATTATGCCGAACTTGCTAAAGGTTATACGCGTCTTTTGAAAAAATAAGTACCCTTCAACTGGGATCAGGTTGCACAAGCTTCCTTTGATGCTCTAAAGGAATCCCTAATAAAAGCATCATTAATTTACGCTCCTAATTATCAAAAAGACATTAACTTGTATCTGGTTGCAGCAGATACAACCACTGCAATGGTTTTAGTTCAAGAATAAAATGGAATCGAACATCCTATCTATTATTTAAGCTGAAACTTAAATGATACAGAAAGCAAATACTCCTATGTTGAAAAGCTGCCTCTCGTAGCTGTTCAAGCAATACAGAGATTTCGACACTATATCCTCTTTCGTAAAACTATCATTTTATTAGATTGCAACCCAATGACTTACATTCTGTCGCGTCAGTTACTTGGCGGAAAATATTCAAAATGGATAGCTATTTTGCAAAAGTTTAATCTAGAATTCGTAAAATCCATATCAAAGAAATCTCTAGTTTTCATGGAGTTATTATGTGATTTCCCATCGTCGTCCAACAATTCAACATCCAAAGCAACAATTGTGGATGAAACTTTGTTTCTGATATCGTCAAGCGATCCGTGGTACAGAGATATAATAATCTATCTGCAAACCCAAACATGTAGGCCTAATACCTCTCGCTCTGAACAAAGACTTACTTGATACCAAGAAAAGGACTACATGATTGTCAGTGATACACTTTACTGTCATGGTATCGATATAGTTATGTGAAGGTGCCTCACCCATGAAGAGGCCGAAAAAGTCCTAAAATGATTGTCATTCAGGCACGTGTGGGGGGCATCAATCTGGTCATGCTATGACACAAAAGATTTAACGAGCAGGCTACTTTTGGCCAACAATGTTCAAAGATTGCATAATCGCAGTCAGAAGTTGCCATGCTTATCAAATCTTCGACCACAAAACCAGAATACCACCCGCACCTTTGCAACCAGTAGTTGTTGTTGGGGCATTTGCTAAATGGGGCATAGATTTCATGACATGTAACCCCACCTCGGCGGGGGGGCATGGGTATATCATAGTTGCAGTTGACTATTTTACGAAATGGGAAGAGGCGATGCCTACATTAAATAACAGCGGCAAAACGACTACTCTTTTTTTTTTAAATCATGTAGTCTCTAGGTTCGGTGTTCCACAGGCTATAGTCATAGATCATGGATCACATTTTCACAATCACATGATGGTCGAATTGGCTGCCAAACTAGGATTTTCCCATGATAGTTCTACTCTGTATTATCCGCAAGCTAATAGAAAAGTTGAGGCCATCAACAAAGTCCTAAAGCGCATGCTGCAAAGGATGATTGGAGTCCACAAACAGAGTTGGCACCTAATCCTTTACTCAGCCTTGTGGGCGTACAGAACCTCGGTAAGAAATGCAACTAGGATTACACCCTTTCAGCTGGTGTATGGCTTGGAAGTTGTCTTACCAATTCAATGTGAGATTTCATCTCTCAAGCTCGCAATCAACCTTCTCCCTGGAACTTCAGAGGAAGAGGCTCGTTTC
This sequence comes from Pinus tabuliformis, assembly GCA_031772625.1. NCBI lineage: Eukaryota > Viridiplantae > Streptophyta > Pinopsida > Pinales > Pinaceae > Pinus > Pinus tabuliformis. The sequence goes on from CM062804.1 coordinate 1,013,456,425, forward strand.
TTGGAACTAATCCAATTGGATGAAACCCATCGTGAGACCTACTTGGCTAACAAAGCCTGTAAGAAATGAGTTAAGGCGTAGTTTGACAAAAATGTCAAACCCCGTGTCTTCTCAGAAGGTGACCTGGTCTTGCTTTACGATCAAGAATCCAATAAATTGGGAGCATGTAAGTTCCAATCTTTGTGGATGGGTCCCTACATTATTAAATGAGTGTTAGCAAAAGGAGCCTACGAGCTAGTGTTAGCAAAAGGAGCCTACGAGCCCCAAAATGGGTTGTACCTTAAGCATTACTATGCTTGACTAGGTGTAATAACCTCTTTATATGCTTTTGTTACATTTTTGTTTTCGTCAAGAGTGATATTTTTGGTTAGGTAATCCATTCTTGCATTTGTTGCAGATGTTGAACCTATTGGAATCATTCATTGGATATGCCGACGGAGCTAGTCATAGTACGTGGAGCCTATCTTTTGCGGCCTAGGCCATTTTTGATCCAAGCGGCAAGTTAGTGAGTTTCAGAGGAGTATGTATTGGTCGATCAATGAAAAACATCATTGAGTATAGTGCATTGATAGAAATTCTCTTTGATGCCATCACACATGGCATACGCCAACTTCTTGTCAGGCTAGACTCAGAACTTGTCATCCTACAACTTATTGGCATATATTATGTTCAGAATCCAGCTATCTATCGTATGTTCCTAAGGGTCAGGATTTTGGGAAGGCAATTTGATTCTATTCGATATCAACACATTTCCAGAAACTTAAACACATTAACTGATTCATTAGAAAATTATGTGTTAGATAGACATTTGCAGCATTTATAAAAGAAAGCATTTCAATCAACATTTGCATCAGGATCATATAACTTAACCAAAATAAAGCTCCAAAAATAAAATATATATATAACTATTTATAGTTTATCAAATATGTTCTGTGTCCAAGACAAAATCGGTCACATGACCCAAAAACTCAAAAATGTAGAGAAGCACCCTAGACTAATGGTGTTGGTGATAAAAAGTCACCGCCTGTGCAATCATACGTAAGAGCCTAGTCCATCGACTCGGCATGCCAATAGTATGGCGTTGTAATCTCAGAGGTAACTTGTCAGTCCTCACATCCTGGATATGAAGGGTGATACCCTTGATATGATCCTGCAATACTGCAAGGGTCTCGGCTACATCCAGATTGCGGAGGACAGCCCTCCCTATAGCCTCTCCTGCTGGAACAACAACTGCTACCCTCAGGCGCACTGGTGGTCACACGGGTCCAATATCTGCATGAATATATGAGTTTGATTAGTCTTGATAGCATTTAAAAGACATAAGAACATTATAAAAACAATAAACAGGGATATGGTCAGATCATTTACCTATAACACCCCACTGCTCGCCAGCTGGCAGCACCAAATCTGGGTCACCCCGGAAATCCATCCCAGCATATGGATACTCAGCAAATACCATCTCCTGATGGTTGAACCACTCAAAGGAGGCATTAGATAATGAAATCTGAGACTGACCAACATGTCTGACCATAAGATCGACCCATCTCTGCATCCATGGTTTCGTTGGTACTGACGGTGAAATGTACTGTGGCTGCATCAGTGGGATCTTCTCCAAGGCAAAGGCGGTGAGAATAGAACCATAAACAAAGTTCTTAGATCTTCCATTCTTCACCTTGGTGATTTGTTCTTTTATAACTGGAAGTACTACTTCACACCAGTTGAATACCTTTAGTTCAAGGCATTCCAGAGCATATTGCATATAAGACCTGTTGGCCAAATGAAGAGCCACACTATCAGCCAATCTAGCAAAGGTGAATAAGATAGTCCTCAAGGACTGGTTAGTGACATCTCAAATACTGATATTGCCATCCCTGCTCAACTGAGATCCATCTCTACATCGACGAATATAATCCCTCACAGATTCACCTCCACGGGCGGATCCTGATAGTGAGGGAGGGGCACCACGCCTCGATAAACCAGTCAAGAAGTAGATATCATCAACTATCAAAGGGATAGATTTACCTCGAATCTGGAACACTTGGTTGGTAGGATCCCATGCATCGAGAAAATATTGCAACAAATTGATTTGTTGCCTCATGCTGGATATGCGGAAGAATTTGAGCAAACCATAGTTCCGCAAAGCAGTCACCGTACCTGGATCATGTAAAGTAACCATTTCCTCTTCTTCATGCTCGTGTTCACGCCATGTAACAATCATCTTGATCTAATGAATCTCTGAAAAACAAACAAGAGAAGAATTAAGGTCCTAATTTAGGCAAAAACAGGAAAAATTTCCATGAAAAACAATTCATAAACTTGCCCTTTTGCGCCCATCGCACCCCAGCTGTGTACTAGGTGAGATGCATCCTGACTGGCCAATGACCAGCTCAGTATGCATTGCACCTTTCGATATACATTGGGTGTGATGGGGAGAGAACGAATTGTTCAAACCCCAAAGGCCCAGAAGAATAGAAAAGCATGCTCAAAATCAGAAAAGGAAAGAATGCAATTGAAGAGCTCACGGTTAGCTCCTACCTGGTCCAGACGGTGCCAAAAATAGTCCAAAGAATCTCCCGGAATCAACTAGTGAAAATCAAAGGGGAAAACACCTCGAGAGCTCCAAAAATCCCAAATTTGAATGAAATGGTAAAAATGAGAGGTAAAAAACTATTCTTATGTTACTATTCACATAGTTCAAGTAAAATATGGTTGTTTAACTCATTTTTCAAGCATGTATTCACATTTCTAATAAATTTGATGGAGTAATTGAACAGGTAACATGACCATCAAAAGAACATAGTGTTAATGGTAAAATCAACATCTCTGACTATTATCATGAGAAGTTTTACGCAAAGTTCAAGCTCGTTAAAAAATAAACCTCGCCACGAGTAGGTTTATGCAAAGTTCAAGCTCGTTAAAAAATAAACCTTGCCACAAGTAGTTTTACACAAAGTTCAAGCTCATTAAAAAATAAACCTCGCCATGAGCAGTTTTACGCGAAATTCAAGCTCGTCAAAAAATAAACCTAGAAATGAGCAAGTGTTTTCATAGAGTTCAAGCTCATTAAAAAATGAACCCCACCTCCGGTAAATAACCATTTTGATTGCATGACTATCAGCTTTTGAACCTTGGTCATGTTTATACCATCACCTCCACTCTTTTTTAGCCGATCATATGCCTCCATTTGATTGTTTACCCTTTTGAGGAACAACTGCGACGAGTGATTCTATTAGCCACCCTCTTTACACTGCCATGATTGGAAAGTTCCAAACCTTACCTGGAACCAGTTGTTATCCAAAACATCACTCGTTCCTCGAAAAACTAGTCTTCTTTAAGCTCTTTTCATCTGACTCATAAAATATGAAAAGATTGCCAAGCAATTGGCCTCTCTAGCTCATTAAAGCGACTGGAAGTGCCATCCCTCCTCTAGATTTTATTCTTTTTGGACCTGAGGGATTATTACACAAAAATATCGAGTGCTTGTCTTGTTCAGCTCGTTAAAACTATTGAAAAGTCATCCCTTTCTTATTATTTTACACTTTTTCGAACTTAAGGGATTACATTACGAAAAAGGACCACTGGAGTTGCCTTTATGTCCCTTTTTAGACTCTCTAAAATTGAAAAGGACCGAGCTATCTTTGTCGTTAAACTCGTTAAAACAATAGCGACAAACTTTTCCATGCAGACAAGAGCGAGCTTCACTGTCACTAGGCTCGTTAAAACATAGTGACGGGTTTGCTCGAAGGGAAAATTATAGAACAAGCATATGTTATCCTCCTCAAGCTTGACAAAAATAAAGAGGTACTCGTCAGCAATGACTGGGGAAAAAGGGAAGAAAACTTGAATAGCTTCATTAGTAGCAGGTCGCTCTTGAACATGAAATTTTCACTCCGTTACCATGATTGAGTCGGGTTGGGTTATTCCGTTCACCGGTCATATCACCATTGGTCCACTATACCATCCACCTTGGGGTTAATGCTACCAATCCATTTCAGTGTTGCCGATATGTTCAAGAGAAGTCGCTCAGAGAATTCACCAACCTAGCTAACATCTCATCTACTGCAATACCTTCACTCTCCATTTTTTCATGACCGCCACCCTGAACCTTGTATCATCAGATCATTTTCACCTCCACAAAAATCATTTGCTCCATTTCGCGTCGTAGATGTGGGATACATCAAGGCCCTCTTACGACAGGTCACTTCTTGTCGACATCAGCTCATTATCCAAGAAGTTGACTTAGAAACAACCCTTTCAATACTTTGAAGCTTGCATGCCTCAATGGCAAGTTTCTCACTTCCGGTGACAAGTTTACATCAATGGCCTTCGACCGAAAAATTTTACGTGGTGTTCGACATCAACTCATGTATTCACACCATGTGAATTGTACTACAGTACCTTGAGGGTCATCATCATTATCGGTGATTCCTTTCGCGCCTATTAACATCTTACATCATTAGCTGGTAATTAGGCGATGTCTTTCCATGTTCGACATCAGAACATCTTTTCACATGGATCGACTTGTACTTCAGGTGAAGATTGAATGAGTTTGAAGACCCCAGATCTAGTTCCATCCATCCGGGTTGTGATATATTCAGGAAAATAAAGACATCAAATGTACATCACAGCTGCACAGATAATCATCCAAACTAAAGGATGATGGCTATACCAGAATCATTACTCTGCCACACAGACGATTGTCTGTCTTATGTACATGAGTATGAATTTATAAAGTTGAGCATGGGAATGCCTGCCTCAGCTAGATCATGAAAATATTATGAATATAATGTATCGTATTGTATCTTATTACAGGCCACCTTCCAGTTCAAAAAACCTTGGATCCTCATTATAAAGCATTTCACCCGACATCAAAAGGATTTACGACCTCAAGCTTTAGGGGGCAACTGTTATAGACATATTTGGGCACTGCAACCCGAATCACATATGTCCATAAACTAAGGGCTTCTAAACCCCTAAAAGTCTTGTTTCATACCCTAAAGGAACAAGGTCAGTTGATTACATCATCTCTCAGAAGTTCTCCATGAAAAACTACTCAGAACTGGTCAAAACAGGACCATACAGACTGCTCCATGCATAGGGTGTGCTTCATCTCACCTATTGCACATGGGGGGTGTGATTCATACTGGAAATCCCTTCTGTAGCGTGTGATGAACGAGAGCAGACAAATGGCAGCAACAATTTGCTAGGTGGGAACCCAGAGAATCTTCTAGAAACTGCACATATGACACTTGCCTCTCTAAATTCGCCCAGGGAAGAGTAAGGGATCTAAAATCTCCAAGTGGAACCAAGAACTATCAGTGAAATGACACTAATCAAAATCCCAGAAGCTAACTCACTCTCCTGTAAACATCTATATATGGATCCCTCATCCAAGAGATCCAAAGGCTGGAATTTTGTAATTTGCAAGGAAGTGTTGTTGGTTTCTCTTTGAAGACATTGTTGCGTGATCTTGCTTTGTATGAGGTGAAGAGGGCTTTCATGCTGGGAGGATGATGCTGGATCAGACTGCTTGGTTGTAATCCTCTCTTCTACTACTTCTATCAATAAAGCTATTTGAGTTTTCCTCCATATGCTTGTATATCTCTGAATCTTGTTTATGTATGTATTTATATGGTTAATGTACATCAAATCCTACATTATTTATGGTTATAGATCTCTATTCTTTGATGGTATTTTGCTGCATTGACTCTACAGGTGTTCTTTGAAGTGGGACAAGCGAGAAAGGAGTGGCGAAAGATCTATCAAAGGAGAGAGGAAACAAGAAAGGAGACTAGTGAAACACTGAGGTTGGTACTCTCTGCTTCTCTCTCATCTATCTCTCATAAAGGAAAACACAAGTAACTTTAATCTGTTTGTTTCTAAGATAGCTACCCATCTTAGGGGGAGTAGCAGCTCTGAATGGACACTAGTTTTCCCAATAACAACTGCTCACCAACATTTGGAATTCCAGTTGCTTGAGAAATAGTCTCGGGTGTCAAGGTGAATGTCACACCTGCCAAAGTGACTTGACCATTATGAAGATGGAGCACAAACAATCTGGCCAACTCATGATGGTACTGGACTCTCTTTGCCATCTCACAGAACTGATAACAAGATTGGTGTTGAAATCATGTGACAGCAAGAGGACAAGCCAACAGATCGACAAGTGAAGTAGGCTCTTCTCGTACATGTTTACCACCCTTGTGAGGTCTCCTTGGTGCATGCATTTCTCTAGAAGAATCACTGAGTGTCTCCTCATCTCGATCATAGGAAGGATCTGACTCCATGTTTGCCAATGTTTGAGTTTTCTTAATGAGTATGAAGAGATTTATAGTGTCTTTAGGTTTTTGCTGTCAAGGATGAGAATGTATGAGGGACTATGGAGGGAAAGTGTATGAAGGGTTTTAGGAATGTTGTTGACAAGATTTTTGGGAATATAAGGGTTTAGGGAATAGTATTTAAGCTTTGGGGCAGCAGTTAGGGTTTGGGAATTTTAACTAGGGTTTGGGATAGTGGGATTAGGGATTTAGAATTAGTAAACTTAGGAATATGGGGATTGGAGGAATGGGTTGATGAAAATGTAATGAGAGGAAGAAAATGAATGAGGGAATGAAAGAGCGAGGGAGTGAGATATTTTGTGGAGTTGGCAGCAAAAAACACAAGTTGTAAACCCTATGCAATTATTTTTGACAAAAATTGCAAGGAGGTATGGTTTCAAGTTTTTCTCATTAAATCACCATAAACACCAAGAGAAATGCCTTCATTGATCATGGAGGAATGTTCGAATTACTTGAACAACTGAAGATTGAGCAAATTTGGCAGTTTGGGAGGTGGTTGTGGATGAAATCGACTTCCAAACCCTATGCGCCGTGCCACAAACCCAGTGCACCACACCACAAACCTAGTGCACTGCGCCACTTCAATGCACCGTGCCTATGTAATTTTTACATTGTAGAGTACAGCCCAATGCGCCGTGCTAGATGGATGCACTGCGCCCACAACCCAATGTGCCACACCCCTGAAATTTTGCCAAAGTTGTTGCAATTTTTCTCCTTGGCTTTCAACACGACCTTTCTCTTGTTCACTCTTTCTCCTTTAGATGCAAATGAACTATTTAAACATAACAAATGGTTTATATACAAAGGATTTTAATTTTTTGCTTATAAAAACCCACTTTGTAATGTTTTCCTTTGACTTGCTTTTAAAACTCTGTTTTTGGGCATTTTACTTTATTTTTACCTTTGATGAACTGAATGCTTTGACTTTTTCTTTGCATTGCAGGTGATGAAGTTGAAAAGGCTTGTCAAGGTGACCAGGGTTGCCACTAAGGCTATTACATATAAAAAAAAGGAAATTGCATCAAATTTATACATGAAAACATAAAAAACTCTGTTTTTTCCTCAAAACAGGGTTTTGAAGAAAAATCAATCACTGAGCATGTGATTATGGAACTTATTGTTGCTGAAACTTTATTTGACCTCCTCATGCACCTGTTGACTGTTATTGAGCATTTTGAAGACCTTATTGATGAAACCCTAGACCTAATGAGACCTAAAACCCTAAAAATTACTTTTGCAGATTTAAAGACAAAAATTGACTGCAGATGATCTAGATGAATGAAAATGGGCCAGTACATGAAGGAAAATGTATAATAAGCCACTACCGTCAAATGATCCGTGACCCTAATGGAATGCAACTAATCATGTGAGACACCTAACATGCAATGCAACAAGAGAATTTGATCACTGACGGAGGGACGAAGATACCGACACTAACAGATATCATCCACCATCCATCACATCATATTTAAGAGAAAATTCTAAGGTTCAAGCAATGGAAGATCACATCAAGCATCAACAAAAAGGTCTCCAACTCCTAAAGGATAATCTCACTTTGGTGCAGATTAGAATGAAACAATAGGCAGATCAATATCATAGCAAAAGAAGTTTTGATGTAGGTGACTAGGTATTCCTATGACTACATCCATATAAAAGAATGTCCCTTAAGCAAGCTAAGAATGATAATAAATTATCACCAAAGTATTATTGTCCATACAAGGTGTTGCAAGAGATTGGTACTATGGCATACAAATTGGAGCTTCCTACTGCTTCCCCAGTGCACCCAGTTTTCCATGTTTCATGTTTAAATAAGGTTATAAGTGACAAGCTCCCAGTTCAAACAATATTTATAGAACTTGACGAGGATGGAAAAATCATATTGGAACCTGAAACAATCACAGAAACAAGAACTCGACAGCTATGAAATCAATCAATTTCAGAGTATCTCATCAAGTGGAAGAACTTACCTGTTGAAGATTCCACATGGGAATATGAGAATTTTATATAGAAGCATCCAGAACTACTCAAGTGTTGAGGACACCACTTTTTTGAAGGAGAGGGGCATGTTAGGCCCCTATAATACTAGTGATTTCCCCATTGCTATTGTCATTGTAGCCCTTATTGTTATTATTGTGCCCCTATTGTCCCCATATTTTTATTAGTGTACCCCGTGATTCAGACCACTATTGTTATTGTTGTGCCCTTATATTATTATTGTTATGTAGACTTTGATTATATTGTGACCCCTTAGACTCCTATATATAGAAAGGAGATTTAGTCATTTGTATCATTCAAGAATTGTTCATTTGTGTAATGTAAAAGAGATTTCCCCCTCGAAGAGGCTGATTTTGAAGGCATTAAGCTATATTTTCTTATATTTTTTGAGCTAGTTTCATAACATAGAGTGAGCCATAACTCAATTCTCTAGGAAGTCTGAGAATTGTTGGATTAATTGTGTAAATGTTTAGGATTAAATCTGGAATTTACTTCTTGAAAAATATCGATGTTTTTGGCGCTTCAATGCTATTGACAATGATTGTGGATTCATGGCTATAATTGGTGGGAATTTAGTAATACCTCCATTTTTAGAATGTGAAGATGAAGTTAGAAGATTGCAATAAGGTCATAATTACATGGGTAAGGTTAATATTCTATTGTTAAATATTACACCAAGGAGCAACTATTTTGAGAAATTCTCCCAGTTGCATAAATGATAGAACTTTACCAATAATAACAAATGGTTTTCCTTTTGTGAGGGTACTTGTTTTATCAAATACAATGCACTATATTTTTTTGGCACATGACAATGTGGGTCATTGATTATTTCATGAACAACATAATAAATAACACCATACCTTCTTGAGGGTCATCATTAGAGAAATGCGATCAGGGAGATTCCTTTATATATCTTCCCCACCATATGTGAGAGTCACACCTATTGTTGTCATAGTGACTCCATCCTCAATACACAAAACATATGCAACTTTAGCACCAATATTCACAACACATGAAGTCAACACTTCATTTCCAAATGTTGCAGAAGACTTTCCTCATGGATTACAGTAGTATTGAACTACAAGTCCCACAAAAATTGTTTTAGTTCATGATTGTCAAATATCCATCTAAGCTAGGAGGACTTAATGTGACACATTAGGCCATGATCACCAAGGAGCATCATCACTAGTAGTTCACCACCCATGAAGGATCCATTTCTAGATCTTAAATGCTAGTTTGTTAGTTAGTTGCATATTTTTTTGTTTCTTCTAGCCATTAATTTGTTTGCATGTCAAATTTAAGGATTCACACTTCAATTGATGAGCTCTTTGTAAAACTATAAAAAATCCATTGCCAAATGAATAAGAACCAATAATTTTTCTTTGGGATTCATTTATGATTTACTTTCTCTATTCTCTGGGAATTTTTTGTGCATTTGTTTGTGGATGCTTGAGATAAGTATCATTAAAACTCATCACACATAGTCTTCTACTTGAAAATTTACTAGGTTTTGACAAAATGCCAATAAGATGATGAGCGACATGCCTAGACCCTTAGTCTAAGACATGTTACCATAAATCCAACTTTGATATCATTTTCAAAGAAATGAGTGTATGTTGTCTGAAATATAGGCTCATGTGACTATCCATGATTTTAAAATTCAAGAATGTAGATGAATTAATCATGCACAACAACATTTAAACATACACAACATAAATTGAACATAACATTCAAGCATAACATTTACATATTAAATAATAGAGTGATTGGAATATTTATCCTTATAAATGTTTTACACAACTAGCTACAAATGTCAAATATTCCATCCAACCATAGTTATTTTTGGACTAATTCTCTCTACAATAGGCCACGCCTAATCTAGGGCTATGATTCCACAAAGGTGAGCATGCTCCTATGGATGTCTATAGTCAACACTAAGATACCAATACCTAGTAAATTAAGAGTGATGTGACCCCTACAATAATTCCTACTAGCCAACTCTCTTTCCCATCATATTTCACAATCTAAGGATGATATTTATTTCTATGTATCATAGTCCCTTAGACAATCTCCATCCCCTCTAGGTCTCTAACATATATTGGTAACGAATTTCTTAGTTATGGAATTTAGGAAATCTAACTACTAGTGGAGCACTTACAACAACCTTTACAGAAGCACTTGAGTGATTTCTAAATGAGAACCCCTCGCAAACATGCAAAGCTAGTTCTTATCATAAATATCAACACTAGAGATTGGTTTTCAACACAAATTATATTTTCTCCTCTTGTAGCACCAAAAATCTATTTTTTTTGTCCTCTTTCTTTTTGAAAGTTAGCTATCTCCTCTACTCAAATTCCTTTTCTTATGCATGTTTCGACTCAAGAGATTCAAAACACAATTTTACTCATCACATGTTCTCGCATCTAGGTCAGATGACTTTCTCACCCACCTCTTACATGCATTCAATAAAACCACTCTCGTCATGAGTGTACTTATCCCATGCTTCAAGAACCAATTGATGTGACTCTTCTACCAACCTCAAAACTTCATTCAATGACTGGTTTTAATAAGTCAAATGGGGATTATATGGTAATGACAATTAATTTATGCTAATCAAATGGGATTTTAGGCATGTGTTGTTCACCCTTGGACTCACTTTTATCCCCCTCATTTATATAATGATAGGTCCTCCATGAATATGTTCTTATCCATTTTATAACCAGTGATGTATGTTATATTATTATTTTTAATATAAATGTTTACATATAATTTTTTGTTTGATATTGTGTCCATGGCTTTTGGGACTAGTATGTGATCTAAGAAACCATAACTTAGGGCATATAAGCCATCAAAATCACTTGACTATCACACTAGGCCTACACCACACAACCCTTAACATGGATAAATCTTTTTGGTGTCTCCTCCCGACTATTGAGAGTTTTGCACATTGGTCACTTTACAAAATGAAACTATTGAAATACAATAGTTCTATCGATATTTGGCTACATTTTTACATATTATATATCTTGGCATTTATACATTCATCGTATTTAAAAATATACATTTCTAATTTAGTGATCAAAATCGGGGTGTTACATTTTCCTCCCCCTACATTTTTTCACTATATTTGGTGCACATTGCGATATAAGTTTACATGTAGATACATAACTTTTTTTACATCTTAGCACTCTATAATTTTATAATTTAGTAACTCTTATAGAAATTCCAAACACCCAACTCTCACTCCCTTCAACCTACATAATCCAAGGAAGAGTACTCCTTTCTCTCCATCACAATCCTTTAGGTTGTCCCGCTTACCTTTGAGGGGTCAACCATTGGCTGGACATGAAATATCTAAGCTATAGAATTTAGTAAACATAGCTATAAAAATGGTGTCTTTAGTAATTTATGCACAAATTTACATTCATATTTCCTCAAAATATGCAAAAAGTTATGGGTAGTCCTCCCACATATCCTCTTCATGCTCCCATGTGGTATATTCAAGATTGCAATAGGTCCTCTGCACCTTTATTGAGATAATGGATTTGCACAGGAGAACTTCTACTTTTGAGTCTAAGATGCATATTGGCTCCACCCAAAAGTCTCCTTTGTTCTCCACCTAGACCATAGGCTAATAAATCACAAGGTTAGGGTTAATAGGCACATACGTTTTCAATAAAGATACATGAAACACTTTTATGAATATTCATGGATGAAATTAATGCAAGAATTTATATAACCAACCTTATCCTATATAGGATTTCAAATGGCCCACAATATTTTGCTACTTGTGTAGCTTCCCAATTTTAGTGAGCTCTTTTTAACCTTCACCTTGAAAAGCACATGCCCAACCAATCTAAATTATCTATGATTTTTTCCTTTGTTTGCGCAACTTTCTACCTATATTTTGTATACTTTATATTTTTACTTATCTTTAACATATGTTATTACATCTCTTTTATAATATATATCCCAACAATCACTTTGTTTTCTAGGTTATCCCAACTCAAAATATAACTTTAAAATTTCCTTTTTATATAAATTTCCACAATATTCGATTCCTTATCAATCAACTTAATTGAAATAATATGTGTGCCTTTCGTAAGCATGTCCATCACTACCATGATGGAAGCATATAACCTTGTTATCCTTGGTATCTTAGTATGAAATTTATGGTAAAAAACTATCATTTTCATTTACAAATGGACAATGGATATAGAAATCATGTTGGATGTCTATGGAGATGGAACATTGGTAATTGTATCCTACTCCCAACTATGAAGATTGTCTAAAATATATAAACCTCTTTTGAAATTACTTCATTTTCACATGTATACTGTGAATTAAAGAGACAGGAAGATAATTTTTCTAAAGAGGCATCTCTCTTGCAAGAGGGTTGCTTAACTTAACTTGGGGAGGCACCCTTATTTCAGCTACAAATATTAATGTGTATTTAATTTGTCTTTCGCTATGAGATGATAGTTTTTCATAGAGGTTTTTCAGATCCATTGCAAGAACTGTGAGTTTTAAATTCATAAGATAAGTAAGATGTCTAGTTGATCAGGAATAGTTGTCTATAAGACACTACAAGAAGACTTAAAATTGTGGATTTAGTCTTCTAAATTGGGTAGACAATGCAAACAAAAGGAGAGGCTTGAGTCTGTACAGGATTGAACAATGTATATTTTGATTTCATTCTTAGAAATATCAAACATAAGGATATTTTTCTTTAAAAAAAATAATAGTGTGGATCTCCAAAAGGGAAAGAAATGTTGAGGCGTCAGAAGGAAAGAGAAGGGATTTATAAAGTGGCATTAATATAAGAATATGAAAACCATATTGATATTTAGATTTAGTTCGTTCCCCTGTTGCAAATCGATATTGATACCCCACATAGGCATTAACAAAGACATAGACTAAAGGAATAGATATAAGAAGCTAACAACCGGATTGATATTTAGATTTAGTTCATTCCCTTGTTGCAGATCGATATTGATACCCCACATAGTCATTGAAAAAGGCATAGACTAAAGGCATATATGGCATCGTTTAAAGCATCGGAGGAGGTGGTGACAACAAAAGTGGTTCCACCAAAGAAACTACTAGTTTTCATTTGAGAGAAAGTCCCACCAGTTGCAGATCAAGTTGTTGTACCAGCTTCCCTTCGCTTGGTTCCAAATGCAGTAGATCCTACTAACTGAATGAATGCAGATGATCTAGCAGAGATAGAAGTAGAGGTAGAGGTAGTGGATACCATTCCAGGTGAAGTCCCATGAGTAGATGAACCAATACAATATCCTGTTTATCCTTTTCTGAGCAGCGAAGTTAGAAAAGGATATAATGGTGGGAGAGGTGGATGGTGGTACATATAAAGATAGAATAACAAACATCCCTTGGTGTCCTAGAGCCCCATGACCAGAGTTCCAAATTTGGGTGCAGATTGAGATTTATGACCACTGATGTTAGGGCTCGAAGTTAGCTCAGATGATTAGAAGAGTCAATTCTATACTACAAGACCTTAGATCACTTTACTACCTTGACCCAAATAAATTGAACACCAGAAATAAGGAACTCGCACACTCCAAGAGATGAGCTTTTGTAACCTCGACCTAGTAGAATGAACCTAGTAGACTAATGAGATCTACACCTATAGTAGCTCACTTCCTTTCTAAAGTTACCATGTAGCTCTAGAGATAAAAATCCATTTTTATTGCTAAAAACTAATTACACCCAAATTTATGCTACTACAAAGGAATCAAATCAACATAAATTCCAAAACAAAATTCTTCGAAGTTTATGAACTTACCAGACAAAATTTATTCCTCCTTGAGGAACTAATGTATCGATGTTATGAAAATTGGTCTGTCCAAGGGAATGAATAGAGCAGTGGAGTAGAAGGAACGGTGACTTAGTATATTTGTGTCATGGAAATCGATCCCCGCACCTCCACATTAGATTTTCTTCATGGAAATCGATCTCGGAACCTCCAATTATTCATATGTGACACTAATATCTGGATTTATGTCGATAAATCTCAACTAACTAGGCATGTCCTCTCCTCTCTCATGAGAATAGCCAAAATTAATTATATTTCCGTTGAGTCTATCAAATCAAATAAGAGAGAAATAAATCATAATTTAGGGTTATAACATCGGCCACCTCTATTTTCTCTTTTGTTAATCTTTCTTTCACTATTTATTCACGAAAATAGGTGCCAACAAATTGATGTTTTGTGGGGCAAGCTATTGAAGAGATTCTCCTCCATCCACCAATCCCTCAACGTATCGAAATTCAATCCTGAAATCCTAACTTTCAGTGAATCACTACTGCATTTCCTATGAAAATGTAGAACAAATCTACAGCCAAGGCATTAAATTTCAATCGATTTGAAGAATGGGAATCGATCTAGATATCATAAAGATGGATCCACTGACTTATACCTGTTTCCATACATTCCCACCAAATATTGGAGATCGATATTACCATGCTGAACTATTGTTCTGGCCTTTGTTTTTTTGGTGGGAATTAGATCATGGTAAAATATGTTTAACAATGTGCCCAATTTTGAGCAATATGTGTTAAATTATGGGATGGATAGATATATTTGAAGGTGCTCAATTTTGAGCAATCTGTTTTAAATTTATTTGAATATTTTCGACATTTGTTTTCTTCTAGACATTTTTTTTTAAATGGTGTGGAAAATAAATAAAAAATATTCATTGTGAAATGTCACAAAAGTATGCGTGTTGATCATTTTGGAAGTCAAAAGCTTCTAAGAGCTTAAATATTTGAGATGTAAGAGTGAGATACTTGACACAATGAGTTTTTACATTTTGGATAAGATCTTTGTTTCATTTTATATATTAGAATTTTATGATGGGCACACTATAATGTTAGTAGTGTTTGGTAGCTTACAACAACAACATATTTTTCATTTTTTTTCATAGCATAGATTTTTTCAATTGTACATTGAGTATGGTTTGATTCATATGCTTGTGCACATCATTGTAACCTTTCTCATCATATCATTTTTAGTAGTGCTCTCAAGTTTAGTGATAACTTATCTAGTAGAAATTTCACATACATAGCTCCATCACTAAATTGAGAAGAAAGTGGGTAAAATAGCCATCTAATATAGGAGACTTAATGTGACATATTAGGCAATGATCGCCAAGGAGCATCATCACTAGTAGATCACCTCCCATTGAGGATCCCTTTCTAGATCTTAAATGCTAGTTTGTTAGTTACTTGCATATTTTATTGTTTCTTCTAGCCTTTAATTTGTATGGATGCCAACTTTAAGGATTCACTCTTCAATTGATGATCTCTTTGTGAAACTATAAAAAATCCATTTCCAAATGAATAAGAACCAATGATTTTTCTTTGGGATTAATTTATGATTTAATTTACCTATTCTCTATTGTTGCATTTGTTTGTGGATTCTTGAGATAAATATCATTAAACCTCATCACACTTATTCTTTTACTTTAAAATTTTATAGGTTTTTACAGCATACCAATAAGACGATGAGTGACATACCTAGACCCTTAGCCTAAGGAATTTTACCATAAATCCAACTTTAATATCATTTTCAAAGAAATGAATGTATGTTGTCTGACATATAGGCTCATGTGACTATCCATGATTTTAAAATTCAAGAATGTAGATGAATTAATCATTCACAACAAAATTTAAACATACACAACATAAATTGGACATAACATTCAAGCATAACATTTACATATTAAATAATAGAGTGATTGGAATATTTATCCTTATAAATGTTTTACACAACTAGCTACAAATGTCAAATATTCCATCCAACCATAGTTATTTTTGGACTAATTCTCTCTACAATAGGCCGCACCTAATCTAGGGCTATGATTCCGCAAAGGTGAGAATGATCCTATGCATGTATATAATCAACACTAAGAGACCAATACCTAGTAAATTAAGAGTGTTTCGATCCCTACAATAATTCTTATTAGCCAACTCTCTTTCCCATCATATTTCACAATCTAAGGATGATATTTATTTCTATGTATCATAGTCCCTTAGACAATCTCCATCCCCTCTAGGGCTCTAAAATAGATTGGTAAGGAATCTCTTAGTTAAGGGATTTATGAAATCTAACTATTAGTGGAGCACTTACAAAAACCTCTACATAAGCACTTGAGTGATTTCTAAATGAGAACCCCTCGCAAACATGAAAAGCTAGTTCTTATCATAAATATCAATGCTATAGATTAGTTTTCAACAAAAATTTTATTTTCTCCTCTTGTAGCACCAAACTCTATTTTTTTGTCCTCTTTCTTTTTGAAAGTTATCTATCTCTACTTAAATTCCTTTTCTTATGCATGTTTTGACTCGGGTGATTCAAAACAAAATTTTACTAATCACATGTTCTCACATCTACATGAGATGACTCTCTCACCCACCTCTTACATGCATTCAATAAAACCACTCCCATCATGACTGTACTTAGCCCATGCTTCAATAACTAATTCATATGACTCTTCTACCAACCTTAAAAATGCATTCAACGACTAGTTTTAATACGTCAAATGGGGATTATATGGTAATGACAATTAATTTATGCTAATATCATGGGATTTGAGGAATAATTTATTTACCCTTGGACCCATTTTTATCCCCCTAATTTATGGAATGATAGGTCCTTCATGAATACGTTCTTATCCATTTTATAACGAGTGATGTGTTTTATATTATTATTTTCAATATTTGTCTACATATAATTTTTTGTTTGATATTGTGTCCATGACTTATGGGATTATCATGTGATCTAAGAAACCATAACCTAGGGCATATAAGCAATCAAAATCACTTGACGATCACACTAGGCCTAGACCACACCAACCCTTAACATGGAAAAAAAATTGGTGTCTCCTCCTCACTTTCGTGAGTTTTGCACATTGGTCACCTTACATAATGAAGGAATTTAAATCCAATAATGCTATCTATATTTGGCTACATTTTTACATACTACATATCTTGGCATTTACACATTCATCATATTTAAAAATATACATTTCTAATCTAGTGCTAAAAATCAGAGTGTTACATTTTCCTCCCCCTACATTTTTTCACTATATTTGGTTCACATCACCAGATAGGTTTAGATGTAGATACATAATTGTGTTTACATCTTAGCACTCTATAATTTTACAATTTAGTAACTCCTATAGAAATTACAAATGCCCAACTCTCAGTCCCCTTAACCTACATAATCCAAGGAAGAGTACTCCCTTCTCTCCATCACAATCCTTTAGGATGTCCCACTTATCTTTGAGGGCTCAACCACTAGTTGGACATGAAATATCCAAGCTATGGAATTTAGTAATCCTAGGTATTAAAAATGGTGCCTTCAGTCCTTTATTCACAAATGTACATTCACATTTCCTAAAAATATGCAAAAAACTATGAGCAGTCCTCCCACATAGCCTCTTCATGCTCCGATGTGGTATCTTCAGGATTACAAGAGGTCCACCAAACATTTACCAAGATAATGTATTTTCACACGAGCACTTATAATTTTGAGTCTAAGATGCATATTGGCTCCACCCAAAAGTACCCTTTGTGCTCCACCTAGACCATAGTCTATTCAATCACAAGGTTAGGATTAATAGGCACATACTTTTTCAATAAAGATACATGAAACACTTATATGATTCATGGATGCAAGTAATGCAATAATGTATATAACCAACCTTATCCTATCTAGTATTTCAATTGGCCCATAATATTGTGCTAGTTATTCTGGGTAGTTTCCCAATTTTATTCAGCTCTTTTTAGCATTCACTTTGAAAAACACATGCCCAACCAATCTAACTTATCTATGCATTTTTCCTTTGTTTGTGCAAATTTCGACCTATATTATGTATCCTATATATTTTTACTTATCTTTAACATATTTTCTTACATCTCATTTAGAATATATAGCCCAACAATCACTTTGTTTTCTAGGTTATCCCAACTCAAAATATAACTTTACAATTTCCTTTTTATATAAATTTCCACAATATTGGACTCCTTATCAATCAACTTAATTGAAATAATACATGTGCCTTTCGTAAGCTTGTCCATCACTACCATCATGGAATCATCTCACTTTGTTATACTTGGTAGCTTAGTGATGAAATTTATGGTAACAATCTATCATTTTCATTTAGGAATGGACAATGGATATACAAATCATGTTAGATGTCTATGTTTAGCCTTTACCTTTTAACATTACATGCATTTGGCTATGTAATCAACCACATGTTTTTCATACTATGTCAAAACTACTAGATTCTTATAGCCACAATATTTATTTGGTACCCTAGTCTCCAACATATGGTGCATCACACATTTATCTTATCACTAAATTTCTCAATTCTTGAGAATTAGGAACAAAAACTTGTCTTCGTTTGCAAGGGGTTTCCATCCTCTTCTAGAATGTAGTATTTAAATTTTTGGTGTGAATTCCCTTGTTGTGAGCCTTCTCTAATTTGTAAATAGTGTTAGTTTTATCCTAATCTTCTTAAGATATTCCTTTTAAGTCTATGTTGTATATGCTAATAGCTATAGCAAGCATTACAAATACCCTCTTAATGCTGAGTTAATTAACCTCTTTATTCTCTTTTCCCTTAATGTTGTTGATGTTAAAGTCAGATTCACTAGGGCATTCAAACTATCTAATTTGTCTATGTGAGTATTTGAAACCGCTATGATCTATTTTCAACCCAAAATTTCATCCCATAAGATAACGTCTTCACATTTTCAATGCATGGATAATAGTTGTAAGCTCCAAGTCATGGGTAACATAATTTCTTTCATGTTATTACATGCCTATATTGCATAAGGGGTCCACCAAGTCCTTATTTACATGAATTTATGAACACCAAAATATCCTCATTTGGATCTACATTATTTAGAATAGGTGCATTGGTTAATAAATATTTTAGCTTGTAACTTAGTAACCGGAGAACCCACAGTAAAAACCATTTTTCGTCAACGTTTCAAATCCCAACAGGGATCCATCATCAGGACTATTTTGAATGTTGATAGAAGAAGAGCTCAATTGCGAGATTTAAATAGTTATGAGGTGAGCTGTTTTGTTTTAAGTGAGAATGAAGGTCAGCTGCTTAATAATTAATTTTATCCAAATATTTAGGTTTTTTGGTAAATTAATATTAATAATAAATAGTAAAGGTGAAATTTATTTATAGTAATTAATAATATTTCATAATAATTAATCATTTTTATAACAATTAGTAATTTTTATATAATAATTTAAAATAATTTATAATCAAAGTGCTGAGCGTCCAAGATTGTCTAGAGAAGCCCTAACCCTTTTAATTTCTGCCTGAATTAGAGTAGTGATTAATTGAAAAAATGCCTTGTTGTTAAATTTGTTATGTAATCTATGGTTAATTTGCGCAAATGAGGGGATGAGATTATTGTCACGACAATTTCTAAGAAATTGAAGGTCTGTAGCTCTTCTTGCTATCTTCACCCTAAATTTTTCGAAAAATTTAGGGTGAAGATAGCAAGAAGAGCTACAGACCTTCAATTTCTTAAAAATTGTCGTGACAATAATCTCATCCCCTCATTTGCGCAAATTAACCATAGATTACATAACAAATTTAACAGCAAGGTATTTTTTCAATCAAGCACTACTCTAATTCGGGCAGAAATTAAAAGGGTTAGAGCTTCTCTAGACAATCTTGGATGCTCAGCTCTTTAATTATAAATTATTTTAAATTATTATATAAAAATTACTAATTATTATAAAAATTATTAATTATTATGAAATATTATTAATTACTATAAAGCAATTTCACCCTTACTATTTATTATTAATATTAATTTACCAAAAAACCTAAATATTTGGATAAAATTAATTATTAAGCAGCCGACCTTCATTCTTACTTAAAACAAAATAGCTCACCTCATAACTATTTAAATCTCGCAATTGAGCTCTTCTTCTATCAACATTCAAAATAGTCCTGGTGATGGATCCCTGTTGGGATTTGAAACGTTGACGAAAAATGGTTTTTACTGTGGGTTCTCTGGTTACTAAGTTACAAGATATTAACCACAGAGATCTTAAATCCAATATTTCAGCTATTGAAAATTATTTCACAACTAGGTAAGCCTATAAACAATCTCACCTTTGAAATATTCTTTGGTCATGGCCAACCTTTGATGGATTTCATCTTCCTTGGGTCCATTTCTATGCCCTCCTCTAAGAAATTGTGAACTAAATCATGGATTTTCCTTTGATAGAAAGGGAACTTGCTCAACTTGGCATACAATTGTTTCTCTTGCAACACTCAAATGTCACTCACGCTCCTATTTTGTCTTGGAGTCTATAAGAATATCACCCAAGAAGGAAATAACAAGTTAGTCTCTATAAACTCTAAACACTCTATTCATCAAACATATAAAGCTAGCAATTGCACCACATGTTTCAAAGTAAACATTGTAAGGTGGCAGCATAGGAAACAATAACATAGAAGAAAGAAAAACTTTTATGCAATTTTATTTCTTTACTATCATTTCGTTTTTACCATATGTTATGTTTTAGGGAGATTTCAACTAGGCCAATGTTCTAGAATATGTTCAAAATGAAGGTAATGCACAACATCTTAACTCCAAAGGATTTATGAAAATTCTCTTCATTAAGATTCATGAACTATTATAAGTAAATCGTTTAAATCAAACATTTCATAGAAAAAGTAATCTCGTATCACCTTTTATTCTCAATTCAATGGATAATAGCTTTTGTTAGAAGGGATTAAAAATAATGTATGTGCATTTTGAGTCATTTTTATGTCAAATGTTGTTATGACTAGAACATTTTGGTCATTTTGAGTCATTTTTATGCATTGAACATTGCAAATGGATTTGGAGACCCTATTAAAGGGATCTCTAAATCTTAACATTGCATATGGACTCAAAGACCCCTTTGTCTATAAATTTAACATTACAGATGGATTCAAAGAAGGGGGTCTTTGAGTCCATCTACAGTGCTAAAATTTAGAGACAAAAGGGTATTCATAATTTTAACAATGTAGATGGATTTAGAGACCCCTTTTTCTCTAAATTTTAATAATGCAGATGGCTTCATAGACCCATTTGTCTCTAAATTTTAATAATGCAGATGGATTCAAAGACCCATGTAGTGAAATGTAACACTTCAATATCAAAATTACAATTTTCGATTTCTGGAGTGGCATAATTAAAAATTACTAACATAAATGAGTAATTCATATACTTGTTGTACTTGTTATTTGGTAATATTTTTATTCTTGGACTATAGTATTCATTTAAGTTAATCTTTATTAATTTTATCACTTGTTATCCAGTCATATATTTTAGTCCTCGACTAAATTAGTCATTTAAGTTAGTCACTTTTAGTTTGGTCACTTATTATCTAGTCGTATATTTTATCCCTAGACTAAATTAGTTGTTTAAGTTAGTCATTTTTAGTTCGGTCACTTAAAATTGCTCAAATTTAGTAGTAATTCACTTGAAATATTTGCGGTGACTAACATTTTTAGTCAATTAGTCACTAATTTCATCTTTTTCTACTAGATAACATTAAGTCACTTTATGCTTCTCCAAATAATAGTTTTTCTCTCCTATGCCAAGTATAGAAGTCAAGACTATCTCTCCAAATCTTAAGCCTGAAAAGGCTTATTGCTTGAGTTATGAGGTTGCTTTTATAATAAGAGGAATGAACTTTCATCTCCCCTTGACTCTTGGTTTTCCCTCATGACTCTTTGACTTCTAATGTGTCCTTTGTACTTCTAAACAACTTTTGAACTTCTAAATTCCCATTGGACTTCTCTATGTGACTTTTGGACTTTTATAGAACTCTTTTGTCAATATATGACTATGTGACTCTTCATGTTACACATATGACCTTTGCACTTCCACAACATACATTTTGTCTTCTTCCCTTTAATAATTACACCATTACATTCCACATGATGTGGCATGACACATGGACACACATTGACCATTATGATGACACTTGCACAAGTTACAAATTAACAATGATGACATGGAGCTCATGATGAGGTGGCAATGACAAGTTGTCTTCCTTGTTGCTTCATCTTTGATTATTGATGGTAGATTTGATCTATTCTTCATATTCATGAAAGATCCACTTTTTTCTTCACCTTCACCCTCCAAAGGGTCTTGGATGAGTTTTTGAATCCTTTGAGTCATCATGCAATGCATTATTTTTGTCTGGGTCCATGGTCTGCTTCATGTCTCCATAGTAGCTCTCTTCTGTTCTTCTTCTCCCTGGGTGTTTCTTTATTCTTTCTCCTTGCTATCTACTTTGGACATTGAATTTTCATGCTATAAAGGTACTCTTGCAAATG
This sequence comes from Pinus tabuliformis, assembly GCA_031772625.1. Lineage (NCBI taxonomy): Eukaryota > Viridiplantae > Streptophyta > Pinopsida > Pinales > Pinaceae > Pinus > Pinus tabuliformis. Next base: position 1,013,479,157 of record CM062804.1, read on the forward strand.
AAAATCATTCATGAAAAATCTAAATAAGTATTAAAATATATATTATATCACTACCTATCTCATGCAATAATGAGCTCATGATAGGCCTCTGAGAGGGTTAAAAGAAGAAGACTTGATTAGGAGGCATAGTCAAACTCATTAGTGGCTTAGGAAAGCTTCACTACTTATTTTAATACATCATACACTATGAATAGTATCTCTCTTTGGTTCAACGCAGTTGATCCAGGTGGATATTGGTGGTCACATGTCTATTCCACTTCGACCCCCACCATTATTTCTTTGAGTTTTTTAGTTTCGTTATTTGTAGCACAATTTACTATTTTTGGCAGTTTTTCGGGTCCTAAACTTCTGGAGCCATTTTGAGGCCCTAAATAACGTTTTTTTTTATGAAAACTAGGGCCAACATGAGTCGATGACTAAATTTGGACACTCAAAAGTTGGAGTCCTTGGATAAATATTTTTAACGAGGTATTGTGCGCATCAAACAGAGATCGTATGCCAAAGTTACGACCCCGTGAAGTTGATGTACCAATTTACCCAAACAGGGCCCATAGTTTGTCGCTTCATCTCCTAGGGTTAGGTTTTCAGATGTTTAGGTTTTTCCATTGTTTCTCAACAATAAATAGGCCTTTGAGCCTCACTGTAACACAGTTGAGAGGCATGTAGCTACCACATCTCTTCTCAAAGATACCATCACCTAAGCTAGTCTTATTTCCATTATGTTTGTAATCATACATCAATATTTGATATTACTAAAATGGAGTGGTATTTCTATTGCATCTATGTATTTATGGTTATATCTATAATTTTTTGCGTTCCTTTTTAAATTTGTATCACTGGTATCAGAGCGGTCCTCTCTTTCTTTGCTTTTCTTTGCATGTGCCCAATGAGGTCAGAATATAAGGAGTTAGGGCTTGAACTAGTCAAACCTTTGCAAGACCAACCTTGAAAATCCTGATGGCCTCCCATGGGAGAGGAAAAGAAAGATAAGGGAGTAGGAGATCCTATCAAAATATTTCTTGAGGAGACCCTTGAGAAACAAAGGAACATGATGATGGATAATTTTCCTAGATCCTTCAATGGTTGCCCACTGGTGGTGCATCCACATCCAACAGACACTTTGTAGGTGCCACTCCTTTAAGGTACAAGTAAACTTTGACATTCCCATATTTGATGTCCAAATAGATGTAGACGTCGTAGATAAATGGTTAAATCTGCTAGAAGGATATTCTTTTGTTCATGATTTTTCCAACCTAAAAGAGATTACTTTTTCTCTTCTCAAATCTACCCCCCCCCCATTAAGGACTGGTGGGAAACATACTATGAGCAGAAGGATGAAATTACGCCCTCACTGTTTTCATATGCACCCACTTGGAATTCATTACGGGGTTCCATCAAGGAGTAGTACTACCCTATTGGGAACTATGAGGATAAATACATAAAGTGGGCCACACTGCGGCAGGGAAGGGACCAAGATGTGCCAGAGTTTACCAATGTTTTTCATACCCATCGCATGAAGTTCAGTATCAAGGATTCTGAGAAACATTTGGTACTCAAGTATTGCGACTGCCTGCATAAGTACATCCCAGATGAGATGGAGTTCCTGGACATATTTTCGCTTGACACATCATACTGATACGCTTTCATGATTGAGGAGAATATTAAAAAGAAGAAGTGAGACTTCATATCTGTGAATTTGAAGCAAGAGAAAGGTGCCCCTAAACCACAGAAAAAATGACAAAGTCAAGGCGGGGTGTCCTAGGACAACCCGTCAAATCCATAAGCAAAGAAAAACATTGCGAAGCCAAACAAGGACATAGGAAAGTGGTGTGAGTTCCATAAGAGCTCCACTAACAACACAAGTGAGTTTTTCAGGCCAAGCAGTCACTGGTGGTAGATATGAAGGCTTATGAATCAAATCTATGTTTCGACTTTGAGTCAGAACCCAACAACAAGAATGAAAAAGGGAAGAAGATTATCGATGCAGAGCCCAATGCTAGCATTGCCACCACGAAGATCTAGAAGGAGGAACCCAAAGATCTAGAAGGAGGAACTTGAAGATCCACAGGAGGAGGAACGCCTCTTCCACTCCCATATGTGGGTAAAGGTTTCCAAACTACAGTTCATTGTCAACAGCGGGATCCAAAAGAACCTCATTTTAGTAGAGGTCGTGAAGCGACCGAGTTGAAGGACCACAACACACCCACAATGGTACACAATCGAGTGGCTTCACTAAGATGGTATTTTCACGTCAACCAACAGTGCCACCTTCCATGTAACATCAATCCCTTCACGGATGAGGTATTATGTGACATTTCTCCCCTTGATGTTTTTGATGTTTTATTAGGCCAACCATACTAATGGAAGCGACATGCTATATATGAGTCAAGGCCTCGCACTCTTATTGTTACATTGGGAAATAATTTGTATAAGATACTGGAGGTAGCACCACCTATCGCCATCTCTTTGATTACTAAAAAACAATGCAAAAAACTCATTTCCAAAGGCACGAAATTTGTTTTCTTGATGATATGCCCTCATGGAAAGAGGAAGATGGTTCCCATGACCTCTAGACATGGCCCCTCTACACAAGAACAAAAGATGGACAAAGTCATGGAGGAGTACGAGGACATCTTCACCTCCTCCACAGAAGTGCCTCTGCACTATCAAGTCAAGCACTCCATCGATCTGAACATAGGTGCATAATTTCCCAATGGACCAATCTATCGATGCTCTACTCTAGAGAATGACAAAATCAAGAGGGAGATTTAGAAGATATTGTAGAAAGGTCACATACAGCCGAGATCATCGCCCTGTGGGAGCCCAATCATGTTGGTACAGAAGAAGGATGGGACTTGGACACTCTGTATTGACTATTAGGTAATGAACAAGATTATTGTCTGAAATAGGCACATGATCGGACAGATTGACGACCTTCTGGGCCAACTTAAGGGGGGGAATATTTTAGCAATATCGACCTAATTTATGGATATCACCAGGTACCAATCAAACCCTCCAATGTGTTGAAGACTACCTTCAAAGCCAAGGAATGCCTTTTTGAATGGCTGGTTATGCCTTTCGAGTTGACAAATGCTCCTGCAACCTTCATGAGGCTAATGGATGATATCTTATGGAAATTCACCAACTCACTTTTAGTGGTACACTTGGATGACATCCTGATCTTCAACGAGAGTTGGGAAGAGCACCTCCACCACATCTGACAGGTTCTCCAAATACTATGGAAACATAAGTTGTGTGTCAATTTGGATAAATGCACTTTTGGTATGACCCAGGTTTAGTATTTGGGATACATTATTGATGAACGGGGCGTGAATTTGGACCCAGCCAAGATCCAAGTCATTCTGGATTCGCCATCCCTAACAATTTTGATAGAGCTTTGAAACCTTTTGATTATTTCCAATTTCTAATGCAGGGTTGTGTTGGGGTTCTCTCATATCGCTTGGCCCTTGAGTCAAGTCACCAAGGGAGGAACGAAAGAAAAATTATTTTGGTCTGAATCTCAACAGGAAGCATTCGCAGAGTTGAAACATCGCCTCTACTTTGCACCAATGCTCACATTACCAGACTTGCAACAACCTTTTGAGATGTAGACAAATGCCTCTAACTATGCTATTGGGGTAGTCCTTACTAAACATGGCCATCCAGTGGAATATCACAGTGAGACAGTTTCAGACATAGTCTGAAAGTATCCCAGTTATGACAAAGATATGTATTCCATTGTGTAGGCCTGCCAATAATGGAAGCATTACACTTTTTGGAAGGAAACGGTCATCCACATATACCATTGGCCCCTATAGTTCATACAGATGCAACGAAAGTTGCAGAATGATCGTCATCTGAAGTTTTCCACATACCTACAACAATTCCATTTGAATATCAAGTACAGCACCAATGTTCAAACTGCCTCAGTCGACCATAGATCATGATGTTGACCATCATGCTCAACTCTTGTGGGAATAAGACTTCTGATTGGCCACCTCTCTACAGAAGTAACCTAGAATTTGGCCACACATACTAGATGCTCCTAAAGGGTGAGAAAGTTCTAGATTTTCACCTTGAGGATGTATTGTTATGGAACCCGAGACACCTTTGTGTTCCTTCAAGTGAGCATGACAAGATGATTTTGGAAGCAAACTACAGTCAAGTCACTGGGCATTTCAGGGTTGAGAAAATAGTGGTAGTACTGTAGAAATATTTCTATTGGCTGAATCTTCGACAGTATGTTAGGAAGTTCATCAGATCCTGCAATGCCTACACCATTTCCAAACCAATCATCAAGAAGCAAGGCCTCTATACTCTGCTGCCTACCCTTAGTTGGTCTTGGGAATCCATCGCCATGGACAACATGTCAATGCTTCCTTCTACTAAGCATGGAAATGAATGTATTTTTGTGGTCATCAATAGATTCTCAAAGATGGCCATTATGGCGGCCTGCAAGAAGAATATCATAGCAGAAGCCACTACTAAACTCTTCTTTGAACGAGTATGGGTGCACTTCAGGATCATACAGTCTATCATCTCATATCAAGACAACATTTTCCTCAATACATTTTTGTCCAGTCCCTGGTCGATGCTGGAAACCAAGCTCACTAAGTCCACAACTTTCCATCCCCAAACTGATGGCCAGATAAAGGTCATCAATAGGATGATCATACACATTTTATGCATGTACAACTCAAAGAATCCATGCACATGGGATGAGAGCCTCCCCATATGTCCAACACAACTATAATCAGTCTCTCCGTAGCTCAACTGGCCACAACCCTTTTCAGGTGGGCTTGGGATTCCAGCTACTATGTCCCATTGATGTGGTCATACAATTTTCAACAACTCAGACAGATTCAACTCATATCCAGTCTGAAGCTAACAAGGAAAAAAAATTCATTGAGCACAACCAACACATCCACCAATAGGTCCATGACATTTTGGAGAAATCAAATGCCAAGTACAAGCAGCGACATGATCAACATTAGGTGCGAGAGAAGTTTTAGGTGGGCGACAAAGTTTGGTTTCATTTGCAGAAGGAATTCCTTACTGGAGCCTATCGGAAACTTATACCACTCTGATATGGTCCTTACACCACTTACACCATTACCAAGTGTTCGCTTGATGGGGCCTAACCTAAGTTCAACATTATCTATGCCAACTAATAGAACCTTAATTATTGACCCTTTCGGAAACAACCTGGATATCGCAGGTTGTAGTCTCACCCAAAGCAGTATTGGGGGATGCTAGAACCAGGTTTCTTCGTCTAGAGGCCTGTGTGATGGTTTCCTAAAGTTCTTATTGCTTAGGTCTACCTTCGCATAGCTCTAATTCTTCCGAAATGATAACTACTGCAAATCTATCTAAATGACTTCCACATCTGTGCGAAGGTACTTAATTGTACTTATCATGTATAAACATTACAGATCTACCACTTCCATGCAATAAACAAGCATTAATTCATATAAATAATAACACAGAGAGAAGATATATAAACTTTGCAAAAGTAAATAATAAGACACAAATGCATCAATTTCGACCCAAAAGAGTTGTTATTAAGTATAAGTGTTCAATTAAAAACTTCTTTCTCCTGCGCACTCAGTTGCAAGAACCTGCACACTTAGCCTGCAAACTTACCAAGGTCTCTGTGCACTCAGCAGTAGGAACCTTCCCCTTTCACCTCGGTACAGGAAACAAACCTTTCTTGCCTTAGCACCTTACCCTTACAATGGTTCTTCATTATCAGATACCTTCTAAGACTCGCTACAAATCATCTATATATAGAATTTTCTTTACAATACCATGGTCCACAAACCATGGGCGGGTCTCAAAACAACTCTATCACCTACCCAACTAAGGGACTAAAGCCCCTTTGACTTCTACTAGCTTCATGCTCCACTTCCACATTTTGTGAAAACTTTACATTCGCTACAAAAATATATTACAAAATTTCCCCAAAAAAAATTGATCCCAGGGACCCCATCCCGATAGGCCCCCAACACAAATTGGGTGACTCACCCTTGAGTCACTCAGCTGGTGTATCTACCTTGTGGCTGAGGTCGCTGAACTCCACCTTCAACACCTATGTGTCAGCAGAACCCTGCACCACGGCTCGCTGAACTTCCTCTACCGGCTTTTCTGTAGTCGGGCCTTCCATCATGAAGTACATCATGCTTTGAGTCTATTGGAGTGTCTTTAACTTCTCTTGGACTGACATAGTAAACTAGATTGCTTCCTCTGTCCACGGATATATTCCGGCCATTAAGAAGGCATATTTTCATTGTAGCTCTTCAATTTGTGTTTGCAGTTATTTTCCTTCTTACAATCGATCGAAGTGCTGGACCAACACCAAAGTGCACGCAGTCACCTTGAGTTCATCAAAATTTTGTTGCATCTCCTGGATATTTGTGCCAAGTCTCCACGGGTTTGGGTCCTCCTACAGAGTCATCCATAGTTCCATTTCCTATTCGAAGATCAGTGTGCAGCTTGTTGGCTTAGTGGGTCCTGACTTAGGTTCAGAGTTAGTTGCGCCAAACAAAAACCTACACTACTAGCCATTTCGGCATCAACCCGTGTAGTATGGACTAAAGTCGCACCCAAAGTAGTAAGGGGGGATGTTGGAACAAAGTTTCCACATTCAGAGATCAATGTTATGTCCTTTTATGCGCTAGATCTTCCTTTGCGCAGATATCTAAGCCCTTAGGGCTTGGTAATGTAACTTCCTTCAAATAGATCCTAGACCTCTACAAAGGTCTACAATCAGCCTCTGTAGACCCTTAACAGATAAGTTATCTACTTACATGCATCATAAAATAGCCTCAGATCAGAATCCACACAAATTTTCGTAAGTGCTTAATAAACGTAAGAGAAAGTATTATAATCTTCGCTTAAATACTTAATAGGTATTGCATTCAGTTAATGAGATTCATCCAATAGATTCACACATCAACACACTAGAAATTCATAAAGACATTATTTCAGTCGCATCATATATCGCAACATAATTAACAGAAGTAAATAGATAAACACATGAATTTCTCCAACTATCTTCTTTATTGATCTTCAATATAAGGTTTCAGACTCAAAACTTCCCTACGCACTCAGCTACAGGGGTTCGCGAACTTAGTTACAAACACTACTCTAGGCCTTTGTGCACTCAGGTGCAGAGCCTTTTCCTCCTCTAAGGCTTACTTCTCTGCGCTCTCTCCCTAAGACTCCATCCGTTCATACCCATAGGCCTACCTTAGACTCCCTAAGAAACACCTATTTATAGTCTTTTACATGCAACCCTATGGTCCATAGGCCATGGGTCGATCTCAAAACCGACTCAAATTTACATAAACGAGGGTAAAAACCCTTTTTTACTCTAACTACCTATGTGCTTTGATCCATAATTTGCAGAGACTTTACATATTTTCATCAAAATTTACATCAAAACTCTGGTTTTAACCCAAAACTAACCCAGGGGACCCCATCCCAACACATCTTGTGACTGCTACATCCAAAGTGACCATGTTCTCCTTGATGGCTGCTCCACACTGCTCCCGGACTTCTGGCAGAGTGGTTGGCTATAATTTCAAATCCACCTGTGAGGTCTTCGTTTGAAACTCAAATGTTACTCGACTCATCTCATCCTTCGATTTTCTAGCTACGGTAGCCAACTTCCAAATCTTCGCTATTGCTGCAGCATCTTCTAGAATGTGAAGTTCTGGTAGATTCTTACATGGTTGTGTAATTGTTGCCTCCAAGCTCTGGCTTCATACGACAAGTTCTTCATTTTCCTTTAGTGCCTGAGCCTCTTCTATGAAGATATACTCATTGTTCATCTTTACCTCATTGATAACTGATAATGTGCATTGTTCCCTAATCCTAAGCTCATTTGATACCCACTGATGAAGCGCATGGAGGGTTTGAATAGGCAGCTTGGCTAAGTTGACACCCACATCCTTGATCTGTTTGAGATGGTTTCTTACATCATTTGTATTGGCACATAGTGATCCCTCTGATAATGGTATGATTCTGAGATCTAGATTCCTATCTGTCTCCAACACAGTCATGCTCACTTGTTGCATGCTCGTTTGAATCTCGCTCGCCTATCCCACACTCGCTTGTAGCCATCCTGCTTGAATATTCAACTCACATACATCCTTCCGCCCACTTCCCAACATTTGTAAGTACTATTTTTAGAACTATTGCCATAGTTCAGTCATTATATCATGGACCTTATCTTCGATCTCATCCAAATCCCCATCAATGAGTACCATTAGATCGACATGTACATGCTTATCAAAATTTTGTTTCTTTCTAGGCCCAGAAGTCATTTCCTTGGTTCGCTTATGCAATTTAAAGGGAGTGCTCTGCTCCTCACCACCACCTCCTTCAACGTCAAAACCCACCTTGTCCTCATTGTGCTAAGAATTCATCTCCTCAACCTCCATTGTGGCCTCCTTCATGGTGCGCTCCTTGTCAACAGTTGCTTTAGAAGTAGTTTCTTTATTTTTCTGTGCGGATTTTGCTAGGGTTGTTGCCTTCTCAGCCTCTTTCTTTTTCTACATTGTTGTCATCTACGCAGAGCAACTTTCTCTGCCTTTCCTTGTTCCTGCACCAAGATCTATGGGGTGCACCCACTTGCCTACCCATTTCCCCGCGATTTCTTGCACATATGCCTCATTGACTAAGTACGACAACTTGTACTAGACCTTTTTAAGATCTCATTGTTCATGGATAGACACATTGTGAAAATCGACCTTGAACTCTGTGTATGCCTCCAACTGCTTAAACATGGTTGGTGACAACCTTGGCCTCTGGCTGATCATCATGCGGAGGTCCATCTCGACCAGAACCCAGAATATCTTCGTCTCCATTACCCTCTCCAGATCCTTTTTTGCCCACAACGAAGCAAACTCCAGGGCTTATGGTAAATCAGCATCCTGTTAGGGAACTGACTATCTTCTGGTACTCTCCATGCAACTAGGGAAACTACCGACAACATCCAAGCATAGTGGAATGCCTTGTCATCGTCCTGTGCTTCGCGACAATTAAAAAAAAACTCTTTACACATATATTGTGCCTAGTTGTACTGCAACCCCTTCGTGCATTGTGCAACTACTTAAGCCTCAGAATTCTATTGCAACAACATGGGGTGCTACCACTCAGTCTGGACCTTGCAAAGGAGCTCCTTTTCCATTTGATGTGGTGGCTCCCACTAGGGATAATGGGACCAATTTCCCAGCAAGAATTGATAGGATGATGATTTTGGTTTGAAATAAGGTATTATGGGAAATGGCTTAACTAAAGTGATCTAATTAAATAAAAAACACATGCAACTATCTATTCTAACATTTATCTTAATATATACCAAGGAATAATTTAAATCATGTGATCTACAAAGATATCTTAGAGCAACAAGTAATAAAGATCATTCAATTTCTATAAGAGATGAAATCATTAATGATAATTGTTTTGACTAAATAGTTATGCAAAATAATTGTGAATAATATATCTCATATATCAATCGCTCACATACTTAATAAGGAATTTACAACTAAAACATTTTACAAAAGTGCTATAATGTCAAACTGTAACTCATAGAAGTACCAGATATGAGAGGTTCTACTCATGATGTTAGTAATATTGATCTGCTTCCTTTCAACTAAATATACTCTGAGAGTACAAAAGTGCAAGTGTTTGCAAAGCATTCTTCATAAAATTCTGGACCTTTCTCTAAATGCATGAGAGAGGCTTATAATATATATATATATATATATATATATTATTACACAAAAATATAAGGAGGTTTCAAACAACCTTCCTCAGAATAAGTAAAATAAAAACTAAAAAAGAAATAAAAATGATCACGAGATTTTCCAACTTGAATGGTTCTAATCAGCCATTTGGTCCTTTATTTTATCTATCATCAGCTTCACCTGGGGTGGTTGGCCAATTCTAGATCTTAGTTGGCCCGTAAATACAACATCAGAGAGTGGTGGGACAATATTTTGAGTGGAATTTCTTAGACAGCACAGAGTCATCCATTGATTGTGCGGTTTCACCAAAAACTACCAATAAGTTTCCCAGTCAACCTTAGACAATTTTTTGTTCCCTTTTCTTTCATTTTTGCAATCTCCTTTAATTGTTTCTATAACTATTTGAAGTCTGGGAGACATTTCGGCTTGCATTATTTGATGATATTGGCACTATGAAAGTTTTCAATAACAACTTCAATTATATTATTCATTGTGCTAGCTGCTCTAGCCGCTACCCTTTCTTATTAATTCAATTGTATGTCCCAATCTGTGAATATAATATCCTTGTGGGACTCGATCTTTGGCAGATCGAATTTTCTACCTTTTTCAGATTCCTTCTAAGAAATAAACTCTAAAATTCTTTTATTGACCTCTTCATATTCTAATCTCTTATCAACCACTTGATTGGTTAATGCATCACTTGTTTCACAATATGGATTTATCAATAAGATTTTCTGGCAAAATAATTCTTATTGTTGTGATAAAAGAGAGTTTAGTTCAAGTTCTTCTATAATAAATTCCTCTGTTTGAGGCCTATCTATGAGTTTATCTATTACAGTTTGCATTTGATTAATCTGTGAATCCTTTTCTGTGATGTTTGCTTGATGTTGTAATTTCATCTGTGAAAAATCTTTCTATAGCTGTGCCATCTATGTATTTTCTTGTATGTTAGTGCTCTGTCTCTCCAGGTCAAGTTGTTGTACCAACAGTTGAATTCTTTCTTCTTTTTCTTTTAACAAAATCCTTTAGTTTCCTTATCAATTGTCACAATTGATAAGCACCTATAAATTTTGGTAGCTTAGTAAGGTTTTCTGTTGGATTGATGGGGGTGTCTTTCCATACAACCTCCATTGATCCATTTTCAAGAATTTTTACTACTGATGTATCCAATTTCCTCTTCTTTCTTTGCCTCTTCACTATAGCCTTATGTATTGGGATGTAGAATATATCTAGTGGGGGTATTTCCTCAATTTTTAAAACAATCTTCGAAGTTGGGTAGGTTGGGATAGTTTCAATATGTTCAGTAGCTATAACCCCTTGTGTTGATGTCTTCATGCCTGTGACCTTCTGAGTCTATTGAGGAGTCTGAAATCCAAACGTTCCTTCAAGACCTGTCTCTCTTTGTTGTACTTGGATATTTTTTTAAAATTGCTCCCATTCCTAATCCAGATCAATGACTTTAGTCTTTTTTGCATGAACTTGTGTGGAGTCAGTCTCCATGTGTTCCTCAATAGAAGCCCTTTTGGTCATTTCTTCAGTGCTTTTTTCGGTGCATTCCATATCTTGAGATTGGTGTTCAAAATTTCCTGAACTTTGAACTAATTTTCCTTGAGATTCACTACGAGAACTATGGTCAAAACTTTCCTCCAGGCTTATGCTCGGAGTGGGTTCTCTTCATTTACTTGTTTCTTCAATCTGCAATAGGTACAAATGGACCTTTTTTAATCTTTTGTTCTTGTATATATGGAAGCAGTTGAGGTATTCTGGGTTCAGTTTTATGGATGCCAAATGTAAGACCTACGAAAATCTTTCAGTTGACTCGTAGAGATCATCGAAATCATCATTCTCATGAGTAAATTGTCTAATTTTAACCATAACAGTGAAGTTATGGCAACCTTGTTAGGGTCATACTGTCTTCCTGGCACAATAGCCAAATTCAGGGATGTGATATTTTGTATCTCCTTTGCCACATGCCCAAAATCATTTAATGAAAAAGCACCACATTTCACTGGGAAGGTAGGCCAGATAGATTTCTTCATTTCTTTGAGGGTTTTGGTAATACCATCCCCCACTGTTTGATAGGAAATTTCTCTTGCCAATAACTTATCAGGAACATATAATGGAAGAACATGAGGAGTTGTGATACTCCCAAAAACTCTGACATAAGTAAATGACTCTTCGCCAAACCATCTTGCCACCAGCAAGATGTCTATTTTAGCTTCCTCTGATAGCCTGGGGGCTTTCTTATCAAAAATAGTTTGGTGAATTGGTAACATAATGCCATGATAGATTTTGTAAAAGTGGGAGTTAAAATATGATTCCCACAAAACCTTATGATAAACATGGATAGGAGTAGGGTCCTGTAGAGTCCATTTCCAACCCATGTTTGGAAAATTTGAATAGAAACATATAGCGTCCATCACATATGCACTCATATAAAAAGGAGGGATAACCCGAGAGGTGATAATTCTTTTCTATCTGTATTCTCTAATGGACATAGCCAAATTATATGATAAAATATTTCTCAATTTCATAATCATAGAATTAACAGTCGCATCAATTAATGGAACCCATTCAATATAAAACTTGGTACTATCTTCCTGTCCAAATAGTCTATACAACATTGCAGCTACAAAATTATGTGGGGCTAACAAAGGTACAATTGGGTAGATACCAGTTTTCTTCCACTTGAACTTGCTGGAGCTAGACCTCCAATTTTTCATGTTGTCCATTGGGTCTTCATTTTCTTTCGCAAAGTGCTCAATGAAGGCTTTGTCATATAGCTTCTATGGTTCTAGCAAATGATACATTCGATGTAGATTATCTGGAGTAAATGACCCCATGACTTCGTGCCTAGAATTCCTAAATTTTATGTCTGAAATGTCCACATTGTCGATGATCCATCTTACCATATCAGTGTATTGCAAGATTTTAGGTCTTGTAGCTATTCTATGTAGGAAAGAACATGCTGCTTCAAAATAATAAGCCTCGGATGAGACCTCGGCATCTTTTGTTTCTTTAGTCACCAGGACCCTTAGGTTTTCTTTCTCCAATAGATTATACATTACTTCCCATGAGGTGGTTCCTCCATCCTTGTTGCATGCAGTATCAGAGAATAGTGGAAGCATGTATGAATCTTCAGATGTGGTAGCCTCTGCAATCTTCTTTCCTTTATTAACCATTCTCCTGAGCATTGTTTCCTTTGTAAATTTCCTGAAATCTTGGCAATGGAAAAAATAGAATGAAACGCAGAGCGATAATGAAAGCAAAAACACTATAATATAGTAACCTCTAAACGAGGTAAAGATGAAGTTCATATTTCAAGATGGGTAAAAAAGATATCAAACTTCTTGAGCCATGAAAAAGAGTAAATGCGGTTAAACCTTATTAACTACTCATTAAGGCCTACGTGTGATTTTATTTATGCCTCATTAAACCATCGCATCACAAGTTATAAATGATATTTCAAATTGGTGTGTTTTAAGTGTGATACCGATCTGTGATTGCACTAAATTGCTTTATCACAATATCACAAATTGGTGATGTCGAGTTATGTGGAATATACCAATTCAAAGTCGCTTTGGTATTTTTGTGATTTGCGACTAGCAGCATGCTTTTAAGTTTTTCAAGTGATTTTCCCTAAATAGATGATTATTCGATTGAAACGGATCCTTGCAATAGGTTGGACTTGATTTAAGTTATAACAATTTTTATTAATTTTTCAAACCCGGACCATATCACAATTCACAATTTTTATGGTTTGAACGTTTGCGCCTTTGTGAAAGTTGCGATGTGATAAGCACTTTATATTATAAACAATACTATAAGCCTTAAGGTTTATAAAAGAGTTTAATGCTACCTTCGGTATTCTAAGGGGTTTCTTTTATCGTATTTTGCAGAATCTGACTCATGAATAACCTTGTTACTTTGGGATCATGTGATTTGTGATAAAGCAAGAGTGCTTAGTCATAAAGTGACTTGACTTAATATCTTAAGTCCATCTAAGATTTTATTCTGAATGGATTTAAAGGCAACCTCTTATTTTCTATTTTTTTTTAAATTGTTTGAAGGGTAACCGTTTAATAATGCAATACTAACTATTATATAATAAATGGGGGGGGGTTGAACAGTACAATAGCAACCAATGAATGACTAGCTAACACCTCATTCGCGCGACACTTTCTCATGACCTTGCAAGCCAAAATCTGGGTGGCAGAATGCACCGCCTTGTGTGTGATGGAATAGATAGAGTATCTGCGTGACTTCTTCACTAAGAAAAACTCACTCTTCATTCCATCCATGAGTCTTTTTTCTTTACTCTTGCCTCCAAACTCCTCAGTTGGATCCACCCCTTGGTAGTGCAACCTTGTGATGCAGTGGATCAGCATATCTATGATGGTGATGGGATCTCCCATCCATAGACACCCATCATAAACCAATGTGAGTAATTGGTATATGCACATTGTGTTTATAGTGGTTCTACTAAAATGCAGTACCCATAGCATATTCAAAAATCCAGCCTTCTCAACCCCTGTGACCCACTTCATAGGCTCCAGTCGCATGACTCTTGTCTCTTCAAAATAAATATTGTCCAAATACTTGTTTGGTTCCAACTGTGGAAATTTTTCATGATCAGCTACACCCCAATCTTCCATTTTAAGTGCAAGAATGAACTCTAAGAGCGCACCTTCAAATACCACCTTTTTAGGAAACAATGGTGTAGAGACCATAAACTTACCAGAATCAGGATCTTTCGGGGCCATCGCTTTTCCTTTCTGTGGAGGGATATACTTCAGGAGCCTAGTGATAGGCTTACCCTCCTCCTTAGCGTCCAAATCTTCAACCCCTTCGTGAAGCTCCTCTTCATCAAGATCCACGAGTTCATGTGGCTTTTTGGATTTGTCCATCTTCCCTTTCTGTTGAATCTCTATAGGCTTCTTCCTTGGTGACTGACTCACCGAAATAGACTGTGCTTTATGTTTTTTTTCCTTAATGGTAGATGATTTAGGCCTAGGTGTTACAGGGAAAAGTGTCTATATAGAACTGCTCTATCCCACTAAGGTGTGACAGCTGCCTTAGAAACAAACAGAGAAAAGCTACTTTAGTTTTTCCTTTATGAATTATAGATAGAGAGGAACAGAAAGACCAACCTCTGTCTTGCGCTAATCTCCTGATTTGATTCCCCTCTTCTTTGATAGTCTTTAGCTACCTGCTCCCTTGCATGCCCAGCTTCACAAAGTACCTGTAAGATCACATAAGCATAGCACTATACAAAGACATGGATCTATAATCATAAACAATCTAGGATCATATGTAAATTGACCATACAAATGTAACAAGCATCAATGACACAAGAGCATGGAGGAAAACTTGAATAGCTTTTATTGATAAAACAAGAAAGAGCCAAGAGGAGTTACAACCAGTTGTTCTGACCCAGCATCAACCTCCCAGCAAAGAAGCCCCTCTTCACCTCAAACAAAGCTTAGATCACCCAACAATATGATGTTTTGTCTCAAGAAACCAACAACAATTCCTTACAATATGCAAAATTCCAGCCTCTGGATCTTTGGGATGAGGGATCCATATATAGATATCTGTAAGGGGGATGAGTCAGCTTGTGATTTGATTAGTGTCTTCTCTCTGATAGTTCTTGCTTCCACTTGGAGATTGATGATCTCTTACTCATCCTTGGTCGAATTCAGTGAGGCAAGTGTCACAGGGGAAGATTCTGGAAGCTTCCATTGCCTCTCCACCTCACGGAATGACACTGCCATTTGTCATTTATCGCCCATCGCACCCCACAGAAGGGATTTTTGAAATGCAACGCACCCTCACAGTGTATTTAGGTGAGATGCAACGCACTTGGCCAGTGGAGTAGCTGAAATGATCATGTTTTGACCAATTTTGATCAGTTTTTCATGGAGAAATTCTGGGAGAAGCTGTAATCTGTTGACCTTGTTCCTTTAGGGGTTAGAACAACACTTTTAGGGACTTAGGAGCCCTTGATTTATGGACATTTCATGCTTGGGGTTGTAGGGCCCAAAAATGTCTATAACAGTTGCCCCCTAAAGAATGAGGTCGTTAATCTTTTGATGTCAGGTGAAATGCTTTATTATGAGGATCCGAAGTTCTTTCAAGCTGGGAGGAGACCTGTAATAAGATACAATACAATACATTATCTTCATAATATTTTCATGATCTAGCTGAGGCGGGCATTCCCATGCTCAGCTTTATAAATTCATTTTCATGTACATAGGACAAACAATCGTCTGAGTGTAGACTGATGATTCTGATAGAGCCATCATCCTTTTGATTGGATGATTATCTGTGCGGCAATGATGTACATTTGATGTCTTTATTTCCGTAAATATATATCGCAGCCCGGATGGATGAAACTAGATCCAGGGTCTTCAATCTCATTCGATCTTTACTCAAAGTACAAGTCGATCCATGTGAGAAATGTTCTGAAGTCGAACATCGAAAGACATCGCTTGATTACTAGTCAATGATGTAAACTGTTAACAAGCGCGAGAGGAATCACCAATAATGATAATGACCCTCAAGGTACTGTAGTACAATTCGCGTGGTGTGAATAAAGGACTTGGCGTCGAACACCATGAAAAATCTTTCGGTTGAAGTCCATTGATGTAAACCTATCGCCGGAAGTGAGAAACTTGCCATTGAGGCATGCAAGCTTCAAAGTACTGAATGGGGTGTTCCTAGATCAACTTCTTGAATAATGAGCTGATGTCGACAAGAAGCGATCCGTCACAGGAGGGCCTTAATGAATCCCACATTAATGACATGGAATGGAGCAAATGATTTTAATGGAGGTGAAAACGATCTGGTGATATAAGGTTCAGGGTGACGGTCATGAAAGAATGGAGTATAAATGTATGGTAGTGGGTGAGACACAGGTGAATTCTCTGAATGACTTCTCTTGAACATATCGGCGACACTGATGTGATGGATTGGTAGCATTAACCCCAAATGTGGATGGTATGATGGGACCATGGTGATGTGACCGGTGAATGAAACAACCCAACCCGACTCGGACACAGAGTGGAAGTGTCATGTTCAAGAGCGACTTGCTACCAACAAAGTTTCTTCAAGTTTTCTTCCGAATTTTCCCCAGTCATTTCTAACTAGTACCTCTTTATTTTTGTCAAGCTTGAGGAGGATAACATATGCTTGTTCTATAATTTGCCCTTCGGGAAAACCCATCGCTATGTTTTAACGAGCCTAGCGATAGTGAAACTCATTCTCGTCTATAGACAAGTTTGTTGCTATTAATCTTTTTAGCGAGTTTAATGACAAAGATAACTCGGTCCTTTTCAATTTTAGAGAGTCTGAAAAGGAACGTAAAGGTAACTCCAAAATTCCTTTTTCGCCATCTAAACCCTTAAGTCCGAAAAAGTATAAAACAATACAAAAGGGATGAATTTTCGATACTTTTAACGAGCCGAACAAAACAAGCGCTCGATCTTTTTGTGTAATAATCCCTCAGGTCCAAAAAGATTAAAATTTAGAGGAGGGATAGCACTTCCTGTCCCTTTAATGAGCTGGAGAGGCCAATGGCTCGGCAATCTTTTCATATTTTACGAGTCAGTTGAAAAGAGCTTAAAGGAGACTCGTCTTTTGAGGAACGAGTGATAAAAATGGGTAGCAACTGATTCCAGGTAAATTTTGGAATTTTCCAATCATGGCAGTGTTACAAGGATGGCTAGTGAAATCACTCTTCGTAGTTGTTCCTCAAAATGGGTAAACAATCAAATGGAGGTGAATGATCGGCCAATGCAAAAGTGGAGGTGATGGTGCAAACACGACCAAGGCTTTAATCGCTGAAGTACTACATTCACGATGGTTATTTACCGGGGAATAGTTCATTTTTTAACGAGCTTAAATGCGGGGGGAAACATTTGATCATGGCTTATGTTTATTTTTTAACGAGCTTGAACTATGTGCTAAAACTGCTCGATTAATCCAGTCATGTGACAAGAATGTCTCATATATAGAAACGGCAATTTTTAGAGTTTTTCCCCACATCCTTTCTTTATGAAAGTTAGGAAATGACCAATCCTATGAGTTTAAAGGGTTAGAGGACCTACAAATTTAAAAAATAAATAGTCGCTCTTTGCTTGCACGCCAAACGGCTTGCATGCCCCCAGGTATAAAACAGGGTTTCAAGGTTACCCCTTCTTTAGTCCATTAAAACATTTCTTTTACCGAGAGAGGCCTACCTCTTACAGGTTACCCAAAGATTGTTTTATTCACAGCGCAAACAAAACACTTCTTCGGCGATGTTTACCGAAATAGACAAAGGTGAGTGAAGGAGGCTACTCCACTCACATAACTTTGACAAGAGAATCTTGTTCTAGAATAACCCCCTCTTCTAAACATGGACGGGAGTATAGACTAGTCATATTTTCTCGTGGAAACCTACCCTATACCCGAAGTTTTCCTGCCGAAGCAGACTAGGGTGCATGCCCCCTGGGTTTCAGTCATGTCCCCCGAATCACTCGTGCTCATAAGGTGGACGAACTGGGGATTGAGACATTTCTTGCGTGAAAAGACCATTTAGGGATGGTATATGACTATTTGCTATGCGTGAACTGGGAAATGAAAGCTGGTCCACGAGCTTGACCACTCTTCCTTCGTGCGGAAAACACATTACTCTAAAGAGTGAGGAGACAATTGCTCCCATGCAATAAATATAGTCTCGTCCAAGGAGTAGTTTGTAATCCAAGGGTCCTTGAACTACCATTACGTTCATGTGAACAGTTTTCCCTCTCAATGTTCTGAGCACATTGGGAAGGATCCCTAATGGTCGACTGGTTCCTTTATCAAAACCTGTTAGATTTCTCATCTCAGGAAAAAGCGATGGCGAACCAAGTGCTTTCCAAGCAGTTGAGGAAAGGATACTCACAGAAGCCACTTCATCTATGATGGTACCGGCCATAACCATTCTATATATTTGAACAATGATTGGGAATGGTATACTAGCCAGTAAACGGGGTCTGCCTAGTTGATTCCAGTCGAAGGGGACAACTAGGTTGCTTGGAGGTGGGACCGAATAGACGGTCGGGTACGACTCTGACGAAATTCCTTCCTGCGGTAAAGGAATGGGTAAATTGCCCCCATGTTCGTTGGAGTCTGTGCTTATGAAAAGAATTTGGACGGTGTCATCCTTGTTCTCTTAGGTGACTATATCATCTGAAGATGGAACCTCTGAAGGCAAGACCAGGTCAACTGCCGTCTCGACCTTTTGACTTTCGTCTGGTATGGGTTCAGATGGTTTGTCTTCAATGATAGATGCTTCAGCTGACCACTTGAGCGGGCCAGCTGGATTTTCAACCAGTGACGGACTCGGCAAGAGTTTTTTATATCTAGGAGGAAGTCGTAACGGTGAAACCGGACGATCGTCCAAAACTCTTTTAGCTTCATCTAAGAAGGGACAACGGTGGACGACATGATCGCCTTCACACATTTTACATGGAAATCTATATTTTCCTTTTTGTCCTGGGGCTTCACTTTCACTAGTTGACAGTGTATTTTCAACATGACCATCAGAGGTTGATGACACCGGGTTGTGCAAACGAGGAGACCAGTCCCTTAAGATCTGAGGGATGCAAGGACAATCTTTGTGATAGTGGTCTCCTTTGCAAATGACACATGGTGATTTAGGCCTGGTTGGTGCAGTGTGTGGATTTTCGCTAGACGACACTCGTTTGCCCCCATTCGCTTTTGGCTCCTTCTTCTTCTTCTCTTTCTTTTTCTTTTCCTTCTTCTCCTTAGGTACTTGACTTTTGGCTTTACCAACCCCATCAAGCGAAGAGGAAGGAGGAGAGGAAGAATTAGAGGAAGTAGAAGGTTGGTGGGTAACTCTGGACTCGTCTAGTTGCTGATTCGATTGTTCAGGAATTGTGGTGTTCTGAACGACAGAGGTTGAAAAGAGCCATACAGGCAAACCAATTGTCAGTCCTGGAAGTGACAATGTGGCCATATGGGGTGCACCAACATCTCCCCAAGAGGAGAAGGGACTAGGATTTTCTCCAAGGGGAATTCCTTGGTTGGTGGATTCCATTTTCTCAACCCAAGATCAATGTAGGAAAGGGTAATGAATATTCCGTTTAAAATAAATTTTAGACGCTTTGACACAACTTGTTTTTTCAATTTTTAAGAGTCGAGAAAAAACAAAAGATGACTCTAGTCTCCTTCGATTTTTAATGAGCCTGAAGTGACAAGTGCTCAGATGGACCTTTTCTGTTAAGGAGTCTGAAAATGAACGAAAGGGACTGCTCTGGAAATCTAGGTAGAGGGATTACCAAACCAATCACAAAATTGCAGAATACTTTTTACGGTACGGCAGTCAATCTTCCCGAATGCTATGTTTAGTGCATTGCAATCGATAGGGTGGCAGACACGGCTTCTTATGGATAAAGGATTAAGCCTATTAGGGTCTCCCAAAATATACTCGACGGTACGTGGGAGCACAAGTCCGTACTGGCACTTATCGTCTCAAAGTGGAGGAATCACCCAACCATCAGTGAGAACAACAGTTACCAGGCTTTACGACGCCGGAATATGTCTCTAACCTAGACTTCTAAATGTTGTGCGTTAAGTTCCAAAGCGTTGTTAGATTCATTGAATTTATTTTAAGTTGATATTGTTTATGAAGTTTGCCTTTCAGGTTCACCGTGATATGTAGATGTAACTCCTAAAATGCAATCTAAGATGATAAACAAACTTTTTATCTTCTTTTTGCAATGAAAATCCTAGCTACTAAGGAAAAGAAAGACAAAATCTTTTCACAAAGAGCAAAGAGCACACTCTAAATGCACTTTCCTAAATCAAGCCAATTAGACTGTCTATATGCAAATGCACATGCATGTATTTGTTTTCGACTTTCTTAGTATATGAATGCTAAAAAGAAAGATGCACAAATCTGAATTTCTTTTCAAGCGACAAATATCAACAAGTTTCTTTTCGAAATCAAAAATGGAGACGATCACAACACCTTACGATTTTGAAATGAATACTTGTTCTTGACACTAGAAAATTACAAATTTAGACCAAAAGCAATAGTAATAGGATAATCGACCATGAACAACAATCAAACTCTTTCCTACGATTGAAATCGACACTTGCGATAGTTTCAAATCAAAGGACGATAGTACGATTATGCTACTTTTGCAAAGGAGAACTGTAAATGACTCAACAAACAAACAAAAACATCTACAGTTCTTTTGTACAAAGGAGGCGGAATACCACCAAGGAAAATGGGGTTCAGACAGACATATACTGATAACAGGTAGCAAAATTCAGGAATAGAACTGGAAAGAATGAATCACAGAAACCAAAATTGCACAAAGCCTAGTCTGATCAGTGCACCTGTAACACAGAGAATTTGAAATGCAGCGCAACTTTTCCACTCGGGAAGTGCACCAAAGTTCAGATTCTCTAAACAGTACCTGTGCTAGGCCAGAAACGAGACTCTGTTTGGGCTCCAGGTCACAGATTGCAGTTCAGTTCTTGGGTTTTGGCCGAGCAAAAAGCAATCAGTAATGCAACAATCAGGGGTAGATCTAAGGAGGATCTAAGAGCTATCACAAGGGCAATCAGATAGTTTGTGAATCAGTTGTTTAAATCATAAACAGATCCAGTAGACAGATTTAAGTGGCATTTATCTACTTTGCATTTGTTATGGCAAATGCAGTTCGAATGCTACTTGTAAGTTTATGAAATAGACAACAAGGAATGATAAACAAACAAACTAATTAACTCCCCAATGGAGTCGCCATTTTGTTACAGGGAAAAGTGTCTATATAGAACTGCTCTATCCCACTAAGGTGTGACAGCTGCCTTAGAAACAAACAGAGAAAAGCTACTTTCGTTTTTCCTTTATGAATTATAGATAGAGAGGAACAGAAAGACCAACCTCTGTCTTGCGCTAATCTCCTGATTTGATTCCCCTCTTCTTTGATAGTCTTTAGCTACCTGCTCCCTTGCACGCCCAGCTTCACAAAGTACCTGTAAGATCACAGAAGCATAGCACTATACAAAGACATGGATCTATAATCATAAACAATCTAGGATCATATGTAAATTGACCATACAAATGTAACAAGCATCAATGACACAAGAGCATGGAGGAAAACTTGAATAGCTTTTATTGATAAAACAAGAAAGAGCCAAGAGGAGTTACAACCAGTTGTTCTGACCCAGCATCAACCTCCCAGCAAAGAAGCCCCTCTTCACCTCAAACAAAGCTTAGATCACCCAACAATCTGATGTTTTGTCTCAAGAAACCAACAGTAATTCCTTACAATATGCAAAATTCCAGCCTCTGGATCTCTGGGATGAGGGATCCATATATAGATATCTGTAAGGGGGATGCGTCAGCTTGTGATTTGATTAGTGTCTTCTCTCTGATAGTTCTTGCTTCCACTTGGAGATTGATGATCTCTTACTCATCCTTGGTCGAATTCAGTGAGGCAAGTGTCACAGGAGAAGATTCTGGAAGCTTCCATTGCCTCTCCACCTCACGGAATGACACTGCCATTTGTCATTTCTCGCCCATCGCACCCTAAAGAAGGGATTTTTGAAATGAAATGCACCCTCACAGTGTATTTAGGTGAGATGCAACGAACTTGGCCAGTGGAGCAGCTAAAATGATCTTGTTTTGACCAATTTTGATCAGTTTTTCGTGGAGAACTTCTGGGAGAAGCTGAAATATGTTGACCTTGTTCCTTTAGGGGTTAGAACAACACTTTTAGGGACTTAGGAGCCCTTGATTTATGGACATTTCATGCTTGGGGTTGTAGGGCCCAAAAATGTCTATAACACTAGGCGACCTCGACACCGTAGGCACATACAGTCTGGCTTTCATCGTCAAAGAGATTTCAGTGGCTGCAGCTTCAAAGAGAGTGGATTCAGAACTTGCGGCTTCTACAGTATTAGTGGCCATCATTCTATCCAAGAAGACCTTGCGGAAGGTTTCAGAAATGTTATCTAGCCTTCAATGTTTAAACATATCTTCCCAATCTTCCTCATTCATAAATCGAAGACAAGAGTGCTCACAAGCAATTTTCAGTAGCCAAAGTGTTCTACTATAGGCCAGCATGCCAGATTTATAGGTGATTTAACATTCAAATCTATCTGTTCCCTCCAAATTCTGATAATAAATGCATCTTTGGCGGCATATTGCCAAATATTTAAGCCATAAATGCAGCCTACCCGCTCCTCCTAATGGGATTTTCACCATCCAATCAGCTACAATGCATCCAACGATTATTTTTGGAACCTGCTTGTTGGCTTAGGGGGTCTTGAACCAATTTCAGAATTAGTTGCGCCAACCAACAAAACCCTACACTACTGGCCCTTTCGGAAACAACCTGTGTATCACAAGCTTCAGTATCACCCGAAGCAGTATGGGGGAATGTTGGAACCGAGTTTCAACATCCAGAGATCAGTGTGATGTCCTTTAGCACCCTTGATCTGCTTTCGCACAGATCTATAAGCCCCTAGGGATCGGTACTATAACTCTATTTAAACAGCCTTTAGACCTTTGCAAAGGTCTAGGATTGGTATTTGCAGACCCTTAACAGTCAATTTATCCACTTAGATGCACCAGAAAACAAACCTAGATTAGAGTTCACGTAGATCTACTTAGGTTATTATTAAACATAATAGAGTTCATCCGAGTCTTTGCGAAAGTAATTAACATGCATTGCATACAATTATTAAGTCTTATTAAAGAGAATCTCACATCATTAGATCAATATTCCATAAACACATTATTCATCCACATCATATATCGCAAATAGAAGTAAACAAAGATAAACATATATACACAATATTTCTTTAGAAACATCTCTTTATTGATTTCTAGTTCAGCATACAGATTCAAAACTTCCCTGTGCACTCAGCTACAGGGATCCACACACTCAGTTGCGGAGCCTTCTTCCCTCTATCTACCTACTTCTTACTTTTCGTTTTCTTCACTCAAGAAATGGAATTATTCCTTAGACTCTCTAAGAAAAACCTATTTATAGCCTTCTCCATACAATCCCATGGTCTGCAGACCATGGGTGGATCTCAAACCGACTGAAACATAAATAAGGGGCTAAAACCCCTTTTACTCCTAATCATATATACGATCCGCATCCATAAATCGTAGAGACTTTACAATTATTACAAAAAATGCATCAAAACTTCCTTATCTTAACCCTGAAATTTACCCAGGTGACCCCATCCCAATAGGCCCCCAACACAAAGATTGTGACTCACCCTTGAGTTGGTTGGCATTGCGTTCTTGCTATGAAGATCCCCCAACTCCACTTGAATTACTTCAACCTTAGTAGTGCTTTGCATAGCTACCTGGTTGACCTCCTCAACTAACTTCTCTATATATGGTCCTTCTACGGCCAACCTCATTGTCTGTTGTGATTGCTACAAGCCCTTGAACTTATCCTGAATAGTGGTAATCATCTAATAAGCCTCTTCTAATGAAGACTTCAGCCTGGCCTTAATCAAGGCATCCTTCTTCTGTGTTGCCTCTACCTGCGCGAGGAGTTGCTTCCCCTCCTATAATTTGGCTAAGCGCTGCGATGGTGAAATGGAGTGCGCAATTGCCTTGACCTCATCATACTGTCGATGCAGCTCCCTTATTTATATACTCAATGTCTACAGGTTCGGATCCTCCTGTATATTTGTCACCAACTCCATGGATTTCTCAAATAATGCCAAACAGTTAGCGCCTGTGGGATCCAGGGTGGCCATTCCTTCTTTTATTGCGGCTCCACGCTGCTCCCTAAACTCAGGAGGAGTCATGGGCTACAACTTTAACTAAAATCAACCAACCTCTACCTTGGATTTACGCACACCAACTACTAATTTTCTGATCTTCACTTCTGGTTGTGCATCCTCAGGGATGTGAAGCTCAGGAACTATTCTACATTCCTCTGTGACTATGGACTCCAGTTGGGAACTTTGTGACTACAGTGTCTCTTTTTCTTTTAAGGACTGCGTCTTCTCAGTGAACATCTTCTCATTTTTCACTTTGTATTCACTGATAAGATTGACAACACACTTCTCCTGAGCTCTCAATTCCTCTGTCAGTCCTTCATGTAGCATGTGGAGGATCTCATTAAGGAGCGCTGCTATGTTCAGCCCAATGTTCTTGATTGTTCTTATGATGATGTAATCATCAACTATCTCCATGCAAAGGGAACCTTCTGGTAATGCAATTGTTCTAAGGTCAAGGGTTCTTACCAACTCGGCTACTTGACTCGTCCCAGGTGCCAGGCTCGCTTGTTCTGTGTTCACTTGAACAGTGCCCACCTATATCTTGTTTGCCTAGATTTGCAGCTCACAAAGATCCTTTTGGACACTCCCCACCGTCTGCATATATTTCTACTCAAACTACTGCAACATTTCAGTTGTAGTGTCCCTTATTTTATCCACAATCTCATCGAGATCACCCTCCATCAAGACCATGGGATCACCCTGCGACTTGTCTTATTTCTACTTCTTCCTGGGGCCTCCTTTCTATTCTTTGCCACCTCTCTTCATAACAAATGGGGTGCTCTGTCCATCATCTCCTCTGCCACCTTATTCTGAAATTTCTTCCTCCTCAATCTCTGGCGAGGGTGACTTTCCACTTCGTTACAACTTGTGCTCCTCCTATTCTACCTACTTCACTTCGCAGTAGCTGACTGAGGTATCAACTACCAATTTTATAAAAATTCCTCCTATAATTTGATCGAGGTAGTGATCAACAACCTACGCGATTTGATTTTCAAATGCTTCTAATCATCATACTAATTTAGGAGTCCACACTATAGGATTATCAAGCTTCCATGTTTCTTGGCTGGTTGTCAATTTATCTAACCACTCATACAGTTCTATGGGAAAAGTACAGAAGAATATCTCATGTATCTCTATGTACAAGTACCTGTTCATTCATTGTTCCTTTGACAGGCACGGATTCCTATTTTCTTACACTGCAAACTCATGAATCTTTTGATCCAACCACTTTTCAATTTCTTTCTTGGTCTGTTTCCAGTGATGCAACATCACACATTTATTTCAAGCAGATACAGGTCCTGGCAACAGAACCATTTGTTGGCTTAGGGGGTCCTGACCCAGGTTCAGAGTTAGTTGTGCAAACCAACAAAACCCTAAACTACTGGCCCTTTCGACAACAACCTGCATAGCGCAGGCTACAGTCTCATCTAAAGAAGTATGGGGGGATGTTTGAACCAAGTTCCCACATCTAGAGATTAATGTGATGTCTTTTAGCACCCTAGATCTTCCTTCGCATAAATCTATCAGCCCCTAGGGCTCGGTACTGCAACTCTGTTTAAACAGCCTTTAGACCTTCGTGAAGGTCTACAAATGGTCTTTGCAGACCCTTAACAGTCAATTTATCCACTTATATGCACCAAAAAACAACCCTAGATTAGAGTTCATGCAGATCTACTTAGGTTATTATTAAACATAATAGAGTTCATTCAAGCCTTCACGAAAGTACTTAACATGCATTGGGTATAATTATTAAGTCTTATTAAAGAGAATCACGCATCATTAGATCAATATTCCATAAACACATTATTCATCCACATCATATATCGCAAACAGAAGTAAACAGAGATAAATAGATATATACAATATTTCTTTAGAAACAACTCTTTATTGATTTCTAGTTCATAATACAGATTCAAAACTTCACTGCGCACTCAGCTACAAGTCCACGCACTTAGCTGCAGACTCTACTTAGGCCCCTGCGCACTTAGGTGTGAAGCCTTCTTCCTTCTATCTACCCCCTTCTTACTTGCCCATTTCTTCACTCAATACATGGACATTATGCCTTAGACTCTCTAAGACACACCTAGGTCTCAAAGCCGACTGAAACTTTACATAAACAAGAGGCTAAAACCCTTTGACTCCCAATCATCTACGCACTCCGCATCCACAAATCGTGAAGACTTTACATTTATTACAAAAAATACATCAAAACTTGGGTTATCTTAACCCCAAAACTAACCCAAGGGACCCCATCCCAACACTACAGTGCAGAACCATCCTTCGTGGCATAGCCCTCCTAGTGTAGCTCCTTCTAGCACACTTCTTGCTTTTGTCATGGGGGCTACTTAATTTGCTTTTCTACTTTTTGGGTAGTGTAGTTTATAGTCCTACACCTCCTTGCAGCTACCTGGAGTACTAAGACTATCCCACCATCATGTAGCCATTGCATAGGGGCAGAATCCCCTTGATACAATTTCAATCGACTTCTATTGACTTTTCTCTGAAATAATTCCCCATTCAGCTTTGTGAGCTGAACTGCACCACCATCTGTAATTTCCTTGACTACATAGGGTCCCATCCAATGCATTTGAAACTTCTCAAGAAATTTTGTAAATTTTCTATCGTAAATTAGGACCAAGTCATTCACCTTGAAGGTGCACAGCTTAATATGTCGATCATGCCAGGCCTTCTCATGCTCCTTTTGCACTTGTTAGTGACATCTTGTGAGAAACCTGTCTTCTTCTAATTCCAGCAACTGCGCGGGGTTCTCCTCCATAGTCTCGCGATCCACCATATCATCCAGTCTTGCAATTCACAAAATTGTTACAATATACTCCATGGGCATCATGGCCTCTATCCCATACACCAACCTGAACAAAGTTTGTCCCATTAATTTCTTACGTATCATCCTATATGCCCATAGGACCACTGGTATGCACACATCCCAATCATTCCTCTCTGCATTGCAGATCTTTGTCAACGTGTTCTCCAGGATTTTATTGAATGCTTCAACCGTACCATTTTCTTAAGGTTGATAGGATGTACTCTTTTGATCATAGACCTGGAATCCTTCAAGCATCGTGACAATAGTTTTATTTAGAAAATGTGTACCCCTATCTCTCATTAGTATATTAGGACACCTAAACCTTGTTAAGACATATTCAAACAGGAACTGTGTAGTTGTAGCAACGCTAGAGCCTTTCACCAGTTGTGCTTATGCCCATCTTGTCAAGTACTCAGTCGCAGTAATAATATACTGTGCACCCATCTTTTTCCCTGGTGGTTGTATCAGACCTACAAATTCAATCACCCATTTCTCAAAGACCTATAATGAAATCTATGGATTTAAGGATAGCTCGTATCTCTATGATGGCTTCCACGTTCGTTGACAAGAATCGCATGCTCTGCAATATGCCTTAGAATCCTTATGCACTGTTGGCCACCATATTCCTGCATGCAAAATCTTCTGCACAGTGGCTCTACCTACATAGTGCCCTCCTACTACTCCTCCATATGCTTTGGTGAGGATACTAGTTCATTCAAACTCCAGAACATATCGACGTAGTATTTCATCAGTTCCCATCTTATACAAGTGTCCTGCGATCACAGAAAATTCAGTCACATGGACCACTAATTCATATTTCTACTAAGTAGAATATCCAACCAAGGCTATTCCCATGGTAAAAAAACTAGATTATATCAGCAAAATAATAATCTGTGACACACACCACAAAGAGCCATGCATCTGGCAATCCGTCTTCTAGACTACTAGGCTATTCGCATGTCTCAATCCTGGATGATCTGGTCCCACATTTAATCATTGAAGCTTCACAATTACCTCAAAATCATATTCCTAAAAAAGAAACAACCATTTGTAGATCCCCCCCCCAACACAGGCTTGTTGATCAGGTGCTTGAGAATGGAGTGATCTGTGTACATTTTGAAATGCATGCCTAATAGGTAATGTCATCATTTTTGTAGCACGTAGACCATCACTAGTCCTTCACGCTCTGTAGTTGAATAATTATTCTTGTCCTTTGACAATTTTCTACTTGCGAAGGCTATAGGATGATCAATTTCGCCTTCTCTAGGCTGGGTCAATACCGCACCCAACGCAATACAGGAGGCATCCACATGTACATGAAATTATTTCTTCCAATATGGAAACATCAAAATGGGTGTAGTCACCATATTTTCCTTTAACACATCTAAACTATGCTAATACTCCTCATCCCAGTAGAAAGTTGCGTCCTTCTTTATTAATTTCTCCATCGGCACATTTATCTGTGCATAAGCTTTGATAAAATTTCTATAGTAGCCAATGTGCCCCAGCGTTGTCCGCAACTGATTTACATTCTTCGGAGCTTCTAAATTGACAATCACAGTTATCTTCACAGGGTCTACCATTAATCCCATCTTGCAGACTACATTGTTGAGAAATATCCCATAAGGTGCACAAAATATACATTTCTTTAGATTCGGGGCAATCTAGTATCTGAAACAAATATCTAGCATAAGGCGTAGAATTGCAACGTGGTGCTTTATGATCCCAAAAATGGTCCATTCATCAAAGCACACTTCTAAGAATTTATGGATGAACTCTTTAAATGTTGCAATTAAAACCCTGGAGAAGATCGAGGGTGCATTCTTCATCCCGGATGGAATTACCATGTACTGGAAGCATCCCCACTCTATCGTGAAGGTCGTCTTTCTGCGATCTTTTGGTGTGATCTAAATCGGATGGTACCCTGCGAACCCATTAGTGAACAAATAAGCTTCCTTCCCTCCAACATTCTCCAAAACCTCATCTGTGAATGGGATTGGAAATGGGTCATGAACGCATGCATCGCCAAGCTTTCTCAAATCCATGCATATCCTAATTTCACCTTGCTACTTTGTTTCCTGGACAACCATAGGGCTTACCCAATCATACTCTTCTATTGGCTCTATGATTCCATCTTCTACAATTTTTGCTCAACTCTTTGCAAACTTTCTCCTTATACTTAGGATTTAGATGGTAAGGTCTCTATTTTACAGGCTTCGCAACAGACTTTAAACTGATCTTCATTACTTCCAAATCCCCTACTATTCCTTTTAGGTTTGATAACTTGGTGGGAAATAAGTGTTGGTATTCACGTAGCAGTTCCACCACTTTATCAACTATATCTTCATCCCAATAATCACTTATCTTTGCAAACTTACGCTGCGCATTAGACCAAATGTTTACTTTCCTAATATTCAATGGTTCTATTATATCAGGGTTCACTGCTTTGGGTCCTTCAACCTCACCCTATCCTTCGGTCTCTGGAATGTTGATATTCCATGGATCCTCTTCTTCTTCTTCTATAGTCACATTGTAGCATTCCAACGCCTAGTATAGTTGTGTATTCCATCCAGTTGAACCCATTCTATCGACGCTTCGGGTGTTTTAAAGATAGCAGCCTTAATTTTCTAGAGTGCTTCATCAATGCTTTCAAATCCATCCTCAAAGTTGAAATTAAACAAGAGACTTTCCCTCAAGATATCACATTAGGTCATCCCATGGCATAACTTGTTAGGCCCCTATACTACTAGTGTAACCCCTTATTGTTATTAGTACAACCCACTTATTTATATTGATGTACCCATGTAGTGCCCATATTGTTAGTATTGTTCCCCATAGAAGCCCACTATTGTTATTATTGTGCCCTTACATTATTATCGTTATGTCGGCTTTGATTATGTTATGACCCCTTAGACTCCTATATATAGAAAGGAGGTCTTTTCATTTGTATCATCCAAGAATTGTTCATTTATGTAATGTAAAGGAGGTTGCCCCCTCGAAGAGGCTGAATTCTAAGGCGTTGATCTATCTTTTCTATCTTTCCTTGAGCTGGTTTCATAACGTTTGGTATCAGAGGTTTGGATTCTAGGGTTTCGCTGCTCCAAACAGGTCATCATGGAATTTTCGCTATAACTTTTTTTCTGCAATGTTTCAGAAGCTAAAAAAAACCCATTTGAGAAGAAATCGTGTTGAATCTCGGGTCCAAATTTCAGAGCTTTTCCCGCTATATTTACAGAGATATGATCTGAGGAAGTTGGTATTTTTGTAGACTCTTGAATTACATTCTAAACAGGTGACCTGGGGAAAATAGTCATAACTTTCTCTCTGAGAATCAGATTGAAATTTTGTAAGAAGGTAAAGAAAGAGGATAGACTGTAGTTTCTTGTATATATTTTTCAGTGCCAAAGGTCGAAACAGTGACACGTGGCACTTCATACAAGTTCGGTCTTCTGGAAAGGTCTATAAGCAGGTCATCTTGGGAGATTGTGCATAACTATTTCTTGGAGAATCCAATTTGGATCAGACTGGTGGCATTGAAAAGAGGACATAGAGGGCTACTGCAGGTCGCAATTTCAGAACTTAAAGATCTAAAAGCACAGAGTTATAGTTATTTCAAGATCGAGCTCCTAAAATCAAGAAAAAACAAGATGAGGAAGTTTGATGGCAAGGATCCAGTAAATTGGATACTTCAGATGGACCAATATTTTGATCTACATGGTGTACCACTGTTACAAAAGGTATGTATTGCATCTTCATATTTAGAACCGGATCAATTTTTATGGTATGAAGGGCTTTGTTCTCGTAAACAACTTGTTACGTGGTCAATTTTCACGGAGGAAATGATAGCACATTATGAGGATACAAAGAGCAACACCTTCTTTAGAGCAACACCACAACGATTGGAAAGAGTAAAAGGGCTTTGTGACATAGTGGAAAGCAAAATTATGGAAACTAGGAAGCATGCCCCTCACAACTATAAAGATGGAAGTGTTGTTTCTCCTAGCCTTCCACAACCTACAAGGGTTACACCACAACAATTGGAAGAAAAAAGAGAAAAAGGGCTTTGCTACAATTGTGATAGCAAATGCACTAAAGTTCATAAGTGTGCTGAGAAGAAACTATTTTACATAGAATATGAAGAGGAGGAATAAAAGGATCAAGAAACATCAAAAGAAGAAGATATACGCCAGGACCCCACCCCAGAGAAAGAAGAAATGAATCAGACCATATCTTGTAAAGCATTGGAAAGAATTACCACTCCTCAAACTCTCAATTTAGAAGGACATATCAAGAAGAAAAAGGTGCAAGAAGTGAAAGATCACATCGAGAAAGAAGAAATGAATCCAACCATATCTTGTAATTCATTGGTCGAAATTACCACTCCTCAAACTATCAAGATAGAAGGACATATCAAGAAGAAAAATGTTCAAGAAGTGAAAGATCACATCAAGCATCAAGAAATGAATCCGACCATATCTTGTAAAGGATTGGAAAAAATTACCACTCCTCAAACTTTAGAGATAGAAGGACATATCAAGAAGAAAAAGGTTCAAGCAGTGAAAGATCGCATCGAGCATCAACAACAAGTTCTCCAACTTTTAAAGGATAACGCCACTTCGGTGCAAAATCAAATGAAACAACAGGTAGATCAACATTGTAGTGAAAAATGTTTTGATGTAGGTAATTGGGTATTTTTACTACTACATCTCAAGCAAGCTATTTATGAGAAGGAAATGTTGGCAATACTACATGCACTTAAAAATGGCGACCTTACCGAATGGGAAGACTCTTCAAGGATGAGGATGTGGAAGCATTTTTTTGTGCTATTTCTATTATCCAACTAGATTGGATAAACGAAGCAAGGGATGAATGGAAGAAGGATGAAGAAGTATGGCCACTTATTCAAAAGTTGCAAAATATCCCAATTCAAACAATATTGCCAGAAATTGAAGAGGAAGGAAAAATCATATTGGAACCTGGAGCAGTCACAGAAACAAGAACCCGACAGCTACGAAATCAATCAATTTCAGAGTATCTCATCAAGTGGAAGAACTTACCTGCTGAAGATTCCACATGGGAGGACAAGAATTTTATACAGAAGCATCAAGAACTACTCAAGCATTGAGGACAATGCTTTTTGAAGGAGAGGGGCATGTTAGGCCCCTATACTACTAGTGTAACCCCTTATTGTTATTACTAGAAGCCCACTATTGTTATTATTGTGCCCTTACATTATTATTGTTATGTCGGCTCTGATTATGTTATGACCCCTTAGACTCCTATATATAGAAAGGAGGTCTTTTCATTTGTATCATCCAAGAATTGTTCATTTATGTAATGTAAAGGAGGTTGCCCCCTCGAAGAGGCTGAATTCTAAGGCGTTGATCTATCTTTTCTTGAGCTGGTTTCATAACATAACTCCATTTCCAAGTACCAATTCATTGGAATAGTATATAAGGTGTGATAGAAGATATGTACCCATTCTTATTGTGGCTCTTCTCCCCAAGCTTTAATCCACCATGCCAAGTGCTCGTGCGGGTCATCATTTCCACTGTATTTTTTAGTCATTTGGGTATTAACATAACCAAACCTTAGCTTCATCATCTGCATGTATTCCTTCCAATCAATGAATCTATCCTTATGCGTACCCCACCAACATGCAAGCATAGCATGCAGTTCTAGATCCAGTGCTTGGAATCGATGTTCCTTAGACATCTCCCTTTCAAACTCATCCAAACATAAATTAACATCATTTAAACCATCATAATTCAGGAGATTCCTTACCTCTGTTGATACGCACCACAACAATTTTGTCATCATATTGCAACGTAGCATGGAAACTTCATGCAATATATTCTGCCACTGTTCGAGCTCTTCATCTGAATCTGAGGTACAGGAGCTATCTCAACCCATGAAATTCACCATCTGCAGTAGGATTGATCCAATATTCATCACGGGTAGTAATCTTGTATATTTGATCCAAGTCATCATCCTCAACATAGTCACAGATTGGTTCAGTGTAGCACGCTCCATCAGTAGGGTTGAGTGGCACAATAACCCTAAGCACCTTCTTATCAAATGTCATCATTCGCTTCTTCAGATTAATTATTGTATCCATATCAAAGGCTCAATCGATCCCTAGTAGTGCAGGGTAAGGATTTCTGCCATCCATTATTTCAATTACTTCAAATTCAGCCAGAGCACTTCCTCCCTCAATGTCTATTGTTACCCCATATAGGTGTTGCATAGGAATGATCTTCTGTTGATTGGCCATGTGTAGTTGTATAGGAGAACATTGTAGCACAGGTCTCACCATCCTCTCCCATGTCTACTTAGGTAGTATGTTCACATCAGAACCCAAATCTAGGATGACTTGATCCAATTCATTCTCCCTATCTATGTGGTCAGCCTCATCTCACGTCCTGTCCACCTCTTATGTTTACCCAGTTTCGTTACAGCACGTTATTATAAAGGAATCACAATTTTTCTCATACATTTTTCTATTAGCTTCTAGAGCCCTAGCACTCCCTTGTTATCTCTTAACAACTTCATACAATTTTTCAGAAAAGTGGCTAGCAACGAGGGATCCACATCCTGCATTTCACTGTTTCCAGCTGATTTCTCTTGGCTCCCTAACGTAGAAGCTTCAACAAAATTCTTCTTCGCCTCCATAAAAATTTCTCTAGCCCAGATGATATAAAATCCAACTTCCTTTTCAGTGCCTTACGCACCCATCCTTGGGCTTCTGGCTTCTTTCCCTTATCTTCTCCTCTAGCCATACCAATTCATGTCAAGATATTAATGCTATTGTCCCCTTCATGAGGCTCTTCCCTCATCATCTGTATATTTTGCATAGTTTTTTTTTTTTTCCTGCATCTTGGCAATCAACACTGGGCAATCTTCTATCACATGATCAAACTGTCTGCAATATTAACAAGAAGGATGCGTAGGGTTCTGACAGTTGCGTGCAAAATGTCCAACTTCACCACAGTTATAACAGATGATTTGTCCATGGACTTCGCCAGCCCCTCCTCCTCTTCCTCTTCCACGACCTTGAAATCCTCCATGCACTGCACTCATGCCCTGATCTTGATGTTAATTTTTTGCCTGCATTAGATACGTAGGGGTCCAGTTCATCACTAATTCATAGCTTGGGCAGTTTCATTCATCATGTCAAACCAATTTACAGAAAGTACAAAACAATTGTTGCAGTGTCTGAACAAACTTCTGCAAGAGGTGACAATTATTAGTTGCATGCTTCCTAGCTACCTAACATTGATCTAGGTGGATATTTGTGGCCACCCATCTTTCCCACTTGGACCCCCACAATTGTCTCTTTTATCTTTTCAGTTTCCTTAATTGTAGCACAGTTTACTATTTTTAGTAGTTTTTCGGGTCCTAAATTTTCGAAGCTATTTTGAGCCCTAAGCAACGTTTTTTAGCAATCTACCACCAATGATTTTGTGATAAAAATTCATCTTTTCTATCGTAGTCCCCGGAGAGGTATTTCCAACGAGGTATTGTGCACATCAAATGGAGATAATATGACCAAGTCATGACCTCGGGAAGTTGCCTCTCCAACTAACCCCAACGTGGCCCATAAACTCTTGGTGTTACATCTCCTCGAGTTAGGGTTTTCGTTGTTTAGGGATTGCTCTTATTGTTAAATAATAAAAAGGCCCTTGAGCCTCATATTAACACAGTTCAGAGGCATGTAGCTGCCACATCTCTTCTCAGAGATAAGCTACCATCGCCTGAGCTAGTTTATTTCCATTTCTGTCTCTAAGCATATTTCCGCATTTTACATTAATGAAATGAATTATTATTTCTATTGCATCTCTGTATTTATGGTTATATCCAAGGATAATTTTAGGGGCGAATGTTCGCCCTTTGGCGAAATTAAGGGGTTTTAAATTTTTAGTGGGCGAATATTTTGTATCATAGTACATTTTTACAAATCATCTCAAATAGGCCACCTTATTTTAAGGGAGAGGGTAAAAAAAGTAAATTTAGCCCTTGAAATTAGGACTTACAACCTTCCATTCGCCCATTTTCAAGAATAGGTTTTATTTAAGTGAATCCATTCACCCATTTTCAAGAATAGGTTTTATTTAAGTGAATCCTATGGGCCAAATATCAAATTTATAAAAGAGGTATGGTAAATTAATAAAAATATAAATAAATGAGAGGTATGGTAAATAAATAAAACATTTTTTTTATTTACTCCATAAGTCACCTTATATACATGTAAGGGTGTAAACAAATAAAAATATAAGTAAAGTGGAGGTATGGTAAATAAACAAAACGTCTTTTTATACTTACTCAAAAGGTATGGTAAATAAACAAAAATATAAATAAACTAGACGTATCGTAAATAAATAAAACCTATTTTTATATTTAGTCCATAACCCTCGTTCTATTTATGAAGGCTCAAGAAAGAGGTTTTATTTAAGTGAATCCTATGGGCCAAATACCATATTTGTAAAAGAGGTATGGTAAATTAATAAAAATATAAATAAACGAGAGGTATGGTAAACAAATAAAATATTTTTTTATATTTACTCCATAAGTCACCTTATATTTACGAACACTCAAAAAATGGGTTATATTTAGGTGAAACCTATGGCCAAAATACTATGGGACAAATACCATGGACTAGATTGTTATCAATACCATGCAAAAAACCATTATTAACCCTAATATTAGAATTAATAAAAATAAAAATGGCACATGGTATTGACCCATGGTATTCACCAAAATGGCACATGCTATTGACCCATGGTATTCACCTGGAATGTAGCCTATTTAAATGGGGGAATTAAACCAGCATGTAGCCTATGCTAAGATTCGCTAGGACTTTACAAAGTTTTATTATTTAGTGAAATACTGGCCAAGATCTTACAAGATTTTATAATTGAGTAAAATATTCGCCATGCCTGGTGAGAGATTCGCCAAAAAATTATATATACATATTATATTATTGATAAAATCGCCTTCCATTTTTCCTATATACCATGGATATTCGCCCATTTATTATATTTATAAATTTAGGGGGGGTTCTTAAAATTTTCCCTGGTTATATCTGTAATTTTTTGCATTCCTATTTAAATCTGGATTAGCGGTATTAGAGCGGTCTGCTCTTTCTTTGTTTTTCTTTGCATGTCCCCAATGAAGTCGAGATATAAGGAGTTAGGGATTGAACTGGTCGAACCTTTGCAAGACTAGCCT
Source organism: Pinus tabuliformis (assembly GCA_031772625.1). NCBI lineage: Eukaryota > Viridiplantae > Streptophyta > Pinopsida > Pinales > Pinaceae > Pinus > Pinus tabuliformis. Next base: position 1,013,515,769 of record CM062804.1, read on the forward strand.
CGCAAATCCTGATGGCCTCCCATGGTGGATGAAAAGAAAGATGAGGGGGAAGGAGATCCTATCAAAATCTTGCCCAAGGAGGCCCTCGAGCAACAAAGGAACACGATGATGGACAACTTTTCCTAGATCCTTCAAGGGCTACCCAGGGTTGACACATCTACTTCCAGCAACTACTCTGGAAGCACCACACCCTTTAAGATACAAATTAACTTTTACATTCCCATATTTTAGGGTCAGATAGATGGAGACACTATAGATAAATGGTTAAATATCCTAGAAGGGTATTTTTCTGTTCATGATTTTTCCGGTCGGGAAAAGATTACTTTCGCTCTTCTCAAAGTCGGCCCCCACGTCAAGGATTGGTGGGAAGCCTATTACGAGTAGAAGGATGAAAGTACGGCCTCACTTTTTTAAGCCACACCCACATGGAATTCATTCTAGGATGCCATCAAGGAGCAATACTACCCTATCGGAATCTATGAGGATAAATACATAAAGTAGACCACGCTGCGGTAGTGAAGGGACCAAGATGTGCTGGAGTTTACCAATATTTTTCATACCCTTCGCACAAATTTGGGTATCAAGGATTATGAGTGGCATTTGGTACTCAAATACCGTGACTGCCTGGATAGGTACATCTAGGACAAGATCTAGTTCTTGGACATCTCCTCGCTCGACACAGTGTACCGATACGCTGTCAAGATCAAGAAAAATTTTAAATAGAAGAAGCGAGACTTTGGATCGACGAATCCGAAGCAAGGGAAAGGTGCCCCCAAACCATAGAATAAAGGACAAAGCCAAGGTGGGGTGGCCCAGGATAAACTACTAAAGCCGCAAGCAAAGAACAACACCGTGAAGCCAAAGAAGGACACGGGAAAGTGGTGTGAGTTCCATAAGAGCTCCACTCACAACACAAGTGAGTGTCAAGCCAAGCAGTCACTAGTCGTTGAGCTAAAGGCTACGGAATCATATACATGTTATTACTCTAAGTTAGAACCCAGCAAGGGTAATGACAAAGGAAAGCAGATTATCGATGTGGAGCCCTACACCACCGTTGCCACCACAAATATCCAGAAGGAGGAGCCTGAAGATCCAGAGGAGGAGGAGCACCTCTTCCACTCCCGAATGTGGGTAAAGGGTTCCCCACTACAGTTCATTGTCAACAACAGGAGCTAAAGAACCCCATTTTGATAGAGGTTGTGAAGTGTCTAGGCTTACTGACCATAGCACATCCCCAACCATACACCATCGAGTGGCTTCACCAAGAATGGGACCTTCGCGTGAGCCAGTAGTGTCACCTTCCATACAACATCAAGCCCTTCACAGATGAGGTATTATGTGACATTTGTCCCCTTGATGTTTGTGATGTATTATTAGGGCAACCATACTTGTGGAAGCGACATGTTGTGTATGATTCAAGGCCTCATGTTGTTATTGTTACTTTGGGAAATAAGTTGTACAGGATATTGAAGGTAGCACCGCCTACCAACATCTCTTTAGTTACTGCAAAACAATGCAGTAAGCTCATTTCCAAAACCAAGAAAATTGATTTCATGATGACACTCCCTCAGGGAAAGAAGAAGACGGTGGCCATGACCTCTAGACAGGGCCCCACCACATGACAATAACATATGGACAAGGTCGTGGAGGAGTATGGGGACATCTTCACCTCCCCCGTAGGGGTGCCTCTACACTGTCAAGTCAAGCACTCCATCAATCTGACCCCAGGTGTGCCTCTAGCCAATGGATCAATCTATCGGTGCTTCATTCTAGAGAATGATGAAATCAAGAGGCATATTTAGGAGCTGTCGTAGAAAGGTCACATTTGACTGATTTCATCGCCCTGTGGGAGCCCGATCGTGTTGGTGCAGAAGAAGGATGGGACTTAGAGACTCTGTACTGACTATCAGGCATTGAACAAGATCATTTTTTGGAATAGGTACTCGATCCCATGGATTGATGACCTTCTGGACCAACAGAAGGGGGAAAAATATTTCAGCAAGATCGACTTGAAGTCAGGATATTACCAAGTACCAATCGAACCCTCCGATGTGTGGAAGATTGCCTCCAAACCCAAGGAGGGCCTTTTTGAATGGTTGGTTATGCCTTTTGGCTTGACAAATGCTCCTGTGACCTTCATGAGGCCGATGGATGACACCTTGTGGCCATTCACCAACTCATTCATACTAGTATACTTGGATGACATCCTGATCTTTAACCAGAGTTGTGAAGAGCACCTCCACCACATTTGACAGGTTCTCCAAACACTGTGGCAGCATAAGCTATGTGACAATTTGGAGAAATGCTCTTTTGGCATGACCCATGTTTAGTATCTGGGATACATTATTGATGAATGGTGGGTGCATGTGGATCTAGCCAAGATCCATGTCATTCAAGATTGGCCATCTCCAACCACTCTGACGGAGCTCCGCAACTTTCTGTGTCTTGCCAATTTATACTTCAGGTTCCTGTTGGGATTATCTCATATCACTTGGCCCTTGAGTCAAGTCACCAAGGGAGGATCAAAAGAAAAATTATTTTGGTCTGAATCTCCACAAAAGGCATTCACATAGTTGAAACATCGTCTTTTCTCAGTACTAGTGCTCGCATTACCAGACTTGCAACAACCATTTGAGATCGAGACAGATACCTCTGACTATGCTATTGGGGTAGTCCTTACTCAACACAGGCATCCAGTGGCATATCACTATGAGACATTTTCAAACAAAATTTGGAACTATCCCACTTATGATAAAGAGATATATTCCATTGTGGAGGTTTGCTGATAATGGAAGAATTATATTTTGGGGAAGAAAACGGTCATCCACACAGACCACTGGCCCTAAAATTCATACAGACGCAAGGGAAGTTGTAGAATTATTGCCATCAGAAGTCATCCACATACCTGCAATAGTTCCACTTGAATATCAAGTATAAGAAGGGCAACACCAATAATGTTGCATATTGCCTCAGTCGACCACCGATCATGGCGTTAACCACCATGCTAAACTCTTGTGGGTACAAGACTTCCAATTGGCCACTTCTCTACAAAAGCGACCCAGAATTCATCCACACATACCAGATGCTCTTGGAGGGTCAGCATGTTCTAGATTTTCACCTCTAGGATACCCTGTTATGCCACCTGGGTCACCTTTGTGTTCCTTTAAGCGAGCATGCCAAGATGATTTGGGAAGCGCACTACAGTCGGGCTGCTAGGCATTTCGGGATCAAGAAAATGGTGGAAGTACTGTAGAAGTATTTCTATTAGCCGAATCTTCGATAGGATGTTGGGAAGTACATTAGATCCTACACTTCTTGCGTCATCGCCAAACCAATCATTAAAAAGAAAGGCCTCTATACTTTCCTGCCTACCCCTAATCAACCTTGGGAATCCACCTCCATGGATTACATGTTGGGCCTTCCTTCTACTAAGCATGGAAATTACTATGTTTTTGTGGTCATCAATAGATTCTCAAAGATGGCCATTATGGCGGTGTTGGTACCCTGTTTTGTCCCCACTGCCACTATTTTCCACCTCCATTCTTGTCCTTTTTTTTACTCTTATACCTACTCTCCTACCATTTTTATTTCCCTAAAACTATCAAAATCCTACTATGAGGTAAAGCATTTCATTATGTCATTTTGTTGTTTATTAGTTAAATTTAAGTGAATTTGAGTTGTTACCAGGGAACTAACTAATCAATATGGTCGAGTGTGGATATTGCAACAACTGAGTAGGATGAAATTAGGAAAGTGCTGGTCCATGAACCATGTTCCCCCATTTTTGTGCTCAACAGCCATTTCAGGATCAGTGATTAAAAATGTAAAGGATGGATAGGCCGCATACTTCTAGATGAGCGAGCCACCTCTAGCTATGCTCGAACAAGTTCAACTTCTACCATGATAAAGATCTCCACTATCCTCACTGAACTTAGTTGGTACCAATCTTGGGGTTAGTTGAGGTTTGTTAGGCTAAATCGAACAAGTTGTTCCAACAATCTAATCTGGAAGATCGATTTAGCCGAGCTGTTAGAATTTTCTATGTATGGTTCAGGTTGTTTTTAACCAAGTTGATGCCTATAAAGGTTGCTCTATAATACAGGAAGGTAGAAAAGAAAAGGATATACTATCATTTGTATCTTTTATCTCCGAACATATATTTTTAATTAAAATACTGTTATGATGGCGATGTATTGAGTTCAAATCAATTTTTTGGATGGTTTGCTGTGAATTCATGAACTAGCTGTGTTGAAGCTTTTCATTTCCTGTAAGTAAATAAGCTCCCTACGTGTGGCTGGGCCCACCACCATCTAGGATCAACTTTGAATCATTTCTTAGGAACATAATTGTGTGATGGTCATAATTGCTTCTTGTTTACCTTTGGTTTATCAATTGTTTATATGTTGCGTGGAGGTTTCTATTGAATTTGAAACGATTTTAGTATGCTGACTATGTGATGCATTTTCAGATCCTTTACTTCAACAATTTGAATGTATGGTTCTCGTGTGATTGGCGCTCCTACTTCTAAGGTAGAGTCATACTCTGTTCTCTAAAGCCACCAACTGTATTTCCCTGACTGTGTTGTCGAGGTTATATAAAACTTGTTTTAATCATATTATAAACTGAATACTTGTGGTAAGTTGGTCCATCCGATGAAAACGCAGAACAACCCTCGAATAGAAGTCAATATAATTCATTGAGTAATTAAGATTGATCTGGTGTGAGTTTAATTATGCAATGAAGTGGATTTCATTTGATTCTGAATAAATCGCATTTGCTTATTCCTTTTAGTGATCAAATTTTTTGGTTTCATGCCGAATTATTTTCATAGATGCATGTGCCATAGAAATATTACTTTCCAGATTGATTGATTAAGTTAGCTTAACATCGTTTGATCTTGTCTTGTTTCTCAAATAGATTATCAGTTTCTTAATAAATTCAGAGATTAATTTTGGAGTTCAAGTAAATGATTTAGTTTTAGTTTCTAGTGTGATTTCCCTTACTTTGTTTTGAGTGCTTGAGTGCAGTACCATAGCCTAAAATCTACTACTATTGATTGAAAAAATAGTTTCCAGCCTAAGGTAGTTTCCATCAAAGGTGTGCTTGATTTGATTTTGAAGTTAGGTTGTAGAGTGTTGGTTTGCTGAGATTTTGAATAGGTTTTCATGAGTTTAATTTGAGATTTATGCAACTGTAGGATAGTTTCCTAAGTATAGTTTTGTTTGCCTAATAGCAATTTATAGTTGTTTTATTTATTGTCATTCTTGAGAATAGAGTTCATGCTTAAAGCTTGTTCTTAAGGTTGTGATAGATTAGGAATATGTATTAGTGTGAGAGATCAAGTTGCCTGGTTAAGGGTGCAAAACAGAGTGTTCACACTAGTGCCCAACATCAAGATCTTTTTTATTTGTTATCAAGACAATATGATTAATATGAAGATTTTCTCATTTTAGGGTTTTGAATTAAGAACAGTCATTGAGTGTAGGATTGGTTGCTTAGCTTAAAGTTGAATTACCATTACAAGTAGATTAGATCTTTTAATCCTCTTAAGTGGAAATTGTAAGAGTTGGACATTAGGATTTGGGTTTTGAATGATTGGGTTATGTGTGGAGTCTGTTTGATTAAGCATTTTCTTTCATAGCCTACTAGATTGGAATTTGTGGTAAAGAATCAAGTTGACCTTTAAGTCCAGATTTCAGTTTCCATACCAAGTAGGTTAAGTTCATAGAGATTTCAAAGTCTTTTGAATTTTATTATTGATTTTGCCTATGAGAGTTGTGTGTTTACAAGAATTTGTGTGTCTCATCACTTAGTCAACCATCATAAGGGAACATGAAAGCTCTGACCAAGAACTGATTGTAGAAAGTGCAATACAACTTGTGTTTACAAGCACGGATTGACATATAGATGCAGGAGAATTAATACACCTACTAAATCTCTCAACAGGTGGCCTGCAAGAAGAATATCATAACAGAAGCCACTACTAAACTCTTCTTTGAATGAGTGTGGGTACACTTTTGGATCCCACAATCTATCATCTCAGATGGGGACAGTAGGTTCTGGTGACCACCAGTATTGCAGAAATAATGCTGCAACTCCTTGGCTGCCTACTTTACTCTTATCAACACGGTAGTTTGTAACAAACTTGGAAGCATCGGTGTTGTATGCACAAGTACTAGTTCTTACTGTAGGTTGTCACTTAGTCAACCGGTGCAAGATCACTAGGAGCTCAAGCCAAATTCTATGGATTCTATAAGAAGCTCTATATGTGATTAAAGGAGAGAAATATTACTCTACAGACGCTACTCTAATTGTAGAAAGGAGAAAGGTTGAAATTTAAAGCAAACCTAGTAAACCCTAATTAACCATCTAATCCTAATTTTGCAGAAAGCACTATGAAAACCATGAAAGGAATGCCATTACCTATTCAAGGAAATAAACAACATCTAACTATGCTATCTCTGGAAGTAAATAAGCAAAAGACATATTTTTGGATTTTTATGTGAAATTGACATGCATGTAATTTATTGTGTGTGAATGTGCCAGCGAATAGGTGGTGTTGGAGGGTGGTTTTGGGACTTGAGAGGATGTAGGATGGTGTGGATGGGTCCTAGGAGGTTTCAGGTGGCCTTTTGGAGGCTTTTCGCACACTCGGCCTTCAAAAGAAAGCCTACAGGAAAATCTACAGGAGGACACAGGAAATCTACAGGAGGAAAATAGGCCAACTACAGGAGGCCTATAGGAGGAGGCCGAGAGCAGTTTTTACTATTTTGAGGGTGTGAGAGTGGGTGAAAAAGGTGGATCAAGGTTGGAATGAGGTGTTAGGGCACCTAAGGTCTACCATGAATCATCGGGAGAGAGGAAGATGATTGGGTTTTCTCAAGGAGAGAGGAAGAAGTTCTATGGAAAATGTAGGAAACTAAGGTAGAATTGAGGTGAGGTTTGAGCAACCTGTAGAGCATGGATCAGATGGAGGATGCGATGGTTGATAAGTTGGCCTACTGCAAGAAGAGATCTGCTACAAAGGAACTGGCATTCAACTAATAAGATCAAGCAAGCAATGAAATGAGTGCATCTAGAAAAACAAAGTTTTGCATAAAAATAGTCTAAACTATGATCTATGAAAGGAAATGCTGAGAAATGTTGCAATAAAGGAAAGCATCAAAGATGACTACTGCAAATCAAGAAGTGAGCATGATTAAGAAGATCTAAAGTAAAGCAAAGCTGGACTATTAACCTACTAAAAATCTGTAAACACTAGGAGTCCTACGAATGAGGAAAATCTGTGTTTCTGGGGCAGCAAGAGGGTCTTTGCCTCAACTCATGGTCCCAAAGGGAGGAAGGGAGGCCAAGGCACTATTGCTAGGCTTTTGAGTCTTTTCTTATCACTATTTAACCTACTATAGAAAGCACAAATGGAAGAAAATTACTAAATCATCAAAAGAAACCTATTCTTAACCATAAAAGAAATACATCTAACAACAACCTAATCTACAAACTAAAATAAACATACAAATACAAGTAAAGAGGAGCTTGACTACTTGGATTGGGCCCTAACACAAGAGCTTCAGCCCTCTGAGGTAACTCAGTGCTAGCTCAAAAAGGATTCCATATTTATTATCAAAACAATAACAAGATTACATGAAACTGTCACAAACAATAATAAGGTTGAAGTTGGAGCAGAGTTTACATAAGAAAAAATCCAACAAAAATATGACCCTAGTGAGGCCCTAGGCTCCTCTACTTATACAAATGAAGCTACTAACAACTTCCTCAAAATTAAGAAGGCTTGGCTCCCAAAACTCGAGATAATCATCAGTCATCCTCCACTTGCTTGGATGCCTTCTAGTGCATGATTCGGCTGCTTGTACTTTGAGCTGAATGAAGGGGAATTCGAAGTGAGGAGTAATAAATGAGGGAGATTCCCTCCTTTAAGTCCTCTCCTTTGTCCACTTCGAGTTATTGTTGCCATTTGTCCACAGGATCCTTGACTTTGACCTAAAAATCCATCAATAATCTACATTAAATACATGTTAGACCACATGGCAGAATAACTAACTCAACTCACTCTATAAGCATAAATATAATCAGAAAATCATACAACAAGCTAAGAGAATGGTTGATTTGACTAGGTTAGGAGGTAAAATGAGCCCATATAATTATCCATTTATGAGGCTCATCATCACCCCACTACTGAAAGTTTTGCTCATCCTCTGAGCAACTTAGTCAATCTCCTCATCCTTAATGGCCCGGGTGGCCTCCCTAGCATCCCAAGCTTCTAGTGTGGTCTATTCTTCTTTGCCATAGAATCCTATCTTCCTGTCTATCTCCTTCAACTACTCTTCCTCTTCTTCTTCCCTTTTGCCTTCCAGCATGCCTAACAGCAGTGGGGTACTCAGTTTGAGGCCAATCCAGTTGACCTTCAGCCTCTGCATGGAGTGCTTGTACATTGGCACTCTTTTCAATGCCTCATTTAGCCTCATGGGGGAATGATATTCCCTGATATGCAAACTGTGTGGTAAGGTGTTCCATCTCCTCATGCATGCATGCACACAGTCATCCCCAAGTAGCCTTTGCATATCCTCAAAGTTTGCAATGGCTTGTGCCTGATTGGTGAGATATCTAGGGGCAATCTAAGGGTCATTGGCAAGTAGGTTGTGTTTGCTGATGAGAGCCATAGAATCTGATGGCTCAGCTCTTATCATTAGTGGTTCATTCTGCTACTTTATCAATCAATATTTTTATTTCTATTGCCCTCAATTCTTCATGGTTCATCCATGAGGCCATGGCCATTAATTGCAGGTCCCCTTGCTTGGAAATGGGGTCCCACACATTCATGTCTATGAGGGCCATGTTATGTAGGTAGAATTCTGCCCTCTTTTCCTTATCCTTTGAGGTGCTTTGTTCACACAAATCCATAAACGGCCTGTAATCTTGGAAAGGCATTGTGTCTCTTTGTGCCAAAGTCTTTATCTGGAATTGTAACCATTGTTCCTTGGGATAGAGGCCATAGGATTTGGCTAGTGTTCTACATTGCAATGCCTCCATGGACAAGCTAGACATGCATGCCATCTGAGTCTTTTTCTCTTGCAGCTGCCTCCTTAGCGATTCATTTTCAGTTTCAAGGTGGCTTCTTGTAATGGCTTCCTTGTCTCTAAGAGTACTCAATTCTTTGCCCATTTCCCTGAGTTTGTTTTCCATATGGCCAACATCCTCAATGAGAGTGGCATGAGTTCTTGTGTGGGGTACCATAGAGAGATCAAACTTTTGGGCAATTTCCTCATCAAACCCTTGGAATTTGTTAAAGAAATTCATCCAGTTTAACCTTGTGAAGATGTCCACCACTTGTGGATGTGCATGGAGTCTAGTGGAGCTGGTGGGCTCCTTTCTCATAAACGCTCCTGTCATATTGTCTATACTCTTTTGAAAAAAATAAATATGGAGATGGAGACAGAGAATTTTGAGAAAAACAGAGAAACATAGGAGACTGTGTTTTTTTTAACTAAGCATATTTTTTTTATGTATTTTCTCCTCTCCTAAAGACTTTATTTCCTCCTCAAATCGAACCCACTTCTTTCATATATTGATATTCAATAGGGAGCATGCATGAACCCTACCTCTTCTGACAGAAAATCGTGCAAAAAATCGTGTTTTCTCTCTTCAAAAAGACTAACTGCCCCTCCTGTAGAAGCCTGTTGCCCCTCCTGTAGATTTCCTGTAGGTGCTCCTATAGAACCTGTAGGTGCTTCTGTAGAAAACACCAAGAGCAAGAATATGGGAGACATCGATGGAGGACAATGGTTATGAGGTTATGGGGGCACAAGGAGACTACTGTAGTTGAGTTACGAGGAGAGAATGAAGGAAAAGGTGGTGAGAATGCTTGGGGAGGAGTACTTATTACCCTTGATGGATATTTTCGGTGATGAGTGCTGAGCTGGCATGGTATACATCGGCCATATTGGACCTTTTTCCCCACCTGATTGGTCATCATGGCCTCTCCTCGTAATAATCTTTCATTATTGCATCGGAGTTCACACCTCCTCCACTACCTGTCCTTACATCTTGTGCTGGAGTTGACTGTGCGCACGTTTGGGTGACATCTCGGATGAGTGGAGTCAACTAGATGAAGGCGGCCAAGTTAATTGGCCACCTTTCCCTCGTTCAACCTCAACCATCTCATTGCTTTTGCATGACTTCTAATTACACAAATGCAAACAGAGGAGTGATTTAATTACTTGCCTGTGATCCGAATGTATTTGTTGTGAGGTGTTGTGGCTCTCTCTGCTGCATGCCTTTATTTTCCTTCATGCATGCTATCTTTGCTTGTTGATGTGTTGTTGTGTGTTGTTGCAGGTTCTTCTTTTGCTGGAGCTAAGCTGCATGTGCTGTCCCTTGCTACTGGTGTTGAACTTCTATGGGATCAGCTACTATAGGAATTCCTACAGGACCTCTTGTTTTGTCCATATCTCCCAAACAGTAGACTGGATTGACCTATAACTTTTTGAGCATGTTTCCATCATCATTATGCACCTCTCGATAAAAATTTTGGTCGATGGATGTATGGATCTCGAGAAAATCTAAAAATGGCTTAAGGTGATGGAGGCAGATTTCTTGTAAACTATGGACTAGAGTTTGCTAAAATTGCTTGGGCTTGTTACCATCATCCATATGCATCTGCCCATAAAACTATTTTTTAAATGGATGCACGGATATTGAGAAAGTGAAAAAATGGTTGAAGGGATGGAGGCCAATTTCTTGGTAACCATGCACTGAAATTTGTTGAAATTTCTTGAGCATGTTACCATAATCCATATGCATCTCCCCATGAAACAGTTTTTTAAATGGATGCACGGTTTTCAAATTAAGGAAAAAACAAATTTATGCTCTATGTATTTTTGTATCCTATAGTAAAACAGAGCATCTTGTAGTTTTTTTTAGGATAGCAAGGAAAATGAGTGATAGAAGCTCGAGAATGATGGGTGGATGGTGAAAATAGATGATGGTGATGGATTGGCACTACCTTGGCCTTGTTGGAGCATTTGAGCGAAGTAGGAGAAAGTCAAAATTTGACTTCTTTTGACTAGGCTTGACCAATTTTCCTTTTGCTACCAACTTGTTCTTGTTGCTTGCAGATGTTGGAGAGTACATGCATGCATGGAGCAATGATTTTTATTTTTTCTCTTTTTTCTAGGCCTACTAGTCGCCTCAATGAGGTTTTCAACTAGTAGGTTTTCCTAGGCGCCTCAAAGGAGGTTTTCACCTAAGATATTTTTTTTCTCTCTCTTTTCTTTTCTTTCCAGCCCATTGACCGCCTCATGGAGGTTTTCAATCAATGAGCCAATCTGAGGCGCCTCCAAGGAGGTTTTCACCTTAAATTTTTATTTTTTCATTTTTTTTCTCATACTCTACCCTACTTGAAAAACAAAATCACTGTCAAGTATAAGGATACTTCCAATGGAGCCAAGTGCACATCAAGATGATAGACAAAATGATGCGGAGGCTTGAAATGTATGCTTTGATATGTACCTGGATTTCACAGACCAAATGATTTGACTTTGAAAGGATCAAGCATAGTTGAGGAAGAGAGTGATGCATCAACTTAGTAACTGTCTGGAACCATGTTTCATTATAGTTGTGATGTCCTTGGTCCTTTTGTTGATTTCGATCATTCTTCATTTCTTCTTCTACCATGACCTTCACATTTTCCTCTTTTATTGGTTTTTCTCTTGAATACATGGAGGATTTGATGGTAACCATGAGGGAGCTCTCTTGATCTCTGATTTTGATGTCTTCTCTTCATTAAGTGCAGCCCATGGTTCTTTGATATTCTCTTTCAAATCTTCTTCTTTTGGATGTGGATCTTCAATGATATCAATATAATCTCTTTTTTGCAATACTCTTCCTAAGCTATGGTGAATACCATTGAGCTCAACAGGAGTTGTTTGGAAGTGTTGTACCTCAGCATTGTAAATGCATTGAGCTACTTCAATGTGTGGGTTTGGAAATGTTGGTACAGGTAGTTGAGTGGGAATGTATATTTGAGATGGATATGGATGGGGTTGTGGTTGGGCAGGTGGTGGAGGTAGTAGAGCATGAAGAGAGTTGTATTGGGACCTCCACCCCTAATGAGATGCATTCCACTGAGGTTGCATCTGAGCATAGGATTGAAATGAATGAGTGGCTGTTTGGGCATGATATTGAGATGTGAAGGGCCAAGGAGGAGGCGTGGACTAGGAAGGATGAGCAGGGGGGCCCCAATAAGGTATGGAGGTGACTTGGTTGGGGTTGTAGTATGCTTGAGATGTCCCTTGCATCCCTTGGTAGTATGGTCTAGGTCCATGGGGCCTCCTTTGGTTTATGTAATAGATCTGTTCAGTGACTCCTCCGACCCCTTGGTATACAACTTTAAGTCTAGGCAAGGAAGGGCATTTATCTGTAGAATGATCTTCTTTGTAGACTAAACAAACCCCTATAGAGTTCAATGGGCATTCATTCCTAGGATTCCTCTTCATGCATCTAGGGAAAAAAATGGGCAAAGCCTTCTTTTCTTCCTCTTGTTTTATTTTTATATGTAAGGTATCCATTTTCATGGCAAGAATCTGTAGCATCTCACTCTTGAAGTCTTCCAGCATGTTTCCAATTTCACCTTTAATGGATGAATTGGAAGAAGAGGTATTGCCCCCAGCATTTATGTTTTTAGCCATTGGCTCCAGAGGAATGTTTTCTTCTTCTTCTTCCCCTATAGGTTCTTCAAATATGTATAGCTATTCACCTAAGGGTTCTTCTTGATCGCAACCATCAAAGAAGAGAGAAGGTTGGTTGTGTGAAGCAGTGGGGGTGTTGGGAAAAAAATTTCCTCAGTTATCTCTATTCCTATGAGGCATGAAAGGAAATCCTTTTGGTTGGTTTTTGTTTCTTTTTTCCCCACACTGATAGTACCTGCAAAACTGAAATTGATTGAACAAAATAAATTGCAACTAACTGAAATGAACTTGCTGAAATGAAATTTGCAGAATTGAAGAGAAATGGCTAGTCTACTTTTGCTGAAATAAACTATTAGCAAGATGTTGCAATAGAAAATAGAAGAAAGTAGTAATCATAGAATAATCTGACACTTCCCTGGCAATGGTGCCGAAAAGTGGTGAGCACCAGTATTGGAATGATAATGTTGAAACTCGTGGGCTGCCCACTTTACTCTTATCAACCCGGTAGTTCGTAACAAACTTGGAAGCATCAGTGGTGTATGCACAAGTACTAGTTCTTACTGCAGGTTGTCACTTGATCAGCTGGCGCAAGATCACTAGGAGCTCAAGCCAACTTCTATGGATTCTAGAAGAAGATCTATATGTGATGAAATGATAGAAAGATTACTCTACAAATGCTACTCTAAATGCAAAAAGGAGAAAGATTGAAATGTAAAGCAAACCTAGTAAACCGTAATTAACCAACTAATCCTACTTTTGCAGAAAGCACTATGAAAACCATGAAAGGAATGCCATTACCTATTCAAAAAAGTAAACAACATCTAACTATGCTATCTCCAGAAGTAAATAATCAAAAGACATATTTTTGGATTTTTATGTATTTTTATGTGAAATTGACATACATGTAATTTATTGTGTGTGAATGTGGCAGCGAATAGGTGGCGTTGGAGGGTGTTTTTCAGACTTGAGAGGATTTAGGATGGTGTGTATGGGTCCTAGGAGGTCTTAGGTGGCCTTCTAGAGGCTTTTCGTACACTCGTCCTTCAAAAAAAAGCCTACAAGAAAATCTACAGGAGAACACAAAAAATCCACAGGAAGAAAACAGGGCAACTACAGGAGGCCTACAGGAGGAGGCTGAGAATAGTTTTCACTGTTTTGAGGGTGTGAGAGTGGGTGAAAAAGGTGGATGAAAGTTGGAATGAGGTTTTAGGGCACCTAAGGTCTACCATGAATCATCGGGAGAGAGGAAGATGATTGGGTTTGCTCAAGGAGAGAGGAAGAAGTTCTATGGAAAATGCAGGAAACTAAGGCAGAATTGAGGTGAGGTTTGGGCGACTTGTAGGGCATGGATCAGATGGAGGATTTGATGGCTGATAAGCTGACCTACTACAAGAATAGATCTACTGCAAGGGAAATGACAGTCAACCAATAAGATCAAGCAAGCAATGAAATGAGTGCATCTAGAAAAACAGAGTTTTGCATCAAAATAGTCTAAACTATGATATATGAAAGAAAATGCCGAGAAATGTTGCAAGAAAGGAAAGCATGAAAGAAAACTATTGCAAATCAAGAAGTGCGCATGATGAAGAATATCTAAGGCAAAGCAAAGCTTGACTATTAACCTACTAAAATGCTGCAAACACTAGGAATCCTATGAATGAGGAAAATTTGTGTTTTTGGGGCAGTAAGAGGGTCTTTGCCTCAACTCATCGTCCCAAAGGGAGGAAGAGAGGCCAAAGCACTGTTGCTAGCCTTTTGAGTCTTTTATTATCACTATTTAACCTGCTATAGAAAGCACAAATGGAAGCAAACTACTGAATCATGAAAATCAACATATTCTTAACCATAAAAGAAATACATCTAACAGCAACCTAATCTACAAACTAAAATATAACATACAAATACAAGTAAAGAGGAGCTTGACTGCTCGGATTGGGCCCTAACCCAAGAGCTTCAGCCCTCTGAGGTAACTCAGTGCTAGCTCAAAAAGGATTCCATCTTTATTAAACAATAACAAGATTACATGAAACTGTCATAAACAATAAAAAGCTTGAAGTTGGAGCAGAGTTTACATAAGAAATAATCCAACAAAAATCCAACCCTAGTGAGGCCCTAGGTCCCTCTACTTATAAAAATGAAGCTACCAATAGCTTCCTTAAAATCAGGGAGGCTTGGCTCCCAAAACTCGAGATAATCATCAGTCATCCTCCACTTGCTCGGTTGCCTTCTAGTGCATGATTCGGCTGCTTGTACTCCGAGATGAATGAAGGGGAATTCAAAGTGAGGAGTAATAAATGAGGGGGATTCCCTCCTATAAGTCCTTTCGTTTGTCCACTTCGAGTTATTTCTGCCTTTTTTCCACTGGATCCTTGACTTTGACCTCAAAATCCGTCAATAATAGGCATTAAATACATGTTAGACCACATGGCACAATAACTAACTCAACTCACTCTATAAGCATAAATATAATCAGAAAATCATACAATAAGCTAAGAGAATGGTTGATTTGACTAGGTTAGGAGGTAAAATGAGCCCATATAATTACCCATTTATGAGGCTCATCATCACCCCTACTGAAAGTGTTGCTCATCCTCTGAGAAACTTAGTCAATCTCCTCATCCTTTATGGCCCTGGTGGCCTCCCTAGCATCCCAGGCTTCTAATGTGGTCTGCTCTTCTTTGCCATAGAATCCTGCCTTCCTGTCTATCTCCTTCCATTACTCTTCCTCTTATTCTTCCATTTTTCCTTCTAGCATGCCTAACAGCAGTGGGGGAACCAGTTTGAGGCCAATCTAGTTGACCTTCAGACTCTGCATGGAGTGCTTGTACATTGGAACTCTTTTCAATGCGTCCTTCAGCCTCATGGGGGAATGATATTCCCTGATCTGCAAACTATGTGGTAAGTTGTTCCATCTCCTCATGCATGCATGCACATATTCATCCACAAGTAGCCTTTGCATATGCTCAAAGTATGCAATGGCTTGTGCTTGACTAGTGAGATATCTAGGGGCAAACTAAGGTCATTGGCAAGCAGGTTGTGTGTGCAGATGAGTGCCATAGGATCTGATGGCTTAGCTCTTATCATTAGTGGCTCATTTTGCTCCTTTATCATCAATCTTTTTATTTCTACTGCCCTCAATACTTCATGGTTCATCCATGAGGCCATGGCCATTAATTTCAGGTCCCCTAGCTTGGCATTGGGGTCCCACACATTCATGTCTATGAGGGCCATGTTATGTAGGTAGAATTCTACCATATTTGCCTTATCCTTTGAGGTGCTTTGTTCACACAAATCCATAAACTGCCTGTAATCTTGGAAAGGCATTGTGCCTCTTTGTGCCAAAGTCTTTATCTGGGATTGTAACCATTGGTCCTTGGGATAGAGGCCGTAAGATTTAGCTGGTGTTCTACATTGCAATGACTCCATGGAGGACAAGCTAGCCATGCATGCCAGCTGAGTCTCTTTCTCTTGTATCTACCTCCTTAGCGATTCATTTTCAGTTTCAAGGTGGCTTCTTGTAATGGCTTCCCTGTCTCTAAGAGTACTCAACTCTTTGCCCATTACCCTGAGTTTGTTTTCCATATGGCCAACATCCTCAATGACAGTGGCATGAGTTCTTGTGTGGGGTACCAGAGAGAAAGAAAACTCTTGGGCAATTTCCTCATCAAACCCTTGGAATTTGTCAAAGAAATTCATCCAATTTTCCCTTGTGAAGATGTCCACCACTTGTGGATGTGCATGGAGCCCAGTGGAGTTGGTGGGCTCCTTTTTCATAAACCCTCCTGTCATATTATCTATACTCTTTTGAAAAAAAAAATATGGAGATGGAGACAGAGAATTTTGAGAAAAACATAGAAACAGAGGAGATTGTGTTTTTTTTAAATAAGCAGAACTTTTTTTATGTATTTTCTCCTCTCCTAAAGAATTTATTTCCTCCTAAAATTGAACCCACTTCTTTCATATATTGATATTCAATAGGGGGCATGCATGAACCATACCTCTACAGAACGAAAATCATGCAAAAAATCATGTTTTCTCTCTTCCAAACGACTCACTGCACCTCCTGTAGAAGCCTATTGTCCCTCTTGTAGATTTCCTGTAGGTGCTCTTGTAGAACTTGTAGGTGCTCCTGTAGAAAATGCCGAGAGCATGAATATGGGAGAGATTGATAGAGGACAATGGTTACGAGGCTGTGGGGGCACAAGGAGACTACTGTAGCTGAGTTACGAGGAGAGAATGAATGAAAAGGTGGTGAGAATGCTTGGGGAGGAGTATTTATTACCCTTGATGGATATTTTCGGTGATGAGTGCTGAGCTGGAAAGATATACGTTTGCCATATTTGGACTGTTGGTCCCCACCTGCTTGGTCATCATGGCCTCTCCTCGTAATCATCTCTCATTATTGCATCGGAATTCACACCTCTTCCACTACCTATCCTTGGCATCTTGTGGTGGAGTTGACTGTGCGCACGTGTGGGTGACATCTCGGATGAGTGGAGTCAACTAGATGAAGGTGGCCAAGTTAACTGGCCACCTTTCCCTCGTTCAACCTCAACCATCTCATTGCTTTTGCATGACTTCTAATTACACAAATGCAAACGGAGGAGCAATTTAGTTACTTACTTGTGACCCGAAAGTATTTGTTGTGAGGTGATGTGGCTCTCTCTGTTGCATGCCTTTATTTTCCTTCATGCATGATGTCTCTGCTTGTTGATGTGTTGTTGTGTGTTGTTGCAGATTCTTCTTTTTCTGGAGCTGAGCTAGATGTGTTGTCCCTTGCTGTTGGTGTTGGACTTCTATGGGATCAGCTGCTACAAGAATTCCTACAGGAGCCCTTGTTTTGTCCATATCTCCCAAACGGTAGACTGGATTGACCTGAAACTTTCTGAGCATGTTTCCATCATCATTATGCACCTCTCAATAGAAAAATTTTGGTCAATGGATGTATGGATCTCGAGAATAACTAAAAATGGCTGAAGGTGATGGAGGTCAATTTCTTGGAAACCATGCACTGGAATTTGTTGAAATTGCTTGGGCAGGTTACCATCGTCCATATGCATCTCCCCATGAAACATTTTTTTAAATGGATACTCGGATATTGAGAAAATACAAAAATGGCTGAAGGTGATGGAGACCAATTTCTTAGTAACCGTGCACTTGAATTTTCTGAAATTGCTTGAGCATGTTACCATCATCCATATGCATCTCCCCATGAAAGATTTTTTTAAATGGATGCACGGTTTTCAAGTTAGGGAAAAAACAAATTTCTTCTCTATGTATTTTTATATCCTATAGTAAAACAGAGCATCCTGTAGTTTTTTTTTAGGACAGTAAGGAAAATGAGTGATAGAAGCTCGAGAATGACGGGTGGATGGTGAAAATAGATGACGGTGATGGATTGGCATGGCTTTGGCCTCGTTGGAGCATTTGAGCGAAGTAGGAGAAAGTCAAAATTTGTCTTCTTTTGACTAGGCTTGACCAATTTTCCTTTTGGTACCAACTTGTTCTTATTGTTTGCATATGTTGGAGAGTACATGCATGCATGAAGCAAGGATTTTTATTTTTTCTCTTTTTTCTAGGCCTACTAGCCGCCTCAATGAGGTGTTCAACTAGTAGGTCTGCCTAGGCACCTCAAAGGAGGTTTTCACCTTGGATCTTTTTTTTTCTCTCTTTGTTCTTTTTTCCAGCCCATTGACTGCTTCATGGAGGTTTTCAATCAATGAGCCAATTTGAGGCACCTCCAAGGAGGTTTTCACCTTAGATAAATTATTTTTTTTTTCTCATACTCTACCCTACTTGAAAAACAAAATCACTGTCAAGTACAAGAATACTTCCAATGGAGCCATGTGCACATCAAGATGATAGAAAAAATGATGTGGAGACTTGAAATGTATGCTTTGACATGTACCTGGATTTCAAAGACCAAATGATTTGACTTTGAAAGGATCAAGCATAGTTAAGGGAGAGAGTGATGCTGCAACTTAGTGACTGTCTGGAACCATGTTTCAATATAGTTGTGATGTCCTTGGTCCTTTTGCTAATCTGGATCATTCTTCATGTCTTCTTCTACCATGACCTTCACATCTTCCTCTTTTTGCAAATTTTTCTCTTGAATACATGGAGGATTTGATGGTAACCATGAGGGAGCTCTCTCAATCTCTAATTTTGATGTCTTCTCTTCATCAAGTGCAACTCATGGTTCTTTGATCTTATCTTTTGAATATTCTTCTTCTAGATGTGGTCCTTCAATGATATCAATATAATATCTTTTTTGCAATACTCTTCCTAAGCTATGGTGAACACCATTGAGATCAAGAGGAGTTGTTTGGAAGTGTTGTACCTCAGCATTGTAAATGGGTTGAGCTACTTCAATGTGTGGGTTTGGAAATGGTGGTACAGGTAGTTGAGTGGGAGTGTATATTTGAGATGGATGTGGATGGGGTTGTGGTTGGGCAAGTGGGGGAGGCAGAAGAGAGGGAAGAGAGTTGTATTGGGGCCTCCACTCCTGACGAGATGCATTTCACTAAGGTTGCAGCTGAGCATAGGATTGAAATGAATGAGTGGCTGGTTGGGCATGATATTGAGATGTGAAGGGCCAAGGAGGAGGCGTGGACCGGGATGGATGAATATGGGGGCCCCAAGAAGGTATGGAGGTGACTTGTTTGGGGTTGTAGTATGCCTAAGATGTCCATTACATCCCCTGCTGGTATGGTCTAGGTCCATGCGGCCTCCTTTGGTTTATGTACTAGATCTGTTCAGTGACTCCTCCGGCCCCTTGGTATACAGCTTTAATTCTGGGCAAGGAAGGGCACTTATCTGTAGAATGATCTTCTTCGCAGACTGAACAAACCCCTATAGAGTTCAATGGGCATTCATTCCTAGGATGCCTCCTCGTGCATCTAGGGTAAAAAATGGCCAAAGCCCTCTCTGCTTCCTCTTGTTTTTTTTTATATGTAAGGTATTCATTTGCATGGCAAGAATCTGCAACATCTCACTCTTGAAGTCTTCTGGCATGTTTCCAATTTCACATTTAATGGATAAATTGGAAGAAGAGGTATTGCCTTGAGCATTGCTGGTTTCAGCCATTGGCTCCAGAGGAATGTTTTCGTCTTCTTATTTCCCTATAAGTTCTTCAAATATGTCTGCTTGTTCACCTAAGGGTTCTTCTTGATCGTAGCCACCGAAGAAGAGAGAAGGTTGGCTGTGTGAAGCAGTGGGGATGTTGGGCAAAAATTTTCCTGAGTTATCTCTATTCCTACGAGGCATGAAAGGAAATATTTTTGGTTGGTTTTTGTTTCTTTTTCCCCACACAAATAGTACCTGCAAAACTGAAATTGATCGAACAAAACAAATTGCAACTAACTAAAATGAACTTGCTGAAATGAAATTTGTAGAATTCAAGAGGAAAGCAAGGAAATCCATAACTGGAGGGAAACGAATGACTAGTCTACTTTTGCTGAAATGAAATTTGCAGAATTGAAGAGAAATGACTAGTCTACTTTTGCTGAAATAATCTATTAGCAGAATGTTGCAATAGAAAATAGAAGAAATCAGTAATCATAGAATAGTCTGACGCTTTCCCAGCAATGGTGCCAAAAAGTGGTGAGCACCAGTATTGTAGCAATAATGCTACAATTCCTGGGCTACCTGCTTTACTCTTATCAACCTGGTTGTTCGTAACAAACTTGGAAGCGTCGATGTTGTATGCACAAGTACTAGTTCTTACTGCAGGTTGTCACTTGGACAGTTGGCGCAAGATCACTAGGAGCTCAAGCCAACTTCTATGGATTCTAGAAGAAGCTCTATACGTGATGAAAGGAGAGAAAGATTACTCTACAGATGCTACTCTAACTGCAGAAAGGAGAAAGATTGAAATGTAAAGAAAACCTAGTAAACCCTAATTAACCAACTAATCCTACATTTACAGAAAGCACTATGAAAACCATGAAAGGAATGAAATTACCTATTCAAGGTAGTAAACAACATCTAACTATGCTATCTCTGGAAGTAATTAATCAAAAGACATATTTTTGGATTTTTATGTATTTTTATGTGAAATTAACATGCATGTAATTTATTGTGTGTGAATGTGGCAACGAACAGGTGGTGTTGGAGGGTGGTTTTGGGACTTGAGAGGATGTAGGATGGTGTGTGTGGGTCCTAGGAGGTCTCAGGTGGCCTTCCAGAGGCATTTCACACACTCGGCCTTCAAAACAAAGCCTACAGGAAAATCTACAAGAGGACACAGGAAATATATAGGAGGAAAACAGGGCAACTACAGGAGGCCTACAGGAGGAGGCCGAGAGCAGTTTTCACTGTTTTGAGGGTGTGAGAGTGGGTGGAAAATGTGGATGAAGGTTGGAATGAGGTGTTAGGGCACCTAAGGTCTACCATGAATCACCGGGAGAGAGGAAGATGATTGGGTTTGCTCAAGGAGAGAGGAAGAATTTCTATGGAAAATGCAGGAAAATAAGGCAAAATTGAGGTGATGTTTGGGCGACCTGTAGGGCATGGATCAGATGGAGGATGTGATGGATGATAAGCTGGCCTACTACAAGAAGATATCTACTACAGAGGAACTAAAAGTGAACCATAAGATCATGCAAGCAATGAAATGAGTGCATCTAGAAAAACAGAGTTTTGCATCAAAATAGTCTAAACTATGATCTATGAAAGGAAATGCTAAGAAATGCTGCAAGAAAGGAAAGCATGAAAAAAGACTACTACAAATCAAGAATTGATCATGATGAAGAAGATATAAAGCAAAGCAAAACTGGACTATTAACCTACTAAAAAGCTGCAAACACTAGGAGTCCTATGAATGAGGGAAATCTGTGTTTTTGGGCCAGCAAGATGGTCTTTGTCTCAACTCATGGTCGCAAAAGGAGGAAGAGAGGCCAAGGCACTATTGCTAGCCTTTTTATTCTTCGCTTATCACTATTTAACCTACTATAGAAAGCACAAATGAAAGAAACTACTTAATCATCAAAAGCAACTTATTCTTAACCATAAAAGAAATACATCTAACAACAACCTAATCTACAAACTGAAATAAAACATACAAATACAAGTAAAGAGGAGCTTGGCTACTTTGATTGGGCCCAAACCCAAGAGCTTCAGCCCTCTGAGGTAACTCAGTGCTAGCTCAAAAAGGATTCCATCTTTATTATCAAAACAATAACAAGATTACATGAAACTGTCACAAACAATAATATGCTTTAAGTTGGAGCAGAGTTTACAAAAGCAAAAATCCAACAAAAATACAACCCTAGTGGGGCCCTAGGCCCCTATACTTATACAAATGAAGCTACCAATAGCTTCCTTAAAATCAGGGAGGCTTGGCTCCCAAAACTCAAGATAATCATCAGTCATCCTCCACTTGCTTGACTGCCTTCTAGTGCATGATTTGGTTGCTTGTACTCTGTGCTGAATGAAGGGGAATTCAAAGTGAGCAGTAATAAATGAGGGGGATTCTCTCCTATAGGTCCTCTCCTTTGTCCACTTCGAGTTATTTCTGCCATTTGTCCACTGGATCCTTGACTTTGACCTCAAAATCCATCAATAATCTGCGTTAAATACATGTTAGACCACATGGCACAATAACTAACCCAACTCACTCTATAAGCATAAATATAATCAGAAAATCATACAATAAGCTAAGAGAATGGTTTATTTGACTAGGTTAGGAGGTAAAATGAGCCCATATAATTACCCATTTATGAGGCTCATTAGGTTCCTCGGTACATTTTGGTCCAATCTCCAGTCGATGCTCGACACCGAACTCATTAAGTCCACAACTTTCTATCCCCAAATTGGTGTCTTGATAGAGGTCATCAATAGGATGATCATACACATTCTCTGCATGTACAACTCAAATCATCCACACGCATGGGGGGAGAGCCTCCCCTATGTTTAGTACAGCTATAACTGGGCTCTCCACAGCTCGACTGGCCACATCCCTTTTCAGGCGGGCTTGGGGTTCGAGCCACTATGTCCCATTGATGTGGCCATGCCATTTGCAACTACTCAGGCAGATTCGTCTCATATCCAGTCCGAAATTGATAAGGAAACAACTTCATTAACCACATCCAACATATCTGCGAGCAGGTCCATGAAATTCTGGTGAAATCAAATGCCAAGTACAAGCAGTGACATGATCAACATTGGGTACCACACAAGTTTTAGGTGGGCGACAAAGTTTGGTTGCATTTGATAAAGGAATGCCTTTCCAGAGCCTATCAAAAACTTAGACCACTTTGATATGGTCCTTACACCATTACCAAGGTTGTGGGAGATAATACATTTAAGCTTAGCATTCGCCCATTCCTTGGTCTGCACCCAGTGTTCAATGTGGACCGCCTTCAGCCATATTTTCCACAAATACTAGACACATCTGACATTGCAGAATAGCTCACACTAATAGAGTTAAATCTAGATTGCATGGAACAATGTGAAACTACTCAGATCATGGACACATAGATCAAGCACACTCACCAATAGAAGATCCAACTGTATCGAGTTGTCAAAGTAGGCCAACATCTTCACCAAGGCAAGTGGCTCACCAGGGACCAAGTTCAACAGAAGTTTCCTCATCTCATGGAGGAACTCAATGCAATGGGGACCATTGCTTCCTAATGAGGGAGGAATGATCTAGGTGGATATTTGTGGCCACACACAAATTCCACTTTGACCCCCACCATTATTTCTTTCATTTTTAAAGTTTCCTTAATTGTAGCACAGTTTACTATTTTTAGCAATTTTTTTGGTCCCAAACTTCCAGAGCCGTTGTGAGGCCCAACACGACATTTATTTGGCAATCTATTGCCTGAAATTTTGTGATAAATTGTATTTTTTATCATATTCCTTGAAGATATCTTTCCAACGGGGTATCACGCGTGTCAAACAGAGATAATATGACCACGTCATGACCCCGGGAAGTTGGTTGTTCAACTAACCCCAATAGGGCCCATAAACTCTTCGTGTTACATCTCCTTGGGGTAGGGTTTTGGTTGTTTAGGATTTGCTCTTATTATTAAATATTAGAAAGGACCTTGAGCCTCATTATAATGTAGTTCAAAGGCATGTAGCCACCACATCTCTTCTTAGAGATAAGCTACCATCACTCGAGCTAGTTTATTTCCATTTCTGTCTCCAAGAATATTTAAATATTTTACATTAATGAAATGAAGTATTATTTATGTTGCATCTCTGTATTTATGGTTATATCTGTAATTTTTTGCATTCTTGTTTAAATCTGAATGAAACAGATAACACATCATAATGGTACTCATGTGCTCAGTCCCGCAATGTCTTTCGGCTTCAACGGAACTGGCCCTCCTCCAATCAAGTAGTTCTAATAAAGAAGGCAATGATCCTTATCATGTCCCTTGTATTTACATTTTATGCACCAAACTTCAGTGCGTGCCTTAGATTGAGCATCCTTTCCTATCTTCAAACTTTGCAACTCCATGTCCAGGCTTGCCAGCTACAACTAAATCTGTTGCATTCCTACATTTGTATCCTATACTAGTGAGTTTTTGAACCTCATTGCAATCTCCACAGCCTCCGCTTGCATTCCTATCTTTTGCTGCAATAATGGTAATCTTAGATGTGGTAGGAGGGACGTGATGTACCAATCCCTATGCTGAGAATCCGTGATCGAGATGTTAGCCTACCGGATCAGGCACTTTAACCTCTGATTGAAATCCGACATAGACTCATTTACCTCTTGTTGTATCTCCTTAAACTTTGTTACAGACTATGCCTGAGATTTAGGCTTATTAAACTCATTGTTCAAAGCTTGTTGAGTCTCTGCTAATGTCGCGTCAGGCCTATCTTGACATAATTTAATATACCAAGTCATCGCCCTATCCTGCAATGCTATGACCAGTTGCACTTTCTTTATATTATCATCAATAATCTGTTGTGTTGTCCACACAACATTTGAAACAAACCAAAATTATTCAGGGTCTTCGCTTCCTACCATTTTAAATATCGGCATCTTCATTGCATTGGCCATGTTGAATGGTTGGCGCGGAGGTGGAGGTGGAGGTTTAGGTGTACGTGTATGCAGCGAAGTGGGAGGTGGAGTGGATGGAAGAGGTATCCTCAGGATACCTTGACTTACTATCTACAATGTGCTTCGCGGTGTACTCAAAATATTCCCTTCATCGTTGCTAGAAGAGTATCCTAACAATAGACTATATTCAGAGCCTGATTCTCTGTTCCTTTTGAAAGGTTTTCAGCTTCACGTAGTCTCAAACATCAAGGTAATGGCATAACCCATTTTTCACACAAAAACATCTTAATCCAAGTTTTTAGAGATTTTAAGTACTTACCTCGTGGTCCCTTGAAGAGCTTGTGCTCTGCTTTGCTATAGCTGATGGTCGTATCAATCGCAAGTTCAATGACGAATCCTCCTAAGATACGATCAATCCAATGATCAACAACCCATGCGATGTTATTTTTTGAAGCTTCCAGGTGCTTCACCAGCTCTGGAGTCCACACAATAAGGTTGTCGAGCCTCCACATACCCTAACTATCTGGTAATTTAGACAACCAATCATGCAATTCATAAGGGAAGAAATAGAAAAAGGACTTGTTTTCATCTGTGTATAGGTATCTATTCAACCATTATTCCTTGGATAACCACATGTTTCTGTTCTCCTGAGTTGAAAACGTGTCCAACTTCTGATCAAGTCACTTCTCAATTTCTTTCTTAGTAGGGAACCACTTATTCGACATCACACATTCCTCAAATAGATCCAGTCCCAGCAATAGAACCATTTGTTCGCTTGATGGGGTCTGACCCAAGTTCACCATTATCTATGCCAACCAACAAAACCCTAACTGTTGGCCCTTTCAGCAACAACCTGCATAGTGCAAGATACAGTCTCACCCGAAGTAGTATTGGGGGATGCTAGAACCAGGTTTTTGCATCCAGAGGCGTGTGTGATAATTTCCTAAAGTTCTTGGGGCTTATATCTACCTTCGCACAACTCTAATCCTTCCAAACAGATAACTACTGCAAATCTATCTAAATGACTTCTAGATCTTCGCAAAGGTACTTAATTGTACTTATCATGCATAAAGATTACATATTTACCACTTTCACATAGTAAACAAACATTAATTCATATAAATCATAACATAGAGCGAAGATATATAAACTTTGCATAAGTAAATAATAAGACATAGATGCATGATCCAAAATCTTTTACTTATAGATGTGTTAAAGAATTACATGGATAAACTGTAGCTTAACATAGAAAACTTGATGTGCACATGAGAGAAGAGGAGAAACACATAAAGCATGGAAGAAGACAACAAAACTTGATAACGGAGTTCGTCCAACTTGGACTATGTCTCCGGGCCCTGCTCGATCAATGGGGAGGCCTTCATTCATTAAGTGGCATGAGAAAGAAGAGTACAAGCATCAGTTACAAAAAGGAGTTTTATATCTCCATACTGAAAAATGGCTGAAAAATGCAAAACTCTGATAGAGAATAAGATAGTGCCACTGCATTCGTGGCGTCAAGAAGTGTTGAAACCATATAAAGTTTGTCAAATTCTGACAAAGTGAAAATTCTTCCCTCCTACAAAATTCTTCCTCAAACTACGTGCATTGCCTCCTCTCCCTAGGCGCACTGACAAACTCTATTTATGTATAATAAGGGTGGCGGATTTCTCAATAATGATGTTGGCATAGTTAGTTAAGGATTAGTATATTATGGAAGAGGTCGGGCGGTCAAACCACACCTCCTCCTTTTACATATAACAAATTCTTTTTTAATAACAAAAAGGTTGTTGGTTGGGTCGGGCCCGCCTTGAGCAACCCACCCACTATACCTTCATGCTCCATCTTCGTAATTTGTAATGGGCCATTGGTTTTTTTGTTAACATGGGTTGGGTCCGTGCCCCAAGGGCTGGCCCACCCAACTACCGCCACATTTATGGTGATCCATTCATGAAGTTTCATGGTGTGGGGGAAGGGCCGGAGGTCGTGGCCCACTCCTCCACCAATTTTAATGTTATGTGGTATGGGTTGGGGTGGTGAGGTTGGTGGCCCGCCACCCATTTTTTTTAATATTTTTTTATTATATAAAACAATATGCCCATTTTGAAAATTTCGGTTTTGGACCAAAGGAGTCATTTTAATGAAGCCACGACTTTGCCTGGAATCTGGCCAGAGTTGGCAGGATTCCATCCGCCAGAAAATTTCAAATTATTCCTTCATTAATCCTGCCTAGTCATTAAAAGTCAACCCAACTTTGACTGCCTCTGTCTCCTTCATCTTGACTCGGATTGGAGTGTCCTTCACACCATTGGAATCAGGGTGACGAGCACTTAGATCTGATGAAAAATAATGAAGCATAACTTTCAAAAGATAATGAAGCATTATGAAAAATAACAGAAGCAAAAATAGGAGGGCGAGATAGCATATTGGCCACTTTGTTGCTATTTCCCTTCTTATACTTTATTACCAAATGAAACTACTGAAGAAAACCCATCCACTTGAAATGACGAGATTGTTGCAACTTGGTTTGTGACTGAAGATACTGCAAGGGCTGATGATCCGTATGGATGATGGTCTCCTTGCCAATCAGGTATTGTTTCCACTTTTTCACACTCTGGACCAAGGCATATAATTCCTTTTCATAAGTGTGATAGTTTATCACATCTTGAGATAAATTCTCTAAATGGTAACATATCAGCTTCTTTTGCTGCATCTGTACAACTCCCATGGCATTTCCGCTGGTGTCTGTCTCGATCTCGAATGGTTGTTGGGGATTTGGTAAGGCCAAGACTAGTGCGGTGCTGATATTTCCTTTCAATGTTTCAAAGGACTTCTACTACTTTCCTCCCCATTGAAAGACTTGCTTTACACTTGTCAATGTGTGTAAAGGTGTTGCAATAATAAAGAAATTGGCAATAAATCTCCTCCAATATTGTACTGCACCCAAAAAGCTGCGAACCTCGGTTACACTAGTAGGCTTAGGCCAATTTACAATTGCTTCAACCTTAAAAGGATCAATTTTTAGCTGACCATGACCAACAATATGACCTAGGTAAACCGAAGAGGTTTTCCCAAACTCACACCTTGACAATTTTACATAGAGTTTTTCGTTTTCAATACATCAAGTAGTTTCTCCACGTGACATACATGTTCATTCCAACTTTTACTAAAGACAAGGATATCATCTAGATATACAAGAACAAATTCATCAATGAAAGGCCTAAAGAGATCATTCATGACCCTCATGAAAGTGGCTGGAGCGTTGCAAAGTCTGAATGGCATCACTATCCATTTGAACAACCCCTGTTTGGTCTTGAAGGTAGTTTTCCACACATCCTGCTCTGCAATTCGGACTTGGTGATAACCACTACGCAAATCCAATTTGGTGAAATAGATAGCATTCTTTAACTAATATAATAAGTCATCAATGTGGGGAAGAGGGTAACATTATTTCACCATGATTTAGTTTAGTGCTCGATAATCCACACACATCCTCCACGTGCCATGTTTCTTTGGCACTAAGACAATCAGTGAGCCACATGGAGAAGTGCTTGGTCTGATGACCCCTTGGTTCAATAGTTCTTGCACCTGATTTTTGATCTCCTCCATCTCAATGGTCGACATCCTATACATGCCAATATTTGGTAAAGGAGCGTCATGTTGTAAATAGATCTCATGTTGTATTTCCCTCTTCGGAGGTAATCCCCTTGGTTCCTGAAACATCTCATCATAATTAGAAATTAGTTCACATAATTCCTTTTTATGCACATTATCACGACCCTAGAAAGCATCGGAAATTCTGCATCTTTTCCCCTTATAACCATAAGCATGAAACCGTTACTAGAATTCACCAACCTCTTCATTTGTCATGCACTTACAAGGTTGGCATTGATTTTAGTTTGATGAGACCTTACAATATATTCTACCCCATCTTTTGTGATTTGGTATTTGTTTTCATGACGAAAGAAGTTTTTTTTTCTATCATATAGATATGGACTCCCTAACACCATGCCACAGATATCCAATGGTATTACATCAAGTTTTACCTCATCCACTAACTTAGAAGCGATCACAAATTTAACCTTACACTGCTTAGTTACATTCAGTTTTTCTTTATCATGTATCCATCCAAGTGGGTAAGTTTTTGGATGTGGTTTGGTTTCCAAGCCTACCTTATTTACCAAGGACTCTAAAATTAAGTTTTCTTGGGATCCGGTATCAAATAGAGTTTCCACTTTTCTATGATTTATGATAACCCTAATATGAAATAGCTCAATTCTCTTTAGTTTATTAGGAAGAGACTCATCTATTGAACTAGTGCCTTCATTTGATTCAGAATTAGCATGAGGTGTAAGAGTGCCTTTTGTTCCTGCTACTGTGATCAATGCTTCATCTCCTAGATCAGATTCAAGGTCTTGCTACACAGTTGCTACTGTCTTTTGCTTTCCTTTTCCTCCATACTTCTTTGGTCTCTTTTCTGGGTATTGTTTCTAACAATGATCGTCATCATGACCTTCCTTTTTGCAGTGATTGAAATAAGGTCTTTATCCTTCATCTTTCTTGGTTGATGCCATCCTCTTCTCTTTTCCTTTTCCTTTCACTTTTGGTTTTCCATTTGGAGGTTTGCAAGATGGTTTCTTGAAATGATCATCTCCTTCATTTTTTCCCCTGTTCTCAAGATAGATTGCCTTCACACTAGCGGAGTCAATAGTAGTTGGTTCAAACAATAATAATGAATGTCTAGGGTAACTATGTAATGATCCAATATACTTAGTTACTAGTTCACATGAGTCAAGTGCAATGCCCAAATTAAGTGTTTATTTTATGAATTCCTCTGTAAAGCTTTGAACATCCTAACCTCTGCCTTGCCTTAATTATTGCCAATCCATTAAGGCTTTTCGTTTATAACCCAAGGGATAGAATTGTTCCTTTAATGCAGAAATGAAACTAGGCCATGAGGAAAGAAGATTACCCACACTCTTACTACTTCACAATTTTCTCTCCCACCAAACGAGAGCGGTGCTACTCAGCCGAAGAGAGGCCAGCTGAATCTTTGCCTTGTCCTCATTGATCTACTGAATATTGCAGTATATTTCAATCTACCTAATCTAGTTATTAAGCTTTTCTGCATTACTTTCACTGTTAAACATGGGAAGATCAAATTTGACATCTAATTTAAAGAAAGGTTTCTTAGATGCATCCCTTGAATTTCTATGATTATGGTGATGAGAGGAAGAAGAACTTTCACTCGTGGAAGGAGAAGGAGGGGGTTCTTCTCCACCATTTCCATGCACTGAACCTTGTTCTTCTGATTTTCTCTTTTGCTTTCTCCAGCCTTGAAAGAAACTGACCAACATTCTCTACCATTGAATAGAAGGTTTTGTGGAAATTGCGCTCCTCTTCATGACGGGCTTCTTCATCTGCCATGTTTCTCCTTCGATGTGCACACCTGCTTCAGGATCGAAAGACTTTAGTTTCCCTTCACCTCTTTGGAGCCTGTTTCTTGTTAGCATACAAACATGCAATTCACATCTAAAAAAAGACCTACTTTGATACCACTTGATCCAAAATCCTTTACTTATAGATGTGTTAAAGAATTACATGCACAAATTGTAGCTTAACATAGAAAACTTGATGTGCACATGAGAGAAGAGGAGAAACGCATAAAGAACGAAAGAAGACAACAACACTTGATAATGGAGTTCGTCCGACTTGGACTATGTCTCTGAGCCCTGCTCGATCAATGGGGAGGCCTTCATTCATTAAGTGGAATGAGAAATAAAAGTATAAGCATTAGTTACAAAAAGGAGTTTTATACCTCCATACTGAAAAATGGCTGAAAAATGTAGAACTCTGATGTAGAAATGGACAGTTCCATTACGTTCCTGGCATCAAGAAGTGCTAAAACCATATAAAATTTGTCAAATTCTGACAAAGTGAAAATTTGGCCTTCCTGCAAAATTTTTCCTCGAACTGTGTGCACTGCCTCCTCTCCCTGGGCGCAATGACAAAATCCGTTTAAGTATAATATGGGTGGTGGATTCCTTAATAACGTTATTGGCGTAGTTGGTAAGGATTCGTTTATTATGGAGGAGGTCAAGCGGTCAAACCTTGCCTCCTCCTTTTACATATAACAAATTCTTTTTTAATAACAAAATGGTTGTTGGTTGGGTCGGGCTCGCCTTGAGTGGCCTGCCCACTGTACCTCCATGCTCCATCTCTATAATTTGTAATAGGGTGTTGTTTTTTTGGTTAACGTGGGTTGGGTCCATGCCCCAAGGGCCGGCCCACCCAACTCCCGCCGCATTTATGGTGGTCCATTCATGAAGTTCCATGGTGTGGGGGAGGGGTCGGGGGTCGTGGCCCTCCCCTCCATTAACAAATATATTGTTATGTGTTTGGTTACAACCATTCCATGGGAGGGGTTGGGGGTTGTGGTCCACCCCTCCACCATTTTAATGTTATGTGGTATGGGTTGGGGTGGCAGGGTTGGTGGCCCGCCACCCTTTTTTTAATATTTTTTTTTTTGTTATATAAAACAATATGCCCTTTTTGAAAATTTTTGTTTTGGACCGAAGGAGTCATTTTAATGAAGCCATGATTTTTCCCGGTATCTGGCTGGATTGTGTCTGCAGAAAAATTTCAAATTATGCCTTCATTAATCCTGCCCATTCATCAAAATTCAACCCAACTTTGACTGCCTCTATCTCCCTCATCTGAACTCGGATTGGAGTGTCGTTCACAACATTGGAATCAGGGTGATGAGCTTCGATATAATGTCAAGTTCATCGCCTTTCCACCATTTTGAATTTTGAGCTTCTTCCATGCTACTGTGTCTGGAGATCCACCTAGATCAATGCATCAATTTCATCCCAGAATAGTCTTTATTAAGTATAAGTGTTTAATTACAGACTTCTTTCTCCTACACACTCAGCTGTAGGGGCCCACACACATAGCTTGCAGACATACCAAGGTTTTTGCGCACTCAACAGCAGGAGCCTTGCCCTTTCACCTAAGTACAGGAAACAAACATTTCATGCCTTAGCACCTTTCCCTTACAATGATTCTTTTCTATTAGATACCTTCTAAGACTTGCTATGACTAATCTATATATGGAATTTTCTTTACAATACCATGATTTATAGACCATGGGAAGGTCTCAAAACAAATTTATCACCTACCCAACTAAGGGACTAAAGCCCCTTTGACTTCTACTAGCTTCATGCCCCACTTCCACATTTCACGGAGACTTTACATTCGCTACAAAAATATATTACAAAATTTTCCCTAAACAAAATTGACCCCAGGGACCCCATCCCTACACCAAGGCTCTGGGAGACAATGCATTCGAGCTCAACATTCCCCCATTCCTTGGCCTGCACCCAGAGGTCCACGATTACTAGACACATGTGACATTATAGAACAACTCACACCTACAGAGTTAAATCCAGACTGCATGGAACAAGCCACAACTGATCAGATCATGGACACACATATCAAGAACACTAGACAACAAAGGATCCAACTATATCGATTTGTCAAAGAAGGCCAACTCCTTCACCACAACAAGTGGCTCATGAGGGACAAAGTTCAGTAGAAGTTTCCTCATCCCATGGAGGAACTCAACGCAATGGGGTAAATTTCTTCCTAAGGGGGGAGGAATGATCTAGGTGGATATTAGTGGCCACCCACCTATTCCACTTGGACCCCACCATTGTTTCTTTCAAATTTTTAGTTTCCTTATTTGCAGCACAATTTACTATTTTTGGCAGTTTTTCAGGTCTTGAAATTCTGGAGCCGTTTTGAGGCCCTAAACGATGTTTTTTGGGAAAATCAGGGTCATCATGGGTCGTGGACTGATCTTTGCCACTCGAATGTTGTAGTCCCCAGATATATATTTCTAACAAGGTATTGTCCATGTTAAATGGAGATCGTATGCCAAAGTTATGACCCCGAGAAGTTGACGTACCAATTTACCCAAATGGGGCCCATAGTTTGGCGCTTCATCTCCTAGGGTTAGGTTTTTGGATGTTTAGGGATTTCCATTGTTTTTCAATAATACATAGTCCTTTGGGCCCCACTATTACACAGTTGAGAGGCATGTAGATGCCACAGCTCTTCTCAAAGATAACCTATAATTGCTCGAGCTAGTCTTATTTCCATTATGTTTGTAAGAATACTTCAGCATTTGATATTACTGAAATGGAGTGTTATTTCTACTGCATCTCTATATTCATGGTTATATTTGTAATTTTTTGCATTCTTGTTTAAATTCAGATCAGTGGTATTAGAGCGGTCTTCTCTTTCTTTGTTTTTCTTTTCATGTCCCCAACGAGGTCAGGATATATGGAGTTAGGGCTTGAACTGGTCAAACCTTTGAAAGGTCAGCCTCACAAATCCTGATGAACTCCCATGGGGAAAGAAAATAAATATGAAGGAGCAGGAGATCCTATCAAATGTTTCTTGACGAGGCCCTCGAGAAATAAAGGAACACGATGATGGATAACTTTGCCCAGATCCTTCAACGATTGCCCATTGAAGATGCATCCACATCCAGCAACCACTCTAGAGGTGCCACTCCTTTTAAGGTACAAGTAAACACTAACATTCCCATATTTGAGGGCCAAATATATGCAAACACCATAGGTAAATAGTTAAATATGCTAGAAGCATATTTTTTCTGTTCATGATTTTTCCAGTCAGGAAAAGATTACTTTTTCTCTTCTCAAAGTCGCCTCTCACGTCAAGGACTAGTGGGAAGCCTACTGTGAGTAGAAGGATGAAGGTACAACCTCAATGTTTTCAACCGCACCCACTTGGAATTCATTCTCGGACACCATCAAGGAGTAGTACTACCCTGTTGGGTTCTATGAGGATAAATACATAAAGTGGAACACACTGTGGCAAGGAAAGGACCAGGATGTGCCAGAGTTTACCAATTTTTTTCATACCCTTCGCACGAAGTTGGGTATCAAGGATTCTGAGAAACATTTGGTACTCAAGTACTGCGGCTTCCTACATAGGTACATCTAGGATGAGATGGAGTTCCTAGACATCTCCTCGCTCAGCATGGCATACTAATACGCTGTCAAGATCGAGCAGAAGCTCAAATAGAAGAAGCGAGACTTTGGATCTATGAACCTGAAGTAAGGGAAAGGTGCCCCCAAACAGTAGAATAAAGGACAAAGCTAAGGTGGGATGGCCCAAGGCAACCCGCCAAATTTTCAAGCAAAGAACAACACTACGAAGCCAGAGAAGGACACAAGAAAGTGGTGTGAGTCCCATAAGAGCTCCACTCACAACATAAGTGAGTATCGGGCCAAGTAGTCACTAGTGGCCAAGCTGAAGGCTTTTGAATCATATGCATGTTCCGAATCTGAGTTAGAACCCAACAAAGGGAATGACAAATGGAATCAGATTATCGATGTGGATCCCAACGCCACCATTGCCACCATGAAGGTCCGTAAGAAGGAACTTGAATATTGAGAGGAGGAAGAGCATCTCTTCCACTCCCAGATGTGGGTAAAGGGTTCCCCACTACAGTTCATTGTCAACAGTGGGTGCCAAACGAACCTTAGTTCAACAAAGGTCATGAAGCAACTAGGATTACCGACCATAGCACACCCACAACCATACACCATCGGGTGGCTTCACCAAGGATGGGATCTTCACGTCAACCAATAGTGTTACCTTCCATATAGAATCAAGACCTTCACGGATGGGGTATTATGTGATGTTTCTCTCCTTGATGTTTTTGATGTTTTATTAGGCCAACCATACTTGTGGAAGCGACATGTTATATATGATACAAGGCCTTGCGATGTTATTGTTACATTGGGAAATACTTTGTATAGGATACTGGAGGTAGCACCGCCTACCGCCATCTCCTTGGTTACTACAAATTAATGCAGTAAGCTCATTTCCAAAACTAGGAATTTTTTTTCCTAATGATACACCCTTAGGGAGAGAAGAAGATGCTAGATATGACCTCTAGACGGGGCCCCTCTACATGAGAAAAAAATATGGACAAACTCGTGGAGGAGTACGAGGACATCTTCACCTCACCTCCTCCACAGGGGTGCCTCTGCACTATTAGTTCAAGAACTCCATCAATCTGAACCCAGGTGCATCATTTCCCAATGGACCAATCTATTGATGCTCTATTATGGAGAATGATGAAATCAAGAGGTAGATTCAAGAGCTGCTGCAGGAAGGTCACATTTGGCCTAGCTCATCACCCTATGGGAGCCCGATCATGTTGGTACATAAGAAGGATGGGACTTGGAGACTATGTATTGACTATCAGGCATTGAAAAAGATCATTGTCTAGAATAGGCACCTGATCCCATTGATTGATAACCTTCTGCACCAACTCAAAGGGGCAAATTATTTCATTAACATCGAATTTAAGTTCGAATATCAACAGGTACCAATCAAACCATCTAATGTGTGGAATACTGCCTTCAAATCCAAGGAGGGCCTTTTCGTATGGTTGGTTATGCCTTTCGGGTTGACGAATGCTTCTACAACCTCATGAGGCTAATGGATGACATATTGCAGCCTTTCACAAACTCATTTGTAGTGGTATACTTGGATGCCATCCTAATCTTCAGCCATAGATGGGAATAGAACCTCCACCACATCTGACAAGTCCTCCAAACACTGCGGCAACACAAGTTGTGTGCCAATTTTAAGAAATGCACTTTTAGAATGACCCAGGTTCAGTATCTGGGATACATTATTGATGAATCCAGCCAATATCCAATTCATTCGAGATTCACCAGCCCCAATCACTCTAGAAGAGCTCCATAGCTTTCTAGGTCTTTCCAATTCATACCCTAGGTTCATGTTGGGGTTCTCTAATATCACTTGGCCCTTGAGTCAAGTCACCAAGGGAGGGGAGAAATCAAAATTATTTTGGTTTGAATCTCAACAGAAGGCATTCACAAAGTTGAAACATCACCTCTCCTCTGCACCAGTGCTCACATTACCAGACTTTCAACAACCATTTGAGATCGAGACAGATGCCTCTGACTATGCTATTGGGGCATTCCTTACTCAACAGAGGTCTCCAGTGGCATATCAAAGTGAGACACTTTTAGACACATTCCAAAAGTATCCCACTTATGAGAAAGAGATGAATTCCGTTGTGCAAGTTTGCTGATAATGGAATCATTACATTTTGGGGAAGTAAATGGTCATCCACACAGACCACCGACCCCTGCAGCTCATACAAATGCAAGGGAAGTTGTAGAATGATCGCCATCATAAGTGGTCCACATACCTGCAACAATTCCATTTGAGTATCAAGTACAGGAAAGGCAATGCCAATAATGTTGCATACTGCCTCGACCAACCACCAATCATGGTGTTAACCACTGTGCTCAACTATTATGGGCACCAGACTTATGATTGGCCACTTCTATACAAAAGTGACCCAAAATTCAGCCACACATAATAGACACTCTTGGAGGGTCATCAAGTTTCATATTTTCACCTCCAGGATGCACTGTTATGCCAACTGGGACACCTTTATGTTCCTTCAAGCGAGCATGCCAAGATTATTTGGGAAGTACACTTAGTCGAGTCATTGGGAATTTCATGGTCGAGAAAATGGTGGCAGTTCTACAAAATTATTTCTATTGGCCGAATATTGGATAGGATGTCAGGAAGTAGATCATATTTTGCACTGCCTATTCCATTGCCAAACTAACCATCAAGAAGAAAGGCCTCTATACTCCACTGCCTACCCCTAGTAGATCTTGGGAATCCATCTCCATGGATTACATGTCGGGCCTTCCTTCTACTAAGCATGGAAATGACAGTGTTTTTTTGGTCATCGATAGATTCTCAAAGATGACCATTATGGCGGCCTGAAAGAAGAATATCACAGCAGAAGCCACTACTAAACTCTTCTTTGAATGAGTGTGGGTACACTTTGGGATCCCATAGTCTATCATCTCAGATCGGGACAACATGTTCCTCAGTACATTTTGGTCTAATCTTTGGTCGATGCTAGACATCAAACTCACTAAGTCCACAACTTTCCATCCCCAAACTGATTGTGAGATAGAGGTCATCAATAGGATGATCATACACATTTTGCACATGTACAACTCAAATCATTGATTCACATGGGATGAGAGCCTCCCCTATGTTCATCATAGCTATAACTGGGTCTCCACAGCTCGACTGGCCACAACCCTTTTCAGGTGGGCTTGGGATTCTAGCCACTATGTCCCATTGATGTGGCCATGCCATTTGCAGCTACTCAGGTAGATTCAGCTCATGTCCAGTCTAAAGCTGACAAGGAAAAAAACTTCATTTATCACATCCAACACATACGCGAGCAAGTCCAAAAAATTCTAGAGAAATCAAATTCCAAGTATAGGTGGCGACATGATCAACCTCAGGTGGTGGACAAGTTTCATGTGGACGACAAAGTCTGGTTGCATTTGCAAAAGGAATTCCTTATCAGAGCCTATCAGAAACTCATACCACTCTGATATGTTCCTTACACCATTACCAAGGCTCTGGGAGACAATGCATTTGAGCTCAACATTCCCCCATTCCTTGGCCTGCACCTAGTGTTCAATGTGCACTACAACAAAAAAAGGTCATTGGTGAGGGTCATGCCTATGAGGGAGCTTTAAGGTTCATCACCAATGTCACATATGGTGATGGTCCTTAAAAAAAATGTTGTTTTAAGTGCATATAGTGATGGTCCTTTAAGGTTTTTCACCAAAGAAATTTTCATTGACACTTTTGGTGAGGGTCGTTAAAGGCCCATCACTAATTCTCTCTTTGGTGACACTTCTATTGACGACATTTTATTGACCCTCACCAATGCTCTTTTAGGTTACTTTTGGTGACGATAAAAAAGTGTTCATCATCATTGATCATTCCAATGTGTTTTTTATGATGCTATGCGTTTGTTACTATATTTTTGTGAAAATATAATGATTTAAGACCATTTTTGTGGAGTATTTTTCATTGTGTCCAAGGCCATAGTGGTTAGAGTCAGTCAATTTTTTAAGAATTAATTAGTGTGTATCATTTCCCTCAAGTAATGAGAATATAGTTTTCCTATGATTCAACACATGATTCATCTCTATTAGGTTTATTATCTAGCAAATTCCCTTTAGATAAAGTCCCAATAGTGTGTGTAGGAAATATATTATTTAATACATAATCAATCTCTGTCAATAATATTAATGAGAGAGACCTAGAACTCCTCAATAGTTCTGGAACACCTTAACATGATTTCGCACACACACTAACGTTATTTTTCACCTCACATGTCATGGAACACCTTTGTACCTAGAACACACTGCCATGAGGAGGACACTCAAGCACCTATTGTAATGTCCTAGCACAACATAACACTCTCCTAGCATGTTTTGGCATTCCCTGTAGTCCCTGGCATTCCCTAGAACACCTTGGAATGCAATGACATACATTAGAACTTGGAGCACATTGGCACTTTGCATGTATTGGAACCTATTATTAGTATGCTTAGCATGCCCCTTTTGAAAAATATAAAGTATTGAATTATTAACCCTCTTATGTCTTAATATCCTTGCATTTTAGCTTAGTTCTTCCTTTTGTTTCTTTGACACTCCTTGACACACATTGGAATACCCTAGCACCTTGCACATCCTAGCATGCCCTAGAACCTCACATGTATTGGCATTCCTTGGAACTATTTGGCACATGTTAGCACACCCTATAACTCCCTAGAACACTCTGGCACTTCTTGACATGCCCTGATATTCCCTAGCATGCCTTACCAGTGCTTAGCATACCTTGCCACTCCCTCCTTTGCATGACAGTTAAAAGTCATTAACACTCCCTAGCACACCCTCATATTCATTCACTTCCTTGCATTTTGACCTAGTTCTCCCTTGTGTTTTCCTAGTACTTTCTAACACTCCACAGCATGCATTGGCACTCTCTAGCACACCTTAGCACTCTTCAACATGCCTTTCCACTTCATAGCATGCATAACACTTCCTGACACACATTGGCACTTGGAACATGTTGGTGCTTGAAAAGTCTTAGAATTTATAGCACGCGTTGAGATGCCTTGGTATCCTTTGGCATGGTTTATTATTAAATTTATTTGAGATCAATTATTGGAAATTAGATGAGAAGCAACAGAGGAAAAATTAGTGCTTTGAATTCACTAAGACTTGGCACTTGCAACCTATTGGTACCTATTTTTGGTGTGCCTATCATGCCCCTATTGGAAAAGGTAAATTGATTACTTATTAAACCTCTTATGTGTTCATTTCCTTGTAGCTTCACTTTATTCTCCCTTTTATTTCCTTGGAATTTCCTGTTATGCATTATGA
The DNA here is from genome assembly GCA_031772625.1 of Pinus tabuliformis. Lineage (NCBI taxonomy): Eukaryota > Viridiplantae > Streptophyta > Pinopsida > Pinales > Pinaceae > Pinus > Pinus tabuliformis. The sequence continues at coordinate 1,013,554,843 of CM062804.1, forward strand.
CACCCTTGCACATCTCGGTATGCCTTAGTACTTAGCACATCTTAGCATGTTTGACATGTCTTCAGACTATCTATCACATGTTATCATTCCCTATCATTCCCTATCATGCCTTGGCACTCATTCCCTCACAACTATCCTTACATTTTTTCATGACTTGGGAACCCAATCAAGTCCTTGGCTACTATATTTCATGTGACATTGGCATGCTTCAGTCGTAACAACTTAGCCAATTACACCTACTACAAGTAGACTGTGCCTTGTTCACCTAAGAGTTTCCTATAACTCATCTTAGGCTCTGTCCAAGCTCAACTTATCCCACTTAATTAGTGACAAGACAAGGATCACATCTAGCCATGGACATAAAATAACTAAGCAACATAGCTTACATAGAAAATATTTAACATGTATGGGCAGCTCATATAAGCAATAGAGAATTAATTGAGAGCTTTCAAGAACCAAAAGATGCAAAAGACACACAAGATATAAACTGACACAAGCTGAGCGCCCCAAAACTTATTCACAACAATGTAAAATATGTAATTATTTAGAATAGTTTAAAACATGATCATGCGGCCAAAGTGTGCCACATCTCATATAAAAATAATAGCTAAAGGAAAAATAGTGTTGTGCCTAGCACAAAGTCCCCCTTTGTCTGAAATTACTATGTTGAACTCCTTATCGCACCCATAGGCTTTCCTCCTACAAATCCTATTCTAAACTTCTCCTAACACACTTCATCCTTAGCACTCTTGAATTCGCTGACAGTCCTTGGCACACAATCTTATTCATTCCTCTCCGTGAATTTTGACCTAGTTCTCCCTTGTGATGCCCCAACGCTCCCTAACACTCCTTGGCATGCATTGACATTGTCTGAAATGTGTTAGCAAACCTTTTCATTCCTTGGCATGCCCCTAACCCACCTTAGCTATCATGCCCTCATAACTACCCTTACTTATTTTGCAACTTGGGAAGCCAACCAAGTCCTCACTTGACTACAAGAGCTTGACCAAGTTAAAGTTACTACAACTAGACTATGTTGTTGAATTATATAGCTTGGGATGTTCTCCACAAAACTAGTGAGATAGGTTTGTGTGAGTTTGGTCGTAAAATTATTTGTGGGAAAAGAACCCAAGAGAAGGGGTTTTGGAGCCAAGATGGGGTTTTAAATATAACAGAAAATTAAAAGGAAAAAATAATATTTCCTAAGGTCTAAGTGGATAAAACCCATAAGTCCTAGAGGGTTCCTAGGAATCCTAGGAAAAGCTATTTAAGGAAGACTTAAGATGAAGGCAAGAAAATCAAGTGAGAAGGAGATCATTTTATTAAGGAGGATAGGAGAGATGTAGACCTAAAGTAGTATGAGTTAGAGTGCCAAGTAAGTGATGCTAAAGGGAGGCCATGATCATGCACCAAGAGCAAGATCATCATGTGAGGGTTTACAAGAATGTCGCATACCTTAATGGATTTGATACAGGGAGTAGGATGGCATATTGTTGTCTCTCTTTTGGAATATTGAGCTCAATAGAGGCCACTCATGAGAATATGAGATTGTGATTTTAGTGGTGTCTCTATGTGAAGGCCACATCAAACTCTGAAATAACAAAGAGGGTTGAGACCATGTCTTGTGGTGGCTAGTAGGCCAAAAGGTCTTTGATAAATAGCAACACAAATGGAAGAGGGTATGCAAAGGAATTTATGGCCACAACAAAAGTAGTCAAAGATGTAATATTGACTAAGGTATCCCTAGTTTGAGGGTCATATAGATCTGAAGTTCATGTCAAGGTCTAGTCAAATAAATTCCCATAATCTATGGATCTATATGAGCTAGGACGAGTCTCTTATATAGGAAATAGTTGTTGTCTTTTCTATGGGTAGATAGGGTTTGTTATAAATAAATTAGAATAGAGGTATAATTCCCTAGTTAGGGAAGTTTCCTAACATGTTTATTCCATAAGGTATGCCCTTAGGATTGTGACAAATCTACTTAGAACATGAGGGGTTGTGACCCTTAGAGTGAGGTTTATCTCTGCAATATAGACCACATATCTAGAAGACGGTTTACAAAAGTATGTGTGTATATAGAAGAACCAAAGGAGGGTGGAACCTAAGTAGAAGATTGAGCAAAAGAAATGTGTCATATGAAGAATCGATTGACATGAAGAGGAGTTGATTTTGGTGAATTGTCCATAGAGTTTTGGATAGAGATTTGAAGCGGCCTATAAAAAATTAGTCAATGGATGATTAGTGGATGTAGAAATTTTGAATAATATGACACATATTCACATAGATTATCCTGATTATACACTTATAAGAGGAACATGCGTAATACATAACCTCCTCTACGTTGATCATTAATTTACAGAAGCAGAAACATTCACAGGCGCACATAGAAGCATCAATCACACATATCAACACAGTATGTTCCCGGGGAAAGCATCTCGCTAAAAACCCCACACTATCTGTATATTATATTGATTGAATCATGTAACATTACAAAGTACAATGCTTATCACAAGCAATCCAGTATCAGCTCCACCTGTTACACACAATACAGCTCAGATCTGATCTCCAAATCTATTCCACTGCTTGCCTGCCTCTCCAGCTCAATACCTGCTCAAGAACTGATGAGAATGGCTTACCAAACTCATATTTGACCTGCAAATAATCACTCACACTCTTTTGGACGTGAGCACAAGCTACAATTCTTGATATTGGCCAATTCATTGGCATACTCAATCCCTCTGATTGTGCAAATCATCATGCACAGCTATAGTCACAACTGATAGCAATCTAATCCTCTAACACCTATCCCTGCTGAACTGAACATGCACTGACATGCAACTGAGTTAACTGATGTATTATATAGTTGCATTATGAGTTAATAACTTGTGAATTAATTAATAACTAATTCACCCAACTCATCTCTAGTCTATTGATCAGTTAGACTAAATACAACTAGTTTAACAAAGCTAAACTGAACACAACTCCATCAACTGCACCTCCAGTCCACTAAACTCAACTCACTTGAGTTCTAACTGAAGTCCTGCATGCAAATATTAGTCATCCCATAGGTAACCACGTATTTCCCTCTAGGATATGCATGTACCACATCCGTAGCTCATCTTGAAGTGCTCCAAGAGAATAAGATCAAGTTTATAGTCCAAATATTATTATGAGACAATAATATTTGACTTTTCTATTTTTGACAGCCAGTCTAAAAATAGAATTTGATCACCCACACTGTGATCACTCACACTGTGGTCACCCACACTGTGGTCACCCGCACTGTGATCACCCACACTGTGATCAAAAATAGAACTTGCGCAATAATTTGCCTGCGGGCCCACTTAGTGAAGGTGACTCCTTTCCACTAAGCTCCATCATCTTGTTGCATTCTCAACAAGCATTTCTTGTTGCACACTTTTCAACACTGGATGATTTGTGACCCTATTTAATCCATCTATAAATTGTTATAAGGATGCTAAGATGAGTAGTTCAGATCTATTCATAGACTGGACAACAAATAAATTGGTACACAAGAACAGTAGCAGTCAAGTGGGCCAGCGAGTTAGCCCTAGTTCACTATATTGTAGAGGATTTATTTAGTGAGAGAATGGAAGCCTCCATAGCCATAGACTTCTCATATTGGAGAATTAGTATGGAAAAAGTGGGAAGACCAAATAACTATTCACAAATGGAGTTGTGAATAGCTGATCAAAGACTCTAAGCATTGCAAAACTTGAAGGACAAAGGAGGAAGCTAGAGGGAAAAGTTTTTTGAGCTGAGTTTAGTGACCTAAAGGACTTGAGCTTGTTGATAGATGAGGATTGAGAAGTTGCATAATGGGAGGAAAGAGGACCTTCTAGATGTGTTTAAGACACATGAACTGAAAAGGTTGTGTGGCCACCATCAGCAAGTAGGTCAAGTGTTGTCTTGTTTAGGATAGATTAGTTATCAAAGGACTAACACCAAGCCCTAGTTGTATTCCTTGTATCAGTGTGATTGCAAAGGGACATGATCCCTGGTATGGGAGCTCTAGCCTATTGTATTATAGTTTCTAATATAATGGTGGATTGTTTAAAATTTTTAAAAATTTTCATGTGCACTAGCCTATTCCCTTATGTGTCTAGATTGTGTTGTTCATTAAAGTAGATGTGTTGTGGCACTTGAGTGTGTTTGCATAAAAGATTCTAAAACCAAACCTTGATTCTAATGTGCTATGGAAATTCAAAATATGCCTTTTTCACCTAAGAACTACCTATAAGTAATCTTAGGATACTCATGTACTATCTCAACTCATCCCACTTAACAAGTTACCAATACAAGCCTCACATCCAACCCTAGCAGTAAAACAACTGAGAAACACAATTTACATCTTGAAATTCCATATCACCTCGCACATCTTAGAATTCCTTTGCACTATGTGACACTGGTTAGCATCCCATACATTCCTTGGCATGCTTTGGCACTCCCTAGCATAAACTACCACTTCATGACATGCCTTGGTACTCTAGCATGGCTTGGCACTACCTACCATATAACCATGTCACTCCCTCCTTAGCACACTTGAAACACACTGACACTCCCTATCACACACTATTATTCATTCATTTGCATGCATTTTGAACTAGTTCTCCCTTGTCTTTCCATGGCACTCCCTAACACTCCCTGACATGCATTGACACACTTTGGAACTCCATCATTCCTTGGCACTACCTAGCATACCTTTTCACTCGCTCATTATCACACCTACAACTCACTGACACTCCCTGTCACACTCTTATTCATTTATTTCCATGCATTTGAAACTAGTGCTCCCTTATGTTTCCTTGGCACTCCCAAACACTCTCTGGCATTCATTGGAACACCATGGCACGTGACACATCTTGGTATGTTTCCATGGCCTCTAGCATGACTTATCACTTCCTAACATACCTCATCGCTCCCTCCTTAGCACACTTGTAACTCACTCACACTTCATGTCACAAACTCTTATTCATTCATTTAAATGCATTAATTTTACCTAGTTCTCCCTTGTGTTTCCCTAACACTCCCTAAGACTTCTTAGCATGTGTTGGAACACCCTTGCATCTGACACACCTTGGATGCATGCTTCCCTGACACTCTAGAATGCCTTAGCACTACCTAGCATACCATTTCACTCACTCCTTAGCACACCTTGAACTCATTGACATTGCCTATCACAAACTCTTATTCATTCATTTCCATACATTTTCACCTAGTTCTCCCTTGAGTTTCCCTAGAACTCACTAACACTCCTTAGCATGCATTGGCACACCTTGGCACTTAGTATATCTTTTCATGTGCCTTTGTTAGAACTCTAGTATGCCTTGGAACTTCCTAGCATACCTTGTCACTCCCTCCTTAGCACACTTGGAACTCACTAACACTCCCTATCACACACTCTTATTCATTCATTTCCATGCAATTGAAACTAGTGCTCCCTTATGTTTCCCTGACACTCCCTAGCACTCCCTAGCATGCGTTGGAACCACACTCTAGCACCTGGCACATGTTGGAATTACTTATAACTTGGCATGTCTTGGCATGCCTAACATGCCTTGGAACCATCTAGCATGTGTTAGCACTCCTTGGAGTTCCTTGGAACACCTTCACACTCCCTAGTTGTCATTCCCTTAGTGACAACCTTACTTTTTTTGCGACTTGTGAGTCTAACCAAGTCATTAAAAAAATAGTGTTGTGCCTAGACTAGACTATCCCTTTGTTTAAAATTACTCTTTTCTAACCCCTTATCGCAATGGTAGGCTTTCCTCCTATAAGTCTTATTCTAAAATTCTCCTAACACACTTCATCCTTGGAACACCTTGAATTCACTGACACTCCCTGGCACATAGTCATATTTTTTCATTTCCATGCATTTTCACCTAGTTCTCCTGTGTGATACCCTAACACTCCCCAAAACCCCTCAAAATGCATTGACACTTTCTTGCATTTATTACCACGACTTTTCATTCCTTGGCACGCCCTGGCACTCCTTAGCTGTCATGCCCTCACAACTACCCTTAATTTGTTTTCACCTTGGGAACCCAACCAAATCCTACCTAATCTACAACAACTTGACCAAGTTACAGTTACTACAACTAGCCTATTCCTTGTTCACCTAAGAACTTCCAATAACTCATATTAGGCTACTCATGTTGAATCTAAAATCATAGAACTTAGCAAGTTATGAAGAAATGACTCACATCCAATCATAGTCATAAAACAACTTAGAAACATAGTTTACATCTTGACATTCCATAAAACCTAGCATGTCTAACAATCCCTTAGCACTATTTGGCACGTGTTAGCATCCCATACATTTCTTGGTATGCTTTGGAACTCCCTAGCACATCTTACCACTCCATGACACCTAGCACACCTAGAACTCAGTGACATTCCCCATCACCTATAACTTGGAATGTATTAGCATGTCTAACATGCCTCGGAAATTTTTATCATGTGTTAGTATTTCTTGGCATTCCCTGGAACACATTTTCACTCCCTAGCTGTCATTCCCTCATAGACAGGCTTACTTTTTTTGCTTCTTGGGAATCCAACCAAGTCATTCGCAAATCCTTTTTGTGCCCAACCCAAAGTATCCCTTTCTCTAAAAGTACTTTGTCCATGCCTTATCACAACCATAGGCTTACCTCCTGCATGTCCTATTCTGAACTTCTCGTAAAACACTTAATCCTTGGGACACCTAGAATTCATTTACAATCCTTGGCACACTCTTATTCATTCATTTCCATGAATTTTGACTAAGTTCTCTCTTGTGTTCCTTTGGCACTCCCTAACACTCCTCATCATGCATTGACACTATTTGGCATGTGTTAGCATGCCTTTTCATTCTTTGGCATGCCCTAGCACTTCTTCGCTATCATTCCCTCAGAACTAACCTTACTTTTTTTTACACTTGAAAACCCAACCAAGTCTGCCTTAACTACAACAACTTGAAAAAGTTACAGTTGCTACAACTAGACTATTCCTTGTTCACCTAAGAACTTCCTATAACTCAACTTAGGCTACTCATGTCCAATGTCAACCCATCCCACTTAACAAGAAACCATGTTAAGGTTCACATTCAACCCTATCCATAAAAAACTAAGCAACATAGTTTACATCTTCACATTCCATAGAACCTGGAACGTCTGTCAATCCCTTGGCACTATTTGGTGCATGTTATCATGCCCTGAAATCCTTGGCATGCTTTAGGACTCCCTAGCACACCCTAACACTTCCTAACATGCCCTAGCACTCTATCATGCCCTGGTACTTCTAGGATATAACCTTGTCACTCCCTCCTTAGCACACTTATAACTCGTTAACACTCCCTATCACACACTATTATATGTTCATTTCCATGAATTTTTAACTAGTTCTACCTTGTGGTTCCATATCACTCCCTATTACTCCCTCACGCACATTGGCACACCGTGGCACTTGACACATCTTGGTGTGTTGCCCACTCTAGCATTCCTTGGCACTACCTAGGATACCGTATCACTCCCTACTTAGTGAACCTAGAACTCTCTGAAACTACCTATCAAACACCCTTAATCATTCATTTACATGATTAGAAACTAGTTCTTCCTTGTGGCCATAAAACAACTAAGAAAAATAGTCTACATCTTGACATTCCATAACACCTGGCACGTCTAATAATACCTTGGCACTATGTGGCACATGTTGGCACCCCTACATTCGTTGGCATGCTTTGGTACTCCCTCACACACCCTACCACTCCCTGACATGCCCTAGCACTCTAGCATTCTTTTGCACTACCTAGCATATAAACGTTTCAATCCCTCCTTAGCACACTTGAAACTTACTGACACTCCCTCTCACACACTCTTAGTAATTCATGCCCATGCATTTTGAACTAGTTCTCCCTTGTGTTTCCATGACACTCCTTAACACTTCCTGGCATGCATTAACAAACCCTAGAACCTGGCACATCTTGTCATGTCATTGTTTCACTTTACAATTCCTTGGAACTACCTAGCATACCTCGTCACTCCCTCCTTAGCACACCTAGAACTTTCTGACACTCCCTATCACACATTCTTATTCATTCAATTCCATGCACTTGAAATTAGTGCTCGCTTGTGTTTCTCTAGCACTCCCTAACACTCCCTGGAATGCATTGGCACACCCTATCACTTTGAACATCTTGACATGTTTTCCTGGACTCTATCATGCCTTAAGACTGCCTGGAATACCTTTCCACTCTCTCCTTAGCACACCTGGAACTCATTGACACTTCCTGTCACAAATTCCTTTTCATTTATTTCCATGCATTAATTTTACCTAGTGCTCCCTTCTATTTCCATATGACTAACACTTCCTAGCATGTGTTGACACACCCTAGAACCTGGCACATTTTGGACACATGTCGCCCTGGCACTCTAACATGACTTAGTGTTGGCTAACATACCATGTCACTCCCTCCTTAACACACTTGGAACTTGCTGACACTCCCTATCACACACTCTTATTCATTCATTTCCAGGCATTTTTACCTAGTGCTCCTTTGTGTTTCCCTAGCACTCCCTAACACTCCTTAGCATGTATTGGAAAACCTTGGCACTGGGCACATCTTGGTATGCATCTCTATAACTATAGCACGCCTTGGCACTTCCTAGCATACCTTTTAACTCCCTCCTTAGCACACCTAGAACTCACTGACACTTCATTTCCATGCATTTTAAACTAGTTCTCCCTTGTGTTCCCTTGGCACTTGGACCTCACACTCCCTAGCATACATTTGTGCTACACCCTAGCACCTAGAACATCTTGGCATGCCTTAGGACATGAATTTTCTTGGCATGTCTATCATGCCTTGGAACTATCTAGCATGTTTTTGTACTTCCTAGAATTCCTTGGCATACCTTGGCACTCCCTAGCTATAATACCCTAACAGATAGGCTTACTTTTTTTGCGACTTGGGAACCCCACCAAGTCATTGGAAAAACAATGTTATGCCTAACCCAAAGTCTCCCTTTTTATGAAAAATATTTTTTAAACCCATTATTGTAACCAAATTCTTGCCTCAAACAAGTCCTATTTTGAACTTCTCCTAGCACACTTTATCCTTGAGACACTTGGAATTCATTGACACTCCTTGGCACACACTCTTATTCGTTCAATTCCATGCATTTTGGCCTAGTTTTCCCTTGTGATGTTTTCGTACTCCCTAACACTCTTAAACATGCATTGACACTGTCTAACATGTGCTAGCATGCCTTTTCCTTCCTTGGCATGCCCTAGCACTCCTTAGCTATCATGCCCTAACAATTATCCTTAATTTGTTTGGGACTTAGGAACTCAACCAAGTCTTGCATCGACTACAATAGCCTGACCAAGCTACGGTTACTACAACTAGACTATGTTTTGTTCACATAATAACTAAATATAAATCATCTTAGGCTAATCATGTCCAATTTCAACTTATCCCACTTAACACGTTACAAGTTACCAAGTCAAGCTTCCTGTCCAACTGTGGTGATAAAAGAACTAAGAAACATAGTTTAGAACTTAACATTCAATAGCATGTAGCATGTCTAAAAATCCCTTGACATTATGTGGCATGTGGCAGCACCCCATGCATTCCTTGGCATGCTTTGGCATTTCCTCACACACACTACCACTCGTTGACATGGACTAGCACTCTAGCATTTTTTGACACTGCCTACCATATAACCTTGCCACTCCCTCCTTACCACACCCAAAACTCACTGAGACTCCTTATCACACACTCTTATTCATTCATTTTCATGAATTTTGAACTAGTTCTCCCTTGTGTTTCCATGGCACTTCCTAACACTCCCTGACATGCATTGACACACCCTGGCACCTAGTACATCTTGGCATGCCTCCCAGGCACTCTATCATTCCTTGGAACTACCTAGCATGCCTTGTCACTCCCTCCTTAGCACACTTAGATCTTTCTAACACTCTCTGTCACACACACTTATTCATTCATTTCCATGCATTTTAAACTAGTGTTCCCTTGTGTTTCCCTGACACTCCCTAATGCTCCCTGACATGCATTGGAACACCCTAGCACTTGGCACATATTGGCATGTTTCCCTAGCCTATAGGATGCCTTAAGACTTCCTAGCATACCTTGTCACACCTCCTTAGCACACCTAGAACTCACAGATACTTCCCGTCACAAACTCTTATTCATTTGTATGACTTAATTTGACCTAGTTCTCCCTTGTGCTTCCCTAGAACTCCCTAACGATTCCTAGCACGTGTTAGCACACCCTAGAACCTGGAACATCTTGGCTGCATGTTTCTATGGAACTCTAGCATGCCTTAGCACTAAATAATAAAACTTTGCAAAGTCTTGGTGAATCTTTTACTAAGTTATAAGACATTGTGAAGTCTTGGTGAATTTTTTGATAAAGTATAAAACCATATATGATAATAGGAAAACATATTCATTAAGTTGTAGTACACTAAATTACATGTTCAAAAAAAGAAACATAATTTTTTCTTCTTAAGGTGGGCTAGCTGTTTTGTTTGAGTTAATTATAGTAAACATGTTATCAAATGTGTTTGTATAGGATTGGGATTCGAACACGGGTTTCAACTGTAACTATAGCAACATGGGTCTAAATCATGATACATTTTTGAAATTTGACCTTACCTTTGTTTCGTATTTCGAACAGAACATTAGAGTTGAATTACCTATCTGTTGGGACCTTGTAGGAGAATTCATTCCATGGCAGCAGTATAATCAAATGTTGGTGGAGATAAGAGTAGGTTGACTCCTCCCACAAAAAGACCTACTCTCTTAAGGGAAAAACTATAGTCAACTATCTAAAGAGGGAGCTTGAGTCGCTATGGCTGGTGAAGACAATATTTCCCATCAAGCCAAATTATGTGTAGATTATCAACCTGAACATTTCTTATCATAATTTCTTTTGTTATCCTCTACAAAGCCCAACTCTATGGCAAAATTATGACCCTTTTATCAATCCACCTCATCTCTAAGTCATCAAGCCAGAATATCTTCCACCAAAGGCATCCCAACATCAATGGAGATATTTCTGATTGTGTCAATCATGACACCTTGTGATTTTTCTATTTTTGGAAATATTGCATTTCAATAATATAATCAAGTCAGTTATGTTTTAGTTAGGACAGTTGTGCAAGTAGCACTTTCGCACCATTTTGTTGTTATTAAATCATTAGAGGCTTAAAAAGGAATATTTTGTAAGGGGTAATCATCCATGAGACCCTTTAGCACTGTTGATGAAGTAATTTTGAAAGGTACAAAATTTTTGTTTCAAGGTGTTATTTGTATTGTGAATAGAAAAAGAACCAAAGATGTATGCTCTATTGGTGGATTAATAAAGAATTTATGGTGATTCTAATTTTAGGAAGTTGTATTATGTAATATCTCCTTTTTTTACTCAATTATTATTTTTTCTTCTTAGATGACATGTAGTAGTAGCTACTGGATTTAGTCTTAGAAGCATGGATTCATCTATGTTTAATTATGATTAAACATTCCTGTGATAAATGAGATATAATTTCCTTGATAAGTACTCCATGTTCTCTGAAATTCATTTTAATTTTCTCACCCTTCATTTTCCCATTAAATATTGATGCATAGGATTATGTGATAAGCCCTGCACATTAAATTCATTTTCCTCATGGTCTTCTTCCATGTATGCTACAATGATCAAATGAACTATGTTCTTCTGTAATTTAGCCACTAGAGCCTAATATTAAGTCCTCTTTAAAGTTTTTTTGTTAATAAGTAACTTCACCTTGGAAGAGATATCTGGACCATTTACCAATTCATAATTTGTTTTGAATGTCTACTATTAATGGAAAGATCCTACAAACATTCTAAGATGTCCTAAGCACTGCCCTCTCTCAACTCGAAGGTTGTCTCTAGGAGTTACAGCATATATGATGCTTATGGTGTTTCCCTTGAGATGCCCTTGATGCTCCTGAGTTATGGATTGGAATCTTGATGATGTCTAAAGGTGATGAAGAGGATGTCATGATGTATCAAGTTCCCCTCTATATTTGATCTTTATGATCGATGCCACTTGATACAGTTTCTGCACTCATGAGTTCGTTCTTGCACTTATGGTGAATACATCATGTATAAGATCAACAACAGGTTGTAGAGATAGTTTTGAGGCTTTTCATGGCTTGGACAAGATTTACAGATGCTAGATATGCTGACCAAGAAGTTGGAGGAAATTATGAATTAAGCGTTTTGTGTTTTCCTTGATCCTCTACCCTAGTCGCTCCCTTGCAGGCTTGTCCATGCAACTGAGAGATCCTGTCGCTGGCAACGAGGATTATCCATACGACTACAATCGAAAATCAACATTTTTGTGCTAGAATTTGTGTCTGTAAGACAATATTTCGTGCATTCCTTGTGCATCTCAGATGATTTAAATATTTTTATGATATTTCTTGTTCAGGAATTTTCATAAAAGTTTCTAATTGACTAAATAAAGATGTCAGAATGAATTTTTAACCATGAATTCCTTAATGGAGTGAGTGCTGTAAAGAGTGGCACAAATTTTTTAAAAAAAGGAGAAGATTGACCATTGTGGAAGTGGAATGAGAAAAATTTTGTGTAGAGAATAGAGGTCAACCTCCTAAAGAGGATAATGATATAGAGGTCAAATCTATAATATGTGCACACACAAAAATAATCTATTGGGATTAGAAAATAGCGAGGTGCATGGAGAGGCTAGTTTTCACTGATTGTAAAGGAAAATTTTATTCTACAACCAAAGATAGAGTTTGTAGAGTCTATTGTAGAGGTTATGTAGAGTGTATGGAGAACATGGATCAAAGTTGTTTGAGCAAATTATCGTTTTATGGTCATCTCACTAGTATTTGTGTTTGCAAGGATTATTTTTTGTCGTACCTGTATGTGAGAAGGTTGTCATGATTTGTTCCAAGGTTTTGAGTCTGTTTATATGTTTTTCTGTGAACTCAATATGTTGATTATTGAATGTGTTGGATTAATATGTGTTTGATGTGTAGAGGTGTTGTTGTTGGTTGATTGTCAATACTTGAGTTTTTTATTGTTTGAGTCAATGCTCGAGAATTGGTTTGACGAGTTGATGTTGATGAATTGATTGAAGTTGATATGCATAGATTGTGGCACAAGTGGCCAATGTGTTGATTTTTTTAATTTGGAAGTTGTTGTTTCCTTTCCAACGGTTCTAGTTTTAAATATTCTGAAATGATGCCCTAGATGATCAAAAAATTGAGGTCACTTGGTGAAGAAGGGATGGGTGTTCCTTGTCAGTTGTGGTTAGTAGCTTCAGTTGTGGAAGTAGCATTCTCATATTCCAATGGGTGTTGGGTGAGTTTTGTTGGGGGTAGAGGCTTTCAGTGGATGGGTGTTCACAAAGTCGATTTAGTGTCATACACTTCCTTTCTTGACATAGCCATCTACGATGATGTAAAATGATTTTTTTGATTAATAAAATTTGAAGTAGAGAAGCAACAACAACAAAGGGTAGTTTTTGATTTGGAGGGGGTTTTCTACCAGAGATCCTTCTTTCCATTATACATGAATATGTGATTATTTTGTTTTTCTTTTGTTGAAGATAAAATTTTAATTACTAACATATGACTGCGTGAGTTAAAATTGTGAAAAACATCTAATGAGACATCACTACTAATTCACCCCTCCCTCTCTCAGTTGTGATCTGGTATCCAATAAATACCAACCAGTTCACTCTCAAGAAAGTGAAATAAATTTTTCCCCAATCGGTAAACAATGCCTTCAATTCATTACATTAACACCTCATTAACTACTTTAGGGATATACGCTTCTACCTCTAATGCAATGAGGACTATTTTCTACTTGGGCAGGGGCTTTTGATATGCATCTTATCATGATTATAGTGTGCATTAAGCACTTATATTGTAGTGATCTAATATGTGAGAAGTATCCATTCATCACCACATTTAATACAACAACAACATAAGTTAAATCTTCACCACATTAATGAATCTTGATGAGTAGATATTCCATGTGACACTTTTGACAAATCAAAACTTCTTGAATTGTGCCTCCTTAACTCCACATCATCGAACTTAGGCAACAGAATATCATAATTGAAAACCTCAATGTGTTTACGATAGAAATTTTCCATAATCACAAACCTCATCCTAACCTTGAACACAACTCCACAAGATGAAAAATAAATTCTTGTCATAATAAAGAACCCAAATCACAATTTGTTCCTCACTACTAGATTGTGCTTATGATGGGGTTAGCCCATATATTTAATGGAAAAAAATCTACTCAAACATGGGATGTTGTCACTCAGATTGTGTAATATTCAATTGAGGCTCGACACCCCTTAAGATAGTATAACTCTCATAACTGGAACCCACATCAACCTTCCCATAATATTTGAATTAAATACCTAATAAAAACTAAACTCTATATAAACCACCTTCTTTACAAGTTAACATTACAAATTAATAAATCACATGTAATTTTTTTTTGCATAAATGTTAAAAAGTGAAATTGTAAATTTTTTAAAAAGTGGACAGTTACATGTGATAGGTTTTCCACTATTAAAAAAATATAAAAAAATGTGATATCTTGCTTTCACAAATATTCAAATAAACTACCTTTGAAGAAAATTTAAATTTTTGCATTGCAATTTTTCAAACTCATCATTCTAATTGATGATTTCAAAGATCCTACATTATCCCTCCACCTTGTTACTGAATAGAATTGTCAGGAATTCACCCTTGGCTTTGAGGAAAATGAAGGGGAATATGAAAATCCAACTAGTTATAACTAAGATAATGAAATCAAATTCCACCAATATATCATCAACTATCAGAATTTCCCCCAAACCTAAGGGATTCTAAAGGAAGGGATCGAGCCCAGGAACTCAATTTTTCCTAGATCAAGATGATGAAGATCCATAGTGATGCAATGGAGACTCTGTTTTGAGACAAGGTGCCTCTGCGAATGATAATCAAATACCCACTACTAAATCCCACTGTCAAACTTGAGGTCAAGGGATTAATTTCAATGATATTGAATATTTTTCCACTGATGACAATTTTTCAGAGGTTAGGTCAAATTAACCCTCAAGCAAGAGAAATTTTCTATTTCAACAACTATTTTGAATTAATAACTCTAATTTCATAAAATTCACAACTATTTATGTGTCTAATAATGTATATAACATATTATAATGTTCTTACACCATTCACCTTTATATAAAGAAAAGGAAAATTATGTATTATAGGTTAGAGAGATTCACTTTTCGTTATCCTTTTACAATGCTTATCTCAAGTTATCATTACTTCTATTTCTGGGAAAAATTAGCATTTTATGAGCATGCTGATATCTTAAGACAAAACTTAGTAATATCGAGCACACAAGACTATCATCTTTAGATAAGTTCGATGACTGTGGAATATGGTTTATTCCATTGCACTTACATTACTATAATTTGTCTTGAAATACTGGGAAAAAGAATCAAAATAAATTCTTTTTTATTTTCTTACTTTGTATGCATATATGATTTGGTGATAAACATGAATTGGAATGTTGTATTTATTTTAAAAGGTATTTTCATTCTTTTCCAACCATATTTCCCACACCATTATACAAGACAATGTTTAATGGCTTGGAATAGGCCTATCCTTATGCAACTTTTCCCAGTCATTGTGCAATGTGATTTCTTCCAATTTGCCTTTATTATCAACTAATTTTAAAGCCTCTTTAGTGTGCACTACAAAATAAATGATCAATGGACTCATCTTCATTTTTTCACAAGATGCACCACCTTGGACCCTGCCAAGGTCTTGTGAAATTATCCTAGGTTCGAATATTAATGGACAAGGCCAACTATAAGAATATCTTTGCTTTGAGTAGCCTTTTGAGTTTCCATACTTCTTTCCACCACCACAATTTTCTACTTCACTTTCTGTCACAAAATCCTTATTCCCTATTTTTTTTGCATATACCCCTGCATATTTGTTTTTATACCATACAATTTCATCTACCTCTCTATTCATTCTATGAGAACTATTATTGGGATTCTAAATATGATGTTTCCCTCCTTTGCTCACACTCCTTTGATATCTAAATGAGCTTCGACTTCCACCCTTGATTCCTATTTGAGGTTGTTTTAGGATTGGTTGCCTCTGCTAAACATTGGATCTTCTTATTTTCTAGTTTAGTTTTCATGGCTTCTAACAGCTTGTAAGTCCCCCCTACAATGATCTCCTCATATCCTAAATAGTGAATCATTTTACTTGTCTATTCAATTTTCAAGGTTTCTGAAAACTTATAGGTTCCTTTTCCAAGGATCTCCTCCTATCCTAATCTTGTCTTTTTGGCCAATCCTCAAAATCAACCATCTTCCTACCATTGACTAAAGTATTCCAAATAATTGATCCACATGCAAAAAAAAAATCTTCATTCCTTATCAAATCTTTTACCATTGTAGGCGCACTATATTTTTAAATCATTAATTTCTCCAACAACCCTTCTATTTTCAAAATTCTCCTTCAGCTCTTTCTTGTTAGGGATTTTCCTAATGAATGCATATCTTTTATGCTACACCCTCTTTTATCTTTAGGTTATTCCATTCTTTTCCATTTTTCCAACATTACGCCTTAGGGATACGGTCGGGTGGAAGGTACTCTGTATAAGACCCTTTCTAGCTGCTGCTCATACAACATTTGAAGGGAGGTCACACTGTTGAGATACCTCATGACTTTTGTTTATACTACCGGGCACAGACAGTCGCTCCGCATCGATTGAACATCCAGCCAACTAGCTAGTAAGTAGGGCAGATCAAACTGCAGTGATCAGCAGGCATTGAGCACCTATCCGTTTCAGTCATATTCTTACGCATCCTTATGGTCGAGCGATAAATCCCTGCTGATTCAACTTGCTGCTTGACGAAGGTAGGTCTCTTGCTTTCTCGATCTTTACATCCCTGCAGATGAAGAGGAACTTGACACGGGTTTGCTTGCTTTCTCATTGCTCCCCATGTTCCCCACCGGAAGAGAGATGACCCGCGCCATACGCAGAAAGGGCGGAGAACACTTTGAAATGGTGATAGACATCCCTAAAGGCATATGCAGGTAGCTATGACACATTCAAGCATCTATACTATGGAGGTAGCCGGAAGAGACAAAACAGTTGAAGGCACAACAGCAGAAGGAATTCAATGATTAGCCAAAAAGGAGCTTATAAACTTGTGCACGCGTAGAGAATAGGAAAAGAAAGTGGGATAAACTGGCTTAGCCAAACACCTGGAGCTGCTAAACATCATTGGTTGACCCTACCTCCTAAGACAATGGCTTGACCCTTCGAATCCCCGGAGGGGGCACTAAGGAGCCTTCCTGGCTTAGACACACAACAGCTACTCTCACTTGAACCATGGCTAAACACAGGGTAGCTAACGAACATGGGTTACCCAAACAATAGCTACTCTCACTGGCACAGCTAAACCTACCAAGTAGCTACTGAACCATGGCTTGGATAACTAACCACCCTCTCAGCTCTCTTACCTGCCCCACTCTATATTCTTTCCTTTTTTATTTTTCCTATCCACCAAAAACCTAAGCATTTATTTGTTATTTTTTCTAGCATTCTCTTTTGAATGCAAACCAATGAATGTGAATATTAATTCTCTTCAGTATTCCTTTATAATGCGTGATTCACATATCAGTTGTATAAATTGAGAATTCTCTTAAATGGGAGATCTATGTAAATGATCCACAACAAGTCTTTCTGTGGATGACTATTTTGTGATTGGACATCAGTTGCAGTGAAAAACACACAACATGGACTATTTTGTGATTGGAAAACAGTTGCATCCAAAAGCACACAAGGTTTTGTGCTACAGAATTTGTATATATAACACCTATGATTGACATAATTGTGTAGGTTGCATTATACTGAATATTGCATGAATGCGTGGTAGAAGTCCTAACAAAGTTTATAATTGTAGTTGCCAAAACCTAAGCTTATACATTAGAAGTTAGAATTGTAGCTTTAATACATGGATTATTAATTAGCAAGATAATAGTTTTTACCATCTGAATGTGCTAACCATTAAGTGATCAGCAAGGTAATAGTTTTGACTATGTGAATGTGATAAGCATTAAGAGTAACACAAAGTCTTGCTAGTATGGTCAATTGTATAGGATTTATGCTTGTAACTATTTACTTTTTATCTCCTTATGAGTGCGACATTGTATTAGCTTAACCTACCAATTCTCAGTCATGTGATCAATGTTACTAGTTTAGATCCATTTTAACCTTAGATCCATCAATTACTGAGAAGGATCAAACTGCTAGAGTTGTAGACCTTTTTACTGATGCAAAGTCTTATAAAAATATATTGTAAACTAGATATTACAACATATTTCAACATAATGAATATATGAGTACATACCATAAACGCATCACATGTTCATACAACACGTACTATCTGATTCTCACAAGCTAGGAGATTCAAGCTATGTCCAAACCCTAGCTATGGCATCCATCATTAATAAGAAAACCTAACCAACAATATAAAATCTAAGGTTTTGATGGATCTCAACTGATTATAAAAATATATTTTACACTATATATTACAACATAAGGAATATATGAGTATATACCATCAACTTATCACAAGTTTATACAAAATGTATTATCTGGTTCTCACAATATAGGAGATTCCAACTATGTCCAAACCCTATCTATGGAATCCATCATTAACAAGAAACCTTATCCAACAATCATGACCTAGAAAATCATCACACAAATCCACTCTTGACCCCTTTAAAGTATCAACAACAAGCTAGCATCAATGCTAAGAAGTCTACCCTTGATCTCCCCACGTGTACCACAAAAATATTCTCAGATATTCTCTAAGAGTGCATCATGCAAGCTCTTGCTATATTTTCACACATGTAGCACTCATGTCTTACTCTAGGGTTTAAATTACTTAAACCACTAGCCTTCGTGTGTCTGACAAGTGCAAAGGCTCCAAGATAAAGGCTAGTGTTATCCTTACAAACTTTTTTCCATACTAGGGTTTTCATCCCACAAGCCATAGGTATTCTTATCTTGCATCACACAAGCACCAAAACCTTTAGAGATGTTATAATGGAATTTTAGGAGTACAAAAACATAGTTCTAAAGTCCTCTTGAAGCTAATAATCACACCAAGCTCCAAAATGCCTCTACTCTAGCACCCCATTTTCTTGATCTAGGGTTTACATCACAAAATTTGGTTCTATCTCACTATAATACTTTTCCAAGTCAGTTGAAAATATGGAATAATAAGTACATCAATAATTAGTAATGACAAAGACTCTCTCCTGCCTTCATATATAATAGGTGAGAGAGCCCAATGTAAACCATGGACTAGGTCCACACAAGTCACACAAAAATAACCCTAGACTTAAGTCAACAAGGGACCACATGTGGATTTCTTTACAATACAAGGATGGCAAGTGTCACACTTGGGTTTTACCCAACCCCAAGGTGGTGCACCCTCAAAGCATGATGCCCCTTGAGTCAAACACCCCTCTTCCAATATGGTATGTTATCTAATGATCACTCTTATAAGGTGGTTCATTCTCCTAGTATCCTCACATAAGGTGCTCCTCTCCTAGCTGCATGCCACATGTATTTTTGTGCCCAATGCTCCTCAACACATCTCCTAAGGTAGTTACTTGTACCAATTCTTCTCCTCAACTTGTGTCTTTGGGTTCCAATAGACCTTCATGGAGTACACTCCTCAACCCAAGCATCCCAAAGTCAAGCTATAAAACCTCCAAGGTATATGCCACATGGTCCCATCCTCCTAGGGCTAAGTTCCTTCACATTCCTAACATCCATACTCCTAGTGGGTACCTCTCCTAATCAAGCAAGTTTCTCCCCCATTGTGTGCACACAATGATTATGTCACATAGAATAAGAACCTCCTAGGTAAATGTGTTATACTGGAACTCTCTCTACGGTCAAGCATTTACTCAAAATGATCCACCCATATGTCCATTACACATGAGGATACAAAGCACTATCTTAGATAGGTGAAAACACTTTTGGAGTAATCCCAAAAGCGAACATATTCCAACAGAAATGTTTCCATTTCTCAAAAAAATGTTTCTTGATTAAAACATGAAAATGGGCACTAGAAATGGTGTTTTTAGGATTTTTCTTTTCATTATGTTTGTTTTTTATAATTGGTGTTTCTATCACATTTTTTACTGGTCATTCTTAGAGGCCAAAACATGGAAGAAATGATCAATAACATTGCTATCTTTTTATCAAGAATGTGTTTCTCAACTAAAATGTAAAAAAAGCACTAGAAATGGCACTTCTAATTCCATTTATGTTTCAATCAAATTTCTTGTAGAAACAACCCACTTGTGTTGTTTTTGGGAAAAATAAAATTGTACCCTTACGTGAGTTGACAATAGAAATATCACCTATCTTTTATTCTATTCAAAGTGATTTTGATTATATATTAACTTCTTTGGTAGGTTCTATTTTGTTATTATTATTTTTTTGAATATAGTCCTGAATTGGAGGTTTGCAATTTTAATGTTGTTATATCGTGTTGAGTAGAAAATGGTTTCTAGTTTCAGAAAACTTTGGGTTTATGTTGATTCCAATGAAAGTGATTGTGCAAAATGTTCGACATGCAACATGCTTTCTTGTGCTATATTTTGGACCACCATTTCAGCAGTGGAATCATCAAACCGGGTGCTGATCTAAAATTCTAGAGACATGGTAGATATGTTGAAATATTAATGATAGCACCATTATAAATTTATTGAAAAGGAATAATTACATTAAACTTTTCCAATATATTTATTTGTAAAAAAAATGATATCTGTTTTAATTTCATCTATTTTAATCGATGGATTTTGCATCCAATCATTCTGTGAATCTAAGGAAGAATTCCATTATGTTATTCTAGAAAGTATCAAGGCACCTACAATCTCAAATTCAAGCCATATCCACAAGTCAACCCGTTCCTAAGATTTTGTCTCACCCCAAGAAAAATATATCAAATCTGAAACCCATTATTCTAGAAGTAATGGCCCAATAGATCTTCTTACCAGTTCTCAAGCCAATTGAATTGACATGTTGTAGTAGCTACAACCACCCTCCAAAATTTTTCCTTAGCCTATTTTGGAGCCTCCCCTACTAACCTTACACAACACTTTGTCTTGCTTCATCAAGTACTCAATCTTCAATGCGTTCCTTACATAAAGGCATCCTCTCAATCACAGTTGATC
Source organism: Pinus tabuliformis (assembly GCA_031772625.1). NCBI lineage: Eukaryota > Viridiplantae > Streptophyta > Pinopsida > Pinales > Pinaceae > Pinus > Pinus tabuliformis. The sequence goes on from CM062804.1 coordinate 1,013,576,161, forward strand.
CATTTTCCTCATAGGCTACTCATCCAGACTTAGTCCAGTTGTAGGTTGAGCAGCTTCCTAGTGAAATTTGTACATTTCTGGAGGGAAACCAGCCTTCCCTCCAGGAGTTGAGAAATTCCCTCTGACAAATTGCTAGGCTCCATGATTGTGCAATCCTGCCAGCCAACCCTCCCAAAAGGATTTACGGAATTTTTCCCATCAACAGGCTATTTAGCCCAGGATTTGCACAATTTTTCCCATCAACAAGCTGTTCAACCCAGGATTTGTGCAAACGTGGGTAGAATTCAACTACTGGGCCCAGAAATTGCACAATCCCGTTGGGCATTCAGCCCAGCTTACAGTCAGAAATGCAAATTTTTATCTAGCAGTCGAGCAGTTGCTTGCATGTGCAGCTAAGTTGACAAGTTCCCTCCGGGACCGAGCAAAACAAACTTGCATGCATAGGCTCCTTCTCCCTGGGCAGCATGCAAATGCATCCCTTGTTTTAGGGATCTATGTTTAACAGTTGGAGATTTATGCAAGGAAGAATTCGGAAACCTCCCTCCAAGTGTCGCTTCACCTAGATTTGTGGCATGTGCGTCACAACCTCGATGTTATCAAAACTCATCAACCGGATGCTGCAGAGCTCATTCCTCACATCAACCTTGAAGCTTTGACATCCCACATCACATCTAGGAGAAATCGACACGTTCAACTCAGCTATTTTGGGGTAAGCTCGCTTCCCATGCCTTGTGCTGCATTTTTGTCACTTTTTGTGTATTTGCTTGTGTGAGTGTTGTTTGCCTGATTTCATTGAATGCATGTTGTCATTTACATGTATTCTAACTTTTCCTAGGTTTGTTTCAATTTTCGTTGCTATGTCAGTGCTGTTACATGCATGAAACTATTTTGCACGGACGTTTGCCCAACTGGCAAACTGCCTCACCCACATGCATGTTGATATGTTTACTCAATCTTCCATTCATGTTTTGCATGCATTGTTTATCACTTTTTCTATCACTTAATGTTGTTGTGCATTTCATTGACTTACTTGCTTTTAGTTTCCTATCGGTAAGTCGAGCCAGCCTTGGCCCAGTATCTACCTTCACCAAGGTTGCATTGCGCTATATCTAGAAGGAAGGTTCACCTTCCTCTCCAGATTTTTGCATTCTGGCCTAGCATTGGCCTCCTAGACTAAATTGTGCATTTCTAGAGGTCAGTGGCTTCTTGGTCAAAAAATTTGCGCAAATCTGTCCCTGAGCCAATAGTGCTTCCTAGCTGGAATCACTCATTGCGCAATCCTAGTAGCCAACTGCCCAACTGGACTGTGCATTGTGTAGAAATTCTGAATAATATGACACTTATTCACAGACATTATCCTGATTATACACTATTGCGGAATACATGCACAATATATAACGTCCTCTACGTTGATCATCAATTTAGCAGCATCAAAAACAATGAAACATCAATCACATGTACACATTAACACATTATGTAACCTGGGGAAAGCTTACAGTTGAAAACCCCACACTATCTGTATATTAATGATTAAGAACATGTAACAATACATAGTACAATACTCCTCACAAGTACTTAGTACTATCTCCAGCTGTTACACACAAAACTAGCTCAGATCCGAACAAGTCACAGGTTCAAATCTCCTCCGCTGCTTTGCCTGCCTCCACTGCACAATGCTTGAGAATCACTCACCCTGGAAATCACGAGAGCATAGGCTATAATACTGGGCATATTGGTCCACACTATGTAGTTTTCATTGGCATTACTCAATCCCTTTGATTGTGCAAGATCTCATGCACAACTATAGTCACAACTGATAGCAATCTCAACCTCTAACACCTGTCTCCACTGAACTGTACATGCACTGACATGCAACTGAGTTAACTGATGTATTCTTTAGTTGCATTATGAGTTAATAATTAGTTCACACAACTCATCATTAGTCTATTTGCAGTTAGACTAATTACAACTAGTTCAACCAAGTCAAACTGAACACAACTCCATCAACTCCACATCCAACTCCACCAAACTCAACCACATGAGTTCTAACTGAAGTCCTGAATGCAATAGCTCAACTGACCCATAAGAAAAGCGTATTCCTTCTGACAGCTGCATGTGCCACATCTGTAGCTCAAACTAAAGTGCTCCAAGAGGATAAGACAAAGTTTATAGTCTAAATATTATTATGAGACAATAATATTTGACTTTTCTATTTTTAGCCTGGCAGTCTATAAATAGACTTTGATCACTCCGCTGTGAACAAGAAATAGAAGTCCATTTATTTTTCCCAACATGACCAACCATCCATAAACAGCATCCTACAACTCATAGACCATGATCAATATGTCTAAAAATAGACATAGTCTAAAAATAGACTTTGCGCCATAATTTGCCTGTGGGCCCACTTAGTGAAGGCGACTCCTTTCCACTAAGCTCCATCATCTTGTTGCATTCTCAACACTCCCTCTCAACAAGATATGGATTATTAGCAACCCCTATCCTACCTCAGTGGTATTTTAATTTGCTCCTGGTGAGCGCCTTCGTCAAGATATCAGCATCCTGATCCTCCATTGGAATGTATGAAAGTAACATGATTCTACACTGCACACGATCTCTCATATGATGGTACTTGATGTCAATGTGCTTAGATCTATCATGAAATATAGGATTAGCCGAGAGTTTAATGCAACTCTGGTTATCACAGTAAATCATAGTAGGCTCCAAGTGAGAACCGAACAAACCGACCAGGATCTTCCTCATCCATATAGCCTCGCTTGCAGCCAAACTTGTTGCCATATACTCGGCCTCTGCTGAACTGAGTGCCACGGATCTCTGCTTCCTGCTGTACCAAGAAACTATTGTCGACCCAATACTGAAGACCCCTCCTGATGTGCTCTTTTTGTCTGTTGGGCTCCCTGCCCAATCTGCATCCGTGAAGCCACATAGGTTCACCTCATCCTCCTGTTTGTAGCACAATCCATATCTCAATGTGCCTCTCAAATAATGTAATACATGCTTGCCTGCCTTCCAGAAGAGATTGGTTGGCTTAACCATAGCTTGTGAAAGCTGGTTAATAGCATAGCATATATCGGGTCGTGTATTGACCAGATACATAAGCGACCCCACCAATTGTCGATAAACAGTGGCATCCACTTCTTTTGCCTAAGTGGCATCCTCCTTCCTCCAACCTCCAGGAAGAGGAGTATCAACAGGCTTGCATCCATGCATGTTGAACTTCTCCAGTATCTCTCGAGCATACTTACCCTGAGAAACAAATAGTTCATCATTGTGCTGCCAAATTTCCAATCCCAGGAAATAATGAAGGAGGCCCAAGTCCTTCATTTCAAACTCCTTAGCAAGATCATCCTTGCATGAAAGTATCAACAGCTCATCACCCGTTAGAATCAAATCATCTACATAAAGTAAAAAGATAAGCAACTTACCCTCCACCACAATCTAGTATAGGTTAGGATCGGCCTCGCTCTTGGAGAATCCAAGTCCGGTGAAATAGATGTCTATCCGTGTGTACCAAGCACGTGGTGCTTGTTTCAACCCATACAACGCTCTCTTGAGCCTGCACACATGCGACTTGCTACAGAATATCTCGAAACCTTCAGGCTGCTCAATGTACACCTCCTCCTCAATGACTCCATTGAGGAACACAATCTTCACATCCATCTGATGAATGTGCCATCCCATCTGCGCTGAGAGAGCAAGAATCGTCCGTATGGAAGAATACCTTGCGACAGGTGCAAAGGTCTCCTCATAATCAATCCCCTCTATCTATGAAAAGCCTCGGGAAACAAACCTTGCCTTGTACTTCTCCACACTTCCGTAAGCTGCCTACTTAACTTTGTAGATCCATCTCAAACCCACCATTGATTTCCCTTCCGATCTAGGAACAATCTCCCATGCATTGTTTCTGACAATCAATTCATACTCTTCCACCATGGCGTCTACCCATGCGGGATCCTCCACAGCTTCCTCGAAAGAGGATGGCTCAGTCGCAACACATTTGCTAATAAGAGCCATGTATCTAGTGTACCGATCAGGTGACTATCTCTGCCTGCATTGGGTTGTAGGTGGTCCTACAACTTTCTCTGCATCTTGAGCCAGTCGCTCAGCTTCTGTCAAGCACTTTCGCCCTCTGATGGTTTGCGCTGCATGAGTGGTCTCCTCCACTCCATGAACTTCATCCTATGGCTGATCCACGTCCTGAAGCTCATCCTTAGGAGCTAATAGCTCCTCATCTGCATGCAAGTGTGGCTCCATCTCAATTGAACACTTCATGGCTTTCTCCTTCTGAAATTTTATATCCTGTTGCACAACAGTCTTACCACTGTCTAGCAAATACACACAATAGTTGTGGGGTGTATCAGTGTACCCCACAAATATCCCAACCTCTGCGGTCAGCTCCAACTTCTTCCTAGCATCCTTCGTCACATGCATGTAAACATTAGCACCAAAAATCCTCAAATGAGAAATATCAGGCTTCTTACCAGAATAAGCCTCCTCGGGTGTACTCATGCCAAGTATCCTATGAGGACAACAGTTCTGCACATAAACTGTTGTATTACATGCTTCTGCCCACAAGTAAAGGGGTAGGCCCTGATCATGCAACATCGCCCGTGCAGCACCCACGATCGTTCTATTCTTCCACTCAGCAACCCCGTTCTGTTGTGGGTTATGAGGAGCTATGAGCTCTCTTCGAATCCCTTCTGCCTTGCAGAAATCCTTAAACTCGCAAAAGATGTATTCACCACCATTATTGCTCCTAAGATCCTTCACCTTCTTCCCTGACTCCTTCTCGACTAGTAATTGAACTCACAGAACTTTGAGTATGTCTCGCTCTTCTTCTGCATGAAGAAGATCCAGCACTTACGAGAGAAATCATCAACAAAAATCACATAATACCTGTGTTTTGTTGTCGAAGCTACTGAGAAAGGTCCACACACGTTTGTGTGAATTCTCTCAAGGATCATTGTGGCATGACTATCCTTCTCGTGAAAGGTGGCTTTCACAAACTTTCCGAAAGTACACCCCTTGCACTAATCTAATTGCGCAAGAGTGCCTTTAGGAAGCCTTGTAGTGATCTGCTGCAGTATCTTCAAGGCTCCATGGTGAAGGTGACCCAATCTCCTATGCCACAGCTCGCCATCATCCCGGCTCACCAATCCTTCTGCCTTGCATGCCATTGTTGCACAACCATCTACATGCAACTGATAAAGGTTCCTCACTCGAACCCCTATCTTCTGGGTTTCTCCAGTTGTCTTACTGTGCAGGAAAGCTTTTCCCTCGCTGAAAACAATATCATATCCCTTGTCTAATAACATCACCACAAAGATAAGGTTCTTCTTCAATCCTGGAACATGCATCACTTTCTTCAATGCAAAGGGTTTACCAGACTCCCTCTCAAAGGAAATGGTACCGATACTGGTCGCACTGTATCTACCATCATCGCCCATCTCGATGTGCACTCCAAGATCTTTCTTCTCCAGATTATAAAACAAATCTCGATCTCCTGTCATGTCAAAAGACGCACCACTATCCAAGAACCATACTGATCCCATCACACTTGAAACCAAGCATGCGATCAATGAAAAATCAAGCTCAAACTGCGAGGCTAGAGCCTCCCCTGCTGCAGATCCAACAGCTTGCTTGTTCTTCTTCTTCTGCGGACAATTAGTGGCATAGTGTCCGTGTTGGTGATAGTGAAAACACTTCACCTTGGACATGTCCTGCTTCTTGCCTTTCACACCAAACTGAGAAGCTTTCTTGCCCTTCCCCTTCTTTGCTTTGGCAGCCAAAGCGCAATTTTCTTCATCAGTTCCCTTTGAAGAAGATCCGTCCCTGGTATTTCGCCTAATCTCCTCCTGCACAAGATCTGACCAAAGTCCCTCCCATCCTGGCAATTTCTCCTGACCATTGACAGAGTCCTGATAGGAATTCCAACTCTTTGGAAGACCAAGGAGAGCCAAGCTCACCAAGTCCTCATCATCGACAATCACCCCCACACTTCCCAGCTCATCCCGACACTGAGTGAACTTCGTGAGATACTTGCGCATAATATCTCCCTTCTCACATTTGATGTTTCTGAGTTTATCCTTGAGCGCCAGCTTCCTCTGATCGCTCTTGATTTGGAATAGATCTGTTAACACTTTCCACATCAAGTATGGAGAATCCTTTCCATGCAGGCTGGACACAATGTGATTCTTCACACCCTCCAACAGAATCCTTCGACACTTTGCTGTCTTCTTTTGCCAAGCATCAACCTGCGCAGCATCAGTAGGCTTTGGGACATCAGCCTCTATGAAATCCTTCAGCCCGTTATCATACAATACTGCCTCCATCCTGTCCTTCCATGCAATATAGTTTGAGCTGCCCTCAAGAGCATACTCCAATTGCAATCTGTTGAAAGACATTGCCTCGTTGATACCAAGAAAACACTGTTGCAAATTCGACTTCCACCAGCTCCAAACTCAACCACCTCGGATCTAAGATTCATGAGAAAAAGGTATTTCTTGTACAGAGATTGATTGTATGGACTTTTACTAGATATCTCACCTTCCAAAGGAAGGATGAATCCAGAGGCTACCTGGCCCAATTACAGACTCTGCCTGAATAAATAAGATGTAAACACTTTCTGAATAGTAGATCTGATGATCAACAGCTCTGATACCATGTAGAAATTTTGAATAATATGACACTTATTCACAGAGATTATCCCGATTATAACCTATTTCGGAATACATTCACAATACATAACCTCCTCTACGTTGATCATCAATTTAGCAACATCAAAAACAATGAAACATCAATCGCATGCACACATTAACATAGTATGTAACCCAGGGAAAGCTTACAGCTGAAAACCCTACACTATCTGTATATTAATGATTGAGAACATGTAACAATACATAGTACAATACTCCTCACAAGTACCCAGTACTATCTCCACCTATTACACACAAAACTAGCTCAGATCCGAACAAGTCACAGGTTCAAATCTCCTCTGCTACTTTGCCTGCCTCCACTGCACAATGCTTGAGAATCACTCACCCTGGAAATCACATGAGCACAGGCTATAATACTTGGCATATTGGCCCACACTACATAGTTCTCATTGGCATTACTCAATCCCTTTGATTGTGTAAGATCTCATGCACAACTATAGTCACAACTGATAGCAATCTCAACCTCTAACACCTGTCTCCACTGAACTGTACATGCACTGACATGCAACTAAGTTAACTGTTGTGTTCTTTAGTTGCTTTATGAGTTAATAATTAGTTCACACAACTCATCATTAGTCTATTTGCAGTTAGACTAATTACAACTAGTTCAACCAATTCAAACTGAACACAACTCCATCAACTCCACATCCAACTCCACCAAACTCAACCACATGAGTTCTAACTGAAGTCCTGCATGCAATAGATTAACTAACCCATAAGAAAAGCATATTTCCTTCTGACAGCTGCATGTGCCACATCTGTAGCTCAAACTGAAGTGCTCCAAGAGGATAAGATAAAGTTTATAGTCTAAATATTATTATGAGACAATAATATTTGACTTTTCTATTTTTAGCTTGGCAGTCTATAAATAGACTTTGATCACTCCGCTGTGAACCAGAAATAGAAGTCTATCTATTTTTCCCAACATGACCAATCGTCCATATACAGCATCTTGCAACTCATAGACCATGATCCATATGTCTAAAAATAGACATAGTCTAAAAATAGACTTTGCGCCATAATTTGCCTGCGGGCCCACTTAGTGAAGGCAACTCCTTTCCACTAAGCTCCATCATGTTGTTGCATTCTCAACACATTGCACAGTACTAGTAGTCATTCAGTTTCTCAGCAACCTGAACTGTGCCTTGTTTAGTCTTGGTAGTCAGTCTCCCAACCTCCCGACCGAAATTGTGCAACCTTCATGATCATTCACCCAGGTATGTTGCAAGTTAGTTCTCATGTTCATTTTGTTTTTCAACTGATAAATTTCTTGCTATGAGTGTTTCCATGTCTCCAGGTACCGTAGGTGTTCATCTGCCTCTCAGTAGGTACAGATACAATGGTTTCCAGGAGAGCAGAGATGAAGACACCATTCATAGCATGCTTGGGGATGCAGTCAATCAAGTGTCCATGGGCTTACCTACTCACGAAAACATCAAGTTGTTCATGGACAAGGACATCAAGCAACAACATCACAGTGAGAAACATCATGAACAGCAGCTGAAGGTAGCATACCAAATGCAGCGAACACAGTAAATGCAAGAGGAAGGTTGTTGACCACATAGATGTAGAGAAAAGTTGCAAGATCAAGTAGATCCACTTATAATGAAAGCAACTTTCTATATTCAAGCAACGAAGTGACAACATGACATTAAGATCATGCAAAGGTAGAAGATGGAACAAAGAAGGAGTTGCATGTGTTGAAGAAACAACTCAAGAAGAACATGAAGCTACACAGACAATCCAATGAGTTGTAGGAGGAACAGGAACAACAGCGGGTGCAACGTGCACTCGCGGATGAAATTGCACCAGTACGAGTTAAGGATCTATCCCAACAATAGATATAGAGAAAACATGGTGAGAAATGTTGTTGATCGCATACAAGGGATCTAACATCATGCATGTCATTGAGCATAGACATGCAATCGAACCCATTCAACACACTCACCAAGGCGAAGACAAGAAGCAATTCCAACTGGGGCTGAACATGTACTTGGGAAAGTTGATGCGCATGACCACAAGTACACACTTGAAGATCAACATGAACATTATGCATCATTGTTTTTCTGGTTCAAACATATCCAAGAAGCCCATACACATGTTAGTAGACGAGTTGGATGAAGGGGCCGAACCAATGCACCAGTTGCAATGGAGACAAGAGTTCACTTCAGCAAGATGTCACCATGAGGTGCACACACATCATCACAAATGAATAAGCTTGGCATCAACTCACCACCTTCACTGTCACAAGCATGTCAAATAGTTGGCCTCATCATAGCGGACCGAGTGTCAATGATGTCTTGCAAGGCTTTCTCAAGCCATGTTGTCTCACATGAGTACATGTGCATTGTAATGTTGGGTCATGTCAAGTGTAAGTCGAGTGTCAACAGTTGGATGTAACAGTCATAGAGTAGGTGAAGAGGCATGAGGGTAGTTGAACTGTCAAAAAGGGGAATGTCTAGGGTCACCCCACCCTTTTCTATAAATAGTCCCTCATAACTCATTGTATAGGCTTTTGGTCAGTGAAGCTTGTACTAAGACTATCTTGAAGAAGGCTCCGACAGTATTGTTATGCACCTATGCTTCTCCACTGCATGGAGCTAGTATATCTATTTGGAGGAGTAAGAAAATGTGGCTATAACATTTCACTAATGGGGCTAGCAAGTTTACATGGTGTATTGTATGATTGTGACTTACACTTTTTTATATAATAAAATCCATCACATTTTCATGCATATGTTCTTATTATAGTTGGACTACTCCGGTTGCCTTAATGATATATGTTGTTTAACTTACGTACTTGTATATGAACTAATCTGTATGAAATTATATGAATCTTATTGTTAATGTGTTGCATATGTTGTTAATTCTGTCACCGTCCATGTCAACTACTTTTCCAGACATCAGATAGACCTTTCTTCGAACCTTATTATATCAACCGTCACACTCGTCTAGGACTGATCCGTGAGTGATGTTTGTGTTATCTTACCTTGCATGTTGTGACTGCCACATCCGTGTCGACTGCTCTGCTGGAAGATGTGCATGTCCTTTTTTTTGTGTGTTCATAGCTGAGTTGGGACTGATCCCTTTCAACCTGGAACTCACCTTCACCTTACTCTCGCTTTGAAGTTTTGGAACCTCTCATACTCATTCCTTGACTCACTGCATCAGTCACACCCTTGCTATTAACAGGGTTATCTTACTTGCCTCTGTGTGACATCGCGATCAAGGCATTACCTTACGACCCACTGTTGGGACACCTACACCAAACGATTTGAGGTCTAATTGGGACTTGTTACAGGGGAGATCCCCTTGACATGTTGGTGGGTCCAACACCGTCAACATGACGTTAAAAGGGTTGATCCAAAACTTCTTGAACTAATATAAATTGTTAATGTTGACAAAATTCCAATAGTTAGGTGGGATGATGTTGGTAAGAGATAGTGAAGTCATTAATGTCTCATTTCCTTATTTTATATTTTATTTTTGTTGTAGATTAATTTTGACTTTTCTCATTTAGCTAGACTTGCAAAATCCAAACAAGCTTTGAGGGAAATGGTTATTTTACCTACCCAAAGAAGTGATCTTTTCACTGGTCTTAGGAAACCTCCTCGAGGTGCATTTCTATCAATTCCTCCTTCAGCAAATAGGCCACAAATGATAATGCACGTTTTGTATATATCATAGTTAATATGAAATTAAAATCCTATGCTGCATTCTTTACAAGGTTTACTTCTTTTTGGGCAACCTAGGAATGGCAAGACTATGTTGCCTAAACTTGTTGCATTAGAATTTATAACCATGTTCTTTACCATTGCAACATCTTCCTTAACTTCAAAATAGGTATGCAAACTAACCTACATCAGTTGATTCCTATGCAATATTAGTTGTTGTGATTTTGATCCAAGTAAATGGTCATGTGAGATAGGTTAGAGAGGGAGACAAACTCATGAAATGTATTTTTTCTATTGTAGTTGCAAGGCAGGAATTGGTTATTTTCATTGATGAGGTAAGTAGTTAGTGCTATTTTATGTTCTATTTTTTTCTTATATTGACATGTAGCCATCAAGGGTACTAAATTTAAACTTCTAAATTTGTTTTTGCAATATCTAGAAATGTGTTTCTTATAAATCATTTGAAGAAAAATGTTGTATGTTAATATCCAATGTACTTGAAGCACTTATTTTGTCATTTATATAATATAGTATATCCATGGATTTTGGAATCTACGTAATGTTTGGCTAATCGGTGATTGATTCCATGATATTGACGAGAAAGAAACAAAATTAAATACTAATTGGGGTTGGTCATTTATAATCTTTCAATTTCAAGGAAGCTAGTTTTGACATGAACTAACATTAAGACATGTGAATCCAACATGGGGATACATTCCCCACACCCAGTGTGTGTCCAGGATGCTTGTCTTGTAAATGGGTATGGGGTGGTTTTTTTTCCTATGTACCCGAGGGTGCACCAAATGTTCTCCAAATCATATCATATGGAATTCCTTGAAATAGGGGATACCCACAACAATTAGAAAGAGTTAAAAACTAACAAATATTAAGTGGGATACACACATACACACCCTTGTCTTTTATTAAAAGGAGTTACTAGATGGGTTGAATTAATAGTTAGGGTAATGGTAAATAGAGCCAAAAATCATTATTTCAAACCTAATATCATTGTCAAGGAAGATCATGACCTTTGGCTATGTGATTCTTAGTTTTACATTGTTTGTCTTCACAACATTTGAGAGTTTATTGATTTTTGGGATATTAGTCAGCAACCAAAGGTTGGGATCATTGTGCTTGCTAATGCTCTCTCAACTTTCTAATTGCATGAAACTCAATGGCACTAGGAATGGTTGTTTTCATCTAGTCAATAATCTTTTCTAATCTTATTTATAAAATTTCTACTAAAAAACAAATTCACATTTCTTTAAGATTTGCAGTTTGCAAGTAGGAAGTAGAAGGAAAAAAATTAATCCAACAATTTCTCATGGAGTTTTGCTAGTTTCATGTTTTCCTGTTATCACATGCAAATAATTCTGTCAGTTCATTGTTTGAGATTTTGTTTAGGCATTTCTAGCCTAGAATGGATGTAATGCAACAAAAAAACATTATTGCAGAGTGAGATGGCTGAAATAGAAGTTTTAGTAGTAGAAGTTGTGGCTTTATCAAAGGTAGATATGAAGGTTGTCAGAGAGGTGGTTGCTTTATCAGAAGGTCAAACACCATTACAAAGTGAGTAGACAATTGGGAGCTTTGTTTGAGTATACAAAATGTTAACATTGTACATATGTTCATAGATTGGTAGCAGAGGCCTGTGGATTTTAGGTACATACATTTAAAATATATGATGTAAGATTTTTTTTATCAACATTTTAACTATATTTTAAATACACATTAAAATAGATATTTTTTTAGATAATGTTCATAAAATCCATATGTTTTTACTCCTTTAAAATATATATGTGTGTGTGTGTGTGTGTGGAAAAAAAATCAATTAATTGACCTTGAAATTCAACTCAATTTTAATTCATCTAGTTATTTTTAGAAGTGCAATTGTTCTAATCATTTTTTAATAGGAAAATGATATTTAGTTGATTAGCCTCGGAAATTAACTCATTGCTAATAAAACACTCTTTTTGTCGCATATCATGCATCCTATAAGTCATCCTACCCATCAAATCCTTAAATATTTGAGCACAATCCCATGCCATTTCTCCTTCTACTTGTCTGATATCTCTCATCTCAACAATACTTTTCTATTTAGTTGCAGGTTTCTAATATTTGGTCACAATATTTTTTTTTAGTTCAAGCAAAGGTTGGACCTAATAATCTGTATGGATAGTGTCTAAAACTCATGTACCATTGGAGAGATCTACCCTATAGAGTTGTCTGAATCTCTAAACAAAGAACCTTCCATGGTTTATATACTCATTGTGTATGTATATCAGAGATATCCAATCCATATATTATATCAGATAAAGATCTCAGTGTCTACAAATCAATATTATATGTCAAGGATAAGCTATCTCAATGCATGCCCACCTCCTTAGCAGAGATGCCAACTACGCAGAATGCCATGAGAAGCTTCAATACTATTAAAGCCACCATGAAATATTTCATCCAAGCTTGTGATAATAGGCCTAGTCCTAGATCCATGATGTTTTTGATTAAAACAATGGAGCTAAATCTCCTCTCTTTTCTTCACTTCCTTTACACAAACACATAGAAAGTATTAGCTATGGAAGCACTGTAAACACATATCGTAAAAAAAACAAGATGGAATAACAAGTATAGACAAGCCATTCCTACCATTTAATAATACTGTAAGTTAAAATCAATTTTTTTACCGAACAAAATCTCCAAATACTTTACACAAAGCCAACATTTGTACACTACCAACACTACAAGAAAAAAGGTCATTGGTGAGGGTCATGCCTATGACAGACCTTTAAGGTCCATCACCAATGTCTCATATGGTGACGGTCTTTAAAAAGTGTTGTTGTAAGTGTATATAGTGATGGTCCTTTAAGGTTTGTCACCAAAGCCATTTTCAATAACACTTTTGGTGAGGGTTGTTAAAGCACTGTCACTAATTCTCTCTTTGGTGACATGTTTGGTGAGAGTCATTACAAGCCCATCACTAATTCGCTCTTTGGTCACACTTCTAGTGACAATCTTTTATTAACCACCACCAATGATATTTTTGGTTACTTTTGGTAACGGTCAATAAATGTTCATCAACATTGATCATTCCAATGAGTTTTTGATGATGCTTCATGCTTGTGACAGACCTTTAAGGTCTGTCACCAATGTCGCATATGGTGACGGTCGTTAAAAAATCATTGTTGTAAGTGTATATAGTGATGGTCATTTAAGGTTTGTCACCAAAGGCATTTCAATGACACTTTTGGTGAGGGTTGTTAAAGGCCTGCCACTAATTCTCTCTTTGGTGACACTTTTGGTGAGGGTCGTTAAAGGCCCATCACTAATTCTCTCTTTGGTGACACTTCTAGTGATGATCTTTTATTGAACCTCACCAATTCTCTTTTTGGTTACTTTTAGTGACATCAAAAATAATTTCATCATCATTGATCATTCCAATGAGTTTTTGATGATGCTATGTACCTGTTACTATATTTTTTGTCAAAAGATAACGATTTAACACCATTATTGTGGAGTCATTTTCAATATGCGTCCAAGGTCATAGTGGTTATAATAGTCAGTCAATTTGTTAAGAAGTAATTAGTGTGTATCATTTCCCTCAAGTCATAAGAATATAGTTTTCTTATGACTCAACACATGATTCGTCCCTATTAGGTTTATTATTTAGCAAAGTTCCTTTAAATAAAGTTCCACTAGTGTGTATAGGAACTATATTATTTAATACATAATCAAGCTCTATCAATTATATTAATGAGAGAGGCCTAGCACTCCTCAACACTCACGGCACACCTTAACATGCTTTGGAACAATACACTATCATTCCTTGCTTGGAACATCTTTGTACCTAGAACATTTTTGTACCTAGAACATCTTGCCATGAGTTGGATTCCAAAGAACATGTTGGAATGCCCTAGCATAGCATAACACTCCCCTATCATGTGTTGGCATGCCCTAGAACACCTTGGAATAATATTGCATTGACAAACATTAGCACTTGGCACACATTGGCACTTGGCATGTATTGGAACATATTATTAGTGTGCCTAGCATGCCCTTTTTGAAAAAGATAAATCTCCAACATATTAACCCTCTTATGTGTTCATTTCCTTGCATTTTAGCTTGTTTATTCATTTTTTTTCCTTGAAAGTCCTTGACGCATATTGGCATACTCTAACACCCTACACATCCTAGCATGTCTTAGCACCTGGAATGCCTTGGCACCATCTGGCACATGTTAGCACACCCCAGAACTATCTAGCACACTCTAGCACTTCTTGACATTCCATGATATTCCCTGGCATGCCTTACCCATGCTTATCATACCTTGTCACTCCCTCCTTGGCATGAAAGCTAGCACTCATTGACACTCCCCGACACACCCTCATATTCATTCAATTCCATGCATTTTGACCTAGTGCTCCCTTGTGTTTTCCTAGTACTCCCTAACACTCCTCAGCATGCATTGGCACTCTCTAGCACACCTTAGCACTCTTCAATATGCTCTGCCACTTCATAGCATGCATCACACTCCTTGACGCACATTGGCACTTGGAAAGTCTTAGCATGTTTGCCATGCATTGAGATGACTTGGTATGCTTTGGCATGGTTTAATATTAAAGTTATTTGAGATCAATTATTGGAAACTAGATGAGAAGAAACAAAGGAAGATTTGACACTTAGAATGCATTGACACTTGGCACTTGGCACCTAGTGTTGGTGCCAATACCCATTTTGCACACCCTGGCACCTGACACATCTTGGAAGCATGTCTCCCTGACACTCTAGCATGAATTAGCACTACCTATCATACCATGTTACTCCCTCCTTAACACACCTGGAACTCACTCACAGTCCCTGTCACACACTCTTATTTATTCATTTCCATGCATTTTTACCTAGTGATCCCTTGTGTTTCCCTGGTACTCCCTAACACTCCTTAGCACACATTGGAACACCTTGGCACTTGACACATCTTGGTATGCTTACCTATAATTATAGCATACCTTGGAACTACCTATCATACCTTGTCACTCCCTCCTTAGCACACCTGGAACTCACTGACACTTCATTTCCATGCATTTGAAACTAGTGCTCCCTTGTGCTTCCTTGGCACTTCATCCTCACACTCCCTAACACGCATTCACTCCACACCCTGGCACCTGACACATCTTGGCATGCCTATGTTGAAAATAACAACAAGAAATGCTAAAAATAGAAGTGCTAAAAATAGCACTGCCATAAATAGTAGTTCGGGTACCAGTGTTGGACATAGCAACAAGGAATGAAAAATGGAAGTGCTAAAAATAGCATTGCTATAAATAGCATTTCGGGTTAACTAAAATTGAGAAGTAAAAATTCGAATTTGATCTTAGCATTTGTTTGTAAAATAATTAATTAATTCAGCTTGAGTTAATTAGTTGTAGAAAATCAAACAGGAAGTCTATGTGGGGACATGCAACAGTTATCCCATTGATTGAGGAATTTATCCATCAGTTAAAGAGATAAGGATGAGTTGTAGTATTGAGTTGTAATTAGTTGAATAAGTTAACTGAGTCAAGTCCGGTTAGATTAGTTCAAATAGTCTTTTGAACTAATTATGAATTCAGTTAGTTAATGTATGCATGCATGTAACTACTGCACTTCAGATAACTGAAAATTCTATCATAAATAACTCATGCATGTCAGTTTAGTCAGAGACCTAGTTGAGATTAGAGGAAGGGACAATGTACTATCAGTTGGAGGAGTTTTCCTATATAGGAAACTCATCCATGCAGAAGGAATTATCTCCTTCAGGATTTTGCAGTTAGATCAGAGGTTAGTGAGTGTGTGAAGAGGCCAATTCACACAGGTGGCAGCACTGGACCCTAAGGAAAAGTGCGCAAGGAAATAGGAGGCTTGGAGGGTAGAGGAGAAGGTTTGTGAGAAGCCTTTGACTGTCTATGAGTGGCAGTTGGATTGCAGAGAGAGCAAGATAGCTTGTGAGTTGATTCCTTTTGTAATCTAAACATATTTCCGCTTGTATGATAATACAGAGATTGGGGTTTTATGTTGAGGCTTTCCCTGGGTTATTTCTTTTGTGTTATGTGTGATTGATTTCTCATTCTCAGTTATATGTGTTCTCATTGATCTTTCTCATATTTGATTAATCTTCTGCAAAGTTTGTTATAGAAGTAGATCTTGTATTTTTCTTTAGTATATTGCATCATCTATTGATCTACAATGGGAATTTCTACATGGTATCAGAGAAAAGGTGATCAAAGAAAAGAACAGTATACAAGAAGGGAGAAGTTCGAAGTTTCAAGTTCCTGAATATAGAAATCGAGTTCTTATCACATCTCAATTTCACCAATGGCATTCAACAGTTTAAGACTCGAGTATGCCCTTGATGGCAGCTAGAATTATATAGCTTGGAAGGATCGCATGGAAGTAGTATTAGAGGATAACGGTATAAAGGACTTCATTGATCAAGGAGTCCCCAAGCCTTCCAATGCTACAGAATTGGCATAATGGAAGAAATGTCTGGCTAGAGCAAGGAGAATCCTTCTGGAGGGAGTTCGAGACCACATAGTCTCGAGTCTCCATGGGAAGGAGACACCATTTTCAATGTGGAAAACATTGAAAGATCTATATCAGAACAACAACGATCAGAGGAAGTTGGCGCTGAAAGACAAGCTTCAGAAAATCAAGTGTGAAAAGGGCGACACAATCTCTACATATCTAAACAAGCTCACCACCTACAGGGATGAGCTTGGAAGTGTAGGCATCATGACCGCTGATGGTGACACGGTGAGTCTTGCACTCCTCGGTCTTCCTAAGAGCTGGTATAACTACTAAGACTCGGTTAATGGAAAAGAAAAACTGCCAGATTGGGAATGACTTTGGTCGGATCTGATGTAGGAGGAGATAAGAAGAAGCACCAGAGATGGATCCTCATCGAAGCAAGATGATGAGGAAAATCTAGCCTTAGTGAGTAAGGCGAGGAAAGGGAAAGGGAAGGCATCCCATCCCAAATCCAGTTCTTCCCATGGTGGGAAGAAGTTTGACAAATCAAAAGTGTGATGCTTTCATTGTCATGAAGTGGGCCATTATGCTACGAATTGTCCACAGAAGAAATCCAAGAAGGGTTCCTCGAAGGGATCTGATGGTGAGGCACTGGCCTCATAGTTTGAGTTGGATTTCTTGCTTATCACATGCATGGTTTCATCCATGGTGGGATGTGTGTGGTACCTAGACAGTGGAGCTTCATTCCACATGTCAGGTGATAAGAATCTTTTTAGTACCTTGGAGGAGAAGGATCTCCAAATGTGGATCACAATGGGTAATGATGGAAAGTATAGTGTCTCAGGTGTAGGCACAATTGTTTTTCAGAGGGAGTATGGAGCTTGCATTACCTTGATCGATGTCAAGTATGTACCAGGACTGAGGAAAAATTTGGTGGCGATCACAATGTTGGAGGACAAAGGCTATGATGTAGTCTTTAGTAAGGGAAAGGTTTTCCTTCAACACATCACCACTAGACAAGTGAAGCAGATTAGTTCACGAGTCAAGAACCTGTATGCTCTTGAGGTTAAAGATGCATGCAAATCCTTGAGGAGTAAGGAAACTGATGGAGACTTGGTGGTTGAGAGGGAGAGTACATTACCTCTCAACATGCAGCCATAGGAGAAGTCCCAAATGATTGTGGAGGAGCCACGATTGATGAAGCAACTCCAGGAGGTTGTGGAGAAGCCACAACTGGGGAAGCCGAGAGGAGATAGAGCGGAGGCATCCACTCATGCAGAGACCTCTAGTAGGGGGAAATTTTGAGCCAAGTGGGAAGAGGGATCACATGCATCCATACCTCTCGGTCAGAGGTGGGGCGATGTGGAGTGACAATCCCAATAAGGCTAGAATAGGGGCAGGATCATTGAGGTACCCAACCTCTTTGATTATACCTTGCTATGGGAGCCCCAACGAGGAGTAGCAGGACTGGTTGAGTGGGTAGAGGCAGATGCTGATGGAGAGGTAGAGAGAGCTACATTGCAGGAATCCCAAGATAGTGCAAAGCTAGCAGGCTGCAACAATGCGAGAGGCGCAGTAGTGTTGCACTAGTGTAGGATGGCACAGAGAGGTGTGCAACAGTGCAAGATGTATGCAATGTTGTAGCAACTCAGAGGTCATAGAGCGAGCACTTGTCAGTAGCAAAGGAAGCTTCAACATCAAAGGATGTTTCTAGCCCAACAGGGAGGTCAGTTGGGAGATTTTTTCTTTCTAGAGTTGCTGGAGAAACAACACTTGGGAGAAGTGTTGCATGCAGAATATTCCAAAGGTTTAGGATCGGGTTTGAGTTGAATTCCTTTCTTGTTGAGAGGGAGTGTTGAAAATAGCAACAAGAAATGCTAAAAATAGAAGTGCTAAAAACAACACTACTATAAATAGAAGTTTGGGTACCAGTGTTGGACATAGCAACAGGAATGAAAAATGGAAGTGCTAAAAATAACATTGCTATAAATAGCATTTCTGGTTAGATTCCAATTTTATTTAGTCCCTGAACTAAAATTGAGAAGTAAAAATTTGAATTTGATTTTAGCAGTTGTTTGTAAAATAATTAATTAATTCATCTTGAGTTAATTAGTTGTAGAAAATCAAACATGAAGTCTATGTGGGGACATGCAACAGTTATCCCATTGATTGAGGAATTTATCCATCAGTGAAAGAGATAAGGATGAGTTGTAATATTGAGTTGTAATTAGTTGATTCAGTTAACTGAGTCAAGTCCAGTTAGATTAGTTCAAATAGTTTGTTGAACTAATTGTGAGTTCAGTTACTTAATGCATGCATGCATGTAATTGCTACACTTCAGATAACTAAATATTCTGTCATAAATAACTCATGCATGTCAGTTCAGTCAGAGACCCAGTTGAGATCAGAGGAAGGGATGGTGTACTATCAGTTGGAGGAATTTTCCTATATAGGAAACTCATCCATGAAGAAGGAATTATCTCCTTCAAGATTGCACAGTTAGATCAGAGGTTAGTGAGTGTGTGAAGAGGCCAAATCACACAGGTGACAGCACTGGACCCCAAGGAAAATTGTGCAAGGAAATAGGAAGCTTGGAGGGTAGAGGAGAAGGTTTGTGAGAAGCCTTTGACTGTCTATGAGTAGCATTTGGATTGCAGAGAGAGAAGGATAGCTTGTGAGCTGTTTCTTTTTGTAATCTGAACATATTTCCACATTGATGATAATATAAAGATTGGGGGTTTAGGCTAAGGCTTTCCCCGGGATATTTCTTTTGTGTTATGTGTGATTGATTCCTCATTCTTAGTTATATGTGTTCTCATTGATCTTGTTCATATTCGATTAAGCTTCCGAAAAGTTTGTTGTATAAGTAGATCTTGTATTTTGCTTTAGTATATTGCATAATCTGTTGATCTACAGTGGGAATTTCTACAGCCTATAATACCTTGGAACCGTCTACTTCCTGACATTCCCTGACACACCTTCGTACTCCTAACTTTAATTCAATCGTAGATAGCCTTACTATTTTTGCAACTTGGGAACCCAACTAAGTCATTGGAAAAACAAATGTTGTGCCCAACTCAAAGTATCCCTTTGCATGAAACTGCTTTGTCCAACCCCTTATTATAACCATAGGATTTCCTCCTAAGAGTATTATTCTGACCTTCTCCTAACACACTTTATCCTTGAGACACTTGGAATCAATTGACACTCCTTGGCACATGCTCATATTCATCAATTTCCATGCATTTTGACATGATTCTCCCTTCTTATATTTTTGCACTCCCTAACACTCCTCAACATGCATTGAAACTGTCTGGCATGTGTTAGCATGCCTTTACATTCCTTGTCATGCCTCAAAACTCCTTAATTATCATTCTCTCACATCTACCCTTACTTTGTTTGGGACTTGGGAACCCAACCAAGTCTTTCCTTGACTATAAAAACCTAACTAAGTTACGGTTGCTACAACTAGATTATGCCTTGTTCATCGAAGAATTAAATATAACTCATTTTAGGCTACTCATTTTCAATTTCAACTTATCCCACTTAACAAGTTACAAGTTTCCAAGTCAAGGATCACATCTAACCATGGCCATAAAACAACTAAGCAACATAGTTTACATCTTGACATGCCATAACACCTGCCACATCTACCAATCCCTTGGAAACATATTTTACATATTCTTGACATGGGAGTTCTTCTTTTGTAAATGAGACACTTTAATATTCCATGAAAACCCTCCAAAACATTCTTAAATAATGGGAACTCCACTTCATGTGTGAAGCCAGTGAAATATTTGATTTGTGCCTTAGCGAATGTAAAAGATACCCTTAATAGAAAACATGAATACAAATTTGTAGCCAAGTACCCTAAATGTGAGATGTTTCCACTGGTGCAATTGTGCTTCCAAATATGTGAACTCAATAACAAAACATGCATTAAAATACATAATGTCTCTCAACATATGAAAGAAAAAGTAACCCTTACGCTAGTCTTCCTCTGTTGGAAATTTGGGCCTTTTGTCACAAGGTATATTCTCTTCTTTGGAAAGAGGAAATAAATGATCTTTTAGATGTTTCTAAATGGAGTACTCTTCACCTCTGTCCTTCTCATTTATGCCATGTGATACAAATTCCAATTTTCTTATTCTTGACTATGGCGTTCTTCTTTTATACATGTGACCGTGACTATGCCATGAAATTCTCCAAAATATTCTTAAAGGATGGGAGCACCTCTTCATGCATGAAGCTAGTGGAATGCGAAAAGTCATCTAAAATTCCTCCAAATATGTGATTTGTGCATTAGGAAATGTTAAAGGTACCCTCAATGGAAAAACACATAAACATTTGTGACCAAGTGCCCTAAATGTGAGATGTTGCCACGTGTGAAATTGTTCCTCCTTTTGATGCTCAAATTGGCACCCTAATTTTGCAACACTCATAAGGTGTCACTTTGGGTCAACTCGGGGTTATTGGCATTGTCACCATATCAACGAATCCTCTCACTTTGGATTACTTATTGAATCTTGGGGGTATCCCAAAGCACAAATTTATGGGTTCTTTTATGTGAATAGATCACTAGCACTCAAAACCATCTTTACATTGGATGGCTCAACATCTTGATGATCCCTATCCTATTGACCACAACTTTTGTATTCATTATTTCTTTAATTGAAACCCCTCCAGTAGATATTGATGGCCTTCATGAGCCTATTTCTGGTTCTCTTCTTTGTGGAAAAAATATTATCTCCAACACCATTATTCGATGAATGGATACACAACAGGGACCCTATGAGCCAATCGTTCATGTTGTCGATGTAGTTCCCATACGACACACAAATTCAATGGTCTATCATAGCCAAACACTCTATGATGGGTTTCAAAGATACCCAACATATGACAAAAAGCTACATTCTATTTCCAAATCCTATAAGTAGTGGAAGAATTATATTCTACCAAAGGAAATGACCATCCACACCAATTGTAGGCCTTTGCCTACTCTAGATAATCCTTGGGAATTAGTTCCCATGGATTTTATGTCATTTTTCCCTCAATCGAGCATGGTAATAGATTTTTTTTTTTGTTGCTCATTGTTTCCTTAGGATGGGATTTTTGGCACCTTGTAAGAAGATTGTCACAACCAAATCCACTCATAAGTTCTTCTTCGAGCATAATTTTGTTCACTTTGGGTTTCCAAATACCATATTTCTTGATAGGTATAATAGGTTCCTTAGTATTTTTTGGTTTGACCTTTGGTCCATGATGGACATCAAGCTTGACCAAATCCACTACCTTCCATCCCTAGATTGAAAAATAGAAAGTAGTAGTTAATAGAATTATTTTAGATGTCTTTAGAGTATATAATTCTGAGCATCCACATACACGTGTTGAAAGCCTTCCATATTTTCAACATGAATTTGACATAACTCTTCATATTTCTATTGCCACAAGCCTTTTCAGGTGTGCTTGGGGTCCCAACAATTGGCACAAATTGATGTAGCTATATTCATAGTATAACACATGAAGATACCTCCTATACTTGTTATGAGATATGTAAAGAAACCAATTTTGAGGAACGTATCCGACAAATTCAACAATGAATTCATGATATTTTGTAGAAAGTTTCCAAATCCAAGTACAAGTAGATACACAATCCATTGGGTTCGACATAAGTTTCAGGTCGGTGACGAGTTATGGTTGGACTTGCATAAAGGAAAATTTACAAACTCCTATAAGAAGCTCATACCAATTTGACACAAGCCTTACACTATCACTAAGGCTATGGGTGACAATTCTTTTGAGGATAGCCATAGGATGATTTATATTACTTCAAAAGTAGGTATATGTTAAAATGATTTATGCTTAATGAGGTGTAGGTCTAGAAAAAGTTCCTTTAAAAAATAAAAGAAATCATCACACCATTACCGACATAAATTATTGTGATATTATACTTGACAATAGATAGCTACACAAGAGATTTTAAAATTTCACATTTTTAAAGTTTATTTTATATCAAAGCATATGGATCATTATGACTAAATTTTTTAAATATTACACCTCTCTAATATTGTTTCTCTTATGACTAAATTTTTTAAATATTATCATTCTAGTATTATTTCTCTTACACGCTCCAGGTTCGAGAGATGAGAAGACCATTGAAGGTGGGCCATATCTCTACCTTGCTTATTATGCAGTCCTCTCTACCTCGGATTTCCATAACCCAAAACATTTTTCTATCCATTTAGGGGATGAAATTTCCTCTGCCAATGCGGGAGTGGGAGTGGGAGTGGGAGTGGGAGTGGGAGTAGGAGTGGGAGTGGGAGTGCGATTGAACCACTCTTGCAGTCAATATTGATATAAAACCATATGATATTCAAGCATAGATGAATACAAGGGATCAAATTCAAACCCCACCATCGTGGTTGTTGTGACATGTTTTTGAAGGCATTAGGGTGAAAATGTCAACCGAGATGGTTGAAGAAAAATCCACTACGTGTTTCCAAGGTGTTCAGGGATGGAACAAGAGGTATGCATTCAATATGCGTGTTTTTGGATTTGATGGCCTCCTATTATCTATTATTGGTGTTGTTGGTATCTATTGAGGACAAAGATCAGAACTCTTTTTGCTTATATTCCTATACTTCTTCGAGAAATGCTCCTTAATCATGGCCTTTCTTGTGCCCTTTTTTTACTAGGAAAAGGTTATATTTTTATTCATGGTTATTATTCTAAAATACTAGGCCTATTCATCTCTAGATGTCACTCTAAAAAATTATGCATATTTTGATTCTTTCTGTTGTTGCATACCTCTAGGTAGGGCGGCATATAGTTCTAATCCAAAAAAATTAAACAATCCTCTCATACAAAAAATGTACATTCAACTATGAGAAATAAAAAAAGAATCCAAGAGTCCACTGATCAAAGGAAAGGAAAGTGGGGATATTCAGTGTGCAGCCATTTAAATATTCTTAAACAAACCATTCCCCAGGCTAAAGCTCGAGACCTTTTGACAGGATATCTAACCCTTGACTTCTTTCTCTGAAAATATGAGCAAAGGCAACTTGGGTAAGCCCCTCAACAATACCAAGAATTTCCTCATTAGTGATGGTAGATATTTGTAGAGTATACTACCTATTGAGTCATTTTATAGCACATTGAGAATTGTCAAATATTAGAAATTCTGGAACCCCATATTCTACTACCAAAGTTTAGATAAGCTTTAGTGCCATCAACTCAGCCTTGTTGTTGAACCCTTTACCAATGCCTACCTTAAATATGATTACATGAGACTCACTGGTATGCAAGATGTTTCTTGCCCCTCCTAGTAGGGCTCACCTTGAGAGGCACCATCAAAATAGGCCCAAGGCTTTGAGTGATCAATTCTGTGTTCTGCAATAGGACTGGAGTAGCACATTGGACAGGCTTGTTCACTAAATATTTCAAAGTGGAATGTTAAGTGAAAAACTTGAATGGGCCTCCTAGTATATAGTTTATGAATTTTTGGAGTGAATATACCATCACAAGTGCCTCCATCTCAGTTGTAGTATAGTTATTTTCTACTGTGGGAAGTTTTCTGCTGGTAAAAAAAATTGGGTGGTTGAGGCTACCTTCCCCCGCCTGAGCCAGAACAACACCCAGAGCAACGCCTGATGCATAAATATCGACATGGAACTATTTGTTCCAGTCGGGGTAGACGAGGATCAATGTAATTACGAGTTTTACTTTCAATATGTTGAGTGCACCCTCACATTCTTCTAACCACACGAATCATCCAACCTTCCTCAATATCTTTTCCATCATTGCAGTAATCGAGGTGTAGTTGCGAATAAACCTCCTGTAGTACCCGGTATGTCCCAAGATGGATCTGAGCTACTTTACACTTGCGGGTGGGTCCATATTCATGATCACTACAACCTTAGAAAGATATACACATACTCCTTCTTTGCACACTATGTGGCCCAAAAGTGTGCCAAAAGGGACTGCAAATATGCAGTACTTCTTCAAATTTAGCGAGATCTATAGTTGTATACATCAATCGAACATGATTCTGAGTAGACTGGAGTGTTTCTTCAGCATACTATAGACTGTCCAGTCATCCATATAGACTTGTAGGAACATGTGGACATAATCTCTAAAGGTGGAAATCATAATTCTTGACAACAATGCAGGTGCATTCTTGAGACTGAATGGCATAACATGATAGGAATAGGAACGCCATTTTGTGGTAAATGTAGTTTTCTTCTTATCCTCTTCTGCGATCCTAACTTGGTGATAACTAAAGAATCCATCCATAAAAGAGTAGGCTTCATTCCTCGCTACATTATATAGAACTTAATCACTGAATGGTGTAGGAAAATAATCATGCACACAAGCATTGTTCATACTACGGTAGTCCACATAGACCTTTATCTCTATAATGAATTTATTTTTTCATATCAAAATCAGACTTACCCACTTTGCCTCGTCCACCAGAGATATAAGCCCTATGTCTAACATCTTGTCTATTCTTTTTTCACTCTCTCCTTAACCCTCGCTTTCAGTGGGTATGGTCGATGCTTTACTAGCTTTGCATATGGTTTTAGCATGATTTTAATCTCCCTTGTATCTCCCTTGATCCCCTTTAGTTTTGAAACCGATGAAGGGAACAAGTCTTCATGTTCTTTGAGGAGGTCGACAATTTCCTTTGTAGTCTACTTATCCTAAAAATATCCAATTGAGGCTAACTTGGGTTTGTCATCGGTCTCGATGTTATGCTTTTGCAACTTCAATGGGAGTAAATGTGTATCATCATTGACAAGTTCATCCTTGATATCCCTTTCCTCTTCATTTTCGTGGAATGAGAGATGTTGTAATTCCTACAGATCATCTTTATAAGGGTCTTTTTCCACCTTCCCACAGGCTATTTCTTCATGATATCTAGACTCGTAGATATGTTGTAAAGTATTATGATCTATGCACCCCTCCATTAGCTGGCTCAAGGTGAGAAGAATCTGCTTGACAGCCTGCAGCACCTCAGTCAACCTCTTTTTGTGGTCTAAAAATCAAAAGATATTAACAAACTAATCAACAAAATTTTCCCAATCTCCAATATGTTTCCTTATTTCTTCTTGTACATACCAAGATTTTGGAAAGGTTCTTAGGGTTTGTATAAAACCATGAAGCCATAGATCCTTTCGAACTCCTTCCCAATTCCATCTCTCCTTACAATTTTTCAAATGTTGTTGAGGGTTAGAGTCCCCACTATATTTGATGAAATATTAAGCGTACTCCCCCACTTGTCTGAATCTTACTTCCATGGCTATTTTGATCTTCTCCCTTTCTTGAAGGTAGTTGCGGCGAACTCCCCACCATATTGGTGGTGTCGCTTGTAATGCAGCATTTAGTAGAGGTACTTTATGTTCTTCAATAACCATTTCTTCAATCTTGTTGATAAATGAATTTACTGAATCTATACCATTAAATATGGGGAAATCTCATAGCTCAATGCATTTCATCCAACATATTATGGCACAACATCCTATGTTGATTTCATATCCACCCTACTGTCAATTATCCCCATTTCCATTGGTGGGGGTGGGTCCCTATCACCTTCTGGACCCACTTTGGTTGCAGTCGTCTTTGCCCTTCCCGCTAAACATCCTTCCATACTTTCTCCCTCTTCTGGATCTCTTAGCACCACTCCTTCTTGGTGCAATTCCTTCTGCCACATTTTAATTTTCTGCATGGCCCTTAGCCATTTCTACACCATATGTGCTCTCCTTTCCGCTCTTATATCCCTGGCCTTTCAAAAGTCATCTGCATCCATCCTCATGACATTCTCATAGTTCCCCGCTTAATAGAATCCTTCCCTTTAGGTCCTTCCTCTAGTACTAAGTGTTTACATTGTCATGCTTGGGTTCTGGAACATCAATAAGCACTCTTCCACCATTCAAACCTTAATCCATAGGGTAACCTCTTTCTGTAGCTTCCCTTGCAACCCCGATCAGAACACGACTTTAGATTTCATTAGTGTTTTAGTGGTCATTGGTTTCTCTATAATCTTAGGCTTTCATTGGTAGCTCGCAGTGTCGATCCATTCAGATATCTCAAATCTACTTCTAAGTGTGACCTATTTTTGTTATCAATAATAACATTCCTCCATGAATGTTAATAAAGAGGGATAATATTGGCATTGGTTGTTCCAGGTATCTGTTTAGAATACTTTGAAAGGAATTGTTCATGAGAAAGTTAGTGAAAGATAAACATTGTAAATTTTTACAATATTGAACAATTTCTCCAAAACCTTCAAGTAGAGGTTTCTTATCACATGATCTAATTTGTTGGGATCAATAATATACATTATAAACAAGTGAGAAGAGGGAAATTTAGTTTCTTGCAACAATAACCAAAGTTTGATTTGTCATTTGACAAAAGAAGTTATTAAATAGGTGAGGTTAGGACAACCCCTTAATAATAATGATAAGGCCTTACTCTTTTGCAGTTCCTTGACCAGAAGGGTCTAATTGAAAAACACATAGTTCCTTTAAATATTTGTAGGTGGAGGCAATCACTTCAAGCACTCTAACTTCAATATAATCCAATATTTGTAATTTTTTACAATAATAAATCCATTATGCACACTTCTCATCATAGAGTTGGGCAGAGAGGGAGAATTCTTGATTCATTCCAACCTTGTAAATGAGCAACCTTTCCTACTCATTAGTTAGACTCTCCACCACTAGTTGAATAGGTATATGTGCCCTGAATCAAGGACGATATCTTAACACGAGTTATCAACACTTGAACATAGTTGCCATGGATCTCATGGACAAAATATGGAGAGACTCTTTGAACATTAGGAAACATTTTCTCATAACCTACGTAATCTATAGGTAGTAGGTCTTCAATTTTTTAGTAGGTCTTCAATTTTTTCCATTTACTGGGAAATCTCACCCAAAAAGTCAACCATTGAAGAATCAATCTTATGCTAAATCGCACCTACCTTCTCATTTTTAAGATCTTTGTGATATTTCACCTATGAACCTTAAAGTTAGTTCCCTTTAGCACCTTGAATGGTGGAATAGAAGGCGTTGAAATAGGAGGAAAACTCCATTCCCCTTTACTGTTGTCAAGACCTTTACAGACACCTGTAATCTATACCCCTCCTCTGACTCAACATGAAATTTTGTTTTTTTCCACTTCATTTACAAACCCTCTCTTAAAGGGAATCCTCATAGGAAGAGTTTGTGGTTGAAATATTATGAAAAAAAATGGGGCACACTATCTCTTTACAAGGTTTCAAGGGATGGGTATTGGAAAATAACTATCTTATCCTCTATAACCCTTAAGATCTTCTCAACACATAAGTGAAACAACAAATTGATAAATGGACTAAAAGATAGATCTCAACATTCAAGGCCAAACTCAAATATAAAGCATCACACCGTGGATTAAGCATTGGAATTAGGTTTTGGTAGAATAAAGGACTTCCTTTCAAGACAATGACCTTGTTTTTAGCATTCTCGAATGGAAGGTTTAAAACCCACATTAAAAAGGGGATATTTTAACCTTAGCCTTTGCAACCTTTTCCCAAGACGGATCTATTTAATGGACTATCTTGAATATGTTAGGTCTTGGATTTATAGAGTACCCAGTCATTTCTTTTGAGGCCAACTCCCTATATCCAACTAAAATTTAGTCCTATTGAATAGGCAACTTGAAAAATCCTACTAATAGGAGACGTTTTTCCTTCCTTTTGATTTATTTACAAAAGATGTTAGTGCCTCTCCTCTCTTATCTTCCTCTTCCATTCCCCAACAAAAATCATAATATTATATCATAAACACTCTATATAGGTAAGCATTGGAATCATTTTCCTCAACTCATGGGGTACCTTTACACCTCAACCCATTTACGTGGACCTAAGTCCATGGTACAACCCATCACACTCTAATATGGTTCTAATTGTCTCTTCAAAACTAGGGCATAACACACCCTACCATGTGAAATGGTTAAGCCATCTGAAACTCATGCGCTTTTTTCCTTCATGGAACATATTATAGCTAGTGTTAATCAAACACAATGCACTAACACCACTAACAACACAAAAATTCCAAGATAATCGTAAGATGTGGCCCACATCCAAGCACCTAGGCTACACCTCCACAAAATGCACCTTCAACTTTGGATGTCCAAAAAAAACTATTCTATTCCAATATGACCTATTTGTTAGATTTGTGTATTCATTCTTTATCAAATCCTTGCACCTCCTTAACACCCCATGAGAAATATACTCCAATGGTCACCTTCCAAGTTCCAATACCTCCTTCTACAACATGAAAAAACCACCTATATATGTTGCAACAACCTTGCCAATCTCTTTAGTGGGTTGCACATATATTTCACATTTCTTCTTCATTTTGCAAAGTGGTAGTGCAAGGAGAGGCTATCAACTTCGATCAAAGAATCTTCACTTAGTATCATTGCCAAGTTGCCTTTCTAAAACTTGTCAAATGTCTTAAGTTAGCTTCACAACTTCTCATGGTGCATAACCTGCTTTTATACACCTCTGAGTGAGACCACAACCCCACAACCCCTCTAACTATTTCATCTCATCAACCCTTGTTAGAGTCTTATTGGACATGCACCCATCCCTCGAGTAGAACAGAACACTACCATCCCAAATGTGCATTCTCATTCCATCTTTTAATGCCTCGCGGAAACCACATCATCACACTATTTAAAATGAAATGTTTACATCTTAAGGGAAAGCACCTACTTTGCTAATGAAAACCTAAACTATGTGAGTGACTTGGAGAGGACTCCATTTTATCAAGATAAAAACATAGGGTCTTACAAACCCATTCACACAATAATTTGAATATATTTAACCTAGGGTACCTACCCTACTCCTTCCAAATTTGTCATGTGACTTTTAAGAAACTAACACTTGTTTTTAATTATTAAATCAGCTTACTATATACTCTCTTTTGTTTTCACCCGCTTAATATGCAAGAAAACTTAAATATTTTCAATACAAGCAAGTTAAGAGTACATGTTTCCTTCTGATAGGTCTCACATCCAAATTCCAAAAATAGAGTATCTCCACCTCCATTAACTTGCATAAAAACAATAATCTTAAAATTAAATTATTATCATTATTATGATAAATACGCCAAATATGCAAAAAAAATGCTTTTAAACACAACAAAAAAACTTCCCAAGAGCATTAGTTTCTGAAATACAACTAAAAACATACTATCCAAGAGAAAATAAAATAGTGTATAATGTATTTAAGTGAAAATAATATAATGTATTTATAAAATAAAATAATATATTTAGAAAATAAAATAATGTAATTATTGTTTTCTCAAGAGGGAAAATTTTAGCATATTTGAAAATCCCTCCTAGCCCCCTTCTTTGTTTAAGTTCTAGAAAATGTAGTATATTTTCACTTTTCACAAGGTCGGAGAAAAAAACAGATTTTAGAGAGTTGCGAATTATGGTTATAGAACCCCACTAACTGATCTTCTCTCCATTGATTAATCCAAGGTATGTTTCATTTTCAATTTCATTGCATTTTCAGTGTTCCACACAGAGAGGAGATTCACTGCATTTTTAGTTTTTCACACAAAGAGGAGAGGAGTACACACACCTCAGGTCTTTGGTTCAAAATCCATTGTTTTCTTGCTTCACACTTGTATGTTTAGGCTTTAATCCCTATGCTGCATTTTTTTACTGTTTGCAGGGAGGGCATTGACATTTGATGAGTTTGAGGAACCATTTATCATAATAAAAGAGCAAGAGCAGAAAACCCAAATGATGTCAGTCTAGAGCCTCGATGGTGATGTCACAACTAGTATGTTCCCATTCCATTTATTCATTTTCTATTTTTAGATCGGTGAAAACCCTTAAATTATGAAAATAAGTAGGACTCTTATCGTTTGGTGGGCCATTTCTACACTTTTTGTATTTAACTGATGGGTGTATTCAGGTCTCCCATATAACTTTATTGGATTAGAGTGTCTATGTGAAAGGAATTCATACGTGACAACAACTTCTGTGTTCATTTCTTTAAATTAACAAATTCTACTTTGGGTACTGCAAATTATTCATGTAATGGGAAGTATTGATACAATTCCAACTCCAGGACCTACGGTTTTCTGGCTTCTCTTAGCCATTTTTGGAGTCATAATTCATGCTTGTAAGTAGTCATTCATGTATATATTTTCTTTTAATATCACTTTGGTTTCTCTTATTTTCATAAGTTGCGTATTGAAGCAATTTCAAGGGATACAATAATGTTTTTTTCTTTCTTATGGGCTTCTGACAACCATTGATTTTGTTTCTTGGTATAAATCCTTTGTCAGAATAAATTTGGATGAAAATTCCATGGGTTCCTTATCTTTTTCCTATTGGTACTAACATTCCATGGGTTGGGTTCCTTATGGTACTAACATTTTTTCCAGAGGAAAGAAATCGATCTTTTTCTCAGTAGGAGGGTTAGAGTGAAGTTGTTGGTACAAACCAACCCACAGGTGTAATCATTTCAGAGTTCACAAATCTGGAAGCCAATACAACAATATTCATAAGCACAAAGCCATTACAAACATATTTATCAAGGCATTATAGCTCATCATATCACTGGCTAAAATTTGAATCTAAATGAGAAAGATAATAATTATTCAGCCAAACAACCCTAAATAACCCCAATAAATAATCTATTAGTACTAACATATATCTGCTTTTGGTTCCCTTATCTTTTCCTGTTGGTATTAGCATATATTTGCCTATGGGGTTTCCCTTATTTCAACCGATAGTCTATACAAGTAAATATCAATGGTTTTCCAATGTTTCATCTCTGAATGTCCCTACTGTGTTGATAAGGTTTCCCTTGAAAATATCCTGCACTACGTAAGTCTACCTAGTAAAATACCGTGATTTTACATTGTAAACTGTCTGGCTACCATTTGGATCTCGTTCTTGGAAGGAAGTAGGGATTATCCACACTAGTCGTTGTTGAGATTGTTGTATCAGGGTGTTTTAAGATACTTTTGGAAAAATGAAATAATGTATTTATTTAATTTGAAAAACAAAAATCTACATGTTGCTTCTGATATTCATTGTGCTTCCCTTTTCTGAAAATTTTATGGATTGAGCTCACATTTCCCCCATATTATTTTGATTGTTTTCAACCATTCCAATGAAATTTCAGGCCTTATTATGCCTTATCCTATCATTCCTATGTATTTGATTATATACAGATCATGCATGATTTTCAATAGTTTTTCAATGTTTTATCTTTTTCTTTTTGTCATTGTTGCATAGATGCAGAGGATTACACCATCAGTGTCGCTTATGGGCAGTGGTGACAACCTACCCTCTGTACAAGAATCTATTGACTTGATCTAGGTATTGAAGGTTGGTAGGGTTAAAATCTATAGTACCTATCTAGTCATCCTCAAGGTGCTCTCTAACACCTATATTAAGGTCTCTGCGATGGTTAGGAATGAAGATATTTCCGATCTCTTGGTGAGCCAGTCAGTTGCAGATAAATGGTTCAATGATAATATTGTTCCCTTCTTGATAATATGATAATATGGGTCAATGATAATGGCTTTTGCTTGGACTCTTTAGCTCTACTTGAACTGATAAAGTCATGATGATACCATCAATGCGATAGAGGAAATCCTAGAAAATATCCTTGTCATCACCTTCTACAAGCCATTGAAGTTTACTGGAAGTCCTAATGGTGCTGGTAAAACAACAAAAAATGAATGCTTAAAGCATGCTTGCACTTGAGAGTCGCCTCCAAGGTTTGTGCGCTCAAAGGAATGGGTCTAGAGGATGCCTGCAGCTGGTGAGATGGAGCTACCTGTGACTGAGTTTTGTTCATGAGGGTTGATAGAATATGGATATATGTTGTTGATCCATTTTGTAAGTTTATTTCTTATATTCTCGTCCGTTATCTAGGTAAGAATTTTTT
Source organism: Pinus tabuliformis (assembly GCA_031772625.1). Lineage (NCBI taxonomy): Eukaryota > Viridiplantae > Streptophyta > Pinopsida > Pinales > Pinaceae > Pinus > Pinus tabuliformis. Next base: position 1,013,609,034 of record CM062804.1, read on the forward strand.
GGGTTTGTTTTTGCATGCATGGGGGTCTTTCTCTTTCATGTTTTTGGGTTTATTATGGTTTGCTCTATATGGATATGACATTCTTGGGCATGCATAGTATGTTTATCTTTGCCATATATATGTACATCTTCCCATGCATGTCTATAAATTATGTGAAAACTCTTCGAATATAGAGTAATATTATTACAATTTACTTTGCCTTCAGTTTTTTATATTTGTGGCACTCAAAGAAAATCAGAGTAGAGGAGACTGCATAAAACCATGCCCTTGGGATTGCAAATTGGCATGAATTAATATCTACTATTCCACATAGCTGATGTTACAACTCCCTTCGACTTGACTATGGAGAATCATCATTATCACCTCCTTACACCTATTCTAGAATAAGATAAAACAAAAATTCAAAAGTAGTTGTGTATAATAATGGTGCTAGAGCTAATGGATCTTTACGTAATGCAAGCTTGAATTCTCAGATATGAGGATAAATTAGTTCCAAGGAAAATACATAGATTTGTTTGATGCAAGATCATTCCACCAAGACACACTCCACTGCCTGATCTCACTTCTCTGATACCATGTTAAAAAACCTTTTTTGATCTACAAATAATTACTTGTGATATTATTTACCATTAGTTTAGCTTATTCAATTTTCATCAAGTAATTATACATCAGAAATTTAATCAATACTATTATAGTTATAGTCTAAGAGATTTTACTTGAAACATATGAACAAGTATATGGGAACAAAGGCAAATTTGGCTGTAGTCGTTGCAACTAACGCTTGCACAACTATGATAATACAGGTACAACTCCTTTTCTTCCTTCTTTGTCCTATTGATTTGGATTTTATAGCCAAATTTTGGTAGTTTGACTTGTACATTTCTTGCTCAAATTTATACATAGGTTTATTTTGTTTTGGAAAGCCACTGGGCATAACTTCTGCTAGGATGTAAACTAGTGCATTTGGAAAATCAAAGGGATTTTGGCAAACTCTTACTAAGGGTTATTGGAAAGAGGCATTCGATGGACTTGGTGTGTCTTTACTCCTAATATCAAATCATGCTATATAGGTACTATTAACACCATAATGTCTATTCAGTTTTTGAGTTAAACTTTCCATTATGCATTTGTATATCCTTTATCCATTCTATTTTACATGTTTAGCTCTGATTGATATCTTCTTTGTCTGCTAATGGTTTGTTTTATTTCTTACTTGGTATGGAAAAATGAATAATTAAAACTAAACTGTGAAAAATATAAAAATACAAAAAAAACCCTCTAACTACATTTCATCATGATCAAAGCCTATGTCTTTTCTAAAATAGGCCTACAACTTTAAGAACAAAAAAGCTAGAGACTCATTATAGGTTGAACATGGCTTTAAGAATTATATAGCATCAAATAAACAACTCTGAGTAAATGCAGATGCAGCGTAACAAAATAATAATATTTTGTTGTACATTAATTCAATTTCCTTTCAATCTTGGGGTTTGAAACAATTTATTTTCCCATTGAGATGAATTTTCTTAAAACCATGTAGGAAATTTTGTCTCATCTATGGCAAAGATTTATACTTTGTTTGACTTAACTCTATGTCTTCCCACGCTAGTCACTCTTTTAAGGATTCAATTTATCACTATGGTAATATTTTTTTTGATTAGTTGGTTCATATCCTTTGTTAGATTTTCTACCTTGTTTAACTCTAACAGTCTTCTCCACAATACTAGGGTGCACTTAATTGGCAGGTACAATAGTAGTAAGGGTGTACTTTTTGCAGGTCCATACAACAGTAATAATGGAAGCAGTTTGTCACGGTTCCTATGCACATTATAGTATGAGGGAGGTGTTGTTATGTAAGAGAGTATACGGTATATTTCCAGTTTTGCTACCCTCAATTAATTTCAATTTACATGTTGTTTAAGATTAAGCAATTCCATTTTTTATTCAGTTCAGTTCAATTGAGTTCTACATGCATGATCTAATATTTGGAGGGCACAAACCCTATATAATTGGAGTTCTTTTGCATGATAAGCTTCCAGTCTAGGTAGGGGGCATAATTCTCAAGGAAGGGGATGCATGCTTCTGTTTGCCTTCCAGTTGAGATGCACTTACCTAGTACACTTATCCATGTAGCAAGGGTACACTAGATGATTAAACTTGGGCTAGCATTTGACCAAGTCACCTTAAGTGCTTCATGCATGTGACCATATACTTTTTATATTTTCTCATCTTCCTATTCTATAAAGCAGATGTAGTGAACACTTCAATGTGGGTTAGAAATATTTTGGTTTTGAGGTATTGCATTGTATTTTCTTTGCTTTGCATTCAATAGAAGATATATGTGATTAAGAGTTCAGATCTGTGTACATGCTCTTATTATTTTTCTGTAGTGTGTTTTTGTAGATTCTAGTATACCCATCAAGGGCTTTAAATTAACTATGATCTTAGGAATATTCTTTTAGTGCAAAATTTACTTACTTTTTTTGGGTTACATGGTATCGAAGCAATTGCACTAAAACAAATAGGAAGTTGTGCATGGCTAGGATTGCAACTTATTAGAGGGAGTTGTTGAAGGGTTTCAAGGGTGGGATGCTCGAGTTTCGGTAAGTGAAGCAAATTTCAACTGGTTAAAGGTTGTGGCCCATGGGGTGTGATGTCCCAGTTGCTCCAAGGATTAGAGTGTTATTTTGAGTGTTTGCAAAAGGTGGCCTCCACATATAAGAGGTTGCAGGTTTGATTCTTAGTTCTTGATATGTTCTCATGTTTTTTTAAAGAGTTGTAATCAAAAGTAGTTAGGGTCTTTAAGATTTGTTAGAGTCGGTCTAGTTATCCCTCCATCAGAGATCAAAGCTCTTTTGCATTTCATGATTAGGTGTCCCATTAGTTTTTGATCGGTTTCATTTCGTTAGGCATGTCATAACTCTGGTGGAGTGGGTTGTGTCACTCATTCCCCTCATGCTTGGCATTGCTGGTTCAGGCCTGTTTATTAAAATAAGTCTTCAAAGGTCATTTACAATCATGTTTTAAATTTTGAGGTCTTAGGTCTAGGGTTGGGTCAATTTTGTCTTGAAAAGTCTTAGAAGACCAGCAGGCCAGAGGGATGTCTTTGATAGATCGTCACTTCAATAATTTTCATCATTGTACAGCTGAATTAGGACTTCTCTTCAAAACTTGTTTTGAAGATAAGTCGCCATCTCATTTTTGAAAAAAATGTCAAAATTTTCAGTTCTTCAATCGTTCAAGTGCAGCCTTGGTCTCCTTTGCCAGAGCATATCAGAGCTATCCCTGCAAAAAATTATCAGTGAAAATCATTATTTCAACCAATTTTAAAGGGGAAACCAAAAAGGTCAAAGCCTATTAATTTTCAAAAAGTGTCAACAACCAAACATAAGAAAATGGGTTTTGGGTTAAGCAAAAATCAACAAGGAGTCTATATGAAGATGTTTCTCCTCATCTGCAACCCATTCCACATTCCAAGAGCAAAGAGCATTGTTCTAAGGCGATTTTGTGAGTTTGTGGGCAAATCGGGCCGTTTCGAGGGCGCGCTATGCATCAGGTTGGGCGCGCTACGCACCAGTGGCGCGCTACGCATCAGGCCACAATTCTCAGTGCAATTTTAAATGGGTGAGGCGCATCAGGAGTGTGCGGCGCATTGGGTGAGGCACGCTACCCATTGGAGTTTATGCCCAGAACTTTGCCTGAAACACACTCAAACACCTCTTCTCATGCATCAGATCACAGGTAGGCTTTTATCCACGGCTCGTTCTTGGTTTTGAAAGATTTATGTAAGGAAATTATGCTATATTTGCCATGAAAAACCAAGTGTAAAAACCCTCATTTTCCATTAGTTTGTTGTGAGGATTTAAATGCCAAGATTGCTGTAGGGTTTTCAAACATAAATGTTGCCAAGGTTTTCCAATTTCTTTTGTTTCCCACCCCCTATATTCACCAATAATTTCCCCAATAATTCCTCATAAAACCCTATACTATTCTCCCTCCAATCCTAACCCCTCCCTTCTACTACAAACATATTTTTCCTACCCTACCTCATCCCAAACCCTAAAACTTAAAGATTTTCATGTCCCTTCCCTTCCCTAAATTCCTTGTTTTATTTCCATTATCCCCATTTCCCTAATGTTTCCCCTTTCCTAACAATTCCCTTGTATATTTGTGTCCCCTTGGTCACAGCATTTTGAGAAAAAGAAAAAGTCTACAGTTAATTTTGCACACAGTTGTATATCAGCATATATATATTCGAGCTACCTTGTTTTTAAAGAACATGTCAGAGACTGAGTCAGCTTATGAACAGGATTATGATAGTGATTCTACACCAGAGGTAAGTGTGCCAAGGAGGTATCATAAATGTGGCAAAGGTGGTCGGCATGTCAGGGAGGAGCCTACTTCTTTGGCTCAATTTCAAGCTTGTCCACTTGCAATGGACTGTTTTCGGTATCAATCATGTTTTGAATACTGTGAGCGGATCTCACAAATCCAACGTCATCGGGAACTAGTCTGTTTATTTGTTCTACATTTGTAGGATGGTCATGTAAACCTTGCCGGAGTGAATTTCACCTTGTCACCCGAGATTATTGCGCATGCCACTGGGATACCAAATGTAGGGGAAGAATGGAGTAAACGCCAGCAGTTAGACAGATTTCACTATGAGCCATATATTAAGCCCGGATGTGTAAGACACTTGACTGCAGTTTTTCCTTTCAGATTCCTAAGGGATGAGTATGCACCATTGATGAAACTCATCATTTGATATTTCAGTTGCGAGGGCAGATTCTCACGTCTCTATGTGTACCATGTCCGTTTGTTGATGTATTTTACCAGGGTACGTATGATGAACATTCCATTTTTCATTTGTCGCAACATAAAGAGGATGGTGCCTTTAGTACAAAGGAAGAGCCCAGCACATCAGCATAAGAGCATCTATCATTATGCATTGATTAAAATTGTAGTGATGCATCAGTTGGCACAGCAGGGCATTACTCGGGAAGATTTCATCTCCCGTGATTACTTTGCACCATTACAGCCACCTCCTGAGATTGTTCTTGATGAGGGAGGGCCTTCACATCAGTTTGACATTCCTGAGACAGAGCATGTCAGTGCTCCAGCATGTGTGACATATCATCGAGGACACAGGGCCTTATTTGCATCTACACGATGAGTACTATCTCCACCCGGGGTGGAAGGGGTTTTGTTGACTTCATCATCATAGCGAGTGTTATCTCCACCTTGTGTGGAAGGGGCCTCACTTTCGAGAGCAGCAAAGCAGGTACAAGATAAGGGCAAGAAGCCCAAGCATGAGGAGGGCCATTCAGGTGGTCATGATATTGATGTTGCATTGACTGATGTGGAAAAGACCGAAATTGATAGATTGAATGAGAAGTTGCTGAAGGCAGAATGTTGGATCAAATACTTGGAGCAGTGCAATAAATAGTTAGAGGACGAGCACACACTTATAGAGCTGCAACGAATCCGTGAAGACCGTAGGTTGGCCTGTAAAAGACCAGGTGATTTGACACCTGTTGCACGGTAATTTGTGCTTGAGAAGGTCAACCGAAACTTGGAGGGGTTGTTGGCAAAGGCCAATAGAGACAAAGACTTGCTTCGTCACATGAAGAATCATTACTGGGCCCGCATGCATGTTTGCAAAGCGAAAATGAAGATCCTTAAGAGGCGATTGAGCAAGGCACTTAAACGACGGAAAAAGCCCGATCCACTCCAAATTTTGGCTGAAGCCTCTTTGACTAAGCATAGTACTTGATTGGGGACCCCCAGCCCAAATTTCAACAAGTTTGGGGAAAATTCTGTCAATGTTGAAATTTTTGTGTAAAAAACAGGTTTTTGGGCTCAACACGTAGCGCGTCGCACACTACCCTTAAAATTGGGAGGTCCAAATCACGAAAGGTTTGCACTTTTGGATTTGTCATGATGAAATACACCTGCTCAGCCACTGCCAAGGCATTTCATCAAGGTTTGGGTCCCCAAAAGGTCAAAAAACATGAAAAAAATGACCTCACTGCCCCTTTTTGGACACACAGGTAGCAGCCTTGGGAGAATGCACTTTTGGAGGGGCAAATGGACATAAAATTGGAAAATTCCACTTGGGTTGGAAGTAGATATCTAGGTATTTCTAACAAGCCAACTTGAGCTCAATTTGGATGCTAGGAAGTGCCCCAAAAGTAGGTGGAAAGGCGCGCTACGCATCAGGATTTTTTGCACAGTTTTCATCTTCAGCTCAGGAAACAAAGCCAGTTTGACCAGTTTTGACTTGTGATGGGATTTTTCACCCTCCTTGATGTAATTAATGTAAATTTATGTTGACTTGACACTCATTTACCTATTCTAGATGATTCATTCATAAAATAGCAAAAATTTAATGAATGAATTGGTTTCCTAGCTTATAGAGGCAAGTTGTTTTGACTGCCTAGATTGTAGTGCTTTGTTTAGAATTGGTTGAAACAGCTCCTAGGATGATGAGCTCGACCCCTAGAGGCAAGGGAATGTGTTAGCTTGCCTATATTATGTATTTTCTTAGTCATTTTCAGGGTTGGACTCTTGGGAATAGCTTGATACACTATTGTACATATTTTCTCTGCAATTTTGGCAAAGGATAGACCAGGGTTTTGCAGCACTATTTGGGATTCATGTGGCCTTATGTGTTGATGGTGTGTTTCTCTCAGTACTTGTAAGTTGTGTATGTGTACCACTTTCCTTATTTAATCTTCTGCAATTAAACAGATGAAGTGTTAAGGTAGAATCCATAAATTTGCTATGCTCTGCCTTTAAGTTTGTTTAATTTTCCATGTTTTCTTCAGTTTAAGGAGAATCCTTGAGACTTCCTTGCTCTCCTTAGCTCCTCACCTATCAATTCTATTCATTCAATCACTTTAAAGGCATCAAAACAATCGCCTATCTTGCCCCAAGTAGACCTCTGCAAAAGTTGTGCCTCATCCCCGCACCCAAAATTGCCTTTCCCTTGAATTCAACAAAACTTCAAAAAATAAATTCCATAGTCCTTGTACTTCATACCTAGCCTAAAATTAGTCATCAATTCAGTCATCTCGAGCCTCTTTGATTACCTTTTGCCGAGATTGATTAGGGAGAGCCCTCTCCTGTCCTCGTAGGGCTAGCTACGAGGCTAAGCGTGGTTTGATGTGGCCTCGAGTTTTGCCTTCCTCAGCCTGAGGCAAATTCGAACGCTAACATAGTGGCGACCATACTGGGGAGAAAAGGTTTGCTGGTTGATGTGTTTGTTTCATGAGTCTTAGACGGAGTCTGAAGTTATGCTAGGTAGCCTTCGAAACGCTTTTGCTATGCATAAGCGAAAGTAGATAAACGCTGCTTCAGTCGATCTCCGGTGAGCTTGTGAATGTAGCACTTCATTTGCATTTACCCCAGTACCCTTATTTGTTATAGACCTTGGATGGTTGAGTCTAGCAAATTGATAGGTTGAAATTTATTGTGTCCCTTTGATTGTTCCGAACAATTCCACAATGGCTTCTAGAAGATACACGAGATTAAATCCCGATCCAGATCCACTTCCTATTTACGAAAATCCAAACTTGGTTCAAAAAATCCTCCATCAAGAAAGCTCGGCGACTCCCTTGGTTAAATCTCATTCATGTCCTGCAATTTTTGAGTATCTTGAAGAACTTGACTTTGACGAGAAATTTGAATTGTCGCTGTTTAATACTCAATCCGAAAGTGAACTTGATTCTCTCGTTCCAAATCCTGACTTTGCTGCAGCTCTTAAAGTTGAAAAACATAATAAATTAATTGAAAATTTTATCTTGAGGCACCTTCAGAGTGACATTTAGGCTGCAAATCTTGCTGATTTCCTAGAAGCTGCATCTGAGAATATTGGATCTGCTGTCACGGCTTCCGCTTCGAAAAATCCTACCGAACCGCCTTTCATTCCCACCATTCCTGTGCAACCTATAATTACTTATTCAGAATCTGCAGCTAATTCCCCTCCTTCATCCCACATTGCTTCTCCTCTGCATACACCTCCTCATACTCCTCATACTTCGGTTACATCTACTCCACCAACTACTCCCAAACCAAATCCGCCTAGAGCAATGGCTGCTCGGTTTGCTCCTCTCTCTCTTCCTCAAGATTTGCATGATATGCCCACGGATTATCAGAGTAAGATTCCTTTATTTGATGGCACTCCTCAAAGTGTGTCCGCTCAGCAGCACATAGACAAAATGGCTAATTTTTGTGATTTATATGAGATTGATGAAGAGGATGTAACTATGCGATTGTTTGTGCAAACATTCGGAGGAGAGGTAAGAAAATGGTTCAAAGGCTTGGGAGCCAGAAGTATACCTACGTTGGCTGAACTTCAGAAACAGTTTCTAGATCGTTAGGAACTCAGAAAGGATCCACTTCAAATCAATGCCAAGTACAATAATATCAAACGCAATCATGGTGAGTCTGTCCAAGACTACATTATCAGGTTCAATACAGTTTATAATGCTATTCCGGATGATTTAAGACCATCTAGAAAATCAGCTCTTCTCAAATTCCCGGATGGTTTTGATCCGGAGATGGCTTATTCATTACGGGATAGAGATCCGCCTACTTTAGAAGATATGCAAAAGATTGTTGTTAATGTTGAGGCGAATCTGAATGACAAGAGAGCATTGTTGAAGGCAGAGAAAAGAGTGACTATAAAGGAAGAATCTACATCAGAACCGCCTTGGCTTCGTGAGATGGAAAAAATGTTCAAAAGAATCAACCTTGACAAATCAGAACCACAAATTCGTAATCCAAATTACCGTGGCCAGCAACAACCTCAGTTCAGAATTAAGCAGCATGAACAAAGAGTACAAGAGCCGGCAGCCCAGCAACCGATCAAGACTCCTCTTTTGCAGAATTTTGTGAGTCAAGATTCAGATGAAGATGCTGATGTAGTAGGGGACCAAAATCACTTCTTTACTCCTGATGATCTGCCCATTTATATCACTGAAGAAGAAGAGTATGGAGAAAGTTCAGGCGCCCAGCAAGATGAAGATTTCATCTTAGCTAATGATGCAGATTTAGATGATTACCAAAGAGGATATTTGAATGCCTTGTCCACTCAACAGAAGCAGTATTCATTGAGAAACGGAGATGTGCCTATCAATTCAATTCAGAAAAGAAAAGAAGCTACAACACCAAAGACGGATTCACCAATACCACAGAAGAAAGGAAAGGAGACAATTGATTCCACAACTAGCAAGATATCAGCAGCAGAAAGGACAAATCAGGTAAATATAATCAAAGATAGGAGAGAAGTTATGGTCAAAGAAGTCGACAAAGTTTCAGCATTTAGTTTGTAAAATGAAATTTCCAAATTAAAAGTATCTATTCCCTTGACTGAAATCATGAAAAACAGTAGCTATCGAGGTCAAGTCTCTAAAATTCTGAATTTTGATCCCATGTTTGACACGGTGAACGTTGAAGATGATCAGCCAGAATTGATATTCGGGCCAGCATTGGATGGTGAGTCCCCTGAAAGTGATGTTCCTCCCTTTTATATCAGTTTGAGATTGCATGAATATGTTTTGCACAATGCTATGTTCGATTCGGGTGCTTCGCACAATTTGATGCCAAAGGCGATCATGGAGAAGTTGGGGTTAGACATTACAAGGAAATATCATGATTTGAATTCATTTGATTCCAGCCGTGTAAGATGTATCGGGCTCATCAAAGATTTAGTTGTTAGCTTAGACCAAATCCCAGCGAAGAATGTCTTGATGGATGTGGTTGTGGCGGACATTCCCCCACGGTTTGGTATGCTACTTTCAAGATCTTGGGGGGCTAATTTGAAGGGTACTCTACAGTTAGACTTTTCTTATGCTACAATTCCAGTCTTCGGTGAAATGAGAAAACTATATTGAGAGCAAAAGATGAAATACATGATAAACAGCAAAGAGAAGCCAATCAATCATCCTGTAAATTACGTACATACAGATTTTGAGTCATTTGTTTTATTTACTGATAGTTTTAATGATCTAGATAGTCAGTTAGTTCAGGCGGAAGATATACCAAAGATCACTGAAAATTTCAGAGAAGTTCTGCAAAAGGAAAGAGGAGAAAAGCCAGCTACTATGGAGCAATCAGCTGAAGATAAGGTGCAGCAAACAGAAAAAACAGAGCTAACACAATTTCAACACTTGGAAGAAGATGAGGATGGTCTTTGGACCATGGATTTTGATGGCGCAGTAGGTAGTGATGGTGCTGGTATTGGTGTGTGGATTCGAAGTCCCTTTTCCGCTCAAGACAAAGTTCCAAGCAAGGTGAGAGTGTGTTCCTATAAACTAGCATTTGACTGTTCAAATAATGAGGCAGAATATGAGGCTCTCATTGCTGGCCTTAAGATTCTTAGAAAGCTGAAAGCAAAGAAGATTGCAGTCTATGGTGATTCCAAGTTGGTGATAAAGCAAGTTAAGGGTGAGTTTCAGGCCAAGCATCCTCGTATGAGGGCATATCAAAATGCATTCTTAGATATTTTGAAGTTATTTTCTGATCATACCTTGACATGTGTGCCTCGCATACAAAATGGTGTTGCTGATGGACTTGCTAAAGCAGCAAGCAATTTAAAAATTCCGATGAATTCTAGCAACAAGTTTGAGATTCATGTGAAACATCTTCCCACCGTCCCAGACAATCAGCGATGTTGGAAAGTCTTTCAAGATGATGAGGAGATCAATCAGTTTCTGCAAAATAAGGGTAAGTTCAAAGATACCTCAATAGATACTGAACATGATGATGGTAGTGATAATATACAAGTAAATCAAATGGACGTGCTGCAACTTAAAGACAACATTATTCCTAAAGGATTGATTCCTTTAGAGGAGCTGTTTGACCAAGATGATGAGGCCCGCAAACCGACATTAAGGCTGACTGAAAAAGGTGTTGAAGAGGTAAACATTGGGACAGCTGAGAATCCCAAGCGAGTAAAGCTATCAAAGTCATTGTTACCAAAGGTGAAAGCAGACTATGTGAAATTGTTGTCTTTATTTTCTGATGTTTTTGCATGGGATTACTCAGATCTAAAAACATATGACACAAATATCATTCAACATACTATTCCTATTAAGCCAAATTAGAAGCCTTTTCATCAAAAGTTGAGAAGAATTAATCCGAAGCTGCTACCATCAATTGAAAAGGAGGTAAACAGATTGCATAAGTCAGGAATTATTGTGCCTATCCAATTTTCAGATTGGATATCAAACTTGGTACCAGTAAGGAAGAAAACAGGTGAGATTCGTTTATGTATTGACTTCAGAAATTTGAATAAGGTGTCCTTAAAAGACAATTATCCGCTGCCCAAAATGGACCATATATTGCAGCGATTAGTTGGAGCATCAAGAATGTCACTACTCGACAGCTATTTAGGATACAATCAGATTTTAGTACATGAAGATGATCGTGACAAGACAGCATTCATTACTCCATGGGGAACATTTCATTATGCAAAGATGCCGTTTGGTTTGAAAAATGCAGGAGCCACCTTTTAGCGCACAATGGACATGGCTTTCGCCAATGAGAAAGATGTATTTTTAGTTGTTTATCTTGATGACTTAACCGTGTTTTCAAATTCTGATGAGGAACATTTGTATCATTTGAAAACTGTTTTCCAAAAGTGCAGAAAATATGGCATTTCGCTGAATCCGAAAAAGAGTCTTTTCGCCATGGATGAGGGAAAACTTCTTGGCCACATCATATCTAAAGATGGCATCCGTATTGACCCTGCATGTGTTGAAGCCATTCAGCAAATTGAACAGCCCTGGAACAAGAAAGAAATACAGTCCTTCAATGGTAAACTGAATTTTTTGCGTCGCTTCATTCCAAATCTAGCAGAGCATCGTAGAGAAATCACGAGCATGCTGAAAAAGGACAGTCAGGTAAAGTGGACCGAAGAGGCGGTGAAATCATTTAATTTAGTGAAGTAAGCTCTTTCTTCAACTCCTATTTTGATCAGCCCAGACTACACTCAGGATTTTATTTTGTTCTCATTTGCTTCTGAGCACACTTTGGCAGTTGTATTAATGCAGAAGAGGGAAGGTGTTGAAAAGCCCATTGCTTTTTTCAGTCGGATTATAAGAGATGGAGCATTGAAATATAACATCATTGAGAATCAAGCACTTGCGCTTGTAAAGGCCTTGAAAGATTTCCGTGTGTATATATTGCATTCCCATATTCTAGCTTATGTTCCTAATGCAGTAGTTAAAGATATTTTAGTACAGGCAGATCTAGAAGGCAGGCGGGGTAAGTGGATTGTTGCGTTATTAGAGTATGATGTGGAGATTAAACCAACTCAGCTGATCAAAGGTCAAGGACTCGCCAAGTTAATGGCTGAAACGAATTTGCAAGTTCTAGACATAAATTTGATTGCTGCTATGTCTGATGAAGATGAGGAGGATTCATCCGTTCAGGTATCTGAAATGTTTCTTTCTTCTCCGTGGTATGCTGACATTTTATATGTACTTCAGCATTTGTCTTCACCTCCCGGAATGCCTAGAAACAAAAGTAGAACATTGAAATTGAAAGCTGCAAAATTCTGCATACTAAATTCTGCATTGTATTGGAAAGATCCTGGTGGAATGTTATTGAATTGTTTGGTAGAGGAGGAAGCCAAAAGAGTTGTGGAAGACTTTCATAGAGGTGACTGTGGAGGCCATCTATTTTGGAAAACCACAGCGAACAAAATTCTAAGGGCAGGTTATTATTGGCCTTCATTATTTTCAGATGTATATAAGGCTGTTAGGAATTGTCATGAATGCCAAATTTTTGAAGGGAAGCAGAAACTACAGCCTTTGCTTCTCAAACCAATTGAAGTCAACACACCTTTTCAGCAGTGGGGATTGAATTTCATCGGGGAAATTCATCCGGCATCATCAGGACAGCATCGATGGATATTGACAGCCACAGACTACTTCACAAAATGGATTGAAGCAATTCCTACTCGACAAGCCACGGATGCGGTAATTATCTCTTTTCTTGAAACCAATATTTTGTCACGTTTTGGATGCCCAAGTAAGTTAATCACAGATAATGCAGCAGCATTTAAGTCAAAAAGGATGGTTGAGTTTTGTTATAAGTACAATATCAGCTTGGGACATTCAACCGCATACCATCCTCAAGGAAATGGATTGGCGGAGTCATCTAATAAATCTTTGGTTAATATCATTAAGAAATTGTTGGAAATCAGTAAAAAGGGCTGGAACAAGAAGTTGATAAATGCACTATGGGCTGATAGGGTGAGTCAGAAAAAGTCTATTGGCGTTTCTCGTTTCGAGTTGGTGTACGGAATAGACATGGTTTTTCCAACTTCGCTTGCTGTCCCGGTAGTCAAATTGCTTCAAGAAGCGGGTAGTGAGGAAGATCCTATGCAAAGAAGGATTAATCAGATGATTCATTTACAGAAGACACGGGAGGAGGTATTTCAAAACACTTGCAAGTTGTAGGAGCGCATCAAAAAGATTTATGACGGGAAAGCAAAGGCGGACACATTTCAGCTAGATGAGGTAGTTTTGAGATGGGATGCTCGACATGAAGACAAAGGAAAGCATGGAAAATTTGAAAATTTATGGAAGGGTCCTTACAAGATTGCAGCATATCGCAGCCAAAACGCTTTCCTCCTCAAAGAAATGAATGGAGATGAATGTCCTGGAGGGCTGATTAATGGTCGGCTATTAAAGAGATACTACTTTTGAGTATTTTCTGCTCATTTCATCATCATTGTACATATCATTTTACTTTTATTCTATTGTACATGTAAACTAACTTATCATCTTCAGTCTGGGGCCCGAGGTGAAGGCTATAATTCTGAAAATGAAAGTTAGTTAGTCTAAGTTTGTCAAGTCAGTTGTCAAAATCTTTTAGTTTTGAGTCTAGTTCGGTCAAAGCAGTTTTTGCTTTTTCAGTCAAATTCTCAAGATTTTGTGTCGGAATAATGACTCCATCACCCAATGAATGAAGGCACTGTCTAGCTCTTACAGAGATCTGTGTTTCTTGGCATCTCCAAGGAGCTACCATCCCCATTGGAGCTAATGTTAGAGTCAGTCTAGTTATCCCTCCATCAGAGATCAAAGCTCTTTTTCATTTCATGATTAGGTGTCCCATCAGTTTTTGATCGGTTGCATTTCGTTAGGCATGCCATAACTCTGATGGAGTGGGTTGTGTCACTCATTCCCCTCATGCTTGGCACTGCTGGTTTAGGCCTGTTTATTAAAATAAGTCTTCAAAGGTCATTTACAATCATGTTTTAAATTTTGAGGTCTTAGGTCTAGGGTTGGGTCAATTTTGTCTTGAAAAGTCTTAGAAGACCAGCAGGCCAGAGGGATGTCTTTGATAGATCATCACTTCAATAATTTTCATCATTGTACATCTGAATTAGGACTTCTCTTCAAAACTCTGTTTTGAAGATAAGTCGCCATCTCATTTTTGAAAAAATTGTCAAAATTTTCAGTTCTTCAATCGTTCAAGTGCAGCCTTGGTCTCCTTTGCCAGAGCATATCAGAGCTATCCCTGCAAAAAATTATCAGTGAAAATCATTATTTCAACCAATTTTAAAGGGGAAACCAAAAAGGTCAAAGCCTATTAATTTTCAAAAAGTGTCAACAACCAAACATAGGAAAATGGGTTTTGGGTTAAGCAAAAATTAACAAGGAGTCTATATGAAGATGTTTCTCCTCATTTGCAACCCATTCCACATTCCAAGAGCAAAGAGCATTGTTCTAAGGCGATTTTGTGAGTTTGTGGGCAAATCGGGTTGTTTCCAGGGCGTGCTACGCATCAGGTTGGGCGCACTACGCACCAGTGGCGCGCTACGCATCAGGCCACAATTCTCAGTGCAATTTTACACGGGTGAGGTGCATCAGGAGCACGCGGCGCGTTGGGTGAGGTGCGCTACGCATTGGAGTTTATGCCCAGAACTTTACCTGAAACACACTCAAACACCTCTTCTCATGCATCAAATCACAGGTAGGCTTTTATCCACGGCTCGTTCTTGGTTTTGAAAGATTTATGTAAAGAAATTATGCTTTATTTGCCATGAAAAACCAAGTGTAAAAACCCTCATTTTCCATTAGTTTACTGTGAGGATTTAAATGCCAAGATTGTTGTAGGGTTTTCAAACATAAATGTTGCCAAGGTTTTCCCATTTCTTGTGTTTCCCACCCCCTATATTCACCAATAATTTCCCAATAATTCCTCATAAAACCCTATACTATTCTCCCTCCAATCCTAACCCCTCCCTTCTACTACAAACATATTTGTCCTACCCTACCTCATCCCAAACCCTAAAACTTAAAGATTTTCATGTCCCTTCCCTTCCCTAAATTCCTTGTTTTATTTCCATTGTCCCCATTTCCCTAATGTTTCCCCTTTCCTAACAATTCCCTTGTATATTTGTGTCCCCTTGGTCACAGCATTTTGAGAAAAAGAAAAAGTCTACAGTCAATTTTGCACACAGTTGTATATCAGCATATATATATTCGAGCTACCTTGTTTTTAAAGAACATTTCAGAGACCGAGTCAGCTTATGAGAAGGATTATGATAGTGATTCTACACCAGAGGTAAGTGTGCCAAGGAGGTATCACAAAGGTGGCAAAGGTGGTCGGCATGTCAGGGAGGAGCCTACTTCTTTGGCTCAATTGCAAGCTTGTCCACTTGCAATGGACTGTTTTCGGTATCAATCATGTTTTGAATACTGTGAGCGGATCTCACAAATCCAACGTCATCGGGAACTAGTCTGTTTATTTGTTCTACATTTTCAGGATGGTCATGTAAACCTTGCCGGAGTGAATTTCACCTTGTCACCCGAGATTATTGCGCAGGCCACTGGGATACCAAATGTAGGGGAAGAATGGAGTAAACGCTAGCAGTTAGACAGATTTCACTATGAGCCATATATTAAGCCCGGATGTGTAAGACACTTGACTGTAGTTTTTCCTTTCAGATTCCTAAGGGATGAGTATGCACCATTGATGAAACCATCATTCGATATTTCAGTTGCGAGGGCAGATTCTCACGTCTCTATGCGTACCATGTCCGTTTGTTGATGTATTTTACCAGGGTACGTATGATGAACATTCCATTTTTCATGTGTTGCAACATAGAGAGGATGGTGCCTTTAGTACAAAGGAAGAGCCCAGCACATCAGCATAAGAGCATCTATCATTATGCATTGATTAAAATTGTAGTGATGCATCAGTTGGCACAGCAGGGCATTACTTGGGAAGATTTCATCTCCCGTGATTACTTTGCACCATTACAGCCACCTCCTGAGATTGTTCATGATGAGGGAGGGCCTTCACATCAGTTTGACATTCCTGAGACAGAGCATGTCAGCGCTCCAGCATGTGTGACATATCAGCGAGGACACAGGGCATTATTTGCATCTACACGATGAGTACTATGTCCACCCGGGGTGGAGGGGGTCTCGTTGACTTCATCGACACAACGAGTGTTATCTCCACCTTGTGTGGAAGGGGCCTCACTTTCGACAGCAGCACCGCAGGTACAAGATAAGGGCAAGAAGCCCAAGCATGAGGAGGGCCATTCAGGTGGTCATGATATTGATTTTGCATTGACTGATGTGGAAAAGACCGAAATTGATAGATTGAATGAGAAGTTGCTGAAGGCAAAATGTCGGATCAAATACTTGGAGCAGCGCAATAAACAGTTAGAGGACGAGCACAGACTTATAGAGCTGCAACGAATCCGTGAAGACCGTAGGTTGGCCCGTAAAAGACCGGGTGATTTGACACCTGTTGCATGGAAATTTGTGCTTGAGAAGGTCAACCGACACTTGGAGGGGTTGTTGGCAAAGGCCAATAGAGACAAATACTTGCTTCGTCACATGAAGAATCATTACTGGGCCCGCATGCATGTTTGCAAAGCGAAAATGAAGATCCTTAAGACGCGATTGAGCAAGGCACTTAAACGGCGGAAAAAGCCCGATCCACTCCAAATTTTGGTCGAAGCCTCTTTGACTGAGCATAGTAATTGATTGGGGACCCCCAGCCCAAATTTCAACAAGTTTGGGGAAAATTTTGTCAATTTTGAAATTTTTGTGTAAAAAACAGGTTTTTGGGCTCAACGCATAGCGCGCCGCGTGCTACCCTTAAAATTGGGAGGTCCAAATCACGAAAGGTTTACATTTTTGGATTTTTCATGATGAAATACACCTACTCAGCCACTTCCAAGGCATTTCATCAAGGTTTGGGTTCCCAAAAGGTCAAAAAACATGCAAACAATGACCTCACTGCCCCTTTTTGGACACACGGGTAGCAGCCTTGGGAAAATGCACTTTTGGAGGGGTAAATGGACATAAAATTGGAAAATTCCACTTGGGTTGGAAATTAGACATCCAGGGCTTTCCAACAAGCCAACCTGAGCTCAATTTGGATGCCGGGAAGTGCCCCAAAAGCAGGTGGAAAGGCACGCTATGCATCAGGATTTTTTGCACAGTTTTCATCTTCAGCTCAGGAAACGAAGCCAGTTTGACCAGTTTTGACTTGTGATGAGATTTTTCACCCTCCTTGATGTAATTAATGTAACTTTATGTTGACTTGACACTTATTTACCTATTCTAGATGGTTCATTCATAAAATAGCAAAAATTTAATGAATGAATTGGTTTCCTAGCTTATAGAGGCAAGTTGTTTTGACTGCCTAGATTGTAGTGCTTTGTTTAGAATTGGTTGAAACAGCTCCTTGGATGATGAGATCGACCCCTAGAGGCAAGGGAATGTGTTATCTTGCCTATATTATGTATTTTCTTAGTCATTTTCAGGGTTGGTCTCTTGGGAATAGCTTCATACACTATTGTACATATTTTCTCTGCAATTGTGGCAAAGGATAGACCAGGGTTTTGTAGCACTATTTGGGATTCATGTGGCCTTATGTGTTGATGGTGTGTTTCTCTCAATACTTGTAAGTTGTGTATGTGTACCACTTTCCTTATTTAATCTTCTGCAATTAAACAAATGAAGTGTTAAGGTAGAATCCATAAATTTGCTATGCTTTGCCTTTAAGTTTGTTTAATTTTCCATGTTTTCTTCAGTTTAAGGAGAATCCTTGAGACTTCCTTGCTCTCCTTAGCTCCTCACCTATCAATTCTATTCATTCAATCACTTTAAAGGCATCAAAACAATCGCCTATCTTGCCCCAAGTAGACCTCTGCAAAAGTTGTGCCTCATCACCGCACCCAAAATTGTCTTTCCCTTGAATTCAACAAAACTTCAAAAAATAAATTCCATAGTCCTTGTACTTCATACCTAGCCTAAAATTAGTCATCAATTCAGTCATCTCGAGCCTCTTTGATTACCTTTTGCCGAGATTGATCGGAGAGAGCCCTCTCTTGTCCTCGTAGGGCTAGCTACGAGGCTGAGCGTGGTTTGATGTGGCTTCGAGTTTTGCCTTCCTCAGCCTGAGGCAAATTCGAACACTAACAGGATTGTCACATGTTGGAGGGTACTTCCAACTCCATTATAGTTCAATATGTAGCACCTCTTGGAAGAGGTTGAATTGTGGTACCTCGTGGAGAAGGAGATTTTACTTTCAACAGATACCAAAGAGTTGGCTGAGCATGATTAGAAAATGATCAAAATGGAATGAATAGTTTTGGATTTGGTGAAGAATCATCTAACCCCTTTCATTGTAGAGAAAATGATTGATAGGGAAATGCATATTACCTTGATTACATTGTATTGGAGTGAGAACATGTCTAGGATAATGCTCTTAATGAAGAAAACATCCATTACTTGCATGAGAAACACTAATACAGTAGTTATCTATCTGATAAAGATCAAGAGTTGAGAGATCAACAAGCTACACTTGATGACAAGGTAGAATATAATGGACTAATTTGGATCAGTTTGAATGGCTTTGGTCCATCTTGGCACCATTTTGTATAGTTTGTATGTGCTTGTGAGAATCTACCCTCAATTGAAAGTTTGTGGGATGCATTTATCGAGGAGGAAATGAGATTGGAGATGGTTTCAATCAGTGATGAGGATGTACCAGAGCTAGCTCTCGTTGGGAGGGTGAGGAAAGGAGGAAATAAAATATGATTTGTGAAGGGTTAGAAGAAGAAGGAAGATTCAAGCTCTTCTAACCAACAGAAGAATAATTTAATCCATATCAAGTGCAAGAAGCATGGCCCATATAATTCTCAGTATCTTGAGAAGTAGGGGAAGGGTAAGCAACAATAACAATAAAATAGTTTGCAAGAATTGTAGAAGCTTCAAGTATGGATGGACATTATGCTTCTTAGAGTTCTAAGAAGAAAGGGACGGGTTAGTGACAACATCAATAAAAATAGTTTCTTGGAATTCCAGAAGCTTCAGGTTCATACAAGTTCATTGAAAGATGTGGTACGACCTTTGCCATGGTGTCATGCCTTTCCACCAACACTGTTTCAGGTGTTTGTGGTATGTTGAGAAGTGGAGCCTCAAGACATGACAGTAAACAAAATAGCTCTTTCAATTGTCTAGATGAGTATACCTCACCACTTCTAATCAATGTTATCTGCCTTTAGGACAAAGTAAACAGAGCAGTCCACATGAGGTACATGATTCTATCTGCCTTTAGGAAAATGTAAATAGAGCACTGCACACCAGAGCCAGGTATATTTAAATTTTACAACACTTGCACACAAAATTAACCTGCATGATTTGGAAATTTCCTCTTAAATGATCCTTAATAACTTTCACGCTATTTCTTAGAAGCATATATTTGCATGTGAGTAGAATTCATCTTACACATACATTTAGTGAAGGCAACAATATTACTAGGAGTCATCAACGCCAACTATATGGTTGAAAATATATTTGTTGGCCTTGATGGCTCCTAGTAATATTGATTTTGTATTGGAGTTTCTAAAATACATAAGAATTATATATGTTGTATTAGCATTTGAAAAATACATAGGATGTCACAAGTAATCCTAATAATCAACTTCCCTAATGACTAGCAGGCCTTAAGACTCCACTAGTGGTTTTTGCACTAAATGTGGGTATCATTTATTGATAAAAGTAGGATCTCAGGGAAACTTGTGTGGAAGTTTTCTGTAAAGAGCAACCAAATTTAGAATTAAAAATTTGGCACAAGTGCACTCTAACAAAACTAAAAAAGTTTCTCTTCATGCTTTCAGGGTAGCCCAGGACACCCCTACAGATTGGTAATTATTGATTGTACATTCTAGTCTCATTGGCATATTTTTTTTTCATTTGTTAGACATCAATAAAACTACCTTTCTCTGTTTAATGAAAATTAAAAATGTTAAACAATTGTAGTTTGATATGAATTCTCTGAAGGAAGTTCTCCATGTTGTGGAACCTATTATGATTTTCTCTTAAATAAGATAAATGACCACCAATTAATTCCTTCTCCAAAATTTAGTTCTCCAACAACTGCAGTCCTTCCTTTGAGAGAATATATGTTGTCCTATTAAGTTCTCTAAACACATGGGAGGTTCTGATCATCTGGAACTTCCTAGGGAGAAATTTCATCTGAGTAGCTAAGGGAGATAAGGAAGTATGCTAAATCTGGCCTTGTGCATTCATTCAATTAACATCTAGTGTTGAGTGCCCAAAGACCTATAGATGCCTAATATCCTTGTCAAAGGAAGATGTTAATAAGGAAAATATAGCCTTCAACTTCACCAAGTTATTTTTATCTTTGTCCATCTTTTCCTTAGTTTGGAAATAGCAAGTGTCACAACAATAATGCACAAACACATGTCTACAAATATGATGAGTGTCTTGGAAAGCAATTCTGCATGTAGTAAATGTTTTGTTTGTGTTTCAGCTATATTGCTTTTATGTTATCAAACTGTAGTGTTATCAAAGGAAAATAGATACATGTGTTGATGATAATTATCACAATTGTAAGATATTCAACAATAAAAGTTTAAAACCATTTTTATGTGGATTGTGTTCATTTAGTCTCATTTGTGTTATTGTTTTCCATCAAGTGGAGTCATCTTGGTCTTACTGCTATAGTTTACCTCTATCAGAATATTGACAAAGATGACTTATTTAAACTTTCATGCTCACATATATCTAAAGTTAATAGCCAATCAACTTGCGAGTTGTAGGATGGAATAATGAATCAGTTCTCTCTCAAGGAGGCCAAAAAGTTATACTAATGACAAGGTTATCATGATTCAGTCAGGGATCAAATTCAATATGCCACAGGGTTCAAATATGAGCCTTCCAAATAATAATAACCAAGTCTGCATAGTTACTGCAGCTTTCACCAAAATCAATATACTATAATTTCACTACAACAATGACCTTCAAGGAGGTCGAGATATTGTGTAAAATGGCCATCGAGTGCCAATTGTTGACTAATCAAACCTTCCAATGCTCATATTATCGATAACCTTGTTTTAGGGATACCTCCACCATAACCATAATATGTCTCTTGAGATCAATATGATTCTTCCTTAGCTTTTATCTTATGCAATCCCTCGGCCTTATTCTTGCAACAAGTTAGATGATTCGATCCTTTAAGCATGGCATCATATTGAATTGACCCTATCACAGAAAATTTATATCTTCAAAGCAAAATATCCTTCCAAAACCAGAGGAAATAATAGAGAGAATAGGTGCTGAACAGTTGATACTAATCAATGATCATGGTGATCATGCTGAAAATTTGATGGAGGAATTTTATATTATGGGACCCTTCCGAAATATGTTTTGGTCTAGGATTTGGTACTCTTGATTGATGTCCAGGACTGTAACTTCTTAGGAAAGAATATCAACTTCAAAAGTAATGATAGAATGAATGCAAGCCTATACTTGTTATCTGAAGTATTCGATATATCTTAGATAGATTGTTGGCTTGTTGGGGCCTGACCTAAGTTTAAAAGTGGTTTAGCCAAACAAATCCCAAAACTACTAGCCCTTTCGGCAACGGTCCATGGTGCATGGACCAAGGCCTCACCTGAGGTAGTAGGGGAGGGTGTTGGAACCAGGTTTCTACACCCTTGTAGGGTTTAACCCCATACAGAAATTACCTGCATACGAATTCTAAAACACAGAAAATAAACAATGCGAGAGCATAACACATAAAACACATATACACAGAGATTTTCCCTTGGATCCCAAAATCGGGACTACCAGCTTGATTTTTCATTATGTTCCTTTCAATGTTACAATACATATTTATACATGCAGAAGCATCCAATACCATGGACCGAAAACCATTGCGTCCAATACCATGTATTAAAAATCGTCACATCCAAAAAACATGTGAAAAAATCATGCACAAAACCATAGGTGGGTCCGCCCAACCTAACATAGGTTCCAAAACCAAAAAAATTCAGGGCGCTGCCCCAGACCCCATAAAGTGGGGTTACGAGTGCCCCTCAAACCCCCTGTGACATCCCCCCCTCTAACCCCCGGTTAACTACGTGGGCTAGTCGTGGAAAGAATATAACACAAAACAACATTCTCCCACTTGTTGTTTTCTTTCCACAGGGGACCACAAGAGAGCTTAGTCATTTTCCCAGCCCTGAAATGCCCATTGTCTCTCTACACCAAGAGAACTTTAGAGCTCACAGATTTTGTCAATGCATCTTCAGTATTCTTCAAAGTGTCCACCTTTACCAGCAACACCTTTTTGTCTTCTATCATATCCCTCACAAAGTGATACTGAACATCAATGTGCTTTGTCTTTGAATGATATGCAGGGTTCTTTGCTAAGAAAATTGCACTTTGGCTGTCACAGTCTATCCTTATAGCTTCCTGTACTAACCCCATACTTGAACACAACCTCTGCAACCAAACTACTTCCTTGCTTGCATGAGTGGCTACCATGTATTCTGCCTCTGTAGTTGATAGTGCCACTACAGATTGTTTCTTACTCATCCAACTAACTGCACCTCCAAATAGGTTAAACACATACCCACTTGTAGATCTTCTCTGATCCAGATCTCCAACCCAGCCTGCATCAACAAAGCCATGAATATCCAACAATCTATCCAATCCTGGTCTTCCTTGGTAGCACAAACCATAATCACTAGTGCCACGCAAATACCTGAAAACCCACTTCACTATTGTCCAATGCTCCTTCCCTGGTTTTGACATAAACCTGCTCAATACTCCCACTGCATGTACAATGTCTGGTCTAGTATAGACATTACATACATCAGGCTACCGACTATACTTGCATATGGAACACGGGACATGTCCTCTTCCTCTTCTTGTGTCTTGGGACACTGTTCAGTAGATAACCTCACACCTACAGGAATAGGAACCTTCACTAGTTTACTATCCTGCATATTAAACCTCTGCAGTATTGTCTCAACATACTTCCTCTGGTTTAACTAGAGCTTCCTCTTTTCCCGATGTCTTTTAATTTCCATGCCAAAAATATAGTTTGCAGCACCAAGATCTTTCATGTCGAATTTGGAGGACAATTGGGTCTTCAAATCATGGATAATTTCTTTGTCATTTCCAACCAGCAACATATAATCCAAATACAAGACCAGATAAATAACATTGTCACCAATTAATTTAAAATACACACAGTGATTTGCTTTGCTTCTGGTGAAGCCAAGTACCCATATAAATGTATCAAATTTTTGATACCACATCCTTGGTGACTATTTTAACCCATACAGAGAATTCTTTAACTTGCATACCAATTCTTTCTTACCCTTCACTACAAAGCCTTCAGGTTGCTTCATGTAGATTTCCTCTTCCAAATCCCCGTGAAGAAATGTTGCCTTCACATCCATATGTTCTACCTCAATCAAAATCAGCAGCGACAAATAAAAGTAATCTAATAGAAGTTACCTTGACAACAGGAGAAAAAATATCACCAAAATCAATTCCCGGTACCTGGGAATAACCTTTCGCTACCAACAAAGCTTTGTATTTCTCCATTGTTCCTTCTACATTTGTCTTCTTTTTGAACACCCATTTGCTGCCAATGGGTTTCCTCCCAGCTAGCAACTCCACCAGATCCCAAGCCTAATTTTTGTGCAAAGATGCCATTTCATCAACCATGGTCTCTTTCCAGAGTTTTCCATCCTCTGAATCCACTGCTTCCTTCATAGTTCTGGGATCATCATCAGTAACAGACAAAGAAAAATTTGAACAGAAAGCAGATGGACTATACCTCTCTGGCTGCCTTCTTTCTCGAACTGATCTTCTCACAGCTAGAGTTTGTGGCTCTTCATCTTCTGATTCCTCCTCTGCTGTAGAGTCTGATTCTTCCTCCTTTATCTCAAACTCTGTCTTCTCATGTTCCTTTGGTTGGACTTCATGTTTAATAACATCTTTCACCTCTCTGAACACCACATCTCGACTATACACAAATTTCTGTGTGACTGGGTTCGAAAGCTTATAACCCTTTAAACCATCCTTATACCCAATAAAGATGCACTTTTCAGATTTACTATCCAACCTGGTTTGTTTCTCCTTTGGAACATGTACATATGCATCACATCCAAATACCCTCAGATGTGAAAGAGAGGGTTTCTTACCAGTCCATACCTCTTGTGGAGTCTTATCCTCCAACGCTGATGAAGGTGACCTGTTGACCAGGTAACATGCAGTATCCACCGCCTCTGCCCAGAATTCCTGTCATAACCTGGCACCACTGAGCATGCTTCTTGCCATTTCCATCAATGTCCTATTCATTCTTTCTGCAACTCCATTTTGTTGAGGTGTATATGGAGTAGTCTTCTACCGTTCTATACCACACTTCTTACAGAATTCTTCAAATTCCTTACTGCAAAAATCTTCACCATTATCTGTCCTCAGCACCTTTATCTTCTTCTCTGTTTGGTTTCCACCAAAGCCTTAAATTCTTTAAACCTATCAAAGAATTCAGATTTCTTCTTAAGGAAATATATCCATGTATTCCTTGAGAAGTCATCTATAAATGATACATAGTACACAGAATTACCCAGTGATGGAACCTTCACAGGTCCAAACACATCACTGTGCACAAGCTTTAATATCTGTTTCACCCTCTGACCACCAGAGGGGAAACTCACCCGATTCTGCTTCCCATATACACAATTTTCACAGAAATCAGAATCTAGAGAGCTATTACTCATACCTTCTACCATACCTTTACCATGAAGTATTCGAAGGTCTTTCTCTCCAATATGTCCAAGCCTTTGATGCCATGGCATGGTCTTCTCTCCAGAGACCACTAGATTTTATGCTCCACTTTTAAGAACCATAGAACTATTGTACCCATCAACAACCGTGCTACCTTGCAGCTTGTACAAAGTTCCAATCCGAACTCCCCGCATCAATACCAGTGATCCCTAAACCATCTTGCGGGTATCCTTCTCGAACATTGTTTTTACACCTGCATCATCCAGCTTGCTTACAGAAATTAGATTTCTGGCCAATGCAGGAATATGTAGAACACCCATAAGTGTTCTAACTCTTCCACCTTGTAACTTCAACTTTACCTTTCTGCAACCAACGATTTTAGCCTTCCTGTCATCCCCCAAGAAGACATCACCACCATCATATTTCTCATACTGGCAGAACCACTCTCTATGGAGAGTGAAGTGAAATGATGCACCTGAGTCAATCAACCATGCCGCATGATCTACATGTGTACTTGAAGAAGCCAAGTACACATCCCAACCTTCATCTGAGGTGGTTTTTGCCTCTGCAGAAGGAGCCTCATCATATCCCTTTCCTTTGTCAGGAGCTTTAGATTTACAATCCCTTTTGAAGTGGCCTTCCTTTCAGCATTTCCAGCACACCACCTTTACAGGTTTTCCTAGAGATTTAGATCTCCCTCTAGATTTAGATCTCCCACTCGATGACTTATTTTTGTTTCTATTCTGGGACCGTCATCATACAGACAAGGCATCACCACTCTGGATCTCCATATTTTTTCATCTCATCTCCTCCGTCAGCAAAGCTGAGACTATTTCATCACTCTGCAAGGCAGTTGCATTGCTACCTATTGCAATAACTAGACTATCCCACGAATCTCATAGAGAACACAACAAACTAATGCACTTATCTTCATCTGAAATTTTAATATCAACAGATGCTAACTGACTTACCATAGTATTAATTGCATTCAGATACTCTGTCACTGAGTCTCCATCTTTCATCCTCAGGTTATACAACTTTCTCTGTAGGAATAGTTTATTCACCAGAGACTTAGATTGGTACAAAGTCCCTAACTTGTCCCACAAAGCCTTCGTCGTAGCTTCCCCTGATACATTCAACAATACTGAATCTGAGACACACAATCGTATTGTGCTCTTTGCCTTCCGATACAACTTCTTCCATTCTTCATTGGACACTCCCATTGGTTTAGTACCTGGATCTACCTCGATCCACTGATCTTTATCCACCAACAGATCCTCCATCTTGAGTTTCCACAACTCAAAACTCTGACCATTAAATTTTTTGATCTCTATCTTTCTACTGCTCGCCATCTTCTTTCACCACTAGAATCGACCTCGCAGATCTCCCACTGAACATGGTCTACCACAGGCCCGAGCGAAACCCCTCAGCAACAAAGGCATCCCCTTGAAGCCAAAATAGCTTTGATCCCAAATGTAGGTTTTAACCCCATACAGAAATTACCTGCATACGAATTCTAAAACACAGAAAATAAACAATGCGAGAGCATAACACATAAAACACATATACACAGAGATTTTCCCCTGGATCCCAAAACTGGGACTACCAGCTTGATTTTTCATTATGTTCCTTTCAATGTTACAATACAGATTTATACATGTAGAAGCATCCAATACCATGGAATGAAAGCCATCGCTTCTAATACCATGGACCGAAAACCATCGTGTCCAAAAAACATGTGCGAAAATCATGCACAAAACCATAGGTGGGTCCGCCCAACCTAACATAGGTTCCAAAACCAGAATTTTTCAAGGTGCTACCCTGAACCACATAAAGTGGGGTTATGGGTGCCCCTCAAACCCCCTGTGACCTCCCCCCCTCTAACCCCCGGTTAACTACGTGGGCTAGTCATGGAAAAAATATAACACAACCCAACAACCCTAGGGATGTCTTGATGAATTCTGGGATGTTAGCAAACCAATCTTGCGCGCTTGCACTTCTCCCCACAGTCGTCTGACCTTCACGTAGCTCTGTAAAGAGCGCGAAGAGGCATTGTCTAGATTCTTTGTCCTTACAGTGTTATTATTATAGATCTTAATTTAATTATGTGGACCCAATATTCTAATCAATCATTCAACATTCATAATAAGTGCACACAATCATACATTGTAAAGAGATGCAAAGATATAACAGAAGCATAAATACGCAGATCTATGAGTAGATGCACAATATTCCAAAGTCGGCTTATCTTTTATTAATCTTCTGTTCCAGTACAATCCCAACTTTTCCCTGTGCACTCAGCTGCAGGGGCCTGTGCACACAGCTGCAGACTCTACCAAGCCTCTACACACACAACTGTGGAACCTCTTCTTACTCCTAAAACCTAAGACTCAGACTTATAGACTCAGAGCTAATTCAGTATTCCAAACCCATATCACTTTTCCAAGCTTACACTAAAAACTAACTTCTACACTTAGAGCCTCGCTCTATTTATACATTCCCATGGTCTGCGGACCATGGGTAGGCCGACACATTCTATATTAATTTACAATATTTTAGGGTGGACAACCCTAGACTCTCACGCTCTGCGCTTGCATTTTGCAAGGTCTTTACCCTACAATGACCAAAATTCAGACTACAAGCCCCAAAAACCCACTATGGGTGGATCCGCTACCCAATATGTCCCCAACACAATCATTTTGACTCGTCCTGAGTCACTCGGCTGGTGCGGTGATCTTTGTGCGGAGTTCCTCCAGCAACTTCTGTGCTTCGCTAACGTCTGCCACACATTCCTCTGTTGTCCGCTATATTAGTTGTGTGCGACTCTCTGATGCATCGTTTTTCGAGGCACCTTCTTGCCTTAACGCATATGTATCCTGCATCTGGGCCAGCTTTCCCTCGATCATAGTGGTGACCATGAATGCTTCCTCGAGCCAAGGTTGGATGCGTGCTTTAAGCCCTACTTCTTTCTAGCGCGTGGCATTCACCTGTTCCTTTAGAGCCTAGGCTTCCTTCATTTTGTTTAGTCGTGTTTACTGATAAAAGGTGCCTTTTAAAACTCCTAATTATCCCACATTAATTATCAACCCGAGCAAGACCTCTTATTTCAAGAGTGTACACAGTGTGTGGCTGCTATTAATTCAGAGAGTAATGTTTCATAAATCATAGTATAGAGTTTTTAATACAAGAGTAAATGGATGCATCTCATAAATTCCAATTGAAATTAAAGAAAACTCAATCCTCTAAAGAAATCAAATCTTACAGCAATTCAAGTAACAACAACATCAGTTGAGAGTACAGTAGTGATAACTCATCTCTTCTTAACTGATTTAATTTAAGTCAAACTCAATCTTCATTAAATAATCCAAATAGCAACAATATCAATCTGAGAGTCCAATAGCGATAATTAAACTATTTACAGTTGATTAAATCAATTTGAAAGTAATTCAATCTGCAATGAAGGTAAACAGAATTAAACGATAGTGGTGTAAATCACATAAAGCAGAGATATTATGTCAACACAAGAAAACAATAAACAGCAAAGGAGATAAAATCACATAAAGCAAGAAAACTATCAAACCATCACACTTGTTGATGAGCCCCAAAAATGGATAATTATATGGGCTCATGCAACCTCCTAATTCAACTTAATCCACCATTCTCATTAGTTTATTGCATGTTTTTTATTATATTTATGCTAATAGAGTGAATTGGGTTAGTCATTATGCCAACAAGTCTAATGGGTGCTTTGTGCAGATTTTTAGTCAATTTTGAGACAAAATCAAAGGTTTTAATGAGCACTTGGCAGCCAAATTCATGGAAGAACAAGGGAGAGGATTTGTAG
This sequence comes from Pinus tabuliformis, assembly GCA_031772625.1. Lineage (NCBI taxonomy): Eukaryota > Viridiplantae > Streptophyta > Pinopsida > Pinales > Pinaceae > Pinus > Pinus tabuliformis. The sequence goes on from CM062804.1 coordinate 1,013,637,975, forward strand.
GAATGTGTCCCCTTCATTTATGGGCCCTTACCTTGAATTCTCCACTATCATCTCGGAGTTCAAGGGCCACCAAATCAATTATCACAAGGGAAGTCGAGCAAGTGCTAGTAAAAGTGCTGTTAACTACAAGTTTTGGCAGCCGAGTTCCTAAAGTTTAGGAGGGTTGTTAGGGTTCTCAATTTGTATAAATAAGAGGGCTTAGGGCCTCATTTCAGTTAATCACTTTGTAGGCAAAATTTAGCTAGTTTTTATTTCGATTTTAGTCATTCTTTTAGTCATTTTTTAGGTAGTAGGTTAGCTCTACATTTCAGCACATTTTCAAATTTTCCTTGTGGACAGTTTTTGGAATGTAACTATTCTTTTGATCAATAAAGATGAATCCAGCTTTGCACCAGCTCTAAATCTCTCTTAGGAGGCTATAGCTCTTGGGGTTGGGCCCATATCAAGTGCCCAGTACCTCCTTTGTTTACCTTTATGTGTCTTTGTTGCATTCTTAGAATAAAATCTGCTATTTAGATTTAAATCTTGTTTTGTTATTTAGGTTGTTTTTGATGATTAAAATAGATTTTCATGTTCAGATTGATTTGATAGGTTCTTAATAGGGAAGATCTTCTGAAAAAGGCCATCAAGCACCTCTGATCTCACCTCTCCCTCAGTGGGATCATGAGCTGAGACAAAGGTGACTTTGCTGCCAACAAAAACACTTTCTTTGCTTCGCCATGCAATCATTAGTGTTCGATTCTTATTTGCAGAAGTTGGTTACATGTTCAGATTCTTGATTTCTTCGTTGCATAAGTTATTTCACATGGTTTCATTGCAAATAAGCTTCTCTTCATTTCCTTTGCTGTTATCTAGGTCAGATTAGGTCAAAGTAATTAGCTTCTTGATTTTCCAAGTCTTCATTTGTCTAATTCGAAAGATAACGTGCAGAGTGACTGTAATACCTCTCCATCCACTTGTACTCAATCAATCCCATCTGCTCCATCCCATAACTTAGATTCCTGCCTCTCCTTTGGTACGTTTTGACACTCTACCCTAGTTCATATACTCTCACACAACATTGCTTCTCTTACCTTTGAACCAACCCAATCACCTTAGCCACTCTTCAGCCTCATTCACCAAGTCCTGGACATCCTCACACCCCTATCTCACCTCCATACCCACTCCTTCATCTTTCTTCCTCCATCCATCCTCCAAAATCCCATTCCTGAACATCCTGTAGAAAAATTACAGACATCCTGTAGAAATTCCAGAAGATCCTGTAGAACCCCTGCAGACTTCCTGTAGAAGCTCATGAATGAGGTTTCTTGATATCCAAACTCTGTGAAACTCTCTGGAAGGGTGTTAGGGACCCCTTAGGCCCTCTCTGAACCTTCCCGACCTCCTCCAAGCATTTCCTCTTGCCAATCCGCCTCTGCACAGTCAAAAACAGTTAAAGCACATGCATGATAATTCTGACAATTTATTCAAAAATACAAAAAGATGTTTTCTTCGGATAGTGATAACTTAGACAGATGAATTTTACCTTCCTAGAAGTCAATGGCATCTCTTTCAGTGCTTGCATCCTCTTTTTCACATCAGTAGGGCTAGCTGGTAAAATTAGGGTTTGCTAGGGTTTGCATTTCCTTTCATCTTTTTAGTTTCTTTCTGCAAGTAGATTAGCTTCCTTTGAGTTAGCTTTCATCCATCAGTTAAAAAGCTTCTTCTCAGAGCTCATCGAAGTTGGCTTAAGCCCCTATTGGACTTGTGGCAGCTGACCAAGTGACAGTTGTGGCAAGTGCTAGTACTTGTGCATACAACACTGTCGCTTCCAAGTTTGTTACGAACTACCGGGTTCATAAAATTAAAGAAGGGAGTCCCAAGAGTTTCAGCATTATTGTTGCAATACTGGGGCTCACCACTCTTTTTGGCACCGTTGCCAGGGAAGCGTCAGAGAATTGGTGATTGCTGCTTTTCTTCTAGTTTCGACTACAACCTTCTACTAAGTAGTTTATTTCATTTCATTTCCGCAAAAGTAGAGTAGATATTTCCTGCTTTCATAGATTAGCATTTCAATTCCACAATTTCAATTCTGCAAGCGTAGACTAGCATTTCAATTCCACAATTTCAATTCTGTAAGCGTAGACTAGCATTTCATTCCTACAATTTCATTTGAGCAAAATAGATTAGTCATTTTCTGCTTTCATTTCAATTCCGCATTTTCATTTCAGCAAGAAAGATTTTAGTTAGTTGCAGTTCAATCTATTTCAGTTTTGTAGGTACAAGTAGAAAAATACAAAAATCAACCAAAAAAATTTCCTTTCCTGCCTTGTAGGAGTAGAGATAAGTTAGAAAAATGATTGCACAACACCCCCACTGCTTCACACAGCCAAACTTCTCTCTTCTTCGATGGCTGTGATTAAAGAACCCTTAGGTGGACAGCAAGACATATTTGAAGAACCTCAAGGGAACAAGAAGAAGAAAACATTCCTTTGGAGCAAATGGCTACAAGCAGAAATGTTGGGAGCAGTACCTTGTCCAAAAACGAATTTGAAAATCAGATGGAAGATTTCAAGAGTGATATAAGGCAGTTTCTTGCCATGCAATTGGATACCCTGTGGATCCAAAGGAAGCAAGAGGAAGCCAAGAGGACTTTGGACATCTTTTGTCCCAAATGCACTAGAAAGCATCCTAGGAATGAATGTCCAATGCACTCCCTAGAAGTGTGTTTCGTCTATGAAGAATACCATCCTACGAATCAGTGCCCTTCCTTGCCTGGACTTAAAGATGCATATCAGAGGGCCAAAGGAGTCACTGAACCACTCTATTTCATGAACCAAAGGAGGTCACATGGACCCATACCTTACCAGCAGGGAATGCAAGGAACATCCCAGACCTATTATGACCCCTATCAAGCCACTTTCATGCCTTCTTGGGGTCCCCCTGCTCATCCTTCTTGGTTCACACCTCCTCCTTGTTCCTTCACAGATCCATATTATGCCCAGCCAGTTGTTCATTCGTTTCACTCTTATGCTCAGCCACAACCTCGGTGGAATGCACCTCATCAAGGGTGGAGGCCCCAGTACAACCCTCCTCCCACTCCTTTGCCTCCACCACCTGCCCAACCACAACACCATCCACCTCCATCTCAAATATACACCCCCACTCAACTACCCATACCACCATTTCCAAACCCGCACATTGGAATAGCTCAACCCAATTGCAAAGCTGAGGCACAACATGTCCAAATTACTCCTCTTGCGCTCAATGATCTTCACCATAGCTCAGGAAGACTGTTGCAAAACAGAGATTATATTGACAATATTGGAGGACCAAAGGCAAAAGAAGATTCAACAGAGGAGATCAAAGAACCATGGGCTGCACTTGATGAAGAGAAGAGATCAGAATCAGAGATCGAGAAAGCTTCCTCATGGTTACCATCAAACCCTCCATGTAGTCAAGAGAAAAATCAGCAAAAAGAGGAAGATGTGAGGGTCATGATAGAAGGTGACACGAAGAATGATCCAGATTAGCAAAAGGACCAAGGATATCAAAGCTATATTGAGATATGGTTCCAGACAGTCACTAAGTTGTAGCGGTACTCTCTTCCTCAACTATGTTTAATCCCTTCAAAGTCAGATCATTTGGTCTCTGAAATCCGTATAGCTGTCAAAGCATGAATTTTAAGCCTCCACATCATCTTGTCTCTAATCTCAATGTGCACATGGCTCCATTGGAAGTATTCTTATACTTGAAAAGAATTTTGTTTTTCAAGTAGGGTAGGGTAGAAAAAAAAGAGAAAAAAGAAAAAAGAAAAAAAGAAAAAAAATGAAAAAATGGAAATAAGAGGAAAAATCTAAGGTGAAAACCTCCTCGGAGGCGCCTTAGATTGGCTCATTGATTGAAAACCTCCATTAGGTGCTCAATGGGTTGGAAAAAAGAAGAAAAAGAGAATAAGATCCTTGGGTGAAAAACTCCCTTGGAGGCGCCCAAGGCAGGCAGTTAGGGTGAAAACCTCCATGAGGCGCCCTAGTTGTTTTCAAAAAAAACGAAAAAAGAAAAAAAGAAAAAAAAAGAAAAAAGAAAGCAGGACTAATCTCTGTGAAAAATTGCAGGTTGCAGTGAATACTTTGCAGGAAAAGAGGGGCACACAAAATGAGGACAGGAGTCTGTACCAGGCTCTAGGACATCCCTTCAGACACTCCCTCCATGACCACTCACCTCTCCTAGGATTTGGTCACATGCAGGTCAGGATTTGGCTTTCTACAGGAAGTTCCAGGATTTTCTACAGGAAGTTCCAGGCGTTTCTATAGGAAGTTCTGAAACATCCTGTAGAACCTTCGGACGAACCAAATTCAATTTTAAAAAGGGAATCTAATGGTTGGAATCTGTTGCTTAGGCCTGCAAGCACCCCTGTTTCCATCCCTCACCTTTCTCCATCATTTTTTCCACCTCATTGTGCTTCTACAGGAAGTTCCTGTAGAAATTAAAGGAAGCTAGAAATGGATTTCAAAAAGGTAGTTTGCAAACATGATAGCTTCCTCAAGGGTTCAGAAGTCCTCCTGCTATCTTCAAACTCTTCCTCCATCATCTCCATGCCTGCATCACAACCCAAGCTCATTTTTTCTACCATGCAAAAACTTGCAGAATGCTTTGAAGAAAAAATACATAGAACAGAATTTGTTTCTTCCCTAGCTTGAAAACCATGCATCCACTTGCAAAATTGTTACAGGGGGAGTTTTATAGGGACAATGGCAACATGCCCGAGCAATTTCAGCCCATTCCGATGCACTGTTTCCAAGAAACCAGCCTCCATCACCTTCAGCCATTTTTGCATTTTCTCCATATCCATGCATTCGTTTCAAAACCTGTTTCATGGGGAGATGCACATGGGTGATAGTAGCCTACCCAAGTAGTTTCAGCCGATTCCGATGCACGGTTTCCGAGGAATTGATCTCTGTAATATTAAACCATTTTCCTTTTTTCTCGAAAGTTGTGCATCCATTGATCACAATTTTGCTATGGGAGGTGCATAATGATGGTAGGAACATGCTCAGCAAGTTTCAGATCGATCTGATCTATCGTTCGGGAGCAATGGCGGAAACAAGTTTCGGTCCTGTGAAAATTCGACATCAGTAGCTTGAGGGTGCAGATCTGAACGTGAAGCCAGCTCCTACAACATGAATCCAGCCAGAGTATACCTGCACAAGAAAAAATAGCCATGAATCAGCAACCAAGCCACCATGCAACCACAGAAACCAGTGCATGTAGCAAATGAAAGGCCACAGCACCTCACAGCAACCATTCGACTTCCAGGTACGTGACTAAAACTCATTCCTCTGATTGCATGAATGTAATTTGGAAACTGCATGAGAAATGAGATGGTTGGGATTAAAAAAATTGGTGGCCAGCTAACTAGCCACCCTCATCCAGTTCAACAGCGCTCGGTGGGTGAATGAGACATGTGCGCTCAGCCATCTCAGGAGGAAATCGGGAAACATGTAATGGTGACTGTTTGACCTTCAACATAATTGATGGACTGATCACAGGTAGGAAATAGGATGTTTCATGACAGCACCACCGTCTGCATGGGCCAGCGCACATGTTGGCCACTTCACTCCCTCACCGCAAATCACGCAGCAATTAAAGAATGCTCGGCTGACTCTCACCACCCGCTGATTAATTTGCACTTGCAACGTTCTTAGCCGAAGTACGTGTCCTCTGCTCCCACAATCTGTTAACCCGTCGTCCTCCACAAGCTTTTCAGCTTAGTTTGAGATTCTGCTGCATATCGGGCTCATTCAGAGGTGCAGGGGCGTTCTACAGGAAGACGTTCTACAAGAAGTACGGTATATCCTTCCGAAGCAGAGAAGCCCGAGTTTTTCTTCATCAAGTTTGGAGCTTGAAAAGAGGTAGGCTCAGGAAACTGCTCTGCATATGATGTTTATATAAGGTGGAGGATTAAAGACACAATATTGGGTTGAAAAAAAGGAAGTGAAGCTTAAAAGACTGCCCATGTTTTTTTTCCTTCTATGGGTTATTCACAGTCTCTCCATTTTCCTGCTCTACATCCAAAATTTGTTTTTCTATTTCTCACATTCTTCTGAAAAGAGAGATGCAACCATAGGAACTAAGCCTATGTGAAAGAATGAATTTGCAAGACTGTCCACTTTCTAAAAAAAAAAAAAATTTGATTTCTTTTCAAAAAACTAAGAAGCAAATTCAGGTTGGAAAAGTTTGAAGAGAGAAAAAATTGGAAGTTGTTGTTGTGAAAAACACGAACATTCCAGGAGCATTAACAAGTTTACAAGAGGGGCAATGAGCTGTCTTTTTAGAAGAAAACATGGGTTTTGCAAAATTTCTGGCTTCAAGAGAAGAAGAAAACAAACAGTTTTATTTGTTGCATGTTTATGCAAAAGAAGCGATGCAATTCTAGGGAAGAATCAAGCCTGAAGAATGTGAAAAAACCAATGATGAGGGAGCACAAATCATTCAAGCAGAGGGCAAAACAAAGGAAGAACAGAAAAGAAAAAGACTACAGCAGAGAAGGCAGAAGCTAAACAAGATGAGAAGAAAGCCAAAATAGAGCGTGAGGAAGCAAGCTAACAGAGGCAGAGAAGACAAAAGAAGAGGGAAAAAAAGGAGGAAGAGCCACATCCAGCCAAGCAGACCAAAACAGTTGAAACCATTTCTACAGGAAGCCAGAAAACAGTCAGCACAGGACTTTCTACAAGAATTCTGGAAAAAGGGCAACAAAAGGAAAAATCGTCAAAAGAACAAATCACGATTGTGGACACCCCAGCTACAGAAAAGGAGAGGTCTCCCTCCAAGGCATCCATCACTTATGAATGGGGAAGTCCGAAGACATCCACCTGGAGAGAAATAATGAAAATGTTGGACACAAAGGCCTCTCTACAGGATGTTGAGACAGTTCTACAGGACGCTGAGAATTCTCTAGGAAAAGGAGCACAGGCAGTGGGAAGAAGCAGAGAGAAAAGCATGGTTTCATGACCGAGAAGAGGACATCACTTCAGAAGCTTGGCATGACAGGGAGGCCACCAAGGCCATCAAAGATAAGGAGATAGATTAGTTGCTCAGAGGATGAGCAACACTTTCAGTAGGGGGGTGATGATGAGCCCCAAAAATGGATAATTATATGGACTCATTCAACCTCCTAATTCGACTTAATCCACCATTATCATTATTTTATTGCATGTTTTTTATTATATTTATGCTAATAGAGTGAATTGGGTTAGTCATTATGCCAACAAGTCTAATGGGTGCTTTGTGCAGATTTTTAGTCAATTTTGAGACAAAATCAAAGGTTTTAATGAGCACTTGGCAGCCAAATTCGTGGAAGAACAAGGGAGAGGATTTGTAGGAAGGTGTCCCCTTAATTTATGGGCCCTTACCTTGAATTCTCCACCATCATCTCGGAGTTCAAGGGCCACCAAATCAATTATCACAAGGGCAGCCGACCAAGTGCTAGTAAAAGTGTTGTTAACTACAAGTTTTGGCAGTCGAGTTCCTAAAGTTTAGGAGGGCTGTTGGGGTCCTCAATTTGTATAAATAAGAGGGATTAGGGCCTCATTTCAGTTAGTCACTTTGTAGGTAGAATTTAGTTAGTTTGTAGTTCGATTTTAGTCATTCTTTTAGTCATTTTTTAGGCAGTAGGTTAGCTCTGCATTTCAACACATTTTCAAGTTTTCCTTGTGGACAGTTTTTGGAATGTAACTATTCTTTTGATCAATAAAGATGAATCCAGCTTTGCACCAGCTCCAAATCTCTCTTAGGAGGCTACAGATCTTGGGGTTGGGCCCATCTCAAGTGCCCAGTACCTCCTTTGTTTACCTTTATGTGTCTTTGCTGCATTCTTAGAATAAAATCTGTTATTTAGATCTAAATCTTGTTTTGTTATTTAGGTCGTTTTTGATGATTAAAATAGATTTTCATGTTCAGATTGATTTGATAGGTTCTTAATAGGGAAGATCTCCAGAAAAAGGCCATCAAGCACCTCTGATCTCACCTCTCCCTCAGTGGGATCATGAGCTGGGACAAAGGTGACTTTACTGCCAACAAAAACACTTTCTTTGCTTCGCCATGCAATCATTAGTGTTCGATTTTTATTTGCAGAAGTTGGTTACATGTTCAGATTCTTGATTGCTTTGTTGCATAAGTTATTTCACATGGTTTCATTGCAAATAAACTTCTCTTCATTTCCTTTGCTGTTATCTAGGTCAGATTAGGTCCAAATAATTAGCTTCTTGATTTTCCAAGTCTTCATTTGTCTAATTCGAAAGATAACGTGTAGAGTGCCTGTAATACCTCTCCATCCACCTGTACTCCATCAATCCCATCTGCTCCATCCCCTAACTTAGATTCCTGCCTCTCATTTGGTACGTTTTCACACTCTACCCTAGTTCCTATACTCTCACACAACATTGTTTCTCTTACCTTTGAACCAACCCAATCGCCTTAGCCACTCTTCAGCCTCATTCACCAAGTCCTGGACATCCTCACACCCCTATCTCACCTCCATACCCACTCCTTCATCTTTCTTCCTCCATCCATCCTCCAAAATCCCATTTCTGAACATCCTATAGAAAAATTACAGACATCCTGTAGAAATTCCAAGACATCCTGTAGAACCCCTGCAGACTTCCTGTAGAAGCTCATGAATGAGGTTTCTTGATAGCCAAACTCTGTGAAACTCTCTGGAAGGGTGTTAGGAACCCCTTAGGCCCTCTCTAAACCTTCCCGACCTCCTCCAAGCATTTCCTCTCGACAATCCACCTCTGCACAGTCAAAAACAGTTAAAGCACATGCATGATAATTCTGACAATTTATTCAAAATTACAAAAAGATGTCTTCTTCAGATAGTGATAACTTAGACAGATGCATTTTACCTTCCTAGAAGTCACTTGCATCTCTTTCAGTGGCTTGCATCCTCTTTTTTGCATCAATAGGGCTAGCTGGTAAAATTAGGGTTTGCATTTCCTTTCATATTTTCAGTTTCTTTTTGCAAGTAGATTAGCTTCCTTTGAGTTGGCTTTCATCCATCAGTTAAAAATCTTCTTCTCAGAGCTCATCAAAGTTGGCTTAAGCCCCTAGTGGACTTGTGACAGTTGACCAAGTGACATCTGCGGCAAGAGCTAGTACTTGTGCATACAGCACCGTCGCTTCCAAGTTTGTTACGAACTACCGGGTTGATAAAATTAAAGAAGGGAGTCCCAGGAGTTGCACCGTTATTGTTTCAATATTGGGGCTCACCACTTGTGAGAATCAGAAATGTATGGCACAAAGAAAGCAGTTAAATCCACCAGAGGTCAGGCCCTTAGCCGCCAGCGAACACTGCCAAGTTACTTCAGATAACATGAGGGAACAACAACTTCAATTATGTATTAATCATCGAATGTAAGTAACATTACAATATAACCGTGTTCTCTCAACAACGAGAGTCTGTAATTAAAATTACAATTCCAATAATAACAGAGATCCCCCCTTCTTCTTACAATTGTCTCCTTTCATAATCAGAAAGGGTAAAATATAAATGGTAAATGTGATCCGTCAGGATCTCTCGATCCTGAGGGATTCGCAACCGATTTCTAACTTCAGGCATCCTTTCCTTTCTTATGTTGATCCTTCTGATTTTCCTTTAGTGTAAGAGCACTATTCTAGGGTCTGCTAACAGATTTAATTTCTTCTGAAATTAAATGCGATAAGAGGAGATAACTTACTTACTTACACGGCTTTTAAACAAGTAAAATTTTATCATTTACATTATAATCAACATAAATTAAGGTGAATATTTCATTCTAATAAACTTTACAAGAGTAGTCTATGAAGGAATACCTGTACCGGTGGCTGATGGAGATACCTTTGTCCTGCTGCTCCTACTGAATGCTCCTTTTGACGGACCCAACTAGATTTACCTCCCAGCCATCTAGGAAATAATCCCTAGCCCAGGAAACCTCCACAGGTTCCCTAGCCCTCCGAGCCCAAGTCCAACCAGATGCAGTGTGTGTGTCCAAGATGAAAGATTTAGACCAAGATAATAATACTTCCCTCCTCTCAATAACCCGAGAAACCTCCACAGGTTCCTAAGGTCTCCAAAAACACAACAAGTCCAAACAATCACAACCAACCCCCCTCCTCCTAAGCAAGACCCCCTCTTCCCTTTTTATACCCTCCTTCCCTTCTCCTCCTCAACCACCTCTCATTAATGTCATTAACTTCTCATCCATCCTTACAGATAACTTCTCTTCTCCCAAGTAAAGCTGGGAGTACATTTGGAAATGTGACATGAATATAAAATTGGGAATTTAATGGGAAAGGACCATGTCGTTTCCCAAGTAAATCTGAAAAGTACATTTGGGAATGTGAGATGAATATATATGAGATGTAAGGGTACATTGGGGAATGTGAGATGTAATTACATGGAAAGGACCATGTCTTCACCCTAGTAAATATGAGGGTACATTGGGGGATGTGAAATGAATATATATATTAATAATGAGTTGGAGAGGACCATGTCTTCTCCCTAGTAAATGTGAGGGTACATTGGGGAATGTGAGATGTATTTACATAGAGAGGACCATGTCTTCTCCCTAGTACATGTGAGGGTACATTGGGGAATGTGAGATGAATACATATATTATTTGAAATAATGGAAGGAGACCATATCCTACCTAAGATTCAATTTGAGAAAGTAATTTGGGAATTTGAATAATAAAAACCATGGATTTTATATTAGACCAATATTTCTCAATATTTTCAGATAATGTAAACATTAATAAAATTTCTAGGATAAGATTTCAGTGGGGCATTACATACACCCCTCCTTCAGAAAACTTCGTCCTGAAGTTAGAATGAAAAGATACAAGGAGTTCGAAAGCCTAGCAAATCAGAGAGAGTTATAGCAATAGAATTTGATAAGTCAGATAATGACATTACTTCCCATCAAGAGTCTCCAACTGATCTATATCCTCCTATCCATCTTGACCTACTTCCGTCCCCACCCTATCCGTCCTCTGCTGCTTTATCAGTAGCAATGGCCATACTAACCATTGATAAAACCGACATGGTGGAAGCGTCGAATATATCAACCTAACTTTCCCAGCAGGCAACTGGAAATCATCATCACACGTCTAGGGGAGCGTGTCCACCACTGCCCTCCCACGATTCCAGGTTTCGGAGGATACACGGTGGCAAATGCCTCCACCCCTCCTTCAGAACTAGAGTCAACGCCCTAACACGGACCACACTACAGAGCTGGTTGGACTTGTCATCGAATAATCCAGTCAAGTCGTCTTGCCACCTGTCATTTTCTTTTTACTCATGTCATAAGAGTGCATATCAAGTAGATACCAAATGTAATAGACAATGTATATCATACCTTTCCTCGTTGGTCATCTCGACCTTACCCAATAGAATAGTAGATCTTGGTTATCATACGGTTCTTTCCAATCTGTAGTTTAGTTCTCATCCATGCATATATATAACCACAAAATAGATATAGATACATGATCTTAAACATCATGTTTATTAAGCCCAATGTCCACGTGTCAATTTTTGTTGTTCATACTGGAAATAAATATTACATCAGATAAATCATAATTTCACTAAGTCATCGATTAGATAAATCATATCTATATAAGCCTATACGATGCAACAATAACTCTGACAAGTCATGCGCTAGATAGATTGTAACCAAGTAAGTCATATATTTGGTCATACATCCAACATTTCCATCATTAATACCAAATCCATCAATTGATTTTCACGTGTCCAACCAAATGTATATAATGTTCATAAATAACAACATGGAACTGCAAAATAGAACCTTAACATAGGTGGCTATCTACGTTAAAATGGGCATCATAAACGCTCATGTGACATCCTTGTGGAACCCCTCAATAACAATTAGAGTTGAAACAGATTCAACTGTCCATCATGGAAAATAGCATTTGAACCCGGATATGCTATAAGGTGGTACCAAAACCAAAATAATGGCAAGCAACGGATTAGTGCACTATCAATTCCACTAGAAGGTGCTAGTATAAGTTTTATGCATATAATTTCTTTAAAAACTTAATGAATATAAAAGTCCCACTCTTCCAATTTGATGGTTTTTCATCTTCCAAACCCATTTAGTTAATCTTGAAAATAAAAGACTCAAAACTTCAAAAATTGTTTCCAACATGATTTTCATACTTTATTTTTTTTTTGTAAATTGAGAGAAATGTCCTCTAAATGTCAAAAGGTTCAAATTTATTATATATTTAATCATTGTTTACTAGTACCAAAACAATTTCATGATATATACTGCAGCTCACAATATGACCAGACAAATGAGAAATAATTAAACGAAAGGAATAATTGCCTTTGCCCTGCTGCTATTAGTATTTCCCCTCTAAGTGGCATAGCATTTCTAAAGATGCCTACTCCTTTCATAAGTGGCCAGTGACCACAAAAGTTGTGAAGAAAGTTGAGGGTCCTTTTATCCAAAACTAGAGACACATTATTTTTCACAACATTTTTATTCAACACTAGAATAAGGGTAAAAGTGTATCCTAATATTTTCACTGGTCCTTTATTGACTAAATAAGCTTCCATTCTAAAATCCCAAATTCTCTATGAATTGATCTTCTCATTTAATTTAAGATCACTAAAAATAACTATCACAGTAAGCCTTACATAAGTCCATAGTATTCAATCTATGTTTTCACTAGAAAATTCTACCCCACTAGACCATCTTTGTCAGGCCTCCATCTATTATGCACCATGCAATAATTGTTGGCATCCTCTTTTCCTCAACCTTAGGTTACATCATGTCAGCCCATTTTTCTTTGGATTGTTTGCCTGCTAGTTTTATTGTTTTTCCTTGTTACCTGTACCTATTCATTATTAACTAATTTCTTGGTTACTTTCTAGATTTCTTTGTCTTCATAAACAAACAACATGACAAAGCATACTTAGTTACAAGACTAGGCTTAATATGTATGTATTATAAGAAACCATTACACTGAATCTCACCATGCTAGATTGATGCATTCTAGCGAAAATCGATTTTTGGACAAGTTCAATTCAATTAAGAACACTTTAACCAATTAACCATGCCTTAAAAAAAACTATCTAATGGTAAGTATAGTACTAGATCACTTAGGGAAAACTCTTGGCATGTTTTGGGCTTCGTAGTAACTCAAACCACTCTATACTATATCCCCATGTTTAAAGTAGAGGGTATTTAAATGACACGTGCTAGTCAACCGAAGTCATGAGCATTACAACCATAAACTAAATTTAGGTCTTCGTTGTGACATCCTCACTATATTGCAGATTTGGTGTCTCCATTTATAGGTTCCAAGAAGCTTAACGACCTCATCTCCTTATTTCTATAATCATTCATCTACAGTAAGCATGCAATGTTAAGATTAAAATTTGTACAAAGATAAAGCTTATAATGGCCTTGGTGGGCTTAATAGTTAAGAACATGTATTTCTTTGTAAGAGGTCATAGATTCAAATCTAGAGGGGAGTAGAGAAGGTAAACCTCCACAGACTTTAGTAGTCAAATCACTGCAAGGAGGCGGATCCCTTGTCCCAAAAACAAGGGGTCTCATAAACCAGTTTCATGTCTAGCTTGGCCATGACCTTATTATTATTATTATTATTATTATTATTATTATTCAAAGGGAGAATCTAGCTTTGTTTGTAAAATGTATTTGACGCAAGCATAACATCAACATAGAACCAACTTGTAGTAGAAGTATGTTGAAGATCTATTTTAATATAAAGCCTATTTCTCACTTTTGAAGCCATGAAGGTACGAGGGAAACAATCTTCAAATGTAATGACGCTGGGATAATCACAAAGGACTCCTAGCTTTTTTGGAGATGAGCCTAAGCGCGTTGGGTCAACAAGTCATAATATATATGGGAGATTTTAAATGTAAAGAAGCTAGAAAAACTACAAAAGACTCCCTAACTTCTTTGAAGATTGGCCTTAGACGATTGGGTCAATATAACATACCATTTACAGGAGACTCCTCGGATCTGAAGATGTGTCCAAGCCTAGGTGATATCCCCTAACTGTAATCGTCTCAGTCTAGCCAACAAAAGACCAAATTATTTTCATGACATGAAGACAGTTAATCACTTGAAGATGGTTGTTTGGAGAACAACTTGAAGATAAATATAATCTTGTAAGGATATTGTCACAATGCAGGAACTGTCCAATGATGAGATTAATTAACTGGAAGACAACTGCTCCCATGGTGATGGAGGTTTTAACTAGAATTTGTCAAAAACAATCAATAAAAATCAATAATATTCAAAATTGCAAGAATGCGAGCAAGCTCCTATAGATAGTAACACTTAATAGCATTCAGTAGAAATTGAACTACTTTTAGCTCCAGTTCCCTTAGAGAAAGAAGAACCGACAGACTCTAGAGTCTGGAAAGCACGATTGGACCCAAAGAAACAAATTATTTTCTGTCATGGACTATTACTAGCAACATAGACCTGACAGCAGAAACAGAATGAAGTCCCATCCGTTAACTAGGGAGGCCAAACACTATGTCAGCTAATAATGTTGCCTAGAGTAAAATGCTTGGCAATGAATATCTACATATCCATCCAATTTGTATGTAGCTTTGGCTGTACTCAGGTTCTTTATTTAGCTTTTATGGTCTATCACGTGCAAGTTTCCAAGTGCTATTTTGCATATTAAGTTTCTTCCTGCTCTAGAAAACTAGAAAATTGTTTGTGTCTGAATCCCTTTCACTAACAAGGCACACTTTACAGTCGCTACTGCAATATGATTTAATCTTAAACATAAAAGGAGGTAATGAACTATCTATATGAATGATCACTGATATCCCTCATGTCAGAAAGTTGCAAAAAGGGACTATAAAGAGGAACAAATGTGGCCCCCTGAGCTTGATAACAGGCCAAGGAAAAAGGATAGAACTGTGCTCCCACTCTAAATCTCGGCAGTTCTTCAGCAAAGGATAAGCATATTGCAGAGGGCAACGTTCCACAAAGTTACAAACTCGTGATTGGACTGCACATCAAAAGGATAAGGATATCAAAAAATGGCTCAGAAACTATAACCTGATAAGGATAAGAAGATTGCAGAGGGCAACAATCTACATATCGAGTAGAATGTACATCATCATTGTCCCCAAAGCAAAGGATGGATCTCAGTTAAAGGCTCAGAAACAATAACCTACAAGGATAAGAAGATGAAATAGGGAAAGGATCTACACAAACATCAGTGTAAAGTAAATCATCAGAGGCTCTGAAGCGTACGACGAAGATCAAGTAAAGGGTCCAAAACCATACACCAATACAAATCAAGCAGGCTGTAGAGAACAACACCCTACAGCACCATAAGTAGGTCACACATTATTGACGTTCCGGAGGCAGAGGATGGACATCAACCAAAGATTAAAATACAGTAACTTGATATTTATGCAGGTAGTCATAAACATACACAGACCATGCAGGGAAATAAAGCCCATTGAAGAATAAGCTTCTGAATTCAGTTTGTCTAAAGTGATGATTTCTGCAAGTTTATGGGCTTAAGAAAAAAAAGGTTTTGCCATGACCACTGTATCCATTGATGATCATAGCAATTAAACCAGAACTTGCTACCACACTACACATCTTCATGAGCATGTCTGACTAATGGATATGGGCCAGACAATAGTTTTTCCGCCATTAGGAAACAACATCATAGTAATCGTGACTACATCTCCATCCTATTACCAACAAAGCCACAAAATTGAAACCCATTTCTAAAACAGATATCACAACTGATGATAAATACTATGATATGAAATTTTAATTACAAATAAACCAGTAAATACTAAAAACCATTTCACCAGTTATGGAAATGAGTTAGGCCACGATTTTTGTTTCGATTTTGAGTTAGTAAAGTTTAGGGCTCAAGACTGCTCTGTCATTTTATTCTGCCAAGTGATAGTGATCTGCACTATTGCTGATATTATGGGTTTGAAGCAATGATTTGATGCAATGCTGTTGGCAAACACTTTACCCAGAAATCATTGAGTCTGTAAGGCTATAACCTTGAATTTGGGCCTCAACTAGCCAATTCAAACTATGCTCAAGATGAAAGAATCTTAACAACTTTAGGTTGCGTACAGAGAGTATGCAGATTGAAGTTGGCTATCAGATTTTCTGGGGTAAAGTGTTGCCTATTAGAGCACATTGATTTTAATGGAACAGTGGAGTAGGCAAAGGGTTGTGGTGTTGGAGAAACAAGTTACCTCGGTCATTTTTACAATGGATCAACACTGTTGAATTTACAATTTATCAACATTGTTGCATTTAGATACTATTTTGCGAAGAAAATTTTGGAAGAGAAGGATTGATTCATAAAGCCATCAACTCCTTGGGCTGACATTTGGTATGCATTCGTACTCATGTACGTTACTGCAATTTCCATCCAAAAAGAAGGATATATGTAATCAACCTATGTCAGAATTTCAACGCTTCGTCAAATGCATTATTTGACCAACATTTAGTTTATCATGCTAACAAAGGCTCGTATGCATGAGAACATGCTAGAAATAATCACATGCACTTGGGCAGATCAGCTTCCATTTTTATGAGAATTGGTTGAGCCACTCCAAATTCATATGGCTATGCTCCTACGTTGGTTTGGTCACCTACCACATTAAATTTGCAGGGGGCAGACAGACTGTCTAGTGAAAATTTTGAGAACAACCCAAATTCCTCAAGAATAGAGATGCCATGCTTATCAGGATGGTTCTCATGCTTATCAAGATGGTTCTCATGATTGTGGAGACATGCTATGAGTATTGTTTATTGGGTATATTGAGGATGTTTCAAGATCAGGGAAGGTTACTTCCAAGGAGGGGAGATGAAACCTGTTGTTAAAACTGATGATGGGTTTGAAACACGTCTCATGCGTACAGAGAAGACATATTTTCAGAGGGACTAGGCCATTATCTCTAGCTTTGGAAGCATGAAAACTGGACCCCTTGCAAACAATTCTAAGATGAAGATAGGCGCCCCTGGTTATGTATTCCAAGAATATTATGAGGCCACCTTTGCCACAAATATCCTTTATATTTAGTGGGTATGCATTTCTTTTGGGTGTACTAAGATACACAAATATAATAGTGAAGGAAACAAAGGCCCTAATCGTTCTGGGAGATGTGCATTGTGTGCTTTTCACGTTGATATATTGGCTCCTATTATATTATGCAATGGAGCTTGCTCAATCGTTATCCATGTATCCAACAAAGCCAGAGCACTCACAAATGTACAAATACTAAAATTGCATGTACCATTGGTTTACCACAGTGTACTCTTTGTTATAATATATATATATACTTGGATCCTGCTTAAACCTTGAACTAAACTCATAGCATACATTGCATCAAGGTAGTGGTGGTGAGGTATGTATTACTGTCCACTGATCTCTTCTACATTGTAGCATCAATTTCGTTCTTGACCTCTTCTACACTATAGGATCAACTTCATTATTGACCTCGACACTAGAGGATCAACTTCATTCTTTGATCTCTTCTACACTATAGGATCAACTTTGTTCTTGCCATCATCATTAAATAATTTCTCACTGAAGATTGTAGGTGCGCTCACTAGCATTCATTCTTCTCATTGTTGCTTACATTGAAGCACCAATTAAAGGTTTTGTTGATGAAGCCTGTGACATATACAATCGTATGATTCAACTTGGAGGGTATCAGCCAAGTCTCAGCTTACAAAATTCTCTTTTTAAGGCCCTATTAAGTGGCACAGGAGGGACTGTGAAACATCATTTAAGACCAGCAGAAGCTGTGTTTCAAAATTTGAAAACAGCAAGGCATAGGATAAAGGAGGATATTTATGAAGGTTTAATATGGCTTCACAGCTACCAAATTATATAGATCATGAAAGAATAGTCTGTCTAAGAAATGAGATGAAGCAAGCAGGATTTAAGGAAAGTAGAGACTTACTTATCTCAATACTCAGGGTCTGTTCAAGACGTGTAGATGTAAAACAGGCTGAAAGAACTTGGGCAAAGTTAGTTGACACTGCTGTAGGTCTCACTTCTCAGGCTTATGTGTATCAAATGGAAGTTTATGCCAAGGCTGGACAACCTATGAAGTCTTTGGAGATATTCACAAAAATGCAGGAGGAAGGAGTCTCCATGAGTGTGATTGCTTATCTGAAAATTATTGAGATAATGTCAAAAGCCCAAGAAAAAGAACATGCGGAAAATTTTATGAAGCAATTTGAGGATAGTGGTTTGAAGCCACTACAACCATCCTATGTGGACTTGATGCAAATGTATATGTGCCTATCTATGTATGGTGAAGTAGAATCCACATTTTCTCGATGTATGGCAAAGTGTCGACCTAATCGGGCAGCTTATGAAATATATCTTGAATCCTTGAATAAATGTGGCATGCTGGAGAGGGCTGAGGGGGTTTTTGCAGAGTTGCAAAGGGATGGTGCAATTGGTATTAAATCAACATGTGCAATATAATGCTAGAGGGATATCAATGCTAGTCAAGAAGAAAGGATCAAACAATTGTATGATGGAATTTGTCATAAGAAATATGACGTTGATCCCACATTGATGCTACAAATAAAACCATTGCTCAATTTGGGCAACAAAAATGTTAATAAGCGTCTCAGCTTGAAACTTGTTGCAGAGCAGCGTGAGATTTTAATTGCTATATTTTTTTCTGGTGCTAAGGTAGAATCACAAGATGAGAACAAGACTTTTGAAGTTCAGTTTGAGTTCAATGAAAAATTTGAGGTACAGGATGTATTGAAAGCACACATATACGACACATTTTATGAATGGCTGAAACCAGTTGATCAATTGAAAATTCAAGCTGAAGACATACCGCCTCATTTTTCTACTGTGAGTCATGGTAGTTTTCGATTTTATGCAAATCAATTTAGACCAAGGGGACAGATGGTAATGCCACGGCTTATACATCGGTGGCTATCTCCCCAGTGTTCTAGCATACTGGTATATGTATGGTGGACGTAAGAGCACCTCTGGAGATGTTATATTTTATGCACAAAACTATAAAGTTGAAGATGTTGAATGTGTTGGGAAAGCCTTGAGAATGAAGTCAATAAATTGTGTCATAAAAAGGAAGGGAAAGCAGTTTCAGATACGATGTCAAGGTAAGGATGCAATCTGGGTTTGGGAGTTGATGGAGCCTTACATATTGGATCCATTGAAAGAGTTTTTGAAACCTAAAGCTAGAGTTATTGAAAATGGAGCAGGAAATGAAGACACTGATTTTTATTCAGAGGACGAGTTTAATGAGGGGAGTTCTGAGTCCATGAGTGATTCTGACTCTCAGGAAGGGATTAAAGAGACTAAAATAGAGTCGGAAATTTTAACACAATAAGCATAGAGAGAATGAACCTTTTTGGCTACACAACTTAGCATGCAGATTGCATTTGCTGCAAGGACATGAGAATACTCTCTATAGTGATGAGAATCGAACATTTTAACATGAAAGAGCATGTCATTTCTTCCAGTTCATGATCAATTAAGAATTATGGGATTCAATGATGGATGTGTGACATGAGTAGATGATCTGAGTGTGCTAGATATAGAAGATTGAAGGGCACTTAATTTATTTGTAAGCTTAAAATGAGAAATTGAATGTAGATTCACAAGGCACATAGCCTCGGTTAATGATATCATCAAACACATCACGACATCTTACAACTTGAGGTCCTTGGCCAGAATGTCTGCTAGTTTACTAGCAAGTTCAGGGTCAAATTCAAACCAATCTTGCTGGATCATCCATTTATACACTCTGTGACCGATATTCCTTTCGCGTATTCGAAGAAGATTCATAATGATATATTTGACATCCTCCTGCTGAATCCATTTCCGTTGTCGGTTGAGGATTCTAATCATGGGAGCCGGGTCATGTGCAGGCAATTCCTCGTAGAGCCAGGCAATCTTCCTCCTCCATTCCTCCGAAAACTCCTCCAACTCCTTCACATAATTCCTATCTGAGATCCCGCTTAAATGGGTTTCATCATCTGTCTCCACATCGACCCAATTCTCCTGTAGGCCAACCATGGCAGCCCTTGCTTTGTATACTAGGCTCTACTTCTTCACAGCTGGCTCAGCCAAAAAGCTCTGGATTTCAAGAGTGGGGCGGTGGGGTTTTTTTTTTTTTTTTTGTTTATTAAACAGTATTAAGGTGGATCCATAAAACAGACTAAGGTTAAGATTGTTTTTGTTTAATAAAATATGACTTTTCATGTTTTTTCTTTTGAACATTATGACAATTATTAGGGGATCAATAAGTTGGCTCTTTATTTCATTTTTTTAATATTACATGCACCAGAATTAAGATGCTCTAATCGGGTTGCGAAGCACCAAAATTTAGATGCTTTCATGGGTAAAGGGCTATTAACCACAACAGCTTAACAGCTATAAGATCGGAGGTTCAAGTCCTCCCTCTAGCGGCATTTGGGTTTTAGTGGGCTTTGGGTCCAGATTTTGAACCAAAGCTCTAATACCATGTGTAAGAGCCCTATTCTAGGGTCTGATAACATATCTAATTTCTTCTGAAATTAAATGCGATAAGAGGAGATAACTTTCTTACTTACACAACTTTTAAACAAATAAAATTTTATCATTTACATTATAATCAACATAAATCAAGGTGAATATTTCATTCTAATAAACTTTACAAGAGTAGTCTATGGAGGAATACCTGTACCGGTGGCTGATGGAGATACCTTTGTCCTACTGCTCCTGCTGAATGCTCCTCTTAACGGACCCAACTAGATTTACCTCCCAGCCAACTAGGAAATAATCCCTAGCCCAAGAAACCTCCACAGGTTCCCTAGCCCTCCGAGCCCAAGTCCAACCAGATGGAGTGTGTGTGTCCAAGATGAAAGATTCAAACCAAGATAATAATATTTCCCTCCTCTCAACAACCCGAGAAACCTCCACAGGTTCCTAAGGTCTCCAAAAACACAACAAGTCCAAACAATCACAACTAACCCCCCTCCTCCTAAGCAAGACCCCCCCTTCCCTTTTTATACCCTCCTTCCCTTCTCCTCCTCAACCAACTCTCATTAATGTCATTAACTTCTCATTCATCCTTACAGTTGACTTCTCTTCTCCCAAGTAAAGCTGGGAGTACATTTGGAAATGTGACATGAATATAAAATTGGGACTTTAATGGGAAAGTACCATGTCTTTTCCCAAGTAAATCTGAAAAGTACATTTGGGAATGTGAGATGAATATATATATTGATGATTAAATGGAGAGAACTATGTCTTCTCCCAAGTAAATGTGAGGGTACATTTGGGAATGTAAGATGTAATTACATGGAAAGGACCATGTCTTCACCCTAGTAAATGTGAGGGTACATTGAGGGATGTGAAATGAATATATATATTAATAATGAGTTGGAGAGGACCATGTCTTCTCCCTAGTAAATGTGAGGGTACATTGGGGAATGTGAGATGTACTTACATGGAGAGGACCATGTCTTATCCCTAGTAAATGTGAGGGTACATTGGGGAATGTGAGATGAATACATATATTATTTGAAATAATGGAAGGAGACCATATCCTACCTAAGATTCAATTTGAGAAAGTAATTTGGGAATTTGAATAATAGAAACCATGGATTTTATATTAGACCAATATTTCTCAATATTTTCAGATAATGTAAACATTAATAAAATTTCCAGGATAAGATTTAAGTGGGGCATTACATTTAGCCTTTTCCACCACCGTCATGTTCTTGCCTTTGCTTGTTGGTTTTTGTTGTCCCTTCGTTAGGGAACAATAATTGTCCCTTTTGTTGTTTTCCTGCATAAAGGAGGGTAAAAGTTAGCTAAATCATAACTGCAAATAATTCCTTCATTTCTTACCATAATTCCTCAATAGATTAATGCATTAAGATATAGAAAAGATAAGAATAAAGGAAAAGGGATGATGAGATTAATAGCAACTACATACCCATTTCGTGACTCAACATATTCCTCTGCTTACCCTATTTCATGGTCTCATGAAAAGCAAGTAATTCGTATGCAGAGAAGTTAAAGAATAGGCTAAAGAAGGAACATCGTAAAGTGGTCTAAAACCATGATTTCGGGCCAAGAGCTCAAAGACGGGCCATGTCTGTCCTTCAAGCAATTCGTATATAGCCCGATAACCTTCAATAGGATACCAAATGATGGGGCTATGGAACTGACATCCTAACCAATAAGGAACTTCTCTTAAAATGAGATTGCTATATGTGACAAAACGGTCCGCAGCTAGTTTAAAATTTCTGTAATTAAATGGCTCTCTATCTTGTACAATACTAGTGGAGACTGTCCACCTGAGCTTGGTTGCAGCCAAAGAGCTTTCCTGAATGGAGAGGAAGTATTCTACTCCTTTTGTACAATCTCTTTCTGAATAGGCCCTAAAATTTTAATCACCCCTTCCCTTGTCATCAGACTCTTATGATTGGCAAGCATTTGCAAAGGGTGCTTGGGTTCACTTCTTACCCAAAGATCCATTCCATGCTCTTGTCTTTGGAACGCGTTATGAACCTTGAACCATTTCAGTTGATTGACTGCAAATGAGATAAAGGCTTGGAATTGAACATCTCTGTCAGGCGGAGAGAGTCGATAGTGCAGACACAACCAACCTCCCTAGGATCCTAAGACTCTCTAGTGACAAACAAGACAAACAAGAGCAATCCTTCTCTAAACATGCATTTACTATATAAGAAATCAAGTGTTTAGATCCTACCTGTAATCCAACGCTGTTGTAGCAGTCCAGCCTCACTGATCCGGATGAGCTCCTCCTTCACTTTGAAACCTGCATCCACTAACAATCAAATGATTAAATAGCACTTGATAATCTCATAGAATAAAACATATTTAACACATAGACCAAGGAGTACATGAAACAACTCATAAATAACAAGTTATTGAGAAGAATGGACTCATTTGCATTAATAGGAGAAAAAAGGAACAATTACAACCTGAGCCTTGGTGTTGTGCAAGTCCCTCCCAGGGTCCATCAAGAGTTCTCCTTTAATTTGACAAAGCTCACCCACTTCCAAATAGAACAAGCAAAGATGGCAATCTCTCCTCACAAGCTTCTAAATGGGAGTCCTAATTCTAGCAGCATCTACCCTTAGAAATGTTTAGCTTCCAACCTCCCCTCCTTCTGGCCCAATGCCTGTATTTATAGTGGTCTAGAGGAAGTTATTCAGGTCCACCATCAATGGGATAATCCCCTCTTTGGATGGGATAGCTCCCTCATTGATGGGATAAGTTCCTCTTTGGTAGGGGTACATGAACCATCTGGAGGCGCTCAATACACGTCGAACAACCTTCTAGAATGCTCTAGAAATGACCACAAGTAACTTTTTAAAGATGAAACTTGCGCATTTTGACCTTTACAGGGGGACGCACCTGCCCCTTTACATACAGAGCGTACAAGTACGCAGCTTTTGTGAACATTGGGTGCGTACCCGCAGGTAAGGTTGAGAGAACCTGCGTACCCAGAGATAAATACATTTATAAAGACTTTCTCTCTTTTTGGAGTTTGACATGGAGAGCAGAGGCATAAGACTTGCCTAAGAGGATAGCATGACTGTTGATAGAGCCATACTAACTGTAAATAGCCATGGTGACATTTTTTAGTGTAACAGATTGCCCCCTAAAGTGCGAAGCCTGTAATAGATTAGGGTTTTGTATTATCTAGGAAGGGTGAAGCGCTTTATCATTTCAAGGATTATCTCATGGAGAGCCTGGTCAGAACCTGCAATTTTCAACACAAAATACATGTATGAGATTATATCATCACTGAGGTAGGCATTCCCATACTCAGATCAAAACTTTAACTAACAGACTAACTACTCTGATACAGGAATGATCTTGTAGTACATCATAATCATAGACTTTTGTAGACACAGTATGGGCGCAGCCATCTGTTTATGATTAGTCTACTTAGATAATGAATACAAAACTCCTCGCAGCCTGGATGGTGGAAACTAGATCCAGGGTCTTCATTTCTACTTCCCGAATTGGTACGATTCTAGCCATGCGAATAAATGAGTTGATGTCGAACATGGTAGAAACCACTTGATTACCAGTCGATGATGTAAACTGTTAACAAGTGTGAGAGAGACCACCAGTAATGTCAATGGTTCTCAAAGTACCCAGTACAATCCATGAGATGTGAATGAATGAGTTGATGTCGAACATTTCACGGAATCCTTCGATCGAGAGTCAATGATGTAAACTGACGTCAAAGGCGAGAAACCTGCCATTGATGCATGCAGACTTCAAGGTACTGACGATTTCTAAGTCATCTCTCTAGATAATGTGCTGATGTCGATAGAAAGTGACCCGTTGCAGGCAAGCCCACAACACGAAATCATTTGTTCAAGTTGAAGAAATGTTGCTGTAAGGACTGACTCAGGGATGGTCAAATGGATGACAAGTATTTTGCAGATGAAAGTTTTGCTTGCAGACCTCTTGAACACATAACGACACAACAAATGGTTTAGTGATAAACAACTCAAAGTTAATCCCCGAAACCCGACTGAAGGCTTTCAAAGTGGTTTGATCAACTGTGAGGTAAAGGATTTCCCAACCCAGGTGAATGAAAAGTGTCGTGTCCAAGAGTGGTAATAAAGTTTCTTCTGAGACAAAAGATAACAAATAGGCTCATTCCTCTCTCTTTTCCCCCACCATTTCTGGCAAGTACCTCTTTATTTTTAACAAGCTTGAGGAGGATAACATATGCTTGATTATAAGCTCATCCTTCGGATGAGTCCAACCTAGTTTTGATTCGAACCCTAGGAAGGAGTAGTTCGTTCCTGTTTGTAATTGAACAGGTCCTTTACTGTGAAATTTTAACGAGCCCAGTATAGGAGAAACTCGGCGTTTTTCAATTTTAGAGAGTCTGAAAAACTTAAGAAGACTCCAAGTTGAACTTTTTCGTAGATTTGTGTCCCCCAAGCCCGAAAAAGTATAAAATAATACCTGGGGGAACCGCTTGATCTTGCGACCAAGGAGTACTTTCATAATTAGTGCCACTGACCTGAAAAGTAAAAAGCGATCAAGGACACGTCGTTTTATTTCCAGTATCGATTTTGAAACAACAAAAACCCGGCAACCTTTTCCTGTTTTTACGGTCAGAAAAGGGCTATAAGGGGACCGTCTTTTAATTCTGTTTTAACGAGTGTAAAAGAAACGCTCGGCAATCTTTTCATATTTTAGGAGTTAGAAAAGGGCTTAAAAGATGACTCTGATATTTTGGTTCGTGAAAAATGACAATTTTCCCTCTAAATCCCTTTGTCCTGCACAAAAACGACACATTACTCATACCTGTTTAAGATAGGCAAAAATGCATTGAAAAATATCCTTCCATGGTGAAAAATAAACAAACCTAGCATTCATTCATCCAAAAAACCTATAAAAAGACTTTTTACCATGTCATTTTTACCATTTTACTGTTGAGGTTGAGAAAAGGGCTTTTGGCAAGCAACTTCCCGTGGTCATTGCGGAGAATCCGACCGTCAGAATCGAATGCCGTCTCTTCCAGGTATTTCACAACATCCTCTTCTTCAATTTCATCCGATTAAAATTTTGTTTTAGGTTTTAGTTTTGGTTTTTGGGGGGTTTTTAGGTTTTAAAAACCGCTATGCGGGGTACGCAGGTGCCCTAAGGGTGACCTGCGTCCCCCGACCTTTTCCTACACAGGAAAAAGGTCGGGGTACGCAGCCCACCTTCAGGCCAGCTGCGTACCGGCACTCTGTGTCCTAAACGCTGGGTGCGCACCCCGCGAAGGGCGGAATTTGAAACCCCAAACCCCAAAAATAACCATTTAAATTTTCCCAAATTAATTCTAACCTTTATTTCTTGGTGTGTAGGGCACTCACCATGTTGGATTGGAGAGAAAGAGAGCACGAGGACGTTGATTTAGCCGCAATGGGTCACCAACCTTCCATTGATGCCCTAAAAGCATGCGGACTATATAAATACTGGGCCATACCTGGCATGAGGGCTCAGGTGAGATTCTTGGAGTGGCTGGTTGAGAGATGGAACATTCATGAGCAATGCTTTTACATCGGAGGGCACCAGCTCGAGATAGAGCCCTCTGACATATACTTTCTCACTGGCTTGCCAAATAGGGGCGAGCAACTCAATCTAGCCGGGACTAGGCCGGGTGGCCAATCCCTTGCTAGTCTCCGGGCAGATTGGTGCATACCCAATCAAAACCATGCGAAAGGCATAGAAATCAAATACATCTCTTGGCGTGAACTCATGGTTATAGCTTTCACGGTTACCAGAATTTGTGGCGCAGCCGCTTTACATATTGCCACCGGGTCCCAAATGCGGATGGCGATTGACTGTTTTCGAGGCACCATCTTCAACTGGTGCGATGCTGTGTCGGCCAACATGAAGGGCCAACTGACTAGGGCAAAGAACGGACAACTGAAGACCTTTGGATATGGGCCTCTAGTTGTGAGCTTTGCCTTAGAGAGAGTTCCGATGCTGATCCCTCAGCATCTCACTGTTGATATCTTGGGTCCTCGGGAGCCAAAGCTGATACGATGGGTTACGGTGATGGCCCGGCATCCTGACGAGGGCGCAGCAGTTGTTCGATTCCCTACTGGTTATTTTCACTAGTTAGAGGACCAGGTTTTTGCGATCCAGGACTTTCCGTATGCCGGAGTAGATTTTCGAGGTGATCCGGACATGGTTCTTCCACAGGGAGAACAATGGGACGACAGAGGTACTTCATTTTCCACGAGTTTTTAAATTATGTATTTTTTGGTTTTTTATATCGCCTCAAAACTGACAGCACAAATTTTCAAAATGCAGATGTAGGTCCACGGCGTCCAGCCAACCTCCGGGCTTTTGAGAGGAGAGTACCAGCTGTACCAGCACCAGCCCCACAGGATGCGGCCGCAGAGACCTTAGCCGAGCTGGAACAGGATCTAGAGCGTCTGACGGCGGATATACCAGAGACCACCATAGATGACATTCCCATTCGACTTCAGCGCTATGTGGTCGCAGTCCCAGGACCTTTTAGGAGGTTCTTGTGTAGGGTAGCGCGGGCAGTGGTCTCGTATAGAGAGCACCACCAATGATTGGCTAGTCGTTTTTGTAGACACATATGACATTTTTGGTTTTTTGTACTTATCATTTTTGCCGATCATAAGGTGTTTTTCAACCTATGATCGAAGACGATGTATATTTTTTTGACACACTCCTATATATATATATATATATATCATTATTACCGGCTCATTTTGTTTAACATATGTGATGAAATGTTTTTAAATTTACTTGCATGATTATTGTAAATGTCTGTCCAACATTCGAGAAGCAATTGCATCTGCTAATGTATTTAAAGACCTTGGAATATGCTGATATTCAATGTAATCAAATTCACGTTCCAAGAGACGCACTCTCAAAAACAATCTTAATAACACAGGATTTCTAATGGCATATACTCTATTAAGCTGTAATACAACAAGTTCAGAATCTAACCTCACTATCAAACATCGAATTCCAAATGAAATAGATTCAGATAATAATTCAACCATTGTACTGTATTCTGCAATGTTGTTCGTCGTTTGACCGAGGCTTACCCCATGCATAGAAACTAACTCGTCAGAGGGCGAATAGATAACCCAAGCTGCAGAAGAGATATTTCGTGTACTACGACAAGCACCATCAGCAAATCCAATGTATGTTTGGAGAGGCGTCGACATCTGCAATATCAAGAGTAAAACCAAGATAAGCCAGAATAACGACGAAAAACACACTCTCTAAACTAAGCACACTATCTAAACTAACAAACATACTAGCTAGAAAGAAAACCTAACCTAACTAAAAATTCTCCATACCCACCATTTAAGCATAATACCTCTTTAGGTAAAGTCCATTTCTGGGTTTACCCAAAGAGTCCCCATCAAAATCTACCAGCTCATAGGCCCCTTTTGCTAGCTTTCGCTTTACAATGTAGGGTCCATGCCACATAGGAACGAATTTTCCAGCACCTAGCTTATCGTTAGCTTGATCATATAATAGCACTAGGTCTCCCTCCGAAAAACTTCGAGGGGTCACATTTCTATCATACTGAGCTTTCATTCGCTTTGTGTGAGTCTCGATTGCCAATGCAGCGTCACGTCGAGTCTCATCTAACTGAGCTAAGTATAATAAACGTTTCTCCTCTTCGGAAGTAGCTGGGAGTAATTCGACAGCCATTTGAAGTGATGGGATTTCGCATTCAATGGGTAACACAGCTTCCAAGCCATAAACTAGCTGGAAAGGAGTGAACCCTGTTGAAGTTTTCACTGAGGTTCGGTATGCCCATAGCGCTGAAAATAACATGTTGTGCCAATTCGACCGATGAATACCAATGGTTCGTCGGATCATGATAACCAGAACTTTGTTGATAGACTCAACCAAATCGTTGGCTTGCGGATAATAAGGAGTAGAGCTATCGTGGCGCAAACCAAGCTGGCTTGTAAGCTCAGTCATCATGATGTTTCAAAAATGGCTCCCATGGTCAGTGATGATTGCTTGTGGGACACCAAACCTAGTTATAATATGATTGAATACGAAAACTGCAGCTGTTTTGCCGCTTGCGTCGAATGTAGGCATCGCCTCGGCCCATTTAGTAAAATAATCAACCGCGAGGATGATATACGCATGCCCCCCGGCCGAGTGAGGGTTACAAGTAATAAAATCGATACCCCATTTGGCGAATGGACCAACGGAAATTATAGGATGGAGAGGAGCAGGTGGTGCGCGCATCTTGCGATCAAACACTTGACAGTTGTGGCATTTCCGGACTGCAATGATACAATCTTTAAACATGGATGGCCAGAAATAGCCAGCGCGCAACACCTTCTGAGCTATGGCATACCCAGACATATGACCGCCACATGCTCCAGAGTGACAATCATTCAAAACCCTCTCAGCCTCTTCGTGAGTTAAGCAACGTCGAAAAACTAAGTCTGCCCCCCGGTGATAAAGTGTATCTCCAATAATCGTGTATTGCTGGGATTGAAACCTAATTTTTCGACGTTCCGACTTTGAAGCTTCAGGCCGGAAGGTTTGGGTTTGGAGATAGATGATTATATCCCCGTACCATGGATCTAAAGTACTGATAAGAAACAACGATTCGTCCGCAATGGACTCCTCTGCCACAGTTTC
This sequence comes from Pinus tabuliformis, assembly GCA_031772625.1. NCBI lineage: Eukaryota > Viridiplantae > Streptophyta > Pinopsida > Pinales > Pinaceae > Pinus > Pinus tabuliformis. The sequence continues at coordinate 1,013,667,197 of CM062804.1, forward strand.
TGTGTCAGCATGCGGGAAATCACACATCAATTCCGCAAAAACTAAGGATTTCTTAGACTTGGACTTTTCAAACTCCAAGTCGAACTCTTGCAGGATAACGATCCATTTAGAGTACTTGCCCCCTAGCAGTTTTTTTGTCAAAATATAAATCATAGGGTTGCAATCCGAAATAACTGTAGTTTTACGGAGAAGAATGTAGTGACGAAAACGCTGGACAGCTTGAACGGCTGCCAGGGCCAATTTCTCCACGTGTGAATATTTTAGCTCAGTGGGGTTTAATGTCCTACTAAGATAATATATCACATGTTGCGCTCCGAATTCATCTTCTTGAACTAACACCATTCCAATAGTGGAATGTGAAGCTGCGAGGTATAAGAAGTAGTCCTGGTTGTAGTTGGGAGGATGCAACAACGGTGCATGGGTCAACGCGTGTTTAAGTGCATCAAAAGATTGTTGGGCAATCTCATCCCAAAAGAATTGAGCGTTCTGTTTCAACAACCGTGTAAAACCTTTAGTGAACTCGGTGTAGTTTGGAATGAATCGGCGTAAAAATTTCGCTTTCCCTTGCAAACTTTGGAGTTGGTGCAAACTCGAATGAGGAGGCAATTTGATGATAGCTTCGACCTTCGAGGGATCGACGCGAATGCCGGCTTTTGAAACAACAAATCCCAGCAATTGACCCGTTTCTATACAGAAAACGCACTTGTGGGGATTCAACCGAATTCGATAATGCCGACACCTCATAAAGATTGCTCGTAAGTGGACAAGGTGATCAGCTCGATGTAAAGAATGAGCAGGAAAATCATCGAGGTACGGTTGCACAATGTGCTTGATGTCATGAAATGCGTAAGACATCGCCCGTTGAAAAGTGGCCCCGGCATTTTTAAGTCCAAAAGGTAATTTGCAATAAGCAAATGTCCCCCATGGACAAATGAATGCCTTTTTTGGTTGGTCGGCAGGTAGAATATTGATTTGATTATAGCCCGAAAAACCATCCATGAAGGAAAACATTTCACTTCTGGCACAATCATCAATAATTTGATCGATATAAGGCGTAGGATAGTTGTCTTTTGGACAAGCTCAATTTATATCCCTATAGTCGATACAGATTCTTATTGTTCCTTGTTTCTTGTTGACCAGAACAATATTCGATACCCAATCTGTTAACGGGATTGGATAAATGAAACCTACTTTCAACAGCTTCTCGACTTCTGCTTTAATTGCAGCCGCTTTCCGAGGGTGAATTTGACGCAGCCGTTGCCGGACGGGTTTAGGGTCCGGGTAGGTCTTTATTTCATGAACAACAATGATAGGATCGATTCCTGGCATTTTCTCGTACGACCAGGCAAACACGTCGCGGAATTCTTGGAATAGGGCCTTGTAAGTTTGGATTTCATCTTCTGTACATGAGGCACCTATATGAATGTTTTCCTCAATTCCGGGCTTCACTGAAATATCAATGGGAATAGTGCGAGAAATATTCCCTAAATTCAACTCTAAATCAGAATGTTTCGTTGGATTCTGAGCGTCTTTGACGTATTCAGCGGTAAAGATAGATGAAAAATCATTTTCAAAAACATCATCCTTAGGTAAAAACGAAGATCTGTGATGGAGATCTTCCCATGGTAGATCGTCTACACTTAGGATTTCGCGAAGTTGTTCGTCAGATGACACGACTTCGGGAAACGCTATCCGTTCTAAGGTTGATGTGAAAAGTGATTCTTCACTGACCACATTCATTTGGTCGATTTGGGTTGAACGCGAGTCGGTAAAAGACATGATAGCTTCATAAGCAATTTCATATGGACTCAAAGGCATAGCATCACCGAATGAGTCTATCTCAGATTCAGATGGGACAATCCAAGGATCATCATAAATAATGTTGTCTGATGTAATCATATGAATTGATGCAAATGAAGGGTCTGCGTTGATTGGAGGGAAAGGAAAAGTTCCCAGTAAACCGGAATCTTTAACTAAACCTATGCCAACGTCCCTATAAGGGATTGTCGTCTTACCGACATGCTGGATACTCTCTGAAGAGGCTGGGTCGGATGAAAAGTATGTCAGCTGATCAATCGTCATGATCTTACCGTTATGTGGAAACTTAATTACTCTGAAGACCGATGAAACGACCGCTGTCATAGCATATGACCAACTTCGACCCAAAAGAAGGTTGTAGTCTAGAGGGGCATCAACCACCTCCACATCCAGACTAACGGTTTTACCTTCTACCCCTATAGGCAATTCCTGTAGAATACCAAACGGACGGAACCCACGGCCATCAAAGGCCTTAAGGATGGTCGGGGATTGGTTCAACGAAGGAGAACCAAGCGATCTCCAACATTGAATCGACATAATACACGTAGAAGCTCCCTCATCAATCACAGTCCGATGAATGGGCCTGTTCTTGACTATCACTGGAATTTGGAAAGCCATTTGATGGGGTAGACGCGGTGTACTATTTTCTAGATCGAAGATTATTAGGTTCGGATCCTGAACATCAACAGCTCCGATAGCCGACAAAAGTAATTTTCGTTGTGCTGGGCATGATTGCAGCACTTCTAAAGCCGACATTGCTGAGGGTGAAACAGCTAAGTCCTCAACAATGTTGTAATTCTGGGCTGCTCTCGCATGTGGATTGAAAGAAGACCTTCGAAGTACACCCTTGGCGGGCGGTTTGATTACTAAGTCCGGGTTAGGTTTTTCGATCTGTAGTGGATCGGAACCAGGAGCTGAGGTTGATGGGTTAGAATGAGAAGATTCTGCTTCCTTACCATCAACAGGATTCTTACTACCATAATCTTGCGATCGAGTCGCAATCCGCACATGAGACATCATCAAAATGGGTTCTTCACTGGCAGTCGAGGAAGAACCTATCATCTTACTTTCCTGCTTTGGAAATGGGTCTTTTAACACAGCAGGAGTGGGAGAACCTTTGACTATTTTCACAACCTCGGCCCGATGAGGGCAATCTCTCGTAAAATGATCCTCCTCACAAATAAGACAAGGATATCGAGGTTTGCGCTTTTCGTCATTGGTTTCCGACTTTTCCGTTTTCTCCTTCGGAGCCTTGTCTGCTTTAGCCTTCTTCTTTCCACCGTTTTTTGATTTGGCCGTAGATGACTCTACAGCGTGAATATCGGCAGAAAGTTCAGGAGAAGACTCTCCTGTCGGGGAATCGGGCAAAGTGATTATAGGAGTAGTTGAAGCCTTGGAAGGCTTCTTCTTACTCTTTGTATTCACGATACCAATCATACCATCAGCGGCATGAGATCCCGAAGGAGCAGCAGCGATTTGATTCGATTTTGGAAGATCTGGAATCTTCTCGTGTAACGTACCCGACTGAGTATAAACTAAGTCAAGGTATTGCGCCTGAGCAATGACTTGCTCCTCAGTAACTACTCCGGCCTTAGCTACATCTTCAATAATCTTCGGTAATAATGATTTAACAAACCATTCAGCTAAGATTTGGTCCGGGATAAAAACTTTCACTAACCTTCTTCGACGTCTCCACTCATGAATGTGATCAGAAATATACGTGGACGTTGATTGTTTTAGTGAAGTTAATAGCTCCGTGCCGTTATCGTATCTGACCGGCAACTGAAAATGAGTTAAGAACGAGGTAGCTAACTGGCTAAAATTGTAAAAAGAGGCCCGTGGTAACTCAATGTACCACTTGGCCGCGAGACCAATGAGTGTACGCTGGAAAAGACGTAAGCGGATCGAATCATCCGAGATAGAATTTGAAGCACACCAGAGGTGGTAAGTCATCACATGATTGGACGGATCCTCTCCAGACTTACCTTCGAACTTGGGTATATCACTGGGCAACTTATTCGGCATTGGCGGCCAGAACTGAAGATATTGAATTGGATCGTTCGTTAGGCGCGTCAAGTCTGGTAAATCCAAAGTTGTGATAAACGGTAACTGCCGGTTAGGATCTCTAAAACTCTGGGTCACAAGACCAGTCTCAGGAGGAGGATATCCAGGATAACTAGGAACAGGAGTCGCATTAGGGATATTATGTCCTCCTAGAAAACCAGGATTAACCGGACCGTACTGGGGTTGTTGAAGTTGTTGATAAGTGTACCCAGGATACGGTTGATACTGGTAAACCGGCTGTTGGACAGCTTGCCCATGTTGGTACTGTCCCTGGTATGGTTGTTGAACAAATTGAGGTTGAGTAGTGACAACCATACTTATACCAGGCTGACCTATAGGCATCTGGACCGTGGTTTGAATCGTAGATCCAGACAACGGTAAAGATGTCTGAGGAGTGGTTACAGAGATAGTAGAAACTGGAGCTGTCGATACTCCAGAAGTAAGTGTGGCAGATGTAGCGGCAGTTGCAGCAGCCGTTTGAGATGGAGTACTAGGTGCAATTGGCGGCTGAGTAGCTACCGAAGTTACAGAAGTTTGAACATTTTACTGGACAGGTTGTGGTTGCTGGGGTGGACCAGAAACTACGGGTTGTCCAGCTTGAGGTACCAACTGTATACTTGGCTGCAACACCTGTTGACCTTGTGATGGATCCCACACTATCATTCCGGGGTATTGACCCGTAACAGGTTGAGGATACTGAGATCCATAACCGGATTGAGGATAGGATTGATAATTGAAAGGTGCAGTTCCCATACCTTGAACATATGACTGACCTTGAGGTGGTTGATAACCTTGACTCGAGTATTGACCTTGAGGTAAATACGGATACTGGGGTTGACCTTGACCTTGAGGTTGATACCCTTGAGATTGATACCCTTGGGGTTGACACCCTTGAGGTTGCCATCCTTGGGGTAAATATTGATACTGAGGTTGACCCTGGGGTACATATTGAGGCTGGGGTTGACCTTGAGGCATGTATTGCACCATAGGTACATACTGACCTTGAGGTTGCCCCCCAGACACGATTTGTGTACCTTGAGGTTGCCCCCCAGGCGTTAACTGAGGCTGCCCCCCAGGCGGTAATTGGCCACCTTGAGGTTGGGAAACGGGAACTGAACCTGACATCATGTAAATGTCTCCTACACCCAATGGTATATTACCATTGTTTCCAGCTAATAACCCATGATCAACGGGTTGAGGAGATGCCCCCGCAAAGGTACCAGAAAGTGATTGATACCCGGTGGGAACAGAAGGACCGCCGTGTAAGAAAGATTCAGGAGTTTGAGTAAACACGGACGACTGACCAGACATATTTACAGGAGTATAAATACCTCTAGGTGGAAAGGGAGTACGAGGTGTAGAAAAACCTACCCCTAAGTTGTCTAAATAATTGGTTAACGAAAGGTACCAAGTAGTACTTCTAGGAGGACTGTAAAAGATAGATTCACGCTCCCTGAGCTCAATAGTAAGTTGATCCTCAAGGTTAGAGACGCCTATTTCTTCCTCTGGAGCAAGTTCTTCGATAGCAATCAGACCAGTAGGAAGATTTTCGGTGATAACTCGTTCTACTCTTGGTGAATCTGGAACACTAGAAGTCGGAGTAACAGGTTCAGATATTTCAGGTTCTTCGCCTGTATCACTAGCAGACGAAAAACTACCAACAAGCTCAGAAACTGTAACAGCTTCGGGATTATAACCTGTCTCTAGACCTTGGTAATTTGAATGGACTACCAAGGAGGATTCTCCTTCTTCAGGTGAACCTACTCTACTGCCACTAGGAGGAGTTACAAGGACCTTCAAACCTTCTAGATTACTGGGGTCGTCTCGAGGAGGGTCACCCCTAAGTCTACGGGATCTTCTCAACAATTCGGCTACAGAAACAACTTCAGGAGACTGGCCCCGAAGTCTACGGGACTGTCTCGGTAATTCTGCCACAGCTAAAAAATTTTAACTACTACACACGAAAACAAAGTAAAATCTCAAATCAAAACCACCTAAAGTCTCTAAAGAACCAAACAAATTTGAATCACACGCCTAAAGAATCTAGGGCGTCAAACCAAGTACAAACAGTAGCCTTCCAGACCGAAAACGCTAGTTGGAGATGAAACCCAACATCGCCGGATTCAGTACAGAAGTGGCGGGTGGAACAGTTACCCCGGCAACCTGCTTAATGAATAGACCGGCACAAGTTCCTCCACTTTAACCGTCTCGAGTGAAGTGAACCCCCCGGAAAATCCAAGTGAGTCTAGCCGACGTCTGCTCCAGGTACAGTGGGATCTTCCCTCCACCGTCACCTCGGTAGAATCCTAAAGATAATGGTCACTAAGGTTACCAACCGCAACAAATGCACCTGGGGGAACAGTCTACACTCCGACAGCACGCAAGGGCAGAGTATCAAGCTCAATCCCCTTGCCGGTTCCTTGACAATAATCCAAGGTTTACCGACAAGTGACCCCTGGCTCCTCGACAATGGTTAATCCGAGGTTTACCGTTTGTAATACGTGCGTGTCTGGCGTCGTTCCCAACGAGGGAGGATTGATCCCCTCACTGGTTTGGACACGAGTTCGTGCTTCTCCTTTAAGAGGAGCTTTCCCAGAGTACAAATGAGACAATTGGATTTATTCTATCACAAGATAAGCTACTTGTTTGGTTTTGTTGTCTTGGAGAGTTAATTACTCTCCTACTCCAAGACACTAGCCTGATCTAAATTGGTGTTTCAGAGCCCTAGTAAATAAAAGTTACTACGTTGATTTTACTTTAAGCGTTAATTTTATGGTTTTTCTTAAAGACAAAAGGTAGCAGAAGTGAAACCAATGGTGTGTAGACTCAACTCATACCACTACAAAAATGCACCTAGGATGATTTACGCTACTTTTCTCTTTCAATGAAATTCCTAACTAAGAGAGTTGAGAAATGAAAATTTTATAGAAAACAACTTTCTTAGTAAAGACAATCAAAGAAACAATTCTCTTTATCTTTCCAAGCATACAAACATGACCACTCCTTACGTGCACGAAAAACTCTTTTTCTTTCAAAACTCTTCAAAGCTACTTGAAACAAAACTTTTCAAAGGAGATGTTTTTGTATTTTCTCTTATTTAATAAAGCATATAAATCTATTTTAACGAAAATCAATCTCAAAAGTTATAAAATCTATGAAAACTTGACTCACAAGCAAATCAAAAAGAAATTTACTCTAAGCAAACCTAACGAGGCAAAAGCCTACAAAGATGATTCTAGGTTGTTTTACTTGACCAAAATCAAGTCAAGGACCAGCTAATGCAGAATCAAAAGACCAGTCAAAACAAAACTCAAATCTTTTTGTTCTTTTTGTAAAATGGAATTCAATACTTAATCAACAAGCACTTCGAAATTTGCCAAAGAGACCACTCAAAGGTAAGTTGCTCTCACAGGTAGACTTTATGACAGGTCTAACTTCTAAGAATGCTGACAAAACCAGAGAGATCAAAGGCTTGACAACTTCTACCGCCAAAGTCACTACAAGACCTACTCAAAAATCAAACCCTAGGGCTTAAACTTCTATGAAATCCACTAAAACACTCAATGCTATCGAAACAAGTTCAGGTGAAGATCTTTGACAAGAGACTAATGGATCTGGGCAGTAAAAACTAAGAAAAAGAAAAATCTAAGAGAAAAAAGGCAACCGGTTAAGCCAGGTGCGGGCCCGCTCTGTGCACACAACAACAGTGCGTACAAGTACGCACTGTGCAATTCTCAGAGGGTGCGTACTACTGAAAAAACCAAGAAAAACTAAATTCAATCTAACCCTAAGCTAACCCACCCAAAAACAAAGTCACAGAGCCAAAAACCAGAAAATAAATGACTTTTCTCAGATCAAAGTTGCATACAAAGGAAAAGACTTTCACATCAATGGATTCCCCAGTGGAGTCGCCAATTTGTCAGGCGGAAAGAGTCGATAGTGCGGACACAACCAACCTCCCTAGGAGCCTAAGACTCTCTAGTGAAAAACAAGACAAACAAGAGCAATCCTTCTCTAAACATGCATTTACTATATAAGAAATCAAGTGTTTAGATCCTACCTGTAATCCAACGCTGTTGTAGCAGTCCAGCCTCACTGATCCGGATGAGCTCCTCCTTCACTTTGAAACCTGCATCCACTAACAATCAAACGATTAAATAGCACTTGATAATCTCATAGAATAAAACATATTTAACACATAGACCAAGGAGTACATGAAACAACTCATAAATAGCAAGTTATTGAGAAGAATGGACTCATTTGCATTCATAGGAAACAAAAGGAACAATTACAACCTGAGCCTTGGTGTTGTGCAAGTCCCTCCCAGGGTCCATCAAGAGTTCTCCTTTACTTTGACAAAGCTCACCCACTTCCAAATAGAACAAGCAAAGATGGCAATCTCTCCTCACAAGCTTCTAAATGGGAGTCCTAATTCCAGTAGCATCTACCCTTAGAAATGTTTAGCTTCCAACCTCCCCTCCTTCTGGCCCAATGCCTGTATTTATAGTGGTCTAGAGGAAGTTATTCAGGTCCACCATCAATGGGATAATCCCCTCTTTGGATGGGATAGCTCCCTCATTGATGGGATAAGTTCCTCTTTGGTAGGGGTACATGAACCATCTGGAGGCGCTCAATACACGTCGAACAACCTTCTAGAATGCTCTAGAAATGACCACAAGTAACTTTTTAAAGATGAAACTTGTGCATTTTGACCTTTACAGGGGGACGCACCTGCCCCTTTACATACAGAGCATACAAGTACGCAGCTTTTGTGAACATTGGGTGTGTACCCGCAGGTAAGGTTGAGAGAACCTGCGTACCCAGAGATAAATACATTTATAAAGACTTTCTCTCTTTTTGGAGTTTGACATGGAGAGCAGAGGCATAAGACTTGCCTAAGAGGATAGCATGACTGTTGATAGAGCCATACTAACTGTAAATAGCCATGGTGACATTTTTTAGTGTAACAGAAACCATGGATTTTATATTAGACCAATATTTCTCAATATTTTCAGATAATGTAAACATTAATAAAATTTCCAGGATAAGATTTAAGTGGGGCATTACATTTAGCCTTTTCCACCACCGTCATGTTCTTGCCTTTGCTTGTTGGTTTTTGTTGTCCCTTCGTTAGGGAACAATAATTGTCCCTTTTGTTGTTTTCCTGCATAAAGGAGGGTAAAAGTTAGCTAAATCGTAACTGCAAATAATTCCTTCATTTCTTACCATAATTCCTCAATAGATTAATGCATTAAGATATAGAAAAGATAAGAATAAAGGAAAAGGGATGATGAGATTAATAGCAACTACATACCCATTTCGTGACTCAACATATTCCTCTACTTACCCTATTTCATGGTCTCATGAAAAGCAAGTAATTCGTATGCAGAGAAGTTAAAGGATAGGCTAAAGAAGGAACATCGTAAAGTGGTCTAAAACCATGATTTCAGGCCAAGAGCTCAAAAACGGGCCCTGTCTGTCCTTCAAGCAATTCGTATATAGCCCGATAACCTTCAATAGGATACCAAATGATGGGGCTATGGAACTGAAATCCTAACCAATAAGGAACTTCTCTTAAAATGAGATTGCTATATGTGACAAAACGGTCCGCAGCTAGTTTAAAATTTCTGTAATTAAATGGATCTCTATCTTGTACAATACTAGTGGAGACTGTCCACCTGAGCTTGGTTGTAGCCAAAGAGCTTTCCTGAATGGAGAGGAAGTATTCTACTCCTTTTGTACAATCTCTTTCTGAATAGGCCCTAAAATTTTAATCACCCCTTCCCTTGTCATCAGACTCTTATGATTGGCAAGCATTTGCAAAGGGTGCTTGGGTTCACTTCTTACCCAAAGATCCAGTCCATGCTCTTGTCTTTGGAACGCGTTATGAACCTTGAACCATTTCAGTTGATTGACTGTAAATGAGATAAAGGCTTGGAATTGAACATCTCCCACAAAAGGGTTGGGGTTATTTTCCACCTCTTCCTCTAATACAAAATTGTGTAGGTAAAATTCACAAAGCAATCTTTGAAATTTTACCCCACGTTATTTGCAACAATTTATAAAATCCTCAAATTTTTTTTTAATTCAATTGGTTTTCTAGCTTTCACGACTTTAATTTTTAACAACAAGTATCATTCTAACAAAAATAAGGCATAATTATTGGTAGGGGATTAGCATGCCAAGACATTAGTATATAATGAGCAGATAGTGTCTGTTTGACTCATGAAATTCTCTAATCTGAGCTTAATTTTCTCAATTTTCTCTTTTTCTTTTCGGTATCTATCGAATGTCTCACTCTCTGATGTATTCATGTCCAGAAGTTTCCTAAGCAATTATTGGAATTTTTGCTAGGAAACGGTTTCTTGTTCAAGCCGTTCTAAGGCGAGCCAAGCCTGTGCTAATTCTTCTTGAAGACTCAATATAATGGGTTCATTGCGTGTCATGACATCTTTGGCTTGAATGGTTGTCTGAGTACTTCTGCTATGAGAAGTGATTCCTACTGTCTGTGTTTCTTTATTATGGGAGGTCCAATCCTCTATCTGGGTAGCCATTCTGTAGGAGGGTACCACCTCCATCTGAGTAGCTATGTTATAAGAGGGTACAACCTCTGTCTGGGAAGCTACTTCTGTAAGAATTGCATGATGTTTCTTAAGAGGTTGAGTGAATATGGGCTTATTTTTAGTCCTTGTAGCCCTACTTTCATATAATTCAGTCTGAACATCCACGTTTACTGTCTCTGGGGTTTTGTCTGGAACCTTCCCCGCTGATATTTCTTTTATCTTTCTTCTAAGCATTTTTACCATTTTGTGAAGCCTATGTTGTTCCTTCCTAAGTTTTTTCAATTTTTCTCTGTACTTTTTCGGAGGAGAAATTGTTCTGTTAATATCTTCTGCTTCTAACGAGCCCGGTTGCTCATCCTGGCTCTGTTCTAAAAGAACCGTGTCCCCATATTGGTAATCGCTTTCCTGGTTTATTTCTACTCCTTCTATTTGCCCTATATTCTCTGTGTTTAGGCCTACTAAGCTAGGTTCTCCTGGAAGCATGTCACCAGGTTGGTTCACCTCTTCTTGAATGGCCTCTGTGCCTGTTTCCACTTCGCGACTTACATTTTCTAATAGAATTCTGTCATGGCTAGAGTTTTCTAGAGATTAGGTTTCTCCCAAATTAAAATTGAGTGGGCTTTCAGGCTGTATGAAATCATTCATATTCGCCAGGATCTAGGACAATTCGATATTGTGCAATAAATCACCTGGGGGACTTGTATTTGGTGTTGAGGGGAGTCCTAATTCATTTCTTTGCTCATATCCAGAATGCCCTGTTTCTTCCTCATGATCTGATTCAGGGTTATCCTATCCTTCTAGCTGCAAGTGTTGTTCACTTCTTGGGCTAGATAATTCTATAGGTTGACTGATACTGCCTTGGGGGTTTTCGGTCGTTCCTAATTTTTTCCTCAACCTTATGGATTGTCTGCGCTTTTGGGGTATGTTTCTTGCAAGGGTAGTCCTTTTCCTTTTTGGAACAGGGTTAGGCACAGATAGAGCTAAACCTCCTTCGATAGCAAATATTAGTTCCTCCCAGCTTGATTGTTGTTGGGCGAGGTTATAGCTAACTATCAGCCTAATCAGACAGTGGTGGCTTACTACAGTTTCTATGTGTTAGGATCATCTTATCCTCTCGGCAGTGTCATGCAGTAAAAAATTCAATAATGTAGGTAAATTTACAGAGCACTTTTGTTTCAGAACTGCTAAGAGTTTGAGTTTATGCGACCTTACCACGTCTTTGCACCCATCACATGTGATGTAATTCTGGATGATTCTTGCTAGTTCTCCCCATGTTTCTCCAAGTGATGATGGTTGAACACCTTTTCCTTTGATGATCAACTCATGTCCTTCATCCTTTAAGGTTTTGATCGCATCATGCAATTTCAAATGTTTGTTAGCCCATACGGGTCCTTCAGCTAGCAACCCGAATACTTCTGCTATCACAACGTCTGATACTGTGATTTTCCTGCCCCTTACCATGGATTGTCCATTTTGTAGATTTCATAGGAATTCAATGGAAATTTCCTCGCTGGGTGGCTCAAATCATGTAAAGTATGCTATCCACCTAGCTCGAGCTAAAATTTCTTTGGCTGCATCAGAAACATTCAATATTAGCGGTTCTCTGCATACTGTTCTTCCTCCCACACTACCTGAATTCTACAAATAGTTAGTGTGACAGAGATAGCATGCAACAAACAAAGCCGAGTGATGGAACAACAAATTGTTATAATGGCTATATCAGATGATAATTTATAAATATACATACCGTTATTGAGGGTTGTCATCATACCACATGCTCTGTGATCATAGAGTGTCGTATCATTTTGCAAAACCAAATGAAAAACTGACACATATGCATAAGTATGTTGGAGGTCCCCGCCCCCCTTCAAAATGATAGGTCACCTACGACCGAATGAATGAAAGCGTAAAGTGCTGGCAGCGAAGTACAGGGGTAATGTCTTGACAAGGTGCGCTTATTAATGCAAGGATCATAATGAATATTGGAGTGGTGAAATCAAGGCTTGTACATGAGAATTATCAATAAGTGATAGGCTGTCGTGATGTGATATGAGAAGGAAAGAGGGATAGTATGCACTAGAAATAATACTTTACTACCTTATTCCACGTAAAACTGTTGTGATTGATTTTGTACAAAATTAGTCATGTATAAAGGTTCAGGGGACTTTAGGGACATAGTCTCTCCATAAAAAAAAATCATAAGAATAGGGTGTTACAATAATTGCTGATGTAAAATAAAGCTTCAATACCATCAGCAGAGCTTCTGTTGCCTGTAGGCGTCCATAGCATCGATAGAGTTCCTTTCTAACCCTTGGAACCATGGTCCTCTATGTATAATTTGGGGAAGTGTCTTATGAAGTCCATAATAGAGACCAATGTGTTGGCTTGGTAACCAGGTGAATACATTGCCATTCACTGGGAAGTAGCGAAAGTGGTCATGCTAGCTCGTGATGAGACCTCCTATTTCCAAGGACATTGCTTGTTTATGCATCCATTGGATCATATCCCTGGTGTGGTGGCCATAGTGGGAATGCCACTTCGTTGTTTCCTTATGATCATGGTAGGTTGGCTCGTGATGAGACCCCCTATCCTCTATCTATGGAAAAACATCATAAAACTTGTTAGTGAATATATATATACATAGAGGGTGGCTCATCACTCCTTAAGAGTAGGGATGGCGGAAGAAGTTTGACATATCAATATAAAAAAAATATACCCATAATATTATTGATAATACACAGAGAGGGTTATATAGGAAAGGGTGAACCAGCATGTTATAGATAATCAATTAGTTTAGCTTATAGTGAAAGTGAGAATAGTGAACTGATATAGATAACTATGTCCTTTCCATTTTTTGATCATCACAAAGCAATCCTGTTAAAGATGATAGTATTCAAGGTATTTTCCTGTTCCACTAGACTCCATATTTGTTGTCCTTAAATATGTATTGTATCTTTCATGCCATTAAGAGGGTTATAAAGAGTGAGAAGGGATGGTCATGCAAAGGGAAGAAAGGGTGTTCTCCAAAAAAATACTCCCAAAGTGCTATGAAACAGTAAAAGAAAACTCCACATAGAAGGTGTTGTTCCTTATAGGGAACAACAAGGAAATACATACAAAATAAGGTGATGTTCCTTAGAGGGAACAACAGTTGTTCCCTGTAAGGAACAAAAAATGAAAAGTACACGCAGATGGTGTTCTTCCCTATAGGGAAAAACAAAAAGATACATACGCAAAAGTGTTGTTCCTTATAGGGAACAGTAGTTTTTCCCTATAAGGAACAACAAAGATAATGCACATGAAAATTGTTGTTTGCTGTAAGGAACAACAAGGAAAATACACTCTAAAAAATTGTTGTTCCTTATAGGGAACAACAGCTGTTCCTTAGAGGGAACAACAGCTGTTCCTTGTAGGGAACAACAAGAAGAAAAAATACACGCCGAAATTGATGTTCCTTAGAGGGAAAAACAGTTGTTCCTTAGAGGGAAAAACAATTATTCCTTGTAGGGAACAACAATAAGAAAAACTGCATTCCAAAATTGTTGTTCTTTTAGAGGGAATAACGGTTATTCCTTAGAGGGAACAGCAGTTGTTCCTTAAAGGGAACAACGGCTCTTCTTTAGAGGGAACAATGGTTGTTCCTTAGAGGGAAAAATGGTTTTTCCTTGTAGAGAACAGCAAGAAGAAAAACTAAACGCCAAAATTGTTGTTCCTTAGAGGGAACAACAACTGTTCCTTGTAGGGAACAGCAAGAAGAAAAACTGCAAGCCAAAATTGTTGTTCCTTAGAGGGAACAATGGTTGTTCCTTAGAGGGAACAATGGCTATTCTGTAGAGGGAATAGCAGTTGTTCTTTGTAGGGGACAACACAACAAAATTTACACGAAAATTGTTGTTCCCTCTAGGGAACAACAACTGTTCCCTGTAGGGAACAATAGCTGTTCCTTAGAGGGAACAACAAAGCGAAATATACACAAAAATTGTTGTCCCCAATTGGGAACAATAGTTGTTTCCTGTAAGGAACAACAAATCAAAATACACAAGAAAATTGTTGTTCCCTGTAGGGAACAACCGTTGTTCCCTAGAAGGAACAACAAAGGCAAAATAAAAAAACTAATATACAATCTATTATCCAAGCAAATCCAATCAAATAGAAAAAAGCAGAAAGATAAATTTATGTACAGGTTTCAAAAACATAATAAATTCTTCACTGGACTGGTGTTATGGGAGGGTTTCCCTCCTCAGCAAGAATTTTTATTATGGGATCTTCACATATGTGCTAGCAAAAGGACTCCCTTGTAAGCGGTTTATGGTAGAGGCGCACTCTATGCCCATTTGCTTTAAAAGAGTAACCGGACCCATCGATGGTGGTTAATGTAAGGGTGCCATTATCGTGCACCTCCTTTATCTCATAGGGACCTAACCATCTGGTCTGGAGTTTGCCTGGGAAATCCTGGAACCTAGAATCGTACAGCAGTGCCCAATCACCTTCATGGAATATCTTCTTCTTAATGAGGGCATCATGCGATTTTGCTCGTTGTTGTTGAATCAATGCAGTATGTTGAAGAGCTGATAGTAGGATTTCATCCAATTCATTAATTTGATGTATTCTATTAATCTGTGCTTCATTCAGGTCCAAACCTACTTCTTAAGCTATCCTCAATGTCTGAATTTCAAATTCTATTAGGAAGATAGGTTCTTTGCCAAACACTAACTAGTATGGGGAGTATCTTGTGGTATTTCTCCATGTCATGCGATATGACCACAGGGCTTCTGGCAATTGGGTAGCCCAGTCATGTCTATGAGATGCAACTGTCTTTGTTAGTATAGCCTTGATTACTTTATTGATACTTTCTAATTGGTCGTTTGCCTGCGGGTGGTATGGAGATGTGATTTTGTGCATAATATGATGATTTTTTAATGTAGCAACCATCTTGTGGCCTACAAATTTTGGTCCTCCATCCGTGATTATTTCTCTTGGCAAGCCATATTGCACAAAAATTTGGAAAAGAAAGTGGGTTAATGAGTCCTCCATTGCCCGTGGTAATGCTTCTGCCTCCACCCATTTTGTCACATATTCTGTTGCAACTAGTATATATGTCTTTTGATTAGATGATGGGTTTATTGGGTCGATAAAGTCCAACGCCCATCATTCAAAAGGTTCAATGACTAACTGTGGATGCAAGAACATCTCGTCAGACTGTCCAAGGTGGCCCAATATTTGGCAACTATCGCATGCTTGAACAAAATTCTTGGCATCCTTAAAAATGGTGGGCCAATAATAGCCCATCTATAAGACTTTGTGACCAGTCCTGCGGTCTGCAAAATATCCACTACAAGGTCCATTGTGGCAAGCTTTTAGGATGTCAACGATTTCGTCTTCCCTCACACACCTTTGGATATGCATATCGGCTCTTGTGTGAAAGAGTTATCCTCCGATCCGGGAGAACCAAGTGTTGCATTGTACTATTTGTTTTCTTTCACTAGGCGTCAAGTGCTTGGGTAATTTTCCCACTGCTAGGTAGTTCGCGACATCCATGTACCATGTTGTTTTCACGGTTACAACAAATAAGTGTTCATTGGGGAACTAGTCTTCTACTGCTATCGAGTCATCTATCTTTGATATACGTGATAGGACACCGAATCTTCCTTTCCTGGTCAATCCTTGATTGTTATGTCGAATTCCTGCAAAAGGATCAACTATCGTGTCACTCTCCCATTTGTAACAGGTGTATTAGCTAGATATTTAATAGAAGAGTGATCAGTATACAAAACCACAGGGTATCCTGTTATACAATGTATGAATTTGTTAATAGCATAGATTACAACCAAAAATTCTTTTTCGGTCACAGTGTAATTCAACTTAGTAGGAGATATGTTAGGATATTCCGACACATAGGAAATAGTTAAGTATAACTTGGTCTAGTATAGAGTTAGGTAAAGTGTGTTTCTTTACTATGTACATTTTGTAACTTACAATCCGACGGTCACGATATGTAGTGATCTGACAGTTCATTCTCTCTTCGGTATTATCGACACTTGATCCGTGGCTTAACACCCGATTGGTCCATGATCTCTATTTAAAGAGCATGGAGGGTCATTTGTAGGTTAACCGTTCATGAGAGAAGCTTATGTAAATTTTCATTCTTTTATTAATAAATTGCCTGAAGTGGTCGCGTTGGCTCAGGCCGTGGACTGTTTCCCTCTTTGAGGGTTTTAACCACGTCAAAAGTACTGGTGTATTTATCTGTGATCTGTTTTTGAGCGGTGTCCTTTAGTGTTCTATCTGAGGAACTTACCCTGTAAATTCCTACATGGTATCAGAGCTATTTGAGGGCCGCGTCCGTTGGTGATCCAAATCTGAAGCCGGTAGAACTGCATCCGACTATTGTTTCCTAGATCTACTATTTCTGACTGCTGTCGAGCCTAGAGGACTGCTCTGTTGTGTTGGTAGCATCTGTTCCAGTGAGGAACCCCTTTCGTTTCACGCGAAAAGGTTTCTGGTAGCCCTAGCTGCGTCATTTTTAAGATCTAGAGGTATACAGTGTTTATTTGCAGTTTACAGTTATTTTCTCTCTGTTTACTTCGGTTTTGGTTTATTTAGCTTTTTTTATTACCGGATCTATACCTTTCATTTCTGCATATGCTCTTTGCCCCACGACTCTGTGCGATCTGGGCAAATCAGAAACAGAAAGGAAGGATTTTTCTGATGTGTATGCTCTTTTCCGCTGTGCCTTAGTGTGATCTCGGAAAATCAGAAACATTGAGGAAAATATTTAGTTTCCGGCTAAAGCTAACTTCGAGCCTCAAGGTTCGTTTTTTTTGCATGTCCGTGTTGGGTTTTGTGTTTTTTTGTTTTGTAGGGAAAAAGAGCTTTCTCAAAGCAAGCACACAACCCAAAGCTCCACCCCCCCCCCCCCCCCCCCTCTCTCTCTCTCTCAAACTTTTTGTATAGCTCACTTGGTCCAAAGCTAATTTATGAGAGTAGAGGTCTTGAGTTCAAGTCTCCTTTTTGTGGGGGCAGATTTTCCATTTTTGCACATTCCTGGACTTCGTTGGCATCTTCATCAAATTTTCTTCAAAATGCCATAACTTCTTCATCCGGAAGCCGTTTTCAGAACCGTTTTTTTTTAAACAGCCTAATTTTTCGAGATATTTGCATTGGAACACTTAGTTTTAGCATCTATAGCTTCAGTTTCTGTTAAAATGGAAAATCCATGCCAAGTTATTCTTGACAGCACCAACTACTTCCAATGGTGGTCCTACATTATGGATTTACTTAGAAGTAAAGGTCTCTACAGAATAGCCACAGGCCAAGAAACCAAACCAAAAGATGAAGATAAGGCAGCTAAATGGGAAAATAGGCAAGATCAAGCATGTGGGTTGATAGGGATGTCTATTTCTCCAGATCTTAGATTCCATATTGCAGAACTTGATACTCTTGATGAAGCATTGAAACAGATTACTAAAGTTTTTGGAATAAAAAATGAACTTAGAGCCCATCAACTTGAAAATGAGTTGCTTACATTGGACCCCAATAATTTTTCTTGCATTGAAGATTTTTTGTCCAAATTCAAGACCCTTATAATTCTCTTGGAAGGTGTTAAGGTTAAGAAAGAAGATAGTAACCTTATCTATTCCATTCTTACTAAGTTGGGACCAGCCTACTCTGTGTTTGTTTCCACCTTCCATTCTACAAGAGAAGCCTTCATTTCTCAAGGACAAGACTACAAGTCCCCTTCCTTTGATTTTTTTTGTGATTCTTTAATAAGAGAACAAGAAAAACTCTTACACCTTGGTCTTCTTAATCTTGGAAACTCTTCTAAGAAAGCATTAGCCGCCCAGCAGCAACCAAATCCAAAGAATCCTAAGAAGTTGTATCCTAAAAGGAATGGTCCTAAACCAAACAAGGGTCCTAGGCAATCTCAGCCTCAAAATGAAAAATCATTTCAACAAAATGATAAGACAAATAAAAACAAAGGGAAGAAGACTGATAGACATTGCAAATTTTGTAATTAAGATGGCCACTTAGAATCCAAATGCTTTAAGAAGATGGAAGCCTTGGAAGCAGCAATGAAGAAGCATAACATCCATTTGGAGCACTCTTCAACTTCAACTTCATCTTCAGGAGTGGCACTTTCTGCATGTGGTTGTCAAGCATCTCGGTCTGGCTATGCACTAAATGTATCTTCTTCTTCTCATTCTCATGAGTGGCTCATTGATTCTGGAGCTTCTTATCACATGGCCAAAAACAAAGCCATGTTTTCTTCTTTAAATGATTGTAACACCAAAAATATATATGTTGGTGATGATAGATCTCTTAGTGTTGTAGGGACTAGAACTGTTCATCTAGACAATGGTCAGTTTAATGATGTATTATGTGTTCCAACCTTATCATGCAACCTTCTATCTGTATATCAGATAACTCATTCAAGTGAAGGTAAAATCGTTGAATTTTCACCTCATGATGTTGTAATTAAGGACCTAAGAGATCCTAGATAGATTTTAGCTACTGGCATTGCTGATGATTCTACAAGATTGTATAAGTTTCACAACTTTGGGTCATCAAATCTTCCCTCAGTATTTTTTGCTCATAATGATGAAGTGAGCAAACTTTGGCATGAGCGATTTGGTCACTTAAACTATCGCTCTCTTCAGAATCTATGTAAAGAAAATATGGTGACAGGTCTTCCCATGGTATCTTGCAGAGATGGTGTTTGTTCCGGATGTGTACTCAGAAAACATCATCGGGACAGTTTTGAAAAACGTGCCTCTTGGCATGCCTCAGCCCCTTTACAGCTCGTGCATAGTGATTTATGTGGTCCACTTCCAGTTGTTTCATTCTCTGGCTACAAGTATTTCTTAACTTTCATTGATGATTTCTCCAGACGCACTTGGGTATACTTCTTAAAACTCAAGAGTGAAGTATTTAACATGTTCTTGGCCTTTAAGGCCTTTGTTGAAAAACAATCTGGACATCAAATTCTTAAGCTAAGATCTGATAATGGCGGAGAATATGTTAACAACAAATTCATCAAATTTTGCACTGAGAATGGAATTCAAATGCAACATACTGTTCCATATACTCCACAACGAAATGGTGTAGCTGAAAGGAAGAATCGCACCTTAAAGGAAATGGCTAATTGTATGCTTCAATCTAAAGGACTTAGTCTTAATTATTGGGCAAAAGCAATTAACTGTGCAAATTACATAATAAATTGCACTCCTACTAAGGTTTTAAAGAATATCACTCCAGAAGAAGAATGGAGCTCAATCAAACTAGATGTAAGTCACTTTCTTGTTTTTGGAAGTGAAGCATGGGCCCATATTCCAGATGAGAAACATAAAGCTTTAGAACCTAAGAGTGAAAAATGTATTTTTGTTGGATATTCTGAAGATGTCAAAGGATATAGACTTATTCCACTTAAGTCCAAAAATGTTATCATTAGAAGAGATGTAAAGTTTGCTGAAAATATATCGGCCTACGAGCCTAGTTCGGTGGATGTGCCACCTCTCCCTATCTCTTCTACTTTTGAAAATATTTCTTCTTCAGATGATGAAAGCGAGGATGAAAATCCTCCCCCACCTTCTCAGGATCCTCCTTTAGCTCCTTAGCTTCCAAAATGGGTTCGTACTACTCGGGATGCAGCAAGTGATCTTGCCGGTGATCCTACAGATCAGCGACGTACACGTTCTCAGTTTGATAGAGCCTCTTCTTTACTGGCTCAAGCTTCAGTGAATTATGATCCTGACACCTTTGCAGAAGCTTCAGGCCATCCAGATTGGGAAGCAGCTATGAATGAAGAATATCATTCATTATTGGCAAATGATACATGGGATCTTGTTCCTCTACCAAAGGGATGAAAACTTGTTAGATGCAAATGGGTTTATAGAACCAAGTATGGACCAGATGGGAAAGTTGATAAACATAAAGCTCGTCTTGTTGCTAAGGGTTTTTCACAAGTTGAAGGCATTGACTACACTAAAACCTTCTCCCCTGTTGCCAAAATGAACTCTATCCGCCTTGTTCTTTCCCTTGCTGCCTCTTTCAAATGGGAAGTCCATCAGATGGATGTTAAATCCACCTTCTTGCATGGGGACTTGCATGAAGAAATCTATATGGAACAACCTATTGGCTTTATACAAACAGACTCCAGCCTTGTATGTCGGCTTAAGAAATCCCTTTATGGTCTCAAGCAAGCTCCTCGAGCTTGGTATGCCAAAATGGATAACTTTCTTTTAGAAAATGGTTTTTCTAGGTGTCATTCTGACAATACTGTCTACACCAAGAATGTGGGCAAGTCTCTTATCATTCTTGTCTTTATGTTGATGATCTTATCATGACTGGTAGTGATCCCAACCTTATAAACCATGTGAAGACTAGCCTTAAAAGGAAGTTTGAAATGACAAACTTAGGACACTTACATTATTTTCTTGGTCTTCAAGTCTTGCAATCCAAGGAAGGTATTTCCCTTTCCCAATCCAAGTATGCCTGTGATATTCTACGCCATTTTCACATGGAAGACTATAAGCCAGCCCCTTCTCCCTTTCAGTCTGGAGTCAAACTTTTAGTCACTTGTACTTCTCCTGAAGTTGATGCTACCTTATACCGTCAACTTGTAGGAAAACTTTTGTATCTAACCCATACTCGTCCTGACCTTTCCTTTGTTGTTGGCCTTGTTGCTCGGTTTATGCAAAACCCACATGAAAGTCATTGGAAAGCAGCTAAGAGAATACTTCATTATGTTTGAGGTACAGTTCAGTTTGGGATTCATTACAGTGTCGAAGCATCTCCTCTATTGGTTGGTTTCACTGATTCCGATTGGGTTGGTGACCCTGATGATCGGAAGTCTACTGCAGGTTATGTGTTCACTCTTGGTTCAGGACCTATTACATGGGCTTGCAAGAAACAAGGTGCCATTTCTCTTTCTTTAGCAGAAGCAGAGTATCGTGGTGCCGTAGAAGCTAGTAAGGAAGCCTTGTGGCTTCGTCAGATCCTGTCAGAGTTTGGATTTCAGCAGCAGCATCGACCACACTTTAGTGTGATAATCAAAGTGCCATTCAACTATGCAAAGATCCAGTCCAACATCAGCGCAGCAAACACATTGAACTGCACATGCACTTCATCAGAAAGCTCATCCACGACCATGTTCTTGAAGTGCAATATTGTTCAACAGATGATCAAGTTGCAGACATCTTTACAAAGGCTCTCACAGAGGCGAAGTTCACTAAACTTCGATTTATGGTTGGAGTTCAGGAAGTTGTCACTAAGGGGGTATAGGCTCTAGTGCCTCCTTCCTTCTCCTATTGTGTCATATTTGTAAATCCTTCAATCCTATCCCAATTTGTTCTTAAGGGGGGATGTTAGGATATTCCGACACATAGGAAATAGTTAAGTATAACTTGGTCTAGTATAGAGTTAGGTAAAGTGTGTTTCTTTACTATGTACATTTTGTAACTTACAATCCGACGGTCACGATATGTAGTGATCCGACGGTTCATTCTCTCCTCGGTATTATCGACACTTGATCCGTGGCTTAACACCCGATTGGTCCATGATCTCTATTTAAAGAGCATGGAGGGTCATTTGTAGGTTAACCATTCATGAGAGAAGCTTATGTAAATTTTCATTCTTTTATTAATAAATTGCCTGAAGTGGCCGCGTTGGCTCAGGCCGTGGACTATTTCCCTCTTTGAGGGTTTTAACCACGTCAAAAGTACTGGTGTATTGATCTGTGATATGTTTGTGAGCGGTGTCCTTTGGTGTTCTATCTGAGGAACTTACCCTGTAAATTCCTACAAGATAAATTTTTGCTGATGTAGTATATCGCATATGGTTTCATATCTTCCTCCTGACAGAGAATTGCTCCAATGGCCATATCTAATGCATCGGATGAGATCTGAAATGGAAAATCCCAGTTTGGTCCCCATAATACTAGGGCTATTGATACTAGTTGTTTTAAATCTTCAAAATAAATGTCACATTTGTCAATCCAAATGAAATCAATATTTCATGTTAATGCATATAATGGTGTAGCAATTTGGGAGAAATTCTTTATAAATATTCTATAATATCCAGAAAATCCCAAAAAAACTACGCACCTTAGTTTGTGTGGATGGGGTAGGTATTAAGAGAATTATCTAAATTTTCATTGAATCTACCTGAATTCCAGCTGCTAAGATGTAGTGACCCAAGATGAGGCCCTCGGTCATCATCATGTGGCATTTTTCATGGCTTAAATAGAGCCTGGTAGCAATGCATCTTTGTAGAACTTTCTCTAGTGTTTTTAATGCTGGCTCAAAGTCATCTCCATAGAGTGTAAAGTCATCCATGTACACCTCAAGCCCTTAATTTATCAAGTCTGAAAAAATGCTGAGTATAGCCCTTTGGAATGTGGCAGGTGCATTACACTGTCCAAAATGTAAGACCTTGTAAGCAAATGTTCCCCAAAGGCAGGTGAAGGTAGTCTTATCCTGGTCTTCAGGGGCAATTTGGATTTGATTGTAGCCGTTGAAGATGTCCAGGAAAGAGAAGAATTTTTTACCTGCTAATGTGTCCAAGACTTGGTCGATGAACGGGAGGGGAAAATGGTCTTTTTGGGTTGCTTTATTAAGCTCTCTATAATCGACACATATATGCCACTTTCCATTCTTTTTAGGCACAACAACTAATGGAGAAACCCATTTGCTATCATATATAGGATATATCAAAATTTACATCTAACAGTTTTTGTAGTTCATCTGTAACAACATCTTTAAGGTGAGGGTTTAACCTCCGTTGAGGTTGTCGAATGGGCCTCGCATCTTTCTCTGTATAGATGTGGTGCATGCATAATTGGGGACCAATCCATTTCATGTTTGGGTAATCCCAAGAGAAAGCCTCTTTATATTTTCTAAGGAGTTGAACAAGCGTCTGCTCCTAGTCATCGGTTAGGTTTTTGTTGATGTTTAGGACTTTCCCTGGCTCAATTTCAATGGTTTTGTTGTTATAAATAGTAGTTGTTGGTATTTTCTGGTCATTAATCTCTTTTAAGGGATCTTCTTCCATTTCGTTATCCAGGGTTGCTTCGATCATGTGACATTTTAGATTGGATACGGCATCTGGTTAGTTAATGTAAGTGTTAATGATGTCATCTTCTATTTGATCCTTAAATTCAAGAGCATCTTCTACAGTTAGCGGTGATCAAATGTTTTCAGTTAAATATGATACAGGTTGTTTTCTAATTTTTATTATTGTTAGGCTTGGCTAGGCTGGAGGATATAAAGCTAGATTTTTCACATTACTTCCTCTTTCTATCATCATGCTGCCTATTCGACAACTTATGTAAGCATCTGCAGTTGCTAGCCAAGGTCTTCCTAGAATTAGGGGATGTCCATCTAACTACTTTCTAGGATTAATAATCAGGAAATATGTTGGATATTCCCAAGAATCTATAGACACCATTACATCCTGTAATGTCCCTTCTGGTTTGACAACCAATCGATCAGCAAGTTCCAGTAGGGTTGTAGTTGGATCCAGGGTTGTAATGCCAAGCTTTTAACAGTTTGTTGTTTTGAGAATATTAATGGCTGCTCCTAAATCAACTAATGCATTAGGGAAGGACATCCATTTATTTTACTGTGACTATAGGGTTTCCTTGGTCCTCATATTTCACTGGTGTTTCTTTGCCTGATAATAAATCGGACGAAGTTCCAACTACGTTGACAGTTGGGGTTGTTTTTATTTTCCTCTTAGGCTTTTTAGTACATAATTCCTTAATAGTTTTTGCATAAATGGGAATGTCCTGAATAGCTTGGAGGAGGGGTATTTTTACACAAATATTTTTTAATTCTCCCAGAAGATTGAAATCGGGATATTCTATTGGGTGAGGTATAATCAATCTCTCTAGAAATGGTGGAGAAGAGATAATAGTTTGATCGTGGCTTTTCTATTTAACCGTATTCTCCATTTGAGGTGTTTGTTTTATAGGTAATGGATCTTCTATTTGTATGTTTTTATTCCCCTCTGACTCAATTATCCGTCCAGACCTTAATTTGAGTTCATTACACTCCCTCAACTCAGTTTTTGTCTCTAGTCATTCAATAATTTGTACAGATTGAACGGGTCTATTGTTGGGATTTGGGTTGGGCTGGGCTGGGAGCTATGGTCGTAGATTAGTTTGAGGGTTTTGTTGCAATGTGTAAGGTGCTGCTAGTGTAGGTTGAGACAGGGGGATTGTTCACACTGGCTGGTTAGTAGGTCTTTTCCAGCTTGACTGCCCGTTCTGGTTCTGTGAAGTGGAGGGTGGCCATTGGGGTGGATAGGTATTGTTCTGCCAAAATGGTGGGAAGTAAAGGGAATTTGGCCAACTATTTTTTTGATTTGATTGATTGGGCCAAGGTGGCATAGAGAATGGTTGTTGTGACCAATAAGGAAAAGGTGGTTGATTCTGCCACATAGCTCCTGTGTATTGTTGAGCATTATATTCTGAGGGTTGAAAGAAAGAAGATGGGTTAGTAGGCGTACCTGTTTGTTGTGCTTGCCATTGGTGATGCTAATTTAGCAGGTAGACTGGTTCTGTTTCTTCCTCTGCCTCCTTGAAGACTGCTTTTAACCCTAGGAGTGATGCCCAACTTTCTGTGGTGTGATCTTTAGTACATATGGCACAGGTCTGTACTATATCTAGTGAGCATTCTTTATGACTATGATTCTTCCTACATCTAGGGTAGAAGATCACCAGGTTCTATTCTGTTTCAACCTAATTTTTCTTGGCTTGCATGATGTCTAATTTCGTCGTCAAAGTTCCCAAGATATCTATTTTGAAATCCTCCAGCAGGTTACCGATTTCTACCCGAGTAATGCTGCTGCCAGATATTTTATTGTCCCTGGTGGTCATATTACGTTCTGCTGGTTTCAATCTCGTACTCCCTCTTGAGCACCTGATACACAATTTAATAATATTAGCATAGTCTTCTTGATATATATCACCTTTACCCATAATATTTAATGTCTCTATCCATTTGTCTTTCATCCCTTTAATCAGTGTAGTTTTTAGCACATTATCAAGCAAAGGTAGATTTTCATAGGGAGACCTTTGGAGGTTATATTCAAAATGCTCCACATACTCCTCCAACATTTCACTAGGTCTTGCTACCATTTGGAATATTTCGTCTTTCAGTTCCCTAGATCTGCAATAGTCCTGATATTTTTTAAGGAAAGCGGTTTTCATTTGATCCCAATCATTTATGGTTCCCCCACCTAGTCCCATAAACCAACACAGTGCTGCTCCTTTTAACATAGAGGGAAACAGCTTTAGTTTCTCGGGGTTGATGGTGTAGTAATAACCCTGACATAATACATCAAATTCAAATAGAAATTCATCTGGATCCTTTGATGTGAGTCCATGAAAGGTGGGAATATTTTGTAGGGGGGTGGATTTCATGGGTGCGTTGACGGCTGTGTCAACAATAGGATACTGTAATGTAGAGGTTTGGGGTGCTTGCGGATTGTTGGCCATTTTATCAAATATATGCCAATACCCTTCCAGGATTTCTAGAGCTGGAGAGTTATCCCTAGGGTCTCTAGAAGGGTTGGAAATGATCTTAACAACATTCCCTTGGTCTGGGATACTGGGTGTTCCTTGCTCAATTACTAACTGAGGGGATCTTGGTTCCTTTGTTTCTCCTCCTCCTTCATGAATATTACAAGAATTCCCTTCTTGTAAGGAAATTGAGCGCGAATTTTCAATTTCTTGAAAACTCTACTCAGTTCCTATCGTTTTGTTGTGGACCTCAGCATAGGCTATAGATGGTGAGCTTGTGGCCCGATGGGAGACAGTAGGTTGTCTGGAAGAAACATTTCGAGGAACTACTGATGGCTGAGATTCAACTTTCTTTAAGATGTCGTCTATGAAAGTTTATCATCTAAGGGTCACTGGTCCCCTAGATTTTTCATGTTTGGGTAGTGGAATTGGATTGTTTTCAGTTTTTTTCTTCTTAGTCATTCATGCAAACAATTCAAATGTTTATCTCTACCCTAAGTTCCTAACAATTTTGCTGGAAAGCGGGCGGGGGAGCAGGCATTTTACGTGCTCCGTACACAAGTTCTTACCTTCCATTTTTAATATCTAGTTCTCTCTCAACAAACAAGCATCAAACACCTACTTCAGTTTTCTGTAATTGTGTTGAAAAGCGGGTGGAGGAGCAAGCACTTTACTTGCTCATTATGTAGGTTCTTACCTTCCATTTTCAATATCTAATTCTTCCTCAATAGCGATTATCAGATATACATCACTCTTTGAAAATGGCTACACTCTCCCCGGAAATGACGCTAAAATGTTGAATGATAAAAGGTGCCTTTTAAAACTCCTAATTATCCCACATTAATTATCAACTCGGGAAAGTCCTCTTATTTCAAGAGTGTACACAGTATGTGGCTACTATTAATTCAGAGAGTAATGTTTCCTAAATCGCAGTATAGATCTTTTAATACAAGAGTAAATGGATGCATCTAATAAATTCCAATTGCAATTAAAGAAAACTCAATCCTCTAACAAAATCAAATCTTACAGAAATTCAAGTAACAACAGCATCAATTGAGAGTACAGTAGTGATAACTCATCTCTTCTTAACTAATTTAAACTAAGTTAAACTCAATCTTCATTAAATAATCCAAATAGCAATGATATCAATCTGAGAGTCCAATAGTGATAATTAAACTCTTTACAGTTGATTAAATCAATTTGAAAGTAATTCAATATGCAATGAAGGTAAACAGAATCAAACAACATTGTTGTAAATCATATAAAGCAGAGATATTTTGTCAACACAAGAAAACAATAAACAGTGAAGGAGATAAAATCACATAAAGCAAGAAAATTATCAAACCATCACACCTGTGAGAATCAAAAATGTATGGCACAAAGAAAGCAGTTAAATCCACCAGAGGCCGAGCCCTTAGCCTCCAGCGAACACTGCCAAGTTACTTCAGATAACGCAAGGGAACAACAACTTCAATTATGTATTAATCATTGAATTTAAGTAACATTACAATATAACCATGTTCTCTCAACAGCAAGAGTCTGTAATTAAAATTACAATTTCAATAATAACAGAGATTCCCCCCTTCTTCTTACAATCGTCTTCTTTTATAATCAGAAAGGGTAAAAGATAAATGGTAAATGTGATCCCTCAGGATCTCTCGATCCTGAGGGATTCACAACTGATTTCTAACTTCAGACCTCCTTTCCTTTCTTTCGCTGATCCTTCTGATTTGCCTTTAGCCTTGTCCGCAGTTGCCACATTCCTGCCTTTGCTTTTTGGTTTTTGTTGTCCCTTCGTTAGGGAACAACAATTGTCCCTTTTGTTGTTTTCCTACATAAAGAAGGGTAAAAGTTAACTAAATCGTAACTGCAAATAATTCCTTCATTTCTTACCATAATTTCTCAATAGAGTAACACATTAAGATATAGAAAAGATAAGAATAAAGGAAAAAGTATGATGAAATTAATAGCAACTACATACCCATTTTGTGACTCAACAAGTCGTTGAGTAAGGGCGACCATCTGCGCGGTCCCCCGGACATTGTCATAGGCCTGCTACAACTCCCACACTTGCGTCTCTAAACGGTGTAGCATTGGATCTTCCTGCAGTGAAGTGAGGGTGACTAGTGACTAATCTAACAAGCTCGTGCAATCCCGTATGGCTCGCTCTATTACTTCCAACCCCGATTGAATGGCGTAGTGCCATTTCTCTCTGAATTTCAGGGGTGTAGAGGGCTTTTCCTTCAGCCATAGCTCCACGATCTGTAGGTTGAGGTCCAGCTGGATCCTCACTGCTTCCTCCTTTGCTTTGCAGAATCCACTGGCCAATTTGTGGATCCGTATTCCTACTAGTAAGTTTGGTGCAATCTCTAACTCGAGGACGTGGCAACATGCTTCTTCAATGTTTTTCTCCAACTGCTAAGTCTATGCTATTGCTTCATCATGTTGGAGGTTCAACTGCTTGATGTTGCTTCGTTGTTCATTGAGAATCTATACTACATGTCCTTCCCTAGTGTGGAGCTCTGTCATCACTCCATCCTGCAAGCTGGTATACTACATCTCGCGGAAGGGCAACCAAGTTGAGGCCAAGTCCCTTGAGCCAGCTACCATGGCTCTATCCTCTATGTTGTCCACTGTCAGTGCTCCTTTCAGCAACGCGACAGTATTAGCCATTTTGGCCTGCAGCAACTGCTCGGTTGCTGATGTACCCGTAGCCCCGTAGACGACTATCGTTCCCTACTGTGGGGGTCGCACCTGAAGTTCCTGGAGTTGCGCCCTGAGTGCTCCCAACACATTCTGCTACTCCATAATTTCTTCCTAGATCACCTCTCTGGTGACTTCGCGGACTGTGTCACCAATTTCGTACAGGTCACCCTCGGTCAGTGTAATAGGCTCCCCATCCAACTTGGAAGCCTTGGTCTTCTTACACAGCCCTCTTCCTTCCGTCCCACGTGGTCATTTCAATTGTGTAGAAGTGGTGGTGGGCTCCACGCCTTCCATCATATCATCTACCCCTTGTCCGGTGGTCAGGTCTGGGCCTCTGTCCTCTTGCATTGTGGTGGCCCTTGCTACTGTTGTTTTACTAGTGGACTTGGTCTACTTTGCGGTGGCCTTCGCTGCTTCGCAGGAAATCCCTACCTCCTTGGCAAGCTGCTCATTCCTTTTCTGTTGTTCCAACAGCTTGGCAGCCTCCTTCTGTCTTTGTATTACTGCCTCGTTGCGTACTATCAGATCTAGTGCACGCCATTCCGGTGGCCATGAGTCGAGCACCACGAAAACAACATCATCTTTTGCGATAAAGGGGAGTGTGGTCCACTTCTACTCCGGGTCCTTCTGTGCCCTAATACACACATTGTTCATATCTGCTTTAAAGTCTACAAAGCTCTGCAGAATGTCATATACAGATAGGGATAGGTGCAACCGTTTGTTGATCCACATTCGTATGCTTGCCTCCATCAGTACCTAGAAGATATTGGTTTCACAAATTCGCGTGGCATCCTTCATCACCCATAGTGACGCGTACTTTGCTACCTCTGGCCAATCCTGGTCCATGGGATGAAATGGACAATCCTCCAGCAATTCCCCTACAACTAACAAGATGGATAAGAGCAACCACACATAGTGGAAGGTCTTACCCTGCTCCTGAGCCTCCTTGCAGTTTGTCAGGAACTCTTCGCAGAGGAACTTTGCCCAGTTGAACCATACCCCTTCTATGCATTACTCAGCCAACGCGATGACCATTGCTAGTACCTCGTTGCCATGACATTTTCTCATCACTTTTCTTACCAACAACTAGGTAGCAACTCGGACCCCTTTGTCTTGAATGCTAGTAATCACGTAACCCCTCTGATTTTTCTCCAACTTATATTTCTTTTTCATGGCCTCTACAATCGCCAAGTCTCCACTTGTACTGGCTATTTCTGCGGGGCCCCTTCCCATACAGGGAAGCCAAGAAATCCTATGAATAAGCTCCACCGTGATGGGAATGGGCTCCTCCAGCCACAAGTACCCATTATGCACTAGGCAAAGCAGTTGCATGATGAAAAATATCATGATTGGTGATCGATGAAAGTGTGGAATCGATAGGAGGTGGAGTATTTCAGCCTCCTCCACCCTGTGTAGCCATTTTCGTGGCTGCAGTGTTGTAACTGCCCCCTTCTTGCTATGTTCCATTAGTTAGCTTCTTTCTAAACGAGGGAACTTTTCGTTATTCGCGAGGTCCCAGTCTTCAAACTTCATCGTGGGTACGTGGCCCACAACCAAACCTTCAAACGGAATTCCCTCGGGGAGGAACGAGGTTTTGAGTGTGCTTATGATAGCATGCAAGTCTTTAAGTACTTTTACCCTCCCTTTTCGCAGAGGGACATACTTAGGTAGCTTTGTTGCGATGCGTACTGGTTGGATGTCTCCTTCCATTTCTACCTTTGGTTCAATTTCCTCTACAAATTCTTGGAAATCCTCCTCCTCGTCATCGCTCTCAATATTAGCCATTTTTCCCTTCTCTTCCATGGATAGCTTCCCAAACCACAGATTTCATAGAGACATCCGGACCGGCCCTGCTGCCTGTGGGTCATTTTTAGGCCTTGGCATCCGGGGTGATTTAGGGATTTCCGGTGCATCCACTACTGGTGGCATAGAAATCTGTGTGGCTCCTTTGGTTGTTGTCATTATGCTGATCAGGGAATCCTATGTCTCCTTCAAAAATGCTTCAAACCACAAACTTTCTCTTACAACCTCCAAGTTTGTCAGGTTCATACCCACTTGATAACGCAACAACTGAATTCTCAAAATTCCAAGGGTCATTCGATGGAAAACCACCTGTGATTTATAGGCCCTTTTGAATTCAAATTCGACCATTCCCTGCATATTAGGCTCATTAATGCGAGAGTGGCAGTAGATAACCCGAAATTTAAGTCTGACTTTATGTCTTAATTGCCCGCTGCCCGCTCCTCATTGCCTTAACTTGGACATCTTGTAATGAACAGTCACACCAATGGTCACTTTCCAGCCTACCCGCACGGTAGCACAGCCCCTTGTGCATGAACGCAACCCCTATGACATATTGACCCTACGCGTAACCTCCTTCCTAAGCAGCTCTCCTATAGACTTGTTTATAGTCCCAAGCTCTCTTTCAACTGCTGGGAGCACTGAGACTGTGCTTCCTCTGGCTAGTCAGGTGGTTGTACTATTGGTGCGAGGCATTAAGTCACCTTCCAACCCGGTCTGTAGGCCTTCCTTAGTTATCCTCATGCCAGTCAGTGCCTTGCGTTCTTCCTTACACGATGTGCTTCCTTGGTTACATTGTCTGATAAGGTGCGGTCATAGCCATGGTAGTGTAGTAAAAAATTCTCAGCGACGATCTTCTAGTGCGGTGGTAGGGCTTCCCATACATGGCTTCGTCCTTCTGTCGATGCGTAATGCTTGCGAGATTTTGGTTTCCAGTTTCCTAACATCCTTGTCCATTAATATGTGTTTTTGCTTCAGTCATATTCGATCTTCTTCAAGTTTGCAAATCTCAATATTCCTTTTCTGAATGGCTTCTTGGATCTGCATATGTTTTTCATCACATGGCTACATAATCTCTTCGCTCTAGTCCTCGCGTGCTGTCGTAATTGCATGAAGATTCCTTCCCAAAGTTATGGCCTCGACTCTGCTCGTCATCTTCGGAGTCATTTCTGTGCTCAGGTTCTTGCACATGGCTCTATAGGCCCATCAGATCATTGGCACACACAGGTCCCAATCAGTTCATCTCGTCTGGTAAACTCTGTTCATGATTCCGCATAGCTTTGTGAAGGCTCCGAAGTGGAATATTTATGGTGTGTGTCACTTTCCTTGCTGCCACGTTGGGTTCTGTTTTCCAATCCTAAGTCTGGGATGTGCTTTCACAACACACGTCTGCATCCGTCGACACAGGTGGGTGCGCAGACTGCTTCATCCATGTTGCCCAACTCTCGTTCGATGCTGGGAAATTCTAAACCGTAAGCACATCTGACTTCTACTTCACGCCAGTTTCCAATAGTCTTCTGATATGTACTCCACCATTGCATGGGTGTCACGCACAATGCCCATTCCAGCGCACCGTACCACTGTTTCTCCGGTACTGCACTTTCAAATTTGTCTAGGAATTCATCTACCATTGTTACCCCATCATATGTTGGTAGTTCCCTTGCTTCTTTCGTCATGCACCACAGTGATCTAATTGTCATGTTGTAATTCATCGTTGTCACTTTATGCAACCAGTTCTGCCAGCATTCTACTTCTTCATCTGAATCTGAAGTACAGGAATTGTCATGTTCCCATGAGATTCTCCCATCTGCAGTCAGGCTCAAATGATCCTAGTCTTGCGCCATTATCTAGTAGATTCAATCTATCTCATCATCGTTGTCATCGTCACGCACAAGTTTAGTGTAGCGCACTCCTTTTGCTGCTTGTAGTGGAACTACTACACGTAGGGACTTTTTTTCAAATATCATCTTCCACTTCTTCAGGTTGATGACTCCATTCATATCAATGGCCCAGTCTATTCCTAGCAACGCGGGATAAGGATTGTTGTCATAAAAAATTTCTATTACTTCAAAGTCCATATGTGTGCTCGTGCCTTCGATATCAACTGTTACCCCTTGCAACCTCTCCATAGGCAAAATATTCTGTTGGTTCGCCATTTGCAATTGAATCGGGGGCCATTGTAAAGCGGTGCTACCCATACATTCTCATGTCTACTTTGGTAACACTTTCACATTCGAACCCAAGTCTAGGATTACCTGGTCCATCTCATATTTGCCAATCTGAGTCGTTAATCTCATCTCCCTCCTAGTGTGCATTGTATGTTTTCCTAGTTTTCGAACTACGTGTGGTTCACCCGACCCTGCGCACCTAGTGATCAGCACTTGTAGTCCTTTGACTACCTTATTGTCATGCAAGAACTTCATGCAGGTCTCTAGAAAGGTAGTAAGCATAGAAGGATCCATTCTTGTCTCTAGTTGATTCTTACTACCTGAGGTAGAGGCCTCCTTGAAGTTCTTCTTAGCTTCCATAAATCTCTCCTATGCACGTTCCAAGTCAAACTCAGGTTCCTTTGTACGAGCCTTGCAAACCCATGTATCTTCCTCAAGTTGCTTTCCCTTATCTTCTCTGGTGCTTACACCACTTCTGAGCACCATATTCACAATGGGGTCTTCTTCGCGTGGTTCAGACCTCATCATTTGAATATTTTGAGTTGGAGTAGTCTATAGTACCCCTTTCTCGCACATTTGTGCAATCAATGAAGGACAATCTACCATTTCATGATCAAATTGATTTCAACATGAATAAGATATTCTCATCGGGTTGGTACAATCGCGAGTGTAGTTCCACAATTGTAACAAATTAACTATTTGCAGCCCCTTCCTGGTCCCATTCCTCCTCGTCCTTAACCTCGGTCCTAAAATCTAGCATGCACCATCCTCGCGGCTGGGTCAAGGCCTTGTGTTTCTGTCTGCATTATATATGCTGGGGTCCAGTCCATCATCAATTCATAGTTGCGACAAGTACGCTCGTCATGGCCCACCGATCTACAAAATTACAAAACAGCTGCTGCGGAGTCTTTGTATACTTCTACAGCAAATAACAATTATCTGTCATGTGTTTTCCTCCTATCTGATAGATCACACACCAAAGCATGGGTGCCACACTTGGCCCTGCCTGTGCCTCTGGCCTCAATGGAATTGGTCCCCCTCCTACCAAGTAGTTTGCGAATACTGGACAGTGGTCTTTGTCATGGCCCTGGCCTTTGCATTTATGCACCACACTTCTTTGCATGCCTCCGCCTGGGGTGCCCTATCCTGCTTCAAACTCTACATCTCTAATCATAGATTCTATAGTTGCACGTGGATTTGTTGTACTCCCAACCCTGGATCCTGTATTGGTGTTTCATTCAACCTCATCACCATTTCTAATGCTTCTACCTGGGTTGAAAGCTTCTACTGTGACAAGGCCATCCTAAGATGTGGTGTCAAAGACACCACAAACCATGTGTGGTGCTACACATCCGTTAGTGTCATATTAGCCTCGTGGATCATACTCTTCAGCTGCTGATCTAGATCCCAGAGGGTCTCACTCGGAAGCATCACGATTTCTTTGAAACTGATGATTGACTGCGTCTCTGATTTCAGCTAGCTAAATTCTCTGTTCAGTGCATTCTGGATCTCTGCTATTCCTGCATTTGGGTGATCATTCGAGTGCTTGAGATACCATGTCAACACGCGATCCTGCAGCGCACTCACCAATGTGGCCTTCTTAATGTTGTCATCTATGACCCCATGTGCTTCCCACACTAATCTTACCACGAACCAGAACTAATCTAGATCCTCATTTCCTACTCCTCTGAATACGGGTAGATTGATCGTGCTCACCATGCTAAACTTCAGGTTTGGTGGAGGTGGGGTGGTTGAAGATGGAGGTGAAGTAGGTGAAGTATGTGATGGCATAAGTGGAGGTGATAATTGCGGAATGTGATGCCTTATCAAACTGACCGCACTTCTCGAAGAAGCCCAAGCGCACTTTTCCTCACTCTCTCGTGAAGGTGAAATTAAGTGGTTATTCCCTAATCCCTCGGTGCCTTTGTAGATCTTTCCACTCTGCGTCATTCCAAACATTAATGTATTCACATAATCTGCTTCTCACATAACAACATATTAATCTAGGTATTCAGGGATTTAATGTACCTACCTCATGGTCCTTTGAGAAAACACCATTTTTCTTCGCTATAGCTCATGGTCGTGTCTATCGCAAACTCAGTGATAAACCCTCCTATTATCCGGTCGAGCCAATGGTCCACAGCTCACACGATATTATCTTCTTATGCTTCTATTCTTCACACTAACTTCGGAGTCCACACTATCGGTTGATCGAGCTTGTACCTACCCTAGCTGTCGGCTAACTTCGTGATCCAATCATACAGCTCTGGTGGAAAGGATGCAAAGAAGATCTCGTGGATTTCCATATACACGTAGCGATCCAGCCACCTTTTCTCAGATAGTTGCGGAGTTCTTTTTTTCTGTATAACAAACTCATGAATTTCTAATCCAACCACTCTTCAATTTCCTTCTTCGTGGGATTCTAGCGTTCCAACATCAGACATCCCTTAGGCAGATCTCGGTCCCAACAATGGAACCATTTGTTGTCTTGTTTGGGCCTGACCCAAGTTTAGAAGTGGTTTAGCCAAAGAAATCCCAAAACTACCGGCCCTTTCGGTAACAGTCTGTGGTGCACAGACTGAGGCCTCCCCCGAGGTAGTAGGGGAGGGTGCTGGAACCAGGTTTCCACACCCTAGGGATGTCTTGATGAAGTTTGGGATGTTCGTGGACCGATCCTGCATGCTTGCGTTGCTCCACATAGTTGTTTGACCTTCACGTAGCTCTATAAAGAGTGTAAAGAGGCATTTTCTAGATTATTTGTCCTTACTGTGTTATTATTATAGATCTTAATTTAATTATGTACGCCCAATATGCTCATCAATCATTCAACATTCATAATAAGTGTGCGCAATCATACACTGTAAATAGATGCAAAGATATAACAGAAGCATAAATACACAGATCTACGAGCAGATGCACAATATTCCAGAGTCAGATTATCTTTTATTAATCTTCTGTTCCAGTGCAATCCCAACTCCGCCTTGCACACTCAGCTGCAGGGGCCTGCACACATAGTTGTAGACTTTACCAAGCCTCTGCGCACACAGCTGCAGATCCTCTTCTTACTCCTACAACCCAAGACTCAGACTTACAGACTCAGAGCTAATTCAGTATTCCAAACCCATATCACTTTTCTAAGCTTAGACTAAAAACTGACTTCTACACTTAGAGCCTCGCTCTATTTATACATTCCCATGGTCCGCGGACAATGGGTAGGCCGACACATTCTATATTAATTTACAATATTTTAGGGTGGACAACCCTAGACTCTCGCACTCTGACCCGCATTTTGTGGGGTCTATACCCTATAATGACCAAAATTCAAACTACAAGCCCCAAAAACCCGCTATGGGGGGATCCGCTACCCAGCATAGATATCTCCTACACTTGATCAGCCTTCTAGAGATGAGAATAGTATTTCAAATAAAGATTTGTAGAGGATTGACCGTACCTCCAGAGATCATAGAAAATATCTTTCTATAAGCTTACGATGATGATATAGTCTTAAGCTTGATGAGTAGGACTATTATAAAGTACAAGAACATACCTTGTTGTCTTCCAACTTTTGCTCGTGATAGTTTAATATATTTAGGATCGTTGCCCATGTTTATTGATTAGGTCTTGAAGAAGGCCTTGAGAAATAACCTATATTTGAACTCTGATTTGATTTACCTATACCTGAGCTCCGATATCATGTTAATTTTCAATTAACATGTTCTTTGCTTAGGTTAGATACTTCATTCAACCATATGCCCATTAATCCATTTACCAATCACATTAGACATTATATAATAGTAACTGATGAAATAACATAAATGATAGATGCAGAAGACAAGCCAAGACACGAGAATATGGCTCAAGCTAGGGAAAAGCCCCAAGATCGGGAAAACCCTTGATCAAATATTATTATTATTATCATCAAATGTTTAGTAGAGAAAGATAGAGATAAATGATATAAAATAACTTGCCAATATGAATATTAGGCATCACTTCTCTTAGATT
The DNA here is from genome assembly GCA_031772625.1 of Pinus tabuliformis. Lineage (NCBI taxonomy): Eukaryota > Viridiplantae > Streptophyta > Pinopsida > Pinales > Pinaceae > Pinus > Pinus tabuliformis. The sequence continues at coordinate 1,013,703,838 of CM062804.1, forward strand.
CATTCAATCCTATAATCTGGGAAACTTTTTCATAGAGGACAAATCATATTGTTGTACAAGATCGGTCTGGTTAGGGCAACAACATTCCACTACTTTCTAAGTTGATAGATCCAAAAATCCTCCTTTATATTGTGACCTTCCTTATTTCACATGATTCTCCCTTTCGTTGACTTAAGGAGCTGGTTTATGACCACATTAAGGTCACCGTTGATATTATCTTTGTGGTTTTGGATTAGGGCTTCTGAAGCATGCTACTCCAGCCTTTGAATTTTGTAAACAATGTGGACTTTTTCTTCTTACAAGGGCTCTATTATTTGTAGTAGTCATAGCATGTTTTTAAGTTTCCATGTCATCCTCAACAAGAACCTAAATACTATCATATAAGGTCAATGACTTTCTATTGTATTTCAGCTTCCTGGGCAGGTGATTCAAGGCCTGTGGTCAAGCTGTGAGAATATCTTCTAGATACGACCAAACTAAAGGAAGAAGTCCCATACAAAACAAGTCACAACCCATATATAAGATTTTCCTTAACCATAGCAAAGCATCGCTTCCAAACTCGGACCTATTATGACAAACCCCTAACCAAAACAATCCCAACAATAAACAAAATGTATCCTCATTAATCTTTGTTGCCAAAGAGATATCTTTTTATTTTGATTGATGTGTCCCAAATGAAAGAGAATTCTCCTCTATATATACAATTCAATGGAGTTGAGGGGACGTGACTTTTGATCTTCTTAAGCTGACATATATTGAGGCCAACATAAATAATTTACATGAGAGAAACATAAATTCAAAATTCCACTTCTACTTATCCAAATTTGACGATATTTAGATCGATTTTGGTCCTCTCGAAAAGAGAAATTCAATGCCACAATTATATTCCCCAAAGGAGCCTTTCAAAGTGGAATTTGGCCCTAGTTTCCATTTTTAACAAAAATAACTACCAATATTTTTTTCTAGCATTTTGGGCTGAATTCACAATAGTATGCTAAAAAGTGTCATTTCAATGTGTGGAAATTAGGATATATAAATGTGAGATATATACTCTACATATTTATGTTATCTCCTTTTCAAATCTGAGTTTTTTTAGGCTACATGTTAATTGTTTGAACTTTGAACTTTGAAGAAATTCCTGAATGGACTTTGTAAATACTCGAATGAATGGACTTCGTAAGGAAGTGGTACCATAAATTGTGTTATTTCAAAGATTTGACTTCCATATTTTCACAAAATACAATGTCCTCAATAAATACTTATACGTATAGATACTTATGTTTAGGATTATATGTGTTGGAGTGGTTAATTTATGTTTTAATATAATCTTGATGTTGAAAAGCTTTATCTAACATTTTTCATCAATTTCTTATAGAATATGCAAAAGGAAATGAGTGTCAAAATGTGGCAAAAATTACATTTCTCCTGATTTATTTTTTTTATTGTTCATGATAGGATAATCATGTTGTAGGAATGAGTTATCCTATACTCTGTTTCAATTTGTGGATTTTTTTCCCTCCCATTTTTTTACAAGGATGTAGATTTCATTTTCATGTTGATGGTTTTTGCATGTATCTTATCTAGCCCCAAATGCTAGTAATGGAGTAGATCTTGAGAAGTAGTACCGAACACAGAATCTATCAAAGGTTAATGTTACAATACCACTTCCACCTGGTATTAGAAAAAGTTTAATGGCCTATGACATAAAGAAGAGTTATTTAACAACAGGGTTGAAAGGGCAACCTCATGTCTTAGTTATAAGTCATTTATTTGTGTTTCTTAGCTGTAAGTCATATGTTTGATTTTGAGATTTATCACATCAATTATTTCGCTAATCCAATATGCATGTCCTATATTTCTCACCCGATGTTAGTTACTTGACATGGTTGATATAACATTCAATTCTAGGCCACTTTTACTTTAAGTCAGAGATTTTATTGATTAAAAGGATGTTCATATTTTGATTGGTTTACTTGGAGGTTGACTTAAGTTGTTTTTGTAAATTCCACGCCGATGTTATTTTTTCAGGGTGAGCTCTTTGCACTAGTAAGGTCAAATGATTCCTAGAACATAGGTATACAACAAGTGCATCTTTGTCCTTTGTTGTGTATCTGTTATTATTTATATCATTGATGGATGGTTATTGATTGATGAAAAACAGAGGATGGGAAGTTCCTATCAATTCTCTTGACAAGAAAAAATCAAATGGAGTAGTAGAATATTTTTTTAAAGGGTGAGACAAAAATCAACACTTGTAAGGTAGAACTCGAGAATAACAAGCTATATGATTTGGATCTAGAGACACAATAGGTCGAGGAAAAAAAATGATGGTATTGATGAGTCTTCCCTACAAATAAGCTCTAACTATTAGACCACTGCCCAAATTTCAGTTATCTACAATGGCAATAGTGACTCTAGATTTATTTGTATGAAAGAAACTTTAGCCATTGTCTTATTTGTTTCCTATGAATGACTTTTATTTTCAAACTCCAACTAGTTTGTTTCTCAACTAATTAAAGCTTTGATGACAAACATATAGTTTTCAAAGCTCTTTTCTAAATCTATTTTCTTGAGCGAATTTGTCTTTTTACTTTAGGTACTATAGATTGCTACCATGTGACATATTCTATGATATAATTGCCTAGATAAATAGACAGAAGTGTTGTACAACAGTCTTTTTTAAATCTAAAGAAACAAAATTTCCAAATACAAAGTTTATTAATTAAGAATGTCTTTTAGACTTCTTAGCTAAGTTATGATTATATTTAGGTAGGGGATTATGTGTATGCTAATATTGTCTTGTCTCTTTGGCTTTTGTTAGGTAACAATGGTTAATAGGGAATGTGTTCTTGAGCAAAAGACGCACATCTTATTCTACTATTGACATGGATCTCCATGGTTTTCAGACATGGCAACAAAAACAAAGACGTCAGTGGAATCTCCAAATTCCATGTTGGATGAATTTAATACTGGTGGTGATTCTGATTCCTTGTCAGATAAATAATGTCACAAATCAAACTCAAATAAATAGAAGCAGCTCAAGAATTAAGGTGAAGCTATTGCGAAGTTCTTTGAGAGGCGGCGATGGCGATGGTTAGGGTTTCGAACAGAGATCTGGTTGCTGCCGCAACGGTTCCCAAGCTTGCCTCAAGGGCCGAAGGTGAACCAGGGACTGGGGAAACGGTGATCGTTGGTGGGAGGTCGTCTCTTCTGAAAGCACCTGCACAGAAATGGTCGGTCTCACGGAGACAAATGGTCCAAATACACTTAGATCTGCGTGGCTCTGTGTATAGTCTTCAGCGAGACAGGGTGAAGGCATTAACGGAGGTTCCCATTGTTGCGTGGAGATACGAGGAGGGTACTCTCCTGGGAAAGATTGAGGCTCCAATCTGCAGCCCTGAACAAAGAAGCCTGCCTGGCATATGGCATTTAGAGGCTAGGCATTGTCCAACCCAGATCGCGCGGAGAATCGGCAGGGGGGGACTGCATGATGCAGATCCGCTCCCTTCTACAACACACGGGCCCAATCATTGCAGTTTTGGCTCAGATCCATACGATCTAGTCTATATCCGAGCACAGAGTGATCCGAGGCACCAGATCGAACATGACCAAGCCTTTATCCGAGTACAGCTGGAGTCCAGGCGGCAGAACGGAGACATCAATCCTAGATCGGGCAGAGTTTATGCAGATCTAGACATGCAAAAGGAAAAACGAATCAAAACGGAGCCAGATCTGGAATTTCGCCATCAGCCAAAGCAGGTAACAAATATTTGTTTTCAGATTCTGATTAAACCCCCTCAGGGGAAATCTCGATTAGTATGGGTTCATGCAGGAGACACCTCCATGCAGCTAAAACAACAAATATGGGCAGAAATGGGATACCCAGTTCAGGCCCAGCATCTGGTCAGTGGAAGGCGGTCCCTCCAGGACTGTAGATCTTTGGAAAGTTATGAGATTGGGTCAGGATCAATCATTATTTTAAATCTCAGATTGAGAGGAGGGGCTATACCTCAGGGACAGACAAGCTCCTCAGGGGGAGACAAGGGGAAAAAAGCTGCAGCCCAGCAACCAAAAGGATCCTATAAAAACATTTTACAGGGCAGCAGAAATTCAGGGTTCTCCCCAGATCAAGGAGGACACATGCCCAGGCCATACATAGTATATCAGTCAGAGCAAACCCCAGCTTTAAACTTAGATTCCTCAGGGCTCGATGATTTTGTCAAGTCCTACGAAACGCAAGCTTTAATTTGCCGTTTCAACAGCTTTTGGCCTAAACCTATGGATCTTTTCCATTGGATCTTCACCAGCTGGACCATGGAGTGTGACATTCATTTATGTGCAAAGGGTTTTTTCATAGTAAGATTTACATCCAAGGAAGTCAGAGATACAGACATCAGTGTCGGGCCATGGTTTTGGGGAACAGCAGGGCTGTTTGTGACTCCATGGTTCCCAGATTTTGATCCAAATAAAATGACGGTAACCAGAATTCCAGTTTGGGTTAGACTACACAATCTTCCATTGCACTTTTGGGATGAACGAGTTCTGGAAGGCATTGGCAACAGCATAGGGAAATATATCAAAACAGACCTGGACAGGATCGATGAAAGGATCTACACTTACGCACGTATCTGTGTGGAAGCAGACTTAAGTAAAGGGCTGCCGGAAAATATAAGGTTGATCTACAAACAACAGAACTGGTTGCAGGTACTAGATTATGAAAACACCGCTTTCAGATGTAGGATCTGTAGGCAGACAGGACACTTACAAAGCACATGTCCAGAAGCCAAGAATAAAAAGAAGCAGAAAGGGAAGCAGAGGAAAGGTTGGAATTTTTCTCCCCCAGATTCAGAGGACGAAGAATCAGAAGCAGCAGAGGAAGAACCTCCAGCAGAGAAAACTGAGGTAACTCAAGAAATGGAGAAACAGAAAGGAATCTCATCAGACAACAAGGCAATGGAGACAAGCATGGATCCTAGTACGGGAGGCACCAAACGGCACCACCACTCAGATACTTCAGATTCAGACAAAGAACCTAGCCCACAGAATACAGAGACACAGTTAGTCATTGCTTCGATCGAGCCCACACAAGGAGAGTGGCGCAAGGTCGAAAAGAAAAAGGGGAGAAAAACTTGAAGCGTGAGTTCTACTCACTGCTGGATTCCAGTTTTTGCCCCTTTCATACTCTCTCCTCTCTTCTCTTTTCTTATTCTTTTTGCACGTTAGTCCTCTAACGTTGCGTGGGGTGCGAAAGCACTCGGGCCCTTGTGGCAGCATACGGAATGCTTCAATGCATCTGCTAGTGTAACTTTTCATTATCTTTTTAATAAAAAGTTACCGTTTTTTTCCTTGGAAAAAAAAAAGGTGAAGCTATTGCTTTCTATCCAAGTCAATTTCTTTTATCTGTTGGTTGTTGTCATGTTTTGAGTGCGAACTTGTGAAATTCCAAATTGCATGTTGGTTAATGTAAAGGGGATATCTATATATATATATATATATATATATATATATATATATATATATATATATATATATATATATATATATATATATAAATTTTTATCATATGTCGTTCATGGTTTCTAGAGATCCGTGTTACATTTGCACAGAAGTTTAGATATCATTTAGATATCTAAACACCAAGCAACAACAACATTGAGATTTTTCTTTCACTCAACATATAACATATTGAATTTGTCTTCATAAATGTTCTTCTTCCATATGCTATCCACTTATGACATTTTCTTTGCAATATTTGGTCCATTTTCTATTTATCGGTCATTTATAGATTATAAATGTCTTCAGAGTTTCACTTCTAATTGAGTATTCAACTAAACATATTGATTCTCTTATACATAATTACTTTTTCGTTCACCCACTTTTCATAACTTCCATAACCATTAGGTATGGACCTGCAACTTTGATGTTGCTTTGCTTGTTTAGTAAAATATTTCTGAGACTTTAACTTATTGAAAGTTGTATAATTTACAATTTATGAGGTTTCAAGGTTTAATTTTTAAAAGTCTAATTGTTTAAAGGGCACTAGCTCAATGGAAGAGCACTTGCTTTACAATTAAGAGGTTGGTGGTTCAATTCCATCGTTACCTGATATCCATATCGAATGACGACGATCAATTTTTGTTGAAAAAGGCTCTTTTGACCATCACCAATGAGCTTTGGTAACATTTTTTGACCCTGACTAAAATATGAAATGGTGACAGTTAATGAACACCACCATGTATACGCATCAATAATGACAACCCTCAAAGGTTTGTAACCATAAATCGTTGTTGTTGATATGAAATGGTGATGGTCACTATCCCACATTATAGTCATTATTCGAGACAAACCTTGAATGTCACCACAACACATACTTCTGGAAATGCGGATTTTGGTGATGGTCAACAAATGTCACCATATATATGCACCAATAGTGACGGCCATGAAAGATCCATCACAATAAATCATTGTTGTTCATATGAAATGGTGATGGTCATTATCCGCCATTATAATCAATATTTGTGACAGAGCTTGAATGTCACCATAACACTTATACTTTTGGTGACGCCACCTTTGGTGATGTTCAATTTTTGGTGACAAAGGCTATGGTTCGTCACCATTTCTCATATGAAATGGTTACAGTTGCTATCCATCATTATAAATCATTATTGGTGATGGACTTTGAATGTCACTACAACACCTATACTTTTTGCAATGCCACCTTTGGTGATGTTCAGTTTTTGGTGACGGAGGCTATGGTTTGTCACCTCATATGAAATGGTGACAGTCATTATCCGTCATTATAAGTCATTATTGGTGACGGACTTTGAATTTCACTACAACACATATACTCTTGGCGAGACCACCTATGGTGATGTTCAGTTTTTTGTGATGAAGGCTCTTCTGACCGTCATCAATTAGCTTATGGTGAAATTTCCCCCCCTCACCAATGTCCTTTTTTCTTGTAGTGTGAAATCCAATTTCCGAAATCACATGCTTTTAATTTTGTTATTATAAGTGTTTAGCATCCCCATGTATTTATAACTCTCACTATGGTTACTGCTCTAGATTCCATTCCATACTTGTCCTTTCCATTTTCAAATATACCAACCAAACTTCTCATGAAAAGTGCTTCCTAATATGCATGGGGGCACCCATGGTTTATGTTTGTTTTTTAAGTTTTTTCAATTCACTAATTATTATTACAAGGCTACAAAGTGCTTTGATTTCTTCCAATTTAAATGATTTGTTGCCCACTCAGTGGAAACACGATAGACTATGCATTTGACATTATGGTCACTAAAAGTCAATTGGAATGTGTCGCTGATACATTATCTCTCCCTATTAGTTGAGATATAATAATTTTTTTTGTCTTTCTAGAACATATCTAGGATGGACATTCTATTTTGATTTAAGGAGGTTTTTAGCTCTCCTCTTATATAAAGAGAATCTCCTAACCTTGTAAACTCATTAGATCCTGTGGAGGGAATACTATTTTGACTATTTTTCTACTTTATCATTGAGGAATGCTTTGGATTGTCATGCTAGAACTTTCTTGATGAGGTATTTCATTGTTTGAATGGTTGATTAGATCTATGTTGAAAGGCTACAATAATAACAGAAGTAATGAATACTATTTCCATTTTCAAGAAATTGTAGGAGATTAAACCAATATAACAACCTCATGACAAACCACAAGAATATTACTCACGCTACATTATGAAATTTCCATATTAAGTCTGAAGTAAATGTTTGATTGTCTTTTATTAATAATGGAAATAAAGCTAGCATGTTTCAGATGAAAACGCCTCTATTCTATATGCTTCCACATTCAACACTGGTGGATGGCCCATGATTAATTGAGAGTTATATGGCCCTTCCTTATTGGCACAAAACTACCCTAGAGTCACCAAATTTTGTGACAATGAGATTTTTCTCATAAATCAAGATGGTTGTGATAGTTGTAGAACCACCTCGATCCAAATTTGAAGTTTGTTAAAAAAATTCCTTGTCCATATTCTCATAAGCTTTAACCATGTTTTTAACGTCATAATTTACTAGCTTCGGGTTTTTAATTACATGCCATAGATTCAATTGAGTAAAAAACACTTTTGTCTCACATCCATCGAAACCCATGGCCCAATAAGATACGGAGCCTAGACCTAACTCAGAAAGACACTAAAAAGTATTGTTGAAATACAACAGTCTTGCATTCCATAGTCTACAGAAAACACCCATTAGATGGGCATATAGATTGCAATATATATTAACAACATTACACTCATTGAATTAGCTCACTTAAGATATTTCAAAACAAGTTCTTCTAGAGTTATGAGGGAACATTGCCACCTAATTGACCATCAAATATGGCATATAGTCCCAATTCATGGTCCCAAACTTTCTTGAATTCTTCAACATGATAATCCTTCATAGGATGAGTTGAATTTTTCTTCACTAGATGGAATCCCTGAACAAATTTGTTAGGACTAGGTTGGATTTCTCCTTTTCCTATACTAAAAATAGAATCCACACCTGTCACGTCCCACACACACAAATGTAGTCTATAGTTTAAACCACAAATAAACACCTATCACATCCTCTACACACAAACATAGTCAAAATTTTAAACCATAAATAAAGGAATATGAAAAAAATGATCTAGAGAACATGAAAATGATGGTCTCCTACAAGACCTTACTCTTAAGCTATAGTTTAACATTTGAAAATAATCTTATAGATATGAAGGAGAAATTATTCCTAGTTTGTGGGTTGTATTAGTATGTATAAAGCTAAATGATTAATAAGTATTTCCAATCTATACCATTCCCAATCATTGCAAACTTAAATAAGGCTACCCTTAATCCTGTGCCAGACCAAATAAGGTCATTGCAATACCTTATTCTACAAGGGGTTGTTTGGCAGGGGACCAACACTTTGATATAAAGGTAAGATCTCTCAAGAATGATCTTTTCTTCAAAGGATTGATTGGGTATTAATATTAGCTTATGTAAGGTCCTTGTCCTCGCTATTCAACAAGAGTCTAGCCATTTTTATTGTGACCATGCTAATCTTACAAGGAAAAATAATAAAACATCAAAATAAATCTTAACTTGTCATATAATTGGTAATGGATCATGGTAACCTAAAATTGAATAGTTTATTGTTAGCCCACTACACAAGCTATCAATTTTAGGGAATGTCCATTTTCTTTTCAATTAGAAATAAAATAGTACATAGCCATCTAAACCTCGAGTCTTACATGCACCTGGAGATTAGAGAGCTACAGTAATATCTCAAGTTTAAATGTTTAATAGGTTGGGCATTTTTGTGAACTAGAGGTATGCAGCCTCAAACTACACAACCTTGGAATTGCCTAGCAGTTATATACATGAATATTTCAACATGATACTCCTCCATTGACCTTCCCTTCATTAGACTAAATCCATGAGCAACTTGACTAATTCTTGAATGCTCTCTTGAATCATAATCCAAATTTCTTCCCATTTCCAATGAATTTTTTTTAAATACTTGATTACAGTTATTCCACACAATGATTAAAAATTATATTCTCATAAGGTAGGATTCTCCAATTTTCCATGGTTTGGGTGATATTGTCCCATGAGTGATCAAATTGTAAAAGGATACTAACTCCTTCATCCCATAGAATATTAATTCCTAGATACCCATTGAATAAGTGTTTAGTCATTTCTCCATTGGCTCTACTCATATAGAATACTGAAGGCCTTTCAAATCCTCTCTTGACTATTTTGTCCTATATAAGTATTATTCCTCTTTCAATAAGCAAAAGGAAATATTTGGATAGTGTTATGCATTCCAAACCTTTTCTTGGATGGTTTATTTCTACAAAACATTGTGCTTATCCTCAATAATATATGCCTTCATAAAAAAAAAAAGTTCATCATTAAGAGCCCCATCTTAGGATATCATTTCTTGTATCATAGTAGATTCTTTTGTCTCAAAGGTGGTTTTCCAAATTTTCCTTCTTATTTCAATATCACTTCCTTTTAATTTCTCCCTTCACATAATACACATTTACAATGAGTTTCTTGGTGACTCTAACTCATTCTTGACTGATTTTGGTTTATATGCATATGACCCTGGTTAAGGAGGGAGGTATGGTTATCCTAGAGGTCCAATTTTCATCCTTATCTTGGCTTCTAATTTCCATGCATCATCTGAAAAGAAGGTAGACATTCTAACCTTGACTTCCAAAAAATGGTGGTTTCAGACTAGATATTTGTTGTTCCAAACATTACCCCATATGAGTGATCCAAGCTAGTAGCCCTATGTTTGAATGATGGTAATCTCATCAGCATTATCCACATATTTTTCTTTCTATATTTTATACCAAAAGTCCTCCTTCCTTTCCCTTTACTCACCTCTGCCAAGTCTTACCAACAAGATATTTACCCATCACAATTATTTAGCTTATATAAAAGACAAAAAAAAAACTTTCTTATGTCTAATAGGGTCCTAGCACCTCACATAAGTAGAGGTTCAACTCTTTGTAAGAAATATTAACTGACTGGTGAAGAAGGAAAGTTATTTTTGACTTTGTTTCTTGTCTTATTTTGTCTTTTGGATGCTCTTCTATGACATAGTGAACTTGTTGAAGGCTTGATCTCTCTCTTGAATTGGTGCTTAGTGAATGTGGTGCGCTAGGGTTTCTTTTTCATTGACAGGTAAGTACAGTTGCCTTTGTTTTGAAGTTGGGTCATTAGATATTAATTGTGGAGCTAGCATCTAGCTTAGTAAAGGCGCCCCATTGTCTCTAGGGCTCAAGTATTTATTTGAATGCTTGTTTTGGTAGGGCCTATTTTGGTTAAGACCATCATTAAAACCCTATATGTCTTCAATAACTCATCTTGGATGAGTATGTATCAAACCCTAGTCTAGGAAACTATTTATTCCATTTTCCCAATGAAGGCTTGAAGGAAAACCACTAGCCTTTTCTCTAAAAGTCTTAACCTCACTCTTTTATCTAAAACACTAACCATACATCCTAGGTCATTTGACCCAAGGTTTTACTTTTAAAACCCTAAAACAAATCTAAAATACCCTAAAAACCTAAAAATACTAAAACTAACCCTACTTAGGCAAGGTACCTTACCTCATTTCATAACATTAGCTATGAGTTTACATATTTAGTACTGATATAAGCTTTTACTAGCCCTGAAACTAGGGTTTGAATTAGGTTTCATGAACTCCAACCATTGGAATTCACCTTCTTCATTTCCCTGATCTTACCCACACACATTAGACCTCTTTATACAGATGATTTCCTATTTTGATGATATAAACTTGTTTTTTTTCCAATGCACTTATCGCAGACTTGAATACTACTAATATACTTGTTGTAGCAGCTACAACCACCCTCCAAAATTTTTCCTTAACTTCATTTTGCAGCCTCCTTACCAACCTTTCACAGCAGCATGTCTTGCTTCGTCAAGTACACAAGCTTCAATGGTTTTCTTGTAGACTGACAACTTGTTGATCAAACCTTGATGCATTCCCCTCATAGGTTGTTCATCCGGACTTAGTCCAGTAGCAGGTCAAGAAGCTCCTTCAAGAAGTTGCCCAAATATAGAGAGCAACTAGCCTTCCCTTTAGAAATTTTGCAATCCTGATTGATAGCCTGTTGGGCCCTAAAATTACGTAATTCTACTAAGCAAGATTCACCCAGAAAATTATGCAATCCTTCCCAGCTTGGCTGCTTAGCCCAAAATTTTCACAAATCTGGGTAGCAGTCAACTACTTCGCCCAGAAATTGGGCAAATGTTCTGAGCAGCCAGCCCAACTCCCAGCCAGAAATGCACATTTTCTCCTTGCAATTGAGCAGCCTCTTGCATGTGTAGCTGAGTTGACCAGTTCCCTCCAAGACTGAGCAAAACATACTTGCATGCATGAGTTGCTTCTCCCAAGGCAGCATGCAAAGGAATCCCCTATTTCAAGGCTCTATTTTTGGTAGTTGGAGGTTACATGCAAGGATCATTTCAGAAACTTCCACCAAGTGTCGCTTTTCCTAGATTTGTGGCAAGCGCGTCACAACCTCAATTTTATCAAAAATCATCAACCAGATGCTGTAGATCTCACTCCTCACATCATCCTTGCATCTCTGACATCCCACATCACATCTACTAGCTTTTGGCACATTTAGCTCAGTTATTTTGGGGTAAGCCCGCTTTCCATGTCTTGTGTCGCATTTCTGGCACTTTTTGTGTTTTGCTTTGTACGAAAACTATCTGCTTGATTTCAGTGAGTGCTTGTTGTCTTTTTGATACATACTAGCTTGTACTACCACCATTTCAATTTTCGTTAACATCTCACTTTTGTCGCATGCATGAAACTGTTTTTCATGAACGTTCATTGATTCAGTGACTTGCCTCACTCACATGCATGTTGTTTTGTTTTCTGAATCTATCATTCACCATTTACATGAATGATCGTTCACTTATGCATACACTCAGCATCGCCATGCATCGGCATTCACTTTCTCTTCCAGTTTCCCATTCGCGAGTCTGGGTAGCCTTGGCACAGACTTCGCCTCACCAAGAAAGCATTGCGCAATCCTGAGAGGGAAGGCTATGTCTTCCTTTCAGGAAATGTTCATTTATGCCTAGTGACTATCCTCCAGTCTTGCATTGTGCAATTCTGAGGGATAGTGGCTGCTAACCCAAAAAATTGTGTAATGCAGTCACTAAGCCTGCAACCATTGCCAGTTCAGATTGCACATTGCGAAATTCCATTAGTCATCAGACATATTAGACTATCTATTACGCAGTTCCATCAATCAGTCAGCCTCCTAGTAGCCTAGACTGTGCCTTGCGCAATCTTGGTAGTCAGTCACCCAGCCTCCCAGCAGAAATTGCGTAACCTTCATGATCAGTCACACAGGTATGTTGCAAGTCAGTTCTCAAGTTCATTTTGGTTTTCGGCTGACAGATTACTTTCCATGAGTGTTTCCATGTCTCCAGGAATCACAAGTGTTCATCTGCCTCTCAGCAGCATAGGTAGAATGGTTTCCAGGAGAGCAGAGTCAAAGACACCATTCGGAGCACACTTGGGGATGTAATCAATCAAGTGTCTATGAGCTTGCCTACTCACGAAGACATCAAGTTTTTCATAGACAAGGACATCAAGATATGATGGCAGGAGCATCACAACAAGCAGTGTCATGAACAACAATTGAAGGTAGCATATCGGATGCAACAAATGCAAGAGGAAGGTTGTTCACAACACAGAGGTGGAACAAGGTTGCAAGCTCAATTAGATCCACTGATGATGAAATAAACTTTGGAGACTCATGCTATGAGGTGATGGAGCAATCACGCGAAGATAGAGAATGGAACAAAGAAGGAATTACATGTGTTGAAGCAACAACTCAAGGGATAGCATGAGCTACTCAGATAAGCGAATGAGTTGCAGTAGGAACATGAAGAACAGGGGGCGCAACATGCACTCACGGATGAAATTGCGCTTGTACAAGTTATAGATCCATCCCAGCAGATGGTACGGAGTAGACATGGTGACCAGTTTTGTTGATCACATCCAAGTGATTTAGGAGCATGCATGTCATTGTGCGCATGCATGCAATCAAACCCATTTAGCACACTCACCAAGGAGAAGACAAGAAGAAAGTTCGACTAGAGATGGGCATGTAGTTGAAAATTGATGCACATGACCACCAACACACACTGGAAGATCAACACGAACACTACATATCAGTGTGTTTCCAGTTTGGTTGCACCAAGATGACTATGCACATGCTAGAAAACGAATTGGATGAAGTAGCCACACCAATGCACCCAGATGGAACGGAGGCAAGAGTTCACTTCAGCAAGATGTCACCATGGGGTGCATGCACACCATCACGGATGACCAAGCTTGGCATCAGCTCACCACCTTCACCATCACAGGCATATCAAAGATTTATTCTCACCACAAAGGACTGAGTGTCAGTGATGTATTGCATGGCTTGCTCAAGCCATTTTATCTCACATGAGCACATGTGCATTGTAATGTAACGTCATGTCAAGTGGAAGTTCAAGTGTCAATAGTTGGATGTAAAAGTCATAGAGTAGATGAAGAGTCATGAGGGTATATGAACTGTCACAAAGGGGAATGTCAAGGTTCACCCCACCCTTCGCTATAAATAGAACCTCATAACTCATTGTAAAGGCTTTTGGTCAGCCAAGATTCGATAGGAGTATCTTAGAGAAATATTGGACAGTATTGTAATGAGCCTTGGCTTCTCCACTCCACAGAGCTAGTACATCTCTTTGGAGGAGTAGGAGGTTGTGGCTGTAACATTTCACTATTGGAACTAGTGGTTGGACATGGATGTATTGTATGACTAGAACTTACACTTAATATAACAGAGCCAGCATGTTTCATGCATATGTTGTATTTTATTCTATGCAATCTGGTTTACTCTAAATGATATATGTACTTTTTTGCTTATGAATTCATGTATGGACTATTCTGTATAAGTATGTATGAATCATTTTGAAATGTGATGTTAGTTTAACCATCACTTTGGATTGCTTGTTAACATGCTTTCCATCTTGTGATGCATCTTCATTTGTGTGTTCCCTTACAAGCAGAGTACTATTACAGGTTTCCAAGGGGCACACTCACCTCATCCTCAGTGTGTTGGAACCTCTCATGTATCTCCCTTGTCTTACTGCAGTTTTCACACCCTTGCTACCAACAGAGTTATCTTACTTGCCTCTATGCGAAATCGTGGTTAAGGCATTACCATACGACCCACTGTTGGGACTCCTACACCAAATAGTCTAAGGTCTAATTGGGACTTCTCACCATGGAGATCCCCTTACATGTTGGCGAATCCAGCACCGTCAACAGTTTGGCACTAGAATGAGGGAAATATGACAAGCTGGGTCCTCACATCTATTTTGAATCTCTACACATCTGTCATGACTAATTACTGAGTTTCTCTTTCTCAATATATGTCTTACGGAAACGATTTCATTATCTCGAAAGAGCTCTCGGATAACTTGTCTCATAAAACATATGATGGTGGAGGCTATGCAACCTTGGTTAGGCTTGTGGTTGGTGTTATAGGCTCATGCGAAATACATGGATTCTTTGAATAATACATGAGTTGCACATTGTTCATCCACACGCTTCAAGGGAACCTAATGCACTAGTGTGTCACACCGCCCGAAAAATATATTCATTCTCTTGTTCATCTAGTCACAGAGATATATCATGCTTTCAATCACTTTGACCATGAAGCACTTGATCAAGAAATTATGAAATTATGAAAAGCACTCGATGAATCCATTGATCAGTTTTACACACGCTTTTGTAATCTTGCATACCGTTTTCCTGAAGATGAAACCGATTGGGAATTTCTTTATGGATGATTTGAGTATCTTCTTCACATATCTAAACCCTGCTCAACACACTTCAGTGATGAGTGTGTGTGGGAATCTAAAGAAGAACCCATGGTGAAGGATGACTCCCTTCCAGCCGTGCCTCATCCACTTCATCCTGAGATCCCTTATGATTCTTCCACTGTTGATTTTCCCTGTGAAAACCCATTTCCCAATGTTTCTACTTCCTATCATTCACAGGACATGTCATCTGTCAGTATGTCATTACAATGCAGAGAGGACACATATTCCTCAGAAAATTTGTCCAATATGTCATCTATATTTCCTGAAAACAAAGAGGGTGAACATATTTGCTTCCCATATACCCCTTCACCTGATTCATCAAATCATGAGGATGTCGACAAACATCCAGAATTTTATGATATTGGTCGTCATGATCTATTCACTTCCTCATCTGATCACGATGTTGATTCAATCATTGTTAATCTGTCTAAGACACTAGTCTACGATGATCTATCTGCCAATGAAGTCAAAACCCAGCAGAATGTCGAGGCACTTCAGCTCAAGTTGATGGTTATGTCAAGCCCTCACTATCCTGGGGTTGGTTTCACTTTCAATCAGGAAATTGTTGAAACACTCAAGGCTCCTCATCACTCTCTGCTTTGCATTGAAGATCAACCAAACACCCAAATTTCGCTTCCTCCACTCGAACTACACGATCCCATCACTCATGCATTGGAGGAATCTTACACAGCAAGCACACATGCACAATGTAAGTGGTCTACCTCTATCACGTTTGCTTGCATGTCATGGTTAAGAGAATGAATACACTCAACATTTGCATGCAGTGTAGACAGCACCATGGAAGCTCCACAGAGTGCATGTCATGCAATTTCACTCATCTTTGTTCTATGGTCACTTGTAAACTCAGAGTGTGTTTGTCTTCACTGTTATATCTTTCTCGTTTGTTGGTTTGCATAGTTGTCTTGTTTACGAACCATGCCTTCGCCAACATGGGTCAACCAATGCACCGATGGCTACGTTGGAGGTATCACTTCACATGAGATGGCCCATGCACCGTTAGCTTAGGAGTAGAAGTAGTGTTTTCTTTCAGTATGTTTTCTTGCATGCTTGTTTCCTTACTTACTTTTTTTGTCTGTTTGCTTGCTTTCTTGTTTGCTAACTCGCTTTTCTTTCACTTTTTCTTCTGCTTCTGATTTTCTTTGTTTTTGTTTCCTTGTTTTGTTCATAGGTTAGTTTCGCATGAAACCATGTATGACTCTTGAAATAATATGGGTAAAGTACAAGAGGACTTGTACAGTTATCAACATTTGGTTATTTGTTTTCCTCTCTCTTATGTAATAACTTGTCATCTTAAGTCCATGATACATCAATGGAAAATACGTACTCTTCGAAGTGAACCTTGGTCAAAAGACAATGCTTGTGCGCTAACTAGTATCACCTACTCTAGTCGGTTGTATTTGGGTTAATCCTTGTCAGCTCAGTCAAGTAGATTAAGGCAAGGGGGAAAACATTAATAGGCATGTCAGAGGTATAATAAGCTAATTCTCTACATGAATAACCTCTTCTTCTCTCAATAAGTTGGGATCCCTCTTATGCCTCTAAAATGAATAAGTTATATGCACAGTTATGAAGATGAAAAATGAAAAAAAGAAAAAGTGAAAAAAGTTTGAAAAAATGAAAAATAAGGCAAAAGAAGAGAAAGGATTCCTGCACAGAGAGCTGATGCAAGTAACTTTGTCAGGGCACTGATCAGGCTCACTGGCAGTGGAGCCATGCTTGTCTTCCTATGTGACTCCACCGAGATACTGTCTAGGTCTGTTGGTAGCAGAGAAACACCAAAGATGAAACTAAGACTCTGACAACTATAATGCTTGTGCATCAATATACCCCTCAGCCCCAATCGAAACAATTATATTGGCTTGGCTTGGAATGTGTGTCAATCGACCAAGAGCTTGGTGGATGCTACATCTTACAATCAAGAAAGTGTGGAAACCAAGGACTGAACAATACTTCTGGAGCTATTAAACGTTTTTTTCATGAACAAGGTCCATTAAGAGAGTTGGAGTTCTACCAGTGTGTCACCAAGTGTTGTAGTGGCTACAACCACCCTCCAAAATTTTTCCTTAGCTTCATTTTGGAGCCTCGCTACCAACCTTTCAGAGTAGCATGTCTTGCTTCATCAAGTACACAAGCTTCAGTGATTTTCTTGTAGAATGACAACCTGTCAATCAAACCTTGATGCATTCCCCTCACAAGATGTCCATTCGGACTTGGTCCAGCAGCAGGTTGAGCAGCTCCTTCAAGAATTTGAGCAAATCTGGAGGGAAACCATCCTTCCCTTCAGAAATTATGGAAGCCTGACTGACAACCTGATGGGCCCCAGAATTATGTAATTCTACTGAGCAAGCTTCACCCAGAAAATTGCGCGATCCTTCCCAGCTGGGCTACTCAACCCAAAATTTGTGCAAATTTGGGTAGCAGTCAGTTGCTCTGCCCAGAAATTGCACAAATATTCTGAGCAGCCAGCCCAGCTCCCAGCCAGAAGTGCACGTTTTCTCCTTGCAATTGAGCATCCTCTTGCATGTGTAGCTGAGTTCACCGGTTCCCTCCAAGACCGAGCAAAATAGACTTGCATGCATGAGTTGCTTCTCCCAAGGCAGCATGCAAAGGCATCCCTTGTTCTAGGGATCTATTTTTGGTAGTTGGAGGTTACATGCAAGGATCATTTTACAAACCTCCCACCAAGTGTCGCTTTCCCTAGATTTGTGGCATGCGCATCACAACCTCGATTTTATCAAAACTCATCAACTAGATGCTATCGATCTCACTCCTCACATCAACCTTGCAACTCTAACATCCCACATCGCATCTAGGAGTTGTCAGCACATTCAGCTCAGTTTTTTTGGGGTAAGCCCACTTTCCATGTCTTGTGTTTCATTTCTGGCGCTTTTTGTGTTTCACTTTGTATGAACACTATCTACTTGATTTCAGTGAGCGCTTGTTTTTGTTTTGATACATACTAGCTTGTACTAGCACTGTTTCAGTTTTCGTTAACATCTCACTGTTGTCGCATGCAAGAAATTTTTTTTCACGAACGATCACTGATTTAGCGACTCGCCTCACTCACATTCTTGTTGTTCCATTTTATGAATCTTTCATTCACCATTTGCATGCATGATCATTCACTTATGCTTACATTTAGCATCTCCATGCATCCGCATTCACTTCCACTTTTAGTTTCCCATCGGCGAGTCTAGGTAGCCTTGGCCCAGACTCCGCCTCACCAAGACAACATTGTGCAATCCTGAGAGGGAAGGCTTTGTCTTCCTCTCAAGAAATGCACATTTCTACCCAGTGACTATCCTCCTATATTGCATTGCGCAATAATGAGTGATAGTGACTGTTGGCACAGAAAATTGTGGAATGTTGTCACTGAGCCTGCAACCATTGGTATTTGATATTACACATTGCACAATTCCAGCAGTCAGTAGCCATATTTGTCTTTGCATTGTGCAGTTCCAGTAATCAATTAGCCTCCCAACAGCCCAGAATATGCCTTATGCAGCCTTGGTAGTCAATCTCCCAACCTCCCGGTGGAAATTACACAACTTTCATGATCGTTCACATAGGTATGTTGCAAGTCAATTCTCAAGTTCATTTTGGCTTTCAATTGACAGATTGCTTTCCATGAGTGTTTCCATGTCTCTAGGTATCACAGGTGTTCATCTGCCTCTCATCGACACAAGTAGAATGGTTTCCAGGAGAGAAGAGTCAAAGACGCCATTCAGAGTACATGGGGATGAAGTCAATCAAGTGTCTATGAGATTGCCTACTCACAAAGCCATCAAGTTGTTCATAGATAAGGACATCAAGATATGACGACAACAACATCATAGTGAGAAGAATCGTGAAAAATAATTGAAGGCAACATAGTAGATGCAATGAATGCAAGAGGAAGGTTGTTGACAACATGGAGGCAGAACAAAGTTGAAAGCTCAAGTAGATCCACTGATGATGAAGGTAACTTTGGAGACTCAGGCTGTGAGGTGACAATGTAATCATGTGAAGATAGAGAATGGAACAAAGAATGAGTTGCATGTACTGATGTAGCAACTCAAGGGAGAACATGAGCTATATAGACAAGTGAATGAGTTGCAGCAGGAACAAGAATAGCAGGGGGCGCAACATGCACTCACAGATGAATCTATGCCCATACAAGTAATAGATCTATCCTAGTAGCTGGCACGAAGAAGAGATGATGAGTAGTTTTGTTGATCACATGCAATAGATTCAGCACCATGCATGTCATTGTGTGCACGCATGCGATCCAACCCATTCAGCACACTCACCAAGGAAAATACAAGAAGAAATTCTGACTGGAGTTGAGCATGTCGTTGACAGTTGATTTGCATGACCACCAGCACATACTGGAAGATCAGCATGAACACTATGCATGAGTGTGTTCCCAGTTTGGTTGCACCAAGAAGACCATGTATATGCCAGCAAACAATTTGGATGAAGGAGCCACACCAATGCATTTGAATGCAACAGAGGCAAGAGTTCGCTTCAACAAGATGTCACCATGGGGTGCATGCACACCATCATGGATGACCAAGCTTGGAATCAGCTCACCACCTTCACCATCACAAGCATGTCAAAGAGTTGGTCTCACCACAATGGACAGAGTGTCAGTGATGTCTTGCATGTCTTGCATGGCTTGCTCAAGCCATTTTGTCTCACATGAGAACATGTGCATTCTAATGTAACGTCATGTCAAGTGGAAGTTCTAGTGTCAATAGTTAGATGTAACAGTCATAGAGTAGATGAAGAGTCGTTAGGGTAGACGAACTGTCACAAAGGAGAATGTCAAGTGTCACCCCACTCTTTTGTATAAATAAAACCTCATAACTCATTGTAAAGGCTTTTGCTAAACCAAGCTTCGATAGGAATATCTTAGAGAAAGCTTGGACAATATTGTAACGAGTCTTGGCTTCTCCACTATGCAAAGCTAGTACATCTGTTTGGAG
The DNA here is from genome assembly GCA_031772625.1 of Pinus tabuliformis. Taxonomy (NCBI): domain Eukaryota; kingdom Viridiplantae; phylum Streptophyta; class Pinopsida; order Pinales; family Pinaceae; genus Pinus; species Pinus tabuliformis. The sequence continues at coordinate 1,013,724,266 of CM062804.1, forward strand.
GAGCAGGCGGTTGTGGTTGTAACATTCCACTATTGGAACTAGTGATTGGACATGGATGTATTGTATGACTGGAACTTACACTTATATAACAAAGCTAGAATGTTTCATGCATATGTTGTATTGTATTCTATGCTATATGGATTACTCTAAATGATATATGTATTAGTTTTCTTACGCATGCATGTATGGACTATTATGTATAAGTATGTATGAATCTTTTTGAAATGTGATGTTGGTTTAACCATCACTTTGGATTGCTCGCTAACTTGCTTTCCATCTTGTGATGCATCTTGGCTTGTGTGTTCCCTTCCAAGACGAGTACTATTACAGGTTTCCAAGGGGCACACTCACTTCACCCTCAGTGTCTTGGAACCTCTCATGCACCTCTGCAGCTGTCACACCCTTGTTGCCAACATAGTTACCTTACTTGCCTCTGTGTGAAATAGCAATCAAGGCATTACCGTACGACCCACTACTGGAACTTCTACACCAAACAGTATGAGGTCTATTTGGGACTTCTCATCGGGGAGATCCCCTTACATGTTGGTGGGTCCAACACCGTCAACAATATTGTAATAAGGTGAAAGAGTACATGAACCATTGATTCACCATTAATTACCCATGAAAAATCCTCTACTTTTGGCCTAGAAATATTATTGAATCATCCCTTAACTTAGGCAACATGTAGGACTTAGCTTTGTTTTATTTCAATGCTAATATCTACATGGATGTTGATATGACTATTATGAAATCTTAGAATGTGTTATCATGAATCTAATTTTGGATTTATACTAAAATATCAATAAGTACACATGTTTGAAAAGGATTACCAATGCTTTTTTACTTGTTTTTGTATTGCGACATACTGCTTATAATTATTTGGTATCACTGATATATTAGATGTTGATACCACTATTAAGAATATTGAAGTGACTCATGTGTGATCAATATTGAGTGTTTCCTTCATATGCCATTAGGAAAATAACTTGGAATACTATAAAAAATATTGTAATTGCATAATGACATTTATAAGTACTTTATTTATGAATTACACGCTCGTTATTTCTATAAGTACATGGCCTTGAATATAATTCATTGAAAAACTATTCCACTTGTGTAAATATTTTGAAGGATAACTTAACATTGTAACTCTCTTTGACCCACACTCAAACCACCTATAAGACTAAGTATGCCACACTACATTTTCTCCAATGAAACATTTCTTTCATGAGGTGACTCCTTCAGATAACCCCCAAGACTGAATTTTCCCAGTCCAATGTAAGGGAGTATTTTTCTAAGGTGAAAATGGAAGGAATGGAAAACTTTACAAGTGGCATCATATGAGATTATAAACAATGTCTTGACATTTTTACTACGTTCATACTGATCTTACAAGAAAGATAATAAAACATCAAAAATAAATCATAACCTGTTAGGTCCCTATACTACTAGTGTAACACCTTATTGTTATTAGTACAACCCCCTTGTTATATGGTTGTGCCCATGTAGTCCCCATATTTTTATTATTGTGCCCCATAGAAGCCCATTATTTTTATTATTGTGCCCTTATATTGTTATTGTTATTGTTATGTCAACTCTGATTATATTATGACCCCTTAGACTCCTATATATAGAAAGGAGGACTTGTCATTTGTATCATCCAATAATTGTTCATTTGTGTAATGTAAAGGAGGTTTCCCCCTCTAAGAGGCTTATTTATAAGGCGTTCATCTATCTTTTCTATCTTTTTGTGAGCTGGTCTCATAACATTTGGTATCAGAGCTTTGGATTCTAGGGTTTCGCTGCTCCAAACAGGTCATTATGGAATTTTCGCTATAACTTTTGTTTTGCACCATTTCAGAATCTAACAAAAAAACCCATTTGAGGTGCAAACTCACTGACCCTTGGGTCTAAATTTCAAATCTTGTATCGCTATAGTTTCGAAGATATGATCTGAGGAAGTTAGGGTTTTTGCAAGCTCCAGAATTTCATCTAAAACAGGTCATTGTGGAAGTTTCGCTATACCATGTTTTCTACGAAGGTTCAGAAGCTAAAAAAAAACCAATTTGAGAAGAAAGCGGTCTAAACCTTGGTTCTGAATTTCAGATCTACTCTTGCTATATTTTCAGATATATGATATGAGGAAGTTAGGGTTTTTGTAGACTTCCGAATTATATCTCAAACAGGTGATCTTGGGACAATCGTCATAACTTTCCCTATGAGCATCAGATTGCAATTTAGTAAGAAGTTACAGAAAGAGGATAGACTGAAGTTTTTTGTGTATGTTTTTTATATCCAAAGGGCAAAATAGTGACACGTGTAACTTCATACAAGTTCGCTCTTCTGAAAATGTAGATAATCAGGTCATCTTGGGAGTTTGTGCATAACCCTTTCTTGGAGAATCCAATTTTGATCACACTGGTGGCACTTGAAAGAGGACATAGAGGGATACTTTAGGTCACGATTTCAGAATTGGAAGATCCAAAATTACGTAGTTAGAGTCGTTTCAAGATCAAGCTCCTAAATTAAAGAAAAGGAAATATGAGGAAGTTTGATGGCAAGGATCTAGTAAATTGGATACTACAGATGGAGCAATATTTTGATCTACATGAGGTGCAACTATTACAAAAGGTACGTATTGCATCTTCATATTTAGAACAGGATCAATTTTTATGGTATAAAGGGCTTTGTTCTCGTAAACCACTTGTTACGTGGTCAATTTTCACGGAGGAAATGATAACACATTAATGGGATACAAAGAGAAACACCTTCTTTAGCCAATTGATAAATCTCAAACAAAAGTGTTCAAGGGCAAAGCACATTGAGGACTTTCAAAAATTGAATATAAGGGAAAATTATATTCCATAGAATCAGAGGATTGATGTCTCCATAGGGACTTTAAAGGATAACATTCAACATAACGTTCGTCTTTGGGAACCTGATTCATTAGAGAAGGCATTCGGGTTGGCAAGAAAAGTGGAAAGAAAAATTATGGCAACAAGGAATTCTACCCCTCACAACTATAAATATGGAAATGTTGTTTCTCCTAGCCTTCCACAACCTACAAGGTTGACACCACAAAAATTGGAAGAAAAAGGAGAAAAAGGACTTTGTTACAATTGTGATAACAAATACATTAAAGGTCATAAGTGTGCTGAGAAGAAATTATTTTACATTGATTTTGAAGAGGAGGAAGAAAAGGATCAAGAAACATCAAAAGAAGAGGATACACACCAGAAACCAACCCCAGAGAAAGAAGAAATGAATCCGACCATATCTTGTAAAGCATTGGCAAGAATTACCACTCCTCAAACTCTCAAGATAGAAGGACATATTAAGAAGAAAAAGGTTCAAGAAGTGAAAGATCACATCGAGAAAGAAGAAATGAATCCGACCATATCTTGTAATGCATTAGCTGGAATTACCACTCCTCAAACTATCAATATAGAAGGAAATATCAAGAAGAAAAATGTTCAAGAAGTGAAAGATCACATTGAGCATCAAGAAATGAATCCGACCATATCTTGTAATGCATTGGAAGAAATTACCACTCCTCAAATTATCAAGATAGAAGGACATATCAAGAAGAAAAAGGTGATAGTGTTGATTGATTCTGGAAGTACCCATAATTTTATTCATTGTAAGATAGCCAAGGAATTTAATTTTGTAAGATAGCCAAGGAATTGAATTGCTTCCTATATCCAGCACTAGAGTGTCAAGTGATGGTTGCAAGTGGAGGAACCATAAATTGCTCTAGATAGTGCCATAATATCAAGATATACATGGGAGAATATGTATTGAATAGCCCAATGATTTCCATTCTAATGGGTGGTGCTGATGTTTTACTAGGAGTCCAATGGCTACAATCTTTGTGTATGATAGCTTTTAATTTTCAAGAACTTTTCTTGCAATTTTTTCGGGAAGGAAAGGATGTTTAATTGAGGGGTATTGAAGGGAAAATGGGAAATATAATCAACTCTAACAGCATGAAAAATCTTCTAAATAAAGAACAACGCGGCGTAATTGCAAAATTATGTTCACTAGAGGATCCCACATCGAAATCATGTATTTCTTCATATCTCCAAAACGTTTTGGACAATCATTCCAAGGTATTTGAGACTCCCAAAGGCATCCCACCTATTCATGATCATGATCGTGCTATTCATTTGATTCTAGGAAGTGTTCCTCCAAACATCAGGCCTTACAGATATCCATATGCCCAAAGGAGTGGGAACTCATTCAAAAGTTGCAAAAGATCCCAGTTCAAACAATATTGCGAGAACTTGAAAAGGAAGGAAAAATCATATTGGAACTTGAAGAAGTCACAGAACCGAGAAATCAATAGCTACGAAATAGATCAATTTCAGAGTATCTCATCAAGTGGAAGAACTTACCCACTAAATATTCCACATGGGAGGACAAGAATTTATACGGAAGCATCAAGAACTGCTCAAGCGTTGAGGACAACACTTTTTGAAGGAGAGGGGCATGTTAGGTCCCTATACTACTAGTGTAGCCCCTTATTGTTATTAGTACAACCCCCTTGTTATATGGTTGTGCCCATGTAGTCCCCATATTGTTATTATTGTGCCCCATAGAATCTCATTATTGTTATTATTGTGCCCTTACATTATTATTTTTATGTCATCTCTGATTATATTATGACCCCTGAGACTCCTATATATAGAAAGGAGGTATTGTCATTTGTATCATCCAAGAATTGTTCATTTGTGTAATGTAAAGGAGGTTGACCCCTCGAAGAGGCTTATTTCTAAGGCATTCATCTATCTTCTCTATCTTTTTGTGAGCTGGTTTCATAACATAACATGTTATATAACTAGCAATGGATCTCAATACCAACCTAAAATTGAATAGATTATTGTTAAACCCACTACACAAGCTCTCAATTTTATGGAATTCCCATTTGCTTCTGTGATTTCATGGTGATTTCCACCTCTCTTCGCTAATGAATATTTTTATCAGAATGTATGGCCTTTAAATTGAGGAAATCAGGGACGATTTACATAATTTAGACATTTAAGATGTTTATATACACCAAGTGAACCTTTAATCCTATGGTTTTATGAAGGATTAATATTTTTTATTTTTTTGCATGGTTATAGATATGCATCACATGTGAAGAATATTTTGCAGTCTCATCAAGTATTAGATGGATTAGTAGAGGTAATAGGAGAGAATGATGAATGCCAATCTCCATTTTTGGTTATTTAGAGATATGTTTAGGTCTACATATGTATAATAATATTTTCAATTATTTAACAAATATGCAACATTATTCAAATAAAGGAGTAGTTGATTTCAAAATCAATGTAGTTGTCTTAAAATGTTTGAATATTTATTTCATTCTCATGACAATATGATTTATTTTTCAAGACGTCATCATTCTTCCACCATGGGTTGTTCTTGTGGTACGGCCAAGGCCTGGTGTATCAAAATATGTTCGCATCAATGTTGACAAATTTATTGTTGAACAACTTTCTGTAGCTGAATAATCGGAATTCAAGGAGCACCTTGTGGATGGAAGGTCAATATCTGCATTGTAGACCCATAGTGCATTAAAATAAAGATGGAAAATGCTATAAGTGTAGATGTAGTCAATGATATATTGGAAGTTTCATTCCTAGATATGAATTGTAAAGTTGTTGGATATAGTAGATGTCTTTATCATATATATTTTTACTTTCTTGGATGTTTTTCCTGCATTGCAAAAGATAGAAAAGGAAGATAATAAACCTTGTCAATGAATACTTGCAAATGCATCCAACCTCTTTAGGTGCCTATACATGGGGAGTATATACTATAAAATGTAAATTCAACTATATTGGGCTCTCCTTCATTTTCTCTATATCTTGTCACAGGTGCCAAAAACAAATTCACTCTTCATTTTAGATAGATAAGAAAATAATGATAGTTTTGTATTTTGCATTTTGAAGGATATAATGTATTGGAGATGGAATTGGCTTACATATTATTCCAAACCAAAGAGAAAATATTCGATGAGAGTTTTCTTTGAATAATTTCTCAAGTGTTGGGGCATAATATTTCATAGGTATGAAGATACCTTTCAATATTTAATGACATCCCTAAAAAAAATCTTCTTAGCATTGAAGAAGACAATGAGTCCTATGAGTAGTTGGTTAAAAATTTTGATAGGGACTTCTTGCTCAAATTTTGTATTGAAATAAGCGAAATATTTGATGCCATTTTGCAAAATTATCAAATAAATCCTGCACCGTTTCTTGCCCAAGAACTCGGTGAAGCATATGAGCTAGTGCATTCACTATGTACTATTGTTGAAGAGAAATATGGCAGTAAGCATAAGTAAACCCTCATCAAGACCCCTTCAACAGTTATCAACCCATGATTTTTTCCATCGAGGCATTAGAAATTGAAATATCAAAGGAAGAGTGGGATGATCAAGAATAATATGACCCAGGTTCAAACTTGGAATATTTTATTTCATAATTGGATTGCGACAAAGATGAGGTAGCATGTAAAATTCCCTTGACCATTGGAATCTCCAAAACATAATCCATCCTTGTGAATGAACAACCTACAAACAGTAACACAAACTGTATATAGGCCTACTCATGTCATGACATGGTTTCTGCCAAAGAATAATCTTCTGGTACTAATTTTACAACCACAAACTCAGCTCTAATCCTCTTGTGTTTTGTATGTAGTATAAAATTTTCATGACAACACAGTCTTCTCCAAGCCCCACTAGAGCTGGAAATGTCTGCATGGTATTACCTAGATGATTTTTGTAGAGCTAAAACACCACTATATCTAGAGCTTTTTCTTGTTGATTTATCATAGTTAATACCCTCAAACTATGCAGCATTCTTATTTGTAAAACTACTTCTTATGACAATGTTACACACCCCTTCTTGTTGTGACTGTCTATGCAACTACTAAAAACAGGAATAAGCCTATTGTAGCCAGGGAATTTTTGATATTTCTTCTTGTGTTTATCTTCCTCACATAAAACATATCACGAGGAAACCACTACAAAATACCACTTCTCTTTCCAGTTTATTGCAGATTTGATTGCAATGAGTCGTGCATATTTCATTATAACTAGCACCTATCAGGAGATTGCAAAAATGTTTGATGTTTTCCTCATTTAGAGAGTATTTTTAAGTTTTTTTTTTTCAGAGTTCAAGGTTTCTTCAATTGGGATTCCTAGCGATTTGTTGCTTCATAACTCCCTTTGTTTTAATATTGCAGAGTAAGCATAGAGTGTATCATAAACCCCAATGCCATATATAGAAGATTTATTCTAGAGGAGAGTAGAAAAGAGGCTGGGATTTTATTCCTTCTTACTAAAGAATTAAATCCCATTGTATAAAGTGCATAACCAATCATGTCTAGTTCTTTTGTTTCCTCTAATCTTTAGGTACATGTGGACACATGTTCAAATTAGTAGATTTCTTTGTTGCTTATTTTTTTGCTTATCATCTTTAATTTTCCCACTCTAATACTATTCTCTATGGATCTTTTCGTTATCCCCCTAGATATATTGTATAAAGGTAGAGGGGGGTTGAAGTGTATTTTTGTATTGTGTAGGTTTTTTTTCTTTGAGGTTCTTGTCTTTGCACCCCTTTTCTAGTTTAAGTACTTGTGGGAGGACATAGTTATCATTGAGAGGTAGATAGTTCTTTCTTTGTACCCATGTAATTGCATCTTTGGATACTCATGCTTGGTGTGGATCAGGAAGTGTTGTAATGCCCCTTGGATATTTTGTTGGTGTAACAAATATTAGCAAAACTTTGTGCTTACAATTTTAACATATGTTTAGTGTTTATATTTCAAGATCATTTTCATTGATCATTGTATTTTGACATCTTGAATTAATTAATAATGAGAAGAACTCCCAATTAGTTTTCTAGACCCTATAATCAATATGATTCAAGTATTGTAGGTGATTATTCATATCTGCATCATATATACTCACTATTTTTTACTTTTTAGCATGGAAATCTGTCTTTAAGAGGCATATTTTTATTTTGTCACAACAGATTTACATGATTCACAAAGTAAGAAACCAATCTTTGGTGTCATTGTAAATTTTATTTTGATAATTATAGGCCATTTGTAGGTTATAAATGTATTTAAACTTTCACTTCTAATTGAGTATTCAAATAAACATATTAAGTATCTTATAGGTAACTATGTTTCCCTCCCACATTTCATAATTTCCATAAACATTAGATAGGGACATGCAACTTCAATGCTATTTTGTTTGTTTGTTTAGTAAAATATCTTCCAAGGCTTTACAAAGTTTTATAATTTATTGAAATTTATAGAACTTACAATTTATAAAGCTTCAATGTCTAATTTTTTAAAATCTAATTATTTAAAGGGTGCTAGCTCAATGGAAGAGCACTTGCTTTACAAGCAGGAGGTTGGTGGTTCGATTCCATTGTGGCATGATATTCATATGAAATAGCGATGATTAGTTTTTGGTGAAGAAGATTCTTTTGAAAATCACCAATGAGCTTATGGTGACATTTTTTACCCTCACCAAAATATGAAATGGTGATGATAAATGAACACCACCATATATGTGCATCAATAGTGATGACCATGAAAGGTCCATTACCATAAGTTGTTGTTGTTCATATGAAATGGTGATGGTCACTAACTGTCATTATAATCATTATTCGTGGTGGAGCTTGAATGTCACCACAAAAAATATGCTTTTGGTAGTGTGTCCTTTGGTGACGTTCAATTTTTTGTGATGGAGGCTCTTTTGGCCGTCACAAATGAGCTTATGGTGACATTTTTCAATCCTCACCAAAATATGAAATGGTGGCGGTCAATGAATGTTTCCATATATATGAATTAATAGTGAATACCATGAAAGGTCCATCATAGTAAATTGTTGTTGTTCATATGAAATGGTGGCCGTCACTATTTGTCACTGTAATCATTATTCGTGACAGACCTTGAATGTCACCACAACACGTATACTTTTGGAGACGCCATCTTTGGTGACATTTAGTTTTTTGGTGACGGAGACTAAGGTCGTATAGCATTGCTCATATGAAATGGTGATGGTCACTATATATCATTATAAATCATTATTGGTGACAGACCTTGAATGTCACCACAACATACTTTTGGCGATGCCACCTTTGGTGATGTTCAAATTTTGGTGACAAAGGCTCTTTTGACCGCCACCAATGAGATTATGGTGACATTTTTCGACCCTCACAAATGTCCTTTTTTCTTGTAGTGTTAAGTGGTATTTTGTAACATTTTTTTTACAACAACATATTTATATATCCCAAATTTAACTGGAAGTACACTTCTGAGTGCCAAAGGTAGTGGAGGCACAATTCCAATGCTTGGAAGTAGCCAAATTTAGTATCATTTCACTTGGATTATATTATTTTGGGCTTCTTTGGCAAAACAAGTATTCTATTATACAATAAGAAAAATATTTTAGAAGTTAGTATGAATTCCAAATTAAGTCAATTCCATGACTTAGGATTTTGTAGGGGTTTGTTGCATTCATGTCAAATATATTGCATTAGGGAGTATTAATCTAAAATAGTTTAATAATACTTTTGTAGTGTAGCAGGACATTTCTATCCTAGTGTTAAATGTGAAGTAGCCAAACAATATTTTTGTTGTGTGCTAAGATGTTTCACTTCCAAGATTAAATACTCATGTTGATTAGAACTTTCAGTCAAAAAAAAAACAAACAAAGATTAGAAGGAATGTTTACATTCAAGATATGGTTACACTTAATGAATAGGTGTAAAATCAAATTTCAATAAAATATCACCCCCTATCTTTGACAAGGAATGTGTTATTATTTTTTCATAAACAAAGATATTTCTTCAGAATGAGCTAGTTAGTTTTGAAAGGTATTTATACCTTCAACAATACCAGCTATGCAGGGATATCTATTTGTCATCTCCCATGTGGCATATTCCATAAATCCAAAGTACATGGTTTCTCTTGCCTAAGCATGCTTGAGATTGTTGTGGTTATTTTTTTTAAAGAAATCCATGATAGACATTATAGTTATCATTTCCTTGTATAAACAGGAAATGGGTATTCATTTTTCAGTCCTACAATATATACCCTTGTCAATGAATTTTTTGCAACTTACTAGTCTTTATTCACCCTTGCTAAATCTTATTGAAAGAGTTCTCCTATTATATCCTTCTAGGAGGCTCTGATGTATGTATCTTGAAGCCATTATTTCAAGGGATTGAAGGAAACAACAACAACCCTATTCCAAATATGTTCTCTCAAAGGCATACACGACTATATTTTCCCTTCTGGAAAGTAAAATTCTAACCAATCTTTCTTCTGATCTTGAAAATGTTAGATGGTTGTGCTGCAATGTTGGGGTGTGCTTGGGTTCTTCTACATTTATTTTCCTATAGCAGTTTCTATTCATAATTCAGACTTCCTAACTATTATATAATAACATTCAGTCTTGTATGTTTCTTCACAACCATGCCAAAACTTTAGCAATTTGGTTGACATTGATTTCTCTCAACCAATAAGACCGCCTTTTTATTTTTTCCAGCATCATTATTGAAATTTAGAAGACATAGAGGTGGATTTTATGCAGACTTGGGTAATGACTATGCTATTTTTCAAAATTCTAGGGATCCTCATCCAACTAAAAAGCATGAAAAATTTCTCTTGTAAACTATGAAGTCGCATCCTTGCCAAGGATTGGCTCATGTTGGTGTCTATGTGTTGTTAACTCGATGTGTAGAATTTCTGGCCATTTCAGCTTCTCATGAATAGAACAACACCTTTTGAATCAAGAATCTCAAAGAAATATCCTGATCAGAGCTTACTACTTTAATAGTGTTTATTTTCGTGCAGTAATGAAGCAAACTTTCTAGTACACATTTAAAGAAATTTTATATTTACCCTTTGGCTATAGAGTGGTTACGATTCGTTGTACAAATTTTATGTAAAATTCAGAGATTATCTAGAACATACTATTACAAATGAATCTAGAGTAAGGACAAGTGGATATCATGGTTCATGGCTACTCAAATATGGGGGTATTTTTGCTCAGTGTTGTAAAATTATCCTTATTTATCTTAGAAATATGCAACCCTGATTTTAATTGAGGGCTTATGTTCTTGTACAAAATTGAGTTACCTGCAAAGGCTTAGTCTCACCTTATGTCATTGGCTTTCTTGTCATCTTATATAAATTGAGGAAAGACAAATCCCTCTTATACATTATTTTGACCATATTATCTTAGGGATGGGTAGCACGTTCAATATGCCCCTATTCTTGATACTTTTCATCACCTTATCTTCCTATCGTAGGGTACTAGACCTCAGATTAGTTCAAAGTTACACTAGAGAGAATATTTGATCCTAAAGGAGGTATTCCCATGAGAATGGTGCTCATTCTAACACTAAAGGAGATAATTGAACAAGCACGTGTAGGATACAGACAATTGAAAAGCTATATATATAAAAAAAACATGCATTCAACAAGATTGAATGTCATACCTAGACATCTGTTGAATGGTTGTGGGAACAAAAATTATGTACACATATATAAAAAAAATAAACCAACATTTATTCTCATATATAAAAATATGGTACTGCTAATTCTAAACATGTTTTGGGTGGGAAGAGTATGGAAGTTTAGAGTACAACTAGCTACATGAGAGAGACTTAGCTAGTTCTGCTACATTTTCTTTCATAAATCCCATCTTAGAAATGTTCATTAGATGATCTTTTCACTTTTGTTTGTAATATTTCAACGTGCCCCAAGGGCTGCATGAATGCACATGTTTGCAAGAGTTGAGTGAAGATATGGGGTATCACCTTGGTAGATTCAGAGGTGAGATAACATAGCTAAGAGAAAGGATGATGTCTTCCTCAAAGAGTTCTTTTGAGCAACAAAGAATTGCTAGCCACAAGGCTTATAACAGAAAGAGTTGCACCATCTTATAATCCATCAAAACTTTTGTTTGATTAATTATAGTTATTCCATTTCAAAATGTGCATTAGAAATGGTCCTTCAATTTTGTTTGCAATATTTCAACATGCTTCAGAAGCTGCATGAATGCACTTGTTTGTGATATTTAAGTGAATATATGGGTTATCACCTTGGTAGATTCAGATATGAGATAACATAGCTAAGAGATATGATATGTCTTCCTCAAGGATTTCTTTTGAGAAACAAACAATTTATAATTGCAAGACTTATATCAGAAAGAGATATAGAAGTCAGACATATGGAAGAGAATTTATATGAGATCATAGTTTCAACTAATAAATTCAAGCCAGTGGCAACTGAAGTAGTGGCCATTAAGTGTCATGTTGTGCCTATTTCCCACAGGGAGTCCTTGGATGTAAAAACCACGCCAGGAAACCAACTCAACTAGCCTTTAGGTTCAAGTTGGCCCTTGAACTAGAGGGGGCTCCCTCAAGTGTTATGAGGCTTTGTTTAACGTTGTTCACCTGTCACTAAACAACAACCTTTGAAGCACAATGGCGAGATTTATGGTTTTAATTGGGGGTGGTTGGCAATCAATGACAATCCCTATCCATGATTAAACGCCTCTCTCATAGGGTCCCTTCATAATGTTTCAGCTTCTAGCCTAATAGAATGACTTAGCTTTTCAAAGATTATGATAGAATAATGTAAGAAGATTCCTAATAATTAACCGATCAGATAGAATTCTTAACAAATAGGAAAATTTGGATGCGTGTAGAAGATTTATATAGCCCAACAAAATATATTCAAAGGAAATTGAAAGCCAAACTGAAACCAATATAAGAGGATCTATTTTGGATAGATAGTCCAACAAGCTACTATATTTTAATGGCTATCAGAAGGCATAAATCAAAAACCATTTAAAGAGGAGTTATCTTGGACAAACAGTCCAATAACCTAGCCTCTTTCTAAAGGATATAATTTTACAAGGGATTTCAGAGAGTTTAAGACTTAATCTACACTTACCCACACCTTCATATAAATGCTTTGAACATGTGTAGAAATAAGATATGAAACACTAGAAAGTCATACTAGAAAACACAAAAGTCTATCAAACTGGAGCCGGAAGGCTTTCATTAGAAATATTATAATAGAACCTATTACAAAGTGAAGAGCCTCGGCATCAAAATCTCACACATATTACTTCCATTGATGAATTATTTATACAATTTCCTCACAAAATATCTTGATAAAAATATTAAGAGCTATAACAAATATCTGAAAACTGTATTGCAAAAATAGAACACAAATAAAGGTAACTAAAACTATTTGAAGAGTTTTGGTACTATCCTTAAGGATTTCTGTTGATAAAGAATATCAATTTGAATTTGATTGCAACTCATATTTCATGAGATGGCCTCCAAGTCACTAACCATCTTTCAGCTTTTTCCTCCCGAAATTATGAAAAATAAGGTCTTGTAATACCTTTGTTTCTCCCAAACCATAAGATATTTTAGAAAATGGAGAGAATTTTTTGTAAATGATGATATTGGAAACAAAACCTCTTTCCGTGTGTGAAAATTCATTTCCACCTACTTAGAAACCGCATTGGCAAATATTAGCTAAAAATAAGAAAAGTCGGGAAAACATACCTGCAAAGATTCATATGAATATCCCAAACCATAACCTTTGTTACAAACCTGAGAGAGGTTGTTGTGTATTAGAATTTGGGGAACAAAAACCACCTCCATTTTACTACAATTCATTTCTTATTATCCATAATACGCTGTGCAAAAATGTGATTGAAACAAGAAATTTTTAGAAAATATGTCTTTAAAGAATCATTAGCATCTCCCAAATCATAATAGTTGTTAGAAAACTGACAGATGTTTTTACACAAGAGGATGTTAGAAATAGAAACCTCTTTTAGTTTCTAAAAATCCATTCTCATATGTTTTTAAACCATGTTTGAATTTACTTTATTACATCATTTAATCATGTCTGAATGCATGATTAACTAAATCAACCAGCTAATGAAACTTAAACTTACATTTTGAGGGCACATTTCCTCTTTCAGACCCATTTATTATTTCTAAACTACTAAAACCTATTATATCAGCAAATTTAAGTTATCAAAACTAAATATGTTACATCATTGGCTCCAACTAGGAACTGCCTCCCCTCGTGGGATGCAGAGAACTAGTAGACTGGTTGCCTTTAGTGTTGGGCATGGAGTCATACCATAAAACCATCAACCATTGATCTTCCATCTTATGTAGAAATATAACCAATCCTAATGTATCATTGTTGTCATTTGAATACTCTGCTACTACACACTGCAACCTGCAATTGTGAAATGCAACCATATGCCTACACTAATTGGGATACTCTTTCATACTGAAATATGAAAAATGAAAATTTATAAAGACTGAAAAAATAAGATGATCTATCATATACTCTTCAAATCACACCACTCATAAACAACCAACACGTTGATCTACTGCATGTTGAAACTCAGAATGTCTATTCAATCCCCACACCTCTATCTAGTTGAAATGAAAAACTTTATACTGTTAGGTGTAATCTTCTTTCTAATGTAACCAAGTGCGGAGTGGATTTATTGACAAACCACATTGCAAACAGCTAAAAATATGAAGAATATATAAAATATGAACATGAAATCCCATGGGAAACTTATACTCACAGGTGTACTTTAAAAGTTGCATCCTCTATAGACATTTTAGATTTCTGACCATGGCTGAGAGGGAGAGACATATACTATTGATTGCAAGCAAGGAAAATTTTAGGGGCTAATATTCGCCCATGGGCTGATTTTCTATAATTTTTCCAAAAGAATTCACTAATTTCCATTTTTTTGTAACAATCATTAGCCGAAATTTTATAGAATGAAATTATTTTACCCTAAAAATCGCCAAAAAATTATATATAAACTATATAAAAATATTGTAAATTTGAATATTTTTACAAAAATATCTCCAAACATTTTATAGATTTCATATTATGGACTAGTGGGATTCGCCAAGGTTTCTAAACTTTAAGATAAATTTCCATCCTTAAAATTTTCCCTAATCGCAAGTATCAATGAACCTTGCATAGCAGTAAAGGCAGTTGAAATTTGGTAACAATGGGACCGATTACCCACTGGAATCGCTAATCCAGATTTAAACAGGAACACAACAAATCATAAACATAACCGTAAATACAGAGATGCAGCAGAAATAATACTTCATTTCATTAACGTAAAATACTAAAATATGCTTACAAACAGAAGTGGAAATAAACTAGCTCAGGCGATGGTAGCTTATCTCTGAGAAGAGATGTGGCAATTACATGCCTCTGAACTGCCTTACAATGAGGCTCAAGGACCTTTTATTATTGAACAATAAGAGAAAACCCTAAACAACCAAAACCCTAACCCGAGGAGATGTAACACCAAGAGTTTATGGGTCCTGTTGGGGTTAGTTGGACAACCAACTTCCCAGGGTCGTGACTTGGTCATATTATCTCCATTTGACGCGCATGATACCCCATTGGAGAGATCTCTCCAAGGACTAGAACAGAAAAGATGATTTTTTTTTAATTCATTAGTGGTAGATTTCCAAAAAAACGTCGTTTAGGGCTTCAAAATGGCTCCAGAATTTTAGGACCCGAAAAACTGCTAAAAATAGTAAATTGAGCTACAGTTAAGGAAACTGAAAAACTAAAAGAAACAATGGTGGGGGTCCAAGTGGAATTGGTGGGTGGCCACCAATATCCACCCAAATATTTCCTCCCCCTTAGGAAGCAACGGTCCCCATTTCATTGAGTTCCTCCATGAGATGAGGAAACTTCTGTTGAACTTGGTCCCTGGTGAGCCACTTGCCCTGGTGAAGGAGTTGTCCTGCTTTAATAACTCGATACAGTTGGATCTTCTGCTAGTGAGTGTGATTGGTCTGCGTGTCCATGATACGATCAGTTGTAGCTTGTTCCATGCAATCTGGATTTAACTCTGTTGGTGTGAGTTGTTATGCAATGTTGGATGTGTCCAGTAATGGTCGAAAGTATGGCCGAAGGCGGTCCACATTGAACACTAGGTACTGGCCAAGGAATGGGGGAATGCTGAGCTCAAATGCATTATCTCCCACAACCTTGGTATGGTGTAAGGACCATATCGGAGTGGTCTGAGTTTCTAATAGGCTCCGATAAGGCGTTCCTTTTGTAAATGAAACCAAACTTTTTCGCCACCTGAAACTTATGTGGCACTCGATGTTGAAAATGTTGTCGCTTGTACTTGGCATTTGATTTCTCCAAAATTTCGTTGACTTGTTGGTGGATATGTTGGATTTCTCAATGAAGTTGTTTTCCTTATCAGTTTCGAACTGGACATGAGCCAAATCTGCCTGAGTAGCTGCAAATGGCGTGGAAATATCAATGGGACATAGTGGCTGGAATCCCAAGCCCACCTAAAAAGGGTTGTGGCCATTTGAGCTATGGAGTGACCGATTATAGCTATGTTGAACATAAGGGAGGCTCTCATCCCATGTGTTTGGATGCTTTGAGTTGTACATGCCTACAATGTGTGTGATTATCCTATTGACAACCTCTCGCCATCAGTTTGGGGAAAGAAAGTTATGGATTTAGTGAGTTTGGTGTCTAGAATCAATCAGACACTGGACCAAAATGTACTAAGGAACCTATTATCCTGATCTGAGATGATAGACAGTGGGATCCCAAAGTGTACCCACACTCGTTCAAAGAAGAGTTTAGTAGTGGCTTCTGCTACGATATTCTTCTTGCAGGCCACCATAATGGCCATCTTCAAGAATCTATTGACGACCACAAAAACACGGTCATTTCCATGTTTAGTATAAGGAAGGCCTGACATGTAATCCATGGAGATGGATTCCCAAGGTCGACTAGAGGTAGGAAGTAGAGGATAGAGGCCTTGCTTCTTGATGGTCAATTTGGCAATGTCGCAAGCAGTGCAGGATCTGATGTACTTCTCGACATCCTATCAAATATTCGTCAAATAGAAATACTTCTACAGTACTGCCACCATTTTCTCAACCCTAAAATGTGTAGCAGCCCAACTACAATGCGCTTCCCAAATCATCTTGGCATGCTCGCTTGAAGGAACAAAAAGGTGACCTAGGTGGCATAATAGGGCATCCTGGAGGTGAAAATTTGGAACATGCTGACCCTCCGAAAGTGTCTGGTATGTGTGGCCAAATCCTGGGTCGCTTTTGTAGAGAGATGGCCAATCAGAAGTCTCGTGCCCACAACAATTGAGCACGGTGGTTAACGCCATGATCAGTGGTCGACTGAGGCAATCTGAAACATTATTGGTGTTGCTCTTCTTATACTTGATATTTAAATGGAACTGTTGTAGGTATGTGGACCACTTCTGATGATAATCATTCTACAACTTCCCTTGCATTTGTATGAACTGCAAGGGTCAGTGGTCTGTGTGGATGACCGTTTCCTTCCCCAAAATGTGATGCCTCCATTGTCTGTTGAAAAGTGTGCAACAAGAAATGCTAAATTTAGGAAGTGCTAAAAATAGAACTGCTAAAAATAGCAGTTTGGCCAATGAGCATTTTGGCCACCTTGGGTGAGAGGTGAAACTGCTAAAAATAGAATCTTCTAAAAATAGCATTTTTGGGTCCCTTCTTATTTACAGTAGTCCCTGGTCTATCATAGGAAGTAAATTTGAATTTGGTCTTACCAGTAGTTTGGAATATTAATTAATTAATTCTCCATGAGTTAATTAGTTAAGGAAAAGAAAACTTGAAGTCTTTGTGAGAACATGCAATTATTTATCCACTAATTGGGGAATGTGTCCTTGATTTGCTCCACTGATTGAGGAATTAAGGATTAGTTCTATATTGAGAGGATCAGTTGACTTAGTTTAACTTAGTCAAGTTCAACTAGATTAATTTAACAAGTTGTTAAATTAATGAGATATAATTTGTTGATGCTTGCATGCATGTGACAACTATTATTTTCAAATAATTGTGCATTCACTCATGGATAACTGATGCATGTCAGTTCTATCAGAGACCTAGTTGAGATCAAATGAGGGACAATGTACTATTAGTTGGATGAATATTTTTCCTATAAAGGAAGCTCATCCATGATGAGGATTTATCTCCTTCAGGTTTGTGCAGTTAGATCAGAGGTTAGTGAGTGTGTGAAGAGGTCAATTCACACAGGTGGCAGCACTGGGCCCCAAGGAAAACTGGACAAGGAAATAGGAGGCTTGGAGGACAGAGGAGAAGGTTTGTGAGAACCCTTTGACTACCTATGAGCAGCAGAGGGATTGCAGAGAGAGCAGGATAGCTTGTGAGCTGATTCTTTTTGTAATTCGGACTATATTTCCACTTGTATGATAATACAGAGTTGGGGTTTTAGGCTGAGGCTTTCCCCGGGTAAATTCTTCTGTGTTATGTGTGATTTATTCCTTCTTATCAGTTATATGTGTTCTTATTGATGTTCTTCATGTTCAATTAAGCTTCCGCTAAATTGTTTGTAGAAGTAGATCAAGTGTTTTGCTTTAGTACATTGCATTGCCAAGTGATCTACAGGTGGGAAATTTCTACATGGTATCGGAGCTAGCTAATTTGTAGAAAAAGTTCTACATGGTATTAGAGCTATATGATTTGTAGAAAAATTCTACATGGTATCAGAGCACAGGTGATCAAGGAGAGAACAGTATACTGAGAGGAAATTTCAAAGTTTTGAGTTTTGGGCCGAGAGTTTGAAAAGAAGATCTAAAAATTTATGTACAGAATTTTCAAAAATAAATAGCAGATTTGGATTCCTTACAGAAAATATCCAAAATAAATATAAAATAAAAAAATTCAGTTGAATCAGAGTTCGGATGAGGGAGATATCGCTAATTTAAGATCAGCTCTTTTTCTAGAAAATTTCGTGACAGTGGGAAAGTGGAAATAGATGGGTGTGCTAGCCAAGAACTTGTATGCACTTGAGGTACAAGATGCATGCAAAGTCTTGAGGAGCAAGGAAAAGGTTATAGACTTAGTGGTTGAGAGGGAGAGTATATTACCTCTCAACATGCAACGCCAAAAGAAGTCTCAGACAATTGCGGAGGAGCCACGGTTGGTGCAACAGCTTCAGGAGGTTATGGAGCAACCACAATAGGGGAAGCTGAGAGGAGATCGAGTAGAGACATCTACTCATGCTGAGACTTCCAGTAGGGGGAAACTTCAAGCCAGGCAGGCAGAGGGATCACATGCAGCCATACCTCCAGGTAGGAGGTGGGCGATGTGGAGTGATCGTCCCATGGAGGAGGGGCAGGATCCTTGAGATACCCAACCTCTTGGATGAGACTTTGCTACAGGATCCCCGATGTGGAGTAGCAAGAATTGACTGATTGGGCAGAGACAGATGCAGATGGAGCGGCAGAGAGAGCTATAGTGCAGGGAATCCCAGGACAGCACAGAGCATGCAGGCTACAACAATGCAAGAGGCACAAGTGTGTTGCACAGTGCAAGGTAGCACAGAGAAGGGTGCAACGGTGCGAGATGCATGGAGATGTTGTAGTAGCGCAAAGGTTAGAGAGGGAGCACTTGTCAGTAGTAGGTAGAGCTTCGGCATCAGAGTATGTTACTAGCCCAACAAAGAGGTCAATTGGGAGTTTTTTTGTTCCGAGTGTTGTTGGAGAAACCACACTTGGTAGATGTGTTGGAAGCAGAACATTCCAGACTTACAAGATCGGGTTTGAGAGGAAGCCTTTCTTGTTGAGAGGGAGTGTTGAA
Source organism: Pinus tabuliformis (assembly GCA_031772625.1). Lineage (NCBI taxonomy): Eukaryota > Viridiplantae > Streptophyta > Pinopsida > Pinales > Pinaceae > Pinus > Pinus tabuliformis. The sequence goes on from CM062804.1 coordinate 1,013,744,008, forward strand.
AAGTGTGCAACAAGAAATGCTAAATTTAGGAAGTGCTAAAAATAGCACTTCTAGAAATAGAATTTTGGCCAATGAGCATTTTGGCCACCTTGGGTGAGAGATGAAATTGCTAAAAATAGCATCTTCTAAAAATAGCATTTCTGGGTCCCTTCTTATTTATAGCAGTCCCTAGTCTATCTATAGGAAGTAAATTTGAATTTGGTCTTACCAGCAATTTGGAATATTAATTAATTAATTCTCCATGAGTTAATTAGTTAAGGAAAAGAAAACTTGAATTCTTTGTGAGAACATGCAATTATTTCTCCACTAATTGGGGAATGTGTCCTTGATTTGCTCCACTGATTGAGGAATTAAGGATGAGTTCCATATTGAGAGGATTAGTTGACTTAGTTTAACTTAGTCAATTTCAATTAGATTAATTTAACAAGTTGTTAAATTAATGAGATATAGTTTGTTGATGCTTGCATGCATGTGACAGCTATTATTTTCAGATAACTATGTATTCACTCATGGATAACTGATGCATGTCAGTTCTGTCAGAGACCCAGTTGAGATCAGATGAGGGACAGTGTATTATCAATTGGATGAATATTTTTCCTATAAAGGAAGCTCATCCATGATGGGGATTTATCTCCTTCAGGTTTTTACAGTTAGATTAGAGGTTAGTGAGTGTGTGAAGAGGTCAATTCAAATAGGTGGCAGCACTGGACCCCAAGGAAAATTGCACGAGGAAATAGGAGGCTTGGAGGACAAAGGAGAAGGTTTGTGAGAAGCCTTTGACTGTCAATGAGCAGCGGAGGGATTGTAGAGAGAGCAGGATAGCTTGTGAGCTTATTCTTTTTGTAATCCAGACTATATTTCCACTTGTATGATAATACAGAGTTGGGGTTTTAGGCTGAGGCTTTCCCCGGGTAAATTCTTCTGTGTTGCGTGATTGATTCCTTCTTATTAGTTATATGTGTTCTTATTGATGTTGCTCATGTTCGATTAAGCTTCTGCTAATTTTTTTGTATAAGTTGATCAAGTGTTTTGCTTTAGTACATTGCATTACCAGGTGATCTACAAGTGGGAAATTTCTACATGGTATCAGAGCTAGCTGATTTGTAGAAAAAGTTCTACATGGTATCAGAGCTAGCTGATTTGTAGAAAAATTCTACATTGTCAACAGTCCTACACAATGGAATACATCTCTTTGTCATAAGTGGGATACTTCCAGACTGTGTCTGAAAGTGTCTCACTGTGATATGCCAGTAGATGCCTATGTTGAGTAAGGACTGCCCCAATAGCATAGTCAGAGGCATCTGTCTCAATCTCAAATGGATGTTGCAAGTATGGTAATGCGATCACTGGTGCCGAGTAGAGGCTATGTTTCAACTATATGAATGCCTTCTGTTGAGATTCAGACCAAAAGAATTTTTCTTTCGCTCCTCCCTTGGTGACTTGACTCAAGGGCCAAGTGATATGAGAGAATCCTAACACAAACCTGCGGTAGAAATTGGAAAGACCCAGTTAGTTGCAGAGCTTTGTCAAAGTGGTTGGAGATGGCCAATCCTGAATGACTTGGATCTTGGCTGGATCCACATTCACCCCATGTTCATCAATAATGTATCCTAGATACTTAACTTGGATCATGCCAAAAGTGCATTTCTCCAAATTGGCACATAGCTTGTGTTACCACAGTGTTTTGAGAACCTGTCGAATGTGGTGGAGGTGCTCTTCCCAACTCTGGCTGAAGATCAGGATGTCATCCAAGTATACCACTAAAAATGAGTTGGTGAATGGCTGCAAGATGTCATCCATCAACCTCATGAAGGTTGTAGGAGCATTCATCAACCTGAAAGTCATAACCAACCGTTCGAAAAGGCCCTCCTTGGATTTCAAGGCAATCTTCCACACATCTGAGGGTTCAATTAGTACCTGGTGATATCTTGACTTCAAGTCGATCTTGCTGAAATATTTTCTCCCCTTTAATTGGTCCAGAAGTTCATCAATCCGTGGGATCAGGTACCTATTCCGGATAGTGATATTGTTCAATGCCTAATAGTCAATACAGAGTCTCCAAGTCTCATCCTTCTTTTGTACCAACACAATCGGTCTCCCACATGGCGATGAACTCGGTCGGATGTGACCTTTCTGCAACAACTCTTGAATCTTCCTCTTGATTTCATCATTCTCTAGAATGGAGCACCGATAGATTGGTCCATTGGGCAACGACACACTTGGGGTCAGATCGATGGAGTGCTTGACCTGATAGTGCAAAGGCACCCCTACAGGGGAGGTGAAGATGTCCTCATACTACTCCATAACCTTGTTCATCTGTTGTTATCATGTGGGACCTGTCTGGAGGTCATGGCCATCATCTTCTTCTTTCCCTAAGGGTGTATCATCAGGAAAACAAATTTCCGAGTTTTGGAAATGAGCTTACTGCATTGTTTTGTAGTAACCAAAGAGATGGCGATAGGCGATGCTACCTTTGGTATGATATACAACTTATTTCCCAAAGTAATGATAACAGCACGAGGCCTTAACTCATACATCGCATGTCACTTCTACAAGTATGGTAGGCCTAATAATACATCACAAACACCATGGGGAGAAACGTCACATAATACCTCATCCGTGAAGGGCTTGATGTTGTATGGAAGGTGACACTACAGGCTCACGTGAAGATCCCATCCTTGGTGAAGCCATCCAACAATGTATGGTTGGGGATATACTATGGTCAGTAAGCCTAGCCACTTCCCGACCTCTGTCGAAATGAGATTCTTTTGGCTCCCACTATCAAGGAAAATTTTAAGGATGGAAAATTTTCTTGAAGTTTCAAACATTGGCGAATCTCACTAATCCCTAATATGCAAATTATAAATGTTTATTGATATATTTGTAAAATTAATCAAATTTATAATTATTTTATATATAGTCTCTCTATAATGTTGGCGATTTTTAAGGTAAAATAATTTTATATTCTAAAATTTGGGCGAATCGTCTTTTATAAAATTGGAAATTGGCGAATATTTTTTTTGGAAAAATCATGGAAAATTAGCCCACTGGGCGAACATTAGCCCCTAAAATTTTCCATGCCCACTATCGACAATGAACTGTAGCGGGGAACCCTTAACCCACATCTGGGAGAGGAAGAGGCGCTCTTCCTCCTCTACATCTCCGAGTTCCTCCTTCTACATCTTCATGGTGTTGATGGTGGCATTGTGCTCTGCATTGATAATCTGCTTCCCTTTGTCATTCGCCTTGTTAGGTTTTGACTCAGAGTCAGAACATGCATATGATTCTGAAGCCTTTAGCTCGGCCACCAGTGACTGCTTGGCCCAATGCTCACTTGTGTTGTGAGTGGAGCTCTTATGGAACTCACACAACTTTCCCATGTCCTTCTTCGGCTTCGTGGTTTTGTTCTTTGCTTGCAGCTTTGGCGGGTTATCCTGGGCCACCCTACCTTGGCTTTGTCTTTTGTTATGTGGTTTGGAGGCACCTTTCCCTTACTTTGGATTCGCAGATCCAAAGTCTCGCTTCTTCTATTTAAACTTCTGATCGATCTTGATAGTGTATGAAACGCTGTGCCGAGTGAGGAGATGTCCAGGAACTCCATCTCATCCTAGATGTACCTGTGTAGGAAGCTGTGATATTTGAGTACCAAATGCTGCTCAAAATCCTTGATACCCAACTTTGTGTGAAGGGTATGAAAAATATTGGTAAACTCCGGCACGTCTTGGTCCCTTCCCTACCGCAGCGTGGTCCACTTTATGTATTTATCTTCATAGCTTCCTACAAGGTATTACTGCTCCTTAATGACATCCTAGAATGAATTTCAAGTGGGTGTGGCTGAAAACAGTGAGGTTGTACTTTCATCCTTCTACTCGCAGTATGTTTCCCACCAGTCCTTGACATGGGGGCCGTCTTTGAGAAGAGGGAAAGTAATATTTTCACCCAGAAAAATCATGAATAGAAAAATACCCTTCTAGCATATTTAACCATTTATCTACAGTTTCTGCATCTATTGGACCCTCAAATATGGGAATGTCAAAGTTAACTTGTACCTTAAAGGGTGTGGTGCTTCCAGAGTAGCTGCTGGAAGTAGATGTGTCACCCCTAGGTAGCTGCTGAAGGATCTAGGCAAAGTTGTCCATCATCATGTTCCCTTGTCACTCAAGGGCCTCTTCGATCAAGATTTTGATATGATCTCCTGCCCCCTCATCTTTCTTTTCATCCACCATCGAAGGCCATCAGAATTTGTGAGGCTGGTCTTGTAAAGGTTCGACCAGTTCAAGCCCTGACTCCTTATATCCTAACCTCGTTGGTTTCATGCAAAGAAAAACACAAAAAGAGAAGATCGCTCTGATACCACTGACCTAGACTTAAACATTAACGCAACATATTATAGACATAACCATAAATACAGAGATGCAGCATAAATAATACTTCATTTCATTAATGTAAAATACTAAAATATTCTTACAAATAGAAGTGGAAATAAACTAGCTCGAGTGATGATAGATTATCTCAGAGAAGAGATGTGGTGGATACATGCCTTTGAATTTCCTTACAATGAGGCTCAAGGGACTTTTTATTATTGAACAATAAGAGCAAACCCTAACCCGAGGAGATGTAACACCAAGAGTTTATGGGCCCCGTTGGGGTTAGTTGGACAACCAACTTCTCAGGGTCATGACTTGGTCATATTATCTCGATTTGACACACATGATACGTCATTAGAAAGATCTCTCTGAGGACTACAACAAAAAAGACAATTTTATCAAAAAATCATTGGTGGTAGATTTCCGAAAAAAACATCGTTTAGGGCCTCAAAACGGCTCCGAATTTTAGGACCCAAGAAACGGCTAAAAATAGTAAATTGTGCTATGATTAAGGAAATTGAAAAACTAAAAGAAACAATGGTGGGGCTGTAAGTGGAATTGGTGGGATGCCACCAATATCCACTTGGATCAATCAACATATGACAAAGTGGAGTCTCCAGGTGAAAGAAATGCAACCAATAATAAATTCCTATTCATTGTTCACCAACAAGGAATAGATCTATTCTTTATCATTCCCTAGAAAAAGATATCTTCATTACTTCACTCCCCGACAACGATGCTAGATGTTGTACATGTTTCCCATAGGGAGTCCTTGGCTTCAAAAACTATGCCAAGAAACCAACTCAACCAACCTTTAGGTTCAAGCTGGCCCTTGAACCAGAGGGGGCTCCTTGAGGTGTTACGAGGCTTTGTTTAATGTTGTTCACCTGTCACTGAACAACAAACTTTGAAACACAATGGCCAGATTTATGGTTTTAATTGGGGGTGGTTGGCGATCAATGATAATCCCTATCCATGATTAAAGCCCTCTCTCATAAGGTCCGTTCAAAATGTATCAGCTTCCAACCTAATTGAATGACTTAGTTTTTCAAGGATTGTGGTAGATGAGTGTAAGGAGATTCCTAATAATTAAGCAACTAGATCGATTTCTTAACAACTAGGAAAATTTGGATGCGTGTAGAAGATTTCTATAGCCTAACAAAATATATTGAAAGGAAATTGAAAAGGCCAAAATGAAACCAATCTAAGAGGAGCTATTTTGGACAGACAGTCCAATAAGCTAATATCTTTTAATGGTTATCAGAAGGCATAAATCAAAAACCAGTCAAAGAGGAGTTATCTTGGAAAAATAGTCCAATAATCTAACCTCTTTCTAAAGGTTGTGATTTTACAAGGGATTTCAGAGATATTAAGACTTAATCTACACTTACCCACACCTTCATATAAATGCTTTTAACATGTGTAGAAATAAGATATGAAACACTAGAAAGAGGATGTTAGCAACAAAAACCTCTTTTAGTCTCTGAAAATCCATTCTCATCTGTTTGTAAACCATGTTTTAATTTACCCACACCTTCATATAAATGCTTTGAACATGTGTAGAAATAAGATATGAAACGCTAGAAAGAGGATGTTAGCAACAAAAAACTCTTTTAGTTTCTGAAAATCCATTCTCATCTGTTTGTAAACCATGTTTGAATTTACTTTATTACATCATTTAATCATGTTTAAATGCATGATTAACTAAATCAACCATCTAATGAAACTTAAATTTACATTTTGAGGGTGCATTTACTCTTTCAGACCCATTTATTATTTCTAAACTACTAAAACCTATTATATCAAAAAATTTAAATTATCAAAACTAAATATGTTACAACATGTCTCAAAAACTAGTGGTGTTAAAAAAGGACAAGGATGAATGACTGCTTTCAAAGGACAACTTGAAAAAATTTTCTTGTGAGTTTCATTTTGATGGCATATTTCTTTGTATCTAGTTATCTTCCCATTTTTGTTTGTATTTAATCCCATTTGTCTCAATATATATAAAGTCAAAATCCAAGTTCTAAATAGGTTAGACAACTACATAACTAGAAACCTATAAATCCTAGGTTGTTATACAGTGAGAACATTTCACATATAGAATGCATGGTAAATAGACATGCTTGACAGTCTAATGAACTAAATATGTACATTACTATAATTTAAGGGCACCCACTTTGGACAGAGGTTCCATGCTATAATTCCTTATGGAAATGCATAGTTTTATGCATTGTAAACAATTTAAAATATTGATGGAATAAGCTTCAAAAATTACACTTTGTGCATAATATATTGTAGCATATTTTTGTCTTTATCAATCCTTGGAGTGAAATTATTTTTATCCAGGAACAAAAGAGGCTATGTGATTTTAGATTCTATTCAATAATTAAGGATAAGAAATAACCAAGGGAACAAGAGAAAAAACACCAAAATCCAATCATGAGATGATTGGATGTGTGCCTGGATTCTCTACTATTTCTCATTTATTCAAATATAACATCAATTTTGATATCTTCGTCAGCTTCTTACAATATTAATAGATGAGCTCCTCTTCTGAAATAAGTAAGATGAAATTACCAAACTGCAAGTATCTGATACCAACTGTAGGATCCATGTTCACCTCATCATCTTCCATGCTTTGGTTCTTCTATTTCTATGTGGCTGATGTAAATGTAGCTATAGCCTACATTCAGAATGAAATTAGTGGAAACTTAAACCTCTCCATTCATAAAGAGACTATTACAACCCATAAAATCCAATTAAGGAAGTCTACTTCACCCTGGAAAATTACATAAGGTACTATAGATTAATATCAACATTTTTTTAAAAGAGGTTCCATTAAACTTCAGAAGCATTGCAATGGGTCTGCAATATCAAGCACCACAAGAAACCCACTTTCATAGGCAAGACATGCCCTCGAGGACAAACAATTAATCACGAGAACTTTAGCTAAGTTGTCACAAGAAGAAACCTCAAAATCACCAAGACGTGCACCTAGCACCGAGTACTTATTCATGCTTATGCGAGAATTGAAGATTCGTGGGTGGCATGGAATGGCATTTCCTTCAACGCTGAAACATCGATATTACTTACAACCAATACCTAAAGATGAATTGTGTAGTAGTTAAAACTAATAAGTATTAAAGTGATTTGGAGATCATTTTCCAGTAAATGTCAAAGTAAACTTAAATAACAACATATAATTATGACAAATTGTCCTAATTTAATGTAATAGATATTAGAAATGAATATTTGAAAAAGGTTAGTAAAATACAAGCATTTACCTTCTTCTTCTTCTTTTCTTCAAGGCACCTTTCCTCTTCCTTCTAGCAGAGATTTGCTTCCTTCTTTAAGGCACTTCCCAAAAAACACAGTCTTAAATAAATAATTATTGTTTTTGTTACTCTAAATCATTAAGAAGTGAAATGGCTTCAGTCCTCGACAATACATGTACACAAAAATATTGGAAAATCAACAATTGTAGGGACAACAGACAGATATAAGAGTAATTCTTATGATTATTGACTTCTTGCTAGGAACAGTTGCAAGAGTTGCATGGCATGAGGGTTCACTTTGGGAAGTAGACATTGATTATTGGTCCTCTATAATGTTTCTGATCATGTTTGTTTCTCCCCAAGTCCATTACACCTGTTGGGTCCTCAGGGAAGATTAGCTTAATGGATAAAATTTGGAACCAATAGATATATATTTTTGGAAAAACTTGGATAAATTTTATAATGGTAGTGGGAAATGGTCTAGAAGTAGGGTTTTCATCACAACTCCTTGTTCCATGTCAACGAGAGCCAGGAATAACATCAATGCTACTACTCTTTTATCTTTTCTCCTTAACAAGAAATGTGGTCTCTCCACACTATGCAAGCAATAATATTGAGACGAGTAATACATCAACTAAGTTGTTAATGTAAGAGAGGAAAATGAAATTTCAATGAAAAGATCATTCCCCATATTATTTTAATATTTTTTTAATTTATTGGGATAAATTTCAATTAAATGATCATTCTTAATATTATTTTATTAGTTTTTTAATTTATTGGGACAAATTTAGCTCCTCCACTTTTAATTGTGGCTAGAGGTTCTCTCACCTTTATGGTAGAGATGCTGTCATGTCTAGTTAAAAGTGTAATATCTGGTTAAACATTTTGACTCAGTAAAAATAAACAAATGAAATATAAATATAAATAAAATCCCATCATAATAGAGATGTTGTAATGTTTTCTAAAACATTTTGACCCAATAAAAATAAAATAAAATAAAATAAATTTATAATTAATTATAATTAATAATTAAACTACCTTAGATCCATATTAACTCTAGATCTACCAAGCACTAAGAGGGATAAAATATCTTGAGATGCAAATCTATTTTAGAGTGAAAAGGAATTTGACCCCCCTAAGTTCTTGGTAGATCTTTAATTGAGATGGATCTAGGTTGGTATAAAATTAAGTTATGATTATCTAAAAAAAAATAGAAGAAGAAGAGAGTAAGAGAGAGGTGTCACAATGTTAAACCTTTTATTTTATTTTAAAACATTCCTATATAATTATAAAAATTTAGTCATTATTTAAGAATGCTATATAATTATAAAAATTTAGTCATTGCATAACATTGATATACTTTTCTAGTTACACATAATGATTTATGCTTAACCAACATGTTTTAATTGAACCCAAGGGAAGCACCTTAAATTATAAAAAAAATTGAGATGTCCATTTAGTGGTAAGTAATACTACATCATCACCACCCAACCATAGGCAACATTCTACCACCTCCTCTAAGCCAAGCACTCTTGAGCAACTAACCACCGAATATAGAATTGTGTTGTCTCTATCAAGGCCAACCAGTTGTAGTCCTCAATGATCATGTACCTAATGGAAAAACAATTCCACTTACATTTCACTCATCAATGATTTTTCCTTTCCATGGATAGCACATTATTCAACACATTTCCAATTTACATCATCTTCCCCTAATCTTGTGTTATAATGCTTTGTCAATGATCAACCCTTGTTAAGGGTATCTCCTAGTCCATACCAAACTAGTGCACTCTCCTAATTGTCTCATGAAACAAACTAAGTCACTCAAAAAGTATACCAAACATATAAAATCATTGTCCACTATTAGTCGGGTTTATCTGACATGAAATCCATTGTGCCATTTCTAATGGCACCTCAACTAATATCCTTGCATTCACGCAAGAAATTTTTTCTTGTTGATTCTACCACCGAAGCTAAATATGTTGCAATAGCTCAAGCTACAAAAGAAATCATTTGTCTTAGCAAAATACTTGAAGACTTGTAGGAGAGACAAAAGGATTTAAATCCTCTACTTTTTGAAAACACTCACGCAATTCAATTGGCCAACAATCCCAAGTTTCATGATAGAAGAAATCATATTAACGCCAAACGTCATTTGATTCGACATTATGTAAAGGCCATAGCCATTCATTTGACACATTGTCCTACTTTAGGGTAGATCACATACATATTTACAAAGGCACTGGAACGTGAAAAGATTGAAAAGTGTAGAATGTTACTTGGCATGTCAGATGTCCTTTTGTATTAAGGGGGGAATTTTAACTAATCCTTCAATATTGTTAAAGTAAATAATTAGTTATATATTTCATTTTTTTACCATCCAGACATAATTGTCTAATACCGACATTATGATTGTATAAATATTTGATTCTTTATTAATAAAATATCAAAGTTATCATTATGGATTTTACATGGGCTTGTATAGATAAGACCCTAAGTATCATATTTCTAACAATTGTCTCCCTAAATAAAACCTTAAGTAGAGCCCAACAACCTCCTATATTCTCCAACCAGGATTACTGTAAAACCTAAAAATACTGAGCCAAAACTGTCGATAAATCTTATATATAGATTCAAAGACGAAATTTTTCTATGGAAAAATATGAAACTAATTTAGAAAATGAGATTAATAGATTTTAGTATTAGAACAAAAACAATATTTGACTTTTGGACTTTCCAAAAAGAAAAATATCTTAGCTTAGGAAAAATTCATAATGATTAATTCTAGTAACTTCCCAAGGATGATAAGAATTATTTTCATTGAAAAATAAAACAAATAAATAAAATAAAAAGAAAAACAAAGGAAAGATGATAATAAATACAACTTATGATACACAAATTATTGTCTTTTGTGTGATAGGATAAGCTTGGAAAAAGTAAATAAGTTTAACCTTTGCAACCTTATTAATCTTATCTAATAAAAATTACCTTATTAAAATATTCCATAAGAAAATCACCAAAAATAAACAAGAAATTCATCCAAGAGCTCTAGGTAATCAAGCTTGTATTCATTTTCGAACTACAAACATTTTGGAATTTTAATATTAATTAATTACAAAAATAGTGCAAATATTTAGAGTAGTTCTAGTGGAAGTTAGGAGCTCAGGAACTAGATGGACATCTCTAATGAGAATGTACTATTCATAACATTTATTATATTCCCAAAATTTATGAATATAGACTAAGAATAAGACTACCTAAAATAAAACTAATGGATCCCATTTGTCTAAATCTATTATATTAACAATATGAGTTGTTACAGCTTGGACTTTTTATCCTTGCATAATCACGAATATCTTTGATATACCTAATATAGTATATAAATGGAAATTGCACTAGATAAAGAAAGAAATGCACAATAAATTACATAATCACCAATATGTTTTATTTACCTAATATAATATATAAACAAAATTTCACAATAAAAAACAAGAAATGCACAATTAAATACATGAAAAGAATGCATAAGAAAAATACCCTAATCAATAGTTGCGAACTTTGATACCAAGAAGTGAAAAATGAAATCCAAAAGAGAAGCCCATCAGAGAAATACATGGGTTAAGGTAAATAATTAGTCTGATACATTATTATTTTCTCCATCTCAACTTTCAAATCTTCCTTCATCACATCATGCCTTTTTATTAGTTGTTTGGCGCGAGATCCCCCAAGGGCAGTTTTTGATCCAGGTCTGGGTGTGACGAAGGACCCTTCCAAGACCTTTTACTTTCGTGATGTGTTAAATTGCATTTTTAAAATAACATTAATGAATACATCTGCATGTTGTAAAGAAGAGGAACATGTCAATCATCAGCAACATAAAAACATAAGATGTTGATAACAGAGTTCGTCTAGGAGGGACTACGTCTCCGGGCCCCATGTCAATATGGTGTAGGTTGCTGCATTAAGTGTTGTCAATAGTGATGATGTACACATGAGATGATGTCGCGATCATACAAGGAAAATTCCCTCACACAGGAGTGGCTCTAAGAGATGTTTCTCTACAGGAACTCTTAATCAAAAGACTCCTATCAGTATGACATAAAACTCATGCATGATGAGCATCCCGCCAATATGGCATAAAAGGGATCTCAACACAAAACATGCATGACGACAACAAGAGTATCCTAGGAACATACAACAAAGGGATCTCAAAACATAACATGACGAATCATGATAGAAAGTACATCACATAGATGATTCCGCATCACATCAAGCAAGGAATCATGAGGACATGTAAGAAACAATATCTTGCATCAACATCAATCAAGGATCTGTGCAGCGTAATGCATAAAGAAGAAGTACATGAACACATCATATACCTCACAACCAAGGGCCATCTGAAGAAGTGGATGTCAAACTGTTGAAGTTGTTCGTGCCATCGATCTCACTACATCAATCACATAACTGCTCGCACATGAATGTTGACACCTGCATTCCACTTAGAAAAGTGGATGAAGAATAGAATGAGATAATGAGAAATCTGAACGCACCATGGGATATTTTAGGGGCGAATTTTCGCCCTTGGGCTAAGTCAAGGGGTTTTATATTTTTATTGGGTGAATATTTTGTATCATAGTACATTGTTACAAATCACCTCAATTTTATTTTATAAAAAAATTAGGTATGGAGGTTAGCCCACCTTATTTTAAGGGAGAAGGTAAAAAAAGTAAATTTAGCCCTTGAAATGAGGAGTTACAATCTTCCATTCGCCCTCATTTTCAAGAAAATGTATTTATGATAGTTATAAATAAAAATATAAATACAGTGGAGGTATGGTAAATAAATAAAAGCTCCTTTTATACTTACTCCAAAGGTATGGTAAGTAAATAAAAATAAAAATAAACTAGAGGTATGGTAAATAAATAAAACCTCTTTTTATATTTAGTCCATAACCCTCTTTCTATTTAAGAAGGCTCAAAAACGAGGTTTCATTTAAGTGAATCCCATGGGCCAAATACCATATTTATAAAGGAGGTATGGTAAATTAATAAAAATATAAATAAACGAGAGGTATGGTAAATAAATAACACATTTTTTTATATTTACCCCATATGTCACCTTATATTTATGAACACACAAGCCTGTAAATAAATAAAAATATAACTAAAGTGGAGGTATCGTAAATAAATAAAACCTCCTTTTATACTTCAAAGATATGGTAAATAAATATAAATATAAATAAACTATAGGTATGTTAAATAAATAAAACCTCTTTCTATATTTATTCCATAACGCTCTTTCTATTTAAGAAGTCTCAAAAAAGAGGTTTTATTTAATTGAATCCTATGGGCCAAATACCATATTTATAAAAGAGGTATGGTAAATTAATAAAAATATAAATAAATGAGAGGTATGGTAAATAAATAAAACATTTTTTATATTTACTCCATAAGCCACTTTATATTTATGAACACTAAAAAAATGTGTTATATTTAGGTGAAGCCTATGGGCCAAATTATTATTAATACCATGTAAAAAACCATTATTAACCCTAATATTAGTATTAATAAAAATAAAGATGGCACATGGTATTGACCCATGGTATTCACATGGAATGTAGCCTATTTAAAGGGGGGAATTAAACTAGCATATATCCATCTTTAATCTGGATCAAATATCGTGATATGCAAACTAACATAGAGTGAAAAAATATTTGACCCCTCTCAGGGCTTGGTAGATCAAGAGTGAAAATGGATCTTGTAATTTAATGTCACTTAAACATTCTAACTTGGTTAAAATAAAAAAATAAAATAAAAATCAACTATTAAGTTTATTAATTTTTATAAATTACTAATAGTAGTTTTTAAGCTCCAGGTTTATGATAACCCATGGTATTGACCCATGGTAATACCATGGTATTCATGTGAGCATGGACTATTTAAAGGGGAAATTCTATTAGCTTAGATCCATCTTAATTCCAGGTCTACCAAGTGCTGGGAGGGATAAATAGATTTCATCCCTCTAAGAGTGGTAGATGTGGAGTTAAGATGGATATTGGTTGGTTTTTATGATAATGAAGATATTAAATAGACTTAGGAAATTATATTGTAAAAAAAATCTCAAGGTGAATGGTTAAAACTACATTTAGTCACTTCACAAAATTTAGTAAAAAATACCGATATCTCGATTAATATTGGTTTTTCTGATTTAACAAAGAAATTTCAAAACAATGAAATCTTAACTCTTTCCGCGTCACCCTCGCAGAAGAGAGATAGTCGCTTCCTAGATTTCCCACCATTTTTCAAAGATTATCAATATGATATCTTCATGAAAAAGTTAAGGTACTGATCTTGGATTAGTTGTTTGAAAAATATGCTGGTTTGTACAACCTTTCATCTTCTCTACTATTCTTAGTTTGTAGTAATGATCTGTAGGGGTTGGGTCATTGCACCATATTGTCCTAAAAGGAGGAGATTTTGCACCAAAAAGGAAACTAATCCACATGTTACAACGCTGTTAAAAATGGTATGAAGGTACTGAATTATGCTAATAAGAAATTTAGATTGGGAGAGACGTAATTAAATTTTATTATTTAATTGAAGATTTCCAATTAAAATAATAATAAATCTACATTTATATATTTATATATTGATTGGAATGCTTTTGACAATGGTCACTTCTTTCCATTAGATCCCCTTCAGGCCTTTGGGATACCTACTACTTCATTATATTTTATAGTTGGGGCTTGCTACTTGTTGGCGTGTTGGGGTAAACAAACTTGATGTGTTTTTTTTTTATCTCGCAGTTGGAGTCTATGGAATAAGAAAGAAATTTGATAGCTTAGCAAAAGTGGTAGCTTGACAAAAGTGGTAGAGAAAACATTAATCTCTCCTACCATGACAAACATGGCACTAAAACTTGCAAAATTATTTATAGGAAGCGAAAATTATGTTTCTTTTTTCCAAACATGTATGTTAGTATATTACAGTTTAATGAATATGTTTTATTATTATCAGGGAAAATTTTAAGAACAACCCTAAATTTATATGTATAATAAATGGGCTAATCCACATGATACATAGGAAAAATGGGAGGCGATTTTATCAATAATATAATATGTATATATAATTTTTTTGGCGAATCTCTTACCAGATTATATTATTTTGTATAGTGATGGAGAATCTTTCAATGAATTATAAAATCTTGTAAGATCTTGGTAAATATTTTACTGAATAATAAAACATTGTGAAGTCTTGGCAAATGTTTTGTTAAAGTATGAAACCGTATATGATAATAAGAAAACATATTCATTAAACTGTAATATACTAACATACATGTTTGGAAAAAAGAAACATAATTTTCTCTTCCTACAAACAATGTTCCAAGTTTCAGTGGTCGTGTTTGTCAAGGTTCTTACAATACACTCTTTCATATCCTTCTATTAGTTTTGATAATATTCCACAACAAAGTTCTTGTAGGTGTTGATATTGACCACGAGTTCTGTCAAGGTAGGAGAGATTAATCTTTTCTCTACAACTTTTGTCAAGCTACCACTTTTTTCAAGTTATCAAATTTCTTTCTTATTCCATAGACTCCAACTGCAAGATAAAAAAAAACACATCAAGTTTGTTTACCCCAACACGCCAACAAGTAGCAAGCCCCAACTATATTATATAAGAAAGTATTAGGTATCCCAAAGGCTTGAAGGGGATCTAATTGAAAGAAGTGACCATTGTGAGAAGCCTTCCAATCAATATATGAATAGATAAATGTAGATTTATTATTATTTTAATTGGAAATCTTCAATTAAATAATAAAATTTAATTACGTCCCTCCCAATCTAAATTTCTTATTAGCATAATTCACTACCCTCATAGGTCTCACATTTTTTAATAGTGTTGTAACATGTAGATTAATTTCCTTTTTGGTGAACAATCTCTACCTTTTAGGAAAATATGGTGCAGTGGCTCCAACCCCTACAGATCATTAGGACAAACTAAGAATAGCATAGAAGATGAAAGGTTGTACAAACTAGCTTATTTTTCAAACAACTAATCCAACATCAGTACCTAAACTTTTTCATGAAGATATCATATTGAGAATGTTTGAAAAATGGTGAAAAATCTTCTGCGAGGGTGATGCGGAAAGAGTGATAAGGTTTCACTGTTTTGAATTTTTTTTGTTAAATTAGAAAAAGTTAAAAACCAATATTAATGGAGACATTGGTACTTTTTACTAAATTTTGTGAAGTGACTAAATGTATCTTTAACCATTCACCTTAAGATGTTTTTACAATATAATTTCCTAAGTCTATTTAATATCTTCATTATCATAAAAACCAACCTATGTCCATCTTAACTCCACATCTACCAATCTTAGAGGGATGAAATCTATTTATCCCTCTGAGAACTTGGTAGACCCAGAATTAAGATGGACCTAAGATGATAGAATTTCCCCTTTAAATAGTCTATGCTCACATGAATACCATGGTATTACCATGGGTCAATACCATGGGTTATCATAAACTTGGAGCTTAAAAATTACTATTAGTAATTTATAAAAATTAATAAAATTAATATTTTTTTTTGTTTTTACTAAAGCAAGAGTAGGACCTTCTTTTTCATTAATGATATACAAAATTTACATCAATCGACAAGGAGTTGTGGACCAAGGGAGACACCTGAAAACTAAACCGAGAAAGGGTTAAAAACCAAACTTCTAAACTCAAAAATGTTAAACAAGGTTGAACAAAGATGAATCTGGTAACGAAACGAAAACAACGATCTAAACAAAAGTCATAAGTGAGGGTCCCACCAACCCTTGGGAAAAAGAGTGGACCTTGACCAAAAACACCCACCCACTTTTAGCACACTTCCCGCTAACCAACCAACCTGACACTTTGATCTTCACCGTTGATCCAGCAGACCCAATCCAACGGTAGAGGGCTATTTCGCAATGTCAAGAAGCTTGACACTTGATGAGCCCCAAATTTGGTAACATTTTGGGCTCATTTGGCCTAACTACCTTTGCTCAATCCTTCATTTTTCATAACTTATGCATCATTTTTTAGTATGTTTATGTCATTTGTACGAATAAGGGCAGTCACTATTCCTAGGTGGCTAACACGTGTTCATTTCAGGTTTTTTGACACATGATTGGAACAAAACTGAGCAGATAAGGACAGGAGACAGCCAAGATGGGGTTGAGGATTCGTAGGAGGGTTGTCCACAGCATTAAATGACCTTCCTCGGGATCTTCACCCCCAACTCTGAGCTCCAGCAGCCACCACAACCGGATTTAAAGGCAACCAAACGGATTTTGAGGAAGCAGTAGTTCACTCCTAGTTTGGTCAGCCAAGCCCCACTGATTTAGGAGGCCAGCTTGGGGCCTCGAGATGTATAAATGATAGGGCTTTAGCCTTCGAAAAGGACTTTTGAAACATTGTTGCACATCCTGCACTACAAGCTGTTAGCTTAGTTTTTCTCTTTTGTAGCCATTATTGGCATACTATGTGACTTATGATTATTATTTTTTAATGGAACGCAGTCGGATTTGATCTCAGTTCTGAGCTTTTAAAGGAGCCATAGCTCTCGAGGTTGGGCCCAACCTGAGAGCCTAAGGCCTCCTTCTTCTGTATTGTTATCTTTTCTTTCAGCATTATGTTTTTTTTTCCTTTACATGCATTCAAACACAGTTTGTTGAGTTAGATTTCTTGATGTGGTTAAGTAGGTTATTGTTATAAGACAGAGTTGCTTCAACTGTTTAGAATAGAGTGGAGAGATTGGGATTGATAAAAGGTCTAGAAAAGGGTTGCCTGCACACTCATTTTCACCTCTTCCTAGGGGCTGGAATTGCAAACAGTGCTACCCACCAAAAACATTGGTTCACGAGTACATGCAATTTGTGGTGCAATATTTTTACTTGTAGAAGTTGTCCATGCATTCAGACCTCTTGGAATATCTCCTTGCTTTAGTACTATACATGGTTTTCCTTAAGAATAACGTTGTTGTTCATTGGTTCCATTAAACAGTTAGGAATGTTTTGATTATATGCAGGACGTGGAAGATTTGATTCAGTTTGCACTGTGCAGTGCTACTCCCTCACTCTCTCATCCTTCTAAGCCTTTCCCAGGCCAACTACTCATCTCCCAACTAGACCTCATGTCTTTCAGATACTCTACTACCCACGTTATCCCACCTTTTCGGCCTTCCATTCCCTCTACCCTCCTTTAGACAAGCCAACTTAGTACACCCCCTCATCATCTCATCTCTCTGTCCCTAAGTCATTACAAACCCCTCTCCTACCTCCCTATCCACCCATGCAGCCTCTTCCACTCACCCATCACCCAAAAATCTGATTGTAGAACATCCTGTAGGAATTACTGAACATCCTGTAGAAGTTCTGAAACATCCTATAGAACCCCTGCAGACTTCCTGTAGAAGCACATAAACACGGTTTCTTGGGAGCCAAACTTTGTGAGACTCTCTGGAAGGGTGTTAGGGACCCCTTAGACCTTCTCTGAACTTTCCCAACCTTTTTCAAACCTCCCGCCTCCTTGATCCACCTCTGCACAGTAAAAAGCTAGTTAAAAGCACATGCATGATAATTCTAATAATTGGAACAAAAATACAAAAAGTGTTTTCTTCAGATAGAGGTAGTCTAAACACCTGCATTTCACCTTCATAGAAGTAATGGCATCGCTTTCAGTAGTTTGCATCCCCATCTCTGCATCAGTAAGACTAGCTGGTAGAATTAGGGTTTGCTAGGGTTTGTGTTTCTTGTTGGCTTTCAGTTCCTTTTTGCAAATAAATTAGCTTCTTTTGATATTAGCTTTCGCCCATCAGTTCAAAAGCTTCTTCTAAGAGCTCATAGAAGTTGGCTTGAGCCCCTAGCGGACTTGTGCTAGCTGACCAAGTGACAGCTGCGACAAGAGCTATTACTTGTGCATATAGCACCGTCGCTTACGAACTACTGGGTTGATAAAACTAAAGAAGGAAGCTCCAGGAGTTGTAGCATTGTTGCTACAATACTGGAGCCCACCATCTTTTTGGCGCCGTTGCTGGGGAAGCGTCAGAGTATTGGTGATTGTTGATTTTCTTCTACTTTCCTACTCTCGCCTTCTGCTAAGTAGTATTTCATTTCCATTCTGCAATTTCCTTTCTGCAAAAGTAGCATAGACATTTCCTGCTTTCATAGATTAACATTTCAATTCCGCAATTTCATTCCTGCAAGCGTAGATTAGCATTTCAATTCTGCAAAGCATAGCTTAGCATTTCATTCCTGCAATTTCATTTGAGCAAAATAGATTAGTTCTTTCATGCTTTCATTTCAATTCCGCATTTCCATTTCAGCAAGATAGTTAGTTGCAGTTCAATCTGTTTTAGTTTTGCAGGTACCAGAAAAAACAAAAGCAATCAGAAGTCTTTTCATTTCATGCCTCGTAGAAACCGAGATAAAACAGGCAAATTCTTACCCAACACCCCCACCACATCACTAAGTCACCCTTCTCTCTTCTTTGGTGACAGTGATCCAGAAGAACCTATAGGCGAACCTCCTGAGATATACGAAGATCCTATAGCAGAAGAAGAGTTAGAGAACACTCCATCTGAAGCTATGGCTGACAATAGGGGAGAAAATGAGAGAATTGAGGGTGCCTTCCCCATCCGAGAGACCAATGGAGACATGAAAATGAAGAACATCAGCCCCTCCGCTTTACCTCACTTCCATGGACTGACTACTGAAGACCCTGATACCTTCCTATTTGAGTTTGCCGTCCTGTGCCGAACCTATGACTATACCGAAGATGAGCAAAAACTGAAACTCTTCCCCTCTACCCTTAAGGATGCAGCATTACGCTGGTTCATGGGCTTACCTGGGAATAGTATCACCACTTGGGCCCAGATGCAGCAAGCTTTCAATACCAAATACCGGGACTACTGTAGGTCCAAGGAAACCAAGGGAGAAATCTTTCAGATGACCATGGGGAATGATGAGTCTTTGGAAGATTACGAGGAAAGGTTCCAACTTAGCTATAAACGGGCCAGGTGCACACTTGACCCTGAATCTCTTAAGTTGGTCCTGCTCCGAGGAGTCCCAGAAGACCTCTTAGATACCCTTCACATGCTAGCTGGAGGAGATATTTACCAACTGCCTTATGAGGACATAAAGATTGTGTTTAGAAACCACTCTAGGGCAGCCCGGAAAAGAGGTAGAGGAAACCCCCTCTCAGCTAGTATTCCTTTCTCCAAACATGAGTTTGCAAATCAATTAGAGGATCTCAAGAGTGAGGTGAGACAGACCATCGCCATGCAACTTTATACATTCCGAATCCTGCATAAGAAAGAGGAAGTTGAGAGGGCTTTGGCTATTTTTTGCCCTAGGTGTACAAGGAAACACCCTAAGAATGAGTGCCCATTACATTCGGTTGAGGTATGTTTTGTCTGTGAGGAGGACCACCCCACAAACCAATGTCCAACCTTACCTGGGCTTAAAGCCATGTATCAAGGGACAGAAGCGCCCACTGAACCTCTCTATTTCCTCAACCAAAGAAGGCCACTTGGACCTAGACCTTACCAACAGGGGATGCAAGGGACACCCCAAACCTATTACAGCCCCAACCAATCTGCTCCTATGCCTTCCTGGGGACCCCCTGTTCATCCTTCCTGGTCTATACCTCCTCCATGGTCTTACCCACCTCAGTACCATACTCAGCCCACTACTACTTCGTTTCACTCACATGCCCAGCCACCACCTCAGTGGAATGCACCTCAACCGGGGTGGAGGCCCCAGTACAATACTCCTCCTGCCATTTTGCCTCCACCACCGGCTCAACCACAACCATTACCTCCTGCTCCTCCAAGGCAACCCCAAATGCCTACTCAACCGAACCCGAACCCCAACAACAGACAGGCCCAGTAGGTATATACTGGGGAAACATCATGCCCTAACTATGCTGTGGAGATCCAGGAGATCAATCTGCGATCTGGAAAGACTCTCCCAGATCGCCAACCTCCTCCCCCAAAGGACGAGGAAGATAAACAGGAAGGTGAACCAAAGGCCATTCCACCCTTTCCTGAGAGACTAACAGCCACCACACAACCCAACCCAGAGGAGGATGAGCTTCTGGGGGAACTCAAACAGTTGTGTGTGAGAATACCACTTCTCCAAGCCATCAAAGATGTACCGATATACAACAAACTGGTTAAGGAAAAGTGTTTCAGACACCCAGGCAGGCGAAAAAGAGATGCTTCAACCATCAATGTCATAGGACAACTGTCTGATCTTATGTTGGGGCAGACCATCTGCCCAAAGTATCTGGATCCTGGGAGTCCTGTAGTGGATGTACACATCAACGGCACCATCATGCCTCACACATTGATTGATCTGGGGGTTGCCATTAATGTGATGACCAGAGATACCATGCTCAAACTCAACCTTCAGGGTTCCTTGAGAAAGACCTCGACAGTCCTACAATTAGCAGATCGCTCCACCGTGACTCCCGAAGGGATTGTAGAGGTTGTCTTGGTCTCTGTTGACTCTTGGGAGTACCCTGCAGACTTCTTGGTTCTGCAACCAAAGGCAAAGCTTACTGGATACCCTCTCATTTTGGGAAGGCCTTGGTTAGCCACTGCAGATGCTTACATAAGCTGCCGTGCAGAGAACATGACCATCAAAAATGGTCCTATGTCCAAGCAGCTAGTCCTGTACCCTCCTGCCCAACCCTTATTAGAGCATGACTTACCACTTTGGTTGGAGGAAGGAGAAGAGGATGAGGTGTACTCAGCACCTTTGTGCACCCTAGACACCACCAGGGGAGGCCTCCCAACTGAGGATGATTTGATTGAGACCTTGATCCAGACTCCACCTCCCAGTGCATTGTCCTTAGAGGAATTGGTGGAGGATGCCCAAGCCAGCACCTTAGTGGACCTTTGTGTGACCGACCCTGTCACTCCCAGAGTCAAAAATGTGGAGTTCGGTCCTGAGAGAACGTTAAAGATCAGCTCCTCCCTATCTCCTTCCCAGGAAAAGGAGCTGTGTAGTCTGTTGGCCAGTCATCTAGATGCTTTTGCTTGGAGCTATAAGGAGATGAAAGGAGTCCATCCTTCGGTCTGTACCCATCACATCTACATCAAAGAAGACTATAAATCGGTTAGGCAACCCCAAAGGAGAATGAATCCAGCCCTTAAGGACATCGTCAAGGAGGAATTACAAAAACTGTTGGATGCCGGATTCATTTACCCCATCTCGGATAGCGAATGGGTGTCCCCTTTGGTGTTGGTTCCCAAGAAAAACGGGAAGTGGAGAATCTGTGTGGACTATCGAGAACTGAACAAGGCCACCAAGAAAGACCATTTTCCTCTACCTTTCATAGATCAAGTGTTGGATGGACTGGCAGGAAAGAAGTTTTTCTCTTTCCTGGATGGGTTTAGCGGGTATAACCAGATCCAAATCAGCCCGGAAGACCAAGATAAGACCACCTTCACTTGTCCTTGGGGTACCTTTGCTTACCGAGTTCTTCCCTTTGGACTATGCAATGCTCCTGCCACCTTCCAGAGAGCCGTCTTGAGCATCTTTTCTGAGCTGGTCCACGATTCGGTGGAAATCTATATGGATGACTTCACTCCTTATGGGTCCAACTTCCAGGAAGCATTGTCCAATCTGGGAAAAGTCCTAACCAAGTGCATTGAGATGAACCTGTCCCTTAGTCCTGAAAAGTGTGAATTCTTGATGACTGAATGGACCGTGCTAGGCCATACCATTTCTTGCCAAGGGTTACAGGTGGATCCTAACAAAATTGCTCTCATCAAGAAGGTTCCACCCCCTCAGAAGGTAAGATATGTTTGAAGTTTCTTAGGATTAGCAGGGTATTATAGGAGATTCATTAACGACTTCAGCAAGCTAGCCTCGCCATTGTTTAGCCTCTTGGCAAAGGATGTTGAGTTTAAATGAACTGACGATTGTCAGAAGGCTCTGAATGAATTAAAGGGCAAGTTGGTGTCTGCCCCAATCTTGAGAGGTCCAAACTGGGCCCTACATTTCCACATCCACATTGATGCCTCGAACAAAGCCATAGGGGCAGCCTTAGGACAAGTTGAACAAAAACTTCCATATGCCATCTACTTTGTCAGCAAAAACTTATCCAAGCCAGAACTTAATTACACTATAACCGAGAAAGAGTTCTTGGCCGTGGTCCATGCACTGAACAAATTCCGACATTATATCACTGGATATCAAACATTTGTACATACTGATCATGCTGCAATTAGATATTTCATGAATAAACCAGATGTGAATGCTCGTATTATTAGATGGTTACTTTTGTTGCAGTAGTTTGATTTGACTATCGTTGACAAACCAGGTAAAGAAAATGTTGTTGCTGACTTTTTGTCTAGATTGGATTTACCTGCAGGAGAGGATGGAACAGTGGATGACCAGATGCCAGATGAACATCTATTTGCTATCTCAATACTCTCTCCATGGTTTGCTGATATAGCAAACTACCTTGTCTCAGCACAGTTTCCTCCGCACCTATCCTCGAGAGAGAAGAGCAGGATCATACGGAAGAGTGCCTCATTTACTTGGATTGGGGGCAACCTGTTCAAGCTTGGCCCTGATCAGATCTTAAGGCGTTGTGTAATGGAGGAGGAAGTCTTTGATATCCTCCTAACCTTTCATGACGGGCCTTGTGGAGGACATTTTGCAGCCAAAAGGACTGCCTTCAAAATCCTGCAGGCAAGCTACTATTGGCCCACGCTTCATCAAGATGTCAGAAGATATATCAGCCAATGTGACCGATGCCAAAGGATGGGGAAACCGACTCCAAGGGATGAAATGCCTCTCCAACCTCAAGTGACTCTTGAGCCATTTGAGAAGTGGGGTATGGATTTTGTGGGTCCGATCAATCCTACTTCGAGGCAAAGGTCTTACATCATTGTGTGCACAGACTACCTGACAAAGTGGGCAGAAACCAAGGCAATTGTTGGACACCTAATCCTAATGGGTTAGCGTGGAATTTGAATGGACAAAGCAGTCCAAGAGACCTTGGGATCTGAATCCCAAGAGTCACAACATTGTATTATAAATGTACATCTCCTGTTGATAAAAAATGTACTGCATGATTTATCCTTCCTATCTGTCTTGCTGTCCATGTGAGTTTAACATGGTATCAGAGCCTCTTGTTTTTCTGTGGCTTGTTATGTGCATGTCAGTCCTGCACCTCTGCCCATTACCTATAAAGCTCCATTAATTCATTGTTTGCCAGAAATCTGCTGGCTCTGGCTATTTTAAGCCTATCTGTCTGACCCTTGAAATCATACCTGGGCTCTCTCTCTTCTGCATTACTTGCGCCCTCTGTCCTTGAAATTATGCCTGCGCTCTTTACTGTTTATAGACGTTCACCTGAACGTTGTCATAACCTGAGCACTGTCATAACCTGAGCGCTGTGCTATCCATAGGGATCTTGATGCTCCACTCAAATTTGCTGTCTGACAAAATCAATTATATTTGTTCTGCTTTATTCGTTTTCTGCAGTGCACTGAGCGTTATTTGCATTTGAATAATTTGGAATTTGAATAATCTGGAAGTGTGCATTGAACGAGAAGGAGATTGAATTCCAGCGCCTTCTATCATGGAGATTGTGGACTTCGAAGGTGAGTGGCCTTTGGATTTTCGTTTCTGAAACCCAAGCCTAATAAACCGGAGGCATTTTTACTGTCCATTTCATGGAGTCTAAGAGATTTAAGGTTGCGGAAAAAGTTCCTTTCATTTTTCTAGCTTAATTTCCACTCTCAGCCCTGAAACTGAGCAATTCATTGCTTGAAGGAGACCGTTGGTTGTCTGAGCGACATTCTGAGTCAATGGGTATTGCCTGGACCGATTTTACCTTGCCTAAGGCAAATACCGTCGTTGCCTGAGTCTATTTGTCTCACCTGTGCGTCGTACGTCCAAGCTCCATGGCATATAAGGCGTTCCCCTTTTCAGGATGATGATTTTGAGGTGGTAGGGGAAAAGGAATGCACAGTTAGTGAACCTTTTATTGGTAGTCACAATGGTATTCAAAACCAACATGGAACATCATTATTGAACTACGGTATGGCAGAAAGTGGTATAAATGAGAATGGGACTTAGATGAAAATCACTTCGGAGCATTTTCATCATTCAGGCATTCCAATATTTACGAAGACTGGATGAAAATTGCTTCTGGTTTCAGTGCCAATGGGAAAATTGAATGTTGAATGCTAGCATGAAGTTAAAATTTGAGATGAAAAATGATGGCTGCGTGGAGGTTCACTGGGATTGTAAAGCTTGTGCTTTATGCGAATGCACTGGACATGTAAACGGATCTAAAATTATTTTGTGGAGCGGAGGTTTTATTTAGCGGATGAAATTATTTTGTGGAACGAAAGTTTATTTGGTGGACCCAAATCTTTGTCATATTAATATCGGAACATTACTCCAGAGGGTTGCAATTTCCCTTGGTTAATCAATATCAGCAGAGGCCGAGTTCCATAGTCAGTGAAAAAGGCGGAAGTTGTCTTACTGGAATACCAATGTCAACATGTTTCATTGGAGAATCTGTGTCGCAAAAAGCAATAGTGGGAATATTACCAAGGGCTGCTTCTCTTATAGGCTGATGGTCAGTCCTTGGATCAGTAAGAATCAGAAGACGAGGCTCAGAAAATGATGTCTGAAGCTGATTTGTAAATGTTCCAGGTGTATGCCTGCCAGCAATTGCATGAGCTCCAGTAAATTGGGCAAATTTCAGAACTGCTCAATGACCATATGGCCTTGCAGATTGTACAATTATATCCTGAGGGTTCTCTATTGCTACAATTACTCTTGCAGCAAGCTGCAGCTTTTCCCAAGTCTTACCCAAGTTGATGATAAATATACCGTCTGAGCGTCTCTTGTAAACGTAACGCTCCATCTGAAAATCGTACACCAGTGCGAAAGCCGCTGTGCATCCGTCCATTTCAGTGAGCAGATCAGACTCATTTCTGTTCTCGAGGCACCTGGAGGATTCAATCTCCTTGTGGAGAGAATTGAAGGACAGAAAATACACTTGATCACAACTCGCACTGCATCTTGGAAATCTTCAGCCACGTCTTCTTCGAGGGACTTTTTGTACCGAATATGATATGCTTGCCTCACCATCAATAGTTCAGCCGCAGATCGAGCACTGGAAATTTCTAAAAGCGATATATTCTTTCCATTCCACTTCTTTATTGCATCATGAGATATGACCGCATCACGTTCAGCTGGATCTAGTACCCAAAGGAATACAGCTTTTTCAAAGTCACTTGAAAGCTCAGATTCCAATCGCTTCAAGAGATCATCTTCATACAGTGGAAAATAACTTTGACGGATTACTTTGTGTTGTGCTGCAGTTCTGTGTCCTAATATTTGTATGATTGACTTCTCATTTGTGCCCCACTCTTCAAAAGCCTTCCTCAGGCGTTCAGAGTCTTCAGATGGGGTCAGTATTGGAACTGGCACTGTAATTGTTGACATCTTCTCGACAAATCAGATACCTCGCACAATACCTTCAGCAATGCAGGTCGACCAACTTTACCAAAATGTAATTTAAACTGAAATCAAACTTCCTCATCTCATTGGATGTGTGGCTGTATATATATTGAAGACACTCCATATTTATTTCTCTGTCTTGGAGCTGAATACGTTGCATATATTACCACTGTGGTGTTTTCTCTGTAATGACGGAGCTTCTTTGATGTTATAACACTTATCTACAGCCACTGTTCTTCCTAACATTTGCTGGTATTTGCGGATTTTTTTTTCTTTTTGCATTCCTAAGCTTCGAGAAGGGATATAGAGGCAAGTTTTATAAAGTTTGAAGGAATCAGCTACAAAGTCTAGTCAGATGTGAAATTTCTACAGAATTTAAAGAACAGAATCTCTGAAGGACTGGTATTGGACAATGTATTTTTCAAACCGATATTCTTAATTTTTGAAATCTTCAATAGCTGGGGTTTGTCTAGACTTGCTATAGTCTCCACTAGGATTGTTGAGTGTTCATTTCTTTGTTGAGACAATGGCTAGATTTGATGATGTATTAGAGTTACTGAATACACTAATACACTTCACTATTGGTGGGAAGGTAAATGTTAGCAAAGACACTCTTTGTGACATTCAGACCTGCCTGCATGATGCACAAGAAAAGATTGATTTTTTGCAACTAGAATCTCAGTTCCAGCAAGATGAGCTTCAACAGATTTGTCATTCCAAATTGTTTTCTGCTCAAAACAATATGTTGTTCAAGGTTAAACCAGCAAGTGGTGAAATTAGTAAGATTGAGGTTGAATCAGATCCAGAATCCAATAAAGCAGCAAGTGTACATGCAGATGCAGAAACTCAATCTGCACTTCCCAAGCCCATCATGAGACCTTGGGAACAGCTTGTCCACAACAAGCACAGAACTGGTCTTGGATATGACAAGGACTTGTCTTTTCATATTCCAGACTATGCCAAGCCCATTCAGTTTCAGAGTGTTGGATTCATTTATGACAGTTCACTTGCTCCTCATGACAGTTCAGCTTCAGCTGTTCCAACTCTGCCCCTCTTCCACAGCAACAACAACAACCACAGATTGTAAAATGCCAACACTGTGACCGAGTTGGCCATATGAAAGATCACTGTTTTGATCTTCATCCATGTAAGCACTGTCATAAAACCAGCCATTCTTCACACAGATGCTTCAAAAACAAACGTCCTGCAAGAACAAAGATTCATCTTGGATGGATCGATTCTTGGCAATGGGCATCAACAGCCAAGAAGATATTCCAAACACATGTCAGAACGTTTTCTAGAGTATTGAACAGTCTTGCAGTTGAGTTTTCTCCATCTTCTCACCTTGTACCTGACAGGGGGGGAAATGATGGTCATCTACAAGCTTCAAAGTCACATCAAGCGAGCCTGAGCCACAACCTGCCTCACCAGTTTCAGAGTTGCAGTCAGAGACAAAGATGCCCGTGAACAGATTGAGAACACTTCCTCTAGCAGAAGACACCAGCTTCTTGCCAGTTTTGGAAGAGTTCCAGGAATTGCATTAAGCATTCCAGAGTTGTTGGTTATCCTTAAACCATCACAGGTTGAGACTTCCCTTTTCAGGTTGAAGTTTTACCTTTTATGCGAGGTGAGACCTCCCTTTTATGGTTGAAGGTTTCCCTCTTTAAAACAATAGGATCACTTCCTCTAGCTAAAAACTTCAGTTTCTTGCCAGTTTTGGAAGAGTTCCGGGAACTGCACTAAGCGTTCCAGTGTTGGTGGTCATCCTTAAACCACCGCCCTTTATACCAACATTTCATAGAGCACATTCAGCCTAGTGCTGCCATGCATTTTTGCACATTTTGTATTACAGCTCTTTTCTTGGACTCATACATAACCCTTCGGATTAAGGGGGGGAATGTTGGACACCTAATCCTAATGGGTTAGCGTGGAAGTTGAATGGACAAAGCAGTCCAAGAGACCTTAGGATCTGAATCCCAAGAGTCACAACATTGTATTATAAATGTACATCTCCTGTTGATAAAAAATGTACTGCATGATTTATCCTTCCTATCTGTCTTGCTGTCCATGTGAGTTTAACAGCAATCAAAGCAGCGACAGAAGAAAAGGTGGCCGAGTTCTTAAGAGAAAACATCTTCTACAAATTTGGCTACCCAAGAGAGCTAGTCACCGATCAAGGAAGCCAGTTCACCTCCAACTTAATTGAAGACCTACTCGCTCATCACAAAATCAAGCTTAGGACTTCCACCCCCTATCATCCTCAAGCAAATGGGCAAGTGGAAGTCACCAATAGAGCATTAGAAGGGATCTTGACCAAGGTGGTGAGCAGCAGCAGGAAAGATTGGGCAGATCGCCTGGTTGAGGCCACATGGGCTTACAACACCACTTGGAAGACCACAACCGGCTTCACACCTTATGAGCTGGTCTATGGGAAGAAAGCTTTGCTATCAATTGAGTTCGAATACAACACCTTGAGGATGGCAGCTCAACTGGACCTGGATCTCAGCCATGCCCAACAAGAAAGGTTATTGCAGCTGAATGGATTGGACGAGCACCGAATGCAGGCCCTTCTCCACTCAGAAGTGGTTCAACTTCAGAGGAAGGTGTGGCATGACCAACACCTCAATAACAAGCAATTTCAGCCAGGAGATTGGGCGCTGTTGTATGATTCCAGGCATAAGGATTTCAAGGGGAAGCTGAGAACCAGATGGTTGGGACCATATGCAGTGGAAAAATGTAATGACAATGGATCTTTTCTTATTCAGACCATTGATGAGGAGGCCATCCCTATGCTTGTCAATGGGCATCGACTAAAGATCTACAGGAAACCTCTCTCAAGACAGGAATTCATCAAAACTGTGGAAAAATCAGTGCTGGTCATAGATCAGGGTTCTGCCTCTGTTTTGGGCATACCTTGAAGATTTTAAAAAAAAATAATAATAATAATAAAGATCCTTGGGTGAAAACCTTTCTGAGGCTCCCAAGGCAGATGGTAGGGGTGAAAACCTCATTGAGGCGTCCCTACTATCTTTCTGAAAATGTTTGAAAAAAGACCCTTGAGTGAAAACTTCTTTGAGGCGCTCAAGGCAGATGGTAAGGGTGAAAACCTCATGGAGGCGCCCCTACTGTCTTTCAAAAAAAAAAAAAAAAAACAAAAAAACAGGGAAAGTAAGTTCAAAATGTGGCAATGCATGCAGGTTGCAGGTATTCTATGAAGGAAAAGAGGCCCCTCAACTCAAAGACAAGGGTCCTTACTATGCTACCAGGTGACCTCACCAGCACCCCCTCCGGAAACACTCATCTTCTCCAAGGTCTGGGCACGATTTGATCACAATTTAGCCTTCTACAGGAAGCTACAGGACTTTCTACAGGAAGTTCTGTATTTCTACAGGAAACTTCCTGTAGAAGTTTTGGACAGCCCAGAACCAATTGTGTGGGGAGATCTAATGCCCGAGGTCTGACACGGAGGCATGCAAGCTAATATTTTCTCCATCACGCACTGTTGTCACCTCCTTCTACCACCCCAGTTGCCATGCAATGGAAATACCTGCACAGTCAAAACAGCACATTGAATTATCAGAGGAAGCGCTTCTCAAATAAAAAAGTTGCAGAGACACCATGCACTACTTATCAAAGCCATCTAAGGGTCCTATGATCGTGACTGTGATGCCACCGTCTCCACTATATCAGCATGCACTCGAGGAGGAAAAACTGCTACAGAACATCCTACAGGAATCCCGTAGCAGTTCATCCAGCTAGAGTGTACACCATCGAATCACCTGCAACACATAGAGCGGGCACATGCACCACCCGCAGCCGAGTCACAAGCTTCGTCATCAGCGGCAGTCTGCAAGGAAGGACCCCCGGGCCTGTGCAAATAGCAACAGCAAGCAAATCCAATCACCCTCGTCCCGAAACCTGGAAACAACGTCGCGACCGCACAGGTAAGTGCCTCGCCTTTTTTTCGTCAAATTACATGAATACTACTCTAGAATGTTTGCAAGTATGGAAATGAATGGGTTGAGCAGTCGGGTAGCCATTCCACTGGCCACCACGACCAGTCAGATGGTCTAGTCAGATTTGGGAATTGGTAGTCGTGGCAAGCAAAACGGGTAATGGACACGTGAGAAGCGTCCAGTCAGGGAGAAGCGGCGATTTAACGGAAATGGCGGCGGCAGATCTGCGGGGAATGATGCAGCAGTCAGGGAGATTTGTAGTGAAATGAGTAGGTGACGTCGTCCAATGGTCCGGCAGGGACAGCTCACCCCCGCGCCACGAGTTCGGCCGGGATTCAAATCCACCGCCTAGATCGTCACTCCACTCATTTATCACCAGCCGTTTTGCAGTCGAGTAGCGTCTGAATTTCTCTGAAGCTCGTTACTCCAAGTCCTCGGCTCGTTCAGACGTCTGGTGGTGGCACAGAAGGAGCAAAACCACTGACATGCTCTCCGAAACCTGTGCGCGACTTCTACAGGAAGATGCACTACAGGAAGCTCGCCGCTACGAAGGAAAATTGACCCATTCACGTCAAAGGTGGCGAATTGAAAAAGGTAAGCCTGAACCTGTTCCTCCCATGCAATTGGTTTAAAGGGTGGCGAAGTCGACGTCCTCAAAAATGTAAAGCTACAGTCTTCCTTTTGCATGAAAAATTGTCGTCGAAGTATATGCGGGGTTTTCTACAGGATGTGGTGTGTAATCGAGCCCCTGTCAAGGCTCATCTGTAGCTAGCCCAGAATTCGAATTGTGTGCGTGACAGAGGCGTAGTTCTACGCTCTGTCCCAAAGAAATTCGAAAGACCATCTTTTTATACGCACCCACCACCTCCGGCTAACATAGCAGGCTTTCACCATGCCGGGTGGATTCATCAGAAAAGAACCGACAGACTCAAAGAAACTATGGGAGAACCCGGAGGTGGTAGAATTGTTCACTCGGGCGTGATGGATGTCGTTCTGCGACAAACTTCAAGGCTATGATGATGAGGTGGCAGAGGAGTTCCTGCGAGCATTGAAACCAAAATCAAAAACGTTGGCCATTGTTAATTTCAGGGGTTTGAATCTCAGACTCACCCCACAGTTCATCAGCAGAGTCACTGACCTCCCAATGGGGGTACCATGGGACAAGGAGGAGAGGAAATTAGGCCAAAAGGCTAAAAAGGAGTTCTTCCCACCAGAGGAGCAATTCTCAGAGGATAAGAACGGGGTTTGCAGAGCTAGCTTACAGCCACTTTGGAGTGAGGTCAGCCTCCAAATTATAAAATACATCACATGCGAAGGACGGTTCAGCATTGTATATGGGTACCATTTCCGGCTACTCATAGAATTGAGACACCAAATGGACCTGCCTTCAGAAAACAAGCTAAGTATTCCTTATTTCCTCCTGCAGTCTATGACTGAATGTGCCACCAAGTTAAAAGAGGGCACGCCAGACCAGGTAGCCCATCATGGGCTCATTAAGCTCCTCGTGGAGGATGCACTCCACACCTACACAGTCCCGCTCTCGTGGGAAGCCTTCTGAAATTTGACCAAGGATGGCGATATCAAGATGTTGACCGAGGAGCTCACCACCTCCAACAGCGAGGAGAAGGAGCCAGTACAAACAGAGAAGAAGGAGAAAGGCCAAGAACCCGCGGCCAAGGCATCGAAGAAAGAACAAAAGGGGAGGCAAGAGAAACCCCAGGTTGCCGAAAAGGAGGGTGACAAATCCACATTGACACCCAGAGAGAAAAGGCTACAGAGTAGGATGGAAAGAACTGAACCCGTCCACGTCAGTAAAGGCACCTCAAAAGCAGCCTCAACCAAGTCAAAAGGCAAAGCGCCCTTAGTCAAACAAGCTAAAACGGTTCCACCTGTTTCTACAGGAAAACCCAAAACGGCTTCTACAGGAAGCCAGAAATCAGCTGATATAGGGCCTTCTACAGGAAGCCCTGAGAAAGGAAAACCAAAGGAAAAGAGAGCCGAAATTCTTGCAAGGGAGGCAGCAGCCGTGCTGGCCGCCCTTAGTACACCTCCTAAGCCGAAGGAAAAACGAAAGAGGGAGATCCCTCTGTACTTCAAAGCCAGGAGAAGTGTGAGGATCAAAACACGCAGGCCACAACCTCCATCCAGCAGCCCAATTACTATAGAAGATACTCCTACCTCGCCAAGGGAGAGGTCCCCATCAAAAATATCAGTCACTTATGAGTGGGGGAGCCCGAAGACAACTACTTGGAAGGAAAGAATGGACAGGTTGGCTTCGAAAGACCGGCTGCAGGATGCTGAGGCCACTCTACAGGAAACCTTGGCCCGGCTTAAGGAGACAGAGAGGATGGAGGGAGAGGCACCCTCATCACCACTTAGGGAAGACGAAGTAGAGCCACCAAGGGAAGAAGAGAAAGAGCATATTCCGGAACCGAGTCCCCATCCAAGCTTGAGCTCGTACTATAACTTTTTAGAGGCTGGGAAAATTATCCCACAAAAATTCACAGTGCCGCTTTTCTTTGCATTGGAGGAAGAGAGGGTGAGAACCCACACGTGGATGAAAATAGCCAAATCAAAAAGTGTGGCAGATATAGGCCCCTTGGAGGAACAACTCAAGGAGAAAAGAAAGGAATTAGCTATGGCTAAACACATGGCAAACTGCCAGCGGGTATTCCTGCAGGAAGAAAACGAGAAACTTAGACTGCAGCTACAAGAACTGAAGAAGGAAAAGGGCACATCCTCAGGGGACACTACAGCAGAACATCAAGGCAGAGAAGGACTGCAAGTTGGTCTTGGGGAGCCAACCTCGCATCTACAGGAAGGGGAACTCCAAGCACAAATCGAGATACAAGCTCTCAAACAACAGTTGCAGCAAAAAGAGGCGCAACTGGCTTGCATGGCCAGTTGGGCCATGGATGCTCTCCAATGCAGACAGTCGGCCAAGTCCTATGGCCTGTACCTACGAGACCAGTGGCTGCAATTTCAGATAAATGCATTGGCACAGAGGGGTATCTCCCAACTCCAAGATCCCCAGCAGTTCACAGCATTATGTAATAGCAGCTCATCAGAGGATAAGGCCAAACTCTCGGAGTTCTATCTCCATAATTTGGCCCTTCCTAATGTGACTACATGGGATCCCAACACAGTTGTAGGCGATATGCAATTGATGGCATTTGCCTCATGGTTGAACAATGAAGAAAAGAGGGCAGCAGAAGTCAAGGAGGTCATGGACCGAGAATTAAATGAGCCACTGCTAATCAGAGCAGAACCAGGGGATCCCACTGCGTTGATATCGGCCCACCAACACTTAGCCACCAACCCTCAAACTTTATTGAAATACATGGATCAGCAGGCACAGGCCATAGCACATTTCGAGGATATGGAGCGACTATTAGGGGACATCTGTGTTCATGCTTGCACCCGCCGATGG
Source organism: Pinus tabuliformis (assembly GCA_031772625.1). Lineage (NCBI taxonomy): Eukaryota > Viridiplantae > Streptophyta > Pinopsida > Pinales > Pinaceae > Pinus > Pinus tabuliformis. The sequence continues at coordinate 1,013,777,564 of CM062804.1, forward strand.
AACACATTGTCCCACAGCCTTAAAATCAGAGAATATCATACTCCAACTCGAATGAGGGAAGCTCTAGCACGGGTGCCCCTCTACAAGAAGGCCATACAGAACCTCCAAGCCAACTGGATTGGCCTCAAGCTAAGCCCACCTCTGCTGTTAGGATTGATGGAAGGCAACAAAGAAAAAGAAGAGCACAAGCAGTGGGAAGAGGTGGAAAGGAAGGCTGGGTTCCATGCCAGTGAGGAGGAGACCACTTCAGAGGCCTGGGATGTGAGAGTGGCGGTGAAAGCAATGAAGGACGAGGAGCTGGATTAGTTGTTCAGGGATGAGCAATCATTTTAGCTAGGGGGTGATGATGAGCCCCAAATTTGGTAACATTTTGGGCTCATTTGGCCTAACTACCTTTGCTCAATCCTTCATTTTTCATAACTTATGCATCATTTTTTAGTATGTTTATGTCATTTGTACGAATAAGGGCAGTCACTATTCCTAGGTGGCTAACACGTGTTCATTTCAGGTTTTTTGACACATGATTGGAACAAAACTGAGCAGATAAGGACAGGAGACAGCCAAGATGGGGTTGAGGATTCGTAGGAGGGTTGTCCACAGCATTAAATGACCTTCCTCGGGATCTTCACCCCCAACTCCGAGCTCCAGCAGCCACCACAACCGGATTTAAAGACAGCCAAACGGATTTTGAGGAAGCAGCAGTTCACTCCTAGTTTGGTCAGCCAAGCCCCACTGATTTAGGAGGCCATCTTGGGGCCTCGAGATGTATAAATGATAGGGCTTTAGCCTTCGAAAAGGACTTTTGAAACATTGTTGCACATCCTGCACTACGAGTTGTTAGCTTAGTTTTTCTCTTTTGTAGCCATTATTGGCATACTATGTGACTTATGATTATTATTTTTTAATGGAACGCAGTCGGATTTGATCTCAGTTCTGAGCTTTTAAAGGAGCCATAGCTCTCGGGGTTGGGCCCAACCTGAGAGCCTAAGGCCTCCTTCTTCTGTATTGTTATCTTTTCTTTCAACATTATGTTTTTTTTTCCTTTACATGCATTCAAACACAGTTTGCTGAGTTAGATTTCTTGGTGTGGTTAAGTAGGTTATTGTTATAAGACAGAGTTGCTTTAGCTGTTTAGAATAGAGTGAAGAGATTGGGATTGATAAAAGGTCTAGAAAAGGGTTGCCTGCACACTCATTTTCACCTCTTCCTAGGGGCTGGAATTGCAGACAGCGCTACCCACCAAAAACATTGGTTCACGAGTACATGCAATTTGTGGTGCAATATTTTTGCTTGTAGAAGTTTTCCATGCGTTCAGACCTCTTGGAATATCTCCTTGCTTCAGTACTATACATGGTTTTCCTTAAGAATAACGTTGGTGTTCATTGGTTCCATTAAACAGTTAAGAATGTTTTGATTATATGCAGGACGTAGAAGATTTGATTCAGTTTGCACTGTGCAGTGCTACTCCCTCACTCTCTCATCCTTCTAAGCCTTGCCTAGGCTAACTACTCATCTCCCAACTAGACCTCGTGTCTTTTAGCTACTCTACTACCCACGTTATCCCACCTTTTCGGCCTTCCATTCCCTCTACCCTCCTTTAGACAAGCCAGCTTAGTACACCCCCTCATCATCTCATCTCTCTATCCCTAAGTCATTAAAAACCCCTCTCCTACCTCGCTATCCACCCATGCAGCCTCTTCCACTCACCCATCACCCAAAAATCCGATTGTAGAACATCCTGTAGGAATTACTGAACATCCTGCAGAAGTTCTGAAACATCCTGTAGAACCCCTGCAGACTTCCTGTAGAAGCTCATAAACACAGTTTCTTGGGAGCCAAACTTTGTGAGACTCTCTGGAAGGGTGTTAGGGACCCCTTAGACCCTCTCTGAACTTTCCCAACCTTTTTCAAACCTTCCGCCTCCTTGATCCACCTCTGCACAGTAAAAATCTAGTTAAAAGCACATGCATGATAATTCTAATAATTGGAACAAAAATACAAAAAGTGTTTTCTTCAGGTAGAGGTAGTCTAAACACCTGCATTTCACCTTCATAGAAGTAATGGCATCGCTTTCAGTAGTTTGCATCCCCATCTCTGCATCAGTAAGACTAGCTGGTAGAATTAGGGTTTGCTAGGGTTTGCGTTTCTTGTTGGCTTTCAGTTCCTTTTTGCAAATAAATTAGCTTCTTTTGATATTAGCTTTTGCCCATCAGTTCAAAAGCTTCTTCTAAGAGCTCATAGAAGTTGGCTTGAGCCCCTAGCGGACTTGTGCCAGCTGACCAAGTGACAGCTACGACAAGAGCTAGTACTTGTGCATACAGCACCGTCGCTTCCAAGTTTGTTACGAACTACCGGGTTGATAAAACTAAAGAAGGAAGCTCCAGGAGTTGTAGCATTGTTGCTACAATACTGGAGCCCACCAACACTTACCCATCCTGACCACCAACCTGCCCGATCATTTCCAGCCATCGATACGCTTCGGATGATCCAATGGTTGATGATCATTTCGCACCAACCAATGTCACCGAACATTAGCATGCGATGAGGGCGGTATTCAAACTAACCCCACCGCCACGTGTAGCTCTCTGTATGGGATCACTTCAAAATCGGAAAAACCTTTTTCCACCTGCGAGGCTCCCAATCACCGGAAAACCATCCCCAACCATGTATTCCGATCCTAGACGGAAAACTCATGGTATTGCGGTCACCGAGAGTTCTTTCTGATGTGTCTTTTCTTCCAGAACTAAGGAAAGATGAAACTCCCCACAAACTGCCAATCATTGCAGAACCAGAGTCATCCGACTAGCTACCACTTTGATTGTCTGAATCACCTGGATTCTGTATCCAAAGCTCTACTTCAAAACACGATTATATCTTCATTTTCCTGGTCATGACAAATCGCTTTTAGCCTACTCGGAGGCAGCTCTTGCCAGTTCAACACAATCCTGTTCTGTGTGCTGATCACCCCTTGATTGGCTAGAAGATCTTCCATTTTATTCACCGACCTTCGAACATGTTTGAAGCTGACTATATGAAGGCTCTGGATGTGATGTTGAATCCATTGAAAGCTCTGGATCAGCCTCCAGTTCTTTGAGACTTTTTCTGGCTTTATTCCCCAGCTGATCCTCTTGACCGAGTTGATGATTAGCTCATAATCAGCCTCAACTATCACATTTTTTCGGTTTTCCTATTTTAGATCTAAACATTGCTCCATATCCATCAATTTCACCATGTTATTGGTGACTTTTCCTAAATGATAGTGGAAGATAAAAAGGACACTTCCATTCTCATCCCTTAACACACCTCCATAACCAGTGGTGCCCAAGTTACCTTTTGAAGCCCCATCAATGTTGAATTTTAAAAAGCCCTTAGGGGGAGGATGCCAGAAATCTTGCTCAGACACCATGGATATTAATTTCCTTTCGAGTCCCTGAGGAGTAAGATCCTGCATACCCAAATCACAGAGAATTCTCAAATCACCTGCAGAAGGAGGGTTCTTAGGAAGATTTCGCACAATAGTACTGACCATTTCCTTGAGTTGTTTTAAGATGAGCTTAAAAATGTATTGGGATCGCCTCTTTTCATTCTTGAAGATTCTGTTGTTCCTTTTTTCCAGACATTCCAGATAATGAAGCTTGGAAATATGGTCCATGCTAAGCCAAGAACTTCATTATCTGAAAAGTTTCTTCTCAAATTGTTTAGGGTTTTGATGATATTCCTTTTGTCTTTATCAGTCTGTTGGAAAATGGTGGCAAAAGAATCCCACAAATTGGAGGTGAAAATGCAATTTTTGAGAAGGTGCTCCATAGTTTCCTCTTGAGCTTCACAGAGCTGACATCTGGAAGGCCCCAGCATACCCCTCTTCCTAATGTTATCCCAGGTTAGAATTTTCTTATGTTGAACCAGCCACATGAATAGTTTGATTTTCATCCGGCCTTGTTGTCTCCAAAGGTCAAGCCAAATCTTATCCGGAGCTTGTGAGTTAAGGTCGAGGAGAATGAGTTTAGATTCCTTGAGATTAAAAGCACCCTCATTCTTATAGCCTCATCTTAGCTGATCTTGCCCCTCTGACTTCAAAATCCTCCTTTGTTATAACATTTTTTTTTGAGTCTCTGCTTTAGCTTTCAAGGGATTGTCATCCCTAAAATCAAAGTATTCTCCATTTTCCATTACTGTTGGTTTGATCCCAAAAGTATTTTGCTTTAGATAACCCTTTGGTATCTGTTTCTTCCTTGAAATCCCTCAAGTCTTCTTTTAACAATATAGGTTCTTGTTGCCATCTATCCTCCTAGAATAGGGCTAGGTTTCCATATCTGATTTCCTAGAAGTTTGTTTCCTTGGACTAAGCCCCTATTATCCGAGGCCTTATTCCAAATGTGTGAGCCCTTTCTATGTCCTTACATTCTTATTAGATGATTGTTTTGCTAAGTGCTAGCATATTTCTCTTTCCAAATCATTGCCCACTGAGCCTCTGGGTCTTTAACCCAACGCCACCATAATTTAGCTCCTAAAACCTTGCTTATAGTCTCAGGATCATCCAATCCAAGCCCACCGAAGATTTTAGTTTTGCAGATTTTTTCCCATGCTACCAAGGCCCATTTCTTTCATTCTTCCCCCTTTCCCCAAAGAAAGTTTCTTTGAATGGTTCTATGTTGCTGTAGGACTCCTTTTGGTGCTGGAAGAGTAGATATCATGAAGATTGGGATTGATTGTAGGACATCCTTAGTTAGCACTAACCTACCAGCCAAATTAAAATATCTAATAGTCCATTTCCTGATTTTATCTTGCAATTTGTTAATCACTGGCTCCCAGATGCTCTTGTGAAAAGGGTTGGCTATTAGAGGAACTCCCAAATATTTCGAAGGGAGGGACTCCCTTTGAAAACCCAAAATTCTGGAAATATTTCTTTGAATAGCAATGTGAGTATTAAAGAAAAAAAATCTTAGATTTGGAGAGATTAACTTCCATACCTGAAGCCATAGCAAAGTCTCTCAGGATTCGCCTATAAGCTAGAACTTCTTTGACCGTGGGGATACCCTGCAGCATGGTATCATCAACAAATTGTTGATGAGTTAAGGCCTGGCCATCTTCAGAAAGTTGAATACCTTTGACTTTACCAACCACTTTAGCTTCCATGATCACTTGACCCAGCCATTCCATCATGAGTATGAATAGAAAGGGAGAGAGTGGATCTCCCTTCCTGAGGCGTCTTGAAGGAGTAAAAGTCTCCAACGGAGATCCATTAACAAGAATAGAAAAACTGGGAGAGGTAACAAGGGCCATTACCCATCTGATCTAGTTATGATCAAACCCAAAAGCTGTGAGAACTTTTTTGATATAGGTCTAATTCAATGTATCACAAGCTTTTGCTATATCCAATTGCATGATCATTCTAGCTTTCCTATTGATTTTCAGTGAGTGCACCACCTCATGAGCTTCAATAATGTTATCAAGGATTTGTCTACCTTCCACATATCCAGATTGTTCACCTGACACCAGGGTGGGAAGAAGAGGTTTGAGTCTATTGGCCACCACTTTGGATATTGTCTTGTAGACCACATTGCATAAGGCAATGGGTCTAAACCTATCAGGAGTTTGTGCCACATCCTATTTAGGGATCATGGATATAAAGGTGGTATTAAGTGCCTTAAATATGGTTTTGTCCCTCCTGGAGTCTTCCACTACATCCAGAATGTCCTTCTTCACTATGTTCCAGCAAGCTTTAAAGAAATCTATATTGAATCCATCCGGGCCTGGTTCCTTACCATTTTTCATTTCTTTTAGGACCTCACTGACCTCCTCTTATGGCGCTGGTCTATTGAGGCTGATATTGTCCTCTCTGGAAACCAGCTTAGGTATATGTCTTGATATAACTCTGATGGATTGATCTCTGTCTGAACAGGTTTCTTGTGCAATACTACAAAAGTGATGAGCCAGCACTGCTTCTATTTCTTCATGAGAGTTGAGTAGGTTACCTTATTCGTCCTTGATCGAAGAAATCCTATTGTGAGTTCTGTTCTCCATAGTGGATCTGAGGAAGAATTTAGTGTTACGTTCTCCTTCTTTTAGCCATTGGACTCTGGATTTTTGCCTCCAAAAAATTTCCTCTTGTTTACATAAGTTCTCCCATTCTTAATGATATTTAGTTTCCTGGTCATTTCTATCTTTATCAAAACCCTCCATGTAATGGTTTGGTTGAGTTCCTGCATTTTTCCCTCAACAATTTTTTTTGCTTCAAAAACATTGCCATATTCCTTCTTGTTCCACTCCTTGAGCCGGAGTTTGATATGTTTGAGTCTTTTTTGAAGAAGGAACATTCTTTTGCCCTGAATATTCAATCTTCTACCCACCAGATGGTAATGTTGTTGCTGAACTCTGGGTGGGAGAGCTAGATGTTTTCAAATCTGAAAGGTCTATTCCTGAGATTACCAATGCTATGAATTTCCAGCTGTACCGGCCAGTGATCCGAACCTCCAAAGGGGAGAACTCTTGCAACTATGTCCTTGTCCTTGATCATAAGATCTTCTAAGATTTTGAATCTATCTAATTTGGAGGCCACCTGAGACTCTCCTCTTTTATTGTTCCAAGTATAGGTACCATTGTTCATAACAATATCCACTAGCTTCATATTGTCTATGAAGGATTGAAATGCATAAGAGTCCTTGTTTAGAATTCCGGTACCCCCTTTTTTCTCCGACAGCAATTTGATCATGTTGAAATCACCCCCTAAGACTCAAGGGATTCTTGCATGTCTTTCCCTAAGATCCTGCAGGGAGTCTAGAAGCTTGAGTTTACCATCCAATCTTTGGGGGCCGTACACATTCGTAACCAGGTAAATTTCTTTATCTCCCACTGGTTGAATCACCACTGAAAGATAATTTGTAGATGCCTCTGCATCTATGATGTCAATTTTTTGGGGTTTCCAAAGCATGAGAATTCCTCCTACTGTATTCTCTGCTTTGACTTCCAAGAAGTGAACTTCATTATTAAAGATTTGTAAAGGAGTAACTGGATAGGTCTTTCATCTTACCTGAGTCTATCATTAGCTTTCCACACTCCATCAACAGTTCGTTCTACTTTTTCCTGCCTCTTTTCTTTCCTGGGATTCTGGGTGCTAATCCTGGTGTGGTTTTCATAGCTTTCACACCTTCGCTACCCTGTCTTTCATTTTTCCCTTGCTTTTTCAGCCCTTTGGTCTGAGTTTTCCTTAAGAAGAATTATTGATCTCTGTGGAACTCCTCTGGAGGTAACGAATCCACTCCCTCCCTGGTTCCTTGTTTCAAGAATCCTTCTAGATCTAGGTTCTCTTTCTCAAGAATCTCCTATAGTTCATGGTCCTCTATTTCCATCTCAATCTAGGTCATTTCTTGGTCCATCTCTAGTTCTGTGTCACTCATCATTTCTTCTTTCTGTTTATTACTGTTTTGGGTTTGCTCATCATTATCTTCATTCCCCTCTTCCACTAGAATGTTTCCCTTGACCTGATCTGCTTCCATTATCACCACCTCCTCTTCTAGGGCTTGAAACCTATTTTGACTGGCCTGTTGCTTTTTTAAATGAAGTAGCTTCGATCCCCTTTTGCTTCCTTTTCCTTTTTGGACCACCTTATGAAATCTTTCAGTATCTTTCATGGTGTTCGTTTTTCCCTTGTTTTCTATTTTATTAAGAGGGCAATCTCTGAATAGGTGCCCATGCTCATGGCATTTACGACATCTGAATGGGATGTGCTCATAATCCACTGTTTGCACCCATTCTTCATCAAACACTTCCAAGATTACCTCATCCGGCAGAGTTCCAGAAAGATCCATTTCCACACATATCCTTGCAAAGGATGTCCTTTTGGTAGCCTCAAAGGCTTTTACAAAATTCCCCAGCTTATTTCCTATGGCAGATAAGGATTCCATTTGTCAATAATCCAAAGGTAGAGAGTAGAGTCTAACCCAAACTAGTACCGAGGTAAAAATTTCTCGTTCTGGGACAAAATTCATAACCCATGGTGACATATACAGGCCTGATGTTGCGTAAAAGTAGGGCCCTCCTTCAAACACATTGTCCTTATCTTCAATATTTGCAAAGACAATAGTAAAGAAACCCTTTGACCCAAGATGTAGTTCTATGCTTCCTTTTGGTTTCCAATGGTATTTAATTCATGTTTTTAAATCTTTTTCAGTGGGCCATAAGCCCATGAATTTACAAATGATTGTGTATGTCTGCATGTGGTCCCTATGCACCTGCAGAGCAGGATCATTCAAAACTACTCTGGGCGTGATTGTAGTTTTGGGTTTGCATGGTCCCTTTTGTGCTTTGTCTCTTGTTCCCTGTTCCTTGTCCATTTCCTTGCTTTATTTAGTGTTATTATTCTCCCTTGATTTAGAGCCATCCTACTCCTCTTCCCTGTTTCTTTACCTTACATCTGAAGGGCCTCTATCATCTTCTATCAGTTTTAACCTCTGCTAGCCACTGCATGCTTGTAGGAGGGAGTGGAGCTCCCTCCTTTGCATCCTTCCATGGAGAAAAAACTCTGTAAGCCTGTAACCCTAGCTCAAAAAATTAACTTTCCATGCAAACAGTTCCCTTACTCATTGACAGATTCTTAACATTCAATAAAATTAATAATTGATTTTTATTTTATTTTTTATTTTAACCAAGTTAAAATGTTTAACATACATTAAATTACAACATCCATTTTTACTCTTGATCCACCAAGCCCCCAGAAGGATCAAATATTTTTTCACTCCATGCTAGTTTTCATATCACGATATTTGATCCCTCTAGGGGCTTAGTAGATCCAGAGTAAAGATGAATCTATGCTTGTTTAATTCCCCCCTTTAAATAGGCTACATTCCACTTGAATACCATTGGTCATTACCATGTGCCATTTTTATTTTTATTAATACTAATATTAGGGTTAATAATGTTTTTTTGCATGGTATTAATAATAATCTAGCCCTTGGTATTTGGACCATAGTATTTTGCCCATAGGTTTCACCTAAATATAATTCATTTTTTGAGTGTTCATGAATACAAGGTGACTTATGGAGTAAATATAAAAAATGTTTTATTTGTTTACCATACCTCTCGTTTATTTATATTTTTATTAATTTACCATACCTCTTTTACAAATATGGTATTTGGCCCATAAGATTCACTTAAATAAAACCTCTTTTTGGAGCCTTGATAAATAGAGAGGTTTATGGACTAAATATAAAAAGAGGTTTTATTTATTTACCATACCTCCACTTTATTTATATTTTTATTTGTTTACACCCTCGCATGTATAGAAGGTGACGTATGGAGTAAATATAAAAAATGTTTTATTTATTTACCATACCTCTCATTTATTTATTTTTTTATTAATTTACCATACCTCTTTTATAAATATGGTATTTGGCCCATAGGATTCACTTAAATAAAACCTATTCTTGAAAATTAGGGCAAATGGAAGGTTGTAACTCCTAATTTAAAGGGCTAAATAGACCTTTTTTACCCTCTCCCTTAAAATAAGGTGGGCTAACCTCCATACCTAATTTTTTTATAAAATAAATTTGAGGCAATTTGTAAAAATGTACTATGATACAAAATATTCACCCACTAAAAATTTAAAACCCCTTAATTTCGCCTAAGGGCGAAAATTCTCCCCTAAAATTTTCCATGATTATTATCATATATGGATCTTACAAGATTTTATAATTCAATGAAAGATTCACCATGACTTTACAAGATAATATAATCTAGTGAGAGATTTGCCATATATATATATATATATATATATATATATATATATATATATATATATATATATATATATACATTTATATTAGTGATAAAACCACCTCCCATTTTTCCTATGTATCATGGGGATTCGCCCATTTATTATACATATAAATTTAGGGTGGTTCTTAAAATTTTCTCTGTAACACACCATCAAATTTGTGGTATCGAATAGTGCAAAATTGACTGTCCAAAATCGGAATTATGAGAATTTGAGAATCTGGGGCTCAAGGAATCTTTTAGATCCCCCCTAGATTCCTCAAAGATTATGCTCCATGGGTGGACTAGAAATCTGCAACTCCAAAGGCGAATCTGACATCGCCATCGCGATCCCTACAGAAAACCATGAAAAACGACTATAAACTTGACTATATTCTGATAAAATGAATTTTTACCTCCCAGGGAATCTTAAAAATTCCTCAAAGCATTAGGGAATATTTTGTCTTGAAATCCATGCCAATAAAGATTCCACCTTGGTCACTACGTCAAGGTTCCCGCCTGGTCACAGTTCCACACAGTCTTGGTTCCGCCTCCACCGGTTGCTCTCATTCGGCGCTTCCTCCATTGTCTTAGGCGAATGAAGGAATCACGTTTAAATACCATGCATGGGCGGAGCTATCAAATTTGGACCTCGTGGCTCAACGGTGGCATGCTATGTTGGGCTGGTGGAGGTCACAAGATCGAAATCCCCGCCTTGCATAATTTTGGCATTTATTCCAATGGTTATGGAACTATTCACAATGTCATTTGGTTACATTTAAATATGGTTCTTTTGGTTAATTTTTGTTATAGCATGGGGCTGCCGCATGGTGGCAGGCTAGCCATGTGGTTGGCGCGGGCTTGATACCCTCCAGCCTCCCCAAATTAACATGGTACGTAGGTTGGGGGTGGTGGGGTTGGTGGCCCCCACCCCCCTTAATTTATATTTTTTTTGTTTTATTAACAACAAATTCCCATATTTTGAAATTCAAATTTTAGTCGTAGGAGTGCATTTAACGACCCCACAATTTCACCCAGAATCTGGCCCAGGTTGGCTAGAATCCGGTGGCTGGAAAAAGTCCAAATTGTGGCCTCCTCAGCCTGCCGAGTCATTAAAAAGTCAACCAAACTTTGATTGCTTCTAAATTTCTCATCCAGACTCGGATTGACGAACCATTCACAGCATTGCGATCAGGACGATAATATCTACGCTCTGGCCCTAGTTTGAGCATAATCCAAACACTTTGATTTTTTAGCTTTCCTGAGTTCTCTTTGTCCTTTGTGTGTGTCTCTAGAGCCACCTGGATCAATCCTTCCCACTGAGGAGCTTTTGGTCCTCCAAAAGCATGAAAAATAATATGTAACTTCTCTGTACCTAGTCTCCATCACAAGCATCTTGAAAGGTCTTGCATCCATCTCCTTCACCTTTGCTCTTCAGAGCCTTAAGCGATGAGCTGACACTTGCAACCTCTACAACCTGTAGTACATTGTTTTTGCAAATTACATGCTTGACTTTCATGACCAACTAATGACCCAAACATCCCACACTTGCCATGAGCTTATAACACATACTTGGTGGTCATGTTTATAACAAGATGGATGCAATACCACATCTACGAAAAACAAGACCAACATATCATTGTTGCTTCAACAAGTGATGGAAAACACATCATCACTGCAACACATGATTTACAAAGATAAGGCCAAACACTATTATTTTGACAAGTGATGGAAACAGAACATCACTTTTAGAGTGTAAAATGCGACTCAAAATACAACCAGACATCTTTGTTGCTGAACAAGTTATGGAAAACACATCATCACTTTTACATTTTAAAATGCAACAAATGATTTACAAAAGAACAACCATGAAATGAGAACATGTCTAGAAACCATTTTTCATTTATCAAGGTGAATGGGTCACCTCCTTGTGACAATTTTTCTTGTCAAACAACTGCTTTATCTAGTTCACGCACCGACGCTTTGTCTTTAAGGCATTGCTCTAGATGAAGCCTCCAACAAGTGGCTCTTTGATGGCCACTTCTATCGCAATGACTGCAGTACATCTTCTTCCTCCAGATTTTGTTAACCTATTTCTTTTCATGCTGTTGAGAGGGTCTTTCATGCCTCATCCTTTTGTGTGTTTCCATTCTTTTCCAACACTTAGAAAATGTATGGTTATGTAATCCACAAAAGGTGCACGTCTTTTGATGCCATGTTTTTCATTCATTATTAACAAAATGATCATAATCGAAATGAACATTCAAAGATCGAAAGTGGTTATACCTTCCCTTGTTGTCTTTGGTGTAAGTATGGAAATGAGAGCTTGCCTCAACTCTTTCCCTGCAATGGGCACTGTCATGGGATGATGGGGATGTGTTCCCATCATTCTCTTTCCCCGACGATTTTGACGATGTCTCAGAAGCATATGACACCTTTGAGAATTCTCCTTTGGTGTATCTCGAGCCTGCAAATTGAGGTCTTTGCACAACCTCTAATGGTTGAATTATGCATTGGTTATCAACACCAAGTTTTTCTTCCTCTTCGTGCCTCGTCCTTGTAAGGATCCTCATGTTTGTCCTTGTAATCAAGATCTCCAAATCTCAAACAGAAATCATACTATGTGAAGACAAAACAAAAAAGAAATCAACATCTTTTACCTCCTCTGTCGATTTGGAAAGAACTGATTAAGGTTGCTCATCATCTGCTGTTGGTGGTCACTAGTTGTCTCAGTGCATTCCCCAACTTCCTTTCTGGCATACCCAAGTCCTGCCTGACAGGGTGATTCTTTTACTTTGATGGGGTTGACAATGCCTTAGCCATTAATGCCCAAGCATTTTCCTTCATACCCCATTTTATTCAATAGTTTGGAGCCAATTCCTGTGGTATGATTTTCGAAAACAGCGAAATCATCATCAGGAAACATACATGAATTCGGAGAACTACTTTTTACCTGACATGGGTCACACTGCAACTTTTCCAAGGCCTTGTCCTTTGCTTGCAGTTTTCGTAGCAAACTATGTTTTTCCTCTTTCTCTTCATGTAGCCGCATCTTCAATTCAATGTTCTCTATTTGAAGATTATGTTTTTGGCTTCAGTTCTTCCATGGCCTCTTCTGTGGCTTGCAACTGAAGCTGCAATCACTCCTTTTCCTCTGTCTCTTTCTGGAGATTTTCATACATTATTTCCACCCATTTGGAAATTTTGAGCACGGTCTCGTACATCACTTTTTCATCCTCTGTCACTACACGTTCCATTGTTCATGCTATAATTCACATCAATGCAAAGACCGCTCTAATACCACTACTTGATCCAGGTCCAGGTGTGACGATGGACCCTTCCAAGACCTTTTACATTCGTGATGTGTTAAATTTCATTTTTAAAAGAACATTAACGAATACATCTTCATTTTGTAAATAAGAGGAACATGTCAATCATCAGCAACATAAAAACATAAGCCGTTGATAACGAAGTTCGTCTAGGAGGGACTACATCTCCAGGCCCCTTGTCAAGATGGTGTAGGTCACTACATTAAGTGCTGTCAATAGTGATGATGTACACAAGAGATGATGTCGTGATCATACAAGAAAAATTCCCTCATGCATGAGTGGCTCTAAGAGATGTTCCACTACAGGAATTCTCAATCAAAAGACTCCTATCAGTATGACATAAAACTCATGCATGATGAGCATCCTGCCAATATGGAATAAAAGGGATCTCAACGCAAAACATGCATGATGACAACAAGAGTATCCCAGTAACATACAACAAAGGGATCTCAAAACATAACATGACGAATCATGACAGCCAGTACATCACATAGATGATTCCACATCACATCAAGCAAGGAATCATGAGAACATATGAGAAACAAGATCCGGCATCAACATCAATCAAGGATTTGTGCAGCATAATGCATAAAGAAGAAGTACACGAACACATTATATACCTCACAACCAAAGGCCATCTGAAGAAGCGGATGTCAAACTGTTGAAGTTGTTCGTGCCATCGATCTAACGGTATCAATCACATGACTACTCGCACATGTATGTTGACACTTGCATTCCACTTAGAAAAGTGGCTGAAGAATAGAATGAGATAATTAGGAATCTGAATGCATCATCAAATTTGTGGCGTCGAATAGTGAAAAATCGACTATACAAAATCTGAATTCTGAGAAGTTGAGAATCTGGGGCTCAAAGAATCTTTTAGATTCCCCCTAAATTCCTTAAAGATTTTGCTCCATGGGTGAACTGGAAATCTGCAACTCCAAAGGCGAATCTGACTTCGCCATTACGATCCCTGTGGAAAACCATGAAAAACGACTGTAAACTTGACTATATTCTGATAAAATAAATTTTTACCTCCCGGGGATTATTAAAAATTCCTCAAAGCATCAGGGAATATTTTGCCTCAAAATCCATGCCAATAAAGGTTCCACCTCGGTCATTGCATCAAGGTTCCCGTCTAGTCACAGTTTCGCACAGTCATGGTTCCGCCTCTACCGATTGCTCTCGTTCAGCACTTCCTCCATTGTCTTAGGTGAATGAAGGAATCACGTATAAATACCATGCGTGGGCAGAGCTATCAAGGTTAGCCCTCGTGGCTCAATGGTGGCATGCTATGTTGGGTTGGCAGAGATCAAAAGATCAAACCCTGAGGCCTTGCATAATTTTTGCATTTATTCCAATGGTTATGGAACTATTCGCAATGTCGTTTAGTTACATTTAAATATGGTTCTTTTGGTTAAGTTTTGTTATAGCATGGGGGCGCCGCATGGTGGCGGGCCAGCCACATGGCTGGTGCGGGCTTAGTACCTACTGGCCTCCCCAAATTAACATGGTATGTAGGTTGGGGGGTGGTGGGGTTGGTGGCCCCCACCCCACTTAATTTATATTTTTTTGTTTTATTAACAACAAATGCACATATTTTGAAATTCGAATTTTAGTTGTAGGAGTGCATTTAACGACCCCATAATTTCACCTAGAATTCGGCCTAGCTTGGCCAGAATCTGGTGGCTAGAAAAAGTCCAAATTGTGGCCTCCTACACCCTGCCCAGTCATCAAAAAGTCAACCCAACTTTGACTACTTCTAACTTTCTCATCTGTACTCAGATTGACGAACCATTTTGCACCACCATGATCAGGACGACAAGATCTATGCTTTGGTCCTGGTTCAAGCATAATCCAAACACTTTTATTTTTGAGCTTCCCTAAGTTCTCTTTGTCCTGTGTGTTTCTCTGGAGCCACTTGGATCAGTTTTGGGGCTAAAAGCCCATATTTTGGTCAAATTTTGTAATCCAAGTGTAAAGACTCTGCATTTTGTGGTCGTGGAGCACGTAGGTGTTAAAGAGTCATAGGGTAGTCCGCCTTTATTCTGGAAATGTAATGTCAGCTGTAAAAGATCTACCCATGGTCTGTGGACCATGGGATTCTATAAATAGAGCTAAGATCTAAGTAGTTGTAAGAACCAATCAAATCAAGGAATAAATCAAGCAATGAAGATATGATGTATGAGAGATAGCTCTGAAGTAGAAGTCTAAGTTTGGGTTGTAGAATAGGTAGAGACTTTGCAGCTGAGTGCGCAGAGGCCTAGAAGTCCACTGAGTGCACAGACCCCTGCAGCTAAGTGCATAGGGCGGGTCGAGTTTGTAATTGTTCGGAATTATTAATAAAGAGAAGTATTCTACAATTTATGTATCTTTCTTTCATGCTTTTGCATCTTGTTATGTTGGTTATGAATTTCATTTATAATGCTTATATGATGCACGATTGTATGTAAATGTGTTGGTTAAGTGAACACAAGTGAGAACCTCTGTTTACGCGAAGCTAACTAGGATCGGTTAATAAGATAAGTAAAACACTTAGCCTAGTTTGGAAGATATCGCAGTTTTCTGCCATAGCAGCGTGAAAGTCCCTAAGCCGCAGGTTAGGGCTGCACGAAAGCCCATTGTACCCTTTCGCAAAGGTACTGAAGGGTGGAACAGAGGGCTAAGTGATCTACGCAAAGACATGTATAACTGGAATAAACCAACATCACAACCATCTCAAGGGTGTCGAAACTTGGTTCCAGCATCCCTCCATACTGCTTCGGGTGAGGCTTCAGTCCGTGCTCTACGGGCTGATGCCGAAAGGGCTAGTAGTGTAGGTATTTGTTTGGCTAACTAATGCTGAACCTGGGTCAGGTCCCCTCAAGCCAACAAATGGTTCTGTTGCGAGGACTAGAATCTACATAAGAGATGTGTGTTGTCGTATCACTTGAATCTAACTAAGAAAGAAATTGAAGGCTAGTTGGACGGAAGGATCCACGAGTTCGCGGCACAAGAGAACAGAAACCCATGACTGTCAAAAGAATAGTGGTTGGACCGATACCTGTATATAGAGATCCATGAAATATTTTTGCCTCCATTCCTACTGAGCTATACGAGTGGATCGCGAAGCTAGTAGATAGCCAAGGAAGGTGGAAACTTGATGGTCCTATTGTGTGGACACCAGAGCTAGTGCAAAGGTTGGAAGCATCATAGGATAAGATCGTGTGTGCTATCGATCATTGGCTCGATCGCGTCATAGGAGGATTTCTTAATACTAAATTCATGGTCAACACCTCAGTCAACTATAGCAAGGTAGAATGACGCTTTTTCAAAGGACCGTGAGGTAAATACCTAAAATATTTGAATACTTGGATTAAAATGTTGTTATGTGAAATATGGGTTGTGCAACTACCTTGATGTTCAGGACTACACAAAGTGGAAAAAGTTACAGAAACAAAGGAAATAAGGGTCTGGAGTATAGCCCCTTGATTTCACCTCCGCGAAGAGACGAAGAAGGAATAGTGAAGGTCTCTCCATGAAGCGCTATTCAATTAATAAGACAAGGATTCCTGAGAATACCACCTCCACCCACACCACCTCCGACTTCACCGCCATCGCCTCCAATTTCAGCCATATCACCTCCACCTCCACCGCGATTCAATATGGCAAAAACAATGAAGTTGCCTTTGTTCAAAGGCTTGGGAAATGAGGACCCAGTCCAATTTTGGTTCGTTGTAAGGGTTGTATGGGAATCTCAAGGTGTTACAGATGATCATATAAAGAAAGCGACACTAGTTAGTGCTCTGTAGGATCACCAGCTAACCTGGTATATTAAGTACTCTAACGACAACCCAAATGTTGGAGTAGAAGACATCTAAGCAGCACTAAATAAGGAATTTAGCAGGCCTAAATCTGAGGCACATTCAATTGTGGGATTCAAAGAGATTGTGATGCAACTAGGTGAGATGCCTTGGGAACTAGATCATAGGCTGAAATGTATGATCCACGAAGCCAACATGAACTTGCTAAATGGACAGCACCGCGAGTGGTTTGTGGCTTCACTACTACCACACTTAAGGAGTGCATTGTCACAGCAGAAAAAAACAACTCAGGCAGAGGCCTTGGAGATTTCCATGAGACTACATGGGACTCCAATGTAGGATCCTAATCTAGGACTCCAATAGATCCATGCACAACTGAAGAATCTATGCCTTGAGATGCAAATTCTAAAGGAGGATAGGATGGTTTGGCTACAGGTACGCGAGGAGGTATGGTTCTTGAAATGCAAGAGTCAAGGTCATGACAAAGGCCATTTCTCGGTCTTTACAAACTACCTTGCAGGGGGAGGATCGATGCCTTTAAGGCCGAAAGCTCAAGCAGGACCTAGTGTGGTGCCTGCTTTATGGTGCGCTATCTGTCAGGTAGTCGGAAAGCATGCCACGGATAACTACCACTTGTTACAAAAGTATGTGTAAGCACCGCAACAGTTTTTCTGCAACTTTTGTAGGTCAGTAGGATATGATAAGCGTAGTTTCAAGAGCTATGAATTGATGATGGATAGAACTCTCACCTACAGGGTTCAAGCCGCAACGCGGCACCTTGACCATAATGTAGGGATGGCGCGAACAGGATTTCATGGGCACAGACAAGGCCGAGGTAGAGGAGGACTTGGTAGAGGTAGAGGACAGTTGATTTGCTACAATTGCGGAGGGCCAGGACATTATACCCATGATTGCACTAATCCAACACGTTCGTCATGCAAGTATTCATGTTGTTTTATCATGAAACAGAAGATTGTCCTCGTTGATAGCTAGGATACATGAAAAAGGAGCGGTACCACCTCCTCTGACTCAGAACCTACAGATGATGAGGTCTGAGCCGCGCGAGGAAGATCTAAATCTAAATATAGTGCTCCAGAGTGGAATCACGATGAGAGATGACAAGGGGAAACTACCAAAAGATAGTACATGGGTTTGCAAGGTCCCGACAAAAGAGGCTGAGTTTGATTTGGAGCGCATTCATGAAACCTTCATGGAAGCTAAGAAGAGCTTCACCGAGGCCTCCACCTCAGAAAGCAAGGATAAGCCTGAGCTGAAGATGGACCCCTCTATGCTCACAACTTTCCTACAAACATGTATGAAGTTACTGCGTGACAATAAGGTTGTAAAAGGGCTACAAGAACGCATCAATATATGCGGTGGAACTGCGCCAGGTGAACCACACATAGTACGAAAGATTGGCAAGCATAAGACAAGGACAGGGCATGAAATAAGACTCACCACACAGATCGAAGAATACGAAATGGATCAAGTCATTCTGGATTTGGGGTCAGATGCGAATGTTCTACTAAAGCAGACTTGGGAATGAATGGGGAGACCTGCGTTGAAATGGTCTCCGATTCAGCTAAGGATGGCGAATCAGTAAAAAATCATACCCATGGGGCAGCTACAGGGGGTGACCGTGGATATTGAGGGAGCAAGCACACAAGCAGATTTTGGAGTAATAGATATAGTAGATGATAGCAATCCCCTGCGCTCGTAGGAATTGACTGGGCTACTGATATGAATGGGGTAATCAATCTAAAGAAGCGAAAGATGATCTTTGAGAAGAGATCACTGCACGTAATAATACCCCTAGATCCTGTTGAGGGATTGTGCTATACGGAACCAATCCACGATTATGAGAGTGATGATGATCTGGACTACATCTATAAGATAACAATGCAAGACAAACACTGAGTAAATCCCACTACGGATGGACGAATTACATGGGATCGCGAGAGTTCCTTCACTTCGGATTCAGATGAAGAAATAGAATGCTAGCAGAATCGGTTACATGAAGTAACTACGGTGAATTGCAACATGATGACCTAGTCGCTATGTTGTGTGTTGTTAGAGGTAAGAAATATACCTACTTATGATGGTATAAATGAGGTAGATACCTTTTTGGATGCATTTGAAAGGTAGGTGCCAGAAAAACAACGCTTCCAAGACTTGGACTGGGCACTGCGCGCTATGCCTGCAAGATGGTGGGGTACGCATAACGGAAGCTTCAATGATTGGCGCAAATGTAGAAGGATGATGCGGGCACCATTTGGGAAGCCTAAGATGTGACTGACAAAAAAGTACGATGGATAGAATGATCCACGCGTGCATCTGGCCAAATGGATGCAAGCTTATGGAGAAAAGCCACAACCTGAGTGGGTGCACCTATTCTGTCATACCCTGGATGTTATCCCAATGAATTGGTATATAGGAATGGAGCTCTGCCATGGGAAAAGTGAATTGGATATCCTACATGAAGGATTCATGATGACGTTCAGTTTTGAGGGCGGGTTTGAGAGTATTGATGAAGTGTTGCAAGAGGTAAAAGCAGCCATCTTTAGGATACCACAAGATCCTTTAGACTTGATTCAACCTAAATGGGCTACTCAGTTGAGTCGTGCATTGGAATGTTATAATGTAATTGTTGAAGAGGAGGACGAGGATCGGAAAAATATTAACATTCCAAAAATAGAAGGCCACCGCGAGTTTCAAGGACCACAGATTGAGAACCCTGATATAACCACGTCAGTGAAAACTAGACAGGTGAACATTGGTATGGAGGCAGAATCCAAATTTGCAAAGATTGGAGACTACTGGGACAACACAATGGTGGATGAGGTCACTGTAGTACTCCGCAAATATCAAGACTTATTCCCTACCAAGTTTACAGATTCGAAAGGGATAATTGGAGATCTAGGAGTGATGAAGATCACGTTAAAACCCGATGTGAAGCCAGTAAAGTAGAGGCCTTACTTCCTAAATCCAAAATACAAGGAAAAGGTTTGCTTAGAGCTAAAAAAAATGCTAGTAGCAGGCATCATTGAGCCTGTGGAAGAATCTAATTGGGTAAGACCAATGGTGGTTCAAGAGAAGAAGCAGAAGGATGAAATAAGGATATGCGTGGATCTGAGAAAACTAAATGACACTTGTGTGCATGATCCTTTCCCAACTCCAATCACAGATGAAGTCTTCGACAATGTAGGTGGCTAGGAAGCATACTCCTTTGCTGATGGGTTCTCTAGGTACCACCAAATCAAAATCGTGCCGAAGGATAGGAGCAAGACAACCTTCGTGACTGAGTGGGGTTGTTTTTAATACATTGTAATGTCGTTTGGGTTGAAGAATGTGCCTACTATATTTTTGCATGTGGTTGTCATGGAATTCAATGAATTTATTCATAAGTTCCTAGAGGTCTATTTTAATGATTGGACTGTATTTTGTCTGGTTAAGTGCCAAGTAGAGAGCTTGCACTTGATTTTGGATACCTGTTGAAGATACCAGATCGCGCTCAACCTCAAGAAGTGTTTGTTCTGTGTTCCTTTCAGGAACCTATTGGGGCATGTGGTTTGCAGACAAGGGTTGATGGTAGACCCCGCAAAGATTGCGGTGATTCTAAATTTGGAAGCAACGAGGGGTGTGAAATAATTGCACGCTACTCTGGGACATACGGGATATTACACAAAGTTTATCAAAAGCTATGCCCAGATCACCGTGCCGATGGAAAAATTGTTGAAGAAGGATGTCATGTTTTGCTGGAATGATGACTATCAGAGAATTTTGGATATATTGAAAGAAAATATGGTTATCGCACCAATCGTAGTGTGGTGAAGTAAGATTATAATTGCAAACACGAACAAATTCCTCTAGCCCGATAATGGGTCTAGCCACAATAGATACATTCTATGGAAGATTTCCTTAGGTTAGAATCAATCAAGAGGGACTACCTCTTGGTCGCTTATCCTGCTTGATGATGTCCTCGCTTGCTCACTCCAACAATCTCTCGCTTCCTTCTTCAAGCTCCTGAAACAAGTAAACAACAACAACACACAAACAAAATAATAGACAAATTACAATTCAACCTACTTAATGAGTCAAGAAGCATTAAGACAAGAATATGTAATATTACAAAACATGTAGGAAACCAATCGATATTTTCATATATTAATATTCAAAGAGAGATTATAACCATTCGTCTTGACGTCGCAGTCTTCCTTTGACAAGACCAGGTTCCCACACACTTCTGCTAGCACTTCATGATGGCTTAAAACAACAATAGTTTAAAGACTCTTCCCTTTAGGCATCACTCCAAACCAAACACACTTCTCCCTCACACAACTAGATGGCTACAACTAGTAATATCTTGCTTGTCTAGTGTATTTACACTCAGCCAAAACTCTAACTCTCATTTTCACACCAGTCACTAGTTTGTGCTTGGAAAGAAGGGAGGTTTATATAGGAAAGATGGATGGGAGATGGATCCTCTTCTTATGGGAGAAGGACTCATCCCTTGAGGTAGTTCCATCATTATAGGGGAAGGGATCCCAAACTGTCATCCTCGACCCCATTCGGCCAAACCATTTACCAGACTTCCGTTATGGAGCTTCTAGAGATGGAAGCTTCAGCTCTAATTTAAAAACTTTCCATAACAAGACCGGCATGACTGGAACAGCTCAATCACACCGATTGGCGTGGGGAATAGTGCTAATATCTGCACATTGGCACGGAGAAGACAAAGGTCATTAGCACCGGTCATGTAAATTGGGAAAAACAAAAGTTTCAAGGGAAATGGTGCAAAAGGGAAATGATCTGCTCATGAAGAGGGACATAATGGGAGTTTCTCCATGAAGGCAAAGCATGCAAGGTTCACTGTAGAAGTCCCCCAGGATCAAGGAATAAGGAGTACAGGGATAGTGACAAAATGTTGTGTAACAGATGCCCCCTAAAGTGTCAAGTCCGAGCTAGAGTGAGGGATGAAATGCTTTATAAATCAATGCAGGGAACCGGTCTACTGTCGGAAAACCTGCAAGCAAGTACAGATACATATATATAAACTGAGATCTCTTTCAAATGATACATAAATCGTGGCATGGACACAGCCACCCAAAGAATGATCATGTAAATGGATCTAGGTATGGGCACAGCCATCCATCAAAGAGGATCATAATGGGACCAAGATATGGTTGCAACAATCTGATAACGAGAAGGATCACATATGATAACTCATGGTCTGGTCGCAGCCAACCATCTTAAAGAGACATGCATATCATCATAACCATGTCACACCACTTCGCAACCCAGAATTTTTGTAATCTAAGTCCAGGGTCTTGCACTCCAACATGACCCAATCAAAGTACAAATTCTAACATGCGAATAGATGTGTTGACATCGAACATGCTAGAAAGTCGCTTGATTACCAGTCAATGATGTAAACTATTAACAAGCGTGAGAGAAACCACCAATAATGAAAATGACCCTCAAGGTACTATCAGCACAATTCATAAAATGTGAATACAGGAACTGAAGCTGAACACACGTGAAATCACACAATCAAAATCCAATGATGTGAACTTGTCGTCGAGTGCGAAGAACTTTCCATTAGGGCATGCAAGCTCTAAGGTACTGGAAGGGAGTCTCTCGATCAAATTCTCGGATAATGAGTCGATGTCGATGGAAAGTGACCGTGTCAAAGGAGGGCCATAATGAATCCCACATAATCAACGCAAGACGAGAGGATGCAAAATGATTTTGGATGATACAGAGAAACAGAGGTAAGTGTAACTATAGAAGGACAACTCTTGAACATATCAGTGACACAACTAGGAGTTTGGCAGCATTTGGATCCATAGGACCGGTGGTCATGATGAGGTAGCAGAGATCAGATGGAAGGCAAAAATGAATGGCCCAAACCTAGGAATGTCAACGATACAATGGAGGATGTCCCAACCCGACACGAAGCAAAGAGTGTCATGTTCAAGGGTGAGCTGCCGACACGACTGATACATTTCCAAATTTTCTCCCACCATTTCTGGCAAGTACCCCAATTATTTTTTAATCACAATCTTGAATGGGATCGCATATGCTTGCACTATAAGTTCATCCTTTGGATGAATCTGACCTAGTAAGTTTAACGAGCCCTAGGAAGGAGAAGCTCGTGTTCGTCATGGTGACAAATCCAATGTCGTTTAATAGTTTAACGAGTCTGACACAGGTGTAACTTGGTATATTTTTCATGTTTAGAGAGTTTGAAAAAGACACGTAAAAGAAAACTCCACATGGTCCCTTTTCGTACATTTGTGCCTCTCAAGCCCGAAAAGGTAGAAAATAATACTTGAGAGAAACGCTTGACCATTTCAGTCAACGAGTACCTTTTTCGTAAATAGTGCCTCCCAGCCCGAAAAGGGTGTAAACTTATACTAGGTGCATGACGTTTCACATCCATTAATGAGTTTGAAATGATAAGGGCTTGACCATCTTTTCATTTTTTAAAGGGGCAGAAAAGAGCTGAAAGCAAACCCCCCATTTTTATTTTCTTTAACAAGTCAAAAAGGGAAAAGATACTCGGCAATCTTTTCATATTAGTTTAACGAGTTGATAAAAGAGATGAAATGCAACTCATCACCATCGTCAAACAGTTGTCATTGCACAAGCAATGCAAAGTGTATTATCGAGTCCTTGAGGCAAAACGGGTCAAAACTATTTACAAAATCTATTATTTTCATGAAAAAATGAATAAAAGGGGAAAAGTAAATATATTTTTACCATTTACCATTTTACCTTTGTAGTGAAGACTTTTTACCCACTTTTTCCCTAGTTTTTATAGAGCAGTTTGCAGGAGATCCAGGAGGTCAATCAACGAGCTGTCAGTTCCAGGTAACAGCCGAAGACTTGAGCTCCATTTTCAAACTATTCATTTATGTTTTTAGCCATTTTTTTGGATTTTTAGGGGAGGTTTTGAGAAACCTTTTCGTCCTCAGTCGGCATGATTTCTGGGCACGGGATTGCACCGGTCGAGGGTTATTTGCACGACCATCTGCGTTGAATGGTGTGAATATTTCTAAAATAGGCGCACTACCGCCTGGATAGGGAAAAACAAATTTTCTCAAGAACTGGCCGTTAAAATTTGAATTTTATGTGTCAAAATTGATGATTGACTCAAATAAATGGCTTTTGCAAGAGAGAAATCACCCAAAATGGTGGATTGGAAGGAAAGAGAACATGAATATGTGAACACACAGGCAATGAATGATCCAAATTTCCTAGAGGATTTGAGGGCTTCCGTGCTCCTCAAATTTTTCCTTACACCAGGGATGCGGGCCTAGCGTGAATTGCTTCGCTACTTGATAAGCCTTTGGGACATCAATCGTGATGTTTTTGTCATTAGTACCAAGAGCTAGAATTGAGAACTTCATAAATCTACTTCATCATTGGGCTGAGGTGAGTCAGTGAATTTTTATGGGTCACGTACGGTCGAGGCAAGCATATCTTCCCTAGTTGCCATGCATTGTCCTGAGGCATTGGAATCCAAAAGTGGAAAGATTGAGGTTTCTGTTGTGTAGGATTTGACACTGAGGGTGCTTCTATTAACCATCAACAGAGTGGCGTGGTCCTAGATGGAACATGAGACTAAGAAGTTGAAGTTCCTTTACCTTATTGACTGCACAGCTCCTACAATCTTCAACTGGGCAGAGGCCATGAAGATGAACATCAAGTGCCAGTTGTCCAAGGCCAAGGAGGGGAATCTGAAGCAATTTGGCTTCAGATCAATACTTGTGACCTTTTTCCTGGAACAAGTGCCATTGCTCCAGTATCAGTTGACTGAGGTTGATCCCCCTGTGCCACACGATCTATAGATGGCCCATTGGAGTCGTTTGATGCCTAGGTTCACTGGGGGTTAGCAGATGTCATACCAACCAACATTGTTTTCATGGCTACGATGACATAAAATCATTGTGGAGGACTGGCCATACGGAAACACTGATTTCCATGGAGACCCGGATATTCCCTTGCTAGATGGGGAGGACTTTGATGACAAAGGTAAAAACCAAACCAATTTTTTTATTTCGATGTTTTTTAATTTGTTTTCAGTATATGCATGCTTATAACATTTCTCTTCTGTATGCAGATGTTGGACCAGAGCAGCTAGCCGGGATGTCCTTGATAGCCAAGCAATGTCCCTGTCCTATTAATGTTGTCTCCCCTTATCAGGAAGGGAGTGATAACGAGGAGGATATTGCGAGGAACCTCGAGGAGTTAATGCATGGTATCCCTGAGTATGCTCGGATAGGAGATATGCCTCTGCGATACCAGAGGCACACAGTGGGAGTCTCAGATTAGATCCTTCGATTGCTGAGTCACATAGTATGAGCCATCTCGTGCTATCATGACCACCATGCTGAGTAGTTCCTAGGTCCAGTACTTACATATTTTTTAAGGCCTGCATGCCATGGATGTGTGAGGCCTACGAGCTGCCGATGTTATTATGGACATACATATTGTTTTTTTGGGTTCTTATGTATCAAACATTCTCACATATTTATATATGTTATATTTTCCTGTCTATTATGGTACAAATGGTTTGTCTTATATTTTACATGTTTCGCAAATTCTATCCAACATGTAATTAGCTAATGCATATGTTAATGTATTCACACATCTACGAATATGATGATATGTCATATAATCAAAATTCTTTTCCAGCAGGTAGATATGAAGATACATTCGTAATATTTGAGGGTTACTAATGGAATATTTCCCATTGAGTTGAAGGATGACAAGCTATGAATCCAAGTTGACAACCAATTCTCTGATGCCCAGAGCAATGGCTTCTGATAACAGTTCAATGACTGCACTATATCCAGCAATGTTGTTGGTTGTGCGACCCAGGAAAATACCTTGAGGATTAATCAACTCACTATTAGGGTTATAGATAGCCCATGTCATGGATGATAGATTCTGGGTACTTCGGAAAGCACCATCGGCGAAATCGACGTGATGAGCTGCACACATCTGTAAAGCAAGAAAAGCATAGTAAATAGGAGGGTTGTTTGAAAACTTTCACACAAAACCACGCTATATAGAAATGAATCACACACTAATGTATATAAGTAACCATGCAAGATTACCTAAGCATAGTACTTTCTGAGGTAAATCCCATTTCGGGGCTTATCGAGAGGATTTCCTTCATAATTAATAAGTTCATAGGATCCTTTCTATAAAACACATTTTACAATATAGGGCCCATGCCACATAGGTTCGAACTTGCCTGCCCCCAGCTTATCATTAGCTTGGTCATATAGCAGGACCAAATCATGTGTATGGCGTAGAAGCTGTGATGCCAATGGAATAGTGTACCTAGTCTACACATAGCGGCATTCACAAGAATGGAAAATCACGAAGCCCTGGAAGAGAGGCTCGCGCAGCTAGCGGAGCTTGAGGAGGACCGATTTCTAGCTGGATTTCATCAACAAGTTCAAAAGGAGCGCGAAAAGGCATGGCATGATCAGCACATCAAACTGCGCACCTTCAAGGTAAATAATATGGTCTTGTTATATGATAGCGAGTTTCATAAATTTCCATGGAAATTTAGGAAGCACTGGCTAGGGTCGTATGTCATCAAGGAGATTACCGATGGTGGAGCAGTTTAGTTGGTAAAATTAAATGGATATCCCTTCCCAAGTAAGGTGAATGGAAGCTAATTGAAACCATACATCAGTGATCCAGGTAGGTGGCTATATGAGGGAAGCACAGTCTTAGCGCTTCAGGCAGCTGAAAGGAAGCGCGGGACTATAAACTACACTACCGTGGTCGGAGAGCTGCACGATTGGGGAACTGCGCGGAATGAAAAAATGTCACAGAGCTCGCAAAAGCGTGCAGACAGTTGCGCTACCAAGGGAAAACCACACAGGATAGTCAGAAAGTGACCGTTAAAGTCACTGTTCATGATTTGATGATGAAAAAATGACCAAATGGAGTAGGGGACGGCATTTATGTCAGAATTTATGGACCAGATGTTTGAAAATATGCCGCCAATCTAGCATTAATGAACTAATTGTGTGAGGGACAATCCGATTTGAATTTGAAAATCCCTATAAATTACAAAGGGTTGCCCAACGGAAAACACTTGGCATTTTGAGAATTTAGGTGTTGAGATCTCAAGCGCACATGAACCATGAATACTTTGAAGCTTTGATAACAAGTTCAGTGTTTGAGCAGTTTCCAAAGGAGACATAGGAGTTGTTGAATAGCATCATGTTGACACCGGCTAAGACTGTAAATGTTGGGGAAGCAATGACAGCCGAAGGAGTTGTTCCAAAGGTAGCCATGGCAACTGAGGGAGCTTCCCTAGAGGTTGTAACTGCAGAACTACCAGTTGAAGTACCTAAGTCACCACGGTCGCCTAGGCTGAGGCCTACCTTGACCAAGGAGGGTCCAAAGAACAAGAAAGGCAAGCAAGTTGCGACACTACAACCAGTGCGCGCATCACCTAGAAAACACCCACAAAAGAATAAGCCCACCGTGTAGGAAAAGGGCAAGGTGGTTGACCTAGAGCCGGAAGAAGAGGTTGAAGAAATCCCCATGGATGATGAGTATATTGTGATGGAAATGGAGGATGTTGATGTTGAGGGCTATGACCCCATTTCTAAGATACCTAAGTACATTCCTCCGCACAAGGGTAAAACGAAGGTGCTGAATGATATTGATGAGAGTAAGGTCACCCTGCACACACCCCTACTACTAGAGCAAATTGACTTTGAGGGACAACGCTTGGGGCGTGTCCCCCTTTTAAAATTGGAAGACTGGAATTTAGCTAACATAGAGCATTTCCCCCATTTAACGACAGACCAACTTATGCACCATATCTTCCACAAAAACACTGGAGTGACCACTTTGGAGCCGAGGAAGTGGCTGAAAGGCGTGGACAAGGTAGGCCTACTAAACCTGCTATGGGTGCCGCATTACAACTATGTGCCCATTACAATGATCATGATCAAACAGATGATGTGCTTGGTACACAATGGGTGTTTGTGGCTGGAGGAGCTGATAACCATCACTGACATGCTGATCCATAGGATCACGTGGCTACCGCACTCAGGAGAAAATCTGGCCATGGCGTTTAGCAGAAAGGCCGGCGAGCATGCCCTTGCTGAGGCGATGAAGGAAAAATTCAAGCTAGTAAAGAAGTTGTGTGGCTACGCCATCACGAGTATATGCGACCTCTCAGTCAAAGTGGTGATGCAAATCTTGGCAGGAAAGGTCATGAGGAAGTGTCGTGCAGATGAAGTGTCGGCACCAGTGATATCCTTGACGGACCGGTGTGCAGAGGGTGTATAGTTTAGCTGGGTACACTACCTCTGCGGTGAGTTCCTTGCGAAATTCTGTGAGGCACAGGATCATAATAAGACATTCTACTATGCATGGTTACTACTCTCCATAATGCTGGTTGCATGGGAGCTACCCAAGGATATCCAGTTTCCTCTAATCGCGCCAGACCTACCGGAAGCAGCGAAGTTTGCTTCACTGTGGGCTATGAAGGATCCTCAGCGGATCAAGGACATCAAGATATTATGGATCTTGATGGAGATGAGCATCCATATGGCCATCAATCACAAGCTGTAGTTGTCACCAACAAATTTTGATAAGCTGCAAGAGTACGTGGAATTCAAGGCCGACTTCCACCATGTCTCAATACGTGCGTGAAAGGACCTTGAATAGAAGTGGCATGACCTACCATACTTAGCCAAAGATGACGCGATTTCATCGGTCCTCAACCGCTAGCCAACAAATTGGTGCACTACCACAGACTTGACAGCGGGATCTAGCAAGTCCACCGCACAGCGAAAGAAGGAAGAAGCCAAGTCAAAGATGGAACAGATGGCCGCAAAGAAAAGAAAGGAGGTTGAGGCTAAGGCCAAGGCAAAGTGTGCTGCCGCAAAGAAGATGGGTGGGCAAGCAGAGGAAGAGGAGCGTGGCTCTGACTGGAGTCAGAAGTTGCCTTCCAGGGGACAGAAGAAGAAGACGAACAGACGGAGAAGGGAGGAGCGGACCCGGAGATGACTCCATTCCGCACCAAGTGCAACAGAGATCCAGAAAAAGTATGGCCATAGAAGAAGTCCAAGGCTAGCAAGACATCTCTCGACCTGATCACCCTAATGGAGGGGGACTTGAATGACATAGGTGATATGGTGAGGGATGCCACAGCAGAACTGCTGCAGTAGTTCGAGAAACAGCTACAGTAGGCTTTGGGTGTTATCCAAATGGGTTTGCGTGAGCTGCAGATCCACACATCACAGGTGCATACTAGCGTGGCGTCAACTAGTTTGGCGCCTGGCATCTCAGAAGCCGTAGGGTTGCTATGCACATGCAATCCCTGAGCAATAGTGTTGTCGGATGGAGCACTAACTATAGAGATAGAATTTGACAAGCTCGTTGTCAGCACCCTCAAGGGAGTTGGACTTAACTTGGCTATTCTTCCCAGTGAGGCTCTTCACCTTTTGCAGGATGGTGTGATCACGAAACTGCGGGCCCGCGAAAAGCGTGCATTACAGGTAATCAGTGAGCAGAATATCAACAACGCCCATATGGCTGTACAGCGAGACTCCGCCATTGACCTCATGAAAGACCTTACGGACAAGAATCAACACATAGCTAAGGTCGTGGCTGAGGCATGCAGATCTATCCCGGAGCTAGACATTCCCGAGGCTGAGCTAGTAGATGTGTGGGTTTGAAAGCTCGCTACTGGAGTACGCGATGCACGCACAGAATTGGAAAAGGTCCAATTTAAACTGAATCTCAAAATCACAGAGTTGTAGTTGAAGGCCCAGCCTTCGACTTCACTAGAAATCAGAGAACAGCGCGAGTTAGTTGTGAAAGACGTCATAGCAATAGTGGACATCGTAGTAAAGGACTGCATGACACTCTTTGAGCAGTCACTTGAGGTGGTCACTAGCCTGCAAGAAGACCCCACTATTCATAGGCTGGAAATAGAAGTGCGAGAGCTACAGCAATGCGACGACGAAGTTAAAGCGACGACGTGCACTATCGCCATCACCCAGAGGCTGGGAAAGCTACATGAGGCCAAGGATTTTAAAGAGCAAGTAGATGCAGCTCAGCACAAGGAAGCAGTGTTGAAGGCTCACTTACAGCCTTGGTTGGACAAGGTCTATTTTATCATGGACAAAATTGAAGGCAAGCTGACTAGTCTGCAGAAGACTCAGCAGAAGATTCAATTAGACGATGCAGGGCTAGTAACAGAGCCCGAATTTTGTGCAAAGGAATGTAAAGTCTCATTTTGTGGCCATGGAGTGCAAAGATAGCAAGAGTCAAAAAGGGTTTCCAACCTTAGTTTAGATAGCTTGTGTCGGCATTAGAGATCTGCCCTTGGTCCGCGGACCATGGAATTGTATAAAAACGGAGTCTTAGAAGTAGAGTTCTAAGTAAGTTGAAGTGCTTGATGAGTCTGTGAAGAGCTAAGAGTGAGAATCTTAGTGTAGGAAGAGGCTCTACAGCTGAGTGCACAAAGGCCTAGGGTAGAAGTCTGCAGCTAAGTGCGCGGACCCCTGCAGCTGTGTGCGTAGGGCAGATAGAGTCTGTATTGGAAATCTAAATCATCAATAAAGAGAAGTATTATGAAATTACTGTGTATTTTGTCTCTATGAATTGCATGCGATTATGTTATGTTAAGTCCTGGGTTTATGTTATAATGCTAATTTGATGCGCGAATATATATGTTTCTATCTGCTATATGAATGCAAATAAGGATATATGTTTACGCGAAGATAATCTTAATTGCATGGTAAAATTGGTGAACACTTAAGATATTTCAGGAAATTATACAATAATGTTGTAACAAAGGCGCGTAAGTGCATGAGTCGCTGGTTAGGGTTGTGCAAAGGGTGATCATATACCTTTGCGGAGGTTCTAAGAGACGGAAGAGAAAGCACATTGATAAGCCCTAAAGTCTTATCGATCTACGTGAAGGAACGGTTGAAGGTATAAAATTGACATCACAACCATCTCAAGGTGCGGAAACTTGGTTCCTACATCCCCCCATACTACTTCGGGTGAGACTTCAGTCCGCGCTCCACGTAGTGATGCCGAAAGGGCTAGTAGTGTAGGGATTTGCTTGGCTGACTAACGTTGAACCTGGGTCAGGGCCCATCAGGCCAACAGGTATTAATTTGAATAGAATAGTGATTCAACAGTTGTTGAGGTTAATTAATCATTCCAGGAACTAAATCATGGAAGGAACAATGGATGCGTTTTAAGGAAATTGTCAGGGTTACTAGATCTAAGGTGATGTGGAGGGGAGACACACATGTTCCTATGGGAAATAATGCAAGTGTATGTTAGTGTTGTGTAGACGGGTTGAGTCATCTCGAGGGAAGAATCTGAGAAGAAACAGGAAGAGTGCGCATTAAGAGTTCCGGGAAAGGCTAGTTGGGATTATGTGGAAAGTGGGGCATACAAGCGCCCAATAAGACACTGGAGAAAAATCATGACATGGGCCTACAGGCTAAGGTATGATAATGAGCTACCTTTTCTAAGCTGTCTTGGCTCTTTGGAATGAATGAGCACAGGTAACCTACTACGAAGGGGGGTTGGGATGAAGTGGAAAAGTGATTAAATGAAGAGAACAGAGAGTAATAGTTTAAATTACATCCAAGTGTAAGAGGGGGGCTCATTATTCTAGGTAGTATGATTGCATCACCCCACAAAGTGATCTCCGAAAGGATTGGGACGTGGAGTTTGTGAAAGCTTTGGGTAAGGTCACTCCAAGATGATGTGGAAAGGTGGTGGCATGAGGGCGAATCAAACACTATAAGTTAAAACATGTGTTTAAAAGGATCTCATCACAGCATACTTTATGAGTGTTGAATCACCCTAGAAGGTGATCCCTGGGAGGATAGAAAGAATTTATTTGCAAAGACTCTAGGGAAAAATCTTCAAGCTACATGATGAAGTAAATTGATGTTCATTGTTAGGAAAAGACTCTCATAACAAGTGTCGGGAGAAATGGTGAAGAGAAAAGCGATTCATATGGGAGGATGAGTCAACCCGGCTCGGCATTTTGCAAATGAATAATATTAGTATGCGTCGAGGTGAGGATATAACAATGGATAGGGGTTGTTTCCACAAATTGTTGTAAAATTATTTCTGATTTTCTTTTTCCTGCAAGAAATATTATTTGATTAGCCACTTAAAACATTATAAACAAAAGGATTGAGGCATAATAGAATAGGCAAGAGTCAAGCATTTCATTTTTGTTTTAAATTCTCTGCTAGTGATTCTCAAACTAGAGTTGCATCAAAATATAATCATAACACAACTCATAAGTTTGCAAAGCAAAGTAGATGTAAAGCAAAGCACTTATACATATTTTTCAAAAATTAAATTTTGATGAATGAGTGTAAACTTCCCTAAACAAGTATGTTGAATGAGTTGATTGTTTGTTTACAACATTTTCCTCCTTGAAAGATTAAAAGTTTGTTGCTCACTTATTCTTCTACCTACATTATTAAAAGAAAAAAGAAAATCTAGATTAAACTAATCCTACTCCTAATCCTAATCTACAGAGCAGACTAAAACTAAGTAAAATTGTACTTCCAATGGAGTCATTCCATTAATTTAAGCCCTGAAAGAAAATGTGCATCAAAAACTAGTAATAGAAATAAAATTATAACTAAACTATTAATAGAGAACCTCAACCTATTATGTACATGAATTTTTAATAAGTTCAGTAAAAGAAACTTATCATCTATAGGAAACCTTGCTAGAAATGAATTTTCCAACCACACTTCAATCTTATCATGAAAACCATTATGTAATTGTTGGAATGAAAATAGAATTGGAACAATACTTTTCTAAGCAATATCAGTATTTTTTTCATGATTTTTAATATCTTTTGTCCAATTGAACTTTCCAAACAACTTTCAAATGGATCATGAAAATAGAGATGGAAATTTAATGAATCTACCAGAAGATTTTGGATAGATAAAATAGTTGGTCAAATTGTGATGTTACACTCAAGTGTTAATTTTTGTCGAAAATTCATTCGAGAAGAAAGAATGAGCTTATATGACATGAACATCAAATAACATTGAAAGTTTAGAAGCTCTTGATGCTCATGACTAAGGCCTTTAAATTCATTTTCACATTCACCTAATAATTTACTTGATGAGAGTTCAATGTTTAATTGCTCAATCTAAAAATAACCATAATAAATGAAGCATAAACAATAAAATTAAATCATTATTTATAATCATGTTATAAATAATGTTACAAGACAGTTGGGAATATTTGAAATAATTTCCTTCTTACAAGAGTCAACCAAGATAATGCAATCAGAACAATTATTGGCATCTACTTGTGAATGAGAAAGAGGCTCAAGACTATGACGAAGAATGGGAGCTAGAAGATTGTCAGGATCAAGACTGGGAGATAGAATATTGTCAGGATCAAGAATGGGAACGGGAATGGGAATGAAAATTGCAGTTACTATGTCATTTTGGGGATTCAAGATGAGAATCTTTTGTAGTCAGATCAATAGAAGAAAATCCCTCAATTTTTAACATGGATTGACTTTGAGTATCGAGAACAAGAGAATTTAATGATTGGTGGGATAACTCAATATTCTCAAACTTTGAATAATGATCATAAATAGCTTGAAAAAATCATTAGTATTCTCTTCCTTTCCAAAAAACACATCATAACAAAAAGAATGATTGAATTAATTTGCAACATTGTTGAAAAGGTTATTATTAAAAGACTCTTTGCCCTAATCAAAACTGATTCGAAATTCATTATTTTCTAAATTTATGGAAGAACCATTGATGTCTAAAATAATGTTTGTGCAAAGAGGAATCACAAAATGATAATCAAATGAATTACTATCAACAAAAATATTAGGATAAGGAGTGAAATGACCATTTGAAGATATGAACCTGAAAATTTCTCTGCCTGTAGATTCTTGCTTATTTTCTATAATGAAAATTTCATATTTTGCACCATGTATCTGGCTAACCACATTTCTTGAATATTAAGGCTTGCATGCTCCAAAATTTATGGCTAATCATTAATTTCAACATGAGCAAATTCAATAATATTTACGGACAATTGCACATTATTGGAATTTTCAATTCGCATTACTGCTTGTTGATTTTCTTTTTGATTGTTTGCTGATTTTCTTACTTGCTGATTTTCATATTTATTAGTAGCTGATTTTTTTATAGAAGCATAATTTAAAGCATTTTCGGGATCAATGTTATGTATTTTGAATGTGCTTAAGATTTCTTGAGAAGTATGATTAGCAATTTATTCATTTTCTTCTTGAATATTATTAGCCATGCTATTAATAATGAGAGGCTCTTCAGTAGTGGTAAATGTGCTTGAAAAAGTAACATATTTCAATTCTTGGCAATTGTTTGGAATGCAAGGAAGGGAACGAATATATTCAAACCATTATTTTAATTCAATATTTGAAGGTCTATCTTGATATTTCAATCTTAAACAAATTAATTGGAATCTAATAGTAAAATATATGGAAGATCCACTTTCAAACTTTCATAAATTTTCAAGTTCAATTCATACCTATTCATAATCATTGCCACCAAACTTGTGAAGGAACTTTGTGATAAATTGGTCCCAACTATGAATAGAGGAAATTGGAAGAGATTTGCACCATCTTTTGACTTTATTTGTGAAATTAAGAATAAATATCCTTCATAGGACACCTTCATCAATATTAGTAAACATATAATTTGTAAAATTTTGAATACATCGCAGAGCATGATCAAATGTAGAATTATTTCTCTTACCATCAAAATTTACCTTCGACAAGAGTCTTACAAGTTTCAGTAGAGTGGTGGAAGATGCACGTCCAGAGATACAACTCCAAATGGGGAATTTAGGAGTCATTGCAAATGAATAAAATTTTATAATACAAAACTCCAAAATGGAAACTTGTTGTTGGCCCTCCTTCTAGCGTCAAAATTATTAATGGCCAAAAATGACCGAAATCAACAATGGGGAGATCACTCGGTCAGGGACCCAAGCTAAACCCTTATCCGTTTTGGATGGTGATTCCAACTTCGTTCAATTGAGTCAAGTTACCCTCACTCTTCATGCTGGTTTTTGATGTCTATAATTGTCATCAACAAGAAGAGGCAATCAGACTTACCTCTCTTGTATCTAGCTTGCAAGAAAGTAGCCCTTCAGCTAACACAAGGACTGTTAGGTCCTTATAATACTAGTAATTCCCCCATTACTATTATCATTGTATCCCTTATTGTTATTGTTGTGCCCCTATTGTCCCCATACTGCTATTATTGTGCCCCATAGAATCCCACTATTGTTATTTTTGTGCCTTTATATTATTAGTGTTAGGTTGGCTTGGTTATATTGTGTCCCCTTAGACTCCTATATATAGAAAAGAGGTTTTGTCATTTGAATCATCCAAGAATTGTTCATTTGTGTAATGTAAAGGAGGTTGTCCCCTCAAAGAGGTTGAATTCTAAGGTGTTGATATATCTTTTTATCTTTTTGTGAGCTAGTTTCCTAGCATTTGGTATCAGAGCCTTGGATTCTAGGGTTTCGCTGCTCCAAATAGCTCATCGTGGCATTTTTTCTATAACATTTTTTTGGTGACGTTTCATAAGCAAAAACAAAAACCCATTTCAGACAATATCGCACTAAATCTCAGGTAATAATTTCAGAGCTTGTATCACTATATTTTCGGAGATATGATCTGAGGAAGTTAGGGTTTGTGCAAGCTCCAGAATTTAAACTAAAATAGGTCATCATGGGATTTTCGCTATAACACTTTCACTATGAAGTTTCAGAAGCTAAAACAAAAACCCATTTGAGAAGAAATCGACCTGAACCTTGGTTCCAAATTTCAGATCCTATCTCACTATATTTTCGGAGATATTGTCTAAGGAAGTTAGTTTTTTTTGCAGACGCCCGAATTACATTCCAAATAGGTCACCTTGGGAAAATCGTCATAACTGTCTCTCTAAGAATTAGATTGAAATTTAGTAAAAGTTACAGAAAGAGGACGGACTGTAGTTTCTTTTATATATTTTTCAGATCCAAAGGTCAAAATAGTGACACGTGGCACTTCATACAAGTTCACTCTTCTGAAAAGGTATATAATCAGGTCATCTTGGGAGATTGTGCATAAATATTTCTTAGAGAATCCAATTTTGATCAGACTGGTGGCATTGGAAGGAGGACAGAGGGCTGATGTAGGTCGTGACTTCAGAACTGGAAGAGCTGAAATTACATAAATACATCAGATTCAATATCAGGCTCCTACAAAGTGAAAAAAAAGGTGTGTAGTTTTTTTTTTTCAATTTTTGCATAAGCTTGGTTTGAAAAATTAGTTTGAAGGAATTCAAAGGGCATAGTGAAGCATTATTATCGGTAATTGATGCCCCGAAGAAAGAAAATGGAAACACCTAGTAAGCAAAGCTCTAGCATGACTTATGAAGAAGAGGAAGAAATGCAACATGATATATAAAAATTACAAGACCAAGTACAACAAATGCCACTCGCACAAAAAGTAACAGAAGCTAAGATGAATGATTTAAAGAAAGACGTAGAAGCTAAGATGGATGGTTTAAAGAAAGGAGTAGAAGCTAATATGAATGGCATGGAAGCTAAGATGGATGGCGTGGAAGCTAAGATGGATGGCATGGAAACTAAGATAGACAATTTGAAGATAGATTTGAAGATAGGCATGGAAGATTTTAAGATAGATTTGACAAATTTTCTACAAGAAATGCTTACTAATGGTGAAAGGGTAGTAAAGGAAACTCATGATGAGAACAAAATAAATGTTAATCATGATTTCATAGGCTCTAATGTTGGATCGAAGAACCACCATGTTCCAAAGATCGATAAGAGGAAGTTTGATGGCGAGGATCCCGGAACATGGATACTACAGATGGAGCAATTTTTTGATCTCCATAATGTGCAAAACACACAAAAGATACGCATTACAGCTTTATATTTGGAACCAAATCAGTTTGTATGGTATCGATGGCTTTTCTCTCGTAAACAAATTGTCACTTGGGCTATTTTTACGGATGAAATGATAGCACATTATGAGGATACAAAAAGAAACACTTTTTTTATCCATTGATAAATCTCAAACAAAAGGGTTCAATGATGGAGCACATTGAGGACTTCCAAAAATTGAATATAAGGGTAAAAGATATTCCAGAGGAGCATAGGATTGATATGTTCATAGGGAATTTAAAAGATAACATCCAACATGAGGTTCGCCTTTGGGAACCAGATTCATTGGATAAGGCATTTAGGTTGGCAAGAAAAATGAAAAGTAAAATTATGGCAACAAGGAAGCCTACCACTCACAATCATAAAGATGGAAGTGTTGTTTACCCTAGCCATCCATAACCTACAAGGTTGACACCACAAAAATTGGAAGAAAAAAGAGTAAAAGGGCTTTGTTACAGTTGTGATATAAAATACACTAAAGGTCATAAGTGTGCCGAGAAGAAATTATTTTACATAGATTGTGAAGAGTAGGAAGAAAAGGAACAAGAAACATCAAAAGAAGAGGATATACACCAAGAACAAACCCTAGAAAAAGAAGAAATGAATCCGACCATATCTTGTAATTCATTGGCTGGAATTACCACTCCTCAAACTATCAAGATAGAAGGGCATATCAAGAAGAAAAAGGTAATAGTGATTGATTCGGGAAGTACCCATAATTTTATTCATTATAAGATAGCCAAAGAATTGAATTGCTTCCTATATCCAGCACCAGAGTGTCAAGTGATGGTTGCAAGTGGAGGAACCATAAATTGCTCAGGAAAGTGCCATAATATCAAGCTATCCATGGGAGAATATGTATTGAATAGCCCAATGCTTTCCATTCCAATGGGTGGTGTTGATGTTGTACTAGGAGTCCAATGGCTACAATCCTTGGGTACAATAGCTTTTAATTTTCAAGAAATTTTCATGAAATTCTCTTCAGAAGGAAAGGAAGTTGAATTAAGGGGTATTGCAGGGAAACCAAGAAAGATAATTAGCTCTAATGGAATGACAAAGCTTCTAAAGAAAGAACAATGAGGCATAATTGCACAATTATGTTCACTAGAGGTTCCCACATCGAAATCATCCATTTCTCCAGATCTCCAAAAAGTCTTGGACAATCATTCCAAGGTATTTGAGACTCCCAAAGGCATCCCACCTATTCGTGATCATGATCATGCTACCAATTTGATTCCAAGAAGTGTTCCTCCAAAAATCAGGCCTTACAAATATCCCTATATCCAAAAGAGTGAAATTGAACGTATGGTTGCAGAAATGATAGAGGCGGGTATAATTCAACCTAGTCAAAGTTCTTTCTCTGCTCCAGTAGTATTGGTTCACAAGAAGGATGGATCATGGCGCATGTGTCCAGATTATAGGGAGTTCAACAAGCTCACTATTAAAGATAAATTTCCCGTTCCTGTCATTGATGAATTATTGGATGAATTGCATGGATCAATTTACTTCACCAAGTTGGATCTTCATTCAGGATATCATCAAATCAGAATGAAGACTGAAGACATTCCAAAAACAACATTTAGAACTCACGAGGGTCATTATGAATTTTTGGTCATGCCTTTTGGCCTTACTAATGCACCTTCTACATTTCAAGGTTTGATCAATTCCATTTTCAAACCCTTCCTTAGAAAATTTGTGTTAGTATTTTTTGATGATATACTAATCTACAGCAAGTCTTGGAAGGATCATGTTCAACATGTTGACATGGTGCTCAAACTATTGGAGGAGAAACAATTATATGCAAAAATGTCCAAATGTTTCTTTAGAGTACAAGAGGTGGAATATCTGGGTCATATTTTATCTCATGAAGGTGTTAAGGTAGACCCTAGAAAAATTAAAACCATTAAGGAATGGAAAATCCCCACATCCATAAAGCATCTACGAGGATTTCTCGGGTTGACAGGGTATTATTGCAAGTTTGTTAAGAATGATGGGAGAATAGAAGCACCTCTAACAACATTATTGAAGAAAGATGCATTCTCATGGACTCCAGAAGCAACGAAGGCCTTCGAACATCTTAAAGAGGCAATGTGCCAAGCACCAATCTTAGCTACACCGAACTTCACAAAAACCTTTATTGTGGAATGTGATGCCTCAGGAAATGGAATTGGTGTTGTTTTAATGCAAGAACAAAGACCCATTGTTTTCGAAAGTCATCCAATCAAAGGAAAGTATTTACACAAATCTATTTATGAGAAGTAAATGCTAGGAATACTACATGCACTTAAGAAATGGCGACCCTACCTAATGGGAAGACACTTTAAGGTAAAAGCAGATCATGATAGTCTTAAATACTTTTTGGAACAAATATTATCTTCAGAAGAGTAGCAGAAATGGGTCATAAAGATGTTGGGCTATGACTTTGAAATCATCTACAAAAAAGGGAAGCAAAATGTTGTGGCAGATGCACTCTCAAGAAAGGATGAGGATGTGGAAGCATTTCTTTGCACCATTTCTATTACCCAACCAGATTGGATAAACGAAGCAAGGGATGAATGGAAGATTGACGAGGAAGTGTGGGCACTCATTCAAAAGATACAATAAGATCCCAGTACATCTGATACATTTAGCTGGAAAAATGATTCGTTATGGTACAAGGATCGGTTATACCTATGTAAGAATTCCCAACTCAAACAAAATATTCTTAGGGAATTGCACACCTATCCCTTAGGAGGGCACTTAGATTTCTAAAAACCTACCACAAGGTTAAGAAGGATTTTTTTGTGATGGACTTAAATCGGATATTCAAAAGTTTGTGGCGGAATGTTTGGTTTGCCAACAAAATAAAGTTGAAATAATTAAGACCCCGGGACTATTACAACCCTTATCCATTCCAAGCCAACGTTGGGAGGAGGTTTCAATGGATCTTATCACAAGTTTACCCAAGTCCAAAGGAAAGAGTGTTATCATGTTGGTAGTTGACAGACTTACGAAGTATGCACACTTTTGTGCATTATCTCATCCATTTAAAGTGAATACAGTTTCTACTGCATTTATGGAAACAATTCAAAAGCTACATGGAAACCCAAAGATTATTGTAAGCGACAGAGATCCCATTTTCACTGGAAATTTTTGGACAGAATTATTTTCTTGCCTTGGGACTCAATTAGGTCATAGCTCATCTTATCATCCTCAATCTGATGGGAAAACTGAGATAGTAAACAAATGTTTGGAAGGATATCTTCGTTGCTTTGTATCTGATAAACAGACACAATGGGTCAAATGGTTGCCTATGGCTGAACGGTTGTATAACACTTCCTTCCATACTGCAACAAAAAAGAACCCATTTATGGCACTTTATGGATATCATCCACCATCCATCACATCATATTTATGAGAAAATTCTAAGGTTCAAGCAGTGGAAGATCACATCGAGCATCAGCAACAAGTTCTCCAACTCTTAAAGAATAACCTTATCTTGGCGTAGAATAGAATGAAACAACAGGCAAATCAACATCGCAACGAAAGATGTTTTGATGTAGGTGATTGGGTATTCCTACGGCTACAACCATATAAACAAATGTCCCTCAAGAAAGCTAAGAAGGATAATAAATTATCACCAAAGTATTATGGTACGTACAAGGTATTGCAAAAGATAGGTACTATGGCATACAAATTGGAACTTCCTGCAGCTTCATGAGTGCACCCAGTTTTCCATGTTTCATGCTTAAAGAAGGGTATAGGTGACAAGATTCCAGTTCAAACAATATTGCCAGAACTTGACGAGGAAGGAAAAATCATATTGGAACCTGAAGCAATCAAAGAAACAAGAACTCGATAGCTACGAAATCGATCAATTTTAGAGTATCGCATCAAGTGGAAGAACTTACCCATTGAAGACTCCACATGCGAGGATGATAATTTTATACAAAAGCACCCAAAACTACTCAAGCATTGAGGACAACACTTTTTTGAAGGAGAGGAGCATGTTAGGTCCCTATAATACTATTGATTCTCCCATTACTATTGTCATTGTATCCCTTATTTTTATTGTTGTGCCCCTATTGTCCCCATATTGTTATTATTATGCCCCATAGAATCCCACTATTTTTATTTTTGTGCCTTTATATTATTATTGTTAGGTAGGCTTGGTTATATTGTGTCCCCTTAGACTCCTATATATAGAAAGGAGGTTTTGTCATTTGAATCATCCAAGAATTGTTCATTTGTATAATGTAAAGGAGGTTTCCCCCTCGAAGAGGCTGAATTCTAAGGCGTTGATCTATCTTTTTATCTTTTTGTGAGCTGGTTTCCTAACAAGGACTCAGTCAAGTCACCAATGAAGTTGCTCTTGTGTAAGGAGACTTCTAAAAATGAAATTAATAAATCTAACTTTAATTCTAAATGCAAACCTACTTACTAATGCAGAAAAGAAAAGAAAGCTACTCTAACTCGATACCTAGGAGATAGCTCCCAAATACCAAGTGAAAAGATTTAAATATGATGGGGATTTAACATTGTTTTTATGATGAATATTAAGCTGTCAAATTATCCCTAACAACTGATATTTTTAATGCAAAACAAGATTTGTTTTAAAGATAAAAATGATGAAAGATGAGTCATTCAAACCTGGAAATAGTTCACAAAATTTCAATGACAATGAAATCAATTTGTAATGGAAAATTTCTAAGTAAATAGTTACTCAAAAATTTGACTAAATATAAGAGAAAATTGATACATCAATATCAGATCTATCTGATATAAGTTCAGATAGCTAATCAAATAAACAATAATTCACATATCTAACATTAGTGCTTTAACATGGAATTATTGGAACAAATATGTCATAAAAGAATACAATTATATTTGCAAACAATAGTATTTGAAATGCAGTAATAAACGTATATCTCATGCTCTATTTTACAGTGATTTTCTCCAACATTCCTCCCAAGAATTTTAGCTCTGCCAATAGAGAATAGAGTAGAAAAAGTACTAGATCTACCTCTTCAACAAAGTTTTAATTCTAAAAGGAAAATCCCCACGCTCATATATGAGTATTATCCCCAATCCTACAATAAGAAATCATCTTGCAATAGTGCAAAGAGTATCTAAT
Organism: Pinus tabuliformis; assembly: GCA_031772625.1. Lineage (NCBI taxonomy): Eukaryota > Viridiplantae > Streptophyta > Pinopsida > Pinales > Pinaceae > Pinus > Pinus tabuliformis. The sequence continues at coordinate 1,013,819,578 of CM062804.1, forward strand.
TTTCATAAAAGAGGCACCCTAATTCATTTTTTTTTTCACTTACTGGTTCACAGATACCCGGGTCAGTGGGTAGCCGCTACGTCCAGGGTTTTAAACACTGAGTGGACGCCACCCGAAGGGCATCAACACCCCTCGGCCTATTTACTGACCTAACCCCAAGAGCTTTCAGGATTCGACCCTGTGACCTCCCATTGGCGAGGCACTTGATTTGACCGATTGAGCTAACTCTTGGGGCTGGCGCACCCTAATTCATTCTCTCAAAATCATATTTATATTTTACAAATGAATCTCCAATAAGGGAAGATGTTGAAAAGCAGTTTTAGATCTCTGATTTTCAGCTGATAGAAATTCTTCTTTCCTCTCTTTTGGTGCAATTATATTGCTCCAAGACTCCTAGCCTCATCCTCTCAAAAAATATCCTTGCAAAAACCAATCAAAATAAATATTAAAACCAATTAAAATGGAGAAAAAATCAGATTTCTAAAATTGTGAAAAATCAATTAACGAATTCAAATCCTTTTTGATAAGCAATAAAATCAAATCACATCTTTAATTTTATTTATTGTGGATATTTCTTGGAAAAAAATTGGAATTATAAAATGAATTTGCAAAGCAAACTACTTTGGGCCAACCAAAATTCTCCAAAACAAACTCAAAAATTGAAAGAAAAAAAATTGTTGCAATTTCGTAGTTGTAGATTATGCTAAAGTTTTAGCACAGCAAATGACCAAATATGGCCATACAACCACTTCCAAATCCTTCTCCACGAAATTATATTTCCAACGAACCCTCATTTTCTCAATTTCGTTGAGTATAACTCAAGATATCATCCTCCTAAATTTGTATTATAAAATTGATTCAAAATTGTTTTATTATATTATATTTAAGAAATAAAATAGAAAAGTTAAAAAAAAAAATATATATATATATATATATAATAAAAATGAAATGACAAATAAAACAAATATGATAAAATATTATAGATACAAAAAGGGGCAAGTGTTATATATGGTTTTAATGCCATGGTTGAAGTGGTTGTACGTATAGTGAAGGTTGGAGGGAGTGGGTGGTGGGCCATGAGTGTAGTGTGGATTTTCCCCTACTCTATTGTATTTTTAAAATCATATAAAGAACCCTCACACTTGAATGTTATAATGTGAAATACCTTTTGTTCTCTTCCCACTACCATGTCACACCGGGAGCTCAACCCTAGGTGATTTTATTTGTGATCGGAAAGGAATCCTCGAGGATGAACCTCCGAGGGGATGTCATATTTTTAATAAGAATTTTTTTAAATAAATTATTTTATTCTAATTTTTTAATATATTTATAATATTTAATATATATGTTAGTTGTGGAGTCTAATTATTTTCTTGATTCAGAGGTATCGCCGCATTGGATCCCATTTTCGTGACGGCAACGCCACCCATTATTTGCGCTGCAAGAGGGGTCCGGGGGGCGGCAGCAATCTTTAGGAGCCCCACCCCACCCCGGCAAGGAATCGAGGGAAGTGCCCCCGAAGCTAAAAATAGATGAAAATTTACCTTGTAAAATGTTGTAATTTCGTAGTCAATCTAGGTCGTTCATTAGGCGGAAATCTGACAATAAAAGTTATGTTTAATTTAGGGTTTTTCCCCTAGAAGGCAAACCCTCGCTATATATGAGGGAATTGTATTGCGGCTATGTAGATGTATATTCTAAGCAAGAAAGAGAGAGGAGATTGTGTGAGAGTGAAGAGGGAATTTCAGCAGATACGTTGTAGGTTGTATCTCTTCATTTTGTTGGATATTATAAAAGGAAGGACTAGTTGTTTCTCCATGGACGTAGCCCAAATTGGGTGAACCATGTATATCTATGTCTCTCTTGTTTATGTGTTTTTTGTGTTTATATTTCTGCAATATTTTATGTGTTCCATTTCTCTGTAATATATAATTTTCTAACAATATATATACATATATATAAAGTGCTTGAATCCAATGATTTTTGATAAATATTAAATTAATAATAAAAAATTAATAACTAATTAAATAATTAAAATTAGTCTAATTTGAATAATTAAAGGAGTTAATTAATCTTAATTAAATTAAATTAACTAGATTAGCTAAGCTACAATTAACTAAATAAGTTATATTTACATATTTTAAATTAATTAATTTTTATGCAATTTATAAAATAAAAGTAAAATGCATATTTACATATTATAACCTCGGGCAGTAAACTTTTATCAAACTTTGACCAAGGATATTTTCCAAGCATTAAGTCAAAATGAGATGAAATGTGAATTGTTAGAAAGCTAGTGACAAAATGCATGCAATGGAGCAATCAAAATGAAAATCCAACAGAAAATGAAAATCTCGCAAAATTAACAGAATTAAAGCATTAAAGAAGTGATTTGACCAAAATTTACAAGGAGGGTCCCCATAATTTTTGAAAAATAATGGGAGTATTGTGGCCACAATAGGACCCCATGGACTATACATGTAAAAAGTGTTTGGCCCCCTAAAGGCATTCCAAGGATCAGATGTGTGACCCTGGAATGTAGATCCTCCAAGTGGTTGACTCCCAAAAGGATTTGTAAACACACTAGAAACAAACGTACCTCCAGTGTTTCTATAGGATGACATGGCTATATTGAAAGGATTCCAACCATATGGAAATCCATGAATGGGTATTATTGTACTTCCAACTGAGATACTGGAACCCATCATGGGATCCATGAAACAAAATGTGAAAGAGAAGTTAGACCTTCCAACATTAGACATAGGGATACTAGATGCGATGGAACTAAAACCTCTACTCAATGTGAATGGAGATGTAAAAAGCATTGTTGTGTAGGCACCTATATTAGATGTGATAAATGGCGTAATTCCATGAATATTTTTCCAAAATGAGAAGAAAGAGTCATTAAAGAATGTTGTGTGGAAGGTACTTGTGGTCAAAGGGATAGATGTAGATGTGACATGTGGAAGACTATCAATCACTACAGGTGTGGACACAATCGTTTCCAATGTAAAAGTATTAGCTTTGACGTAGTATCCTTATTCACCAAGATCCCTCTTGAAGAAGTCGCACGTGAAGATAAACATCACAGGGGGAAGATCAAAGAAGCTCTTGAAATTATCAAACATCTGCATAATCTCAATAGGGATAATGGTATTGAGATTAGTGGTGGCTGGCTTCCCTTAATCAGAGAAATTAAGAATGCCAGTACATCTCAGGCATCGAGCTCAGCAGGTAAATTTCTTTCCTTTTCTATCCATTAGTAGTTAGTTGCTTCTCTATTAGGTATAAATTAGAACATTAATATTATTATTAATTATTATTTATTTATTATTAATTATTATAATTAGTACATTAACTTTATTTACTTATTATTATTATTAATTATTATTAATACATTAAAATTGATTTGGTAAGTTATTAATTATTAATTATTATTAACTCACGAAAATTAATATTATTAATAAATATTAGTTATTAATTATTATTAACACATTAACATTGATATTAATAATAGTGATATTATAGTGATTTAATTATTAGTCATTATCAATACTTTAACATTAATATTATTAATATTTATTAGTTAATAATTATTAATTATTAATTATTAATTATTATACATTAATATTAATAATTATTAGCTATTAATTATTAATAATTATTATTAATACATTGATATTAATAATTATTAGTACATTAACATTAATATTATCATTTATTATTAGTTATTAATCATCAATTATTAATTCATTAATATTATTATTAACTATTAGTTATTAATTATCAATTATTAGTTATTAATAATCAATTATTATTAATACATTAACATTAGTATTATTATTTATTATTAGTTATTAATTATCATTTATTATTAATACATTAATATTATCATTAATTATTAATTATCATTATTATTATTATTAATTATCATTATTTATTATTACTATTAATTATTAATCATTATTGATACTTTAACATTATTATTATTATTATTAAGTTTAATATTAATATTTAATATTTAATATTTAATAATATTGATACACTAAATGCTATTTTTAATAATAATAATGATAAAATGAAAAAAAAAAATTACATATTAAAATTATTATTAATATATATTGAATATTAACTCAAATAATAAATTCTTGTTATAAACCTTAAAAAAAATAATAATAATAATAATAAATAATGATTAAAACAAACAGCAGACGCATCTTCCCACTTCATACTATTATTAACTATTTAATACCCTTATTAAAGCTCTTCTACTATCATCATTCAAGAATGTCCTGATGATGGATCCCTGTTGGGATTTGAAACGTTGATGAAAAATGGTTATTATTGTGGGTTCTCCAGCTTCTAAATTAAAAGTATTAGTGTTATCCATGAAAGACTTGATCAAGGGACTATGCAAAGATCCATATAAGTCAACATCCCCACCTAATGAGCTAGGTTCAGAGGTACCATGATGAGGTAGCAGACTATGGTCAACCACTCGATGAAAAGATGGTTCATACCTATGAATATCATCCAAGTAATTTGAGACAAGGATGTACCTATGGTGGAGTTAAGTCTACGCCTATGGGTAGGTGGACCCACCTTGTAGGGGGAAAGGGCCGCAGGTTTATGAGAGTAATGCAAATGAAAATCCACCATGATGGATGCCAAAGGTGACACAAGTGTGATGAATAAAATTCCTATGGCCACTAGATACAATAGGACAAATAGCACACACTAAAAATATCCTAAAGTAGCAAACCAAGCAAACCAAAGTGAGAAAGGGATCCTCCCACTGCTAGAGCCTATTTAATTAATGAGCAGGTCAGCGATGAGGAAATGGTTGGGAACATTATAATAGCTACCTTTTTAATGGCTCTTACGCCCGATACAAAATATTCACACTCAAATATCAACAGTGGAGCACCCCCCAAGAGAACCAAGTGAGTTCGGTTGAAATTTTCCCGAGTTACAGTAAGGATCGTCCCCCTTGTCATCACCCATGATAATCTCCTAAGAAGGGCCACTAAGGTCACCACTATTGATAACATGGCCTGGGGACATTTGTTAGCTAGAACTAAAAGCACAAGCAAGGTATTGATCTTGAAGCCTCCCAAAGGAGACCCCCATTAGTATGATGTAATTATCATATATAACCGCCACCAATTCTAAACATATCAGGAAGATCACCCTCTAGGTGCCAATTTAGCCTAGTGCTTAACCCTTGTGTTAGAAGGGATTCCCAAACCATGTCATTGAAAGTGGATTTATGCTCCCTATCTCAATATTCTATGCTTGTTTCCTGATCTTTGGGAAGTTAACCTTTCTTCCCTATCCCAAGATCCTAGTTTATCTAATTTTGGTGTGCTACCATGGAAAGAGAAAAATGTTGAATTAATTATATTAATGCATGTTATTTTTAAAGGTTGTTTGTGAAGTCAAATGTAGTGGATGAAACATTTATGGTTTTATCAATTAGCTAATCCAAAGAAACCATGCAAGTAGATGCAAATGCAAAATTTTGATTTCAATGAATTCTACCTAAAGCAAGGAAGATATATTTTTCTTTTAATATGAAACCATGCACATAGTCCTCACTTCTCTCTCATTTGACACTTTGATCTATCAATCAAATTAGAAAAACTAGCTACAACAATGCAGCGAAAGAAGCAAAAGGAAACAAGTAAATATATACTCAAAACCAAAAACCCTAAGTCTACCAACAAGAATGCACTAAGATGTGAAAAAAAAATTCAATCAAACATCAAACTCACAAGAAGACAAACAATACAGGGTTCTCAATACATTGATGCTAGAGAGGTATCTAGATACCAATATGCTTGATAAGAATCACTACCCAAGAGTTAGGTTCAAACTCTAGTTAGAGAACCAAATCTACATGATTGCATGTACATTTAGCAAAACTAACAATGATCGAAGTCCAAAACTATAGATTCAAGTACATACCCTAAAAGGTTTACAGAGATGCAAAAAATCTCTTGAAAGGTCTAAGTTAACCCCTTCAATTTCTAAAAAAAAAAAACCTTCAATGCTCTATCATAGAAGGATTTCCTAAAACAGAGAGGCTATCAATGCTTTTACACATTGCAAACACCAAAACATAGAGCCTTCAACACCTTGGTCTGAACTAAAGGCGCAAAACATAAGGGGAAAAAGAATATCTAAGTGTTTTTTGGATCTCGATTTTGAATCTAAGGTTCTAGGTAGACTGTAAACCATGGTAAAACACTAAGAAACTATGCAAGACACAAGAAAAATGAAGTAAAATAGGCTAAAAAATTACAATGACTAGGAGCTTCTTAGTGGAATTGATATTTATGTTTAAGAGAAAATTTTGCTTCGAGTGACAATTTAATTTAGACCCAACAGGATTTGCCCAAGGTCTACCCACAAAATGGGTTAAAATAAATTCCATGCATTCAAAGTCACACAAAGAAAGTGAAGAAGTTACCTATTATTGCAAGAATCCAGTCTCTTTGGAAAATTCATCTCGGGGAAGATCTCCTCGAGATATTTTCTCCTGATTCTTCCTTATGACCTGCACACAATGAATAAAACAAATTTCTATTATTTTAGTGATAATCACATCAGAGATAATTTCTCAATGCCTTCTGAACCATCCAGTGTGGTTCATTGTCAGGACAAGATGGAGAATCATATCATGGCATCAAATTAAATGAGCGTGATGTAGAGACCATTACTTCTAATGACTAGAATATAATAGCTAATTTTGAATAAGGAAATTTTGTTTATTAATAACATTATAACAAATCATAAAACAAAAATAAATTAAAATATTTAAAGATAAGTTATAAAGATTAAAAGTAAATAGAAGGAAAGAAAAAGGAACAAACAATTATACGCCAAAGAACATATGGTCAAAATTAAATAATAAAGAATCAAAGGAATCAATGAGGTAGGAATTAACAACTAACCAAAGGGAAGTAAATAAAGCTCAATAATAATAAATAAATTAAAAATAACAACTAATTCGCGATAAAATAAACGAAACACATTAAAATCAAATATCCAAAAGAGAAAGTCGAGACTAATAATTGGGGAAGAGACTAAATCAATGAAATAATATTAATAAAAAGAAACAAAAGCCTTAAAAATATATTAATAATTCAAAAATGGATTAAAAGAATTAAGGCATATAAAGTACATAAATAAAGAAATTGCCCTTTTTTTAATTTATGTTTTAAAGAAAAATCTAAAGAAACGTTTTCAAATATAAAATCAAGAGAGAAATAAGAATATTTATGAACACCCTCTTTTATATATATATATATATATATATAACAAAATGACTAAAATCAAACTAAATAGAGAGGAAAAAGGCACTCAGTAGAAGGTTATAAATGAAGGAAGACTAAATAGTATAAGAGTTAATAGTAATTAGATTAACTAAAAGAAGACCTCTAAAGGAGATAAAAGAAATTTAATACTCAAGGTTATAAGAATATATAAAATGAAATAAAATATATAACATGAATTAAAATATAATAAATAAATAAAAACCTTAAGAAGAAAGGGAAGGGACCCAACAATTACTAATCTTCCATCCATCATCCCTGTTTAGTTACTATGCCTTTTTTCAATCTCTATGAACTCCCTAAACTTTTGGTAATGGAAATGATCAATCCTTGCAATGACCCGAGCATCTTTAATGCAGACGTGATGTTTAGTCTTTTCTGCATGCTTTATCAAAGATGAGGAGTGAGTCCTCCCATGTTTTATGTTGGTTGTGTGCTCATGAATCCTTTGATTTATTGAGCGGCCAGTTTCACTAATGTAGGGTGCCCTACAAGAACATGGGATTATAAACACCTTTCATATTCTTAGGGTCAACTGGGTCTTTTACATATCTTAATGAGTTTTGAATGGTGTTAAAGGGGCCTAAAGGTAGAGGGAATCTTATGCTTCCTCAGAATCCTAACAATCTTGTCTATGGTCCCTTGGATAAATGGAAGATGTACCCCTAAAATTCGGTCTTTGGGGTATTTTTTTAGGAACTTTTCTATCTCTAAGGAAAGCTTTAAGTCCCTGATGCCTACTATATCCATTATTATTGAAAATGTTAAGGAGATGATATTTTTCATCAGAAAGGTGGTTTTCGTCATAAACTCTTGATGCACGAGTATCTAAAGTGTTGAGAACGCCCATCTTTTGAGCAGGGAAATGATGGGACTTAGCGTGAAGATATTTCTTTGTATGATTTTTCTTCTGAAATACCTGGTGTGAGAAATAACCATCATCCTTGTTTGAAATAAGGAAGTCGAGGAAAGGTAAGCATCCATTGACTTCACATTCCATGGTAAACTTTATGGAGCTAGATTGACTGTTAAGATGTTGGAAAAAGAGATCTAACTTTTCCCGCCCATGGGGCCAGATGACGTGAGTGTTATCCACAAATATCTTCCATCACTTTGGTTTGAAAGGACTTGAGGCCAAAGCCTTAGATTCAAAGTCCTCCATGAACATATTAGCCACTACAGGAGAAAGTGGGAAACCCATGGCAACACCACATGTTTGTTCATAAAATTTCCCTTTAAAGCTAAAGAAAGTAGAGGTAAGACATATTTTAACCAATTTAGTTGTATATGGATATGTGATACAATTTATTACTTTAATTGCATCATTAATAGGGATATTAGTGTAAAGGGAGACCATGTCGAAACTTACAATAATATCTCTACGATCAAAATTTATATACTTTAACTCATTGACAAATGATGAAGATTCTTTAACAAAGGACTCCGTAAGGCGAACAAGGGATTTTAGATTTTGCACTAAATACTTTGCTAGAAGATAGGTTGTCCCTCCTATAGTGTTTACAATGGGTCCTATTGGAGCCCCCTCTTTATGGATCTTGGGAATCCCATAGATCCTAGGAGTAAGAGGGCTACTTTTGATGAGTTTTATGGTTAAAGGAGCCAAGAGTGTTTTTGTAGGTCATAGCCATAGCAATTGTTCTAGAGATCTTCTTTAAGGGAATCTTATTAAGTTTTATGTATCTGCCACTATTACATAGGTGATCTAACATCTTTCTTCAATAATCCTCCATATCAAGGATAATTATAGCCCCTACATTTTCCTCCTTATCCTCCTACATTATTCTTCTCAAATTCGACAAGGGTGGGATTGTAGTTATCCTTGATAAGGAGGATTACCAGAGAAAGATGTTAGATCACCTATGTAACAGCGGGAGCTATAGGAAACTTAATAATAATCCTTTAAAGAATATCTCCAGAAAATTTGCTCTCGATATAAAATATAGTAGCATTGTTGGATCCTTTAGCCATAAACCCATCGAGATTAGCCCTCTCACACCTAGGATCTATGGGCTTCCCAAGATCCATAAAAAGGGGTCTCCCCAAATACCCTGTTGAAAATAGCAACAAGAAATGCTAAAATAGAAGTGCTAAAAATAGCATTGCTATAAATAGCATTTTGGGTACTAGTGCTGGATTGAGCAACAAGGAATGAAAAATGGAAGTGCTAAAAATAGCATTCTATTTTTAGCAGTTTAGGATGGATTCCTATTTTAGTCAATCCCTGGACTAAACATAGGAAGTAAAATTCGAATTTGAACTTAACAGTTGTTTGAAAATAAATTAACTAATTCACCATGAGTTAATTAGCTGTGAAAAATCAAACATGAAGTCTATGTGAGGACATGCAACAGTTTCTCTATTAATTGAGGAATTTATCCATCAGTTAAAGAGATAAGGATGAGTTCTAATTTGAGTTGTAATTAGTTGGCTTAGTTAACAAAGTCAAGTCCAATTACATTGATTTAAACAGTTGTTTAAATTAATGTGAGTTCAGTTAGTTAATGCATGCTTGCATATAACTGCTGCACTTCAGATAACTGAAGATTCTCTCATGAATAACTCATGCATGTTAATTCAGACAAAGACCCAGTTGAGATCAAAGAAGGGATAGTGTACTATCAGTTGGATGAAATTTTTCCTATAAAGGAAGCTCATTCATGGATGAGGATTTATCTCATTCAGGACTGTATAGTTGGATCAAAGGTTAGTGAGTGTGTGAATAGGTAAATTCACACAAGTGGTTGCACTGGACCCCAATAAGAATCGTGCAAAGAAATAGGAGGCTTGGAGGGCAGAGGAGAAGGTTAGATAGAGGCCTTTGACTGTCTATGAGCAGCAGAGGTATTGCAGAGAGAGCATGATAGCTTTTGAGTTGATTCTTTTTGTAATACTGGCTATATTTCCACTTGTATGATAATACAGAGTTGGGGTTTTAGGTTGAGGCTTTACCCAGGTTATATCTTCTGTGTTATGTGTGATTGATTCCTTCTTATCAGTTATATGTGTTCTTATTGATGTTTCTCATGTTCAATTAAGCTTCCGCTAAATTGGTTGTAGAAGTAGATCAAGTATTTTGCTTTAGTCTATTGCATTATCAGGTGATATACAATGGGAATATCTACATGGTATCAGAGCTAGCTGATTTGTAGAAAAATTCTACATGGTATCGGAGCAAAGGTGATCAAGGAAGAACAGTATACAAGAAGAAGAAGTTCGAATTTTGGTTTCTGAATATTGAAATTGAGTTCTTATCACCTCTATTTCACCTATGGTGTTCATTGGTTTAAGACTCGAATATACCCTTGATGGCAGTTCGAATTATATAGCCTGGAAGGATCGCATGGAAGTAGTGCTAGAGCATAACAGTCTAAAGGACTTCATTGATCAAGAAGTCCTCAAGCCGACTGGTGCTGCTGAGTTGGCTGAATGGAAGAAATGTGTGGCTAGAGCAAGGAGAATCCTTCTAGAGGGAGTTCGAGATCACATACTCTCAAGTCTCCATGGGAAGGAGACATCGTTTTCGATGTGGAAAACATTGAAAGGCCTATATCAGAATAGCAATGATCAAAGGAAGCTGGCATTGAAGCACAAACTTCGAAAGATCAAGTGTGAAAAAGACAACACGAACTCTATGTATCTGAACAAGCTCACCTCATGCAGGGATGAGCTTGGAAGTGTAGGGATCATGATAGCTGATGGGCATGGTGAGTCTTGCACTCCTCGGTCTTCCTAAGAGTTGGCATAGCTACCAGGACTCGGTTAATGGAAGAGATAAACTACTAGATTGGGAACGATTTTGGTCAGATTTGATGCAGGAGGAGATAAGAAGAAGCACCAGAGATGATTCTTCATCCATGGAGGATGAAGAAAATTATGCCTTAGTGAGTAAGGCGATGAAGGGGAAGGAGAAGGATTCTCTTTCCAATTCGAGTTCTTCCCATGGTGGGAGGAAGTTTGACAAATCGAAAGTGTGATGCTTTCGTTGTCATGAGGTGGGCCATTTTGCTACAAATTGTCCACTGAGGAAATCCAAGAAGGGATCCGTGGAAGGATTTGAAGGGGAAGCTTTGGCCTCACAGTTCGAGTTGGATTTCACACTGTTCACATGCATGGTTTCATCCATGGTGGGAAGTGGTTAGTTTCTTGACAGTGGAGCTTCTTTCCACATGATCGGCGACAAGAGTTTGTTCAGTACTTTGGAGGAGAAATATCTCCAGATACTCATAGCGATGGGTAATGATGAAAAGTATAGTGTCTCAGGTTTAGGCACGGTTATTTTTTAGAGGGAGCATGGAGCTTGCCTTACCTTGACCGATGTCAAGTATGTACTAGGGCTGAAGAGAAACTTGGTGCCGATCACGATGCTGGAAGACAGAGGCTATGATGTAGTCTTCAGTAAGGGAAAGGTTTTCCTTAGACTCATCATCACTAGACAGGTGCAGCAGATCGGTTCATGGGTCAAGAACTTGCATGCTCTTGAGGTTCAAGGTGCATGCAAAGCCTTGAGCAGCAAGGAAACTGATGGAGACTTGGTGGTTGAGAGGGAGAGTACATTACCTCTCAACATGCAGCGCCAGAAAAAGTCTCAGACGATTGTGGAGGAGCCACGATTGGTGCAGCAGCTTCAGGAGGTTATGGAGCAGCCACAACTAGAGAAGCTGAGAGGAGATCGAGTAGAGACATCTACTCATGTAGAGACCTCTAGTAGGGGGAAACTTCAAGCCAGGTGAGCAGAGGGATCACGTGCAACCATACCTCCAAGTAGGAGGTGGGGTGATGTGGAGTGATCGTCCCATGGAGGAGGGGTAGGATCCTTGAGGTACCCAACCTCTTTGATTTGAATTTGCTACAAGAGCCCTGATGAGGTGTAACAGGACTGACTGATTGGGTAGAGACAAATACGAATGGAGCGGCAGAGAGAGCTACAGTGCAGGAGTCCTAGGATTGTGTAGAGCTAGTAGGCTGAAACGATGCGAGAGGCACAAGAGTGTTGCACCAGTGCAGGATGGCACAGAGAGGTGTGCAACAGTGCGAGATGCATGGAGATGTTGCAACAGCTCAGAGGTCAGAGAGGGAGCACTTGTAAGTGGCAGATAGAGCTTCAACATCAGAGTATGTTTCTAGCCCAACAGAGAGGTCAGTTGGGAGTTTTTTTGTTTCTAGAGTTGTTGGAGCAACCACACTTGGTAGAAGTGTTGCATGCAGAACATTCCAAAGGTACAGGATCGGGTTCGAGTTGAATGCCTTTCTTGTTGAGAGGGAGTGTTGAAAATAGCAACAAGAAATGCTAAAAATAGAAGTGATAAAAATAGCACTGCTATAAATAGCAGTTTGGGTACCAGTGTTGGATTGAGCAACAGGGAATGAAAAATGGAAGTGCTAAAAATAGCATTTTATTTTTAGCAGTTCAGGATGGATTCCTATTTTAGTCAGTCCCTGGACTAAACATAGGAAGTAAAATTCGAATTTGAACTTAACAGTTGTTTGAAAATAAATTAATTAATTCACCATGAGTTAATTAGTTGTGAAAAATCAAACATGAAGTCTATGTGAGGACATGCAACAGTTTCTCTATTAATTGAGGAATTTATCCATCAGTTAAAGAGATAAGGATGAGTTCTAATTTGAGTTGTAATTAGTTGGCTTAGTTAACATAGTCAAGTCCAATTAGACTGATTTAAACAGTTTGTTTAAATTAATGTGAGTTCAGTTAGTTAATGCATACTTGCATATAACTGTTGCACTTCAGATAACTGAAGATTCTCTCATGAATAACTCATGCATGTCAGTTCAGACAGAGACCTAGTTGAGATCAAAGAAGGGATAGTGTACTATCAGTTGGATGAAATTTTTCCTATAAAGGAAGCTCATCCATGGATGAGGATTTATCTCCTTCAGGACTACGTAGTTGGATCAGAGGTTAGTGAGTGTGTGAAGAGTCCAATTCACACAAGTGGCTGCATTGGACCCCAATAAGAATTGTGCAAAGAAATAGGAGGCTTGGAGGGCAGAGGAGAAGGTTAGATAGAGGCCTTTGATTGTCTATGAGTAGCAAAGGTATTGCAGAGAGAGCAAGATAGCTTTTGAGCTGATTCTTTTTGTAATACTCGTTATATTTCCACTTGTATGATAATACAAAGTTGGGGTTTTAGGCTGAGGCTTTCCCCGAATTATATCTTCTGTGTTATGTGTGATTGATTCCTTCTTATCAGTTATATGTGTTCTTATTGATGTTGTTAATGTTCGATTAAGCTTCCACTAAATTAGTTGTAGAAGCAGATCAAGTATTTTGCTTTAGTCTATTGCATTATCAGGTGATCTACAGTGGGAATTTCTACAGACCCATTGTCAATACCATTAGAGGGTTGACCTATCTTCTAGCAAAGTATTGGTCCAAATGCAAATTTACCCATGGTAATGCAACGAAAGGCCATTAATAACTCACACATGGTATTATCCACCCATGGCATTTTACCATCCATGGTATTTTCCCACCCATGGTAATGTAACTAAAAAAAGGCATAAAAAATCAACCTCACTTTGTAAGAGGAAAAAAGGTCTAGCACAATGTAGTGGCAGTCATCATTCTGATCTAATAAAAAATTAGTTTTACGATTTATTTTCTAGGTTGGTTTACTGTGTGGGTTTCTTCTTTTTATATAATTTCAAATTTTTAGATCTTGGGGGCCTCCCCATAAGATCTGGATCATTTCTATCAGAGTGGGTTAGGAATTCAAGGAAATTAGGGTTTCAAAATGGTCGACTCAATCGCCATTGTCTACGTGAAGAAGGTGTTATCATTCAGGTTGTTCCCTTTGACTCCTAAGGGAATACGGCCGAGGTAACCACAGACCAATCTTTGGATCATAGGTCCTAGCCTACCTGCAATCAGAGAGGGCTCTCTCTTTAGAATTTAGCTTTGTTTAAGTAATGTTTAGGCTAGTTATGATGCACTGAATTTTGTTTAAAGTTTTGGTTGAATGATGTCTTCTAGCAGCTAAAATGTAATCTTCAGGAGTTTCAGTCCATTGGGCAATGGAGTCTGTGATTATGTGTTGTTTGAGGTATTGAGTAAGAGTGATGAAACTGCAGGGCCATATGGGTACTCATGAAACAATATTCAATTTGTGGAATATGGACTATTTCCAGCCAGTGAGAAGGCAACTAAGAATCTTTCACTATGCTGGTGATATGGAGAAAGGAAATATCACTCAGGAGCAGATTAGAATTCCTGAACAGTGTTTCCTATGAAAGATTTAGTATAAATGTGAGCAATTAAGAATTACACATTCATAACTAATTCTATAGAAAACATTCTTAACAGCATAGATTGAGTTTAGGGTGTTCAATGAACAAATCCTGAACTATTCTTTTTCTCTACTGCTAAACCTATGAAACATACAGCATAAGTGGATTATGAAAGAACGAAATACAAAATAAGATGGTTCAGAAAACTTATTGTGACATGAAATAGCGTAGGAATCCTGTAGCAGCAAGCAAGCACACCACAACACTTCAAACAACTCAGAACTTCAGAAATTCCATTAGCTTCTTGTATTAAAAGTCTGAAATTACAGCATAGCTTCTCCAGAAGAAAAATCAACAACCCCAATAAGTTTATGCGTGGGGATATATATAAAATCGTTTTACAAAATATCTTAACAATGAGTCATTTTCTCAATAAATGTCTTTACCAACTTTCAAAAATAGCAGATACAATAGTTATTGCTACTTTAAATGGACAATGAATGACTGTTCAGTTCTGTCAGAAATTCTTTGACTTTTGGAGGCAACTGGGTCTGTCGGGTGCTTCGTATTGATTCTGAGTAATACGCCCTTTACTGCTTTGTCGTGGTGCGGCTATCTCAGCCCCGTCATTTGCATCTGTCGGTCTTGCTTTGGTGGCCAATATTTGATTGCTGAGTTGGCCCTGTCCACTCCTTTTCCAGTTAGAGCGAATATATCAATTTTCTGAAAATGATGACTTATGATCGCTATACAAAAATTTGGTGAAAAACCTGTTTCTTCACAGCAGTGTTTGTATCATGCCCGTCCACCATTCCTGTGTAGGCAATTGGTGTCTTAGGATTATGCCTAAGGTTTCATCTGCCTCAGTATATTTGTAGTAGTTTGGAGGCACTTCAAAAAGATGTCTGATCTCATTCATAATAAAAAATAAATTCTCTAGTTTGTCATAGAGACTCTGCCCAGATGGAGGCCCTGTTTCCTCTGGGGCACTTGCTGCTGCAGTGATTTGATTTGTGGCATATGTATTGACCCTCTTGGCATAGTTTTCATGAGACAGTAACCTTCCTGCACTGGTTACCAAGCTGGGAAGACCTCTGTTATGTAATGCTGTAATTTTCTCAATGAATTTGTTCACCTCTGTCTGCATTTCTTGACACCTTCTATCCAATGTTTGTACATGATTTCTCAAAGTGAGCACTCTCTTCACTAGTAAAATGGTATCAGTTCTGTTAGTGATACCCATTGCTGCCAGCTGAGGGCCAGTGCGATTGTTAAGGACATTGATCATCCTATTGGCTATTTCAGGCATATTGCCTAGAGATGCCCTTGCTCTTTGACTTTCTTTTTGGGCCCTGCCTATGAGATCCATATGCTCATGGATAGTTTCAATATATTGCCACTGGTCTGTAATAGATTGACCAATATTGGCCCATAGGATTTTCTTGATTTCAACTACAACCTTATCAAGAGAGAGCTCTTTCTCCAGTTCCTTTATTCTTTTCTCAAGAGCCCTTACCTCTCTTGTTTTTTCAGCTACACTCTGCTTTGATTTATCATACTTTTCTTCAATGGCAGCCAATTTATCCTTGGTCTCTTGTAGTTCAGCCATCTGTGCTTCTAAAGCTTCCAGCTCCTTCATCATGTTCTGCATGCTTAGGCTGGGTCCCTAATCTGGTGTTGTTGCTGGCGCTGATACTCCTGTAGTTGGTGCTGATGTTGAAGGGCCTACCTCTGATGTTTGTCCTGTGGGAGGACCTGCTGTAGTAGTAGAAAGTGGCACACCTTCAGTGGATGCAGATGTCTGTGCTGGCTGCATTGGTGCCTCACCTTGTCTTGTTTTTAGTGCTACCTCTAATGCACTCTCTGTTTCCATCAATCTCTTGTATAAACTCAGGAGTAAAGAAACTACATCCTGATCCTTCTTTTTCTCTGCCACCTCTCCAGTTTGAGGGTGAAGGGTAGCTGGCAGCTTGATATGCTTTCTCATAGCTGCTATGTCTTCATCTCTTTTCTTTAACAGTGCCTGCACACCCCTGGGGTCCTTTGGATCATGACCCAATTCTATAATGATCTCTTCCAAGGACTTGATTCTGTTGTCCTTGGCTTGAGATGATGCCTTCTCCAATTCCAGTTGAGCAGCAATATTGTGTAAAGAATTTTGTAATTGATGTGCCAGTAAGGTCTTATCAACTAATGTGGAATATATCATTTCCCCAGTTTGGCTGTGTAGCTCAATCTGATCCAAGGGGTGGATGTCTTTGGCAAAAATTTCCAGATTAGTTCTGATATAATCGGCAGCTGTTTGAGGTTGCTGCATAGTAGGCCTGAAATGACTAAGAGTCATTTTTTGTTCTTGAATGTCATAAGCAGACATTAATCTCTGCTGATTAGTTGGTGCCATTTTCAAGAGTTGGTTGTAGATTTGGTGTTTGAGGGGCTCATTCCTTTTCTTGATATCTATGAACTGCTGCTTGATGCTAGAGTCTGCCTTAGATCGCTGCCTTGAAGAGCTCACCTCTGTCCCATGTGGCATGTCCTGTCCTTGCTGTAAGGAACTGGTCGATGTTTCAATGCTAGGAGGGGGCACAGTATCAGTTGGTCTCTCTGGTAACTCCTCCTCTGAAAAAGGATTTAGCCTCTGTCTTTTTTCACCTTGCTGATCCGTTGAAGTAGTAAGAGGAGTGTCCTCTTGCCTATCCCTTTTCCTTGTTCTTTCCTCATTAGCAGGTGTTTGTAAAACAGAGGACTCAACTGTTACCTCCTGCCTTGGAGGGATTTGCTCTTGTGTCTGCTGCTCTGTGGAGGCAGGTTCCTTGGGTGTACCTTCCTGCTGCTCTACTTGCTGTTCCACATTTGGAGGTGACACTTCTTGCTGCACTGTTTTTCCTTTAGCCATGTCTGTTGTTGGATCAGTTGTTTTGGCAGGCTGCTGGGGAACGGTGGATGAAGAGGCAGCTTCTCCAAGATGCCGAGGGCCTAAAGACCAAACCTGTCCAAAATATTCCAATTCAACTGCCTTTTCTAAAGTTTTAATGGCTTTCTCTGCTATTTCTTCTTCAGTATAATCTTCCACTAATGTGCCTTCTTTCCACTCTAATTGGTTAGCATATTTTTCAACTTCTGGAATGCTAATGTGGTCATATGTAGCAAGCCTATGCTTGATTCTTCTGAGGCTTATGAAATGGTTAGGGTCACAGGGTGCCCAATAGAAGCTTGTCTTGAGGTGGAGGGATTTTAGCATTTGGTCTGCCTCATCCCAGGCTTCTTCTCTCTTATTAAAGATGAATGGACCCAATTGATGCTTAATTTTCAGCTGTGCCTTCTTGTTTCTGCTATGGAAGTGAATTATATCTGCATTGCCGAACTGCCTGAAGTATTCTAGTGCAAAGAGTCTCATGGGAACATACTTTGGTAGCCTGTATGGTGCTAATTCACAGCCATATATCCTGATCACTGTGTGGTCTTGGTAAAAGTACCAATCCCCAATGCTATAGTTCTTGGACAGCTGGAGGATTTTTTGCATATCATCAGTGAGTCTAGGAGGAGGGGAACTCTGCAGCAGTGACAAGGCTGGATGAATGAATAGGTCAATAAACTCACAGTAGGTGTATGGTGAATAATGAATATGATGACAGACTGATGTCCAGAACATTACAGATCTTCGGTTTCCCTTTGCATCTAACTTCTTGAGGAAGACAGGGAAGTTGTCAGGCTGATTGTACAATAGTAGATGATATATATAGGAGGTGTACTTGAATACCCTCTCTCTCTCCAAGTTCATGAACTGTTCATGAATTTTGTTGGCTATAAATGTAGCATAGTCATACTGGACAGCAGGGGGCTGTCCTGGGGTAAAAATGGATAGCACTACCAGTGTTGTCTCATCCACAAACTCACTGGTCTTGAACCCTAGGATGGAGGATATGATGTCTACCAGCAGTCTCCCTATGTCATTGAACCAGTCATGCAGATAAGGGGGAGGCTGTCGGGGCTGGTACTCTGGACGCATAAATAATTGGCCAATTCTTGTAATTTGTGAGTTGGAGAGCTTGGCACCCTGCTCTAGCAAAAGCTGCATAGTAAGAGGAACCAGTGGCCTTGTAGGTTGAAACTATAGCATTTGGTTGATGGCTTCAGGAGTAATATGGAACAAGACAGAGCCTGAAGGACTCAGAACAGCCCTTTGATTGGGGTCATAGTTTGTGCAACACTGGTGAATCTAGTCAGGGAACTCATTGACCTGAGGGAGATAGTAGATTGGAAAATGGGATTTCCAGATTCCCAGGAGGTCTATACCATCTCTGTGCTTCTTTCTCAACTCACAAACTATTTCTATGTGGTATGTGTTGCACCTCTCTACAGTTTCTCTCATCTGATAATCTCTGTCAGCAAGGGCCAACCATTCCAGGTTCTTGTGTGGGGCATTTAATGGGGCAATGTTTAATGCCACAGGGGTCTCCATGGTCAACTGATACTTGGAATTATATTTGAACTTGCTTCTTGGGCACAGCAATACAGAGCAGTGGATTTCAATGAGCAGGGCAATTTGCAGAGAGAACAAGGTAAATTGGGGTGAAACTGAGTTGAAATACTCCTGGGAGAGATTCAACGAGCAAATGCTGGGATTGAGAAATGCTTTTTCGGTGAGTTTGTCTGGCAATGGTTTAGTTTCGCAAATGCGCCATAAGCTGTGAATTTGTGGTAATTTGGCACAATGGGGGACCTCTGTGGGTGAACTTGGGATTACAGTGTGGAAAAGAAACTCTGGTTATTGAGGATTCCTAGCAATTCCTGTGTTTTCCCTCTTTTCTTGTTTGCTTCGGTGAATTATGCAAAAACTAAGGCACGCAGAGGGAAACTGATAAATACCTGGGTACAATATGACAATGGTGTTGATATACAGGTGAATTCACGGCGCCAGCAGCAAGGGAGCAGTCTTCAGAGTTGGCGGACAAGCAACGTAACCGCTCATGCAGGAGTACAGTGAGTATTTTTGCAAATAACGCGAAAAAATGACTTTTTGGGCAAAATAGGGAAAATTTGGCCTTTGGCGCCTTTTGTTGGATGACGTCAGCATGACGTCATAGGTGGGGTCAGGTACGAAATGATGACGTGGCGGCCGGTGAGCGGCTCTACGTGGACAGGTGACATGGCAGACAGCTCGGAGCAATGGCGGATCGGGCGGTAATGTGATGCTGAAGTGGCAATGACGTGGGGGTGACGTGGGAGTGACGTATGGCGGAAATAGGAGGGCGGTAAGTGGTAATATCGGACCGCTCATGGTACGGGTGTGGTTTTGGCAGGAGGCCGCCCGACGAAATCCAGAAGCGACACACGTCCGAGCCCTGACGTCACCCTCTGACAAATTTCGGGCGATATCATTCAGGCATCGGGGGTGGTCTGATATTGCTGTGGGCCGTCGGATGGGAGGGCCCGGATCCAACGGTCGATGGGCTGCGGAGGTGATGGGTGGATACAGCGGGTCCCGGTGGGGATTTTAATAATATTTTTTGTTTTTTGCGGTGCGGCGCGCCGAAATATATACTTTGGAAAATCGAACAAAAGTGGGTTTTTGCAAGATTTATACCATGGCGGGAATAATGCAATGTTGAAGGTTTGCAAAGCGGACAAGGGTGGGAATGGGTTATTAAATTAACCAAGTGTTAATTCAATCCCCAATTTTTCAAAGTGACCCTAATATCGGAACCCTTTGATTCTGCAGCATTCTCCAAACTTTGAAAATATGGCTTATAATGCCCAAGGGGGGGGGAATTACATATTATTTAGGCTTTTTCACAATAGTGCTATAGTGGTAGGGGAAAGGGGCACTTAGGGAGTTAGATAATAGGGTTAGAAGTCAATGTGAATTGGGGATATGAGAGATTGAAAGTGAGGAATAGAGAACTAAGTTTAGTGATTAAACTTAGATTTTTAGGAGTTGATGGGGAATGATTTTACACAAGAAATGTGGCTTCTTTTTGGAGAAGAAAGTGAAAACTTGTCATGAAATTTCCAAGAAGAAATACAAAGAGGATTATTTAGGAAAGTCCTGAAGTCCTCCATGGGATGTTAGAAAGAGAGTCTTTGGGGGAAAACAGGGGGAGTTAGACATGCTTCTATATTTTGCCTTCAAAATGCTGCATAGATACCTTTGCAACTGCTAACATATGCCTTCTTGATCAAGGCCAAAACTGAATAGGATCAGGATTCTGCAACTTCTGGCTACCTACCCAACTTAGAACCTAGCATTTTTTGTTACTTCAGGGAGGGTGCACTTAGACTTGCAAACCCTCATATGCTCTTTTCTTTTTGCTGCCCTCCTATCTAAATCTACCCTTATATCTTCCAAGGGCCCAGATTAAGCTAGTGGGCTCCTTCCTTTCTCTATCCAGCTAGTCATCTGTCAAGCTTGAACTGTTTGAACAGGTACTCATTACCTACTCTAAAACAAGCAATTTAAAACATGGCATGGCCCAGCTTGAACTGTTGAGCCATACATCAAGATAGCAGTGGCATTTTGATTGGCCACTTTCCTGGTCTTTCTTTGGGGTTCATTTCAATTCTTTTTTCTTTTTACCATTTCATTTTCTTGCCTTTTGATTATTCTTTTAAGGAATACCCTCTTTACATTTTTTAACTTTTTGCTTTGTTCACAAAAATGGAACCTTTGTATCATCAAAGATGATCATTTTTAGCATTTCCACTGTTAATCATGAAATATGAAACCCTATTGGTATAGGAGGCTAACAGAAGGTTTAATACCATTTAATCTGTTGAATACCATGTTAGATAGAGATTTCACAAGTGAGATAGAGATTATATTTTGGTACCTATGTTTGGGTTTACCGTAAAGGGTTATTAAAAAAATGTGTGAGGATGATCCACTTCACTGTATAGTCATCTGACACAACTCTTTCCTTGCTACGCCATTGATTCTATGTTGCTTCCTATTCTGCAAAATCGTCAACTTATTTCTACTACAGAAACCTGTTAGAGAACAACAAAATCCCTGAAAACAACGTTATAACTTCCCATGGGTGCTATGGTTTGGGTCATTCACTAAATTCATGTACTGGAAGTAAAGTACAGGGTTGCTCTGCTTATTTCTAATCTGTCTGGTTGATTGGACGCTTGTATCTTTGTATTTTTTTTAATACTTCAGTTTGTACCCACACTGAATTAGATGCAACGTTATGGTGATCATACAAGTCGTTATCATTCAATGCTCTCTATTTTTCGGTAGTTATGTATGAATTTTCTAGCTTATCATTGGAATTTATCCATCCTTCTTTTGTCACGAGGGATCACTCTAATATGGATAAAGCTCAACAAATGTCTCAAAATACGTTGAAATTTGTATTTCATTCAGAAGTTGTTCTACATCAAATAGAGGTAGATTGATGATATCTCCCCCGTAGACTCAGATTCAGTAGATCTTTGGAGTAGCATCTTACTCCTCCCTTCAAAAAACAACTAGTCAAGTGCCTCATTGATCAGGCCAAGAGGTTTGATGAAGACGGTAAACAGGGCATCATATTGCCCCTTTCTCCCATGTATGTTGAGCAGTTCCAAAACATGAAACTACAAATGTGTAGGATTCAAACTTTAGATCTCTCAGTTTAAAGTTGAAGATGAGTGTTTATTACTCATAGTGTGGCCCTAGTCTAAGGTGCGGGATCTCGTTGCCTAAGATGCAATAAATTTTTGGGCTAGGTTGTCTTAGGAGATTCATCTAGAAACAATCACCACCAATCCTACCTTGGAAATTACATCCTCTTCAGTGGCTGACCACAAGGATGGAGTGATGGTTGGGATCGTGGCTCATGGTCACCTACTTTTGAATGTCTGTGACTTCCTCTACCATTTTCTTAATGTCCATGGTCGCTAGTCCTCTAAGCATGAATCCTACAGTAGGGGCCATCAAGAAGACATCGGGTGGATGGATTGGGCGCTCGTAGCGCTGGTGCCCGATCTGGTGTCTTTGACCATTTCTCGACTTCTTCTTTATGTGAACTACCTGTCCTCTGACAAGATTATCCCCAATGTGTTGAAGCTCACTAAGGAGAAGCTGGAGAAAAGGGGACAATGACTATGAATGAGACCATCACGAGCATCACAATGTTGGTCACAATGAGCCTTTGGATATTTGGGGGAATGATGAAGGTGGATGTCCTCATTGTAGAAGTCCTTAGGTTTTCTATCCTTCTTTACACAGGTGTTGTGACATAGAAGGAGTGTCTGGCTGAATCAGTATCTTGGGACACCTTTACATGGTTTGTTGCACTAATTGCAATGGTAGGCTATCTCAACAAGTATGGTGAAGTATATATCAGTGTTGTAGATATTGTAATGCTCAATAATGGTTGTCTATACTATACAGTAAGAGGTGATCTTATGCTAATGTTTCCAGAATTGGTGAAAATAGAAAGAGACAAATTTTATCATATAATTATCCAAACAAGAGGTCTTGCAAACCCTACATGTATAATTCAGACATTGTATGTTGATGACTTCATCTACTCTTTATCACCAAAATCACCTTATTCATTACATTCATACACTCTAGGCGGACTCCTCTACAAGCAAGGAGGAAGAGACATGTCACATATAACAACCTTGTCGTTCCTACTTTTAGCCTATGCCATTTATTTGAGCCACACTTCTCAAATTGATGAATGTGGAACAGTACCAATTACTCCTACTCGCCCTAGATCAGCTTCCAAGTGCCAAGTGAACTACATACTTGGAGATTATCCTTTCAAGCTTTCATATATAGTGGGATATGGTTTTCGCTTCCCTCAATATATTCATCACTGAGGTTCATATTTAGTCTCAGTAACAATGTATTCCTGTCATATATCATCTTATGGTGGCTCTAGCTTATTTTTTAACAGACATTCCAACCCAAATCTTCTAATGGGGACCGTAGTTGAAGTGAACCCACATTCAAATTATATGGTTGAGATGGATTACCAAGTAAAGGTGTTCTACTTAAGAATGATAGAAGCATGTCAATTTATTGATATATTTATTACTATGGTCCATGTAATAATATACAAAGACAAGCCACTATATCTATACCAAATAGATTGACAAGCAATCTCGAGGTTCATTACAGGATATCTCTATTCTCGGACCCTCGTTTATCATGGTTATGGGTCAACCACACAAAATCATTTTCCAGTGAAGTCCATTTACTCGGCCACACATTGTCCACCTCATAGTTAGCCCACCAGCATTACAGGGTATCTCTATCCTCAACTCTTCGTTCTTTAGAGTTATAGGTCAACCACACAAAACCCTTTCCATTGAAATCCATTTGCTTGGATACACACTGTCAATATCACAGTTGGCTCACAAGCATTGCAGTGTATCTTTATCCTTGGATATTTGTGCATCATGGTTACGGGTCATCCACAAACCCTCAGTTATGGGTCAACCACGCAAAACCATTATCTTCAACAAAACTTGGTCATCCACAACTCATCTTCAACAAAGGCTTCTCTAGAGGTAACTTCACGAAATGGGGAACATTTCTTCCTAAGGAGGGAGGAATGATCCGAATGGAAATTTATCCATGGCATTTACCCATGGTAATGTAATAAAATGCATAAATAACTCACCCATGGTATTTACTCATGGTAATGTAACTAAAAAAAGGTATAAATAATCAGCCTTGCTTTGTAAGAGGATGGAGGATATAGCACAATGTAGTGGCAGTCGTCGTTATGATATAATAAAAAAATAGTTTTATGATTTATTTTTTGGGTTGGTTTACTACATGGGTTTCTTCTTTTTCTGGCATTTCAATTTTTTAGATCTTGAGGGCCTCCCCCGAAGATTTGGATCAAGTATTTAGCACAAAATCTAAAACCACTTGTTTCCTTTACAGAGTCCTTTTTTAAAGACTCTTCATCATTTGTCAATGAGTTAAAGGGTATAAATTTTGAGCCTGGAGATATTCTTATAAGTTTCGGCGCGGACTCCCTTTACACTAATACCCCTATTAATTAGGCCATTGAAGTAATCAATCGTATCACGGATCCAGATACAGCTAAATTAGTGGAAATTTGTTTTACCTCTACTTTCTTCATATTTGAAGGGGAATTTTATGAACAAACATGTGGTATTACCATGGGTTCCCCCCTTTCTCCTATAGTGGCTAATCTATTCATGGAGTGTTGTGAATCTAAAGCTTTGTCCTCATATCCTTTCAAATGAAAGCGATGGAAGATATTTTTGGATAACAACTGCGTCATCTTGCCTCATGGGTGGGGAAAGTTGGATCTCTTTTGAAGAATTCTGTAAGAAGTGTGGTATAGCACAGCAGAAGACTACTCCATATACACCTCAGCAAAATGGAGTTGTAGAAAGAATGAATAAGACGTGGTTGGAAAGGGCAAGAAGCATGCTCAGTGGTTCCGGGTTAGGACAGGAATTCTGGGCAGAGGCGGTGGATACTGCATGTTACCTCGTCAACAGGTCACCTTCATCAGCGTTGGAGGATAAGACTCCACAAGAGGTATGGACTGGTAAGAAACCCTCTCTTTCACGTCTAAGGGTATTTGGATGTGATGCATATGTACATGTTCCAAAGGAGAAACGAACCAAGTTGGACAGTAAATCTGAAGAGTGCATCTTTATTGGGTATAAGGATGGTTTAAAGGGTTTTAAGCTTTGGAACCCAGTAACAAGGAAGGTTGTGTACATCCAAGATGTGGTGTTCAAGAGGTGAAAGATGTTATTAAACATGAAGTCCAACCAAAGGAACCTGAGAAGATAGAGTTTGAGCTAAAGGAGGAAGAATCAAACTCTACAGTAGAGGAGGAATCAGAAGATGAAGAGCCACAAACTCCGGCTGTGAGAAGATCAGTTCGAGAAAGAAGGCAACCAGAAAGGTATAGTCCATCTTCTTTCTGTTTAAATTTTTCTTTGTTTGTTACTAATGATGATCCCAGAACTGTGAAGGAAGCAGTGGATTTAGAGGATGGAAAACTCTAGAAAGAGGCCATGGTTGATGAAATGGCATCTTTGCACAAAAATGAGGCTTGGGACCTGGTGGAGTTGCCAACTGGAAGGAAACCCATTGGTAGCAAATGGGTGTTCAAAAATAAGACAAATACAGAAGGAAAAGTGGAGAAATACAAAGCTCGGTTGGTAGCAAAAGGTCATTCCCAGGTGTCGGGAATTGATTTTGGTGATATTTTTTCTCTTGTTGCCAAGGTAACTTCTATTAGATTACTTTTATCTGTTGCTTCTGCTTTTGATTTTGAGGTAGAACAAATGGATGTGAAGACAACATTTCTTCACGGGGATCTGGAAGAGGAGATCTACATGAAGCAACCTAAAGGCTTTGCGGTGAAGGGTAAGAAAGAACCGGTATGCAAATTAAACAAGTCTCTATATGGGTTAAAACAGTCACCAAGGATGTGGTATCAGAAATTTGATACATTTATATGGGGACTTGGCTTCACCAGAAGCAAAGAAGATCACTGTGTGTATTTTAAATTAATTGGTGACTGTGTTATTTATCTGGTCTTGTATGTGGATGATATGTTGCTGGTTGGAAATGACAAAGAAATTATCCAGGATTTGAAGACCCAACTGTCCTCCAAATTTGACTTGAAAGATCTTGGTGCTGCAAACTATATTTTGGGCATGGAAATTAAAAGAGATCGGGCAAAGAGGAAGCTCTGGCTAAACCAGAGGAAATATTTCGAGACAATACTGCAGAGGTTTAATATGCAGGATAGTAAACCAGTGAAGGTTCCTATTCCTGTAGGTGTTAGGTTATCTGTTGAACAGTGTCCCAAGACACAAGAAGAGGAAGAGGACATGTCCCGTGTTCCATATGCAAGTGTAGTCGGTAGCATGATGTATGCAATGGTCTGTACTAGACCATACATTGCACATGCAGTGGGAGTATTGAGCAGGTTTATGTCAAAACCAGGAAAGGAGCATTGGATAGTAGTGAAGTGGGTTTTCAAGTATTTGCGTGGCACTAGTGATTATGGTTTGTGCTACCAAGGAAGACCAGGATTGGATAGAGTGTTGGATATACATGGATTTGTTGATGCAGACTGGGTTGGAGATCTGGATCAGAGAAGATATACAAGTGGGTATGTGTTTAACCTACTTGGAGGTGCAGTCATTTGGATGAGTAAGAAACAATCTATAGTAGCACTGTCAACTACAGAGGCAGAATACATGGCAGCCACTCATGCAAGCAAGGAATCAGTTTGGTTGTAGAGATTGTGTTTAAGTATGGGGTTAGTACATGAAGCTATAAGGATAGACTGTGACAGCCAAAGTGCAATTTTCTTGGCAATGAACCCGCATATCATTCAAATACAAAGCACATTGATGTTCAGTATCACTTTGTGAGGGATATGATAGAAGACAAAAAGGTGTTGCTGGTAAAGGTGGACACTTTGAAGAATACTGCAGATGCATTGACAAAATCTATGAGCTCTGAGAAGTTCTCTTGGTGTAGAGAGACAATGGGCATTTCAGGGCTGGAAAAATGACTAAGCTCTCTTGTGGCCCCGTGTGGAAAGAAAACAACAAGTGGGAGAACGTTGGGTTGTGTTATATTCTTTCCACGTAGTTAGAGGGTTTAAGGGGCACCCGTAACCCCACTTTATGGGGTCCGAGGCAGCGCCTCGGAAAATTTTGGTTTTGGACCCTATCTTAGGTTGGGCGGACCCACATATGGTTTTGTTCATGATTTTCACACATGTTTTTTGGATGCGATGGTTTTCGGTCCATGGTATTGGATGCTTCAGCATGTATAAATATGTATTATAGCATTGAAAGGAACATAATGAAAAATCAAGCTGGTAGTCCCAGTTTTAGGATCCAGGGGAAAATCTCTATGTATATGTGTTTTATGTGTTATGCCCTCGTATTGTTTATTTTATGTGTTTTAGAATTCGTATGCAGGTAATTTCTGTACGGGGTTAAAACCTACATTGGTTTGGTCTTAGAACTGGTTAAGAGCATAAAACCCTATAAATACCAGTTTTCTTGGTGTTTCACCAATCACAATTTGACCCTTTAACTTAGCAATGGCTATTCTTTTATCCTGGACCCTAGGGGGTGGATTTTTGAGCTATAACACTCCTACCAAGGATACATGATCTATTGGACTAATTGAAGTAAGTAAAATAATTCACCAATCTCAAATTAAAATCAGGGTATCATCAATTTCGATTCATAGAAGAATATACCTATAAAATCGCCTTCAAAACCAAACAAGGTTTGTATGAGTGGTTAGTCATGTCATTTGGTTTATGAAATGCACCATCTATGTTCATGAGATTAATGATTGATATATTGTGCCCATATTTATATTCATTTGTTATTGTGTATTTGGATGATATATTAGTGCGCAATGCTACCTGGTAGGGGCACATCTCACATTTAATGTAGGTGCTAGAGACATTGAAGAGGCACGATGTCTTTGAAAAATATCAAGAAATATGAGTTGGAAAAAAAGTATTTGTTGTATTTAGGATATATGATTGGTGGAAGAGAACTGAAAATATATCATGCCAAGATGGAGGCCATCATGAAGTCACTAGTACCCACCAATGTTTCTGACTCCCACAGTTTTCTTGGGGAAGCACAGTCTTTGAGGAAATCCATAGTCTCATTTTCAATAGTATTAATGTCACTCCATGCCATACAATGAGTGGAAAGAGTTTCCAGTGGGGAAAGGATCAGCATAGGGTCATTGAGGAGTTAAAGAAGAAAATTAGTCAAGCACGGGTTCTTGCATTATCAAACTTGTAGCAGCTCTTTGAAGTGGAGAAAAATGTGAGTGGGTATGTTATGGAAGCAGTATTGATGTAGGGAGGGAGGCTTATATGCTACCATTCTAAATTATTTCATGGGGTGGTCCTCAACTACCACATATATAACAAGGAGCTCTATTCCCTAGTACAGTATGTCAAAAAGTGGATTAATGCTATCTGATGGGAAAGGAGATAGTAATCCACATTGATCACCAACCACTATAGTACCTGTAGACCAGATTATGTTACAACAAACTAGGAATTACAAGTGGATGAGGTTTTTACCATGGTTTCATTTAGTGATCACGTATAAGAAGGGAAACACATATAAGTTGGTTGACATGCATTCAAGGCCATCCACATCAAAGATAATAGCTGGGAACTCTAATGCACATGGAGCCTTTCATCCATGATGCATATAGAAAGGAATATATAGAGGATGAACACTTCAAGGAGGTATTTCAATAATTATAGAGTTAGATTCATGTGCATGACAAGTTATTTTTTGCTAAAGGTGAGCAGTCAGAGCTAATGAAAGAGGCTCGCACCTCCAAGTTTGCAGGATATTTTGGTGTAGGGAAGATAGTATCCAACTTAAAGAGATGTGTATCATCATAAGATGTAGGAAGATGTAGTAGGATCATAAGAGGATGTATTCTTTGTTGTACCAGAAAACCTACTAATAAGAAACAGGGTCTATACCACCCCATACATGTACCCACTCATCCTTGGGAAAGAATTTCCATGGACTTTATGGGAGGTTCACTAAAAACTAGGAAGGTGTGTGATTACCTATTCATGGTAGTTGACAACTTCAGCAATACATGCATTCTCATTCCCTATAAAAATACCATCAACAGTAAAGAAGTGATAAACTTGTTCTTTGGACAGGTCTAGGTTCACTTTGGAATACTAAGGAGCATAATTTCATATAGGGACACAAGATTTCTTAGTGCATTTTGGACTACATTGTGGGAGAAGATGGGCACGAAGTTGAATAGGTATAAAGTATTCCAGCTACAAATAGATGGGCATGTATGATCCGGAGATCAAAAAATAGGCTCATAAATGAAAGTGCTCGAAATATCCCAAAACTAGAGTCAAATCGTAGTGTTTGTCATCCTAATTCCAACGACGCTTGAATCGCCTCATTATGACATAGCATCGAGTTATGGTGTTCTTAATTTTTTAACCAATAGTTAAAAAGTCAACAGTAGGGTTGAATAGGTCGTTGACTAGGTAGTCTGTATATCTAAATTCATCATCTAATTGTGCAAGGTACTGATTATGGTGGACCAATCTGGTCTCAACATATGGCAAGGTCATACCAGTTCAGATGGTGGTTTTTGATTGGTTGTTTTGGTTTGAAGTGGCCCAATAAGAGGGAACCACATGGCCCAATCGAAGGGCACCACGTGGCCCTCTATGGTTGGTCAAAATTTTGGATAAGGGATGAAGGACCTTGGCATGGTTGGATCCCTAGACCTACCACAACACAACTTTGCACTCCACCATTGTGCCACACCATTAGATATTAACCTTTTTGAAACTTTGGTTATATTTGAAGTCAAATGGTTTAACATTTGGGAGGAGGGTTTGGGTAGTGATCTTTGTCCCCTGGTCACGTCGACACCATACGATTGCACGCAGAGTGGAGAGGGGCGAACGGGAAGCTCCAGCCCCAGGCCATATGTAGTACCCATGTGACGGGAGCGGGGAGCTTTGGCGGAGAGGGTGGGGCACTTATCCCTAGCCTTGGTTCCATTGGCACCCATATGACCTACATCGCGACGAATGGAATGGACCAGGTGGAACCTGGCCCATGTTGGCTCCCAGTCCAATGACCATTATATGACCACCTAAGGACAGTTAAGAGCCAAAACTGGGGGGGCAGGCAGTAGGCCCTGGCCATATCGTGACAACATATGACCACATGTTAATGGACAAGGAGCTTAGCCAGTGGGGGCAGGCGGTTATCCCTGACCCCCGGCCACATCCATCCACGTGACCCTATTTTTGTGCTTAAGGGGGTTTTGGTGCATTTTAAAGAGGTGACAAAATGTACCTTTTTCAGCGGAAATCGCGTCGGCCCCTGGCAAAATTGTCATTCAGAAAACTTTGTAAAGGGTGAAATCGTCACGCAGTTAGCAGGTTTTGCCAATTTGCAGGACATATAGCAGAGTTGGGCTTCAAGAGGCATATCTTGCTCAGTTTTTAACCTTTTTTAGCTCAAGAAAGGCTTAGATAGGGGTTTTTGTTATGCTCTTGACCTACGAGAAGATACCAGAATACCAAATATGCGAATAAATATACCCAGAACACAGAACAATAAGAAATAAAAGCATGTATTTTTATTATTCAGAAAGGAAAGCAATATTCACTTGCCTCTTCGAGGGGGCAACCTCCAATAGAGTTGGGCTCAATTACAAAAATAAGACAAGTCACTCCTCGAGGGGAGTCTCTATCCTTTATATAGGATTCATACATGCAATACCATGGGTGAGTACCATGGTTCTTATTAATACCATCTATCTAATACCATGGCCCATTTGCAACTAATTGTGGTCCCTTCTTTAAATGTGGGTCATCCACTTACAATTATTAATATGGGATTTATTGACTCTTTACTTAAATATAACTATTCTCGACCTTATTACATAAATAAGGGGGTTAGGGTTGGACCCTAACATGCCCTCCCCCATAAAAATATCCTTGTCCTCAAGGCTGAATCTGCAGAAACTATTGAAGGACAATGGCTGGTTCCCAAGTTGCATCTTCAGGAGAGGTGGCTTTCCACTTGACGAGGACTTCCTTGATCGTGCGGCCGCGCAGGTGCCATTCTCGCGTGTCAAGTACCTATTCAGGTTGGAGCCAGATTGAACCTTCTTCATTCAATTCTGGTAGACTGGTTTGAATTCAGCAATGGTTCCCAATCACTTTCTTGAGGCATGAGACATTGAAGAATGGATGGATTTTTGCAATGCGTGGCAAAGCTAGCTTGTAGGCTACTTCTCCGATGCGCTGAAGTACTTGATACGGTTCGTAGAATTTTGGAGATAATTTCTGACAACCCTTGTCTTTGAGGGACGTTTGCTTATATGGTTGCAGCCTCAATAATACCTAATCCCCTTCTTGAAATTTTTTTTTGAATGATTTTGATCTGCTTATTGCTTCATGCGGTTTGATCTTGATGGATATTCTCTCTGAGGTGCGCTAGCATGGTCGTGTGGTTCTGTAGGAATTGATCCACTACTTGTACCTTAGGGCATCCCTGGATATAAGAAGTAGGTGAAGGAGGGAGTTGACCATAAACTGCTTCATATGGAGTCATTTTGGTGGTGGCATGATAGTTAGTGTTATACCACCATTTAGCCAGAGGTAACCACTGGACCCATAGATGTTGCTTTTCTGAAGTGAAACACCTAAGGTAGGTCTCCAGACATTTGTTGATTGCTTCAGTTTTGACCATCAGTTTGGGGATGATAGGAAGTAATGAGTTGTAGTTGGGTACCTTTTAGCCTGAAGAGTTCCTGCCAAAAGTTACTAGTGAAGATCGGGTCATAATCAGACACAATGGAAGTGGGCATGCCATGCAATTTGAAGATCTGGTCCATGAAAGATTGGGCCACCAAAGCTGGTGTAAAAGGGTGGGGTAGGGCACAAAAATGAGCATACTACAAAGTTTGTCCACAACCACCATGATGACTGACTTGTTGCCTGACTTTGGAAGACCCATAATGAAGTCCATAGAAACCTCTGTCCAGATTGAGGCCGGGATGGGTAATGGCTGTAATGTGCCTAGGGATTTGACTGTTTCTCCTTTGTGGCGCTTACACACATCACACTCAGCTACAAAAGTAAGAATGTCCTTTTTCATGCCTGTCCAAAAGAATGAACGTTGAGTGCGAGGATAAGTCTTTTGAAAACCTGAATGGTCTACAGTGGGAGATGAGTGCAACTCCGCCAAAATGTGACTTTTGAGGGTGGATGTTGGTGATATCACTACTCTGTCCTTGTAGCGAAGAATCTCATCCTGCCAAGAGTAGCCTGCTATGGAATTTGGATCCACCTACAATTTATTAATGAGTTGGGAGAGCAAAGGCTGTGAAAACCATTCCTTACGAGCCTCTTCAATCCATTTTGGAATGGGAAGGGAGATTGTGAGCAGGGTGCTTTCCTCCTCAAATTGGCGTGACAAAGTATCTGCTACGACATTTTCACGCCCTTTCTTGTAAATTATCTCATAATCATATCCCAACATTTTTGCGAGCCATTTATTTTGTTGTGGCAAGGATATGCGTTGCTCCAAAATATATTTAAGGCTTTGATGGTCTATGCGAATTTGGAAATGCCGCCCCAATAAGTATGGTCGCAAGGTATCCACTGCATGTAATATGGCCATCATCTCCTTCTCATAGGTAGATTTTCCCAGATTTGTTCCACTTAATTTTTGGCTAGTGAAGGCCAAGGGTCGACCTTCCTGCATTAAGACCGCCCCAATACCTATACCTGAAGCATCACATTCAATCACAAAAGATTTGGTGAAGTCAAGTAGTGCTAATACAGGAGTGGAACACATGGCATGTTTGAGAGCTATAAATGCTTGTTGCACTTCATCATTCCAGAGAAATGAATTTTTTTTTAGAAGGTGAGTGAGGGGTCTAGCAATGCGAACATAATTATGGAAAAATTTGCGATAGTAGCCGGTGAGACCCAGAAATCCTCTCAAGCTCTTCAAGTTCTTTGGTTGAGGCCACTCGTGCATTGCCTGGATATTTTTGGGGTCCACCCTGACACCTTCACGCCCCACAATGTGGCCTAAATACTCAACTTCTTCCATTCCAAAAGAGCACTTGGACATCTTGACAAATAATTTATGCTTCCAGAACAATTCCAAGAGAAGATCTACATGCTGAAGATGTGTTGCCCAGGTGCAGCTGTAGATGAGGATGTCATCAAACAAAACAAGGACAAATTTTTTGATATATGGTTTAAGTAGGTGGTTCATGAGGCTCTAAAAAGTGGATGGGGCATTACAAAGACCAAATGGCATGACCAGGAATTCATAATGGCCCTCATGAGTTTGGAAAGCAGTCTTTGGAATGTCTACTTCTTTCATGCGAATTTGGTGATAGCCCAAGCGAAGGTCGAGCTTAGTAAAGAATTGAGCCCCATTTAGTTCATCCAGAAAATCATCGACAACCGGGATGGGAAATTTATCTTTGATCGTCAACTTGTTGAGGGCCCTAAATTCTGGACACATACTCCATTCGCCATCTTTCTTGAGCACCATGACCACAAACAATGAATAAGGACTAATGTTAGGACGAATGACGCCTACTTCCAGGAGTTCCTTGATGATTTTTTCAATTTCATTCTTTTGGGCGAACGGATATCTATATGGGCGCACATTTGGTGGTTGTGCCCTTGGGACCAAAGTAATGCTATGATCATGTTCCCTCTCGAGGGTGGAAGCTCATGAGGCTTGTCAAAGACTGGCAGATGGTTGTTTAAGATCTGTTGCATCTCAAGATGAATATGAAGAGAAGTGGGTTCAAAGGTTTGGATGGCACTAAACTAGGCTATAACTCCATGGTGGCCCTTTTTTAACAATTTTTCCATCCTATGTGAGTAGATGATAGAGGGAGCACCCGCTTGGAATCCACGAAGGGTATGTGTGTGGTTATTCTGCTTAAATCTCATATAGAACTCTTGGAAATCCATTGTGATTGGGCCGAGTGTGCGGAGCCATTCAGCACCCAAGACAATGTCACACCCACCCATGTGTATGGAAAACATGTGGGTCTTTAGTTGATAATCCCCCATTTGAAGTTTGACATTTTCACAGCGGCCTTCACATTTCATTGTCCCCCCATCAGCAATTTGGACCTAGAAATTAAAAACTGCTCTAACAAAACAATGCACCACTTCAGTGACTCTTTGATGGATAAAGTTATGTGTACTGCCACTATCAATCAAGACTATTACAAGGTGATGCTTAATAAAACCTTTGATTTTGAGAGTTTGGGGAGAAGAAATCCCTGCCAAAGCATGAAGTGAGATAATTGGTTCTTCAGGTGCATTGTCTGGCTAGTTGTCCTCATCTTCCTCCTCTCGTTCCTCAAATGATGGAGCTTCCTCCGATGAACTGTGATTAGTAGCATTAATTTGAAATAATTTGGGTTCCTTGCATATATGCCCCGAGGAGTATTTCTCTTCATAGTGGTAACACAATCCTTGCTTTCTTCTTTCCTCCATTTCTGATAGTGACACCTTTTGAACCTTGAGTGTTTGGGTAGTGCTTTGAGCCTGGGTGGGGTGACCCTTGGCTATGAAATTTGGATGAGTGGACTAGGCTGCTAACATGCATTCTACTTCACGAGCTATCTTGCAAGCTTCCAGCCATGAGATTGGGTGTTGCAGTCGGACGTGGGCTTGTATGGCTTCTTTGAGACCACGGACAAAACATTCCAAGTAGAACTCATCATGTAGACCCCCTTTGCGGAAGGCTAAGGCTTCAAAGGTTGTAATATATTCTTGCATTGTTCCTATCTGTTAGAGCTTAGTAAGATGACCCAAAAAGTTAGATTCATGGTCAAAGCAATTCGAGAGGGCTTTTGCGAATATCTACCAAGTCGCGGGCCTTCCATAGCAACATTGATGCCACTGCCACCATTGCCATCTTTCGTGGTCCAAGTACATGTTGCCCACACTTAGCTGAGTTGCGTCATCTCTGATGTGATTCAATATGAAATATTGCTCCATTTGTGCTAGCCATGTGGCCGGATGAGAGCCATAAAATTTATACATGTCCAGCTTGGGTGGTCGCGGTTGGGACTGTTGGTGGTTTCCATAGAAGTGAAGAGAATGGATAGACTCGCCCTCAATGTTTTCATGAAAATCATATGCCTCTGATTGTTCCCCCGACTTTCCCTTTATGAGAGTTGCCTGTAAGTTTTGGATCTGCTTCGTTAACTCCTCCAACCTATGTTCAAGTGCATATGTCTTCTCATTGGCCATAGCTTGAGCTCTGGTTTGTATCATGCATAGATCTGGTGCACTTATCGTTATTATGAGAAAAAATTTGCGACCACCCGATTTTTTTGACGCTGACAAGTGAATGGTACCGCCTTGCTCATATCGCGGCCTGATTCTTATGGGCTAAGTCTCCTATAAGCATCCTGGGAGTGTCTCAGACCTTTTTTTTTTTTTTACTCTGCACTTAGAAATACTGCAGTCACTGATTCCCTAAAAAGTTGCTTCTACCCAACATCCTGCGAGAATCCTGCCCACGTATAGGATCCACACAAATAGTCAAATCTGTCGACGAAGCCCTCAACTGCAGAGAGTGGCAATGATCGAACCCTGGCTGGTAGATCTAAATGGCAGATCTAACTGTTGCAACTGCTACATAACCCAATTGTTGGATCCGAATTGCAGATCCGATAGATCTGATTGGTGGATCTGATAGATCGGAACTGATTGTTGCTATGATGATCGAACCCAACCTGCTAGATCTGATCGGGTAAAGATGATGTGTGAATGAGAGAGAGACAAGCGAACTAGGGTCTCAAGGAGTGTCAGGTGCTACATATCGCAATATACATAAGGGTCCGATAGTAGTACTCGGCCCAATCTCCCTGAGTGTTGTTCTCGGTGCACTGTAGCAGCAAGACGGCCAACGGTTTGTCTATGGTGAAGTTTCAAGAGAGCCTAGGGGGCTTCTGATATACCCAGAGGGTACTTGGAAGATAGTTAGTGTGCGGTTCTGTCTAATGCACTACTACTCGAAGGGGTACCCACAAGGGTTACAAGGGAGTCCAACAAGTGTGACCACCTCTTGTACTTCCTACATGCATGCCTCCCCAAATCCATAGGTTTATGCGCTCAACGACAGATCCCATGGTTTAAAGACGCCGAAACATGTCTCTAGCCAAAAAAAATTCTGCTAAAAATGGAGATCCCACCAGCCCTGGAAAGTGCTCTAATACCACTTGTTATGCTCTTGACCTGCGAGAAGATACCAGAATACCAAATATGCGAAGAAATATACCCAGAACACAAAACAATAAGAAATAACAGCATGTATTTTATTATTCAGAAAGGAAAGCAATGGTGACTTGCCTCTTCGAGGGGGCAAACTCCAATAGAGCTAGGCTCAATTACAAAATAAGACACGACACTCCTCGAGGGGAGTCTCTATCCTTTATATAGGATTCATACATGCAATACCATGGGTCAGTACCATGGTTCTTATTAATACCATCTATCTAATACCATGGCCCATTTGCAACTAACTGTGGTCCCTTCTTTAAATGCGGGTCAACCACTTACAATTATTAATATGGGCTTTATTGACTCTTTACTTAACTATAACTATGCTCAACCCTATTACATAGATAAGGGGGTTAGGGTTGGACCCTAACAGTTTTTTAGTGTCCTTAACTCAATGAAATCCTCAGTTTTCTGATTTGAGCACTGTATGATGGAATTTTTGTAGGGTAAATTCCTTTAGTGCTAAAAACAGAGATAGTTTTGTAGCAAGATGCAGGTATTTTTTAGCATGGAGAGAGCCTAGTCAAAGGTTTTCTAGCCTTCCAGTTTCATTTCTAGTAATTGTTACTTCAATAGAAAATTTATTTTCAATCTTTTCTCAATGTGCTTATGAGATAATCCCTTTTCAACACTTAAGTGTGAAGTAGTTGTATGTTTATATGTTTTAATTTCAGGTGGAGTACAAGAACCTATTGTGAGAGAGTCCTTTTTCTGTTGACAGTCATGACTTGCTGCAATGAGTCATATTTTTGAGTGAAAATTCATTGTAGGAGAATGTTTCTTTGCAGGATAAACAAGCCACTCTAAAGTCAACAATTTGCAATGTGCTCATTTTCTATTGAAGTCAATATAGTAGGCCTAAACATTGGAGAAGAGCTCGGAGACGTAGCCCGGGAGGGGTGAACTCTATTATCAAATGATGGTTTCTTCTCTTCTTGTTTATCATCTTGAGTTGCATATGAATTTGTTTCACTTTTAATTTTATGCGAAAACTTAACTCATCATATTTGAAGAGGTTGTGAAACAAAGTTTACCTTTAAAGACCCATTTTTCTATATTTGCAAAGTGTCAGAGGATGATTGGGGATTTGTTCTCCCATTCTCAAATCAGGTGGTATTAGAGTGGGTTCTAACCAGATTGCAAGTATGGGAAAGAAATTGAAGCGTGAAAAACTCCAAGAGTTCGAGGAGATTAATCTATATCTTCGAATGGATTATGTCAAGCCAAGGATTTTGCTTGAAGTTACAGAGTAGGAGAAAAGGAAAATGTGCCTATAGTTTCATCATATAGTGGAGGAATAGACTAGTGAGTGTTCCATCTCAGAAGCAGCAAAAAATTCCTCCAAGATGAAGCCAATTTGTGGGCATGGTCTGTACACAAGATATGGACCCTATGTTGAGAATGATTCTTACAATTTTTTGTCAGCATTTGAAAGAATCTCCCTATGTGCTAGTTGGTCAAAGTAGTTGGCTTAATTCATCATCCACTTCTTCATCAACATTTGAATCTAAAAAGATGGGCGGATGGCCAAAGGAGGTAATTAGTGTTTCTAGTTCTACTCCTTTAGCTAATGTTGATAACACATATTTTGCAACTTTTCAAAAGCATACCAAGGGTATTGGTATGAAGATTTTAACTCATACGGGTTATGATGGAAGAGGCCTCATAGTCAATGGACAAGGTATCATTAATCCTATCAAAGTGAAGGAATGACCACGATATGTGTAAAAAACCTGGTTAAAAATCCATGTAATAAAGTTAATAAAGGAAAAATAATAACCAAGGTCATGGGACACGTATTCCAAGTTGAATGTTGGGCAAAAACATAGTGATGGGGATCACTTGTGATTAATTAATGGCTATGGAAATTGGCAAAGGATTTGGAAAGGCATGAGACATTTATTTATGAAAATAATGGAAAATAGGAGAAAAGGAAAGTGAAAGGTCACAGGTTGCATGTGAGGAGGAAAATGAAGGTAAATAATGGAAAATTAGAGAAAATAGAGGCCTCATTAATAAAAAGCCTTCTTAGGATCAGTTTGTAGCTTTTTGTCAGATTAGTTTTGGAGCTCTCATTTTCTACTATCTCTCTCATACACTTGGACACTTAGAGTTTTCTTGGAGCACTCTTGGAGGATTGTGGCATACTTGGTATTTGGAGCAAGAAGGTAAAGGAAGAGAAAGAAAGTGAAAGAGGACATTGGGATCAGCAGCTACAGTGGGTTTTTCTTGTAGGTACCGAGTTGCATGTACAATTTCCTTGCTATTTTTGGCATGCATGGCACATGCATGTGGTTTTCTTAGTTATGATTTGTCATTGGCATGGAGGATTGCCTGGATAGTGAATTTTCGTAGACTTTCCATTTTATGGATAGCCATGGTGTTGTGGGTTTTATCTTTTGTTTTCTATTTGGTTCTCAAGTTACTTTGGTTTTGGATTGAGTTATTAGTTCCTAGAACTTTTGTTGGAAAAACACTCTGGAATCCTTGTAACAGCTTAGGTTGAGTTACTAGTCGTGGAAGCCTTGGTTGGAACAAACGCTCTGGAGCCCTGAACAACTTGGGTAGAGACCGATATGGTGATTGTTAGTGATGTCTGACCATGAGGTGGAACCATTGGTTGAGGGTTGAGCCCTAATTTGCTTTTGTTTTATTTATTCAATGAGATCCCACATTCATGCTTGGAATGTGGCATGGGGGTGATTGGCTGAAAGAAAGATTTGGTTCAACCAAATCTATGGTCGAGTGGTTTGTGGAAGTCCCACACCTAGTTGGCTTATGTATTCATTAATAAGAGCTCATTCTCCTTAGTATATCATGTGTAAATGTGTTGGTCCATATGTTATTTTTATGGTTGTTGTATCGTTGTTATTTTTGTTGGTTATATGTTGGTTATGAGTATGTTTTATGATAGACTTGATGTATAATTCTCATCATGTTTTGATTAGAAAATTAAGGTACAATGAATATATGACCTAATATATGATAATGCGGCTATTTTGATAAGGCAACAATGCTTCTTTACGAATCTCAAATAAGTATCAGACCCCTATGCTCAGATCTGTTGTTATGCCCTATAGATTACATATTTGTGACACGTTTGACAAAATGTTTTTCATGGCTAGTAGGGTTCAGATCAATTACTTGTACTAGTGGTTGCATTATTAGCCTTATTCTATTATTATTTATCATTTATGAAAGTTTCATGAAGTTCTAGGCAGTGGCTTGAGACCTAGCCCTGAAAAAGTGGATTAGAATTCAAGGTCGTTAGCACAGAACTTCCAGAAAAAGTCCCCGGTCACTGGCATTCCTTGTTATGGGAGAGACTGGAAGGCCTTAGTCGCATGCATGGCTTGTCATGGGAATGACTGAGGGTCCAGATTAGTAAAATGTCAAGTTGTCTCAGGGGTTGGTCACTTGGGAGGGTTGGTTGGCTCCTGAACGTTTTGTATCATGTGTGGAACGTCATAATGGTTTCTTTTGTAGGTTCCACTTCCTTAACTATACATGGGGAGTTGAATCACATCATATTAGCCTCTCATCACATGTTTACCCTAGTGGACCAGTTAGCTTGGGTAAATGTGGGAGGAGGGCGTTACAGAGTGGTATCAAAGCATGGTCCAACCCTTGGGTTGGATGGGTGGTTTGTTGGTCATGCATACATGTCAATTGCATATGTGTTCTTTATACTTGTGGCCTATGCACTTGTGGTGTATGCATGGTGTTGTTCATGGTCGTGGTCATGTCTTTATGTGAAAGTTGACGGTGTTGTTGTTTGATGTGGTCGTCATGAGTGTATGTGATCTGATTCAAAATATTAGTTTGTAGTGCTAAGATCTTCCTTAGATTATAAACAAAATGCTTTCATTGTGATTAAGGATTCATCAATTTTTGCAAGTGAAATGAAGAGTTTTTATGTTAATTTTATGAGCAATTTAACATAAACTATAAATTGAACAACAGCATAAACATGTACAAAACATCATCAAAAAACACATTACAACAAGCACATGATAAATGATTTCACCCCTCCTGGGCTATGTCTCCTTGGTCCATCTTCCAATGGCTTGGGTCTCTCTATTATTCTCAAAAGTGTAAAAATATGTGTTTACAATGCTCAAATGCTTCTAAAACCTACTCCAATGAATCCAGAGTACTCCAAAAATGGCTATATAGCCTCTTTTTGCATCTAATTTGATGGAAAATTGAAGAAGCTATGAATTCTCCTAGTTCTCCCCCTATTTGTTGCACAAATTGCTCCAAATACAACAAAAACCCACATTTTCGCTCCAAAATCCACTAACCAAGTGAGAATTTCACTGTACGGCAAGCCATAACATGTCGAATGAATCACAAATCGCAATCGGTGAGTGCTACGGGCTTAAGATATGTGAATAAAATGGGTGATTTACGATTGCAATATTGGTGGACCTGACGGCACTATAAACTTTAATTCATAAACACCTCGCATCGAAGATCTTATCACTTAATTGCAATTCGGCGTAGTGAATT
Source organism: Pinus tabuliformis (assembly GCA_031772625.1). NCBI lineage: Eukaryota > Viridiplantae > Streptophyta > Pinopsida > Pinales > Pinaceae > Pinus > Pinus tabuliformis. Next base: position 1,013,860,547 of record CM062804.1, read on the forward strand.
GGCAATAATATTTATGCGGGACTCTATATGCTATGCGATTGCGATATCGCATCGGAACCAAACCCTACTGGGGAATAATTCTGCAACACCTTCCCCTTCACCGATTGCGATTACGATTTGCGATTACCTTATCGCATCGCAACCCTTCCCTGCTCAGGGTCGATTCTGTAATGCATTTCTGCCTACGACTTACGATTTGCAATATATGGGGCGAAATGGTGGTATTCCACTTGGTGCCTCCTCATTCCCTGAAGGGCTTTTCTACATCATCCAATCTTTCCATGTGGACAAGTCAAACTTGAACTTTGACTTGCTCTAACTTCTGCATACGAGCTCGGATTTGAGTGTCGTTCGCACCATTGGATTTAGAATGATGAGTTCTTCAATCTGAAGCTAAGTTAAACAAATTTTGACTCTTTGATTTTTGAGCACCTAGTCACTCCTCCCCACTAGAAGTATTTTGGACCCCAAAATATCACTTTCAATTGACCAGCAGGTGAGGGTACCTCTTCAATCCATTTGAACTTTGATGGATTTGTACCTTTGAGACTCACTTGAAGATAATCAAAATTTCCCTTCTTTGATGACCTCGTTCTTCTGTCAAGTATGGTGTCTTACTGAAGGTCATCAAGAAATTCTAGGGAAAAATCTTCAATTGATGGAATCTGTACACTTTCTCCTTGGTCTTCAATGAAATGAGGCTCATACAATCTCAAATTTTCAACATTAACAACGGAATAAATTTGCATATATGAAGGCAAATCAAGCTTGAAAGCATTATTACCAATCTTTTCCAGAGTTTTAAATGGACCATAACGGATTGGTTTCAGATTTTTACCTTCACCTTGAAGCCTTTTCTTGCCAATGTAAATCCAAATTTCATCAATTACTTGAAACTGATGATCCACCGGATTATTATCATGCCTTGCCTTATACTTGCCTTGACTCTTTTCTAGTTGTTCTTGAACTGTTTAGTGAATCAACTGAATTTTCTAAATGAATTCCTTTACTCTGTCTATGTCGCTATGTCCATTTGCAACTACATCTTTCTCAAATATGAAATCAAAAGGTGATTTAGGCAAATAACCAATACATGCCTCAAAAGGCGAAGTTAGAGTAGAAGAGTGTTTTTCTCGGTTGTAAACATGTTGAATATAATGCAACTATTCATCCCACAACTTGGGATGTTTCCTACAATATCCTCTTAGAAAATGAATAGTTGTCATGTTACCCACTTCAGTTTGACCATTTGTTTGCGGATGGAAGGCTGTAATTTTCTTCAACTTGGGGTCCATCAAGTTCCATAAATTTGGCTAAAAATTCCCAACAAAGCGAGAATCGCGATCACTTACAATAAAAGTAGGTGTTCCAAAATGAACCCATACATTTTGTAAGAAAAGTTGAGTTGTTTGTTCAGTTGTAATTTGTTTTTTACAAGGCATTAATATGCACATCTTGTTGAACGTATCCACAACTACATACAACTAATCATGACCTTTTCTTGATAAAGGAATACCTCCTACAAAATCCATAGAAACACTCTCCCATGGATGTGAATGCACTGGAAGTGGTGTGTATAGTCCTAGTTTCATATTACTAGGCTTATGAACTGCACACAATGAACAACCTCTGGTGAAACGTGAGACATTTTCAAGCATACGAGGCCTGTAAAAATACCTATGAATATTTGCCATTGTTTTACTTACATCGAAATGTCCAGCAATAAGAGAACTGTGCGCTTCCCTTGTGAGATTTACTCTCTCTCCCTGTGGAACACAAATTTTTCCCAAATGATACAACAGGTTATCATGTACATGGTAGTCTAATTCCTCAACTTGGTGGCCTTGACTCAAGTTTGAATATACCTCTTGAAAGTCAGCATCATGTGCATATTGTTCAACATAACTTTCAAGAAAAACAGAATGATTCTTGAGTAAAATGGCTATATTAACAACTGGTCTAGAAATCATATCAGCAACTCTGTTATAAATACCTTTCGTCTACCTGATTACAGAATGGAATTGCTATAAGAATCCCATCCAACGAAAGTGCCTTGATTGCTACAATTTGTTTGAGATTGAAGATATTGCAAAGTTTGATGATCAGTGTGAATAATGGTTTATTTCCCATTAAGTAATGCTTCCATTTCTTCACACTTTGCACCAATGTGTAAAGATCTTTATCATATGTAGGATAGTTAATAAGAGCACCATTAAAAATCTCATAATGAAATGAAATGGGCTTACCATGCTATAAAATAACTGCACCCATGGCGTAGTCACATGCATCTGTCTGTATTTCAAATGGTTGTTTCAAATCCGACAATGCTAAAACTGGGGCTGAACTGATCTTTTGTTTTAAAGAATCGAATGCTTTTTGTTGTTTGCCTCCCCATTGGAAGACAACCTTCACGTTGGTCAAAGCATGTACTGGAGGTGCTATGGAAGAGAAATTGGCAATGAAGTTCCTCTAGTACTGCGTTGCTCCCAGAAAACTCCTTACTTCTGTGACTGATTTGGGTATTGGCCAATTCACAATGACCAAAAATTTAGAGGGGTCAATCTTCAACTCACCTCCTCCTACTATGTGGCCCAAATACACCAAGGAAATTTTCCTGAATTCACATTTAGACATCTTCAGAACTAATTGTTCCTTTTTCAAGACATCCAACACTTTCCTCATGTGCTTGACATGCTCTTCTGATGATTTGTTGAATATCAAAATATCATCTAAATAGAAAATTATGAACTCATCAAGAAAGGATCTTAAAACATCATTCATAACTCTCATGAATGTAGTTGGAGCGTTGCAAAGACCCAAAGGCATAACCAGCCACTCAAATAATCCATGTTTGGTTTTAAAAACAGTGTTCCAAATATCCTCCTCGGCTATTCTAACTTGATGATATCCACTTCTCAAGTCTAATTTAATGAAATATTTTTCATTCTTCAACTAATCTAGAAAATCATTTATTTTAGGCAATGGGTATCAATTATTTATGGTAATTTTATTCAAAGCTCGATAATCTACACACATGCGCCAGGTTCCATCTTTTTTGGGTACCAAAACAATTGGTGAACCACATGGCAAGGTATAGGGACGAGTTACACCTTTATCTAACAATTCTTGGACTTGTTTCTTAATTTCTAAACTTTCCAAAATTGAAATTCGATACATACTGATATTTAGGAGTGGACAGCCTTGTTGTCACTGAATTTCATGTTGAATTCTCCTTTTTGGTGGAAATCTCTTTGGTTCTTGAAACACATCTCCATATTGATTGACCACATCAACCAATTCAGCTTTTAGCTTCACGTCACAGTCTGCAAAGGATTTACACTCCATGTCATCCTTCTACTTGATCATAAGGATCACGAGATTCTTGCTGGAATTTACCAGTCACTTCATTTTCCCTATGCTTGCTAAAGACATATTAAGATTTCTACGATGGGCTCTCACAATATACTCCACTCCATATTTGAACAAATGATATTTTTCTCAAATCTATGGAAAATGGCTTTCCAGTCATACATATATGGGCTTCCCAACACAATTCCAGAATATCCAGTGGCACTACATCTAATTCGACTTCATCAGCGAAATTGGTAGTAGTAGCTGTTTAGTCAATTTAGTGTTGTCTAAATTGCTATCATAAATTGTCAACCAGGGGCTCGTAAGCTGATGAAGTGAAGGTGTACTATATGTACTTAAGCAACCTCTTAGATCTTTTTGTCGTTTAGGGGTGTTGTTTGTGGTCAATTTATCTTCCTAAGATGGAATGGAGGTTTTATAAACAGATGAGTGATAGTGTGTGTAAGGTGATTTCTAAATGAGTGAGTGTGTGCAACTGGTGTTTTCTAACTACCTTCTAAACTTGCAAAGAAAAAGATTGAAAGAAATAAACTTGAAATGAAACTGAAAGCAAAGAACCACTTTCTAATGGCACTAGTCACTACTCATGCTGCTGCAAATAAAAAGGTAAGAAAACCACTTTAAAGACCAATGATAATGTTTATCTCTTCCTAACACTCTGCTTCCAACATATAGTACTATGTAAAACACGATTAAGAAGTAGTTAGAGATAAGTCTAAAAAGTGATAAAGCTCTAAATGACAAATTATAACACCACTGTGCCTTTCTCCAGCATTCTGCTTCCAACATACATTGTTATGTGTAACAAGTGAAGAAAGAGTTAGTGATATAAGTCAAAAGCTACTCAAAGCAAGCTGTAATATATTAGTATTCTGATCTCTTAAAGATGAACAATTTATGATAAGGAGACCATCAATATGTTAGCATACAACTTGAGAAACTAAACTAGAAATCAGGCTAGAAAAACAGAGTAAAGGCAGCAACTATGAATATGACAACTGAAAATACCATCAGAGATAAAGCAAATACACAAAGACACACAATCCCGGGCTAACACCTGCAGAAAACAATCCTGATCAGTCAAAGTAAATGCTGGAAATGAAATGACAACGAAAATAAATCAAAACTGTACATGTTTTAAAGAAAAGGAAAATTGCTGAATTTGAAAGAAGGAATTGACAAGAACATGAAGACAAAGTTACTGTACAAAGGCTGTTATGAATGGGGGCCCTCCATCCACAAAACCCAAGGAAAGATCAGCTACTTGAAGTCAAAACAACACAGTCTTCTATTAACTCATATGCAGAAATTACAGTAAAAAGTGCTGAAACAGCAGCTCTAAAACAGAGTTTCTGTATACACTAAAATTGCAGCAATTACATAAACAAAATAACTAAAGACTAATCCTTAAGCGTACGCAGACGCTGGATTTATAGGCGTATGAAGCAACTGCCTTCTGCGTAAAACATGAAACAGAAAATTAACTATCATTCATGCTAATTAAATGGTTCAGTAACACGTAAACAGGTCCGTGTGCTTTTCTGGAGGGTACGGTCGTCATGGAGGTTGAATCCAAGGTTGGATCCTATCTCCCATAACCTGCGTAGCCTGGAGGAATCGCCATCTGGAGTGACGTGACCTTTCAGCTCACGCAGCACCGTTTGAGCTGGCTTTGTTGACCGAAGTTTGATCCACGTTGACCGGAGGTGTGCGTGGCATTGCTGACTGAACCAATAGCATAGGAACCTTTAACACCTTCATTCCTACGTGCCCATGTGATTCGTTTTGCAAAATGACACGTGGAACATAGAGATCAATGAAAAGGCTGCGGAATGACTAGATAGCTGCGGAATTGCTGAATGGCTGCGGAATTGCCAGACAGCTGCGGAATCTCTGTGCATATGTCAAAAATCTAGACAAACAGTCAAACATTAGCAAAGTTAACCAATCATGCTTAAAGACATCAAATGTAATGATCTGGGTAGGTTTATGAGGAAAATAGGGCAAAAGAGAGGAATAAGTGAGGAAAAGTTGTAGGTAATGATGGATAATTAGGTGCAAATTAGAGGCTCTACATACCCCCACTCTGAGGGTGTTGCATGTCCTCATGCAATGAAAACATTGTTTAATCCACCTGCTAAGATGCCTCTGCTAAGACATCTAGTCTTCTCCTCTTCCTCTGTGTAGCCACGTTGACTCTTGGTTTCCTCACCAAGCATCTGAATTTTATATTGACCAAAGCTCTGCTTAGCTTCCTGCATTTCTTCTTTAGCTTTATGTTTTCCCTTTGCCAAAGGCCCAGATGAAGCATGGTATTATCGTGGACCATCTTGTCCACCTTAGCTTGCTCTTTCAATTTTTCATTCTCTTGTATGATGTGGCGATTTAAAACTTCAAGCTCAAAAATTTCTTGTTTGAGTGAGTGAACTTGTTGCTCAAGAACAGTGCTTGGACCAGCAGCAGCTTGTTCTAACGTCTCCAGGTAATTATAAACCTTCTGCTGATCTGGGTCAATCTCTGGTGACCTCTTTGGACTAGGCTCATGCTCAAATTCAGTTTCATGCTCAAAAGGACTTTCCTCACGTGGAGGACTAGTCTCATCATGCTCAATATGTGGAGGACTTTTCTCAAAGTCAAGTCTTGTAGCAACCTTTTCAGGTGTGCTCAAGTCAATAATGAGTGACTTTTTATCCTTTGTGGTCCCCACTTTGCTTTGTAGTCTGCTGCTCCTCCTCACGGTGGTGATGCTCTGTTTTTCCTTTTGTTGTTTTTGCTTTTGTTTTTGCATCTTCTTGGAAAGGGCAGCCTCATGAAGTTGGGCCATTCTATGTGCTAATGGCTGAGTGTCTTCTTCACTGGAATTTTCAGGAGTTGTCACACGGAATCTGTCAAGGGTGCGGACACGACTGACCTTCCTAGAAGTCTAAGACATTCTAATGACAAACAAGACAAAATGGAGTGATCTTTCTCTAAATACACCTTTTACAACATGAAAACTACAAGTGTTTAGGCTTACCTTATTCCAAAACGCTGTTGTTGAAGTCCGTTCTTGACGATCCGGATGAGCTCCTCCTTCAAGTCAATTCCTGCAACCACAAACAATCAAACAATTACCAAGCACTTGCATTTCATATAATAAAACATATATTCAACATGCAGACCAAGGAACACATGAAATAACTCATTAACACAAGCTATTGAGAAAAATAAACCAGTTTGTATTAATAACGAAACAAAGAAACTCTTACAACCTGGCCTTGGTGTTGTGCAAGTTCCTCCCAGGGTCCATCAAGGGTTTTCCTCTACTTTGACAAAGCTCACCCTCTCCCAAGTAGAATCAAGTGAAGACAATCTCTCCTCACAAAGGCTCTAATGGAAGACCTAAATCCTGCAGCATTTACCCAAAGAAAATGTATAGCTCCAACCTCTTCTCCTTCTGGCTCAATGCCTTTATTTATAGTGCTGTAAAGAGGTTATTCAGGTCCACTATCAATGGGATCATCCCCCTCTTTGGGTGGGATAGCTCCCTTATTGATGGGATAAGTTCCCCCTTAATAGAGATACATGAACCAACTGGAGGCGCATCCATTTCATCAAACCAACCTCTAGAATGTTCTAGAAGTAACCACAAGTAACTTTTTCAAGATAAAACTCGCGCATTTTGCCTTTTACAGAGGGACGCACCTGTCCCTTAACATACAGAGCGTCCATGGACGCATATTTTGTGAACAAGGTCAGCGTCCCCGCAGGTAAGGCTAGAGAGAACCTGCGACCCCAGAGATAAACATAGTTTTTACAAGACTTTCTCTCTTCTTTGAGTTTGAGATGGATAACAGAGGCATGAGACTTGCCTAAGAGGGTAGCATGACTGTTGATTTGAGTCATACTAACTGTAAGTAGTCAAGGTGACATTTTTTAGTGTAACAGATTGCCCCCTAAAGTGCGAAGCCTGGAATAGAATAGGGTTTTGTAATTCTAGGAAGGGTGAAGCGCTTTATCATTTCAAGGATTGCCTTGTGGATGGCCTGGTTGGAACCTGCAATTTTCAACACAAAATACATGGATAAGATTATATCATCACTGAGGTAGGCATTCCCATACTCAGATTCAAAACTTTAACTAATGGACTAACTATGCTGATACAGGAATGATCTTGCAGTACATCATTTTTATAGACTTTTGTAGACACAGTATGGACGCAGCCATCTGTTTATGATTAGTCTACATAGATAATGAATACAAAACTCCTCGCAGCCTGGATGGTAGAAACTAGATCCAGGGTCTTCACTTCTACTTCCCGAATTGGTACGATTCTAGCCATGTGATTAAATGATTCGATGTCGAACATGGTAGAAACCACTTGATTACCAGTCAATGATGTAAACTATTAACAAGCGTGAGAGAAACCACCAGTAATGTCAATGGTTCTCAAAGTACCAAGCACAACCCGTGAAATGTGAATAGATGTTTTGATGTCGAACACTTCACGGAATCCTCTGATCGAAAGTCAATGATGTAAACTGACGTCAAAGGCGAGAAACCTGCCATTGATGTATGCAGACTTCAAGGTACTGTCGATTCCTAAGTCATCTTTCTAGATAATGTGTCGATGTCGATAGAAAGCGACCCGTTGCAGGCAAGCCCGCAACACGAAATCATTGTTCAAGTTGAAGAAATGTTGCTGTAAGGACTGACTCAGGGATGGTCAAATGGATGACAAGTATTTTGCAGATGAAAGTTTTTGCTTGCAGACCTCTTGAACACATAACGACACGACAGATGGCTTGGTGACGAATAACTCAAAGTTAATCCCCGAAACCCGGTTAAAGACTTTCAAAGTGATTTGGTCAACTGTGAGGTAAAAGATTTCCCAACCCAGGTGAATGAAAAGTGTCGTGTTCAAGAGTGGTAATAAAGTTTCTTCTGAGACAAATGGTGACAAACAGGTTCATTCTTCTCTCTTTTCCCCCACCATTTCTGGCAAGTACCTCTTTATTTTTAACAAGCTTGAGGAGGATAACATATGCTTGATTATAAGCTCATCCTTCGGACGAGTCCAACCTAGTTTAAATTCGAACCCTAGGAAGGAGTGGTTCGTTCCTGTTTGTAATTGAACAGGTCCTCTACTGTAAAAGTTTAACGAGCCCAGTATAGGAGAAACTCGGCGTTTTTCAATTTTAGAGAGTCTGAAAAAACTAAAGGAGACTCCACGTTGAACTTTTTCGTATATTTGTGTCCCTCAAGCCCGAAAAAGTATAAAATAATACCTGGGGGAACCGCTTGATCTTGCGACCAAGGAGTACTTTCATAATAGTGTCGTTAACCTGAAAAGTAAAAAGCGATCAAGGACACGTCGTTTTATTTCCTTATCGAGTTCGAAACGACAAAAACCCGGCAATCTTTTCCTGATTTTGCGGTCAGAAAAGAGCTAAAAAGGGACCGTCTTTTAATTCCGTTTTAACGAGTGAAAAAGAAACACTCGGCGATCTTTTCATGTTTTAGGAGTCAGAAAAGGGCTTAAAAGATGACTCTGATATTTTTGTTCGTGAAAAATTACAATTTCCCTCGAAATCCCTTTGTCCTGCACAAAAGCAACACATTACTCATACCTGTTTAAAATAGGCAAAAATACATTCAAAAACATCTTTTCATGGTAAAAAATGAACTAATTCATCCAAAAAACCTATAAAAAGACCTTTTACCATATCATTTTTACCGTTTCACTGTTGAGGTTGAAAAAAGGAGCTTTTGACAAGAAACTTCCCGTGGTCGCTGCGGAAAATCTGACCGTCGGAATCGAACGCCGTCTCATCCAGGTATTTTACACATCCTACTCTGCATTTCTATCCGTTTAGAATCAATTTTTAGGTCTTAGTTTCATTTTTTGGGAGGGTTTTGGTTTTGGAATGCGCCTCTCGGCGGACGCAGGTGCCCTTCGGGTGACCTGCGTCCCCCGACTTTTTCTCATACGGGAAAACGGTCGGAAGACGCAGCCCGCCTTCAGGCCAGCTGCGTCCGGGCGCCCTGTGCTACAAAGCCGGGGTGCGTCCTCCGAGAAACGCGCATTTCAAAACCCCAACTCTCTCAAAAAACCACCAAAAATTCCCAAATCAATTTCTAATTGCTATTTTTGATATGCAGGGCATTAATCATGTTAGACTGGAGAGAAAGAGAGCATGTAGAGGAAGATGAAGCTGCAATAAATCATCAACCTTCCCTGGATGCCCTAAGAGCATGCGGATTATACAAATATTGGACCATACCGGGCATGAGGGGCCAGGTAAGATTCTTGGAATGGCTGGTTGAGCGATGGAACGTACAAGAACAATGCTTTTACATAGGAGGGCACCAGCTCGAGATAGAGCCCTCGGATGTATACTTTCTCACTGGCTTGCCAAACAGAGGTGAGCAACTCAGTCTTGCGGGGACTAGGCCGGGTGGCCAATCCCTTGATAGTCTCCGCGAGAATTGGTGCACACCTGGGGCTCACCATTCAAAAGGCATAGAGATAAAACACATCACTCTACCGGAACTTAAAGTCATAGCGTTCACGGTTACCAGAATTTGCGGCGCAGCCGCTTTACACATTGCTTCCGGATCCCAAATGCGGATGGCAATTGACTGTTACCAAGGCACCATTTTCAACTGGTGTGAAGCTGTGTCGGCTCATATGAAGAGCCAACTGACCAAGGCAAAGAACGGACGACTAAAGACTTTTGGATATGGGCCTATAGTCGTGAGCTTTGCCTTGGAGAGAATTCCAATGCTGATCCCTCAGCAACTCACTGTTGATATCTTGGGTCCTCAGCAGCCAAAGCTGATACGATGGGTTGCGGTGATGGCCCGGCATCCTGACGAGGGCGCGACAGTAGTTCGATTCTCAGATAGTTATTTTGACTGGTTAGAGGGCCAGCTTTTTGTGATACAGGACTTTCCGTATGCCGGAATGGATTTCAGAGGTGATCCGGACATGGTTCTTCCACAGGGAGAACAATGGGACGACAGAGGTACTTTTTATTTTCACAAGTTTTCTAGTTATGTATTTTTTGTATTTTTTATATATATCGTCTCAAAACTAATAGTAAACTTTTTCAAAATGCAGATGTTGGTCCACAGCGTCCAGCCAACCTCCGGCCTTATGATAGACTACATCCAGCTGCACCGGTACCGGCCCCACAGGACGCGACAGCAGAAGTACTAGCTGAGTTGGAGCATGATCTAGAGCGTCTCACGGCAGATATACCTGAGACTACTATGGACGACATTCCTATCAGGCTTCAGCGCTTCGTAGTCGCGGTCCCTGGACCGTTTAGGAGATTTTTGCGTAAGGTAGCCCGCGCAGTGGTGTCGTACAGAGAGCACCACCAGTGATTGACTAGTCACTTTTGTAGTCACATGTGACATTTTTGACTTTTTGTACTATCATTTTGCCGATCATAAGGTGTTTTAAACCTATGATCGAAGACGATGTATATATTTTTTTGACACACTTCTATCTATATATATCACTATTACCGGCTTATCTTGTTTAACATATGTGATGAAATGTTTTTAAATTTACTTGCATGATTATCGTAAATGTCTGTCCAACATTCGAGAAGCAATTGCATCTGCTAATGTATTCAAAGACCTTGGAATATGTTGATATTCAATGTAATCAAATTCACGTTCCAAGAGACGCACTCTCAAAAACAACCTTAATAACACAGGATTTCTAATGGCATAAACTCTATTAAGCTGTAATACAACAAGTTCAGAATCTAACCTCACTATCAAACGTCGAATTCCAAATGAAATAGATTCGGATAATAATTCAACCACTGCACTGTATTCTGCAATGTTATTCGTTGTTTGACCGAGGCTTACCCCATGCATAGAAACTAACTCGTCAGAGGGCGAATAGATAACCCAAGCTGCGGAAGAGATATTCCGTGTACTACGACAAGCACCATCAGCAAATCCAATGTATGTTTGGAGAGGCGTCGACATCTACAATATCAAGAGTAAAACCAAGATAAGCCAGAATAATGACAAAAAACCACACTCGCTAAGCTAAGCACACTGACTAAACTAACACACTTGCTAGCTAGAAAGAAAATCTAACCTATCTAAAAATTTCTCCATACCCATCATTTTAAGCATAATACCTCTTTAGGTAAAGTCCATTTCTGGGTTTACCCAAAGAGTCCCCATCAAAATCAACTAACTCATAAGCCCCTTTTGCTAGCTTTCGCTTTACAATGTAGGGCCCATGCCACATGGGAACGAATTTTCCGGCACCTAGCTTATCGTTAGCTTGATCATATAATAGTACTAGGTCTCCTTCCGAAAAACTTCGAGGGGTTACATTTTTATCGTACTGAGCTTTCATTCGTTTCGCGTGAGTCTCGATAGCTAAAGTAGCGTCACGTCGAGTCTCATCTAATTTAGCCAAGTATAATAACCGTTTCTCCTCTTCGGAAGTAGCTGGAAGTAATTCGACAGCCATTTGAAGTGATGGGATTTCGCATTCAATAGGTAACACAGCTTCTAAGCCATAAACTAGCTGGAAAGGGGTGAAACCTGTTGAATTTTTCACTGAAGTTCGATATGCCCATAGCGCCGAAAATAACATGTTATGCCAATTCGTTCGATGGATACCAATGATCCGTCGAATCATGATGACTAGAACTTTGTTGATTGACTCAACCAAACCGTTGGCTTGCGGATAATAAGGAGTAGAGCTATCGTGGCGCAAACCAAGCTGGCTTGTAAGCTCAGTCATCATGACGTTTCGAAAATGGCTCCCATGGTCAGTAATGATTGCTTGTGGGACACCAAACCTAGTTATGATATGATTGAATACGAAAACTGCAGCTGTCTTGCCGCTTGCGTCGAATGTAGGCATCGCCTCGGCCCATTTTGTAAAATAATCAACCGCGAGGATGATATACGCATGCCCCCCGGCCGAGTGAGGGTTACAAGTAATAAAGTCAATGCCCCATTTGGCGAATGGACCAGCGGCAATTATAGGGTGGAGAGGAGCAGGTGGAGCGCGCATCTTTCGATCAAACACTTGACAGTTGTGGCATGTTCTGACAGCAAGGATACAATCTTTAAACATAGACGGCCAGAAATAGCCAGCGCGCAACACCTTCTGAGCTGTGGCATACCCAGACATATGACCGCCACATGCTCCAGAGTGACAATCATTCAAAACTCTCTCAGCCTCTTCGTGAGTTAAACAACGTCGAAAAACTAAGTCTGCCCCCCGGCGATAAAGTGTATCTCCAATAATTCTGTATTGCTGGGATCGAAACCGAATTTTTCGACGGTCTTCCTTGGAAGCTTCAGGCCGAAAGGTTTGGGTTTGGAGATAGATGATTATATCCCCATACCACGGATCTAAAGTGCTAATAAGAAACAAAGATTCGTCCACAATGGACTCCTCTGCCACAGTCTCTGTGTCAGCACTCGGGAAATCACACATCAATTCCGCAAAAACTAAAGATTTCTTAGACTTGGACTTCTCGAACTCCAAGTCGAACTCTTGCAGGATAACAATCCATTTAGAGTACTTGCCCCCTAGCAGTTGTTTTGTCAAAATATAAATCATAGGGTTGCAATCCGAAATAACTGTAGTCTTGCGGAGAAGAATGTAGTGACGAAAACGCTGGACAGCTTGAACGGCTGCCAGGGCCAATTTCTCCACATGCGAATATTTTAACTCAGTGGGATTTAAGGTTCTACTAAGATAATATATCACATGCTCTGCTTTGAATTCATCTTCTTGAACTAACACCATTCCAATGGTGGAATGCGAAGCTGCGAGGTATAAGAAGTAGTCCTGGTTGTAGTTGGGAGGATGCAATAACGGTGCATGGGTCAACGCGTGTTTCAGTGCATCAAAAGATTGTTGGGCAATCTCGTCCCAAAAGAATTGTGCGTTCTGTTTCAACAACCGTGTAAAACCTTTAGTGACCTCGGCGTAGTTTGGGATGAATCGGCGTAAAAAGTTCGCTTTCCCTTGCAAACTTTGGAGTTGGCGCAAACTCGAAGGAGGAGGCAATTTGATGATAGCCTCGACTTTCGAGGGATCGACGCGAATGCCGGCTTTTGAAACAACAAATCCCAGCAATCGACCTGTTTCTATACAGAAAACACACTTGTGGGGATTCAACCGAATTCGATAATGCCTACACCTCATAAAGATTGCTCGTAGGTGGACAAGGTGATCAGCTCGTTGTAAAGAATGAGCAGGCAAATCATCGAGATAGGGTTGCACAATGTGCTTGATGTCATGAAATGCATAAGACATCGCCCGTTGAAAAGTAGCGCCGGCGTTCTTAAGCCCAAAAGGTAATTTGCAATAAGCAAATGTCCCCCATGGACAAATGAATGCCGTTTTTGGTTGATCGGCAGGTAGAATATTGATTTGATTATAGCCTGAGAAACCATCCATGAAGGAAAACATCTCACTTCCGGCACAATCATCAATGATTTGATCGATATAAGGCGTAGGATAGTTGTCTTTTGGACAAGCTCGATTGATATCCCTATAGTCGATACAGATTCTTATTGTTCCTTGTTTTTTATTGACGGGAACAATATTCGATACCCAATCCGTTAACGGGATCGGATAAATGAAACCTGCTTTCAACAGCTTTTCGACTTCTGCTTTAATCGCAGCCGCTTTTCGAGGGTGAATCTGACGCAACCGTTGCCGAATGGGTTTAGCATCCGGGTAGGTTTTGATTTCATGAACAACAATGGCAGGATCAATTCCCGGCATTTCCTCGTAAGACCAGGCAAACACGTCGCGGAATTCTTGGAATAGGGCCTTGTAAGTTTGGATTTCTTCTTCAGTACATGCGGCACCTATATGAATGTTCTCCTCGATTCCGGGCTTCACTGAAATATCAATGGGAATAGTACGAGAAATATTCCCTAAATTCAGCTCTGAATCAGAATGTTTCGTTGGATCCTGAGCGTCTTTGACATATTCAGCGGTAAAGATAGATGAAAAATCATTTTCAAATGCATCATCCTTAGGTAAAAACGAAGATCTGTGATGGAGATCTTCCCATGGTAGATCATCTACACTTAGGATTTCGCGAAGTTGTTCGTCAGATGACACTTCTTCGGGAAACGTTATCCGTTCTAAGGGTGAGGTGAAAAGTGACTCTTCACTGACCACATTCATTTGGTCGATTTCGGTTGAATGAAAGTCGGTAAAAGACATAAGAGCTTCATAAGCAATCTCATACGGACTCAACGGCATAACATCACCGAGTGAGTCTAGCTCAGAGTCAGATGGAACATACCAAGGATCATCATAAATAATGTTTTCTGACGTGATCATATGAATTGTTGCAAACGAAGGGTCTGCATTGAGTGGAGGGAGAGGAAAAGTTCCCAGTAAACCGGAATCCTTAACTAAACCTACACCAATGTCCCTATAAGGGATTGTCGTTTTACCAACATGCTGGATAGTTTCTAAAGAGGTTGGGTCGGATGAAAAGTATGTCAGCTGATCAATAGTCACGATCTTACCGTTATGTGGAAACTTAATGACTCTGAAGACCGATGAAACGACCGCTGTCATAGCATATGACCAACTTCGACCCAAAAGAAGGTTGTAGTCTAGAGGGGCATCAACCACTTCCACATCCAGACTAACGGTTTTACCTTCGACCCCTATAGGCAATTCTTGTAGAATACCAAACGGACGGAACCCACGGCCATCAAAGGCCTTAAGGATGGTGGGGGATTGGTTCAACGAAGGAGAACCAAGCGATCTCCAACATTGAATCGACATAATACACGTAGAAGCTCCCTCATCAATCACAGTCCGATGAATAGGCCTGTTTTTGACTATCACTGGAATTTGGAAAGCCATTTGATGGGGGAGACGCGGTGTACTACTTTCTAGATCAAAGATCATTAGGTTCGGGTCCTGAACATCGACAGCTCCAATAGCCGACAAAAGCAATTTTCGTTGCGCTGGACATGATTGCAGCACTTCGAGTGCCGACATTGCTGAAGGTGAAACAGCTAAGTCTTCAACAATGTTGTAATTCTGGGCTGCTCTCGCATGTGGATTGAAAGCAGACCTTCGAAGTACACCCTTGGCGGGCGGCTTAATCACTAAGTCTGGGTTAGGTTTTTCGATCTGTAGTGGATCGGAACCAGGAGCTGAGGTTGATGGGTTAGAGTGAGAAGATTCTGCTTCCTTACCATCAACAGGAGCCTTACTACCATAATCTTGCGATCGAGTCGCAATCCTGACATGAGACATCATCAAAATGGGTTCTTCACTGGCATTCGAAGAAGAACCTATCATCTTATTCTCCTGCTCTGGAAATGGATTTTTTAACACAGCAGGAGTGGGAGAACCTTTGACTATTTTCACTACCTCGGCCCGATGAGGGCAGTCTCTCGTAAAATGATCTTCTTCACAAATAAGACAAGGATATCGAGGTTTGCGTTTTTCGTCATTGGTTTCCGACTTTTCCGTTTTCTCCTTTGGAGCCTTGTCTGCTTTAGCCTTCTTCTTTCCTTTCTTCTTTCCACCGTTTTTTGATTTGGCCGTAGATGACTCTACAGCGTGAATGTCGGCGGTAAGTTCAGGAGGAGAAGACTCTCCTGTCGGAGAATCAGGCAAAGTGATAATTGGAGTATTGGAGGTCTTGGAAGACTTCTTCTTACTCTTCGTAGTCACGATACCAATCATACCATCAGCGGCATGAGATCCCGAAGGAGCAGCAGCGATTTGGTTTGACTTTGGAAGATCCGGAATTTTCTCGTGTAACGTACCCGACTGAGTGTAAACTAAGTCAAGGTATTGTGCCTGAGCAATGACTTGCTCCTCAGTAACTACTCCGGCCTTAGCTACATCTTCAGTAATTCTTGGTAATAATGATTTGACAAACCATTCAGCTAAGATTTGGTCCGGGATAAAAACTTTCACTAATCTCCTTCGACGTCTCCACTCATGAATGTGATCAGAAATGTACGTGGATGTCGATTGTTTTAGCGAAGTTAATAATTCTGTACCATTATCGTATCTGACTGGTAACTGAAAATGAGTTAAGAACGAGGTAGCTAACTGGCTAAAGTTGTAAAAAGAGGCCCGTGGTAACTCAATGTACCACTTGGCTGCGAGACCAATGAGTGTACGCTGGAAAAGACGTAAGCGGATGGAATCATCTGAGATGGAATTTGATGCACACCAGAGGTGGTAAGTCATCACGTGATTAGACGGATCCTCTCCAGACTTACCTTCGAACTTGGGTATATCGCTGGGCAACTTATTTGGCATTGGCGGCCAGAACTGAAGATATTGAATTGGATCGTTCGTTAGGCGCGTCAAGTCGGGTAAATCTAAAGTCGCAATAAACGGTAACTGCCGGTTAGGATCTCTAAAACTCTGAGTCACAATACCAGCCCCAGGAGGAGGATATCCAGGATAACTAGGAACAGGAGTCGCATTTGGGATATTATATCCTCCTGGAAAACCAGGATTAACCGGACCGTACTGGGGTTGCTGAGGTGGTTGATAAGTGTACCCAGGATACGGTTGATACTGGTAAACCGGTTGTTGGGCAGCTTGCCCAGGTTGATACTGTCCCTGGTACGGAGGTTGAACAAATTGAGGTTGAGTAGTAACAACCGTACTTGTACCAGGTTGGCCTACAGGCATCTGGACTGTGGTTTGAACCGTGGGTCCAGACAACGGTACAGATGTCTGAGGAGTGGTTACAGGGACAGTAGAAACCGGAGCTGCCGATACTCCAGAAGTAAGCATGGTAGATGAAGCGGTAGTTGCTGCAGCCGTGTGAGGTGGAGTACCAGGTGCAATTGGCGGCTGAGTAACTACAGAAGTTACAGGGGTCTGAACACTTGACTGGACAGGTTGCGGTTGCTGGGGTGGACCAGGAACTGCAGGTTGTCCTGCTTGAGGTACCGACTGTATACTTGGTTGCGACATCTGTTGACCCTGTGACGGATCCCATGTTAACATTCCAGGGTATTGACTCGTAACAGGTTGAGGATACTGAGATCCATAGCCGTATTGAGGATAGGGTTGATAACTGTAAGGTGCAGTCCCATATGATTGCCCTTGAGGTGGTTGATAACCTTGACCAGGGTATTGACCCGTAGGTTGATAACCTTGAGGTAAATACGAATACTGGGGTTGACCTTGACCTTGAGGTTGGTATCCTTGAGGTTGATACCCTTGGGGTTGATACCCTTGGGGTTGCCATCCTTGAGGTTGCCATCCTTGAGGTTGATATTG
Source organism: Pinus tabuliformis (assembly GCA_031772625.1). Lineage (NCBI taxonomy): Eukaryota > Viridiplantae > Streptophyta > Pinopsida > Pinales > Pinaceae > Pinus > Pinus tabuliformis. The sequence goes on from CM062804.1 coordinate 1,013,878,197, forward strand.
ATACTGAGGTTGACTTTGGGGTACATATTGAGGCTGGGGTTGATACCCTTGGGGTTGATACCCTTGAGGTTGCCCCCCAGTCACGAATGAAGTACCTTGAGGTTGCCCCCCAGGCATTAACGAAGGTTGCCCCCCAGGCGGTAATTGGCCACCTTGAGGTTGGTTAATGGGAGTTGAACCTGACATCATATAAACGTCACCTATACTCAATGGTACATTACCACTGTTTCCAACTAATAACCCATGATCAACAGGTTGAGGAGATGCTCCCGCAAAGGTACCAGAAAGTGATTGATACCCAGTAGGAACAGAAGGACCGCCATGTAAAAATGATTCAGGACTTTGTGAAAACACAGATGACTGACCAGACATATTTACAGGAGAATGAATTCCTCTAGGTGGAACCGGAGTACGAGGTGTAGAAAAACCTACTGAGTTGTCTAAAAAATTGGTTAATGCAAGGTACCAAGATTCACTTCTAGGAGGACTGTAAAAGATGGATTCACGCTCCCTTAGATCAAGGGTAATTAGATCTTCAGAATCAGAAACGCCTATTTCTTCCTCTGGAACAAGTTCTTCTATAGCAATTAATCCAACAGGAAGATTTTCGGTGATAATTCTTTCTATTCTTGGTGAATCAGGAACACTAGGAGTTGGAGTAACAGGTTCTGAAATTTCAGGTTCTTCGCCTGTTTCACTGGCAGATGAAAAACTACCAGCAAGCTCGGAAACTGTAACAGCTTCGGGATTGTAACCTGTTTCTAAACTTTGGTAATCTGGATGGACTACCAAGGAAAACTCTCCTTCTTCAGGTGATCCTACTTTACTGCCACTAGGAGGAGTTACAAGGACCTTTAACCCTTCTAAATGACCCGGAATGTCTTCAGGAGATTCACCCCGCGATTTACGGAGTTTTCTTAACAAATCTATTCCGGTAACAATCTCAGGAGACTTGCCCCGAAGTCTACGGGACTGTCTCGGTAATTCCGCCACAATTAAAGATTTTAACTACAACACACGAAAACAAAGTAAAAAATTTCAAATCAAACCACCTAAAGTCTTCTAAAGAAGCAAACAAATTTGAAGCACACGCCTAAATAATCTAGAGCGTCAAACCACACACAAACAGTAGTCTTCCGGACCAAAAGCGCTAGTTGGTGATTAGGCCCAACCTCGCAGGATTCAGTACAGAAATGGTGGGTGGAACAGTTACCCCGGCAACCTGCTTAATGAATAGACTGGACCAAGTTCCTCCACTTTAACCGTCTCGAAGTGAAGCGAACCCCCCAGAAAATCCAAGTGAGTATAACCGACGTCTGCTCCAGGTACAGTGGGACCTTCCCTCCACCGTCACCTTGGGTAGAATCCTAGATATTATGGCTACTAAGGTTACCAATCACAACAATTACACCTGGGGGAACAGTCTAAACTCCGACAGCACGCAAGGGCAGAGTAGCAAGCTCCAATCCCCTTACCGGCTCCTTGACAACAATCCAAGGTTTACCGATAAGTGACCCCTGGCTCCTCGACAATGGTTAATCCGAGGTTTACCGTTTGTAATACGTACTGCCTGGCGTCGTTCCCAACGAGGGAGGAATGATCCCCTCACTGGTTCGGACACGAGCTCGTGCTTCTCCTTTAAGAGGAGCTTTCCCAGAATGTAACTGAAACAATTGGATTTGTTCTACTCAAGATAGACTATCTGTTTGGTTTTGTAGTCTTGGAGAGTTAAGTACTCACCTACTCCAAGACCCTAGCCTAAGCTATGTTGGTGCTTCAGAGCCCTAGAAAAATAAAGATTACTAGATTGATTTTAATTTAAGCGTTACTTTTAAGGTTGTTTCTTAAGTCAAAAGGTGATGGAAGTGAAACTAGTGGTGTGTTGACTCGACTCGAAACCACTACAAAATGCACCTAGAATGATTTATCCACTACTTTACTTTTTCGATGAATTGCTTAACTAAAAAGTTGAGAGAATGCAATCTTTATAAAAGCAACTTCTTAATTGAAGACAATCAAAGAAACAATTCGTTTGTCTTTTCCAAGCATAAAAACATAACCTCTCTTTACATGCACGAAAAAACTCTTTTCTTCTTTCGAAAACAAAAAGCTACTTGAAACAAGACTTTTTAAGAAGATGTTTTTGTATTTTTCTTTTAATAAAACAAATAAATCTAATATAACCAAAAATCAATCTTAACAACTCTTAAAATCTATGAAAATGCACTCATAAGCAAACTAAAGGCAAATTTATTCTAAGCAATCTTAACGAGGCCAAAACTAACAATGATTATTTCTAAGGTGTTTTACTTGATCACAATCAAATCAAGGACTAGCTTATTGCAGAATCAAAAACTAGCCAAAACAAAACTCTAATCTTTTTGTTCTTTTTGTAAAATGGAAATCAATACTTTATAAACAAGTAATTCGAAATTTGACCCAAAACAACTCAAATGGCAAGTTGCTCACAAAAGGAGACTTTACGACAGGCCCGACTTCTAAGAAGGTTGACTAACCAGAGAGATCTAAGGCTGGACAACTTTCTACTATCAAAGTCACTACAAAGCCTTTCCAAAAATCAAACCCTAGGTCTAAACTTCGTTGAAAACCACTAAAACACTCAAAGCTCACAAAACTAGTTCAGCTGAAAATTCTTGACAGGGTACTAAAGGATCTGGGCAGAAAACACTAAGGAAAAACAAAATCTAAAAGCAATTTAAAGCAAAAATGGAATTTTCTTAAGTTTTACAGGAAGACGCAGGCAACCCGTTGTCACAGGTGCGGCCCCGCTCTGTGCAGACGGCAACAGCGCGTCCAAAGACGCACTGTGCAGTACTCAGTGGGTGCGTCCTTCTGGAAAAATGAAGAAAAACCAAATCTAACTAAATCTAAAGCTAAGCCACCCAAATACTAATTCTCACAGTCAAAAACCAGAAAATAAAAATGATTTTCTCAAAGCAAAGTTCATATAAAGGAAAAGACTCTCTCATTAATGGATTCCCCAGCGGAGTCGCCAATTTGTCACACGGAATCTGTCAAGGGTGCGGACACGACTGACCTTCCTAGAAGTCTAAGACATTCTAATGACAAACAAGACAAAATGGAGTGATCTTTCTCTAAATACACCTTTTACAACATGAAAACTACAAGTGTTTAGGCTTACCTTATTCCAAAACGCTGTTGTTGAAGTCCGTTCTTGACGATCCGGATGAGCTCCTCCTTCAAGTCAATTCCTGCAACCACAAACAATCAAACAATTACCAAGCACTTGCATTTCATATAATAAAACATATATTCAACATGCAGACCAAGGAACACATGAAATAACTCATTAACACAAGCTATTGAGAAAAATAAACCAGTTTGTATTAATAACGAAACAAAGAAACTCTTACAACCTGGCCTTGGTGTTGTGCAAGTTCCTCCCAGGGTCCATCAAGGGTTTTCCTCTACTTTGACAAAGCTCACCCTCTCCCAAGTAGAATCAAGTGAAGACAATCTCTCCTCACAAAGGCTCTAATGGAAGACCTAAATCCTGCAGCATTTACCCAAAGAAAATGTATAGCTCCAACCTCTTCTCCTTCTGGCTCAATGCCTTTATTTATAGTGCTGTAAAGAGGTTATTCAGGTCCACTATCAATGGGATCATCCCCCTCTTTGGGTGGGATAGCTCCCTTATTGATGGGATAAGTTCCCCCTTAATAGAGATACATGAACCAACTGGAGGCGCATCCATTTCATCAAACCGACCTCTAGAATGTTCTAGAAGTAACCACAAGTAACTTTTTCAAGATAAAACTCGCGCATTTTGCCTTTTACAGAGGGACGCACCTGTCCCTTAACATACAGAGCGTCCATGGACGCATATTTTGTGAACAAGGTCAGCGTCCCCGCAGGTAAGGCTAGAGAGAACCTGCGACCCCAGAGATAAACATAGTTTTTACAAGACTTTCTCTCTTCTTTGAGTTTGAGATGGATAACAGAGGCATGAGACTTGCCTAAGAGGGTAGCATGACTGTTGATTTGAGTCATACTAACTGTAAGTAGTCAAGGTGACATTTTTTAGTGTAACAGGAGTAAGGTAGGTTTCTTGGGCTATAGCTTTTCCTTTATCTTTCTTTTGTTTCTTCCTACTCTCCTTTTTCTTTTGAGCAGCCTCTTGGACAATTTCTTGCAGGGTTTCTGTAATGATTTCTTGGGCTGTTTGGTCAATGTCTACAGCAGGCTCAGGGTCATTTTCTTCTTTAGAATGATGTGCAGCAATTTCTTCTTGGACAACAATCTCAGGGACAGCAGTTTCTAATTGGACAACAATTTCTGGGGTAATTTCCTCTCTTCCTTTCCTTCTACTCTTTTTAGGCACTTGAAGTGAACCACCAGAGGCTTCTCCTATCTCTTGGAAATGATTCCTTACAAGAAATCTTTCCCATGTATCTCTTTTTGCTTTCAACTGTTCTTCAACTAGTATTTTGACAAGCCCATGATGATACAAATGTGGCTCAATGTTTCTTGGGTTTCTTTGGACTATTGAGCACATTTTTCTAAGGCTTGAGAGTAAAAAGTATGGAAGGTTAATGTCATGCTCTCCTAAGAAATGCATCATAACTTTGGCATGATAGACATACAAAACTCCAAATCTTCCTTCACATGTAAAGAATTTCTGTATTAACAGAAGCAAAGTTGTCCATTATTCTTTGACAAGACTAACAGGGATTCCCTTTGTAAAAATGCTAGTGTCCATACCTGGATTTTTCAGAATTTGCTTCCATTGTTGGTCTTGTACTGATCGGTTTTTGAACCATCTCTCCCCAGTTTGCGGTAGTGAAGTGGCCTGTGCCAAACTGCTTTCGGTGACTGTGAATTTCAGATCTCCTATCTCCACTTGGTTGTCTTTGTCTCTGAAAGAACGTGCAAAAGCCTTCGTGACTTCTCTATGATAACCCTTGAATTTTTGGATGCACTGGAGCCAATTTGCCTTCTGCAAAGCGTCTTTGACTTGGGGATATCCTTCCAGAAATTTAGAGCCCTCTAGCTCTGCCCTCAAAAGTTTACCCATCAGCTCTCTCACAGCTCTGTTTAATTCTTTTGGAAAAAGGGTTATACGGCTTCAATAGTGGCTTCAACACAATAGATTTACGGCTTCAACATAACAGCCGTAATGCACTCACAACAGTGGTCAAAGTTTAGCAGAGGAGAAAACAGAGTATGGTTACGGTGGCAGAGTAGTGGAAAACAAGGGAAATGCGGAAGTGAATCAACAGCGTGAATGAGATTATGCGTAGGAGGGTTATGAATAATGGGAAGAAACGGTTAAGTCCCTTAGACATCGGTCATGAGTGTACATTTGGCTGCGGAATCATAACGCAGAGAGTCGTAGTACAATTGTCTACGTCACTCAGGTACAGGAATTTAAATGGAAGAGCAGCCGTGCTTAAGTTTTAAAAATCGTGATGAATAGGGACTGTCAAGGTTGAGGGATACGTGGATTTCTGGTCGGGTAATGGAAAGGACTGGTAATCATTACATTAAATGGCTGAAAACACAACCCGTAAACCATGCAAAATGTTATAACCGTAAGTTTAGAAATTAGCTCATACCTCATGTATCCGCGCTTTGATTCCTTTTGCTCATCTGTGCTAACCTTTCATTGTTTATTGCTGCTACATGACCCTTTTTTTTAATTTTTGCTGATGACTTTTGGACTGCAGATTCCTTCTTAAACAGACTGTGTTTTTTTCATACAGGTGCAGAAAGTGTATCGGCTGCGGAATTGGGATGTTGGTTGCGGAATTGCTCCTCAACTGCGGAAACTGCAGTGATACCCTTCCGTCTGCACAAAACAACTTTAGCTGTGTGAAATAAATCTGACAATGACTTTATTGGTGAGATGGAATGTAATGGATGGATTGATGGAAAGGAATGAGGTGGAGTGAGAATGATTGGATGAATGAGATGGTGAATGAGATGGATGAAATAATGAAATGAGATGGAACAAGGGAAAGAGGGATTTTTTTTTTTTGGAAAATGTGAGGTGTCAGGTGACCCTGATTTTCACCTCAGATTTTCTGCATAGGATTGCCAATCAGAGACTGGTTTTCAGGCCTATACTTTTATTCTTTTTTTCTTTTTTCTTTTTTCTTTTTTTTTTTTTTTTTTCTTTTTTTTTTTTTCAAAAACCAAAGATTAGGCTGATGGAGGAGAAGAATCCTTCTCCACCAACCTGATTGCAGAATCTTCTTTAAACAACTTGACAAATTCCTCTTTTGAGAGTGGTTTCTGGTAGATCTTCAAGCGATGGCCATTCACAATAAGAGGAGTATGAAATTCATCAATAGTTTTCACTCGAACTGCTCCATTACTAAAGACTTCATCAATCTCATATGGCCCAAGCCAATGAGTTTGAAATTTTCCTTTGAAGTCTTTAAACTTTGAATCAAACAATAGAGCCCAATCTCCTTTCTGAAACTTTCTTTCTTTGATGTGACGATCATGCCATTTAGTTCTTTGGTGCTGAACTAGATCGGTCCTTAAAATTGCATCTTGTCTTATTTCATCTAGTTCATTTAGCTAGTCCATTCTGTGTTTTTGGGCTTCCAAGAGGTTCATCCCCAATTGGACTGCCATCTTGAAGGTCTTGATTTGGAACTCAATGGGGAGCAGGACTTCCTTCCCATAAACAAGTTCATAGGGAGAATGTCCTGTTGTGTTCCTCCATGTAGTTCTATAGGCCCATAAGGCTTCAGGAAGCCTTTCCGCCCAATCTCTTCTATGAAGATGAACAGTCTTGGTGATAATGCCTTCAAGAACTTTATTGGTAGATTCCACTTGGCCATTTGATTGTGGATGGTATGGAGTAGATGTTCTGTGCTTGATCTTATATTCCTCCATCATCTTCTCCATCAATTTAGATGTAAATTGGCTTCCCTGATCTGTCACAATTTCCCTTGGGACACCAAAACGAGTGAAAATATCCTCAAAAAGAAATTGAACAACTGAATTTTCAGTGGCAGAAGGAAAAGCTTTTGCTTCTACCCACTTAGTAACATAGTCAGTACAAACCAATATATAATTCTTTTGCTTTGATGGTGGATTAATAGGTCCAACGAAATCTAGAGCCCATTTCTCAAAGGGTTCGATGCATACCTGTGGCTGTAGTGGCATTTCATTTGAAGGAGTTGGTCTCCCAACTCTTTGGCAGCTGTCACACCTTCTAACATACTGCTTTACATCTTTAAAGAGAGAAGGCCAATAATATCCTAGAGAAAGGATTTTATAGGCTGTCCTTTTGTCAGCAAAGTGTCCGCCGCATGGTTCATCATGACATGCCTTAAGGATGTCAGGCATTTCATCTTCCCGAACACACCTTCTGATTATACAATCTGGCCCTGTTTTGAACAACTCATTAGAAATCCAAGAATAATGTGAACTCTCCTGAATGATTTTCCTTTTCTCATTAGGAAATAAGTGTAGAGGTAGCTTCCCTGTAACTAGATAATTAGCCATATCTGCATACCAAGGAGTCTTGGTAGTTACTGCAAACAAGTATTCATCTGGAAACTTATCTTCTACTGGAGAATCGTCATTAGTGTTTTGGATTCTAGACAAGAAATCAGCTACTGTGTTTTGTTTTCCAGGTCTATCTAACACAGTAATGTTGAATTCTTGTAAAAGTAAAAGCCATCTTGTAACTCTGCCATTAGTAACAGGTTTGTTCATTAAATATCTTATGGCAGAGTGATCAGTATGGACAAAGGTTTCATAGCCGGTTATGTAGTGTCTAAACTTGTTGATCGCATGTACTACAGCTAAGAATTCTTTTTCTGTGACAGTATAATTTAACTCAGTGGGAGTCAAATTTTTACTGGTGTAATAAATGGCATAAGGGATCAAATCCTTTTGTCCCAAAACAGCTCCTAGAGTTGTATCTGAAGCATCAGTAGAAATGTGGAAAGGGAGTTTCCAATTTGGTCCCCTTAAGATGGGTGCTTCAGATATTCTAGTCTTTAAAGCTTCAAAGGCAGATTGACATTCAGGATCCCATTTGAACTCACAGTCTTTGGTAAGCAATTTGAAAAGAGGAGACGCTATCTTAGTGAAGTTTTCAATAAACCTTCTGTAATATCCAGTAAACCCAAGAAAACTTCTAACATCTTTTTGGCAATTTGGAATAGGTAACTTAGAGATGACTTCAACTTTGGATCTATCAACCTTAATCCCATCTCCTGAAATATGATGTCCTAAAACAATCCCTTCAGTAAACATCATAAAACACTTTTCATGACTTAAAGAAAGATTTGTTTCCTTACATCTTATCAGTACTTTTTCCAAATTTTCCAAAGCTTCTTCAAATGTATTACCATAAACTGTGAAATCGTCCATATAGACCTCTACACAATCATGGATTAGATCTGAAAAGATACCTAATACAGCCCTTTGAAAAGTAGCAGGTGCATTGCATAATCCAAAAGGGAGTACTCGGTAGGCAAAAGTTCCCCAAGGACAAGTAAATGTGGTTTTGTCTTGATCTTCAGGTGCTACCTGAATTTGATTATACCCACTAAAACCATCCAAGAATGAGAAATACTTTTTACCTGCTAAAGTGTCTAGTACCTGATCAATAAAAGGTAGAGGGAAATGATCCTTTAAGGTTGCCTTGTTCAATTCTCGATAATCAATGCAAACTCTCCATTTACCATTCTTTTTGGGTACTATAACCAAGGGAGAAACCCATTGGCTATCTGAAATGGGGTAAATGAAGTTTACCTTGAGTAATTTCTGGAGTTCTTCTTTCACGATTTCCCTAAGGTTTGGATTCATCCTTCTTTGTGGTTGCCTAATAGGTCTGCTGTTTTCTTCAATATAGATGTGATGAATACAAGTCTTAGGATCGATTCCTTTCATGTCAGTGTATTCCCATGCAAATGCAGTGGAATGTTTTTGCAAAAGTTTGGTTAATTCTTCTTGTTGTAGTCTTTCCAAGTTTCTGTTAATGTTCAATGTTTTTCCTGGAAGGATTTCAACTGTAGAACTACCAAACTCTTCCATTGAGAAGAGAGACATCTGTCTAGAGGAGAGATATTCAATGTCCGCATCTAACTAAAACTGTGTAGAGTCATATTCTAAAGGTATTTCAAAATTTTCCAATGTATTTAGAATTTGATTATCTTCACTGATCTCAGAGATGGTTAGAACAGGTTGTATAGTATCCTCATCATCGACCCACTCATCTTCTCCTATTTTTGTTATTGCCTTTGCTGGAGGATACAAGTTGAATTTCTTGGTGGAATTACCATCTGATATATACATGTCTCCAGACCTACAACTGATAAAAGCATCAGTTGTTGCTAGCCAAGGTCTTCCTAAGATAAGAGGATGTCCTCCTAGATTGTTCTTGGGAGTTAAAATCATAAAATCAACTGGATATTCCCAAGAGTCTAGGGAGACTGGAATGTCTTCCAATACACCATCAGGTTTAATGATTGATCGATCTGCAAGTTGCAGTAAAGTAGGTGTAAAGAGAAGGTTAGGAAGCTTTAACTGATCCATGGTCTGTCTACTCATGATGTTGATAGCGGCTCCTAAGTCAATCAAAGTATTTGGGATTTCAACCCCATTAATATGAGTTTTGACAATAGGGCTACCGGGATCCACATACTTTTGCATGGTAATCTTACCCATCATAATGTCTGCAATTTTTCCAACTAGATGTATCCTTTTGGTATCTCTGGTTATTTTTACTGTTTTCTTCAAACTCAACTCCTTTATTGTCTTTGCTAGAATGGGAATTTCCTTAATGGCTTGTAACAAGGGGATCTTGATACAGACATTCTTCAATTCATCTAGAAAACTATAGTCAGGCAACCAAATTTGCTTTTCCACTCCTTTGTCAATTTGTAATCTTTCAGGAAAAGGAGGTGTAGCTAAAGATGTAGGTTGCTCAACTTTGGGAGTTGTAGAGGTTGATTCTTTTTCTTTTTCTTTTTGGATATTTTGGTTTTGAAGTGATACTTCAGAACCCTTATTGACTTTGAGAGATTCTTCCTCAGAAATGCTTGGTTGTTGAACACTTGTAGAAGGTTGATCTAGGATTCTACCTGATCTGAGTTGTACTTCATTAAGAGGAACAACCATATAGGTAGGGAATGGTTGACCTTCCATCATGTAAGCATTTTGAGGGTTCCTATTATTTGGATTTGGTAATGGCTGAGAGGGAAGTTGATTTGACTTCTGTTGGGATTGAAGCAAGAGTTGAGAATTTTGATTTTGTGGAGGAGGTTGTTGTTGTTGAGGGTATGGCAATGATAGTTGTTGACCTTGGTTTGGAAGTTGTGGAGCTTGCTGATTCTGAAAAGATGGAGGATATTGATAGAATTGAGCAAGTCTCCCATAAGGATTTTGCATGCTTTGCATCCATGCTTGAAAAGCATTTTGAGGTTGAGGCCAAGGTTGTTGCCAAGGATTCCAATTTGGTTGGGTTTGAAAATTCATAGAGTTGTTAAACCCTTGATTCTGTTGCCCTTGCCAAGGTCTCCTTGCAACAAAACAAAGAGATTCAAGTGTGTTCGGATCCTCTTGAAAGACTGCTTTGAGGCCAGGAATTGAAGGACAATCCTTGGTCTCATGAGTTTCTGAGCAAATTACGCATGTTTCTACAACGTGTGCATCCAAGGGACATTCCCTTAAAGCATGTTTCTTTCTACATTTCGGGCAAAAAATGGCCAAAGCCTCAGCTTCTGCTTTTTTTTTATTGTGAATCTTAAGGGTATCTAATTGTTCACTAAGACTCCCTAAGATGTCAGTTTTGAATTCATCAAGCATATTGCCGATTTCAGCCCTACTTACTGATCCCGTTGCAGATTTATTTTCTCTAAGGAGAGAAGGATCTCTAGGCCCTTTTTGAGTTTTTGATTTGCCCCTTGAGAGATGGATACATAGTTCTGCTATATCATTGAGTGAAAGTTGAGAGATATCCCCTTTCCCCATCATGTTCAAGATATCTATCCATTCATCCCTAATGGCTTTTAATAAGAGGGCTTTTAAGGTCTCTTCATCCAAGTTACTCATTTTTGCTCTTTTCAAGTTATATTGAAATCTTTCAAGTAAATCTTCTAAACTCTCATCTTCTCTTTGTATCATTTTAAATACCTCGTCCTTGTGATTAGTAGGCATACAATAGTCCAAATACCTATCCAAAAATGTTTGTTTCATTTCATCCCAAGACCTAATGGATTGAGTGAGTAACCCCATGAACCATTTCAAAGCTTGATCTTTCAGTGTTGAAGGGAACAATTTGAGTTTCTGAGAGTCATCCAGATAGTCATAAGTTCGACACACAACTTCAAACTCAAATAAAAATGTTTCAGGGTCCTCAGTTCTTAACCGATGGAAATTTGGGAGGACAGATGGCGATATGTTTTTCATAGTAGCTCGGGAATCCTCATTAACAATGGGAAACCCAAATGAGTTATCCCCATCTCTATTTCCTTCTCCAAGGGGACCTCTACCTCCTCCATTGTTGTTGTTATTTCCTCCTCCTCCTCTACCTCTACCACCTCCTTCTTCCTCTGCCATAATGGTTCTCCTAGGGATTTCAAAATCTTTTGGTTCCTCTACAAAGGGTGAATGAGAAGAGATTTCTCCTTCTTCTTCAGGTGATTCTACTTCCTCAATTACAATTGGTCTTTCTGTAGGAGAAAGAGAAGAGTCTCTTCCTGGTTCAAATTCAATAGAAGGTGTGGGAGAGTCAATTCTTGGCTCTTGAATTCCAGGAATTCTAGGGCTAGGAGTGTCGGTTGGAGATAAGGGAGGTGTCTCTTGTCTATCTCTTGAAGCAGATGGACTTGTAAAAATTGAACTTCGAGCTCTAGCTAAAAACCTTCCCCTAGAATCTCTAGCTCTATGCATGTCATTTTTTATTATTTTTCTTCAAGTTAAGTTAATAGTCCTTTTTCTGATCTTCCAGGTCACTCTAGGTGCAAGAAGAGAGCATACTCAAGACACTACTAAATCAATAACTTTCTCTTTTTTGATCCTCCAGATCACTTTGAAGTGCAAGAGGAGAGCATACTTTGATAGGTTATCAACTTCTTTCCTTGAAATTTTATGTTTTTTTTTTCTAAGAATATGGCTACTAAATTTCACTTCCCCGGCAACGGTGCCAAAATGTTTAGTCAATTTAGTGTTGTCTAAATTGCTATCATAAATTTTCAACCAGGGGCTCGTAAGCTGATGAAGTGAAGGTGTACTATATGTACTTAAGCAACCTCTTAGATCTTTTTGTCGTTTAGGGGTGTTGTTTGTGGTCAATTTATCTTCCTAAGATGGAATGGAGGTTTTATAAACAGATGAGTGATAGTGTGTGTAAGGTGATTTCTAAATGAGTGAGTGTGTGCAACTGGTGTTTTCTAACTACCTTCTAAACTTGCAAAGAAAAAGATTGAAAGAAATAAACTTGAAATGAAACTGAAAGCAAAGAACCACTTTCTAATGGCACTAGTCACTACTCATGCTGCTGCAAATAAAAAGGTAAGAAAACCACTTTAAAGACCAATGATAATGTTTATCTCTTCCTAACACTCTGCTTCCAACATATAGTACTATGTAAAACACGATTAAGAAGTAGTTAGAGATAAGTCTAAAAAGTGATAAAGCTCTAAATGACAAATTATAACACCACTGTGCCTTTCTCCAGCATTCTGCTTCCAACATACATTGTTATGTGTAACAAGTGAAGAAAGAGTTAGTGATATAAGTCAAAAGCTACTCAAAGCAAGCTGTAATATATTAGTATTCTGATCTCTTAAAGATGAACAATTTATGATAAGGAGACCATCAATATGTTAGCATACAACTTGAGAAACTAAACTAGAAATCAGGCTAGAAAAACAGAGTAAAGGCAGCAACTATGAATATGACAACTGAAAATACCATCAGAGATAAAGAAAATACACAAAGACACACAATCCCAGGCTAACACCTGCAGAAAACAATCCTGATCAGTCAAAGTAAATGCTGGAAATGAAATGACAACGAAAATAAATCAAAACTGTACATGTTTTAAAGAAAAGGAAAATTGCTGAATTCGAAAGAAGGAATTGACAAGAAAATGAAGACAAAGTTACTGTACAAAGGCTGTTATGAATGGGGGCCCTCCATCCACAAAACCCAAGGAAAGATCAGCTACTTGAAGTCAAAACAGCACAGTCTTCTATTAACTCATATGCAGAAATTACAGTAAAAAGTGCTGAAACAGCAGCTCTAAAACAGAGTTTCTGTATACACTAAAATTGCAGCAATTACATAAACAAAATAACTAAAGACTAATCCTTAAGCGTACGCAGACGCTGGATTTATAGGCGTATGAAGCAACTGCCTTCTGCGTAAAACATGAAACAGAAAATTAACTATCAGTCATGCTAATTAAATGGTTCAGCAACACGTAAACAGGTCCGTGTGCTTTTCTGGAGGGTACGGTCGTCATGGAGGTTGAATCCAAGGTTGGATCCTGTCTCCCATAACCTGCGTAGCCTGGAGGAATCGCCATCTGGAGTGACGTGACCTTTCAGCTCACGCAGCACCGTTTGAGCTGGCTTTGTTGACCGAAGTTTGATCCACGTTGACTGGAGGTGTGCGTGGCATTGCTGACTGAACCAATAGCATAGGAACCTTTAACACCTTCATTCCTACGTGCCCATGTGATTCGTTTTGCAAAATGACACGTGGAACATAGAGATCAATGAAAAGGCTGCGGAATTACTAGATAGCTGCGGAATTGCTGAATGGCTGCGGAATTGCCAGACAGCTGCGGAATCTTTGTGCATATGTCAAAAATCTAGACAAACAGTCAAACATTAGCAAAGTTAACCAATCATGCTTAAAGACATCAAATGTAATGATTTGGGTAGGTTTATGAGGAAAATAGGGCAAAAGAGAGGAATAAGTGAGGAAAAGTTGTAGGTAATGATGGATAATTAGGTGCAAATTAGAGGCTCTACAGTAGCAAACCTAAAAATGCATTTCCTTGTGACCTGAAGATTTTCATCCTTGGTTATCCAACCCAATGGATACAGTTTATGATGAGGCACAGTTTCCAAATTTAACTTCTTGACCAAGTTTGTAGAAATTAAATTTTCCTAGGATCCACTATCAAACAGTGTATCAATCTTGGTGTGTTTGGAAATAACTTTGATATGGAACAACTCAATTCTGTTTTCTTCATTTGAAGCATTGTTGGAGTTATTTTCTACGTTGGTGCTTGCCATGGCTTCCTCTTTGCTTTTTTTTGCCACGGCTTTTCCTTTAGTGATTGTGGTTGCAATCTTTGTTTCATCACCTGAGTCGGAACCTAAGTCTTGTTGTACAACAGCATTTGTCTTATGTTTCCCTTTATTGTTAAATTTCTTCGATCTTAATTCAGGATGAAGCTTCCATCAATTGGCTTCATCATGGCCCTCTTTGGAAAAATTCTTGCACACAGGTTTCTCCCCTTCTTTCTTAACAGAAGCATTTTTCTTCTTCTTTACTTTAGATTTATTTTATTTTTCACCACTCTGGAATGGCTTCTTACAACCTTCTTCCTGTACATTTTTCCCTCTTGCTCCAAGTTGTGTATCTTGAACACAGACCTCATCAAGATTTGTGGGATTAAACATAAGAATGGTGTGTCGGAGATAGCTATGAAAAACTCCTATGTATTTCAACAAAGTATCTTGTGACTGCAAGTCTACTCCTAGCATAAGAGCTCTTTTCCTAAACTCTTGAGTATACTCTTGCACATTTTTATCTTTTAATTGTCTGAAATTTTGACAATTCATGATAGCTTTTTGCATATAAGCTAAAGCGTATAATTTTCTTTTGATTGCAGTAATGAAATCATTCTAAGAAATAGAGATCTTACTGTGTTTTTTAATCTCCTCTTGGGTCTTTGATTCCCAACATACAAGTGCTACACCCTCCATTATTAAGGAAGCTAACTGAATCTTTATGTCATACTCTTGAAGGTTTTGAATCTTGCAATAGACCTCCAACTGACAAATCCAATTATCAAGCTTCTCTGCATTCACTTCACCACTATACATGGGCAACTTGAATTTAACAGCAAGTTTTAGAAAAGGTAATTTACCAGTTCCTTTTGAAGAATGATGATGAGTATGAGTAATGGTTGTATTAGTGGAAGAGTATGAAGATGCTTGTTAAGAAGAATATGAAGAAGATTTCGGAGAGGGTGGGTTTATCTCCATTCCCATTACCACTTTTTCCATTACCTCCTCCTGAAGAGCCTTCTCCTTTGGGAGGTTTGTAACATTCTCCTTGCAATCTGTTATTCCTCTCTTCGTAGAGGACCTTCACCATCTCTGTCATATCAAAGAAAGACTTTCTGAAGGTCTTCTCATCTTCTGTCATGTTGGTAGGTTCTCCTTCATAAGACATGATCTCTGGAGTCTCAACTGCAACTTGAGGTTGAACTGGTGTTGGAGATTGTGGTAACCTTGCTCTTCTTCCCCTTGACCCAACTTCGGGGCTTCCAGCCAGCTTTCCTTCACCTCTTTTTAGTTTTAACCTTGTAAGCATGACATAAAATTTCAAACAATTGAATCCTTCTTTCACAAAGCAAAAACTAGTGCTCTGATACCAAATTGAACTGATTCTGAATATTAGTTTGCAATGCTAATATCTTCCTCGTATTATAAACAAAATTCTTTCATTTTGCTTAAGGATTCATCAATTTTTTCAAGTGAAATGAAAAGTTTTTAGGTTAATTTTAAGAGCAATTTAACATAAACCAGAAACTAAACAAAAACATAAAAATGTACAGAACATCATCAAAAAACACATTACAATAAGCACATGATAAAGTAGTTCACCCCTCCTGGGCTACATCTCCTTGGTCCAGCTTCCAATGGCTTGGGCCTCTCTATTATGCTCAAAAGTGTAAAAATATGTGTTTAAAATACTCAAATGCTTCTGAAACCTACTCCAATGAGTCTAGAATACTCCAAAAATGGCTATCTAGCCTCTTTTTGCATCTAATTTGGTGGAAATTGAAGAAGTTATGACTTCTCCTAGTTCTTCCACTATTCGTTCCACAAATTGCTCCAAATCTGAGAGAAACCCACATTTTCGCTCTAAAATCCACTAACTGAGCGATAATTTCGTCGTGTGGCAGGCGATGACCTGTCGTCTGATTCGCAAATCATAATCGGTGAGTGCTACGGGCTTAAAGTATGTGAATAAAAATGGTGATTTGTGATTGCGATATTGGTGGACCTGACGGCACTATAAACTGGAATTCATAAACACCTCGCGTCTGGGATCTTATCGCTTAATCGCAATTCGATGTGATGAATTGGCGACAATATTTATGTGGGACTTTGTGTGTGATATCTCATCGCAACCGAACCCTGCCGGGGGCCGATTCTGCAACAACTTCCCCTTCACAGATTGCGATTGCCTTATCGCATCGCAACCCTTCCCTGCTTGGGGCCGAATCTGTAACGCCTTTCCACCTAGGACTTGCGATTTGTGATACGTGGGGACCAATGGCAGCCTTCCAATTAGCACCTCCTCATTCGCTGAAGGGATTTTCCCCGTCATCCAATCTTGCCATGTGGACAAGTCAAACTTGAACTTTGACTTGCTCTAACTTCTGCATGCAAGCTTGGATTTGAGTGTCGTTCGCATCATTGGATTCAGAATGACAAGATCTTCGATTTGAAGCTAAGTTAAACAAAATTTTGACACTTTAATTTTCGAGCATAATTTTGAACACCTAATCAGTATGTATGTTATGCATTGGTTATGCATGTCAATGTTTATATGTTGTTATGAATACATTGATATGGGGATAATTTTCGTGCATTAGTTCATTGTATGTGGTTGATATGGTCATGCATTGATAACTAGATAATGGTTGAAATGATGTTTATATACTGATATGATTATGTTTATACATGTATTTCACTAATCTGGTTAATATTGCAGACGAGATATCCTCCCATGAACTATATTGAGGTATGTTGATTATGTTATATTTTGGTTTAAGTTGACATGGTGTACTTGCAGGAAGAAGATCAAAGATGACTAGCAAGATGGTAGACTACATTTCACGAGACTCTCCCTATGGATCAGATGATCAATGTGGTGTTGGGCACTCTTCTAATATAAAAGACACATTGAGAAGATTGAAGGCAGAAATAAGAAGCTTCAAAGCGGATAATGACATAATCATGAGGCACGGGAGAAACAAGTAGAAGTTAATGCAGTAATTCATCAAAGTTTGTTATAATTGCAGAGACATAGATCGCTTAGGATCAACCATGGACGGGAGGATAGGACTAACAAATCATATGGTAGCAGGTCACATGGTGGGCACAAGTTGGATAGAGATGACACGGTCAAAGATGGAATATTCTTGGATACATCTGATAGGCGAGGCAGTGGACATGGGCTTTACTCTAGTCTTGGTTTAGACATGTAGCATGGTCATCATCACTATCATCCTTACAGGAGGAGTGACAGGGGATATTCTTTGGATGAGTTCAAGAAATCAAAGCCACCTACATTTGATGGGGAAATGTATAAATCACAGTATGTCGAAGCATGTTTTCTTGGGATGAATAAGTTATTCAAGTTGCATGATTACTCAGCGAATAAGAATGCCAAAATAGCTACATTCAGTCTTAAAGGTAAAGCAGATATCTAGTGGGAATATGTAAAGAATGTCAAAGGTATTCATGAAGAGGAGTTGACTTGGAGTGAGTTTGAGAGACTATTAAAGAATAAGTATCTATCAGAGAGATACTATGACGATAGGGAAAAGGAATTCTATGAGCTGAGATGGGATCTATGACCGATGAGGAGTACATTAGCAGATTTTTGGAGTTATTGAGATATGTGCCTTACCTCACGGAGGAGAAGGCCAAGATTCAGAGATTGATCAGTGCGTTACTGGTAGCATTCAAGGATAGGATTGAGTTTAATGAGCCTAGATCATTGGAGGAGGCCATCTGGAAGCTAAATAATTATTATGAGCAATCAAAGCACAAATTTGAGACTAAGCAGGACTGGAAAGGTAATGATAAGAATTAAGGGAAATGGGATAAGAAGCAAACAAGACCTTAGGACACAGATAACAGAAAGAATGCAGCACCACCTAAGAAGTTCAATGCATTTGACAAAGGGCATGGATTTCAGTCTGAGGAGCAGAATAAGGATGATGATAGGAAACATTTACAGTGCTGGACTTGTGGTGGAAAGCATCGTAGGATAGATTGTCCACAACATCAGGGTGGTAGACCGCAGATCTACAGTGCTCAGGAGGCACAGATAGTAGGGGATGTTGGACTGAGTATTCCTTGGATTTATGCAGTGCTAGATAATAGGTAGGAAGATCACCATGCATCTATTATAGAGATGGATGGTAAGTTTTGTGATCAAGTTGTTTCTATTTTTATTGACCCTTGATCTAATTATAGTTATGTTAATCCTGACCTAGTGGATAATTGCATCCTTATTTGGACAAGTTTGTTATTGTATTCATTGATATCATCTTGATATATTCTAAGAATGAGGAAGAAGATGTCAAACGTTTAGCAGGAGCATTGATATTGTTGAAAGAGAATCAGTTGTATGCTAAGCTCAGTTAATGCAGTTTCTTTCAGACAGAGGTACACTACTTGGGGCATGTGGTTTCCAAGGAAGGCATAGCAGTGGATCCTAAAAAGATAAGGGCTATCATGGAGTGGGAAGCCACTGCGAATGTGGATGAGGTAAGATCATTCATGGGGCTAGAGGGTTATTATAGGAGGTTCATGAAGAACTTCTCTTGCATTACTTATCCTATTACATTGTTGAAAAGGAAAGGTAATGAAATTGAATGGACTCAAGAATGCACAGCTAGTTATGAGTAGTTGAAGCAATTGTTGACAAATTCTCCAGTTCTTAAGATTTAAGATCCAAATAAATATTTTTTTTTATGTACATATGCTTGCAAGAGAGGCCTTGGTGGAATCCTTATGCAGGAAGGATAGGTGGTATGCTATGAATCAAGGACACTGAATGAGCACGAGTTGAATTATCTGACACATGATCTTGAGTTGGTAGAAATCATCCATGTTATGAATATATGAAAACGATATCTTCTTGATAGGTGGTTCATATTGATGAGTGATCACAATGGATTGAGGTATCTATTTGAACAACCAAATTTGAATGCCGGGAAATCTAGATGGTTGGAAATTATTAGTGTGTTTGACCATGAGATCAGGTACATTAAAGGGAAAGAGAACAGGGTTGCATATGCTCTTAACAGGAGAGTACAGGTAAATCACATAGAAGCTATGAGTTCATACAAGACATATTTATAGGGTCGGATCGTACGGGCAAGTCAGCAGGATGAAAGGTATAGGGAGCTTATGCACAGGTTACAGAAGGGTACAGGTGATCAGGATGGGACTATCATCTCACAGCAGATGGTTTAGTCAAATTTAGGGATAGGATATATGTCCTAGACAATAGTGAGATCAAGAAGCTTATCTTGGGAGAATTTCATGCTATCAGAAGTTCACTCAGGATATCAAAAGCCATTGGCAGCAGTGAAGAAGTTCTACTATTGCTCGAACTTGAAGAAAGAAGTGGCAGCGTTTGTGGCTAGGTGCTTAGATTGTCAACAGGTAAAAGCAGTGTGTAAGCATCCAGGTGGTCTACTACAGCCGATTCTGATTCCAGAGTGGAAATGGGAGGTAATTTCCATGGAATTCATTACAAGTTTTTCGAGGACATCTAGACATCGTGATTCTATTATGGTTGTGTTTACTAAGGTCGACAAAGGTAGTGCACTTCATTCCAGTGAAGTCTACATATTCATCCAATGATGTGGCGCAGGTCTTCATTAGAGATGTAGTGAGGTTGCATGATGTTCTGAAGAAGATTGTGTCAGACATGGATGCCAAATTCACTTCTAGATTATGGAAAGAGTTATGTGTAGGTTTGGGTACAGAGTTTGCCTTCGATACAACTTATCATCCGCAGATAGATTGACAAACAGACAGGGTTAATAGGATATTGGAGGACATGTTGAGGATGTATGTGATGCATTAACAATGAAGGTGGGAGGAGTACCTTCCATTGGTTGAGTTTGATTACAACAATGGGTGTTGAGAGTCACTGAGGATGAGTCTGTTCAAGGCACTGTATAGGCAGAGTTGTAATACTCCCATTAGTTGGAGTGATCCAGTGAACGGGGTATTGATAGGATCAAACATGTTGGCAGAGATAGAACAGGAAATGCAGGTAATCAAGAAGAATATGAAGGCAGCATAGGACAGACAGAAAATTTATGCAGATTAGAAGAGGTTGTTTAAGGAGTTTCAGGTTGGGGAACAAGTGTACTCACGCATTAAGCCCAAGAAGAGATCCTTGAGGATTGGATCATGTGCCAAGCTAACACCTCGGTATTGGACCTTTCAATATTCTTGAGAGGATTGGACCAATAGCCTATCGACTTGCACTGCCTCCGAAAGTGAAAGTTTGTGATGTTTTCCATGTGACATTACTTAAGAAGTATGTTAAATATGTTGATCATGTGATTGACTGATCTATATTGCAAGTGGAGCCAGAAGGATAATTCCAGCCAGAACCTTAGTGCATTTTGCAAAGAAAGATGTTGATGCTCCATAACTAAGCAATTGAGCATGTTAAATTGCAATGGAAGAACTTTGGGCCTGATGAAGCTACATGGGAGATGGTTGATCAAATGCGGGCTATGTATCCTTCCTTATTCGCTGGTTGAGCGAATGTTTTTGGCATATGTTTTGGTGTGATGTTTTGGTACATATGTATATATGTATATGGATATAAACATTGCCCTGAGTTGTATTATAAACCTCCAATAAGTGGTATAGGTATCATGTCGTTATGGTTGTCATGTTGTTATATTTCTCATGTTTGTTTTCTTGCTAGCAAGTCGTTCATTGTAAATACTACAATGAGCTAAAGCTCCATGGGAAGTATGTTCTGCTTTTCAACGGTCTTATTGGTTGTAGGTTTCATTGAACACCGAGGACGGTGTTCCCCCAAGGGGCGGGGTTCTGTAACAACCCTAATTAAAAATCCATGTAATAAAGCTAATAAAGGCAAAATAATAACCAAGGTCGTCGGACACGTATTCCAAGATGAATGTTGGGCAAAAACATAGTGATGGGGATCACTTGTGATTAATTAATGGCTATGGAAATTGGCAAAGGCAATAGCAAAGGCTTTGGAAAGGCATTGGACATTTATTGGCATTTATTTATGAAAATAATGGAAAATAGGAGAAAAGGAAGGTTAAAGGTCACAAGTCGCATGTGAGGAGGAAAATGAAGGAAAATAATGGAAAATTGAAGAAGATATAGGCATAATTAATAAAAAGGCTTATGAGGATCAATTTGTAGCTTTTTGTTAGATCAATGTTAAACATACACATGGCAGCAACAAATATGAAAGATAAAACATGAGAATACATTTTTATTAACAAGAGATATACATTTATAGTACATGGTTTGACCGCTGGGTTCCACATCCCAAGGTCTCTTGGACTCCTTTCGTCTATTCGACTTCCACACTAACCCATTGAAGATTAGGTGTCCAACATTCCCCCCCTTAATCCGAAGGGTTATGTATGAGTCCAAGAAGAGATCTATAATACAAAATGTGCAAAAATGCATGGCAACACTACGCTGAATGTGCTCTCTCAAATGTTGGTATAAAGGGCGGTGTTTTAAGGATGACCACCAACACTAGAACGCTTAGTGCAGTTCCCGGAACTCTTCCAAAACTGGCAAGAAGCTAAAGTCTTCTGCTAGAGGAAGTGTTCCTATTTTGTTGAAGAGGGAAAGCTTCAACCATGAAAGGGAGGTCTCACCCCACATAAAAGGGAGAAATTCAACCTGAAAATGGAAGTCTCAACCTGTGATGGTTTAAGGATGACCAACAACTCTGGAATGCTTAATGCAATTCCTGGAACTCTTCCAAAACTGGCGAGAAAATGAAGTCTTCTGCTAGAGGAAGTGTTCTCAATTTCGTTCCTGGAATTCTTCTGAAACTGGCAAGACTCTGAAGTCTTCTGCTAGAGGAAGTGTTCCAGATTACCAACTGAAGGCATGCTCAGGGGCATCTTTGTCTCTGGCTACAACTCTGAAACTGGTGTAGCAGGTTGTGGCTCAGGCTCGCTTGATGTGACTTTAAAGCTTGTAGATGACCATCATTTCCCCCCTGTCAGATACAAGGTGAGATGATGGAGAAAACTCAATTGCAAGACAGTTCAATACTCTTGAACAAGTTCTGACATGTGATTGGAATATCTTCTTGGTTGTTGATGCCCATTGCCAAGAAGCGATCCATCCAAGATGAATCTTTGTTCTTGCAGGACGTTTGTTTCTGAAGCATCTGTTTGAAGAATGACTAGTTTTATGACAGTGCTTACATGGATGAAGATCAAAACAGTGATCTTTCAGATGGCCAACTCGGTCACAGTGTTGGCATTTCACAATCTATTTTTGTTGCTGTGGAAAAGGAGTAGAATTTGAAATAGCTGGAGTTGAAATGTCATGAGGAGCAGGTGAACTGACATGAATGAATCCATCACTTTGAAATTGGATTGGTTTGGAGTAGTCTGGAATATGAAAGGACAAGTCCTTGTCATATCCAAGACCAGTTTGTGCTTGTTATGGACAAGCTGTTCCCAAGGTCTGATGATGGGCTTGGGAAGTGCAGACTAAGTTTCTGCATCTGCGTGTACAACTGTTGCTTTATGGGAGTCTGTTTCAATCTTCTGAACAGAAACAGGTTCATAATGATGACTCCTCTGTTTTAATTCTTCTTGTTGTAGCTGAGTTTCGAGCTGCAAAAATTCTATCTTCTCTTGTGCATTTTGCAAACAAATTCTAATGTCAGCCAGAGAGGATTTGTTAATTTTTACTATGTCATTAGTAGTAGACTGTATCAGGATTTTCAAAAACTCTAACACTTAATAAGCTTTCCCCGTTTTCTCCAGTTCAAGAGTGCCAAGAAAAATGCAGAATAATGACAAGCACTTGAATTCTCTAGAAAGAAATATGTAGACACTTGCAGCAAGGTCGATATAAAACAATCTTGTCCCCTTTGAAATAATTCCCTTCCTCCTTAATTTAATGGCTTCATATTTAGAGTATTTGAAGGAAATTGAAAGCACTTCAAGTTAGCACACGCTGCAATTTATACATGTGGTTGTCCTATACTATATTGCGATGTCGAAAACAACAAGCAAAACGCTCATAAATCTGAATTGTTGTTGCAAACAAATAGCAGACAATCTGGTGCATATAATTCTGATATCACCCCAACAATTAAAGAAACCTTCTCATTATAATCTGTTGAGAAAAATAAATTTGTTTGTTGCACATAAATTTATGCCCAAACTGCACAATAGGAACAAGTAAATTGAACAAGCAGCAACTTTAAATTGAATTGGAGCAATTTCGTTAATATGCCAATAGCTTACTGTCCCAACTTCCCTCAAAGAAATGAAGTCCTTGTTCTTTCAGATTATATACTGTGTCAGATCACCGAAGCATATCGCATGTCTCAAATTATTTGCACAATGGTCATGGGTTCAACGCATCAATAGTTCAATACAACACCATTCCAACACGCGGTGACTGAAATGAACTGCTTGAAGGAGACATCATATGGAGACTAAAATGAACTGCTAATACATTGGATGCATGCTGTAACAAAAACTTCTGCTGCAAAATTTTACTCTTAATGGGAGAAAATATAATTCTGATATGACTGGTCAGCAAATTCAATTGGACAGCAAATGTCAATACCCGAGACTACAAAACTGTACAACGCACTGAACTGAGGTATATATAGCACTTAACATTTGCTAATATATAAATAAGCAATTACTCTTAAAAACAACTGTACAAGAATTAATATGCTTATGTTTTCATCAAACATAAAATGTTATCTAGCAACTCCCTTTGACTGCATTCAACGTAATACTCAAAAACTGATCAGCGTAAATGTATGGCAAGCAGATTAATGCTCAACATTTATTGTATCATGATTCACGCACTAAATTCACTGGAAAATTGTAGCTTTATGTGAGATATCTTATGAATTCGGCAGCAGTGGCTATGGCTCCTCCTGTCATGGCATCCTTTATCATCTTGTCTCTGTTGTAATGATTATCACTGAAATACATGGCTGCTTCAGTCATAGCACCACTTATTAAAGCATTTTTCCAGTCACGCCTACCACAAATCCTTTCTACTCCATATTCTATTCCATGTTAAAAAATGGAGCAGCGTATACCAAGACGATGTATCAATATATGGGTGAATTTAAAATAATACAAGAACTGTGTAATATGGAGCAGCATTAAAGATGAGCCAACACATTTATACGAAGCAGTGTTAAAGACTTTCCAGCGTTAATACCATAAGCAGCGTGCAGTCAAACTCATAGTATCCAATCGATGGCAGCATTAAACATATATGGGAGCAAATGACAGCAGGCTTTACAAACACTCAGGCTGTTGGATAGCAGCTCAATGGACCAGCCAGGTAGTCAGCATTCAAGGGTTTGTAACCAGCCTCTTTAACAATGGAAATCAATATTTTAAAGTAAATACAATCCAGAAATAATAACTCTGATCATACAACTCGTCCTCTGATATTTTATGCAATAATAACCTCCAAATAGTGAAGTTGTAAGGTAACAGCTGAGAGGACCAATCTAGAAATTCGGTCTAAATAGAAATGTTGGTCTTGAACTGAAGGTTACAATAGCACTTCCAAACATGTCCTTAGTCAATTATTTTGGTAGCCCAAATAGGCACAGGAAAAGGAACTCGTCCCTCTACACATCAACGACTTGGTTCCCTCAAATAAAATACTTAGCGCCTTCAACAGTCAGTGAAACTCGGTCATGCACCAAAGTCGCAATATGCTGCTTCAACGCTCGAAAAACTTCCCGGAGAGTGCACCAACCATGATACAGGAATGCACAATCTCTAATTCAGCGCAGAGAAGTAATGCGGCCAGAGGATTTAGGACAGAGTATGTGGCAGGAAAATAGGAGTTACAGGAGAATCTAAAATGTCTATGAGGCCAGCAGCGTGGAGAGGGCAGCGTATGGAGGCCAGCAGCGTATATGGAAGCCCAACAGTCCAAATTCACAGTCTTAGCACAATTCGAGCAGCGTAGCAGAGTAGCGTAGTAGGACTATGTCAGAGGAGTGAGGGAGGTTATAAAATTGGCAGAAAAATCCATGACAAACTGACATTCTTCTGAAGAAAATAATACCATGTCAGAGAATAATGGTAAATCGCAGCACTGTTATACCAGCGTGGAGAGAGCAGCAAAAACTCAAGTGTTACTGAGATTATCAGGTAGGGAAAACCCTGATTATCAAGCAAAGGGAAGACCCAGATTACTGCACATAAAGGCCATAAAACAAATAGCTCAAAATAATTATGCAGGGTAGGAATACACCTGCTCTGATACCATGTTAAACACACACATGGCAGCAACAAATATGAAAGATAAAACATGAGAATACATTTTTATAACAAGAGATATACATTTATAGTACATGGTTTGACCATTGGGTTCCACATCCCAAGGTCTCTTGGACTCCTTTTGTCTATTCAGCTTCCACACTAACCCATTGAGGATTAGGTGTCCAACAATCAGTCTTGGAGCTCTCATTTTCTACTCTCTCTCTCATACTCTTGGACACTTAGATTTTTCTTAGAGCACTCTTGGAGGAGTGTGGTATACTTGGGATTTGGAGCAAGAAGGCAAAGGAAGAGTAGGAAAGCACAAGAGAACATTGGGATCAGCAGCTACAACGGGTTTTTCTTGCAGGTACCGAGTTGCATGTATGATTTACTTGCTAGTTTTGGCATGCATGGCACATGCATGTGGTTTCTTGGTTATGATCTATCATTGGCATGGAGGATTTCTTGGATTGACATTGATTTTGCCTAGCCTTTCCTTTTTCTATATAGACATGGTGTTGTGGATTTTATCTTTGTTTTTTGGTTGGTGCTCATGTTCCTTTGGTTGTGGGTTGAGTTATTAGTTCCTAGAGCCTTGGTTGGACAAACGCTCTGGAAGCCCTATAACAGCCTAGGTTGAGTTACTATTCCTAGAAGCCTTGGTTGGACAAACTCTCTAGAGCCCCTTGGTGGGTTGAGTTACCAGTGCTGGAATCCCTGATTGGACAAATGCTCTAAAGCTCGGTAGCAGTTGTGGGTTGAGTTACCAGTCCTTGAAGCCTTGGTCGAAAAAAACACTCTAGAGCCCTAGATAGCTTGGGTAGAGACCGATCTTGTGATGGTTAGTGTTGTCTGACCGTGAGGTTGAATCACTGGTTGAGGGTTGAAGTGGTTTGTCCTCGGGAAGCCCTGGTTTGGTTTTGCTTGATTTATTTCATAAGATCCAACATTCATGCTTGGAATATGGCACAAGGGTTATTAGCTTAAATAAATATTTGGTTCAGCCCAATATTTGGTCGAGTGGTTCGTGGAATTCCCAGGCCGGGTTTCTTATGTATTCATTAATAAGAGATCCTTCTCCTTGGTATTTCATGTGTAAATTTACTGGTTCATATGTGATTTGTATGGTTTTTGTATCCTTATTATTTCTGTTGGTTATATGATGGTTATGAGTATGTTTTATTACTTGATGCATGGCTCTCATCATGCTTTGATTAGAAAATGAATGTACAATTAATATATGACCTATTATATGGTAATGCAACTATTGTGATAAGGCAACAATGCTTATTTACGAATCTCGGAAAAGTATGAGACCCCTATGCTCATATCTTTTGTTATGACCTATAGATTACATATTTATGACATGTTTGACGAAATACCCATCATGGCTAGGAGGGGTCAGATCAAGTACTTGTACCAGTGATTGCATTATTAGCCTTATTACATTGTTATTTACCATTTTTTAAAGTTTCATGAAGTTATGGGCAGTGGCCTGACACCTAGCCCTAAAAAAGTGGCTCAAAATATGGGGTCATTGGCATGACTTGTTGTGGGAGAGATTGAAAGGCCTCAGCCGCATGCATGTATTTTCATGGGAGCACCTGAGGGTCCGTATCACTAAAATGACAAGTTCTCTCAGGGGTTGGTCGCCAAGAAGGGTTGGTTGGCTCTTGAAGGTTTTGTAGCCTATGTGTAAGGTCAGAATGGTTTTATTTTGTTGGTTTCACTTCCTTAAGTACATGGGGATTTGAATCACATCATAGTAGCCTATAATCACATGTTTACCCTAGTGGACCAATTAGCTTGGGTAAATGTGGGAGGAGGGCATTACAATATGAAGGATTGGGTTATGGCCATGAAGAAATTGGAGGGTGCTTTAAAATTTTTGAGGCAAAGAAATCATCAAGTGATGATATGTCACACCATGATGGTAGTGATAGTGAAAAATTATCTTTGAAGAGAGATGATTGTTCCAAGGGACATGCCAAGTCCATTTCTTCTCATCAAATTCAACCCAAAAGACAGGTATGAGTGTCATGGGGGTTTCAGAAATGTTGGTGATTTTGATCATTTATGGGAAATATTTTCGTGCACATTTTGTAATGCATCTGACCATTTTGTGGCTGAGTGTGAGAAACGTAAAGTGATGGTCAAAAGAATGGATCAAATCCTTGGGAAAAGACATGAGGAATCTCTCCCAGGTATGAAGACTTCCTTGTCGATGGGAAAGCGTAATAATTTTTGTACCCATTATAGCATGAATGGTCACTAGATTGAAAAGTGTTGGAAAATCCATCTGGAACTTCGTCCCAAGAAGAACAAAGAGGTCATGCAATCCATTGCAAAAGAAGCGACAGGTGGAAAAGTGGAAACTGATGTAGTTCCTGAAGCAACCTTTGAATCAGAATGGGTGCAAAAAGAGAACCCATAAGCCTAGTTAGGAAAAGAATGGGTACGCTATTTTGAACAGTTAGCTTTCTTTGTAAAATTGTAATTACTTGTTGTATATTCCCATTTGGGTACTTTGTAAAGTGAAGTCATGTACAAATCACTACCTACAACAAGTGTGATTTCTTTGGAATGTTATGTTATTTTGGCTTGATGACGAGCCCATTTGTATGGGAATTTTGTGATGAGCATCTGTATTTCACCTAGCATGTCAGCGATTGTGTCAAGCACTCACCTATACCAGTGTTTTTGTGTGAATTTATTTGTGAATTTGATCTTCGGTAAATATTGTGCAACAAATGACCATAGTAATGTGGACAAAGATAATCATGTCATTAAACAAATGTATCTAGTGCATCTAAGAGTATAAGTGTGGCTTGAGGACAGCAAAGAAAAGTACAAAGCAATGCATGGCAATCATAGTTGGATTTCCAGGTGGAAGATCTAGTTTGGTTTCAACAAAGAGAGACTTCAAGGTGAAGTTTGTTTGAGCCAAAGAAATATGTTCTTGGAGAGAATTTTTAGATTCCATCCATCGAAGATTTCGTTCCTGCATGTTTAAAATAAATGAAACAAGCCACAATTCTTGACAAGAGGATGAGGACTTTACGCAGAGGCAAGGTGAAGTACCTTAAATGGAGCTCAAAGGCACCAATTCAAACAAAATAAGAAGGATTGATATTGGGAAAGTAAATGAATTTTTTTCTCACTTATTTGTTGATTTAAGGTATACTTTTGGAGATCCAAAAGTTCCTAGTGGGGAGGTATGATCTGGAGATCAAAAAATAGGGTCAAAAATGTAAGTACTCAAAATCTCCCAAAACTAGCATCAAATCATAGTGTTCGTTGTTCTAATTCTAACGATGCTTGAATCACATCAATCCAACACCGTATAAATAATTTATGGAATTCTGAAGTTTTTTACCAACCGCTAAAATGTCAACAGCAGGGTTGACTAAGCCGTTGACCAGGCAGTGTGTACATCTAATGTCATCAGCTAACTATGTAGGGTACGGATGAGAGTGGACCAATATGGTATCGACATGTGGCAAGTCCATACAGGGGCAAGTGGTGGTTTTTTATTGGTCATTTTGTTTTGAGGTGGCCCAATAGAGGGCGCCATGTGGCCCAATCGGAGGGTGCCACATGGACCTCTATGGCAGTTTTTTAGGGGAGAGCAAGAAGCTCCTACCCCAAGCCATATGCAATACCCATACAACTAGAGTTGATATATTTGGCGGAGAGGGTGGGGCACTTGGCCCTAACCCCGGTCTATCGGTGCCCATATGACCTAAGGCGCAACGAAGGGAGAGGACCAAGTGGCACTTGGCCCACGTCGGCGCCTAGTCCCATGACCGTTATATGACCATCGATGGAAAATTAGGAGCCAAAGCTGGTGGGGGTGGGTAGTTAACCCCGTCCATATTGTGATAACATATGACCACATGCCGATGGAGAAGGAGCTTAGCCGGTGGGGGCAGGCGGTTAGCCCTGGCGCCCAACCTTATGCATCCACGTGACCCTATTTTGGCCCTTATGGAGGTCATGGAACATTTGAAAGAGGCAAAAAAATGCACCTTTTCGATGGGAATCATGTTGTTCCTAGGAGAAATTGTCGCTCGATGAACTATGTAAAGGGCGAAATCATCGCACAATTAGCAGGTTTTGCCAATTTACATGACATATATCAGAGTTGGGCTTCAAGAGGCATATCTTGCTCAGTTTTTAACCTTTTTAAGCTCAAGAAGAGCCTAGATAATGGGTTTTGAGTGTCCTAGACTCAATGGAATCCTCATTTTTCTGATTTGAGCACTATATGATGGTATTTTTTGCAGGAACAAGTCCTTTAGTGCTAAAGACAGAGATATTTTTGCAGCAAGATGGATGTATTTTTTAGCATGGAGAGAGCCTAGTCAGAGGTTTTTCAGCCTTGCAATTTCATCTGCAATTGTTGTTACTTCAGTAGAGCAACTATTTTCATTGTTTTCTCAATGTGCTTATGAGAGAAGCCATTTTCAACACTTCTATGTGAAGTAGTTATATGTTTATGTGTTTTGATTTTAGGTGGAGTACAAGGCCCTGTTGTGTGAGAGTCTTTTTTCTGTTGACAGTCATGACTTGTTGTAAGGAGTCATATTTTTGAGTGAGAATTATGTGTAGGAGAATGTTTCTTTGCAGGAGAAACAAGCCACTCTAGAGTCAACAATTTGTAATGTGCTCATTTGCTACTAAAATCAATATAGCGGGCTTAGCCATTGGAGCATAGCCCGGAGACGTAGCCCAGGAGGGGTGAAATCCGTTATCAAATGTTGGTTTCTTCTTTTCATGTTTATCATCTTGAGTTGCATATGAATTTGTTTCTCTTTTAAGTTTATGTGAAAACTTAACTCATCATCTTTGAAGAGGTTGTGAAACAAAATTTACCTTTAAAGACCCATTTTGTTATACTCGCAAAGTGTCAGAGGACGATAGGGGAATTGTTCTCCCATTCTCAGATCAATATATGTAGATTTCAAGGGATTACAATAATAAGCATCCAAATATTTGGAATGAAAATATGGTATATTGTTAAACACACATGGACAACAAGAAAAATATGAAAGATAAAACATGAGAGTACAATTTTTATTGACAAATGATATACATTTATAGTACATTATGTGACCGTTGGGTTCCACATCCCAAGGTCTCTTGGACTACTTTGTCTATTCAGCTTCCACACTAATCCATTGAGGATTAAGTGTCCAACATTCCCCCCCTTAATCCGAAGGGTTATGTATGAGTCCAAGAAGAGAGCTGTAATACAAAATGTGCAAAAATGCATGGCCGCACTAGGCTAAATGTGCTCTCTGAAATGTTGGTATAAAGGGTGGTGGTTTAAGGATGACCACCAACACTGGAATGCTTAGTGCAGTTCCCGGAACTCTTCCAAAACTGGCAAGAAGCTGAAGTCTTCTGCTAGAGGAAGTGCTCCTATTTTTTGAAGAGGGAAACCTTCAACCATGAAGGGAGGTCTCACCCCGCATAAAATGGAGAACTTCAACCTGAAAAGGGAAGTCTCAACCTGTGATGGTTTAAGGATAACCAACAACTCTGGAATGCTTAATGCAATTCCTGGAACTCTTCCAAAACTGGCAAGAAGCTGGAATCTTCTGCTAGAGGAAGTGTTCTCAATTTTGTTCCTAGAATTCTTCCGAAACTGGCAAGAAGTTGAAGTCTTCTGCTAGAGGAAGTGTCCCAGATTGCCAACTGAAGGCATGTTCACGGGCATCTTTGTTTCTGGCTACAACTCTGAAACTGGTGTGGCAGGTTGTGGCTCAGGCTCGCTTGATGTGACTTTGAAGCTTGTAGATGACCATCATTTCCCCCCCTGTCAGATACAAGGTGAGATGATGGAGAAAACTCAACTGCAAGATTGTTCAATACTCTGGAACAAGTTCTGACATGTGATTGGAATATCTTCTTGGTTGTTGATGCCCATTGCCAAGAAGCGATCCATCCAAGATGAATCTTTGTTCTTGTAGGGTGTTTGTTTCTGAAGCATCTGTGTGAAGAATGGCTAGTTTTATGACAATGCTTACATGGATGAAGATCAAAACAGTGATCTTTTAGATGGCCAACTCGGTCACAGTGTTGGCATTTTACAATCTATTGTTGTTGTTGTTGTTGTTGTTGTGGAAGAGGGGCAGAGTCTGGAACAGCTGAAGCTGAACTGTCATAAGGAGCAGGTGAACTGTCATGAATGAATCCAGCACTCTGAAACTGAATGGGCTTTGAGTAGTCTGGAATATGAAAGGACAAGTCCTTGTCATATCCAAGACCAGTTCTGTGCTTGTTGTGGACAAGTTGTTCCCAAGGTCTGATGATGGGCTTGGGAAGTGCAGACTAAGTTTCTGCATCTGCATGTAACCTTGCTGCTTTATGGGAGTTTGTTTCAATCTTCTGAACAAAAACAGGTTCAGAATGATGACTCCTCTGTTTTAATTCTTCTTGCTGTAGCTTTGTCTCAAGCTGCAAAAACTCAATATTCTCATGTGCATTTTGGAGACAAATTTTAATATTGGAAAGAGAGGTTTTGTTGATCTTAACCATCTCATCAACAGTGGAAAGTATTAAATTATTCAGTGGTTTCAATACATCATCTATTCTATCCATTTCAGATCAATATAATCAGAGAAGTGATGTTATCTTCAGCTACAAATTGGTTTATAAAATGATAAATAATTTCAACTATTAGATGAGTAGCAGGATACCAGACAACACAGTATCAATTTCAATGTAGCAAATGACTCGTTGATTTAATGTACTTGAATACAATTTAGATGCAGATCACCTATGGATATAATGAGTATTTCAGCCTCCAATTTGACTCCTTAATTAATTTGGCATAGGAAATATATTTGGAACACAAACTCGCCCTTGACACCTTGAGATTTTAGAGCACAATTAAATCTGGTGTAATTTCTCCACAAAGATTTCAGCCTTTGACAGTCAAATGGAGCCAAGAATAAACAGTTTTCTATTTGCTATGTTCAGCCCTTTTTTCTTTGGTGTAAACACTAGCAAGAAACCCAACCTCTTCACTGTTGTAGCAGCTGCCACACACTGATGCTCTGTGTGACTCGGCCTTCCTAATGGAAGAAATATATATCAAGATAAAATCGATGTTGCGAGATGGTGTAGCATGAGGGAAAACTAACGAATCACTTTACAAGGATCTCATTGCAAGAGCGAATCCACATTGTGAGTTGGTGTAGCGTGATGGAAAACTAGTGAAGCACTCTACAGGGATCTCATTGCAAATGAATTGATGCTCAAATTCACATACCAGATTGATCAAATTTATCTTCTTCATATGCCAAAATACCCACTCGACTGTCGTGGTGAATGGCACTGTACTAAAATGTTTGAACTTCTCAGAGGTGGTGATATGAAATTTTGATTAACAATGGACGACAATGTGACTTGGATGAATTTTTGACAGAGGAAACATAAAGATTTCAATGTTAGGTTAGGCGCATAGTGAATGTTCAAGTTCTCACAAGTGCATAAAGAGAATACGACAGAACTGACAAGAGCTACATTGGCAAAGAAATTCTCAAGTGGCACCTACGCTCTGATACTATCCAATCCCAGGTTTGGGAGCTGATATATTCATATGTAGGTTACCATCTCCAAGATGACCATACCCCAGAACTTTAACTGATTCACCTCGTATACAATAGCTGTCACAGAGAGGTGTGATACTCCAGCTCATGGTACAGGGATGTGATACTTAGGTCTGAAGCAATCAGTTTAGACTCCAATATAGCCACACGTCCAACCAGCTAGCAGTGACAAGTTCGAACCACCCAGAATAGCCTTCCACAAAATTGTGACCAGCGCAACACACAGTGGTAGGGATGCTCACACAGGTGAAGAGTATTCAGCTATCACCAGTTCAATTCTCCTCCCCAACGATAGTTTCTACCTTGGAATATACCATACGGTCAGTCAACTGAAGTTGGGTTTGTTCCAGCACAGGACTTGGTGTTATTTCATCCCAATTCGAACTCAAACAAAGAAGAAAATGCACTCGGCTTTGCTCAGCCTTCTTACACTGCTGTAGTAAATATCCCTAGGAAGTCAACTTCATAATGTGTTTTTCTTCCACCTCTGTACAGCTTCCACAGAGATCCGCTCAGCTGATGATGTTCACATACAGCCACCCAAACAGAAATCCCCACTAGGAAATAACACAATTAAATCATTGAGTTTATTGTTCTTCTCCATTGAGATAAAACACATTAAGAGGGAACTGCTGGAAATCATTTCACTTGCTTATAGCAGCCAGTCCGCACTGTTCCAGGGAGCAACTTGATGCACAAGAGAGAAGATGATTCATGGCACCGGCATTTTTGTCATAACCGGCGAGCTGGAGGCCTGAGCGAGGTAAGGGATCGGGTCAACCATTTCTAAATCAGAGTACCCAGCTCAGCAATCATTGACAACACTCCTGAATGTTGTTAGAGCATACTAAGGCGCCAGACTCAAGAGAACACTACCAGCGAACAATCAACAGTTCAACGCAGCAATATTTCAACATATTACACCGTGTATGGAGGCCGACGGTTGGTCTGCTTTGCGACCTTGACAGAGGGAGGCTACATAAAATGTTCTTTTCAGTAATGGACAGATGCCAAAGTAGCGGATGACAGCGTAAGGAGTTACAAGGGCAGTGGGAGCGTCAAATGAAAGAGCACACGTCCCATGCAACTCTGCACTTCTCAGAAAACTGATTAAATAAAGGTCCAATAATATAACCACGTTTATCCACGCATATTTGACCTCAAATCACATCATTTCCGCAAAACTATATGCGTTTTCATTGAAAAACTATAGCGTATAAATGTAACAACATTCAACGGAATGGTGACTATACCACGCTTCCGCATTCTTCAATGTGACAGCATTCTTTTCATACCCCGCTTCTCCATCAGACTCCAAACAGGACCACACTCAATATGACAGCGTTCAACGAGACAGCGATTTTTCCTCCAGCAATCAACGGAGCCAATGCATACGCTTTTCATGGACCATTCATGATTACAGCAAACGCAACATAATTACAGAAAACCAATAGCCATAATTACAACAAACGTATGGAGCAGAGCGCAGGTAATGGCAGAGAATGAGAGCGCAGGTGCAGGTACGGCAGACAGAACGCAAGTAATGTCAGACAAAGAGTCTTAAAATAGCCAGAGTCAGGTGCAGCGTATACAGTGCCAGAGGTCAGGTAAGAGAGGCAGGAGATTTCTGGCAGACAATGAATTAATAGAGCGTTACAGGTAATGGGTAGAACTGGTAGGTCTGCACACAGTAAAACGCTTTACAAGGTGGAAATTCTGCTCAATTCTGATTAGGTGAAAGGCAAAGCTGACATATATATAGAGACCACAAAACAAGTGGCTCAAATTGGAGCAGGACCAGCAATCGCCCGCTCTGATACCATGTTAAACACACATGGACAGCAAGAAAAATATGAAAGATAAAACATGAGAGTACAATTTTTATTGACAAATGATATACATTTATAGTACATTATGTGACCGTTGGGTTCCACATCCCAAGGTCTCTTGGACTACTTTGTCTATTCAGCTTCCACACTAACCCATTGAGGATTAGGTGTCCAACATATATGTACAATACTTTTATAATAGAGCAGTTTGCACTTCTACTAGGAAGTCCCTATTCAAACTTGTTTTTGGATATTTTCCAACCTTCAACTTTGTATATCACATATGGGCAGCAAGGAAGAGTCAAGGAGGGTCTCATAGGGTATGCTTTAAGTGTAGAGAAATTTATGGAGATCAAGAAGATCCATATGCACATATAGGAGACATTAAAGAAGTCATAGGAAAAGTACAAGGTTAGGCATGAAAAGAATTTATTCAAGGTGTGAGACGAGTATGAGTACAATGTAGTTTTGATAAGAAAATAAAGGCTCTATAACATGGTCTTTTGGAGATGCTGGAAAAGGTGGTAGACAATGTCTATAGACTCATTACACCTCATAGTGTGCATTTACTAAGTGGCAAATGTAGAAAATATGAAACTCTATGAGCCTTCTATTTTGGATCAAGAAAAGGAGCGGGTCCTACCTTCTATAGAGGATTTAGTACCAAATTATTAGGTAGAGTTCACAAGATATCGTTTTGCAGAAGAGGTTCAAAACTACATGATAGAGGAAATGTGGCCTTTGAAAGATTGGATTGAAAGGACAAATTCCAAGCAATGCTAAATGGTACTCCAAGGAGAAGGTAGATGAAAAGTTTCCTCACCTCATGTAAAAGCTTTTGGAGACCAAAATCCTCTCAAAATGGGGAGGTATGATCCATATTAGATCATTATATTATTTTTCAACCATCTTTATGCTATTAGAGTGGAAAAAATGGGGAAATCAACTTGTAGGATCATTTTTACCATTAGTCTCAGTTGTTATTTTGGGGGAATGTATTGTTATTTTGAGGCCTTAAACAACCACTTTTTATGGTCTTTGGCCTTACTATGGACCTAAATTCCACAATCTACACATCAAAATTTTCCAACATCACAAGAATCGTCTCAATCGAAGCTCTTACGAGAAAGTTATGCCTCCTGGAAGTTGACCTATCGGGATTGACCACCATAATTCGAGAGGATGCCATTTCAAATCCCATTAATCATGGAAAATGGGCTAGCCACGTGGGAACTACGAAGAAGGCTCTAGAAGGGTCAAGGTGTAACTCATATTGAGGGTTCAATGGCTCAAGTTTAATCGTTACTTGGCTATGAGGTTGTGTTATAACTGGGACACTAGGAGGAAAAGGGATTTGATTCTATTCTAGTTCATTTGGTTCCATAATTGAGCAGAGTAATTAAAAGTGGATAGAGAGAAGGTAGAATAGAAGAGTTTTTTTATGTAGTATCCCATGGGCCAATGATCAAGTTTTGTTAGATCTAATATTTCTTGAGTTATTAGATCAAATCTAATTCCATGCAAGTATATTCCATATGCTATTGGTTTGAGAAAGGCTTGCTAGTTGCTTTGTGTGTAGTTGGAAAGTGAAGAGGCTACTAGGAGCTAGGTCTCAGGAGCATCTTCACAAAGTATAACAATAGAATAATACAAGGTATGCATTATTATCTCATTTCTTAGAATAATTTGCATGCATTAGACCTAGGTGAAACTGATAGTGACATCTTCCACAGTTTGTCTTTGACTATAATAAGGTCAATGAAGACTCCCTCATCTATAGGTAAGTCTCTATAACAAATCCTTGTATTGATAGGTCCAGGCCTTAACTAGGCATCGTGTGGGGTCATGATACACATTAAGAGGATCATGTTACTGAAATATTTTTCATTCAAAGTCATAGGATTCATAAGAATCACCTCTTATTTTGGTAGATTTAAGCTCTTACTTTGTAAGAACTAAAGAAACTTTCTTATATTTAATAATAGAGGTTCTAATAGGTTTCATCTTGCATTCCCACCATATGTAAAATAAATTTAGGTATTAAAACTGGCCATGTAGTAGCTCCAAATTTTTTGATGTATGTAGAAGCTTCCATCGCGTACTAATCCTCCAAACTATTGATGTCTTGTGTCGCTTCCTCTATCATGGAAGGGGTTAATTTGTGAAAAAATAGATAACTAATAATATATTTTTAAGGTCATGACTGACCCAAACACCAAATTGATGTATGAAACGAAACCCTCCTTGTTTGTGTGAAAGCAAATCCCCTATACACTAGCAATCTAATAGTCTATAGAAGATCTATGAAGTTATTGCAAATTTGTATGTAATATTTTTTGAATTTGTGCTACCACAAGACTTTAAATTAAACATTGTTGATTTGTTAAGCACACCACATCCAACAAATATGATGATATGGAAACTTCTATATAAATTCCCAAGCCATGATGTTTTGCTCTTGCTCTTGAGATGGCATATGTCATATTTGCAAATAATATAAATGACTAGTGGAACACCTTCCCCACCTCCACTACTTGCATATCAAAATCCAAATATATTTAAATTATGTATAACCCTTCTCGCTATATAACATGTTTATCACTACAATTGTATACCTTTATGCGTGCCTTGGAATCTTATGATATTTTTTTATCTTTGGTAAATTGTGTTACCCATTCCTAAGTGATACATACATTTGGCTTTTAATTAGAACATTGAAATAGTGCAATGGTCTTCTCAATACCAATCCTTTATCAATTTATTCATACCAGCATGATTAACTAGATATGAAAAAAAACCTTAGGGTCTATGAATGTTCCCTTCTTGACCAATATGTGGAGATTTCTTTTTATTATTAACTTATCTGCTAGGAGATAAGATGCAATACTATAACTCATCAAAATAACAATGCCAATCATCAATAATATTAGAAAATATAAAAGCAATTAATCCATCATTTCTTCTTCCATTGTTAGTGTTAATGGCTATTGTGTCAAATTTCTAGGGAAAAAAAGGCTCTATGCACCAAACACATGCAAATTTCTAGAAAAGAGGGCTCTGTGCACTAAATGCAAATCTGCAAATGAAAAGCCTAGATTGATAATCATGGAGTGGCCAACAATGAAATCTATGGCAGGAAGAAAATTGAGTGAGCAACCTAAACTATGGAGCTTTAATGAAAAAGCTTCCAATGAGGCTAACATCTACAATATACAAAAACTTTGAAATACAGTTTGTCCGGAATGAAAGGGAAACATTTCATAATCATTCTATTAATAAAGGGAAAAATCCCCAATAATGTACATGGTAAAATACATTCATTTTTTTAACATTATGACCAAGCTAAACACCAAACTAATGTATAAGGTCCCTTGTTTATTTGACTTAATTTATATCAACTCAAATTTGCAAGAAAGAAACAAATTCTACTACGATCAAACATAAGTAAATTTGCTTTCAAAATCTGTTGCACAGTCAACTTATTGAGATATAATGACATTCTCTTCAATTAAAGAGAATCAAAGATTAGGCTCTAGCGATTTTGCAATATCATCAACCCATGCTCTAATCTGGTAAGAAGGTCATGTATAAAAACACTGGAAAAGGTTACCCTAACTAGTGAATTTTAGAAGTTCCCAAATTTTTTATGGTTACCCTACCTAGTGAATTTTGGAAGTTCCCAACTTTTTTATGGTTACCCTACCTTATCAGTGCACATTTTTCAATTTTAAAAACTCCATCACGAATTCTTTTAAAACAAAAGTTAGAAATTTAAAAATAAACAAGAATTATCTTTATGAAATATTAGAGAAAAATATTAGAGGAATTGGCAACTGTATATTCATTTAGTATAAGGTCAATTCGGAATAACTTCTATTAAACTAGTTTAGTACAAGGTCAATTCTGACTAACTTCCATTTGTTTAAAGTTCCCAAAACTTATATAGTTACCCTACCTTATCAGAGCAAATTTTTCAATTTTTTAATTTTAAAAACTCCGTCACTAATTTATTTATTTTAAATAGAAGTTGAAATTTAAAAATAAACAAAAATTAAAAATTAAAAATAAACAAGAATTAATTTTATGAAATATTAGAGGAATTGGCAACTGTCTCATATTCATTAAGTACAAGGTCAATTCTTACTAAATACAAGGTCTCAATTCTGACTAACTTTATTTGTTTAGTACAAGGTCTCAATTCTGACTAACTTCTAATTGAACCATACCACCTAAACCATACCACCCCAAACACAATGCCACTAGTTACACATTCTAGATTTGAACATAGAACCTTATACTCACTCTTAGTTACGCATTCTGGATTTGAACGTATACTCACTCTTAGTTACACATTTTAGATTTGAACATAGAACCTTATACTCACTCTTAGTTACACATTCTAGATTTGAACATAGAACCTTATACTCACTCTTAGTTACACATTCTAGATTTAGTTACACATTCTAGATTTAAACATATAGTTCTACACATTCTAGATTTAGTTACACATTCTAGATTTAAACGTATAGTTCTATACTCACTCTTAGTTACACATTCTAGATTTAGTTACACATTCTAGATTTAAACATATACTCTCTTAATTACACATTCTAGATTTGAACATAAAACCTTATGCTCACTCTACAAGAAAGGAAACACTGTTGTTGGACTTGACAAAAGAAACACAATAATCATATATAAAATAAAAATAATAATCATTCCAATTATTTATTTATTTAGTGTTAAAAATATGGGATTTAAAATTGGTAAATTTATTAATGGTTCTATTTTAGAAATACTTTATTAATATCTTTAACAAATTACAGATACCAGAGAACAGAATCTGAAACCCTTTTTTGAGAAAAAAACTAATCAGAACCTAGAATTGAATATGATTTTTTGGAGGAAAGATATGAAATTTTGTAAACAAGATTTTGTTCAGAGTTTACAACTGCCAAGGACAACATTTTGTTCAGAGTTTACAACTGCCAAGGAGAGCCTAGGCTGCTAGAGAGAAGAGTTGAGTTATTTGTTATTTTGTGTTATTTGTTATTTAATCAATTGTCATATTTGAGGATTTAACAATTATCAAATTATATTTTTGCAACTTGTAGCAATGAGTAAATTTGTTCAGAATCTATGTCTGCAGCAGAGAGGAGAGTTAAATAACAGTGTTACTTCTTATTCGGAAGAAATAGAGGAAGAAATAGAAAATTGTTCAGTCTATAGCTGCAGCAGAGAAGAGTGTCGAATAAGAGTCTTATTTATTTTTAGAAGAGAATTCTCAAGTATAATGAAGAGTGTCAAATAAGAGAGTTATTTAGAAGAGTATAATTTTGCATGGTACATGGTACGAAAGTTACCGGTATTTTGGAATCTAACAATTATCATTACACATCTTGGTACAAGATCAAAAGAATAAACGATAGAAAAAAAATCAAGAATACCATCATTTAAAATGAATTTTTTATTTTAAAAAAACCTTCCATTCATAATGGTTCACACGGTACCAATCAACCTTCCATTTATAATGGTTCACACGGTACCAATCTTAAATTCCCAATACATCTGTATTTTTTCACATAATTATAAATGACATCTCTGCACCTAACTTCTCTCATACCTAAATTCTCTGGGTGCAACAAAATGCACAGTTTAGTATAACAAAAAAATGTAGCTTGACTTTCACAGTTGCAATAATTCTAAATCTTAAAACTGATACACCCTAAATCTTTAAAATTTCTGATGGGGTCGAGAATCTAATACCACCTCAATATTCTTCGATATAAATTAAAAATTTTAAACCCACTTGGGAGTGGTCCAAGAATACAAGTACTGAAAATGTCAAGAACAATTCAGCAAAATGTCTCCAAACGACAACTAATGTACCCCCAGATGTTCTTTTAGATGCTGGGAAGATCCGGTGGGATAACAGAATCCATTATAGCAAAATTGAAAATGATGGTATTCTTGACCATCCAGCTACAAAGATCGCCATAAAAAATAAAGAAAATGTTAAACACCTGCCACAAAGGTGATCTAAACCTACATTGTCCCCTGGTAGTTAAACATATTTGACAAAACACTAATAGGGTCGATAGCGCCGACTGCCGCCACCGCCAGAATTCCTTCCACCACTTTGCCTACCACTGCCTGAACTATTTCTAGTTGACCTATACGATGCAGACCCTCCACCGTAAGAACCAGACCCGTCTGCTCTGTATGCGGCAGACCCTCCTACCCCATTCCCTGGTTGTTGCCTGATTCACCAAAGAAAAATAAATTTCAAGAAATAGTCGTTGTCACCAAGAAAAAAAAAATCATGCTATAAATAGTTACTTACAATACATATCCGATACGCCCATCTGGAAGTATCATGGGTACCATTGTCATGCCTTCAGGTGCCGGACCTCTACCATAGATAACAGGCTGCAAGACCAAATGAGAAAGTTTAGAAACAAGGCAATTGGAGATTTACATATACACGATTTCTCTACCCTAAATGACAGGCTGAAAGGACATATGAGAGTTCAGATACCAGAAACAAGTAAAGGTTTATGAGGCCTCATGTACACATAATATTGTACATGTGTTTTCATTCAAACTAGTAAAAAGCTAGGAAAATGTTGTACATGTGATCTCATTCAAACTAGTAGACAGCTAGGAAGGATAATTAATAAGGATTTATAAAATACAACACAAATAGACAGCTAAAAGAATTATAAATCTCTTAGTGGTAGTCATGAAAAATCACAACAGCAAATATTGTATTTTACCTGAGTATAGCCCATGGAGCCAAATCCATACATGTTTGGATTGTAACCATATCCAGCTTGAGGCTGATAATTTGAAAACAGAGGCCTCTGAAAAGGAGTAGGGTTTCCCATATTTTGGGGCTTCTTATCACTCAAAGGTCTTGCTAAAGATACTGAGAGCTCCCGATCTGGAAATCAAAAAATGCTTGCAGATATTAAATTATTTTACTAATCAAAGTAATGTTGTGGCAGAGATTCGATAAACAAAATTGTCCACGTTACTTCTTTCTCTTTACCTTCAAGTACATATTTCTCTGTTTTTTCAATAGCCTTTATGGCACTCGAATGGTCAGCATAGTGAACAAAGCCAAAATCACGCTTTGGCTGCCCAGGCTTTTGTTCCAACAGGACAACTTTAGTAACTTCACCATGTCGACCAAAAAGTTCTCTTAGTTGCTCTTCTGTCACATTCTCGGGCAAATTACGCACATAAACAGACTTGACCTGACAAGGAGTGGGGAGGGGAGAGTTATTTTCATTTTCACTCCAAAATGGCCAGAATACAAGTAATAAATACAACTTGTATTATTATCATCAAGAGTTGACTTCACTCAGCCCAAGTTTAACACATAAAGTTAAGGCCATAACAGGATAGCAAAATAAACAAGACAGGCTAACTTCAAAGTTACGTAGATTTTATTGTTGCCATAAACCACCAACGCAACCAGAAGAAATAAAAATGAAGACAGAAGAATTCACATAAAAATAAAAAATATGATATAAGACCAATAAACCACTCATAACAAATAAGATATAAGACCAATAAACCACTCATAACAAAATAGACAAGTCAAGATATCATACCACACATAAAAGTTACCTATAAAGTTAATTTTATAATTAATAAACATCTTCTGCAATAAACTGCTTTTTACCTCCTCTGATGAGCTACGCTGACTAGTTGCCCATTTAACTGTTATGACCTTGTCATCCAAGGTGAATTTTGAGTGTATCATGTTTTTCATTGCCTTTTCAGCGCAACCTTTATTGTAATACTCAACAAAGGCAAAACCACGATTCCTTGTTGAATCTTTTGGATCCTGCGGTTCAAGCAAACCCTATTATAGCAAAACCAACAGGTTCAACTGTTCTAATGTCTGGGTAAAAGCTCAAACGTGAATGCACATTAGTGAGTGTGACCTTTAGAATTCATACCTTTATTAACTCCAAATGTTGAAATCCAGGACCTTGCTCAGAGACAATTTTTGTAAGCTCCTCTTCTTTCAAATTTGATGGAATATTACCCAGAAAAAGGCGATTTTTTGGTTGGGATTCAGATACTCTTAATTTCTTATCCTGGATTTAAAAAAAGGTTGTTAGTTAAACAGATCAGTAAATTTCAACAATGAATCATGTTCATGACAAAAAGCTTCTCAAATGTCATTTGAAACAAAAATTATCAATAACCTTGAACTCAAAACCATTCAATGTCTCAATGGCCTTCTTGGCACTCTCCTTGGTTGTGAATGTAACAAATGCAAATTCTAACTTGCTTGCCTCCCGCTTTATTATAACCTGTAAAAAATAGCAACATTTCAATACAATGGAAACACGTCAGTATGAAGAAATTAGTCAAGCATAAGGATCAAAAATTCATAAAACAAGAAAATAAAACACTTACATCAAAAATCTCTCCGTGCTGTTCACAAAGACTTATTAAATCTTCCTTGGTAATATTCCGGGGTAGATTGCCTACAAAGACTTCTGTACCATGTGGAGGGCGCGCTAATAATTCCTCATCATCGTACTCTTCTTTATCTTTGTCAGCCTTCTCGCCATTGCCTTCTGCAGGCAGGGCATCCTCTACAGTATCATTATTGCCATCATCTTCGGATAATTTTTCATGGTCCACATTTGACACATTCACATTTTGCTCTGCTTCCTGCTCATCCTGTGAACCAGATCCTTCATCTTCTACTAGATCAAGATCAAGACCTTCCTGACCACGATTTTTCTCTTCCTCTTCAACATCTCCCTCATCCTCTACTTCCTCATCCATTATTTCTTCTGCCTCTTCATCACCATCAAGGTCAACTTGCTCTTCATCACGTTCATCATGCAAATCTTCAGCAGATCCTCTGGTATCCTGCATGTTGGCAATCTTCTTGTCTGCCGCCTGAATGCCACCTACAAAGCTTGAAGGGCAACTGTGGAGGAGGCAGAGAAGAAAGGAGCACTTGCAGAAAGAGGGATAGAAATGTACAGGAGATAGAACAAGTGAAATTGCACCAGGTGCTGCAGAGCGAGAATCTCAACGGAAATATAAGGGCCATGAGAAATGCTTTGAGAGATACTAGTGAATGAAATTTAAAAGGGAGGCTACTAGA
The DNA here is from genome assembly GCA_031772625.1 of Pinus tabuliformis. Lineage (NCBI taxonomy): Eukaryota > Viridiplantae > Streptophyta > Pinopsida > Pinales > Pinaceae > Pinus > Pinus tabuliformis. Next base: position 1,013,922,312 of record CM062804.1, read on the forward strand.
GAGTAAATTTGACAAAGGCATAGCTGAACTTAAGAAGTATGAATCAAGAAGACGCCCCCAATGTCCACACGGAACACAGGCATTTCTCATAGTTAAGATAACAAAACATAAAAAACAAAGATGTGCTGTCAAAAGAGAAAGGAACGACAACTATCAGCTAAAACTTCTGTTTCATCCACAATTGAAAAGTTTATGAAAAGAGAAAAGAAAAACACATTTGGGAAAATAAATTTGAGAGGAGCCATTCTGGACAATAAACGAAGGCCTATGGAATTCCAAAGCAATGTCTGAAATCGAGGAAACATCTGGCAGACCCGACTAACGTCTCTAAAAATTACGAAACAAATTCAGTAAAAAGTTTTAACAGAAATACAGCGCTCTGAAAGTTAGGAGTCATAAAACATGAACATGTCACCGTAAATGAAGCTTTGAATTTTTTTGAAATAAAACGAATGGTTTGGGGAAAAAAAAAAACAAATAAGATAACTACTTTCTATACTGAGAGAAGACATATGGATTCCACAGCTCGTGTGTAGCAGCGCAGTAAATCAACATGTAAAAGGTCGTGTTTCTTTCTGTGAGCATAAAAACTCACCAAAAATACATTTCAAGAACTGACCCAGAAACAAAAAATTGAGCATACAATAAATATATCTAGAGGGCATATCTTATGTTCATTCAAGTTTGGGAACAAGGCCATGGCTCTTCTGCAAACCAATATGTCAATGTACATCTCTTGGTAGATAATGATTGAAACTTCTAATAAATGAAGGTACAGGTCGCAGTGCATGCCTGCACTGATTCAAATGTCAGAATGCAAAACGCTGTTGGGAGACTATCAAGTTTTTCTAGGTTAGAGACTGGACAGATGTATAAACATTTTTTGGTTTTAGTCTACAACGGAACATCCTGATTTAATTCCTTGCAGTACTCTGTGCCACATCTTAACCAGAGGTAAGTACATCAGTTCAGTGGTTTCCACCTCAGGGGTGTTGTTGGACCAAGGAAGCAGGTCTCTTCGGACCATTCCTAATACATCTCTTGAGTTTAAAAGGAAGCCCTTACCAACAAAGAAGGTAATCAGAAGCAGTTACCAGTACAAATGTTCTTGATATTGGTAATCAATTGTTTTAGCCTGTGTAGTGTATACGCAATCATGTACATTGGCATTTCAAAACGGCTTCGCAAGTAAACCCCCAAAATTACCAAGGGTTTAGGGTATAAATCAAACAAAGAAGAGCAATAATATTGATATTTGCAGGCAGGATTTAAAAGCATTGCACATTGTTGGTAGTTTGAAACAAGGAACATATAAGCTTAAAAGGGAAGTTTTTATTTATTCATAATATGCAGCAAACTCTCGAAGGGATTCGAAACCGTGACCATAAAAGATTGAGGATGAAAGAGAAGAAAATCCGTTCCCCAGAAGAATCGATCATAGAAAAGCAACCAAACTGGGCCAAAAAGACAAGAAAAAAATAAAAAAGAAAAAAAGAGAATAGATAAAGAAGAACAAAACGCAGAAGGGTTTTGGAATATGGCATCCTCTGATACTTGTAGTTTCAAAAACTAAAAGGGCTTTAAAAATAAAGTGAGAAAAATGTGCAGAAACTTACCAGCAATAAGCCCAGAACGCAGATGCTGTCCGATACGATCCAGAGACTAAATGACAGAGATATGTGAAAAGCGACTCCGCAATGGCATGCCTGAGAGTGTCTGAGAGATATTAAGGTCTTCGGTATTTATAAGGTTTAGCTATCAAGAAATATCGATAACAAAAATAATTTTAATCTCTCCAACCCTAAGCCCCCTCATCGTGTTACACCCAAAACAATCCCAAACCTATCCTTTCACTTATGACACCGACCTAGCAAAGTGTTTTTAAATGGTTCTTTTTTTTGGTTGGGATGTCTATGTGAGGAAATTAATTTTTTATTCAAATTTTAAAATATTTTAAGTTTTATTATTTAAAATATTAAAAAATTAACCATTTTTACTTATTATAAAATGGTGATATAAAATAATAAAATAAATTTGTATATTGTTAAAATAATAAAATAAATTTGTATATTGTTGAGTAGCATGTTTGTTAATGGTTAGAGTATATTTTAAAATTGTTTTTACTTGGTTAAGATTCGTTTTCTTCGGATGTAAAAAAATAAATTAACGACCTAAAACTCATAAACATCTCACAAGGAAAAATTTGCTTTTTTCTTTTGGAAGGTGGCAAAACTTATCAAACCTAGGTGTCAAACCAACAGTGAGGACAGCCATCTCTGGCTACTATCCCTGAATGTCGGTTTGACTCATCACTGTTATCAAGGAAAACCACGTTGATGGTCCATAAGAGAGCAGGCTTTCGCTCCTGGCCATTAACCTGTTTCCTTACATTCAAAGAAAACGAACTCTTAACCAAGTAGAAGCAGTACTCCAGACCAAGAATCTACTTCTTGCCCAACAAATTATTCCAAATAATATAATTTTCTTTTATTAATAATAATAACTCAACTCAACTTATTTACCTAATTAATAACTGGTAAAAAAATAACATATTTATCTTAACGTTGATAACCAACCTATATTAAAAAGTCCAACTACATGAATACATGGCTTCGTATCTTTAGGATGTGTTTCCTCATAAAACATTGTATTGTAATTATTACATATGTTCTATAGTATTTTTAAAAATGTTGCTATGAATGTTAAAAACCAATTTATGATGCCTCTTTTACTTGGGGAGCAATTTCAAGTTTGATGACAAAATTATAAAATATAATTTTCTTCTTAAGTTTATGGAATATTATTTTTTAATTTGTATATTAAAAACAGTGATATTTTGTTAAACCTCTTTTATTTACCATTGTTATTTTTATGTGATATGTTATTATTATTGTGTCATGTTTGGTTAAATCTCTTTTATTTATCATTTTTATTTATTTGATATGTTATTATATATTTGACATATTTTTATTGTAATGGTGTTTCATGTTAATTAAATAGTTTTTAAGTTTAGAAATTTATTTATATTTTAAAATAAAGAGTTAATTTAAGATTTTATTTATATTTGAGGATAAGAGTGAATCAATAAATGGACAAATTTAATGTTTTTAATAATATTATTTTCCGTGAGAGGTAAAATTTTAGTTAATTTATTTTATTTAAAAAAAAATAACAATTTAAATTATTTATTTTTTAATGAAACAAGTATGAGAATTTTAATAAAAAAGAAAGTTGAGATCCGGTTGAGAATCGTTACATTTCTTTTAGGTTGCCAATATTTTTTGTGGGTTTGGTATTGAGTAGGGTGACTTAATCCAAATCCTTAAGCAAGAATTTTATAATACAAAAAAATTATTCTATTTTCAACTATAGATTTTCCAAAATACTCCCAAGATCCAAATAAATTTGCTTTCTATTTCTTACTTCTTATTGATTTCAATTTGCTTGACTTCTTGTTTTCCTTTGCGAGACGTTTTTGCGCATTTTCCCAACTTGAATCCATCATGTGTTTTCTATTTGATCTTAGTGTTCTTCTAAGAGTGGTCTTTGTTGTCTTTATCACTTTTTCCATATGCCTTATTAGCCCAAGAAATTGCATTCCTAATCTTGTTTCCTAAGAGATCAATGTAGGATCCAAAATTCACAACGGTTTATTGGGCTTAGTCCTCCTATATTTTTGAATTTAATGGATCTTTTGTGGCATGTGTTTCTTCTTGACTATTTTGTGCTTCCTTCGATGGTTCCTCTTTGGCATGCACAAATTTTGATTTTCTTTTGTTTCCTCCTTGTCCTGGATCTCTTCTTCCTTGTATACAGTATAGTGCTCTGTATGAGCACCTTCCTGCTATTTGGGCCTCTAGCTGTTTTTTTGGACTCTATTATTCCGCAATCGCTTGGGGCAATTCCTAATTACATGCCCTGTTTCATAACAAGCTCGACATCAGAATGAAAATTTTCATAGTCAATATTTTGAACACATACATAATCTAGAGCTATCAGGTTTATCTCTACAAGAAAACCTTTATTAAATTTCATCTCCACACATATTCGAGCATAGGTATTGAGGAAAATCTTAGTCTCTAAACTACTATAATAAAATTTCGCTATTGCATTTCCAATAGAAGTTAACGAAGGAAGATTCGAAATATGCAAGGGAAGGTTCAGGAGCCTTACCCAAGCTGGAGCCTAGGAGATTAACATTGTAACTAAATCAAAAGAAGAGGACTAGGGTTTCCTGGAGAGATCAGCACTACCCCAAAACCGAGGCCTAGAATCCCAAATAGTATTCTTATCATCAAAATTATCAAAGGCAACAACAACAAAAAACCCAAGCCAAAGGGATAATATTTAGATCATCAAACAATAGAGGTTTCCATGAATCAGAAATCCACTTTTTGAGATCATCCAACCATGACCAAAACCCATAAACTTATAAACAAAACCTTGTTCTGAAAAATATTTTGCGCAATTAAATGCTTCATCCCCTAAGGGAACACCAATGACAGAAGCTCTTGAATTGTCGGCAGAAAAAAGTCTGCTTTCAATATGGCACTGTAAGAAACCTTGGCTTGAGCAACTTGAGAAGAAGAGTTATCAAAACCAACTACCATTCTTTTAGGAGTAACTGACTTCTCCTTGGCTTGAGTTGCTTGAGAGGAAGAAATTGCAGATCTAATCGTCATTTCATCAAGAGAGACTAATTTCACCATGGATTCACGGGAATTTTTCATTTAGTTGTGGTTTACATGAATATTTGCACAACAAGGGGTTGGCTAAGCCAAAACCTTATGCATTGAGGAAACTTTCAGAGCATAAGCTAAGAAACCCTAATGCTTAAAATTTATCAATTTAAACTATCTTAAAATGTAAAATTTATTGATTATACATCATGGTAGCCATTAATGTCAATATTTCAAACCCATACAGAAGTTTATCATCAAAACAAAAAGTAAAAAGGGAGGATAGAAAATTTGACTAATAAATAAGGAAAATGTATGATAAATGTGTGCATACTTGGATTACTTTAAAATTGACCATACACTTTAGAGATAAAATTCCATAATTAAAATTCAGGGGTGGCAAGAGTAGGGGGTGATTATTCCACCTTGGAGAACAAGTTGAACATTCATATTATTGGGGTCTTGGTTGGGCATCCAACAACTAGGTTGAGGCATATGCCCTCCTTCAAGTAATGATTCAATCCTTTGCACTTAATATGCATAAATTGATAATTGTTGGAGACTCGAAATTAATTCTCCATTATCTTCTTTTATGCACTTCATCAGATCTCAAGCTTGAGAATATTTTCAAAAGGTTTTATTGCTTGTCCAAATTGATATCAATGCAATCTATTTTCCATGTGACTCGCTTAAACAACCAAATAGCAGACCAATTGAAGAATCAAGACAAAAGATTAGAACACGGAACCCTAAGTATTAATGGGGAGAAGGGATATTTTTTATCCCTAATCAACACATATTAACTAAGATTAAGTTAATGTTTATAGATATAAGGATAAAGGGAGGCTTCATCAAGGATTTATCCATGATAAACCATGTCACAATCTCATGCAATGGAGATTTAAAGTTTGCATCCAAGATCTTCTTCATTAACTACAATAGTGGAGGGTCACCTATGCAGGAAATTATTTGAAACTAATGGGGATAGGGATGGATTTGATGGCCCTTTCCATCAAGGAAGAGGGCCAAATAGATTGGAAAATAGTGAATTTATACCTATTCCATATTGGTGATGTTGATTTTACGTATTTGAACCTTTCCATGCTAAAGCTACAAGATGAAGGACAAGAATGGTGTTAGTGGCATTAATGGAAGTTTATGATCCCCTACAGGGAATTCATAGCCACCAAGAAGTTTTATGTTATCTCTATTGCAAAGATACAAGGAGGTACATAAAAATAATGATTGAGTGTGGGAGAAAGACATCTGAAGAGACTTGGGGGAGACAGATCTCCATTGAATTTGATTTTCACGCAGCAAAAGAGAAATTTAGAACTTGTTGACGGTGTTGGATACCGCCAAGATACAGAGGTCTCCCTAATGTGAAGTCCCAATTAGACCTCATGCCATTTGTAGTAGGAGCCCCATCCGTAGTATCATCCTAGCCACCATAACACAAAGGTTCGACTTGGTTTCAAAGGATAACATAAGAGATTATATACATCGACCTTGAATAAGCAAGTAAGTTGATATTGTGAAACACTGATTGCAATGTTTAAAAAGAGACCTTCACAAGGGGGGGAGACAAAAAGTGAGCCTATAGAAGGAAGTAATAGTACTAACCTAAGAGAAACACACGAACAAAGAAAGATTCATGAGTTATCTAGCAAATAGTCATGTAAACACATCGATCATTAAACCACATACAACACACCTTCAACAAGATAAGTACCAAGCCCACTAAAATAGTTCAATTTCCTTAGTACATATGATTCAAACATATATAGAAAACATCCAAAGAATAGTCCTAAGACATTCACAATACATGCATGAAAATGTGTTGGCTCATCAAGCGTTAATTATAAGGTGAAAGATCCAAGTACGCAGTTATAATAGTGAGACACTAGTTCCAATAGTGGAACATTAAGTCACTTCTTACTTCTCCAAAGAATAGTTTTCTCTCTTATGCCAAGTAGAGAAGCCAAGACTCGCTCTCCAAATCTTAAGCCTCCAAAGCCTTTTGCTTGAGTTATGAGGTTGCTTTTATAACAAGGGAAATGACCTTTCATATACCTGTGACTCTTGAGTTACCCTCATGACTCTTGGACTTCAATTATGACCTTTAGACTTCTCCTAAAGAAATTTTATCCATATATGACTAAGTGATTCTTCATGTTCCACATATGACTCTTGGATTTCCACACATTACATTTTGTCCTCTCTTGAGAACATGTCATTACATTCCACATGATGTGGCATGACACATGAACATACATTGATGATTATGATGACACTTGTGCAAGTTACAACTTAACAATGATGACATGGACTTCATGATGAGGTGGAAATGCCAAGTTTCCTTCCTTGATGCTTCATCTTGGATTCTTGATGATAGGTCTGGTTTATGCTTTATCTTCATGAAAGATCCACTTTGTTGCTTATCTTCACCCACCAAAGGGTCTTGGATCAACATTAGAATCCTCTGATCCATCATACAATGCATTCTTTTTGTTTCGGTCCATGATCTGCTTCATGTATCCATGATAGCTCTCTTTTGTTCTTCTTCTCCGCAAGTGTTTCTTTATGCTTTCTCCTTGTTATCTACGCTTGAGCATCACCTTGTCATGTTGAGATGGTACTTTTGCAAATGAAAATCATTCATGACGAGGAAAAATTAGTTTAAACCTTTTATCCTATCACTACCTAGCTCATGGAATGATTTTTTCATGATAGGCTTGTGAGAGGGTTAAAAGAAGAAGGTTTAATTAAGAGAGAGAGAGCTCATGGGGCGCAAGGGTGCACTTCGAAGAGACGAAGGAGTGAGGCTTCAGGCCTTAAGGCCTTCAAGGTGCACTCACGTGCTCAAAGAGACAAAGAGGGTGCAAGGGCACACTCTGAAGAGACAAAGGAGTGAAGCTTCGGCCCTTCAAACCTTCAAGGTGCACTCATGAGCTCAAGGACATGGAGGGCGCATTGGTGCATGCTGAAGGGACTAAGGTAAAAAATTTAAGTCTTTGAGGTGTGCTCATGCGTTCAAAGAGGGAATAGTTCTTCGTGTCGAAGGAGTGCGCTCAAGCTTCAAGCTTCGTGACTACACCATGAGCGCAAAGGGAAGGATGAAGCTTCATAACTATGCCATGAGCTCAAAGGGAAGGATGAAGCTTCGTGCTTCATGAGTGCAACATGCACTCTAAGAGGGCACATTTATTCATGTTGAAGGAGTGCACTCATAGTCCCAAAGTGAACTCGTGGTTTTTAATTGCACTCGGGCTCTTAGAGTGCACTTTTTAAGGCAAGAAGGTCCTTGTTTGTCCAGAGTGTGCTTTTTAGGGGAAAGAAGACCCTTGTTCTTCTGAAGTGCACTTTTTTACTAAGTGTTTGAAGTGTACTTCATTGTTTTGAAGTTCACTCAAGCTTGGAAGGGAATAGTTCTCTCCAACAATGGCTACTTGTTCATCTGGAATGCGCTTTTCACTAAGGGAGGCAACATAACATTAGGTGACTTGTCCTTAGGAAGTACTAATGCACTATGAGATTGATCAAGTGCTCAAGTGTATGCTCAAAAATAAAAGTGTCAGAATCTTGCTAAACTTATCTTCAAATATAAGAGCTCATCATTCTGAATCCAATGGTGCAAACAACACTCAAATCCAAGCTCATATGCAGAAGATAAAGCAAGTGAAAGTTTAGATTTGACTTGCTTACATGGTAGGATTGGATGACATGCCAAAGCCCTTCAGCGAATGAGGAGGCGCCAAGTGGCAGGCTGCCATTGAACCCCACATATCACAAATTGCAGTCGCATGTGGAAAAGGTGTTACAAATCGGCCCCCAGTAGGTTCAGGGTTGCGATGCGATGCGCATATTGCATATCACAGACAGGTCAGAATCAACCCCGGCAGGTACCAAGTTGTGATGCGATGGATCGCGGTGTATAAAATCTTGTAGATTCATAATCTAATGCAATTTTCTAAAGCAAGAGACAAGAATATCCTTCTACTCTTTATAGTGGAAGCCCATAAACATCGAGCAAATAATAATCAATAGAGGAAGAGAATCAAAGGCACATAACACAATAAATATTCAGGGAAAGCCACAACTCAAAGCCCCACTATCTGTTTTGTATTAATTCGAAAAATCAAGATGAAATTATAATTCTTGTTCTCTCTAGAACAATCCCAACACTTAGCAAATTCAATCTTCAACTCATAAGCTATCTCAAAGCCAAAGCTTAGCCTCTTCACAAGCTCTACAAGTCTCTATTCCAATGTGTAATTCCTATGGAGAATAACTTGTATTTAAAGGGAAATAAAGCCTCTAAAAATTTTGCAATCCCTTAAGGATCAATTCTTGATTCCATGCACTGTCAGTGCAACTCGGAAAAATCTAAAACAAATAGCACACTATCCATGCACTCCAGTCTCAACTGGGTCTTTCTCAGAATCGACATGCATGAGTTTCTGATGAGTAAATATTGAGTTGACTAGAGTAGCACTGGCGGAGTTCATTAGTGTCACCAACTAATTGTTAACTCACTATTAGTTCTCTCAATTAGTTTAAGAACTAATTTCACTGAATTGACCCATGAAACTAAGTCTTCTATTTTACAACTCACAATTAACTCATACTAGACTCGTACAAAGTAAGGAGAACATACACATGATGACAAAAAGACTTCCAAGTTGAATTTCCTAAGTTAAGTAAGTTTAATAAACTTAATTAACTAATTTTAAGTTGTTATGAGAATAGAATTTGAATTTAATTCACAGTTTAGATCAAGGACAAATTAAACTGGAATTTCTTGTTGTCATTTCTCAACATGTGGATCGCAATCGCATATCGCAGGTAAACACAAGTCTCGCTTAAGACTGTTGTTGTTTCTTCGCCGATTGCGAAATGCGATAAGTATCGCATGCGACATGTCATGAGTTGCAGTTTAATATACCGTCGTGTTCATCAATATCGCAATCGCAACATCCCTGCTATTTTAAAAAACCTTTAGCCTGCTAAACTTCGCCGATTGCGATTTGCGATACGGTCAACAGGTTATCGTCCACGGAGCAGCGAAATATTTGCTCAGTTAGCGGATTTTGGAGCGAAAATGTGGGTTTCTGCCGGTTTTGGAGCAATTTGTGGAACAAATAGTGGGAGAACTAGGAGAAGTCATAACTTCTTCAGTTCTTATCCAAATTGGATGAAAAAAAGGGCTAGATAGCCATTTTTTAGTATTTTGAACTCATTGAGACAGGTTTTAGAGGCATTTAAGCATTGTAAACACACTTATATTGTAATTTTGAGCATAATAGAGAGGCCCGAGCATTGGAATATGGACCAAGGAGATGTAGCCCAAAAGGGGTGAACTCCTCATCAAATCTCTGTGTTGTGTGTTGTATTTTGATGTTCTTTGTTGTTATTTTGTTGTTGTTCATCATATGTTTATGTTAAATTGTTTATAGCATTTACATAAGAAACTCTCATGGGAATCATTTAATTAAGAAAACATGGTGAATCCTTAAGCACTTGATAAGCAAATGATAAGCATCTTGGGTTTTATCTGAATGGGGAATTAGCACAGCAGTACTAATCTCCTCCATTTCAGACCAAGTTGGTATTAGAGCATTGGTTTTTGCTTTCTATATTTTCTTTGTGAAAGAAGGATTTAATTGTTTACAAGTTTATGTCATGCTTACAAGGTTAAAGATCAAAAGAGGTGAAGGAAAGCTAGTTGGGAGCTCTAAAGTTGGGTCAAGGGGAAGAAGAGAAAGGTTGCCAAAGTCTTCTACACCAATACATCCTCAAGTTACAGAAGTTGCAGTTGAGTCTTCAGAGACCATGTCTCATGAAGGAGAACCTATCATGACAGAAGATGAAAATACCTTCAAAAAGGCTTTCTTTGATATGACAGAGATGGTGAAGGTCCTCTATGAAGAGAGGAATAGAAGATTGCAAGGAGAAAGTTCTGAACCTCCCAAAGGAGAAGGCTATTTAGGAGGAGGTAATGGAAAATGAGCTAATGGGAATGGAGACAAGCCTCCACCCTCTCCACCCTCTTATTCATCTTCTTCTTCACAAGCATCTTCACACTCTTCCATTAATATAACCCTTACTCATACTGATCATCATACTTCAAAAGGAGCTATAAAATCACCTTTTCTAAAGCTTGATGTTAAATTCTAGTTTCCTATGTACAATGGTGAAGTGAATGCAGAGAAGCTTGATAATTTCATTCTTCAGTTGGAGGTGTATTGTAGAATTCAGAACCTTCAAGAGGATGATATCAAAATTCAGTTGGCTTCATTGAGAATGGAGGGTGCAACACTCATTTGGTGGGAATCAAAGACCCAAGAGGAGACTAAAAAACATGGTACGATATCTATTACTTGGTTTGATTTCATTGCTGCTATAAAAAGACAATTCTACCCTTTAGCTCATATGCAAAAAGCTATAATGAATTGGAAAAGTTTCAGACATTTAAAAGGTCAAAATGTGCAAGAGTATACTCAAGAGTTTAGGAGAAGAGCTCTTATGCTAGGAGTAGACTTACATTCACAAGATTCTTTGCTGAAATATATAGGAGGCTTGCATAGCTATCTTCGACACACCATTCTTATGTTTAATCCCACTAACCTTGATGAGGTTTGTGTTCAAGCTACAAACCTCGAAGCAAGAGGGAAAAATGTACAAGAAGAAGGTAAGAAGAAGCCATTCCAGAGTGGTGAAAAAGGAAAGAAATTTAAAATAAAGCAGAAGAAAAATGTTTATGTTAAGAAAGAAGGGGAGAAACTCGTCTGCAAGGATTGTTCCAAAGAGGGCCATGATGAAGCGCATTGCTGGAAGCTTCATCCTGAATTACGACTGAATAAATTTAACAATAAAGGGAAACAGAAGACTGATGTTGCTGTACAACAAGACTTGGGTTCTGACTTAGGTGATGAAACAAAAATTGTAGCCACAGTCACTAAGGGAAAAGTCGTGGCAAAAGCAAGCAAAGAGGGAGTCATGGCAAGCACCAATGCAGAAAATAACTCCAACAATGTTTCAAATGAGGAAAACAAAATTGATTTGTTCCACATCCGAGGTATTTCTAAACACACTAGGATTGATAAATTGTTTGATAGTGGATCTCAGGCAAATTTAATTTATACAGATTTGGTCAAGAAATTGAATCTAGAAATCGTGCCTCATCATAAACCATATCCATTAGGTTGGATAACCAAGGATGACAATCTTCAAGTCACATAGATATGTGTTTTCAGGTTTGCAATTACTTCCAATTTCGTTGATGAAGTCGAATTAGATGTGGTGCCACTAGATATTTCTAGAATTGTGTTGGGAAGCCCGTATCCGTATGACAGGAAAGTTGTTTTCCATAGATTTGAGAAAAAATATCATGTGTTCAAAGACAGAGTGGAGTATATTGTGAGAGTCCATCGTAGGAAGTTTAATCTATCTTTGGCAAGCGCAGGGTAAAAGAAGCAACTGGTCAATTCCAACAAGAGTCTCATGCTCCTTATGATCAAGCAGAAGAATGACATGGGGCAGGAATCCTTTACAAGCTATGGTGTGAAGCTGAAAGCTGAATATGGAGATGTGCTTCAAGAACCAAATGGATTTCCACCAAAAAGGGGAATTCACATGAAATTCAGCTACAGCAAGATTGTCCACTCCCAAATATTGGTATTTATTGAATGTCAATTCTGGAAAGTTTAGAAATTAAGAAACAAGTCCATGAATTGTTAGATAAAGGTGTAATTCATCCCTCTACTTCGCCATGTGGTTTACCAATTTTTTTGGTACCCAATAAAGATGGAGCTTGGCGCATGTGTGCATATTATCGAGCTTTAAATAATATTACCATAAAGAATCGATACCCACTTCCCAGCATAAATGATTTGTTAGATTAGTTGATGAATGCAAAATATTTCACTAAATTAGACTTGAGAAGTGGATATCATCAAGTTAGAATAGATGAGGAGGATATTTGGAAGCTTGCTTTTAAAACCAAACAGGGATTGTTTGAGTGGCTAGTTATGCCTTTCAGTCTTTGCAACGCTCTAGCTACATTCATGAGAACTTATGAATGATGTTTTAAGATCCTTTCTTGATGAGTTTGTAATTGTCTATTTAGATGATATTTTGATATTCAGCAAATCACGAGAAAGTATGTCAAGCATGTGAGGAAAGTGTTGGATGTCTTGAAAAAAGAACATTTATTTATGAAGATGTCTAAATGTGAGTTCGGAAAAACTCTTAGTTTAATTGGGCCACACAGTTGGAGGAAGTGAGCTAAAGATTGACCCCCCTAAGTTTCGGTCATTGTGAATTGGCCAATTCCCAAATCAGTCATAGAAGTAAGGAGTTTTCTGGGAGCAACGCAGTACTAGAGGAAGTTCATTGCTAATTTATCTTCCATAACAGCTCCACTACATGCTTTGACTAGTGTGAAGGTTGTCTTCCAGTGGGGAGGCAAACAACAAAAAGCAATCGATGCTTTAAAAAAAAAATCAGTTCAACCCCAATTTTAGCATTACCAGATTTGAAATACAAATAGATGCAAGTGACTATTCCATGGGTGCAATTCTTTTACAGCATAGTAAGCCCATTTCATTTCATTCTGAGATTTTTAATGGCATTGTTATTAATTATCCTACATATGATAAAGAGATTTACCCTTTGGTGCAAAGTGTGAAGAAATGGAAGCATTACTTGATGGGAAAAGAAACCATTATTCACACCAATCATCAACCTTTGTAATATCTGCAATCTCAAACAAAATTGCAGCAATCAAGGCACTTTCATTGGATGGGATTCTTATAGCAATTCCACTTGGTAATCAGGTGCAAGAAAGGTGTTGGCATTATGATGCATGTGTTGTACTTGATGGCAACCCTCTTGTAGCAGAACAACTCACTTATATATAACTAGATGAATCTACAGAAGAGATATCAGATGTGACAGAATACATGAGATGCAGGGCAGCTCAAAGGAATCAAGTTCAGATGTAATGTACAATGGCAACTCATTAAAATGACAGTTCTTAGTATGGCAAGTTAGCTTTGCCATCAAGTCCAAAGGGGGAGATTGTTGGCATTATGATACAGGTGTTGTCCTTGATGGCAACTTACTAAGATGACAGATCACAGTTCAGGCTCACAGAATGAAGAAAAAGAGATATACGCAGGTTCCCCTTGATAAAGCCGCGTATACACGTGAGTTAGCCCACCAAAAGGTGTGCGTACGTATACACGCACTTTCATGCAAGGGAAGGCACATACATTGGGTTTTGGTCCATGGTATTTAGTTCTTGGTATTTGGACCTATGGTTTTGGACCATGGTATCTCGTCCGATGTGTTGAACCCAGGTATTGGGTCCATGGTATTGATTCTTTATGGTTTTGGACCATGGTATTGAGTAAGGCCTAAGACTATAAAAGGAGGAGAAGTTCATTAGGAAAAGGCACTGAGAAAGTCTTGAATATCTGATGATGTATGAAATTGAGTATGCAGGTTATGGGTTCATGATGCTTTGCTTGATCTGAGCCAAGGAGGAATCTCAACGGTTGATGGAGAACAAGATCTAAGGATAGATCTGGATCTAATGGCTTGGAATGAATCATCTCTATACGGTTTGATCATACTTATTGTAGATCTGTATACTGACGCACGTAATGTTCTGTAAATATTCTAGTCTGGGTATAACTCAAGTTTTGGAATAGCTACAAATCATGAATGAATATTTACAGATGTATACACTAGTTGACTTTTATCAAATTGTGTACATACACAGGTTAGATACATATAACTAGCGTATACCATATGAACTATGATGTTTGAAGTTATAGGTGGTTCTAGTTGTTGATGAGTTCTGGTGACTGGTTACTGGTGCCAATACTCTGCATATTTAGATTGGTTGAGTGTGTTTAGCTTTAGTGTTGATGGACGAGATCTAATAATGACTTATCTTTATGTGATTTGATGGACTAGATCTGGTTGCCAACATACATATTATCCCTGTATATGTAATGATTTGGGTATGTCTGAAGTCAGGAAGTGCAAGGAAGTTATAAGTAAGTAATTGATGACATATACGCTTGTTCGCTTTGGTGAAGTTGCGTATACACGCTGGTTCGGCTCTTCCAAGTAGTGTATGCACTCTGATGCATGATTTCTGATGATACAATTGGTTCTGAATATTGTTGCAGAGTTTTGTGTTCTGCTCTGTGTTCCGGTGACTGCATTTTATTGACGGGGTTTCAGTGATTCAGTATTGGGTGATTCATAGATTGATGATGCAAGTGGTGATTGATTTTGTGCTTCAATGATATTGATGGGTCCAGTATGAAAATTGGATGAAACGTGGCCTTCATATTATGGTGTCGTGCTTCAGGAGTATCCAATCTGAAAATTTATGAAACGTGGTCCCTGGTAGAAAAGAGAAGGTTGTAGCCTTCTGTAGGTCAGCACCTACATACTAGTACATCAGCTAGTACAAGAGCTAAGGGGGTGGTAGCTCCCTTCCAGTAGCAACTGGAGAACGAGTGAAGGTTGGAGAATTCAATAGGTCAGCACCTACATACTAGTAAAAGGATCAGCTAGTACAAGAGCTAAGGGGGTTGCACCTCCCTTCCAGAAGAAGCTGGAGAACGAGAGAAGGTTGTAGCCTTCTGCAGGTAGAAGCCTGTGTACTGGTATAAGACTGCAGCACTAGTACAGAAATATTGTAAAAAGAAGTTTCTTGTTAAGAGAAGATAGAGACGACTTGCAGCAGGTGGTTTTCACCCACATTGGGTTTCCACCTTACATCATGGTGTTCATGTGTGCTTCTTGTGTGTGATGATCTGTTCTATTTTACTGCACCTGTTTACTGTTCATATGGTTAATAAAAGTTTTGATGCACTAACTAAAGATCAACATTTAATGGATTAATTGAATCATAAGTTTACTAGATATATGCTAGTTGCATTAGATACAGTTGCGTGTACACGCAGGTTCCCTTAACTGAAGTAGCGTATATGAATCTGAGTATGGAAATGAAAAAGTGTTTGATTTGATAATACTGATTCACCCCCCCCCCTCAGTATTATTTCCAATAATTGGTATCAAAGCAGGTCCTTTGGTAGAAGCTTGATCGCTTGAAGGAGATCCATAGAACAATGGAAAAGAAGCTTAAGAAGAAATCGCCTAAGAAGAAGAAGACATCTCAGAAGAACTATGACAGTGGGAGAATCGATTGGGGAATATGTGTAAGAAGCACTTCAGATTCAGAATCACTTCAGAATGAAGATGAACAAGCACAAGAACTATCAGGTATGAATTTGTTATCCACTGGTGATACATTTCTCCATCCATTTGAAGATGATGAAAGTGATAGTGAAACAACTGAATTTGCTCTTATGGGTGAGAAAGAAAGATATCAAATAGAGGTAGAATTTAAAAGGCTTACAGACAAAATTAGAGATCAACAAGATCCATTGCACAAAAGGGAATGTATTTCCAAAGAAGAAGTTACCAAACTAAAAGCTCAACTAGAGGAAGGAGACAAGGTAAGGAAGCTATTCAAGGAAAAGGAAGATCAATGTCAAAAGTTGCAGGATGAAGTGAAATAATTAAGAAATGAAGTAAATGAAAGGAGCACAACAATCAAGAAACTCAAAGAAAGATCCAATTACTATGAAAGTTTTGAAGCTACGATCCTCTCGCTAAAAGAAGATCTTGAAGAATCAAATAAGCAGAATAAAGAACTACTCCAAGCTCTTGAAAAACAAGAAAACGAAGTTCTTGAATTAAGACATCAGTTGGAAGAAGGAAGAAAAGCTGAAGAAAACATGAAGAAGCAATATTGTGAAAAGGAAGAGCAACTTCAGGTTGAGGTAAATATTCTAAAAGATAACTTAGAAGAAAAGGATAAGCTCTTACGATTTCAAGATAGTACTAAGATCTTGGATGATATTCTTAGTAGTCAAAGGTCTCCTGCTATCAAAACTGGTCTTGGTTTTCATGAATCTGTTGAAGGTGAATCTAGTTCACAAAATAAGACAAGTAACTCTAATGCAAATCTGAAATACTCAATAAGGAGATGAGAGATCAATCCCATCAACAACCAAGGAAAGAAATTCTTCAAAGAGAATCTTTTACTCCTCCGATGAATAATGTTGAATGTTATGTATGTCATAATCTTGGACATGTTGTAGCCAGATGCAGAAGTAGAATGGTTCAAGACCATCACACAGAAAGATCATCACGTTCTAGGTAATTTAAGGGATATTGTTTTTCTTGCAATATGTTTGGTCACAAAGCTGTTGATTGCTACAGAAGGAACATGAAACATGTAAGATGTTATGCATGTAACAAGCTTGGACATATAGCAAAGGAATGCAGGAACAAAGTACGGGCACCATACCAAAAGGAGAAAACATCATCACACTTGAAGATATGGAAGAAGAAAGAAGTATTGTCAGAAAGATGTGGCACAACACAATGTACAGACATAACAGACTCAGAGGAAGCTGAAAGTGTAAAACTTCAGTGTTCTCAATCTCATACAAAAGTTTCATAAAGAGAAGTCGCGTATATATGCGAGTTAGACAATGCACAGTCGTGTATATGTCAGTTTGAAGAAAGCAGTGGGACAAGCTCAGGAAAAGGGTCTGATATGATTTAATCCATTACTTGCTCTGTTTGATAATGGTTACAATCTATTGATGATGTGTGGAAATGTCTTGATACTTGTAAGATGTTTAGAAGTGTTTTGATCCTAACTTGCTGATGATGATGCCTTGATACTTCTTGCTGATATATGCATGATCAGATTTGACAGTAAACAAGATGGCACAGGTTCAGGGGGAGCATATACTTTTAATAATGCATTGTTGGCATTATGGTTAGTAGTCCTTGGTGATGATGCTTATATGGCTAAATGATACATCTTGCTATGATATGGTTATGAATTTTCCATGATAAAATCTCATATGATTCTTGGGGTTAGATAGTTGGAGTTCAGATCAGATTTGTGGTTGATTCTATGATGATGCATATATGGTGCTTACATGGTGATCTTCATAAGGATAAGGAGAAGTACAAAGCTTGAATACACAATTTCATTACTTGATGATGAGTCACTCATATGCTACTGTCGACATATAATATAGTTATGATGCAGGATTCCTATAGTTCTTGGCGTTCACATGGATGAGGATTGTTGTTGTTGATGATATCAAGAAGTCTTGACAAAAGATCTTGAGCTCAAGATACATAGTGCTATATACAGTATGCTGGATACATGGATGATTACTCAAAGTTGCATTGTTGGAGACATGATGATGATGAGTTCTTACCCATATGATGACAGGTTGATACTTACATATGTTGATTGATACAGATGAGGGATGTCCCCGAGTGATGATACATGGATGATATATAAGATCATGTAGATCTTGATGTTGATGAGATGGCTATGGTGTCTTTCGCATATGATATAATGTGAATGATTTTATAATGCTCAAGATCAAGAGGATGAATTGATATCTATATGCAGACATATCTTGTCATAGGTTGATGCTATCTACACTAATGGACATATACAGGTTGCTGGTCTAGATGTTGTTGACAGATGCTTATGGAGCAGATCATACACTGTGTATGATAGTTGCTGATGACTATCATGGTCTTATTTAGATGTTTGGTCTCTGTTATAAATGTCATGTATATCATTCAATGTAAAGGTCATATCAAGACTCATGATGTAATAGTTTGTCTCTGTCTATTGTAGTCATTTGATGAATCCCTTTTGGTCATATGATGTAATTTTTACCCCCACTATGCATGGGAAGGATGATGTAATATTTCAGTCATGTATAAACTATTGGTATCTCCTCACTTGGTTGGGTGGATGAGCCAATATTGGTATATCCCCACCTGGTTGGGAGATGGATGTATGTATGAGTCTTTGGTGATAGGAAGGTCATTTATGATGTATAGAGTCATGTTCTTCTTGTAGAACATCTTTTTGTAGACCTTGCTTACAATCATGGGGAGCATGAACATCACACTTCAGCAGAGCAGAGATTTCAGCATGTACTCAGAAGGAGCATGGACAAATTGGTACACCTTGGCATATACAAAGGGGGAGCTCAATCAGAGATGTCAGCAGGTACTCAGGGGGAGTATGGATAGCGGAATGAATATCAAGGAAGAGAATATCTTAGTCCACCCTTTGCCCTTGATGTCAAAGGGGGAGAGTGACTTGGTATGGTTGTTGCCATCATGTTCAAAGGGGGAGATTGTTGGCATTATGATGCATGTGTTGTTCTTGATGGCAACCCTCCTTTAGCAGAACAACTCACTTATAGAAAACTAGATGAATCTACAGAAGAGATATCAGATGTGACAGAATACATGAGATGCAGGGTAGCTCAAAGGAATCAAGTTCAGATGTAATGTACAATGGAAACTCATTAAAATGAAAGCTCTTAATATGGCAAGTTAGATTTTCCATCAAGTCCAAAGGGGGAGATTGTCGGCATTATGATACAGGTGTTGTCCTGGATGGCAACTTACTAAGATGACAGATCACAGTTCAGGCTCACAGAATGAAGAAAAAGAGATATATGCAGGTTCCCCTTGATAAAGCCGCGTATACATGTGGGTTAGCCAACCAAATGGTGCACATATGTATACTCGCACTTTCATGCAAGGGAAGGCACGTACATTGGGTTTTGGTCCATGGTATTTAGTTCTTGGTATTTGGACCTATGGTTTTGGACCATGGTATCTCGTCCGATGTGTTGAACCCAGGTATTGGGTCCATGGTATTGATTCTCTATGGTTTTGGACCATGGTATTGAGTAAGGCCTAAGACTATAAAAGGAGGAGAAGATCATTAGGCAAAGGCACTGAGAAAGTCTTGAATATCTGATGATGTATGAAACCGAGTATGCAGGTTATGGGTTCATGATGCTTTGCTTGATCTGAGCCAAGGAGGAATCTCAACGGTTGATGGAGAACAAGATCTAAGGATATATGATGTTCTAATGGCTTGGAATGAATCATCTCTATATGGTTTGATCATACTTATTCTAGATCTATATATTGATGCATGTAATGTTCTGTAAATATTATGATCTGGGCATAACTCAAGTTTCGGAATAGCTGCAAATCATGAATGAATATTTACAGATGTATACGTTGGTTGACTTTGATAAAAGCGCGTACATATGCAGGTTAGATACATCTAAGTAGCGTATACCATATGAACTATGATTTTTGAAGTTACACGTGGTTCTGGTTGTTTATGAGTTCTGGTGACTGGTTACTGGTGTCAATACTCTGCATATTCAAATTGGTTGATTGTATTTAGCTTCGGTGTTGATGGACGAGATCTAATAATGACTTATATTTATGTGATATGATGGACTAGATCTGGTTGCTAACATACATATTATCCTTGTATATGTAATGATTTGGGTATGTCTGAAGTCAAGAAGTGCAGCGAAGTTATAAGTAAGTAATTGATGACATATACGCTGGTTCACTTTGGTGAAGTTGCGTATACACGCTGTTTCGGCTCTTCCAAGTAGTGTATGCACTCTGATGCATGATTTCTGATGATACATTTGGTTCTGAATATTGCTGCAGAGTTCTGTGTTCTGCTCTATGTTTTGGTGACTGCATTTTATTGACAGGGTTTCTGTGATTCAGTATTGGGTGATTCAGAGATTGATGATGCAAGTGGTGATTGATTTTGTGCTTCAATGATATTGATGGGTCCAGTATGAAAATTGGATGAAACGTGGCCTTCAGATTATGGTGTTGTGCTTCAAGAGTATCCAGTCTGAAAATTTATAAAACGTGGTCCTTGGAAGAAAAGAGAAGGTTGTAGCCTTCTATAGGTCAGCACCTACGTACTAGTACATTAGCTAGTACAAGAGCTAAGGGGGTGGTAGCTCCCTTTCAGTAGCAGTTGGAAAATGAGTGAAGGTTGGATCGTTTAGTAGGCCGGCACCTACGTACTAGTAAAAGGATCAGCTAGTACAAGAGCTAAGGGGGTTGCAGCTTCCTTCCAAGAGAAACTGGAGAATGAGAGAAGGTTGTAGCCTTATGCAGGTAGAAGCCTGTGTACTGGTATAAGACTGCACTAGTACAGAAATATTGTAAAAAGAAGTTTCTTGTTAAGAGAAGATAGAGACGACTTGCAGCAGGTGGTTTTCACCCACATTGGGTTTCCACCTTACATCATGGTGTTCATGTGTGCTTCTTGTGTGTGATGATCTGTTTTGTTTTACTGCACCTGTTTATTGTTCATATGGTTAATAAAAGTTCTGATGCACTAACTAAAGATCAACATTTAATGGATTAACTGAATCATAAGTTTACTGAATATACGCTAGTTGCATTAGACACAGTTGCGTGTACACGCAGGTTCCCTTAACTGAAGTAGCGTATATGAATTTGAGTATGGAAATGAAAAAGTGTTTGATTTGATAATACTGATTCACCCCCCCACCCCCCTCTCAGTATTATTTCCAACAATTGGTATCAGAGCAGGTCCTTTGGTACCCAGGTATTGGGTCCATGGTATTGAGTAAGGCCTAAGACTATAAAAGGAGGAGAAGATCATTAGGCAAAGGCACTGAGAAAGTCTTGAATATCTGATGATGTATGAAATCGAGTATGCAAGTTATGGGTTCATGATGCTTTACTTGATCTGAGCCAATGAGGAATCTCAACGGTTGATGGAGAACAAGATCTAAGGATAGATCGGGATCTAGTGGCTTGGAATTAATCATCTCTATACGGTTTGATCATACTTATTGTAGATCTGTATACTGACGCACGTAATGTTCTGTAAATATTATGATCTGGGTATAACTCAAGTTTTGGAATAACTGCAAATCATGAGTGAATATTTACAGATGCATACGGTGGTTGACTTTGATAAAAGTGCGTACATACGCAAGTTAGATACATCTAAGTAGCTTATACCATATGAACTGTGATGTTTGAAGTTATAGGTGGTTCTAGTTGTTGATGAGTTCTGGTGACTGGTTACTGGTGTCAATACTCTGCATATTTAGATTGGTTGATTGTGTTTAGCTTCAGTGTTGATGGACGAGATCTAATAATGACTTATCTTTATGTGATCTGATGGACTAGATCTGGTTGCTAACATACATATTATCCCTATATATGTAATGATCTGGGTATGTCTGAAGTCAGGAAGTGCAGCGAAGTTATAAGTAAGTAATTGATGACATATACGCTGGTTCACTTTGGTGAAGTTGCGTATACATGTTGGTTCGGCTCTTCCAAGTAGCGTATGCACTCTGATGCATGATTTCTGATGATACAGTTGGTTCTGAATATTGTTGCAGAGTTTTATGTTCTGCTCTGTGTTTTGGTGACTGCATTTTATTGACAGGGTTTCAGTGATTCAGTATTGGATGATTCAGAGATTGATGATGCAAGTGGTGATTGATTTTGTGCTTCAATGATATTGATGGGTCCAGTATGAAAATTGGATGAAACGTAGCCTTCATATTATGGTGTTGTGCTTCAGGAGTATCGAGCCTGAAAATTTATGAAACGTGGTCCATGGAAGAAAAGAGAAGGTTGTAGTATTTTGTAGGTCAGCACCTACGTACTAATACATCAACAAGTACAAGAGCTAAGGGGGTGGTAGCTCCCTTCTAGTAGCAACTGGATAACGAGTGAAAGTTGGAGCATTCAGTAGGCCGACACCTACGTACTAGTAAAAGGATCGGCTAGTACGAGAGCTAAGGGGGTTGCAGCTCCCTTCCAGAGAAGGTTGTAGCCTTATGCAGGTAGAAGCCTGTGTACTGGTATAAGACTGCACCAGTACAAAAATATTGTAAAAAGAAGTTTCTTGTTAAGAGAAGATAGAGACAACTTGCAGCAGGTGGTTTTCACCCACATTGGCTTTCCACCTTACATCATGGTGTTCATGTGTGCTTCTTGTGTGTGATGATCTTTTCTTCTTTACTGTACCTGTTTACTGTTCATATGGTTAATAAAAGGTTCTGATGCACTAACTAAAGATCAACATTTAATGGATTAACTGAATCATAAGTTTACTGGATATACGCTAGTTGCATTAGACACAGTTGCGTGTACACGCAGGTTCCCTTAACTGAAGTAGTGTATATGAATCTGAGTATGGAAATGAAAAAGTGTTTGATTTGATAATAATGATTCGCCCCCCCCCCCCCCCCCCCCAGTATTATTTCCAACAAAAGGTATTTATAACAGAGTTGTTGATATGCTTTGTAGACCGGTTGTTAATGCAGCCATTTTACTCAAGAATAATTCTACTTTGCGTGAAAGTTATGTTGAATAATACGCACATGACGCTGACTTTCAAGAGGTATATTCAAACTTGAGCCAAGGCCACCAAGTTGAGGAATTAGACTACCATGTACATGACAATTTGTTGCATAATTTGGGAAAACTTTCTATTCCACAGGGAGAGAGAGTAAATGTCATAAGGGAAGCACACACTTCTCTTATTGTTGGACATTTCGGTGTAAGTAAAACAGTGGAAAATATTTAGAGGTATTTTTACTGGCCTTGTATGCTTGAAAGTGTGTCACGTTTTATCAGAGCTTGTTAATTATGTGCAGTCAGTAAGCTTAGTAATAGGAAACTAGGATTGTACACACCACTTCCAATGCCTTCACACCCAAGGGAGAGTGTTTCTATGGATTTTGTAGGAGGTCTTCCTTTATCAAGAAAAGGTCATGATTATTTGTACATGGTTGTGGATAGGTTCAACAAGATGTGAATATTAATTCCTTGTAAAAAACAAATTACAGCTGAACAAACAATTCAACTTTTCTTTCAAAATGTATGGGTTCATTTTGGATTACCTACTTCTATTGTAAGTGATCATGATTCCCGATTTGTTGGGAATTTTTGGTCAAGTTTCTAGAACTTAATGGACACCAAGTTAAAGACAAGTACAACCTTCCATCTGTAAACAAATGGTAAAGTTGAAGTGGTTAATAGGACAGTTATTCATTTGCTAAGAGGATATTACAACAAACATCCTAAGTTGTGGGATGAACAATTGCATTATATTCAACATGCTTACAACCGAGCAAAACACTCTTCTACTCTAGCTTCGCCTTTTGAGGCATATCTTGGTTATTTTCCTAAATCTCCTTTGGATTTCATCTTTGAGAAAGAAGTAGTTGTAGATGGGCATAGTGACATATACAAAGCAAAGAAATTCATTGAGAAAATTCAGTTGATTCACCAAATAGTTCAAGAACAACTAGAAAAGAGTCAAGGCAAGTATAAGGCAAGGCATGATAAGCATCGCGTGGATCATCAGTTTCAAGTAGGTGATGAAGTTTGGCTATACATTAGCAAGGAAAGGCTTCAAGGTGAAGGTAAAAAGCTGAACCAATCCATTATGGTCCATTTCAAATTTTGGAAAAGATTGGTAATAATGCTTTCAAGCTTGATTTGCCTTCATCTATGCAAATTTATTCTATTGTCAATGTTGAAAATTTGAGATTGAAGATCAAGGAGAAAGTGTACATATTCCATCAATTAAAGATTTTTCTCTAGAATTTCTTGATGAGCTTCAGTAGGACACCATACTTGACAGAAGAATGAGGTCAGCACAAAGGGGAAAGTTTGATTATCGTCGAGTGGGTCTCAAATGTAAAAATCCATAAAGGCTAAATGGACTGAAGAGGGGAAGGTGAGGGAACAATACCCTCATCTGGTCAATAACTTAATATAATATTTTGGGGTCCAAAAGGCTTTCAGTGGGGAGGAGTGATCAGGTGCTCAAGTTTATGCTCAAAAATCAAAGTGTCAGAAACTTGCTAAACTCATCTTTAGATCAAAGAGATCATCATTCTGAATCCAACGGTATGAACGACACTCAAATTCAAGCTTGTATGCAGAAGTTAGAGCAAGTTAAAGTTTAGATTTGACTTGCTTACATGGAAAGATTGGATGACATGGAAAAGCCCTTCGGAGAATAAGGAGGTGCCAAGTGGTAGGCTTCCATTGTTCCCCACACATCACAAATTGCATTTGCAGGTGGAAAAGGTGTTACAAAACAGCCCCCGGCAGGTTCAAGGTTGCGATGAGATCGAATATCACATATCGCAAACAGGTTAGAATCAACCCCTGTAGGTACTAGGTTGCAATGCGATGGATTGCAGATCGCAATCAGATATCGCAGGTAAACAAAAGTCCTACTTAAGACTGTCGCTAGTTCTCCACCAATTGTGAAATGCAATAAGTCCCAGATGCGAGATGTTATGAGCCATAGTTTAATATACCGCCGGGTCTGCTGATGTCGCAATCACAACATCACCATCGTGTTAACAAGACCTTCAGCCTGCTAAGCTTCGCCAATTGCGATTTGTGATATGGTCGACAGGTTATGGCCCATGACATGGTGAAATATTCACTCAGTAAGTAGATTTTGGAGCGAAAATGTGGGTTTCTACCAGTTTTGGAGCAATTTGTGGAACAAATAGTGGGAGAATTAGGAGAGGTCATAACTTCTCCAGTTCTTATCCAAATTGGATGAAAAAAGAGGCTAGATAGCCATTTTGAGTATTCTGAACTCATTGAGATGGGTTTCAGAGGCATTTGAGCATTGTAAACACACTTATGTTGTAATTTTCAGCATAACAGAGAGGCCCAAGCATTGGAAGCTAGACCCAGGAGGGGTGAACTCCTCATCAAATCTCTGTGTTATGTGTTGTATATTGATGTTATTTGCTATTATTTTGTTGATGTTTAGCATATATTTTATGTTAAATTGTTTATAACATTTACATAAGAAACTCTCATGGGAATCAGTTAATTAAGAAAACATGGTGAATCCTTAAGCACTTGATAAGAAAATGATAAACATCTTAGGTTTTATCTGAATGGGTAATTAGCACAACATTACTAATATCCTCCATTTTAGATTAGAGATGGAGGATACCTTAACAAATAATTAGTACACGAGTGTGGGAGGAAAGATACGTTGATAAGGCTCATGAATAAGTTGCACCTATCACCTAGTAAGCAGATTAATGCCTTAAGAACTTGTGTTGGGCTGAAGGACTAAGAAGAGCTCTCACAATGGCTAAGTGTGGGACCATCAAAGTAGGAGAAAGAAATGCATCTTAACACGACTCAAACATAGGCCACACGCATAAATTCCATCAGCACAAGCCAATGGAATGCACAAGGCTCGTTAAGAATAGTCACACCTCAGCAACACCTATTTCTAAGTGCAACAATTGAAATGACACATTACAACACTTACAAATCAAGTTACGATAATTGTGTCACCTATGACCAAAAGGTGCTCTAAGCTGTAGGAATGTGGCTAGCGCACATTCTAATGATATGTAAGACCATTTAATGTAGAAGAGTATACTAGAACTAATTTTTGGTGATATACAGAGGTGTGATACATGTAGGAGTGAAAACAAAAAAAGTGACACTTGTGGTAGGAGGAAAACATGAAGACAACATTTGAAAAATGTGAATGACTTAAAAAACAACACATGTCAGAGTGAAGATAACATGAAAACGACACTTATTAAAGTAAAATAAAGTCAAAACGACAACCATGAATGTGGAAGAAAAAATGTGCAACAAACGATAGTTGAGACAACTCACTGAAATAAAAGTACAAATGCAACTGAAGTGAGGGAGAACATCAACGAAAGTGCACATTGACTGTCAATATGAATTGAACATAACCTAGGCATTGTCTTAATGGACGATGTTATGCATGTTCAAGCTAACATAAAGGAAGTGTGCTCATGAACTCATCAAAGACTGAGCATGTGTGCGCAAGTAACTTTGCTAGCTAAAACTTGGAAGAAGACTTAAACACTTTACAAAACATTGATCGACCATGGAATGATAGATCATAGGATCCTTAGTAGGCTCCAAAATTCAAGTGTGGGCAAAATTTTAGAGGGTATTGATCGCAACGTCAACACTTGGTGACACACTAGTAGAACTCCAACTTCTTTGTTTAGGTTTAATTCTTTAAGTGCAAGGTCTCAGTATTTCAGGAAGTATTGATTCATCTTGTGGATTACCTTGGTTTACCTACTTAACCCAGTTAGAGATATAGTCTCTTCCATTCCCTTACTTGGTTAAACACATACTAAGGCTTGCAAAATCACAATTGTTTCGATCTAGGAAAGGGTAATGTGTTCGGAGAATTTAAGATGTTTAGAGTATGATTTTCATCTCTGGTGTTAGTCCGCTATGAGCAGACTTGGACAGTACCCCGGTGGAGTCACTACAGGAGCACAAGCATTGTTTTGCTTCCAATGAGCCTGGATAGTACCCCGACGGAGTCACTACAGGAGCACAAGCATTGATTTGCTTCCAATGAGCCTGGACAGTACCCTGATGAAGTCACTTGCTTCACGTCCCTGCGTAGGAAGTCTTTCTCTTCTTTAACCCTTTATTTATTTATTTAATAGGATTGTGCTTCGACACTTATTTATTTTCAGCTAGCGGAAGAGGGATCCCGACTTATTGAGAGCAGATGAGGTTTCCCCTTCAGAGAAGTATTTATAGATCTCTAATATTAGTTTTCTCGCTAATTTATTTTCCCCTTATCCTTTCTCTATTTGACCAAAATGGCAAGAAAAACACTATTTACTTCCAATACTGAGTTGAGGAATGAGCATCCTATAATAGATACAGGCTTTATAGTTCGACCAAAGGCTTTCCATTCGATTGGATCATTTTTCCATTCATACGCCATGGAATTTAAAGATATGCAAACCCAAGATAGAGAAGAGGTAACAAATTAGCCAAGCATTTTTTGTCATCAGAGTTTCCCTTTTCAAGTTTTTGTCACATTGCATTTTGAACCAAACAAGAGATTATTTCATGTAAAGTCTTATTGAACAAACAAAAATAAAATACATGACAAAACAATGATACAAAAACAAAATAAACAAGCAAATGGAGGAGGAACATAAAATAACATGCAAATTATACAACAAGAAAACAAGCAAATGCAAAGACTTGATGGAGAGAAAGGTAGAGCGTGGATGCAATGCAAAGGAAACTAAATGCATCTAAGCTTACTCTTAACCTAAAAAGCTAGAAGGTCAAGGCTAAGTGGAATGATATTTCCAATGAAGCCACTGTAATTGGTCCTAGCCTGCAAACACAAAGATAAGAGCAATTACAACCAATATATAATAATGTGCAACAGAAAAAAAGAGAACTAATATCTTGCACAAAAAATAGAATGTCTTTCTTAAAGGAAGAAAGATGTGCCATACCACCTGACTTTACCCAACCTGCCACCTTACCTTTTTTATGAGAACAAAGGTCATACAAACCTCTACAACTCCTTATGAAAACACATGCATCTATATTGTCTTGCTTAGCAAACATCAGGAAATATCGGAACTTGCTTTTAGCAAATGGGATTGCTAAGTAAGATGCTTCTAACTGATTATAAGTTGGATCATGAAATTCGAAACAATCATCTTAGAAATCCTGAAATGCTTGGGAAAAATAATTTTCAATTAATGGTGTGGAATTAGGATGAGAATCTTGTGAGGGCAAAGAAATCTAATCATATTCAAAAAGCTTATCAAGATAGAGAGGGCCTTACATAACCATCTGCGAAGGCTAAAGTGCCTCAACTGCTTGACAAGTATTTAAATATTGAAACACTAAATCATAAGGGTCAATTGATATAAAACAAATGTTGTGAGATATGCTAGTGGGAAAAATGATCAATTGAATGACACTTGTTAGAACAAGAACCATGATCAGATGAGTTGATTAAGGCATAAGATTATTGGTTAGGAGACATCAAATATAGATAAGTTTGAACCGCTTTACAAATTCTTTGAACAAAATATTCATGTTCCTCATATGTTGAATGTGACAAACTATCTACTTGTGATTGGCTACAACCCGAACTGACATCATAACCATTAAAAAGGAATGCCAATATCGCAAGCACATGAAACTAGTCGAGATGTAGCGACTGAAAAAGAGGAACTTTATTCAGCAAAAAACACAAGCATTCATTGATACTGAAGAAGATATTTGGTGACATGAAGAAAATAATCAGTATCGGAATATTCAAAAGAAGGATGAGGAGTTGGCTACTTTCAAAAGAATGTGACAAGTATGAATCTTTCAGCCAAAAATAGTCTTTAGAATGATCAACTTCACAGCTTCGCTCATCCATGAAAGGTATACACTCCAAACCCAAGTTTGATACAAGAGGTTTACATGAGGAATTATGAATCAAAGAAGAATGCTTAGCCTGACCGGAGAGAAAACCTTGAAAGTTGAAAGAGCTATATTCAAAATAACAAACATCTTTCAAGAAGGGATTTGCATCCAATGAAACCATGCAATAGAAAAAAATTTGCGAGAATATCCAAATCTAATTTAGTTCGGGAGCGTTACCAAAGTCATGAGAACCTGACATAACCATCAATGGAAGTTGAAGTGCCTTGACTCCTTGACATGTCCTAGAACTTTCATGGGTTATGGAATCACATTTTGAAGATTGGATCAGATCATGCATGGTGTGTGGACAACTACCACCAATAATTTCAACTAGATCACTATTATCCAAATGGTAGCCATCTACATCACCGATTTGGTCAGAATTTACATCTTCGACAAACAAATTACCCAAGTCAAAAGATTATTTTAATTTCACATCTAAAGATGGATAAACTAGAAAAATCTCATGAGTACCCTAGATAGATGTTTTTCCTTCATGCAAAATTGGAAATGATAAGGAATGGAATGGATACTTTATAAGTTTCTTACCTTCTTCTTCATCATGGATGACCTCACTACCTTGTGTCAATTCAAAATCCAACTCATTAGATGATGAATATGAAGAGCATGGAGTATCTTCTTCACAAGTTAATGCATTACAAACAGTAGAACACAAGGGATAGTGAGGTGAAGAGGAAGTTTCAATAAGAACATATTCTTTAACCGAATTAGACTCAAGATCTAAAAAAATTCTTTTCGAGAAACTGAAAGGTCAAATGGTGCACTTGGGCAACCATCAACACATAGAATAATGGAGTTAGAATCATCAGAATGATGGTTGTCCAAGACTTTAGATTGATTAATAAAATTGATTCAATTTGATTCATCATCAAGATTCTTATATTGAAAATCAACCAAGGATGGAAGAGCATTATCTTTATGTAGAGGATTTGAAAGAGTGAATAAATATAAAAAAAATCATAACCTTGTTGCACCTCTACCTATGAAATGTGATTGCCTTACTTCTGATCGATACTTGGATTTGGAAGAGATTGATCAAGTGGATCAAGGGTCAAGGGATTATGAGAAAGAGATGATAAAGGATGACATGTATCCAAATCATATTTAAGACTAGAGTTATGAGTGTCAATACCATCTTGAGAAATCAAGGGATCAACCTTCACCTTGGGCTCCATGAACCATTCCAAGGTTTCCTCCATTGGATCTAAATCATGGAAAGTGGGAGAAGGTTGAGAAGATGGATTAGCAATTTGGTTTCGAGATTTTCCAACTTCAACATTATCACGAGGAGGCACCCAAATTGGTACTAGAAAGGGAGGATGACAAGTGTTACAGATCCATTTGGGCACATCAACCCTGACTTACAGATCAGTACTATTAGGGCCCATGAAACCCTAATTCAGTCGTTACATGCCCTAAAGAAGTCAACCATCAGAATGCCTAGCTTCCCATGAAGTTCCATGACTGAAATCATCCAAAAACTGCCTCTAAGAAGATCAGCATATGTAGGCCTTCATTAGGGTGCGCTGCAATGCAGTCCAGTACATTGCTAGGGTGCTATGCAATGCACTTGAGCCCTCTTTGTCCTGCACTGGGCGAATTTGAGCGAAATTGCATTGGGGTTTGGGAATATTCTTATCCATTGGATGCATCTAGAAGTTTCTCAAGTTTATCTACTCCTTTGAGCTTAAATTTGGATGAGGTAGGGAGTTAAGGAACAT
Source organism: Pinus tabuliformis (assembly GCA_031772625.1). Lineage (NCBI taxonomy): Eukaryota > Viridiplantae > Streptophyta > Pinopsida > Pinales > Pinaceae > Pinus > Pinus tabuliformis. The sequence continues at coordinate 1,013,953,006 of CM062804.1, forward strand.
CAATCCCTTTATCCCTTCCTCCATGGATCTAAATCCTAAGTTTGGGAGGGAATTCATTGTCACCATTTATGGCATAAATTCTTTCATTCACTTATAAAAAGACCACTCATCTAAGTGATCAGGGACTGGTTGGGCTAGAAATCATTGAATTATAGGGAGATGTTGTTAGTATGAGACTTGAGTTGATTTCAAGTATTGTAATGATGTCAAAATGTCTTGCTTGTTATGAGAAGAGGATGGGATTGAACTGGAGGAGTGATGTTGAATCAAGCAAATTGGGTTGTAACTCTTCCTTTTACTAATAAAGTGTTCAAAGCTTTTTCCATATGCTTGTGTTATTCATTGATGCTTTCAAATGTGTACTATGTACTTGATTCCATGCTATGTTTAATCAATAGATCATTATCATATGCTTTGATCGGTTTTTGTCTTCTGTTTATGTGCAGGTACTCTTCAAGCACATTAAGTACAAAAAGGAGCAACAGAATTGGTTAAGGGAGATAAGGTTGGTAAGAGAAAGCTTCAGGTAGGCTTCTTTACCTCTTATTTAATCTATTGGTCATAAAAAAATAGAGAATGCTTTACATTGTTGTTCTAGACTTAGCTACTAGTCTAGGGGTTTAAGCATTTATTCGTAGACACTAAAACTTCCCAAAACAAATTGGTGACTCCATTGGGGAGCGATCATCCATCTTAGTAGCTTATCAGCCTCTTAAGACACCTTGACATACTTTACTTGTTGAAATTCAACCTTTTGCATTGAATTTTGGTCAAAATTTGAGGTTAGATGACTCTTGAGTGGCCTCACAGGAATCAGCGCAGGCTAGCCTTAGAGACCGTGCGTTGCAATGCACCCTCCAGTTAGAGATAGTGCATTGTAGTGCAATTACTCCATCTATGGTTAGTGCTGATCTTCCTAGGGTCAGATTCCCACCCTTGGAATTAATTTTTTTGCCAAAATTCTTCTGATTGCTTGTTTGCTGATTGTAAATGGATGTCATGTCTCTGAAAATAGTTTTTCATCTCCTTAGCTAGCCCTACTTTGATTGGATTGATTAATGTTTCTTTAATGTTTTATTTGTCATTATCAGTCTATAGTCAAAGTTAGAATATAGTTGATTGATCTTTGTCGAAAGAAAGTGTCGTAAAATCGTCTTTTCCTTCGAAAATTGAATTGTCATAAAGTCTTCATTCATGAAAGATCGATTGATTGATGTGTGCATATGATTAGTCTTTTCATTGAAAGTGTCGTAATTCCTCATTTCTTTGAAAATGAAAGTGTCGTAAAGTCTTCCTTTCCTTGAAAAGAAATTGTCGCAAAATCGTCATTTTTATGAAAAGAGATTATTGATTGATTGTGCATTAGTTTTCCTTTTTGTTCATTCACATTAAGGGAAATCAAAAAGAAATACATGCATTGTGCATATTAAAGTTTGTGAATGCTTGATAGGAATAACTAGGGAAATTGCATTAGATATGCTCTTTGCTTTTTGTCAAAGATCTGATTGCTCTATCCCTTACTAGCTAAGGTTTTCATCATTCAAACCAAATCAAAAGTTTGTTTATCATATTAGTTGCATTTTAGGAATTGCAAACATACATCACGTGGTGAACCTTGAAAGGCAAATTCTAAAGAAGATCAACTTAAAATTTATCTGAATTTACCTAATGGAGCATTGTCACCTAATGAAAAACATTTAGTGGTTCTAGGCTAGTGACATGTTTCGGCGTCGTAAAACAAAGCAGCTGTCACTAACTTGTTTGCAATACATCCTGAGTGTGATACCTCATTCCATGTACGTGAGTATATTGTAGCTCATCCACGTAGCTTCGGGTATATAGGGCAGTTTTATAGTATGTAAAGTATATGGGAATGATCTCACTGTGCGGTTTTGCATTAGACAGCGCTTATACGGACTGGGCCTCCACGTAACTTCAGGTATGTATGGGAGGAAAACTCTAGGTTGCTATCCATCCTTAAGTAACCGAGTCGGCCGCCTTGTAAATTGTGATACACCGAACAAAACATTCGGGGAGATTGCCTGCCCGTACTTCTTGGTTCGCCGGGAGGTATTATGCAGTTCATAGTTGCTTGGTAAACCTTTTGCCTAGATTATCCCTCTTTTGTTTTGTTATGTTACTTTGATTAAAATAAAATTAATTGACCGCGGATAACATCCTCCACGCTCACTCCTTAGTTGATCTTAGGTTGAAACATATGGTGACAAATCCAGAGTCCACCAATCAAGGAATTCCTTTTGATGGGAATCCTAGTCCTTTTCCTCCTTTTGGAAATATTGGTGCTCCATATATGGCTACATTGTCCCTTCTGGGATTTACCATTGGCTTGCCAGTATGGTTGTTTTCAACCTCCTTGGTTCAAAATGTCGTGATTTCTCCACAATCGAGTACACCTCCAACTGGACAAAATCAACCTCTAGTTGATCCTAAAGTTGACCCTTTGCCTTCTTCCTCAGTTGTTTCTTCCTCCCCTTCTTCCTCTTCGCCTGGTGAAAGTATTGGTACTAGTAACTAGGTGGCTAAGAAGAAGAAGAAAGGGAAGAAGAAGAAGAAGCAAATTCAGCAGAGAGGCAACCAAGAAACCATTGCTTTGAATGCAACATCTAATGAGAAACCATCCGTCAAGCCTCACAAAGTTCAATATCCATGCAAACTTTGTGTGGGAGACCATCTTCTTCGAAATTGTCCTGATATTCCTCAGATCTTAGAAGAGTGGTCTTCTCGTACACACCATCCTGTGTCATCAACTTTTGGAGATCATGTTGGTGACACACCATTAAAAATGGTAGTAAAGTTCATGGAAAGAAGGGTAAATTTAAGTTTCCCTGCAGGTTATGTCAAGGGAATCACCCCATTCACCTTTGTCCCTATCTGGATGAAGCCAAAAAAGTGTTGGATAACTGTCCTACTTCACCACAACGACTTCCATCTGGTTACATGAAACTCTCTCTCAATCATTCACTAGTTGATGAATTAACTGACCAAAATCAACCGTCGGTCATCCCACTCTCTCTGAAAGTGAATCCTATGAGTTTATACCCGACCCAAATCAACAGGTCGAGGAAACAGTTGACCAAATTTCACCTTCAGCTAATCGTACCTTTCCCGAAGAGAGTGAATATGATACCACTCAAGTTCTTTTTATTTCTTCAGATTCTAAAGAGCTTGGGGGCAATCCTCTTGTTCCATCAAGATAGAAGGAAAATCCTCCCGCTCTCGTAACTCAAGGGGTTAATTCTTCCGTTCTTACAGGATCCCCTCCAAGTAGTCTGGTCACTTCCTTTGATTGGAATCCACAGGCAGGATTATGTCTTCCTTCTTATGTGCCTTTCCAAATCATAGTACAGGTTTGTGATATGCTTATATCTAGCACTATTATAGATGAAGGTGCATCCATCCGTTCCTCAACTGCTTGGCAAGCGCTCAGTTCGCCACTGCTTGTGCCTGTTACCCAAAATCTGTTGGCTTTTAACAGAGGAACTAGTTAACCATTAGGGATCCTCCCTCAGTTATCTATTACTTTGGGAGGAAAAATCATTTATCTAAACGTGATGGTAGTCCCAAGCCCTTTAGATTACAATTTACTTCTTGGGCGCGGCTATGTTTATGACATGAGAGCTATTGTTTCAACACTCTTTCGAGTGATTTGTTTCCTGCATGAAGGCAAGATTGTTACCGTTGACCAGCTTTCATTTCACGGTCCAAATATGGCTCCTAGTCAACCATCTTCACTAAATGGTCCTTTTGTACCGATGGTATCATCCCCGCCACGGGTTAATTATGTGGCAACCTGTTCCATACCTACATCAACTGATGATCAATTCAGTGATGTTGGACATCATGTATTGGGGGCATTGGAACCAGATCTCTCCTTCATGACCTCTTATGAGTTGTGATCCAGGTTCATGGGGATAGTTCCTGATCTTGTGTCAACCTCATTAAAAAAAGAAACAGCCCCCATGAGGATAGTTCTTTTACTGTGTCAACCTCGTTAAAAAATGAAACAGGTCCATGAGGATAGTTCCTGGTCTTGTGTTAACCTTGTTAAGAAAATGAAACAAGGAGTATGAGGATAGTTCTTGGTCTTGTGTCAACCTTGTTAAAAAATGAAACAAGGAATCTGAGTAGAGTTCCTTGTCTTGTGTCAAACTCATTAAACAATGAAACAAGGTCCCCTGGTCCGAAGTTTCAAGTTGAGTCTTTGATTAGATCTCGTAAAATCCCAGTCGAGTCTTTCACTTGATCTCATAAAAGAACCTTCATTCCATCCACCTGATAGCCACAAGTAGTATACTTAGGTGAATATAATGAAGCTTGGGGGCATGCACCTAGTGGTAAAGTTAAGTTTCCTTGTAGGTTATGTGAAGGGAATCACCCCATTCACCTTTGTCCCTATCTGGACGAAGCCAAAAAGGTGTTGGATAACCATCCTGCTTCACCACAGCGACTTCCATCTCGTTACAAGAGACTCTCCCTTTTATCATGCTGGGGGCATGTAAACCAATCTCAAGCATAGTTGTTCATTTTAAGCTTGTGTAAAAATGAAATTGAATCCAAGCATAGTTTTTCGTTTCAAGCTTGTGTAAAAATGAAACTGAACCCAAGCATAGTTCCCTATGGTTCAAGCTTGTGTAAAAATGAACCCATTTCCATTTTAACCCTTATGATTTCCATTCTATCAGCCTGATGAGCCTTGGTTGTTTTCATCCCATCACCACCATCCCTTTGGTTGATCATATGCTTTCACTTGGTTGTTTTAACCTTTTTGAGGAACAGTTGCAATGACTGGTCTTATTAGCCAGCCTCTTCACATAAATCAACATGTTTTGAGAAGTTCCAACATCACCGGAACCAGTTGCTACCCTAGACACCACTCGTTCCTCAAGGTGGGGTCCTCTTTAAGCTCTTTTCAGACTCTTTAAACATGAAAAGATTGTCGAGCGCTTGTCCTTTCCAACTCGTTAACGGATTGGAAATGATATCTCTCTTGTATTATTTTACACTTTTTCGGACTTGAGAGATTAATTTACGAAAAAGAACTTGTGGAGTTTTCTTGTTGTCCCTTTTCAAACTTTATAAACATGAAAAGGACCGAGTTATATTTGTCATTAAACTCGTTAAAAACATCAAATAGCGACAAACTTGTCCATCTAGACAAGACCGAGTTTCACCATCGCTAGACTCGTTAAAACATAAAATAGCGATGGATTCACCTAAAGGGTGAAATTATACAACAAGCATATGTTATCCTCCTCAAGCTTGATAAAAAATAAAGAGGTATTGGTTAGCAATGACTAGGGAAAATTGGAAAAAGGGGAAAACACTTTATGGTAGCAAGTCGCTCTTGAACATGACACTTTCACCTCATCATCGTGACTATGTGGGTTGGGTGATTCAGATTTATGGTTATCACACCATTGGTCTATCATACCATCCATTACTTTGTTTTGGGTCAATGCTACCAATTCATCTTAGTGTCGTTGACATGTTCAAGAGAAGACATTCAGTTCAAACTTCATCCTTTGCAATATCGTAAACCTTCATTTTCATGACCACCATTCCTGAACCTTCTGTCATTAGTTTATTTTTCATCTCCAAAATCATTTATCTCGTTTAGTGTCATTGTTGAGGGATACATCAAGGCCCTCTTGCGAAGAGTCGCTTCTTTTCGACATCAGCACATTATCTAAGAAGTTGACTTAGAAACACCCCTTCAATACCTTGAGGCTTGCATACATCAATGGTAGGTTTATCACTTCCGGCAGTAGGTTGACATCACTGGACTTCAACCGAAAGACTTTTTATGGTGTTCGACATCAAATAATTTATTCACACCATGCAAAATGCACTGTAGTACCTTGAGGGTCATTATCATTATCGGTGATTCCTCTCGCATCTGTTAGTGGCTTACATCATTGGCTAGTAATCAGATGATGTCTTCCCATGTTCGACTTCAGATCATCTATTCACATGGTTAGACTTGTACTTAAGAAAAAGATTGAATGAGATTGAAGACCCCGGATCTAGTTTCATCCATCCGGGCTGCGATATTTTTAGGAGTAAATCAAATGTACAATGGCCTTACATTCATGGTCATCCATTCATAGGTCTATATCTGTAGACGACTATATTTGTACATGTAATGAAAGTTTATAAGCTGAGCATGGGTATGCCTTCCCTCAGCGAGTTCATGAGAAAAAATCAAATTATCATGATATATGTATTGTAATTGATGCAGGTCACCTTCCACTTCGAAACCTCCTCTCCACATGATAAAGCATTTCACTCGACATAAATATTTACAACTTCATGCTTTAGGGGGAAACTGTTACATATCCATTTGGGCACATCAACCCCGACTTACATATCAGTACTATTAGGGCCCATAAAACCCTAATTTAGTTGTTACATGCCCTAAAGAAGTCAACCATTAGAATGCCTAGCTTCCCAAGAAGTTCCATGATTGAAATCATCCAAAAACTGCCACTAAGAAGATCAGTGCAGGTAGGCCTTCATTAGGGTGCACTGTAGTGCAGTCCAGTACACTGCTAGGGTGCTATACAAGGCACTTGAGCCATCTTTAGCCTGTGCTGGGTGATTTTGAGCGAAATTGCATTGGGGTTTGGGAATATTCTTATCCAGTGGATGCATCTAGAAGTTTCCCAAGTTTATCTACTCCTTTGAGCTCAAATTTGGATGAGGTAGGGAGTTAAGGAACATCAATCCCTTTATCCCTTTCTCCATGGAACTAAATCCTAAGTTTTGGAGGGCATTCATTGTCACCATTTATGGCATAACTTCCTTCATTCACCTATAAAAAGACCACTCATCTAAGTGATCAGGGGTTGGCTGGGCTGGAAATCATTGAATTATAGGGAGATGCTGTTAGTATGAGACTTGAGTTGATTTCAAGTATTGTAATGATGTCAAAATTTCTTGCTTGTTATGAGGAGAGGATGGGATTGAGCTGGAGGAGTGATGCTGAATCAAGCAAATTGGGTTGTAACTCTTCCTTTTATTAATAAAGTGTTCAAAGCTTTTTCCATATGCTTGTGTTATTCATTGATGCTTTCATATGTGTAATATGTACTTGATTCCATGCCATGTTTAATCAATAGATCATTATCATATGCTTTTATCGGTTTTTGTCTTCTGTCTGTGTGTAGGTACTCTTCAAGCAAATTAAGTACAGAAAGGAGCGATAGAATTGGTCAAGGGAGATAAGGTTGGTAAGAGAAAGGTTTAGGTAGGCTTCTTTACCTCTTATTTAATCTATTGGTCATAGAAAAAGTAGAGAATGTTTTGCACTGTTGTTCTAGACTTAACTACTAGTCTAGGGGTTTAAGCGTTTATCCGTAGACACTAAAACTTCCCAAAACAACAAGGAACAAAAGGAATAGTAGGTTCCTCCTCTGGAATTAGAGGTGTCTCACAATTTACAAAGTTTGGGGGAACATAAACTTCAAGGGCTTTAGATTCGTTGTGTAAAGAGATCTGAACCAAAGTTTAAAAATTCCTTTTAAGAAAATCCCGATCTAAATTTTCTCTAGGAAACTCATAACATAAGTGAAGGAATCAATTAGAAAAATCTCAATTGATTCATTAGGGCACACTCTTAGTTGATCAATCCTTTTCAAGACATCTTAATAATCATACTCATCAAAAGCTTGATGAATCTCCTTGAGAAATTAACCAAATGAATGGATGGAAGCAGATGGAAGGGTATGACACCATCGATTAACACGACCTTCAAGAGTGAGGAAGAAAAGCACACGAGCAATATTTTCATCATCGATTTCATAATATTCACAACATATAAGAAAATAAAAAATGTGCTCGACTATGGATGTTCCATCCTCACCATCAAATTTCAATTGAGATAAGTCATAAAGAGGCTCATCGGGGATTAAAAGTTGACCATCGGATGAGTTAAAGAAACACCCAAGGAGTATGATTTTAGGATTATACATTAAATATAAGAGGTTTAACATATAATCAAAGGGCACACCTTGTCATCTGGCCCTCCTTCTAGCTCCAGAATGTTGATGGTGCTAGATGTAGGTTTTAACCCTGTACAGAAATTACCTGCATACAAATTCTAGAACACAAAAAATAAACAATGCGAGAGCATAACACATAAAACACATATACACAGAGATTTTCCCTTGGATCCCAAAACCGGGACTACCAGCTTGATTTTTCATTATGTTCCTTTCAATGTTACAATACATATTTATACATGCCGAAGCATCCAATACCATGGACCGAAAACCATCGCGTCCAAAACCATGGACCGAAAACCATCTCGTCTAAAACCATGGACTGAAAACGATCATGTCAAAAACCATGTGCGAAAAACATGCACAAGACCATAGATAGGTCCGCCCAACCTAATATAGGGTCCAAAACCAAAATTTTCTGGGGCAGCGGGGGGATTACTTGCACCCCTCAAACCCCCTGTGACCCCCCCCCCGCTACGCAATCGGTGCAACGAAGGGCCTCTAACCCCCCAGTTAACTACGTGGGCTAGTCATGGAAAGAATATAACACAACCTAACATTCTCCCACTTGTTGTTTTCTTTCCACATGGGGCCACAAGAGAGCTTAGTCATTTATCCAACCCTACAATGCCCATTGTTTCTCTACACCAAGAGAACTTCTCAGAGCTCATAGATTTTGTCAATGCATCTATAGTATTCAATGTCCACCTTTACCAACAACACCTTTTTGTCTTCTATCATATCCCTCACAAAGTGATACTGAACATCAATGTGCTTTGTCTTTGTATGATATGCAGGGTTCTTTGCGAAGAAAATTTCACTTTGGTTGTCACAATATATGCTTATAGCTCCCTGTACTAACCCCATACTTGAACACAATCTCTGCAACCAAACTGCTTCCTTGCTTACATGAGTGGCTGCCTGTATTCTGCCTCTGTAGTTGATAGTGCCACTACAAATTGTTTCTTACTTATCCAACTAACTGCACCTCCAAACAGGTTAAACACATACCCATTTGTAGATCTTCTCTGATCTAGATCTCCAACCCAGTCTGAATCAATAAAGCCATGAATATCCAACACTCTGTCCAATCCTGGTCTTCCTTGGTAGCACAAACCATAATCACTAGTGCCATGCAAATACCTGAAAACCCGCTTCACTGCTATCCAGTGCTCCTTCCCTGGTTTTGACATAAACCTGTTCAATACTCCCACTGCATGTGCAATGTCTGGTCTAGTACATACCATTGCATACATCAGGCTACCGACTGCACTTGCATATGGAACACGGGACATGTCCTCTTCCTCTTCTTGTGTCTTGGGACACTGTTCAGCAAATAACCTCACACCTACAGGAATAGGAACCTTCACCGGTTTACTATCCTGCATATTAAACCTCTGCAGTATTTTCTTGACATACTTCCTCTGGTTTAACTATAAGAACTGTTGTTAATATTTGACTAAATGGAAAAATTTCTTGTAAAATTCTATCAAATTAAATGCAATTGCGTACCTGATTCTACCATTTGGTGTCAGTCCACATTGGTCCGAGTTTTCTGGTTTCGTTACCAAACCAACCGATTCCTCCCGGCCTATCTGGGATCAACCTCTATGGTTCTCAGATCCAGAGGACTTCGAAATGGAAGTCCACTAGCCCCTGTGCCCAAAACTCCAAGAATTGCTCAAAGATTTCCGATTTTCAGTTCAAAATCGAGCCCCTGGCTCATCCCTCAAACAGATTTATTTTCTATCCCCATTCTCTGTATTCCCCCCCGCTCCCCCTTTTCATGCTCCTCTTCCACCTTTATGTATCATTTCTTGGCTGTCACTGCTCCCTACATGGTGACACCTTCCTTTGTAACGTGTAACTCTATTTGTCCAAAGCTACAAGGATATTGACGTGTATTAGGTTTACCTTTATGATTTTTATTAGTTTTCTTTAAATGCCCTTAGTTTATAATATTTATTTTATTTTGATTTAAATTTCACATTTTAATAATTTATTAATATTATGGGATATATAAATATATAACCATATTTATAATTAACTTAAATTTTACATTTATTTCTTTATAACCATATTTACTTTATACTTTCAAATTTATATTATTGAAATTATTTAGGGTATTTTCTCCTTAATTATGACACATTTAAGCAATATGCTTGGTGATGGGTGAGGGTGTAACTTCTATCTGAAGCAATGTCGTGATATTCAACATTTATAGTTAATTTAGAATATATATGTATATATATAAGTGCGGTACATGCAATACATGCATATGCAGTTATCATATGCATGCATTGTATGCATGCTAATACTCTTGTGTTCTCTATATTAAATATGGGTCATTACATACACCCCTCCTTCAGAAAACTTCGTCCGGAAGTTAGAGTTTTTACCGTATATCAATACTTATTTTAGCGATTAGTACATTCTTGTTAGGGTTGCGTATCGAGATTAAATTCTTATTTAATGAGAGGACACTATAAAATTGGTATTTTTAAATACTTCTAGATTTATAACTTTAATGGTCATGCCTTGCCCCAACCAGGTTCCCAAGCTATCATAAAATCATCCTATCCTTCCCAATCTCTTCCGCTCCCATCCTATCTGTCCTCTACTGGAGTACGCCATGGCATCAGTTATACTAACCTAACCATTCATAAACTCTAAGGAAGGCAGCGTCGACTATATCGACCTGATTTCCCAGTAGGCATTCGGCAGTCATCATCACACGTGTAGGGGAGCGTGACTCGCACAGTCCTCCCATGACTCCAGGTTTTGGAGGATAAACGATTAGCAACACCTCCACCCCTCCTAGTAGAATTAGGGTCAATACCCTATCATGGAATCTCATTGAGCCTCAATTGTTCTTGGAGTTTTGTCATCACATAGTCGATTTGGTAATGATACTATCTGCAATGTGAACACTTGCCCACAAATTATAACATATGCATCGATATATTCAAAATCAATTGTATTCAGATAACGATTTTCTATGCATTTTAATAAACTCTCATCTATGATATTAATCTTTGAGTTCATTTAACATACTTGGCTATGTATAACTAATATATTTGTAAATTCATTTTCACATCAAGTAATCAAGTGTATTCATTATTTTATTTCCATCTCATCATTCATGTTGATATGTAAAATAAAAATAAATTTATAGATATCACATTCATAACATAAGTCATGATTTATATAGTTATCCATGTACCAGTAATGTTAAGCATAATAATTTGAAATCATTCTTTCGTGTCTTGATTGTGCATAAAATTTATGACTTTGGATTGCTAACTGACACTTGATATTTGATCTTATTTGCACATATCGTTATGTCCCAAACATTCATTGATCTATATGTTTTTGCTCTAGTAACAACTAGCTGGGTTATTATCTTACTTGGTAACAAAATGCATCATATAGATAGTCATTAGCAAAGATAGACCTCAATTCATTCCTTTTAACAATAACGTTGTTTGTTGTGCTCTTTTATATATATATTGTTTGAAATACCTAGATCAAAGCATGGTATGCAACAACATTTGGGGAACATATCTTGTACTCAACATTTCCTCTAACAATAATACACCATACATTGCTTTATGTTTAAATGGTAGTACTCTTTCAATACGTCGGCCCTATAGGTTGTATTTATGCTCATGGAACCTGTGCTCAGGTTGTATTCATCAATTATAAGAATTGCTAAATTAGGTCTGAATGTTGTCCCAACAATCATTCCTTGAAAAGTTAGTGCAAAATGTCATGCCAAAGTGATAAGCATTGCTCATAAATTTCCTTTCTCTGTCTTGAAGCCCATGTCTTGTATCGAGTTCCAATGCTTTTGTTTACAACAGAAAATATGTAGCCTTGTGACCTTTTCTTGCTTCTTATTTTTCCACAATATCACTTATGACTACTTGTACTAGCTTTAATATTTGTTCTACAAATTCACTAGCTCATAGGTATTACTGTGGTATTTGGACCCTGCCATGATCTCTAAAGAGTCCAATTTGCTAGATCCTTCATACCTTTCCATTGTACTTTCATTCTATTATTACTAATATAACATTCAACATTTATTTCCATAGTTGTTTTGGATTTATGCCTCACCATGCTATAGAATCACCTTTGCCTCCCTTGTCTGTATACTTCGGTTTGCCCATCATTTTCATCAAGTCAATGCTCTCAGACTTTATCATTACAGAATATAAGGCACATAACCTACTAATTGGAACCAATTGCATTGCTATGTCGACATCATTTTATATTTCAAACAAATTATCCATTAAGTCCCAATCATTAATGTCTTCTCTAACTGTTTCTATAGAAGGGCTGAGAGATTCTCCAGCATCAGAATGTACATTCTGGAATTCTCTCCCCAAAATACTATTTTGTAAAATCTCAATTCTATGAGTGTTAACAGGAAACAAGAACCTACTCTCCCCAGAAATGTCATGAGCACTATCTTCATCTATCCAACTACCACACATTGAATCAAAATCACTAGAATTATCCAACTCAGAGTACCACCCTTGCTTTAATTATGTGCTGCCCATGTAGATAACTGTGTCTTGCACACTAGCTCAGCCATTTCCTGTTCATGAAATTTAAGATTCCTTGAATGCTTGATCAAAGAGTTTAGAGGCATAATATCATCCTTTGTTCTTTCCTTCCTCTCCATGAAATATAATATAATAAGAAATATCTCCCTTCATGTAAATTTAGATTCTACATAATTCTATTAACTTTCACATTAAAAGAGTCCAAATCAAGCATCATTATTATTTATTTATTTATTTTCTGATTTCAATGCTAGGCTCATCCTAAACAACTTGTTTGATATATCATTTCTATAGTAACTTATCCCTATTTTTCAAACCTTAAGTAACCTTTTCAATGCCCTGATGTTTGTTGGAACACAATCTTAGATATGGTAGTACATTGCCTAAACTCTTGAGTGATGAGGAATCTCAATCATCAATTCCTTCCATCCAGCTATTCCCTTGCTAATATCTCAAGTGAATGATACGTTTCAGAATTCTTTATAGTTGTGGATGGTTTCCCACTGAAACTTTTGATATCCATATCATTTGTCGATTTCTAAGTATCTAAAGTAAATGCTGACAACATATTTTTGAATTGTCGTTGTAATTACTTACATGACATTAGCAGATTTTTAGGTTCAATAGTAATTTTATTAATAGGGTATATAACTACATAATCCTAGCCTTCTAGAATCAACCATTCCATTTTATAATAGCTCCAATACCATAGCGCCACTAGAAAGTGCTCTGCATTATTGAACATTTCGACTTATATTTCGTGTTTCATTCAGCGTTTATTGTGAAGGATTTGTAAATTCACTCAACTGTCTCTGCGGCCGTTTATAATAATACAATCACATTACTTTCCTTCAAGTTAGATCAGCAAAATATCAAAAGCAGCTGAAAAATGATACAAAATCCTATTAGTCACAAACGATATTTCTCATGTGACAGGGATAGCACCATTCTGCAAGATATACTCTGATCAATAATGTGTGTAGTAGTAATGGTGTTGCTATTGCAAATCATCCAACAGAACTTTGCAGATTGAAATTTGCACAACCTGGTCTAAGCAACATTAACTCTGCACTCCAACTAAATACACTACCAATGCCCTTTAATTAAGCTATTTTGTTTTTTTTTTGAGAAAATCAAGAAACAAGAGTTTGATTTCACTTACAGAGTCATGTAGACAGTAATAAGATATACATTGACACTCCTTCAAGATATCCTTTTGAATTTAAATCCTTTAGTATCAGCTTTAACAACCCATAACATAGTTTTGAAACTGATCTTATATCTGTGGTATATGCTTTCATTCCTACATGTTTAACGCTAAACATAGGTATAGTTGTTAGTTGTGGAAGTCCAAGGATATTGTTTGGCAAGTCTTGTAACAATTGGAATCCAAGTTTTGAATATTCTACAAGACCTAGATTTAGAGGAAGTAGTGAACGAATAATAACATTGAAAGAAGGCAGGAACCACAATATTAGAGGTGTCAAATTAGAATATATATATATATATATATATATAGAATCTAGGATATGCATAATTATGTTATAACATATTATTAGAAAACTATATAAAAACTAATGAATTGAACAAGAATAATTCTTCATTCAAATCAATTATTCTAAAGGTATATTGAACATAATGATATAGTATATACAAATACCTTTAAAACTAATAAAGTGACAAATAACACCTCTATATTACAACTATACCTTTGATGTTAACAATTGTCTTATGCTTTAGAGTTATAATCACTAAAATATCTTCACACAAATGCTTTAATAGTAAAGTAAATAGTTGAAATAATGTCCTAGATAATTTTACTAAAAAGAATTTATGCCCCTTTATAGAAAACATCATGAATGAAAGAACTCTAATTTTAATATTATCTCTTTTTTAAGGTCTGAATATATTAACTTTAAATGTTAATATAATAAATTTCCACTTTAAAATACATTTACCATAGATTAAAGTAGCCGCATAATATATAAGTTTTTTGTTTTTTGTTTTTTTTTAATATAAATTACATTTCTTTAATAAATTTATAATTTTAAAAAATATATATATTACGAAATTATATTAATATAATTTGAATCATAATATTGATGTTATACCTATGGTGCTTTCCATGTGGGTGCATATATGGTTATAAACTATGGTTGAAAACCTAGCGGCAATGAAATATATGTCAAAGTTCATGATGTAGCAAACCATGGAGCGGATTTATATGTATCTAACCTATGGTAAAAGTTTGGTGCAGAAAATTTATATGTATCAAAACCATGTTAATCAAACTATATGGCGGATATAATATATGGTGGCATTTATGCGATGGCAGATAACTATGATATAAAACTTATGCTATAGTCCTGAGGCGAATGGAGTAGTCACCGTCAGAACAGTGGCACGAAGCAGAGTTATGACAGTCCATTCGGTGCGGAGTTAATACATGTCAGCAACGTCGGAGCCACAAGTGCGGAGGTGGCACAAAGCAGGTCTAAACCACTGGCGTGTTGAGTCATAGTGCCACGGGTCCAAACGTCGGGTGGTTGTCGTAACCACCGGAGAGCAGGTCACCGCTGGTCGAGACCGCCGGAGGTTGGGACTTTGTTAATGCCAGAATTGTAATATATATCCCACGGGTTATATTAATTGGTGAATTAATATATATAACAATGTTTAGTTAGCGCCGATCCAATAAACAAATACCATATATTAATTTAACGCACCAAGAGGTATGGTATTAATGTAAAGACATTAAATTTTAACGCAATGTCAATAAACAATGCGCTAAAAACTTTGGATAAGAGTGTTTGTTGTATGCCACAATGTTAAATCCTCATTGCACCTTGTAAAAGTGGTTAACCAAAACAGTTTCTATGTTGAGCCTGGGAGGTTCGACCTTGGAACCTGCCCGAGACCTATTAAAATAGGCGAAGACAAAAGGCAAAGCCTTTGTATTTGTACTGAGATCCTTGACAATCATACCAAAGAGGGGCAAAGGGTTTATAATTTGCATAATCTACAAGAATGCACGAAATTCAGGCCATTTTTTATATCTCTTAGGATTTAGGTTGTAGGAAGAATATAATTGAAGCCGACCGGTGAAATTTTGTATAAAATGTATAGAGGCGGTGCCATCCTTGGCATCTGGAAGTCGACGTCGTGGTTAATTCTACCAACAAGAATTTGGATGAGATGCACAACAGCCCAGATTTACATGAAGCTGTTGGTCCAGGCCTTGCAGAAGAGTGTTCAACATTGGGTGGTTGTCGGACAGGGACAACTAAAGTCACCAATGCATATGATCTACCAGCTAGGGGAGTGATACACACAGTTGGTCCAAAATATGCTTTAAAATACCATACTACTGCAGAAAATGCATTGAGTCATTACTACCGAGCTTGCCTTGAGGTTTTGATTGAGCATGGGCTACAGAGTATTAGTTACTTCTAGGGCATGTAAGATCCCAAGGGTTTGAAAACTAGCTCTGATACCAAATGTAAGGGCTGTTGTTAAGATTCGACTAAATGGACAAATTTCTTGTAAAATTCTATCAAATTAAATGCAATTGCGTACCTGATTCTCCCATCTGGGGTCGGTCCACATTGCTCCGAGTTTTCTAGTTCTGTTGCCAAACCAACCGATTCCTCCTG
Source organism: Pinus tabuliformis (assembly GCA_031772625.1). Taxonomy (NCBI): domain Eukaryota; kingdom Viridiplantae; phylum Streptophyta; class Pinopsida; order Pinales; family Pinaceae; genus Pinus; species Pinus tabuliformis. Next base: position 1,013,969,251 of record CM062804.1, read on the forward strand.
TCAGGCGGAAAGAGTCGATTGTGCGGACACAACCAACCTCCCTAGGAGCCTAAGACGCTCTAGTGACAAACAAGACAAACAAGAGCAATCCTTCTCTAAACATGCATTTACTATATAAGAAATCAAGTGTTTAGATCCTACCTGTAGTCCCACGTTGTTGTAGCAGTCCAGCTCCGCTGATCCGGATGAGCTCCTCCTTCACTTTGAAACCTGCATCCACTAACAATCAAACGATTAAATAGCACTTGATAATCTCATAGAATAAAAGATATTTAACACATAGACCAAGGAGTACATGAAACAACTCATAAATAACAAGTTATTGAGAAGAATGGACTCATTTGCATTAATAGGTAACAAAAGGAACAAATACAACCTGAGCCTTGGTGTTGTGCAAGTCCCTCCCAGGGTCCATCAAGAGTTCTCCTTTCCTTTGACAAAGCTCACCCACTTCCAAATAGAACAAGCAAAGATGGCAATCTCTCCTCACAAGCTTCTAAATGGGAGTCCTAAATCCAGCAGCATCTACCCATAGAAATGTATAGCTTCCAACCTCCTCTCCTTCTGGCCCAATGCCTGTATTTATAGTGCTCAAGAGGAAGTTAATCAGGTCCACCATCAATGGGATAATCCCCTCTTTGGATGGGATAGCTCCCTTATTGATGGGATAAGTTCCTCTTTGGTAGGGGTGCATGAACCATCTGGAGGCGCTCAATACACGTCGAACAACCTTCTAGAATGCTCTAGAAATGACCACAAGTAACTTTTTAAAGATGAAACTTGCGCATTTTGACCTTTACAGGGGGACGCACCTGCCCCTTTACATACAGAGCGTCCAAAGACGCAGCTTTTGTGAACATTGGGTGCGTACCCGCAGGTAAGGTTGAGAGAACCTGCGTACCCAGAGATAAATACATTTATAAAGACTTTCTCTCTTTTTGGAGTTTGACATGGAGAGCAGAGGCATAAGACTTGCCTAAGAGGGTAGCATGACTGTTGATAGAGCCATACTAACTTTAAATAGCCATGGTGACATTTTTTAGTGTAACTGATTGCCCCCTAAAGTGCGAAGCCTGTAATAGATTAGGGTTTTGTATTATCTAGGAAGGGTGAAGTGCTTTATCATTTCAAGGATTATCTCGTGGAGAGCCTGGTCAGAACCTGCAATTTTCAACACAAAATACATGTATAAGATTATATCATCACTGAGGTAGGCATTCCCATACTCAGATCAAAACTTTAACTAACAGACTAACTACTCTGATACAGGAATGATCTTGCAGTACATCATAATCATAGACTTTTGTAGACACAGTATGGGCGCAGCCATCTGTTTATGATTAGTCTACTTAGATAATGAATACAAAACTCCTCGCAGCCTGGATGGTGGAAACTAGATCCAGGGTCTTCATTTCCGCTTCCCGAATTGGTACGATTCTAGCCATGCGAATAAATGAGTTGATGTCGAACATGGTAGAAACCACTTGATTACCAGTCGATGATGTAAACTGTTAACAAGTGTGAGAGAAACCACCAGTAATGTCAATGGTTCTCAAAGTACCCAGTACAATCCATGAGATGTGAATGAATGAGTTGATGTCGAACATTTCACAGAATCCTTCGATCGAAAGTCAATGATGTAAACTGACGTCAAAGGCGAGAAACCTGCCATTGATGCATGCAGACTTCAAGGTACTGACGATTTCTAAGTCATCTCTCTAGATAATGTGCTGATGTCAATAGAAAGCGACCCGTTGCAGGCAAGCCCACAACACGAAATCATTGTTCAAGTTGAAGAAATGTTGCTGTAAGGACTGACTCAGGGATGGTCAAATGGATGACAAGTATTTTGCAGATGAAAGTTTTTCTTGCAGACCTCTTGAACACATAACGACACGACAGATGGCTTGGTGATGAATAACTCAGAGTTAATCCCCGGAACCCGGCTGAAGACTTTCAAAGTGGTTTGATCAACTGTGAGGTAAAAGATTTCCCAACCCAGGTGAATGAAAAGTGTCGTGTTCAAGAGTGGTAATAAAGTTTCTTTTGAGACAAAAGATAACAAATAGGCTCATTCTTCTCTCTTTTCCCCCACCATTTCTGGCAAGTACCTCTTTATTTTTAACAAGCTTGAGGAGGATAACATATGCTTGATTATAAGCTCATCCTTCGGATGAGTCCAACCTAGTTTTGATTCGAACCCTAGGAAGGAGTGGTTCGTTCCTGTTTGTAATTGAACAGGTCCTTCACTGTGAAACGTTTAACGAGCCCAGTATAGGAGAAACTCGGCGTTTTTCAATTTTAGAGAGTCTGAAAAACTTAAGAAGACTCCAAGTTGAACTTTTTCGTAGATTTGTGTCCCTCAGGCCCGAAAAAGTATAAAATAATACCTGGGGGAACCGCTTGATCTTGCGACCAAGGAGTACTTTCATAATTAGTGCCATTGACCTGAAAAGTAAAAAGCGATCAAGGACACGTCATTTTATTTCCGTATCGAGTTTGAAATGACAAAAACCCGGCAATCTTTTCCTGATTTTACGGTCAGAAAAGAGCTATAAGGGGACCGTCTTTTAATTCCGTTTTAACGAGTGTAAAAGAAACGCTCGGCAATCTTTTCATATTTTAGGAGTCAGAAAAGGGCTTAAAAGATGACTCTGATATTTTGGTTCGTGAAAAATGACAATTTTCCCTCTAAATCTCTTTGTCCTGCACAAAAACAACACATTACTCATACCTGTTTAAGATAGGAAAAAATACATTGAAAAATATCCTTCCATGGTGAAAAATGAACAAACCTAGCATTCATTCATCCAAAAAACCTATAAAAAGACTTTTTACCATGTCATTTTTACCATTTTACTGTTGAGGTTGAAAAAAGGGCTTTTGGCAAGAAACTTCCCGTGGTCGCTGCGGAGAATCCGACCGTCAGAATCGAACGCCGTCTCTTCCAGGTATTTCACAACATCCTCCTCTTCAATTTCATCCGATTAAAATTGTGTTTTAGGTTTTAGTTTTGATTTTTGGGGGGTTTTGGGTTTCAAAAATCGCTCTGCGGGGTAGGTGCCCTTAGGGTAACCTGCGTCCCCCGACTTTTTCCTATACAGGAAAAAGGTCGGGGGACGCAGCCCACCTTCAGGCCAGCTGCGTCCCGACGCTCTGTGTTCTAAACGCGGGGTGCGTCCCCCGCGAAAGGCGGAAATTGAAACCCCAAACTCCACAAACAACCATTTAAATTTTCCCAAATCAATTCTAATCTTTGTTTCTTGGTGTGTAGGGCACTCACCATGTTGGATTGGAGAGAAAGAGAACACGAGGACGTTGATTTAGCCGCAATTAATCATCAACCTTCCATTGATGCCCTAAAAGCATGCGGACTATATAAATACTGGGCCATACCTGGCATGAGGGCTCAGGTGAGATTCTTGGAGTGGCTGGTTGAGAGATGGAACATTCATGAGCAATGCTTTTACATCGGAGGGCACCAGCTCGAGATAGAGCCCTCTGACATATACTTTCTCACTGGCTTGCCAAATAGAGGCGAGCAACTCAATCTAGCCGGGACTAGGCCGGGTGGCCAATCCCTTGCTAGTCTCCGGGCAGATTGGTGCACACCCAATGCACACCATGCGAAAGGCGTAGAAATCAAACACATCTCTCTGCGTGAACTCAAGGTTATAGCTTTCACGGTTACCAGAATTTGCGATGCAACCGCTTTACATATTGCCACCGGGTCCCAAATGCGGATGGCGATTGACTGTTTCCAAGGCACCATTTTCAACTGGTGTGATGCTGTGTCGGCCAATATGAAGGGCCAACTGACTAGGGCAAAGAACGAACAACTGAAGACCTTTGGATATGGGCCTCTAGTTGTGAGCTTTGCCTTAGAGAGAGTTCCAATGCTGATCCCTCAGCAACTCACTATTGAAATCTTGGGTCCTCGGGAGCCAAAGCTGATACGATGGGTTACGGTGATGGCCCGGCATCCTGACGAGGGCGCGGTGGTTGTTCGATTCCCTGATAGTTATTTTCACTGGTTAGAGGACCAGGTTTTTTCGATCCAGGACTTTCCGTATGCCGGAGTAGATTTTCGAGGTGATCCGGACATGGTTCTTCCACAGGGAGAACAATGGGATGACAGAGGTACTTTATTTTTCACAAGTTTTCAAATTATATATTTTTTTTGTTTTTTATATATATCGTCTCAAAACTGACAGTAAAAATTTTCAAAATGCAGATGTTGGTCCACAGCGCCCAGCCAACCTCCGGCCTTTTGAGAGGAGACATCCAGTTGCACCGGTACCGGCCCCACAGGACGCGGCTGCAGAGTCACTAGCTGAGTTGGAGCAGGATCTAGAGCGTCTGACGGTGGATATACCTGAGACTACCATAGATGATATTCCTATCAGACTTCAGCGCTATGTAGTCGCAGTCCCTGCACCGTTTAGGAGGTTTTTGTGTAAAGTAGCCCGTGCAGTGGTGTCGTATAGGGAGCACCACCAGTGATTGGCTAGTCACTTTTGTAGACACATATGACATTTTTGGCTTTTTGTACTTATCATTTTTGCCGATCATAAGGTGTTTTTCAACCTATGATCGAAGACGATGTATATTTTTTGACACACTCCTATCTATATATATATCACTATTACCGGCTTATCTTGTTTAACATATGTGATGAAATGTTTTTAAATTTACTTGCATGATTATCGTAAATGTCTGTCCAACATTCGAGAAGCAATTGCATCTGCTAATGTATTTAAAGACCTTGGAATATGCTGATATTCAATGTAATCAAATTCACGTTCCAAGAGACGCACTCTCAAAAACAACCTTAATAACACATGATTTCTAATGGCATATACTCTATTAAGCTGTAATACAACAAGTTCAGAATCTAACCTCACTATCAAACATCGAATTCCAAATGAAATAGATTCGGATAATAATTCAACCACTGCACTGTATTCTGCAATGTTGTTCGTTGTTTGACCGAGGCTTACCCCATGCATAGAAACTAACTCGTCAGAGGGCGAATAGATAACCCAAGCTGCGGAAGAGATATTCCGTGTACTACGACAAGCACCATCAGCAAATCCAATGTATGTTTGGAGAGGCGTCGACATCTGCAATATCAAGAGTAAAACCAAGATAAGCCAGAATAACGACGAAAAACACACTCTCTAAGCTAAGCACACTAACTAAACTAACAAACACACTAGCTAGAAAGAAAATCTAACCTAACTAAAAATTCTCCATACCCACCATTTAAGCATAATACCTCTTTAGGTAAAGTCCATTTCTGGGTTTACCCAAAGAGTCCCCATCAAAATCTACCAGCTCATAAGCCCCTTTTGCTAGCTTTCGCTTTACAATGTAGGGTCCATGCCACATAGGAACGAATTTTCCAGCACCTAGCTTATCGTTAGCTTGATCATATAAAAGCACTAGGTCTCCCTCTGAAAAACTTCGAGGGGTCACATTTCTATCATACTGAGCTTTCATTCGCTTCGCGTGAGTCTCGATTGCCAATGCAACGTCACGTCGAGTCTCATCTAATTTAGCTAAGTACAATAAACGCTTCTCCTCTTCGGAAGTAGCTGGAAGTAATTCGACAGCCATTTGAAGTGATGGGATTTCGCATTCAATGGGTAACACAGCTTCCAAGCCATAAACTAGCTGGAAAGGAGTGAACCCTGTTGAAGTTTTCACTGAGGTTCGGTATGCCCATAGCGCTGAAAATAACATGTTGTGCCAATTCGACCGATGAATACCAATGGTTCGTCGGATCATGATAACCAGAACTTTGTTGATAGACTCAACCAAACCATTGGCTTGTGGATAATAAGGAGTAGAGCTATCGTGGCGCAAACCAAGCTGGCTTGTAAGCTCAGTCATCATGATGTTTCGAAAATGGCTCCCATGGTCAGTAATGATTGCTTGTGGGACACCAAACCTAGTTATAATATGATTGAATACGAAAACTGCAGCTGTTTTGCCGCTTGCGTCGAATGTAGGCATCGCCTCGGCCCATTTAGTAAAATAATCAACCGCGAGGATGATATACGCATGCCCCCCGGCCGAGTGAGGGTTACAAGTAATAAAATCGATACCCCATTTGGCGAATGGACCAACGGCAATTATAGGGTGGAGAGGAGCAGGTGGTGTGCGCATCTTGCGATCAAACACTTGACAGTTGTGGCACTTCCGGACTGCAATGATACAATCTTTAAACATAGACGGCCAGAAATAGCCAACGCGCAACACCTTCTGAGCTGTGGCATACCCAGACATATGACCGCCACATGCTCCAGAGTGACAATCATTCAAAACCCTCTCAGCCTCTTCGTGAGTTAAACAACGTCGAAAAACTAAGTCTGCCCCCCGGCGATAAAGTGTATCTCCAATAATTTTGTATTGCTGGGATTGAAACCGAATTTTTCGACGTTCCGACTTTGAAGCTTCAGGCCGAAAGGTTTGGGTTTGGAGATAGATGATTATATCCCCGTACCACGGATCTACAGTACTGATAAGAAACAAAGATTCGTCCGCAATGGACTCCTCTGCCACAGTTTCTGTGTCAGCACACAGGAAATCACACATCAATTCCGCAAAAACTAAGGATTTCTTAGACTTGGACTTCTCGAACTCCAAGTCGAACTCTTGCAGGATAACGATCCATTTAGAGTATTTGCCCCCTAGCAGTTGTTTTGTCAAAATATAAATCATAGGGTTGCAATCCGAAATAACTGTAGTTTTACGGAGAAGAATGTAGTGACGAAAACGCTGGACAGCTTGAACGGCTGCCAGGGCCAATTTCTCCACATGCGAATATTTTAGCTCAGTGGGATTTAAGGTCCTACTAAGATAATATATCACATGTTCCGCTCCGAATTCATCTTCTTGAACTAACACCATTCCAATGGTGGAATGCGAAGCTGCGAGGTATAAGAAGTAGTCCTGGTTGTAGTTGGGAGGATGCAACAACGGTGCATGGGTCAACGCGTGTTTAAGTGCATCAAAAGATTGTTGGGCAATCTCGTCCCAAAAGAATTGAGCGTTCTGTTTCAACAACCGTGTAAAACCTTTAGTGACCTCGGCGTAGTTTGGAATGAATCGGCGTAAAAAGTTCGCTTTCCCTTGCAAACTTTGGAGTTGGCGCAAACTCGAAGGAGGAGGCAATTTGATGATAGCTTCAACCTTTGAGGGATTGACGCGAATGCCGGTTTTTGAAACAACAAATCCCAGCAATCGACCCGTCTCTATACAGAAAACACACTTGTGGGGATTCAACCGAATTCGATAATGCCTACACCTCATAAAGATTGCTCGTAAGTGGACAAGGTGATCAGCTCGGTGTAAAGAATGAGCAGGCAAATCATCGAGATACGGTTGCACAATGTGCTTGATGTCATGAAATGCATAAGACATCGCCCGTTGAAAAGTGGCCCCGGCATTCTTAAGCCCAAAAGGTAATTTACAATAAGCAAACGTCCCCCATGGACAAATGAATGCCGTTTTTGGTTGGTCGGCAGGTAGAATATTGATTTGATTATAGCCCGAAAAACCATCCATGAAGGAAAACATTTCACTTCCGGCACAATCATCAATAATTTGATCGATATAAGGCGTAGGATAGTTGTCTTTTGGACAAGCTCGATTTATATCCCTATAGTCGATACAGATTCTTATTGTTCCTTGTTTCTTGTTGACCGGAACAATATTCGATACCCAATCCGTTAACGGGATCGGATAAATGAAACCTGCTTTCAACAGCTTTTCGACTTCTGCTTTAATCGCAGCCGCTTTCCGAGGGTGAATCTGACGCAACCGTTGCCGGACGGGTTTAGCATCCGGGTAGGTCTTTATTTCATGAACAACAATGGTAGGATCGATTTCCGGCATTTCCTCGTAAGACCAGGCAAACACATCGCGGAATTCTTGGAATAGGGCCTTGTAAGTTTGGATTTCATATTCTGTACACAAGGCACCTATATGAATGTTCTCCTCAATTCCGGGCTTCACTGAAATATCAATGGGAATAGTGCGAGAAATATTCCCTAAATTCAACTCTGAATCAGAATGTTTCATTGGATTCTGAGCGTATTTGACATATTCAGTGGTAAAGATAGATGAAAAATCATTTTCAAAAGCATCATCCTTAGGTAAAAACGAAGATCTGTGATGGAGATCTTCCCACGGTAGATCATCTACACTTAGGATTTCACGAAGTTGTTCGTCAGATGACACGACTTCGGGAAATGCTATCCGTTCTAAGGTTGAGGTGAAAAGTGATTCTTCACTGACCACATTCATTTGGTCGATTTGGGTTGAACGCGAGTCGGTAAGAGACACGACGGCTTCATAAGCAATTTCATATGGACTCAAAGGCATAGCATCACCGAATGAGTCTATCTCAGATTCAGATGGGACGATCCAAGGATCATCATAAATAATGTTGTCTGATGTAATCATATGAATTGATGCAAATGAAGGGTTTGCGTTGATTGGAGGGAAAGGAAAAGTTCCCAGTAAACCGGAATCTTTAACTAAACCTACGCCAACGTCCCTATAAGGGATTGTCATTTTACCGACATGCTGGATACTCTCTGAAGAGGCTGGGTCGGATGAAAAGTATGTCAGCTGATCAATTGTCACGATCTTACCGTTATATGGAAACTTAATTACTCTGAAGACCGATGAAACGACCGCTGTCATAGCATATGACCAACTTCGACCCAAAAGAAGGTTGTAGTCTAGAGGGGCATCAACCACCTCCACATCCAGACTAACGGTTTTACCTTCTACCCCTATAGGTAATTCCTGTAGAATACTAAACGGACGGAACCCACGGCCATCAAAGGCCTTAAGGATGGTCGGGGATTGGTTCAACGAAGGAGAACCAAGCGATCTCCAACATTGAATCGACATAATACACGTAGAAGCTCCCTCATCAATCACAGTCCGATGAATAGGCCTGTTTTTGACTATCACTGGAATTTGGAAAGCCATTTGATGGGGTAGACGCGGTGTACTATTTTCTAGATCGAAGATTATTAGATTCGGGTCCTGAACATCAACAGCTCCGATAGCCGACAAAAGTAATTTTCGTTGTGCTGGGCATGATTGCAGCACTTCTAACGCCGACATTGCTGAGGGTGAAACAGCTAAGTCCTCAACAATGTTGTAATTCTGGGCTGCTCTCGCATGTGGATTGAAAGCAGACCTTCGAAGTACACCCTTGGCGGGCGGTTTGATTACTAGATCCGGGTTAGGTTTCTCGATCTGTAGTGGATCGGAACCAGGAGCTGAGGTTGATGGGTTAGAATGAGAAGATTCTGCTTCCTTACCATCAACAGGATTCTTACTACCATAATCTTGTGATCGAGTCGCAATCCTCACATGAGACATCATCAAAATGGGTTCTTCACTGGCATTCGAGGAAGAACCTATCATCTTATTCTCCTGCTCCGGAAATGGATTTTTTAACACAACAGGAGTGGGAGAACCTTTGACTATTTTCACAACCTCGGCCCGATGAGGGCAATCTCTCGTAAAATGATCCTCTTCACAAATAAGACAAGGATATCGAGGTTTGCGCTTTTCGTCATTGGTTTCCGACTTTTCCGTTTTCTCCTTTGGAGCCTTGTCTGCTTTAGCCTTCTTCTTTCCTTTCTTCTTTCCACCGTTTTTTGATTTGGCCGTAGATGACTCTACAGCGTGAATATCGGCGGTAAGTTCAGGAGAAGACTCTCCTGTCGGGGAATCAGGAAAAGTGATAATAGGAGTAGTTGAAGCCTTGGAAGACTTCTTCTTGCTCTTTGTATTCACGATACCAATCATACCATCAGCGGCATGAGATCCCGAAGGAGCAGCAGCGATTTGATTCGACTTTGGAAGATCTGGAATTTTCTCGTGTAACGTACCCGACTGAGTGTAAACCAAGTCAAGGTACTGCGCCTGAGCAATGACTTGCTCCTCAGTAACTACTCCGGCCTTAGCTACATCTTCAGTAATCTTCGGTAATAATGATTTAACAAACCATTCAGCTAAGATTTGGTCCGGGATAAAAACTTTCACTAACCTTCTTCGACGTCTCCACTCATGAATGTGATCAGAAATATACGTGGACGTCGATTGTTTTAGTGAAGTTAATAACTCCGTGCCGTTATCGTATCTGACCGGCAACTGAAAGTGAGTTAGGAACAAGGTAGCTAACTGGCTAAAATTGTAAAAAGAGGCCCGTGGTAACTCAATGTACCACTTGGCCGCGAGACCAATGAGTGTACGCTGGAAAAGACGTAAGCGGATCGAATCATCCGAGATAGAATTTGAAGCACACCAGAGGTGGTAAGTCATCACATGATTGGACGGATCCTCTCCAGACTTACCTTCGAACTTGGGTATATCACTGGGCAACTTATTTGGCATTGGCGGCCAGAACTGAAGATATTGAATTGGGTCATTCGTCAGGCGCGTCAAGTCTGGTAAATCCAAAGTTGCGATAAATGGTAACTGCCAGTTAGGATCTCTAAAACTCTGGGTCACAAGACCAGTCCCAGGAGGAGGATATCCAGGATAACTAGGAACAGGAGTCGCATTTGGGATATTATATCCTCCTAGAAAACCAGGATTAACCGGACCATACTGGGGTTGTTGAGGTTGTTGATAAGTGTACCCAGGATACGGTTGATACTGGTAAACCGGTTGTTGGACAGCTTGCCCAGGTTGGTACTGTCCCTGGTACGGTGGTTGAACAAATTGAGGTTGAGTAGTGACAACCGTACTTATACCAGGCTGACCTGTAGGCATCTGGACCGTGGTTTGAATCGTAGATCCAGACAACGGTAAAGATGTCTGAGGCGTGGTCGTAGAGACAGTAGAAACCGGAGCTGTCGATACTCCAGAAGTAAGTGCGGCAGATGTAGCGGTAGTTGCAGCAGCCGTTTGAGATGGAGTACTAGGTGCGATTGGCGGCTGAGTAACTACCGAAGTTACAGAAGTTTGAACATTTGACTGGACAAGTTGCGGTTGCTGGGGTGGACCAGAAACTACGGGTTGTCCAGCTTGAGGTACCAACTGTAAACTTGGCTGCAACACCTGTTGACGCTGTGATGGATCCCACACTAACATTCCGGGGTATTGACCCGTAACAGGTTGAGGATACTGAGATCCATAACCGGATTGAGGATAGGATTGATAATTGTAAGGTGCAGTTCCCATACTTGGAACATATGACTGACCTTGAGGTGGTTGATAACCTTGACTCGAGTATTGACCTTGAGGTTGATAACCTTGAGGTAAATACGGATACTGGGGTTGACCTTGACCTTGAGGTTGGTACCCTTGAGGTTGATACCCTTGGGGTTGATACCCTTGGGGTTGCCATCATTGAGGTTGCCATCCTTGAGGTTGATATTGATACTGAGGTTGACCCTGGGGTACATATTGAGGCTGGGGTTGACCTTGAGGCATGTATTGCACCATAGGTGCATACTGACCTTGAGGTTGCCCCCCAGACACGATTTGTGTACCTTGAGGTTGCCCCCCAGGCGTTAACTGAGGTTGCCCCCCAGGCGGTAATTGGCCACCTTGAGGTTGGGAAACGGGAACTGAACCTGACATCATGTAAATGTCTCCTACACCCAATGGTATATTACCACTGTTTCCAGCTAATAACCCATGATCAACGGGTTGAGGAGATGCCCCCGCAAAGGTACCAGAAAGTGATTGATACCCGGTGGGAACAGAAGGACCACCGTGTAAAAAAGATTCAGGACTTTGAGTAAACACGGACGACTGACCAGACATATTTACAGGAGTATAAATACCTCCAGGTGGAAAAGGAGTACGAGGTGTAGAAAAACCTACCCCTGAGTTGTCTAAATAATTGGTTAACGAAAGGTACCAAGTAGTACTTCTAGGAGGACTGTAAAAGATGGATTCACGCTCCCTTAGATCAATAGTAAGTTGATCTTCAAGGTTAGAGACGCATATTTCTTCCTCTGGAGCAAGTTCTTCAATAGCAATCAATCTAGTAGGAAGATTTTCGGTGATAACTCGTTCTATTCTCGGTGAATCTGGAACACTAGAAGTTGGAGTAACATGTTCAGATATTTCAGGTTCTTCGCCTGTATCACTAGCAGACGAAAAACTACCAACAAGCTCAGAAACTGTAACAGCTTCGGGATTATAACCTGTCTCTAAGCCTTGGTAATCTGAATGGACTACCAAGGAAGACTCTCCTTCTTCAGGTGAACCTACTCTACTGCCACTAGGAGGAGTTACAAGGACCTTTAAACCTTCTAGATTACCGGGGTCGTCTCGAGGAGGTGATCCCCTAAGTCTACGGGATCTTCTCAACAATTCGGCCACAGAAACAACTTCAGGAGACTGGCCCCGAAGTCTACGGGACTGTCTCGGTAATTCCGCCACAGCTAAAAACTTTTAACTACTACACACGAAAACAAAGTAAAATCTCAAATCAAACCACCTAAAATCTCTAAAGAACCAAACAAATTTAAATCACACGGCTAAAGAATCTAGGGCGCCAAACCAAGCACAAACAGTAGCCTTCTAGACCGAAAGCGCTAGTTGGTGATGAAGCCCAACATCGCCGGATTCAGTACAGAAGTGGCGGGTGGAACAGTTACCCCGACAACCTGCTTAATGAATAGACCGGCACAAGTTCCTCCACTTTAACCGTCTCGAGTGAAGTGAACCCCCCGGAAAATCCAAGTGAGTCTAGCCGACGTCTGCTCCAGGTACAGTGGGATCTTCCCTCCACCGTCACCTCGGTAGAATCCTAAAGATAATGGTCAATAAGGTTACCAACCGCAACAAATGCACCTGGGGGAACAGTCTACACTCCGACAGCACGCAAGGGCAGAGTATCAAGCTCAATCCCCTTGCCGGTTCCTTGACAATAATCCAAGGTTTACCGACAAGTGACCCCTGGCTCCTCGACAATGGTTAATCCGAGGTTTACCATTTGTAATACGTGCGTGTCTGGCGTCGTTCCCAACGAGGGGGGATTGATCCCCTCACTGGTTCGGACACGAGCTCGTGCTTCTCCTTTAAGAGGAGCTTTCCCAGAGTACAAATGAGACAATTGGATTTATTCTATCACAAGATAAGCTACTTGTTTGGTTTTGTTGTCTTGGAGAGTTAATTACTCACCTACTCCAAGACACTAGCCTGATCTAAATTGGTGTTTCAGAGCCCTAGTAAATAAAAGTTACTACGTCAATTTTACTTTAAGCGTTAATTTTATGGTTTTTCTTAAAGACAAAAGGTAGCGGAAGTGAAACCAATGGTGTGTAGACTCGACTCAAACCACTACAAAGATGCACCTAAGATGATTTACGCTATTTTTCTCTTTTCAATGAAATTCTTAACTAAGAGAGTTGAGAGATGCAAATTTTATAGAAAACAACTTTCTTAGTAAAGACAATTAAAGAAACAATTCTCTTTATCTTTCCAAGCATACAAACATGACCACTCCTTACGTGCACGAAAAACTCTTTTTCTTTCAAAATTCTTCAAAGCTACTTGAAACAAAACTTTTCAAAGGAGATGTTTTTGTATTTTCTCTTTTTAATAAAGCATATAAATCTATTTTAACAAAAATCAATCTCAAAAGCTATAAAATCTATGAAAACTTCACTCACAAGCAAATCAAAAAGGAAATTACTCTAAGCAAACCTAACGAGGCAAAAGCCTACAAGGATGATTCTAGGTTGTTTTACTTGACCAAAATCAAATCAAGGACCAGCTAATGCAGAATCAAAAGACTAGTCAAAACAAAACTCAAATCTTTTTGTTCTTTTTGTAAAATGGAATTCAAGACTTAATCAACAAGCACTTTGAAATTTGCCCAAGAGACCAATCAAAGGTAAGTTGCTCTCACAGGTAGACTTTATGACAGGTCTGACTTCTAAGAATGCTGACAAAACCAGAGAGATCTAAGGCTTGACAACTTCTACCGCCAAAGTCACTACAAGACCTACTCAAAAATCAAACCCTAGGGCTTTAAACTTCTATGAAAACCACTAAAACACTCAATGCTATCGAAACAAGTTCAGGTGAAGATCTTTGACAAGAGACAAATGAATCTGGGCAGTAAAAACTGAGAAAAAGTAAAATCTAAGAGAAAAAATGCAAAAAATGGAATTTTCTCAAATTTTAGCAGGGGACGCAGGCAACCCGTTAAAACATGTGCGGGCCCGCTCTGTGCACACAGCGACAGTGCGTCCAGAGACGCACTGTGCAATACTCAGAGGATGCGTCCTACTGGAAAATTCAAGAAAAACTAAAATGAATCTAACCCTAAGCTAACCCACCCAAAAACAAAGTCACAGAGCCAAAAACCAGAAAAATAAACCAATTTTCTCAGAGCAAAGTTCATACAAAGGAAGAAACTTTCACATCAATGGAGTCCCCAGTGGAGTCGCCAATTTGTCAGGCGGAAAGAGTCGATTGTGCGGACACAACCAACCTCCCTAGGAGCCTAAGACTCTCTAGTGACAAACAAGACAAACAAGAGCAATCCTTCTCTAAACATGCATTTACTATATAAGAAATCAAGTGTTTAGATCCTACCTGTAGTCCCACGCTGTTGTAGCAGTCCAGCTCCGCTGATCCGGATGAGCTCCTCCTTCACTTTGAAACCTGCATCCACTAACAATCAAACGATTAAATAGCACTTGATAATCTCATAGAATAAAACATATTTAACACATGGACCAAGGAGTACATGAAACAACTCATAAATAACAAGTTATTGAGAAGAATGGACTCATTTGCATTAATAGGTAACAAAAGGAACAAATACAACCTGAGCCTTGGTGTTGTGCAAGTCCCTCCCAGGGTCCATCAAGAGTTCTCCTTTACTTTGACAAAGCTCACCCACTTCCAAATAGAACAAGCAAAGATGGAAATCTCTCCTCACAAGCTTCTAAATGGGAGTCCTAATTCCAGCAGCATCTACCCATAGAAATGTATAGCTTCCAACCTCCTCTCCTTCTGGCCCAATGCCTGTATTTATAGTGCTCAAGAGGAAGTTAATCAGGTCCACCATCAATGGGATAATCCCCTCTTTGGATGGGATAGCTCCCTTATTGATGGGATAAGTTCCTCTTTGGTAGGGGTGCATGAACCATCTGGAGGCACTCAATACACGTCGAACAACCTTCTAGAATGCTCTAGAAATGACCACAAGTAACTTTTTAAAGATGAAACTTGCGCATTTTGACCTTTACAGGGGGACGCACCTGCCCCTTTACATATAGAGCGTCCAAAGACGCAGCTTTTGTGAACATTGGGTGCATACCCGCAGGTAAGGTTGAGAGAACCTGCGTACCCAGAGATAAATACATTTATAAAGACTTTCTCTCTTTTTGGAGTTTGACATGGAGAGCAGAGGCATAAGACTTGCCTAAGAGGGTAGCATGACTGTTGATAGAGCCATACTAATTGTAAATAGCCATGGTGACATTTTTTAGTGTAACACCTCCCTGCCTATCTGGGATCAACCTTTGCGGTTCTCAGATCCAGAGGACTTTGAAATGGAAGTCCACTGGACCCCGTGCCCAAAACTCCAAGAACAGCTCAAAGATTTCCGATTTTTAGTTCAAAATCGAGCCCCTGGCTCATCCCTCAAACAGATTTATTTTCTATCCCCATTCTCTGTATCCCCCCCCCTTTTCATGCTCCTCGTCCGTATTTATGTATCATTTCTTGGCGGTCACCGCTCCCTACATGGTGACACCTTCCTTTGTAACGTGTAACTCTATTTGTCCAAAGCTACAGGGATATTGACGTGTATTAGGTTTACCTTTATGATTTTTATTAGTTTTCTTTAAATGCCCTTAGTTTATAATATTTATTTTATTTTGACTTAAATTTCACATTTTAATAATCTATTAATATAATTTATTAATATTATGGGATATATAAATATATAACCATATTTATAATTAACTTAAATTTTACATTTATTTCTTTATAACCATATTTACTTTATACTTTTAAATTTGTATGATTGAAATTATTTAGGGTATTTTCTCCTTAATTATGACGCATTTAAGCAATATGCTTGGTGATGGGTGAGGGTGTAACTTCTATCTGAAGCAGTGTCGTGATATTCAACATTTATAGTCAATTTAGAATATATATATATATATATATATATATATATATATAATAGTGCAGTACATGCAATACATGCATATGTAGCTATCATATGCATGCATTGTATGCATGCTAATACTCTTGTGCTCTCTATATTAAAGATGGGTCATTACATTAACTAGAGCTTCCTCTTTTCCTGGTCTCTTTTAATTTTCATGCCCAAAATATAGTTTGTAGCACCAAGATCTTTCATGTCGAATTTGGAGGACAATTGGGTCCTCAAATCCTGGATAATTTCTTTGTCATTTCCAACCAGCAACATATCATCCACATACAAGACTAGATAAATAACACAGTCACCAATTAATTTAAAATACACATAGTGATCTGCTTTGCTTCTAGTGAAGCCAAGTCCCCATATAAATGTATCAGATTTCTGATACCACATCCTTGGTGACTGTTTTAACCCATACAAAGAGTTCTTTAATTTGCATTGTTGAAAATAGCAACAAGAAATGCTAAAAATAGAAATGATAAAAATAACATTGCTATAGATAACATTTCAAGATATATTCCAATTTTAATTTGTCCTTGAATTAAAATTGAGAATTAAAATTCGAATTTAGTCTCACCAACTGTTTGAAAAATAATTAATTAATTCATCTTGAGTTAATTAGTTGGAGAAATTCAAACATGAAGTTTTTGTGAATTCATGCAACAATTATCCCTTTGATTGAGGAAGTTATCCCTTAATTAAGGAGATAAGGATGAGTTGTATTTGAGTTGTAATTAGTTAGCTCAGTTAATTGAGTTAAGTCCAGTTAGATTAGTTCCAAACAGTTTGTGGAACTGATTGTGAGTTCAGTCAGTTAATGCATGCATGCATGCAACTAGTGTACTCCAAAAAACTAAATATTCTCTCATAAATAACTCATGCATGTCAGTTCAAATAAAGACCCAGTTGAGATTAAAGGTAGGGACAATGTACTATCAGTTGCAAGAATTTTCTTATGAGAAAATCTCTTGCATGTAGAAGGAATTCATTCCTTGAGGATTGCGCAGTTTTACAATGTGTAAGAACAGTGTTCCACTTGGTTGAAGGTGAATCATCCCAGAGGAACAACACAAGGAAATATGAGGCTTGGGGGACAAAGGAGAAGGCATATGTGTAGTCTGTTCTATCTATGAGCAACAGTGAGGGATTGTACTGAGAGTTGGATAGCTGTGAGAGCTAAAGCTTTGTGTAATCCTGAGATATTTCCAGTTGTATGATAATACAGATAGAGGGGTTTTTAGCTGAGGATTTCCCCAGAGTATTCTTCTGTGTTTCATGTGTGATTGATTCTTCTTCTCAGTTATATGTGTTCTGTTTGATCTTGCTCAAAAATTGATTAAGCTTCTGCAAGTTTGACTGTAGAAGTAGATTAAGTATTTTACTTTAGTACATTGCATAATCAGTTTAGTCTACAGTGAGAATTTCTACATTGTATCAGAGCAAAGTTAATCAAAGATGTGAACAACATAACTGAGAAGGGAAAAGTTCGAAGTTTGAAGTTCTTGATTGTAGGTACAAAATCGATATCTTACCACACCTCAAAGTTCACCAATGGCGTTCAACGACTTGAGACATGAGTATGCCCTCGATGGCAGCTCAAATTACATAGCATGGAAGGATCTCATGGAAGCGGTATTAGAAGACAATGGTTTGAAGGATTTCATTGATCAAGAAATCCCCAAGCCAGCAGCAGCGAATGCCCAAGAATTGGTGGAATGGAAGAAGTGTGTGGCAAAGGCAAGGAGGATTCTTCTAGAGGGAGTTCGAGACCATATTGTCTCGAGTTTCCATGGGAAGGAGACTCCATTTTCAATGTGGAAGACATTGAAGGACCTATATTAGAACAACAACGACCAAAGGAAACTGGCGCTGAAGGACAAGCTTAGGAAGATCAAGCGTGAAAAGGGCGACATGATTTCTACATATCTGAACAAGCTCACCACCTGCAGAGATGAGCTTGGAAGTGTAGGAATAACGATATCTAATGATGATATGGTGAGTCTTGCTCTCCTCGGTCTTCCTAGGAGTTGGCATAGCTACAAGGACTCAATGAATGGAAGAGAGAAACTGCCGGATTAGGAACTACTGTGGTTGGATCTGATGCAGGAGGAGATCAGGAGGAGCACCAGAGATGGTTCTTCATCTAAGCAATACGATGAAGAAAATATAGCCTTAGCCAGTAAGGCAAGGAAAGGGAAAGGGAAGGCTTCCCATTCCAAATTGAGTTCTTCCCATGGAGGGAAGAAGATTGACAAATCTAAAGTGAGATGCTTTAATTGTCATGAGGTGGGCCATTATGCAACTAATTGTCCATTAAAGAAATCCAAGAAGGGATCCTTGAAAGGATTAGAAGGTGAGGCACTAGCCTCTTAGTTCGAATTGGATTTTACCCTCATCGCATGCATGGTTTCATCGATGGTGGGTTGTGTTTGGTACTTGGATAGTGGAGCCTCATTCCACATGACTGGTGATAAGTGTTTATTTAGTACCTTGGAGGAGAAAGACCTCAAGATGCACATAAAGATGGGCGATGATGGAAGTACCGTGTTTTAGGTGAAGGTATGGTTGTTTTTCAGAGGGAGCATGGAGTTACTCTCACTTTGACTGATGTAAAGTATGTGCCTGGACTTAAGAAGAACTTGGTATTGGTCGCGATGTTGGAAGACAAAGGCTATGATGTAGTCTTCAGTAAAGGAAAGGTATTCCTGAGACACATAGCCACGGGTCAGACCAAGAGGATTGGGATTCGAGTGAATAATCTATACAAGCTATAGGTAGATGACTGTGCTGCATTGAGTTCCAAAGCAGAATTGGTGCAAAGCAAATATATTGGCGAGTTATGACATAGATGGTTGGGCCACTTGCATCATGAGGCCTTGAAGATAATGCAGCAGATTTCTACCGAACTTACCAAAGGTAAACTTGAGCAAGTGGACACATGCAAAGGTTGTACCTTGGGAAAGTACGCCAAGTCTTCCTTCCATGATCGAGACAGTCAAGCTGAAGAAATCTTCGAGCGAGTTCATACAAATGTGTGTGGACCATTCTCGACAGCCTCCACCCCAAAACAAAGGTATTATGTGATTTTTGTTGATGATTTTTCTCGTAAATGCTGGATCTATTTCATGCTGAAGAAGGATCAAACCTTCTCAAAGTTTTGTGAGTTCAAAGCTTTGGTTTAGAAAGAATCAGGGAAGAAGATCAGGGCCTTGAGAAGCGATAATGGTGGAGAGTATGTCTCTTAAGAGTTTAAGGACTTTTGTGTAGCAGAAGGAATTAAATGGGAGTTGATGGCACCTCATAACCCACAACAGAATGGGGTGGTTGAGAGGAAGAAAGGAACAATTGTGGGGGCATCTTGGGCGACGCTGCATGACCAAGGCCTACCACTTCATTTGTGGGCTGAGGCATGCACACAACGATTTATTTGCAGAATAGAAGCCCACATCGCATTCTTGGGATGAAGACACCTGAGGAGGCTTTCTCCGGGAAGAGACCAGATGTGGGTCACTTCAGGATCTTTGGCTCATCGATTTATTTCCATGTGACCAAGGATGCCTAGAAGAAACTTGAGCCGACATCAGAGTTGGGGATACTTGTGGGGTACACTGATACACCCCACAACTATCGGGTGTATTTGCCTACCAGTCGGAGGACAGTGGTTCGCAAAGATCTCCAGTTTGATGAGTAGAAGGCCATGCGAGTTTCCCTTGAGAGGGAGCTCCAACTACAGGCTGTGGAGGAACTTTTGGTTCCTAAGGAAGAGGAGCCTCAGACTGATGTGGAGTAGTCGCATGCAAAGGTTCTAGGAGTGGAGACATCCACTCAAGAAGAGTCTTTCAGAGATGGTTGGAAGCCCACGAGAGAAGCTGACAGATTGTTGTCATATGCGAGAGAGAATGTGGGAGAACCATCTTCTCAGTGCAGATAGAGGAGGTCACCTGATAGGTACACTGGATACATGGCCCTTGTTGGGGAATGTGTTGAGACCGAGCCATCTTCCTATGAGGAAGTAGTGCAACAACCAATTTGGGTTGATGTTATGGTGGAGTATGACTCCATAGTTCGGAACAATGTTTTGGATGTGGTTCCAAGACCGAAGAACAAGTCAGTTGTGAGTTCCCGTTGGCTTTACAAGTGGTGGGCTCCAGTATTGTAGCAATAATGCTACAACTCCTGGAGCTTCCTATCTCTAATTTTATCAACCCGGTAGTTCGTAACAAACTTGGAAGCGGCGATGCTGTATGCACAAGTACTAGCTCTTGTCGCAGCTATCACTTGGTCAGCTGGCACAAGTCCGCTAGGGCTCAAGCCAACTTCTATATGTTCTCAGAAGAAGCTTTCTAAATGATGAACAAAGGCTATCTTAAAGGAAATTAACCTACTTTGCAAGAATGAACTGAAAGCCAACCAAACAGGGAAACCCTAGTAAACCCTAATCTAACTAGTTTAATCTCTATGATGCAATGGTGGGAGTGCAAACTTCTAGAAATGATGCCATTACTTCTAGTGAGATGAGATGCATGAATTTGAACTACTTTCATTGAAGAGAACACATTTTTGTATTTTTGCTCAAGTGGGTGGAGTTATTGTGATTGTGCTTCTTACTAGGTCTTGACTGTGCAGGGGTAGTTGAAGGGAAGGAAGGCTTGGGAAAGGTCAGGAGGAATCTCAGAGGTTCCAGGGGATCCCTCACATGATTCCACAGCAGTCTGCAACGTTCAGGTGCTCGGCAACCGTGTTTGCAGGCTTCTACAGGATGTCTGCAGGGGATCCTACAGGAAACTCGGGATTTCTACAAGAAGTCTGCTAACTTCTACAGGATGTCCTACAGTCGAAGTTTTGGGTGATGGAGGAGTGAAGGAACTGTATGGATGGATGGGTATGATGAAAGAGGAGCTTGAGATGGCCTATGGATAGAGAGATGAGGTGGAGAGAGAGTGGATAGAGCTGGTTGGTCGATAGAAGGGTAGGGGCAATGGAAGGTCAAAAAGATTGAGAAACGTGGATAATAGAAGAGTTGGAAGGCAAATGAGCTGAACAGAGGATGAGTAGGTGGCTTAGGCACGGTTCAGAAAGATAAGAACACGATGAAGTGGTGCTGCGCAGTGTAAATGAAACAAAT
The DNA here is from genome assembly GCA_031772625.1 of Pinus tabuliformis. Classification (NCBI taxonomy): domain Eukaryota; kingdom Viridiplantae; phylum Streptophyta; class Pinopsida; order Pinales; family Pinaceae; genus Pinus; species Pinus tabuliformis. The sequence goes on from CM062804.1 coordinate 1,013,990,559, forward strand.
CACCTTTATCTTGCATGTAAACGAAAGTTCACCAACCTATTCTAACTGTTTTATTAGGAATCAAAGAACAACAATGTAAGTTGAAAGGAATTCGTGCATGATACTGAACCAAAGAGTCATTACTCAAGATAAAATCGCATGGACAACTCTTCAATCGAAAAAATTTCAACAATACTTGCATGCATATGTTAAAACAATGTTTTTTGGCAGTTGGCACGGTCTACACTTCCGGTCCCCAAACAGAGGTGAAAGTGAGCATGCATTCAACCTTTTTGAACTCAAAGCAACTTCAATCTCCCTATGCTAATTCTGAACTACTGAAACAACTGTATTCATGAAACTAACCTACATAACCAAACCGAAACAGTCAACTCAACAAACTGTATTTTTCAAGTGCAAGTAAAGGAAAGAAATGCAATGGAAAAAAACAAGTAACAATACAAAAGAAAGGAGGTCTATTGCTCTCAGGTTGGGCCCTAACCTGAGAGCTATAGCTCCCCTAAGAACTCAGAATCGAATCCAAATCTGACTGCCTTTATTAAAATATCATAATCATGAGTCTAACAACATGCCAAAATTGGCTTACAAAGAGCAAAAACAGAGCTACAGCTCGTAATCCAAGATCTATAACAAAAGTTCAAGAGTCTCATCGAAGGCAACAACCTTAACATTTATACATGATGAGGGCCAAGCTGGCCTCCTCAATTAGTGGAGCTTGGCTGTCCAACTGAAAGTGAACTGCTGTTCCTGTAGAATCCGTTGGCTGCCTTCTAGCTCGGTGGTGATAGCTGTTGGAGCTCGGAGTTGGGGTGGAGATCACGAGGGAAGTCATTCAAGACTGTGGACAACCTCCCTATAAACCCGCAATGCTACCTTGGCTGTCTCCTTGTCTCCATTTGCGTGGTCTTTGCTCCATTTAATGCCAAAAAACCTGAAATCATCATGTATTAGCTACGTAGGCATAATGACTGCCCTTCTTCCTACAAATAACACGAATATACTAAGAAATGATGCATAAGTGATAAAAATATGAAGGGTTGAGCAAGGTAAGTAGGCCAAATGAGCCCAAATTGTTACCAAAATTTGGGGCTCATCATCACCCCCCAGCTAAAATATTTGCTCATCCTTGAGCAACTAGTCCAACTCTTCATCATTCATTGCCTTTACTGCTACCCTTACATCCCAAGCCTCTGTAGTAGTGTCCTCTTTGCTGATATGAAACCCAGCCCTTCTGTCTACCTCTTCCCATTGTTCATTATCATCTGTCTCTGTGCTGCCTTCCATCAATCCTAGCAGCAGTGGTGGGCTGAGTTTAAGGCCAATCCAGCTGGCCTGGAGGTTTTGCATGGATTTCTTATAGAGGGCTACCCTTACCAGAGCTTCCCTCATCCGAGTTGGGGTATGATACTCTCGGATTTTCAGACTGTGTGCCAATGTATTCCATCTGCGTGTGCATGCTTGGACAACGTTGTCTCCTAACAGTCTCTCCATGTCCTCAAAATGAGCTATGGCTTGGGCCTGTTTATCCATATAACTTAATGAAGCTTGAGGGTCAGATGACAAATGTTGGTGTGCCGAGATTAGTGCAACTGGATCCCCTGGTTCTGGTCTGATGAGCAATGGTTCGTTCAGCTCCCGGTTCATAATTGCCTTGGCTTCTGCTGCTCTTTTGTCCTCATGGTTCAGCCATGAGGCAAATGCCAATAATTGCATATCTCCCAAGGCCGTATTGGGATCCCATGAAACTTCATTAGGCAGGGCCAGATTGTGGAGGTAGAACTCCGCTAATTTGGCCCTATCCTCTGATGAGCTAGTACTGCAAACTTCAGTGAATTGTTGCGGGTCTTGGAGCTGAGAGATACCTCTTTGCACCAAGGTATTGATTTGGAATTGCAGCCATTGGTCTTTCAAGTACAAGCCATAGGATTTGGCTGGCTGTCTGCATTGGATAGCATCCATGGCCCAGCTGGCCATGCAGGCCAATTGTGTATCTTTCTACTGCAGCTGTTCTTTGAGAGCTTGCACCTCAATTTGTGCTTGCTGTTCTGCTTCCTGTAGAAGTGTGGTTGGCTCTCCAAGACCGGTGTTCAGTTCCTCTTTGCCTTGCTGTTCCTCTGTGGTGTCCTTGGAGGATGTACCTGTCCCTGCCCTCAGCTCCTGTAGCTGCAATCTCAGTTTCTGGTTTTCTTCCTGTAGAAACACACGTTGGCAATTTGCCACGTGTTTGGCCATGGACAATTCACTTCTGGCCTCCTTGAGCTGCTCCTGTAAGGGACCTATGTCCGCCACACCCTTTGACTTTGCTATTTTCATCCACGTGTGTGTACGGACTCTTTCTTCCTCTAATGCAAAAAACAGTGGCACAGTAAATTTCTGAGGTATGATTTTGCCAGCCTCTAAAAAGTTGTAATAGGAACTCAGACTTGGCTGAGGGCTGGGCTCTGGTATATGCTCTTCCTCCACGTCCTTTGGTGGCTCTACTTCACCCTCCCTTGGTGGTGATAAGGGCTCTTCTTCCATTCTCTCAGTTTCTTTAAGCCTGGCTAAGGTATCCTGTAGAGCATTTTCAGCATCCTGTAGCCGAGCTTTTTCAGTCAATTGGTCTACTCTTTCTTTCCAAGTAGTTGTTTTTGTGCTCCCCCTCTCGTAGGTGACCGATATCTTCGCGGGGGACCTCTTACTGGGTGAAGTAGGGGCATCCCCTGTAGTAATTTGGCTGCTGGATGGGGGCTGTGGCTTGCCCATCTTTATTCTCGCACTTCTTCGAGCTTCAAAGTATAGAGGGGTCTCCCTCTTTCTCTTCTCCTTTGGCTTAGGAGGTGTGCTGAGGCCGGCCAGCACAACTGCTGCCTCCCTTTCACGAATATCAGCTTTCTTCTCCTTGGGTTTCACTTTTTCAGGGCTTCCTGTAGAAGACCCTGTTTTAGTCAATTTCGGGCTTCCTGTAGAAGACCCTGTTTTAGTAATTTTCGGGCTTCCTGTAGAAGACCCTTTTTCAATAATTTTCGGGCTTCCTGTAGAAGCCGGTTTCGGCTTTCCTGTAGAAACAGGTGTTGCCGCCTTGGGTTGCTTTGCTGCATGAGTTTTGCTTTTTGACTTAGTTGCGGTCGCTGTCGAGGTACTCTTGCTGATGTGGACCTTCTCAGCCTTGTCCACTCTGCCTTGCAACCTTTTCTCTCTTGCTGTCAAGATGGGTGTGTCATCTTTCTCCTTGTCATCCTTTTTCTCTTGTTTCTTCTCTTGCTTTTTCTTCTGCTCTGTGGTCGGGGTCTTTTGGCCTTTTTCTTTCTTTACTGCGGCCACTGACTCTTTCTCCTCACTGCTAGAAGAACCGAGCTCTTCAGTTAGCATCTTTATATCCCCATCCTTTGTCAAATTCCTGAAGTCTTCCCATGAGATAGGAACCTTGTATGTGTGAAGCGCATCCTCCACAAGGAGTTTGATCAATCCATGGTGGGCTACCTGGTCTGGTATGCCTTCTTTCAGCTTGGTTGCACACTCAATCAGAGACTGTAGTAGAAAGTAAGGGAGACTGAGTTTGTTTTCTATAGGTAGCTCCATCTGGTGCCGTAATTCATTGATTAACCGAAAGTGGTACCCGTAGACGATGCTAAAACGGCCTTCGCAGGTGATGTACTTCATAATTTGCAGGCTCACTTCATTCCATGGTGGCAGTAAACTGGTTCTACGAACCCCATTTTTGTCTTCTGAGAATTCCTCCTCTGGTGGAAAGAATTCTTTCTTAGCTTGCTGGCTCAATTTCCTTTCTTCTTTATCCCATGGCAATCCCATTGGGAGCTCCGTGACTCGGCTGATGAATTGTGGGGTGAGTTTGAGGCTCAGACCCCTGAAGGTAACGGTGGCCAACGTTTTAGATTTCGGCCTCAGAGCTTGCAAAAACTCTTCTGCCACTTCGTCATCATATCCCTGCAATTTTTCACAGAAGGATATCCATTGTGCTCGTGTGAAGAGCTCCACCACCTCAGGATTTTCTCTTAGCTTCGCTGAATCAGTGGGCTCCCTTCTGATGAACCCACCCGGCATGGTGAAAAACTGCTGTGTTAGCTGGAGGTGGCAAATGGGAAAGAAATTCGGTCTACTGGGACAGAGCGTAGGATTACGCCTCTGTCATGCACATAATTCACAAAGCTTACCCCCTGCAAACCTTTAACACAACTAATTATACTGACATCCTGTAGGACGACAGTTCATGCACGGCAGACAACAATTGCAACAATTTTTCTTCGACCAGACTGTAGACGACGATTCTGCCACCTTCAAAAACCAATTGCATGGAGAGTTCAGGCTTACCTTTTTAATCTGCCACCTTTTGACGTGAGGAACCCGACTTCCTGTAGAAACAGCTTTCCTGTAGGAGCAGTTTTCCTGTAGGAGCAGCGCGCGATTTCCGGGGGATACTGCAGTGGGTCTGCGCTCTTGCTGTAGCTTCACAGGCGTTCTGATGGCCAAAGACTCGGAGTATCGGGCTGCAGAGGGATCCGGATGATCACTCGAGTCACAAACGGTGAATGATAAATGCATGAGGTTGATAATCTAGCCGATTAGATTTGAATCGGCGGAATCCGTGGCGCGGGGGTGAGCTGTCCCTGCCGGACCGTTGGGCGACGTCACACCATCATTCTTCTGCAAGTTTACTTACTGCCGCATCATTCCCGTAGATCCGCCGCCGCCATTCTCGTTAGAACTCGTTTCTCCCCGAGTGGACGGTTCTCACGTGCCCACTGCCCGTTTTTTCCATGGCCACCATTCACACATCCAGCTCGACCAGCTGACTGGTCGACGTGGCCAATCGATTGACCATACAACCGCTCAACCCATCCATTTCACACTTTGCAAACATTTTCAAAGTAAAATTCATGCAATTCGTCGGAAGAAAGGGTCGAGACACTTACCTGTGCGGCCGCAACACGATTGTTCAGGCTTTTGGACGACGATGAGTGGATTTATTTGCTGCTGGTGGATTTGCGCAGGCCCGGAGGTTCGTATTCACAGGTCGCTGACACTGGATCGGATGCTTCAGCTGCATGCGCCCGCGTTTTCCTTGTATATGGTGTGCACTCCAGCGGGTCTTAACTGTTACGGGACTCCTACAGGATGTCCTGTAACAGTTTCTTCCTCCTCGGGTGCATGCTGCACGACGAAGGCAATGGCCCCACGATCATGCTCACAGAGCTCATGGATGGCTGGGATGGATATGGTATGACATCTCAGCGTTTTTTTATTGCAAAAATTGCTTTTCTCTTGATAACTCACTGATCTGCTTTGATGGTGCAGGTAACTTGGTTGCATGTCGACAGGGACGGTAGAAAGAGGTGACAACAATGTATAAGGGTGACAACAGTAGCTTGCATGCGTCCAAACCGACCCTTGGTCGTTAGATCTCCTCATAAAATGAATTCTGGCCCTTCCCGAACTTCTACAGGAGGCTTCCTGTAGAAATACAGAACTTTCCTGTAGAAAAGTTGCGTTTCCTGTAGAAAAGTCTGCACCTTCCTGTAGAAAGTCTGCATCTTCCTGTAGAAAGTCTGCATCTTCCTGTAGAAGACTCAGGCCATGATGACATTGTGCACATACCTTGGAGGAACTGAATATTCTTGGAGGAGGTGCTGGTGAGGTCCCCTGGCAGCATGATAAGGATCTTTGGCTTTGCATTAAGAGTCCTCCTCACCTTCATAGAACACCTGCAACTTGCATGCATTTTCACACTATGAACTTGCTGTCCCTATCTTTTTGCTTATTGTTTTTTTCTTTTTCTTTTTTCTCTTTTTTTTTGGAAAGATAACAGGGGCGCCTCAATGAGGTTTTCACCCTTGCCATCTGCCTTAAGCGCCTCAGAGAGGTTTTCACTCAAGGATCTTTTCAAATCTCTTTTTTCTTTTTTTGAAAGACAATAGGGGCGCCTCAATGAGATTTTCACCCCTACCATCTGCCTTGGGAGCCTCAGAAAGGTTTTCACCCAAGGATATTTATTATTATTATTATTATTATTATTATTATTATTTTTTAAATCGTTCAGGGTATGCCCAAAGCAGAGGCAGAACCCTTCTCTATGACCAACACTGATTTATCCATAGTTTTGATGAACTCTTGTCTTGAGAGAGGCTTCCTGTAGATCTTCAAGCGATGCCCATTGACAAGCATGGGGATGGCTTCCTCATCAATGGTTCGAATAAGAACAGATCCATTGTCATGGCATTTTTCCACTGCATATGGTCCTAGCCATCTGGTTCTCAGCTTCCCCTTGAAATCTTTGTATCTGGAGTCATACAACAAGGCCCAATCTCCCGGCTGGAATTGCTTGTCATGGAGATGTTGGTCATGCCACACCTTTCTCTGAAGTTGAACCACTTCTGAGTGAAGGAGGGCCTGCATCTGGTGCTCGTCCAGTCCATTCAGCTGCAATAACCTTTCTTGTTGTGCATGGCTGAGATCTAGATCTAGCTGAGCTGCCATCCTCAAAGTGTTGTACTCGAACTCAATGGACAGCAAAGCTTTCTTCCCGTAGACCAGCTCATAAGGTGTGAAGCCAGTAGTGGTCTTCCAGGTGGTGTTGTAAGCCCATGTGGCCTCAACCAGGCGATCTGTCCAATCTTTCCTACTGCTGCTCACCACCTTAGTCAAAATCCCTTCCAATGCTCTGTTGGTGACTTCCACTTGCCCATTTGCCTGTGGATGATAGGGGGTGGAAGTCCTATGCTTGATCTTGTGGTGAGCTAGCAGGTCTTCAATCAAGTTGGATGTGAACTGGCTCCCTTGATCGGTGACTAGCTCTCTTGGGTAGCCAAATTTGTAGAAGATGTTTTCTCTTAAGAACTCGGCCACCTTCTCTTCTGTTGCTGCCTTGATTGCTTTAGTCTCTGCCCACTTTGTCAGGTAGTCAGTGCACACAATGATGTAAGACCTTTGCCTCGAAGGAGGGTTGATTGGACCCACAAAATCCATACCCTCCTCCTTCAAGCTCCTCTTTCATCATACCCATCCATCCATACAGTTCCTTCACTCCTCCATCACCCAAAACTCCAACTGTAGGACATCCTGTAGAAGTTAGCAGACTTCCTGTAGAAATCCCGAGTTTCCTGTAGGATCCCCTGCAGACATCCTGTAGAAGCCTGCAAACACGGTTGCTGAGCACCTGAACGTTGCAAACTGCTGTGGAATCATGTGAGGGATCCCCTGGAACCTCTGAGAGTCCTCCTGACCTTTCCCAAGCCTTCCTTCCCTTCAACTACCCCTGCACAGTCAAGACCTAGTAAGAAGCACAATCACAATAACTCCACCCACTTGAGCAAAAATAAAAAAATGTGTTCTCTTCAATGAAAGTAGTTCAAATTCATGCATCTCATCTCACTAGAAGTAATGGCATCATTTCTAGAAGTTTGCACTCCCACCATTGCATCATAGAGATTAAACTAGTTAGATTAGGGTTTACTAGGGTTTCCCTGTTTGGTTGGCTTTCAGTTCATTCTTGCAAAGTAGGTTAATTTCCTTTAAGATAGCCTTCGTTCATCATTTATAAAGGTTCTTATGAGAGCATATAGAAGTTGGCTTGAGCCCTAGCGGACTTGTGCCAGCTGACCAAGTGACAGCTGCGACAAGAGCTAGTACTTGTGCATACAACACCGTCGCTTCCAAGTTTGTTACGAACTACCGGGTTGATAAAATTAAAGATGGTGGGCTCCAGTATTGTAGCAATAATGCTACAACTCCTGGAGCTTCCTATCTCTAATTTTATCAACCCGGTAGTTCGTAACAAACTTGGAAGCGACGGTGCTGTATGCACAAGTACTAGCTCTTGTCGCAGCTGTCACTTGGTCAGCTGGCACAAGTCCGCTAGGGCTCAAGCCAACTTCTATATGTTCTCAGAAGAAGCTTTCTAAATGATGAACGAAGGCTATCTTAAAGGAAATTAACCTACTTTGCAAGAATGAACTGAAAGCCAACCAAACAGGGAAACCCTAGTAAACCCTAATCTAACTAGTTTAATCTCTATGATGCAATGGTGGGAGTGCAAACTTCTAGAAATGATGCCATTACTTCTAGTGAGATGAGATGCATGAATTTGAACTACTTTCATTGAAGAGAAATTTTTTTTTGTATTTTTGCTCAAGTGGGTGGAGTTATTGTGATTTTGCTTCTTACTAGGTCTTGACTGTGCAGGGGTAGTTGAAGGGAAGGAAGGCTTGGGAAAGGTCAGGAGGACTCTCAGAGGTTCCAGGGGATCCCTCACATGATTCCACAGAAGTCCGCAACGTTCAGGTGCTCGGCAACCGTGTTTGCAGGCTTCTACAGGATGTCTGTAGGGGATCCTACAGGAAACTCGGGATTTCTACAGGAAGTCTGCTAACTTCTACAGGATGTCCTACAGTCGGAGTTTTGGGTGATGGAGGAGTGAAGGAACTGTATGGATGGATGGGTATGATGAAAGAGGAGCTTGAGATGGCCTATGGACAGAGAGATGAGGTGGAGAGAGAGTGGATAGAGCTGGTTGGTCGATAGAAGGGTAGGGGCAATGGAAGGTCAAAAAGATTGAGCAACGTGGATAATAGAAGAGTTGGAAGGCAAATGAGCTGAACAGAGGATGAGTAGGTGGCTTAGGCACGGTTCAGAAAGATAAGAACACGATGAAGTGGTGCTGCGCAGTGTAAATGAAACAAATCACCTTTATCTTGCATGTAAACGAAAGTTCACCAACCTATTCTAACTGTTTTATTAGGAATCAAAGAACAACAATGTAAGCTGAAAGGAATTCGTGCATGATACTGAACCAAAGAGTCATTACTCAAGATAAAATCGCATGGACAACTCTTCAATCGAAAACATTTCAACAATACTTGCATGCATATGTTAAAACAGTGTTTTTTTGGCAGTTGGCACGGTCTACACTTCCGGTCCCCAAACAGAGGTGAAAGTGAGCATGCATTCAACCTTTTTGAACTCAAAGCAACTTCAATCTCCCTATGCTAATTCTGAACTACTGAAACAACTGTATTCATGAAACTAACCTACATAACCAAACCGAAACAGTCAACTCAGCAAACTGTATTTTTCAAGTGCAAGTAAAGGAAAGAAATGCAATGGAAAAAAACAAGTAACAATACAAAAGAAAGGAGGTCTATTGCTCTCAGGTTGGGCCCTAACCTGAGAGCTATAGCTCCCCTAAGAACTTAGAATCGAATCCAAATCTGACTGCCTTTATTAAAATATCATAATCATGAGTCTAACAACATGCCAAAATTGGCTTACAAAGAGAAAAAACAGAGCTACATCTCGTAATCCAAGATCTATAACAAAAGTTCAAGAGTGTCATCGAAGGCAACAACCTTAACATTTATACATGATGAGGGCCAAGCTGGCCTCCTCAATTAGTGGAGCTTGGCTGTCCAACTGAAAGTAAACTGCTGTTCCTGTAGAATCCGTTAGCTGCCTTCTAGCTCGGTGGTGATAGCTGTTGGAGCTCGGAGTTGGGGTGGAGATCACGAGGGAAGTCATTCAAGACTGTGGACAACCTCCCTATAAACCCACAATGCTATCTTGGATGTCTCCTTGTCTCCATTTGCGTGGTCTTTGCTCCATTTAATGCCAAAAAACCTGAAATCATCATGTATTAGCTACGTAGGCATAATGACTGCCCTTCTTCTTACAAATAACACGAATATACTAAGAAATGATGCATAAGTGATAAAAATATGAAGGGTTGAGCAAGGTAAGTAGGCCAAATGAGCCCAAATTGTTACCAAAATTTGGGGCTCATCAACAAGGTAAAGCAAGATGCTGATGGTAGTGTGGAGAAAAATAATGCAAGATTTGTTGCCCATGGTTTCTCACAGGTCGAGGGGATCGACTATGATGAGACATTTGCTCCTATTGCAAGGCACTCATCTATCAAATCGATGTTGGCACTATCAGCACAGATGGGTTGGAAGATCCATTAGATGGATGTGAAGACTACATTCCTCAATGGCAAGATTGAGGAACAGGTGTACATAGAGCAGCCAAAAGGTTTTGAGACCTTCGATCATGAGTCACATGTGTGCCGACTCAAGAGAGCTTTGTATGGGCTGAAGCAAGCACCTCGTGCTTGGTACACCAGGATCGACAACTACTTCATCGGGATGGGCTTCACAAAGAGTGAATAGGATGCAAACTTGTACCACATCATGGTGGAAGGTAAGAAGTTGATCATTTTTCTTTATGTTGATGATCTGATATTGACAGGTGATGATCAGTTGATCATGTCTTGCAAGGATGACCTTGCAAGAGAGTTCGAGATGAAAGACATGGGTCTCATGCACTACTTTCTAGGCATGGAAGTGTGGCAGAATGATGGGAAAGTGTTTTTGTCTCAAGGCAAGTATGCCAATGAGATACTCAGGAGATTCCACATGGAGAAGTGCAAGCCCATGCAGACTCCTCTAGCAGGTAATTGGAGGAAGGAGGATGCTACTTCAGGAGAAGTAGTAGAAGCTACTGTGTACAGGCAGCTTGTGGGTTCACTGATGTACTTAGTGAACACACGACTAGATTTGTGCTATGCAGTGAACCAGCTGAGTCAAGCTATGGTTCAGCCTACCAAGCTATTTTGGAAGGCAGCGAAGCATGTTTTGAGATACCTCAGAGGCACATCTCAGTATGGATTATGGTACAGACGGTTAGAGGGAGTGAAGCTACAGGGCTTCACAGATGCAGATTGGGTAGGGAGTCCATCATATTGAAAGAGCACATCAGGAGGAATTTTCAACCTTGGTTCAGCTGCAGTTTCTTGGTACAGCAGGAAACAGAGGTTAGTTGCACTCAGCTTAGCAGAGACTGAATACATAGCTGCAAGACAGGCAACATGTGAGGCCATTTGGAAGAAGAAAATTCTAGTTGGCTTGTTTGATCAAAGGATGGATCCAACTGCGATCTATTGTGATAATCAGAGTTGTATCAAACTCTATGAGAATCCAGTATTTCATGACAGGTCCAAGCATATCGACATTCGATATCATCATCTCAGAGATTGTGTGGCGAGGAGGATCATGTTGTTGCAGTATATTTCGATTGAGGAGCAAGATGCTGACATTTTGACTAAGGCATTGTCAAAGTGTAAATTCGAGTTCCATAGAGACAGGATCGAGGTGGCAGATAATCCCTTTCTTGTTGAGAGGGAGTGTTGAAAATAACAATAAGAAATGCTAAAAATAACATTGCTATAGATAGTATTTCAGGATATATTCCAATTTTGATTTGTCCTTGAATTAAAATTGAGAATCAAAATTTGAATTTAGTCTCACCAGCTGTTTGAAAAATAATTAATTAATTCATCTTGAGTTAATTAGTTGGAGAAATTCAAACATGAAGTCTTTGTGAAGTCATGCAACAATTATCCCTTTGATTGAGGAAGTTATCCCTTAATTAAGGAGATAAGGATGAGTTGTATTTGAGTTGTAATTAGTTAGCTCAGTTAACTGAGTTAAGTCTAGTTAAATTAGTTCCAAACAGTTTGTGGAACTGATTGTGAGTTCAGTCAGTTAATGCATGCATGCATGCAACTAGTGTACTCCAGATAATTGAATATTCTCTCATAAATAACTCATGCATGTCAGTTCAGACAAAGACCCAGTTGAGATTAAAGTCAGGGACAATGTACTATCCATTGCAAGAATTTTCCTATGAGAAAATCTTGCATGTAGAAAGAATTCATTCCTTGAGGATTGCGCAGTTTTACAATGTGTAAGAGCAGAGTTCCGACTGGTTGAAGGTGAATCCCCAGAGGAACAACACAAGGAAATAACAGGCTTGGAGGACAAAGGAGAAGGCATATGTGTTGTCTATTCTGTCTATGAGCAGCAGTGAGGGATTGTAGTGAGAGCTGGATAGCTGTGAGAGCTAAAGCTTTGTGTAATCCCGAGATATTTCCAGTTGTATGATAATACTCATAGAGGGGTTTTTAGTTGAGGATTTCCCCAGAGTATTCTTTTGTGTTTCATGTGTGATTGATTCTTCTTCTTTGTTATATGTGTTCTGTTTGATCTTGCTCAACAATTTATTAAGCTTCTGTAAGTTTGATTGTAAAAGTAGATTAAGTATTTTGCTTTAGTACATTGCATAATCAGTTTAATCTATAGTGAGAATTTCTACATGCATACCATTTATTTCTTACCCTTCACTGCAAAACCTTCAGGTTGCTTCATGTAGATCTCCTCTTCCAGATCCCCGTGAAGAAATGTTGTCTTCACATCCATCTGTTCTACCTCAAAATCAAAAGCAACAGAAACAGATAAAAGTAATCTAATAGAAGCTACCTTGGCAACAGGAGAAAAAATATCACCAAAATCAATTCCTGGCACCTGGGAATAACCTTTTACTACCAACCAAGCTTTGTATTTCTCCACCTTTCCTTCTGCATTTGTCTTCTTCATGAACACCCATTTGTTGCCAATGGGTTTCCTTCTAGCCAACAACTCCACCAGATCCCAAGCCTCATTTTTGTGCAAAGACGCCATTTCATCAACCATGGCCTCTTTCCAGAGTTTTCCATCCTCTAAATCTACTACTTCCTTCATAGTTCTGGGATCATCATCGGAAATAGATAAAGAAAAATTTGAACAGAAAGCAGATGGACTATACCTTTCTGGCCGCCTTCTTTCTCGAACTGATCTTCTCACACTTGGAGTTTGTGGCTCTTCATCTTCTGATTCCTCCTCTGTTGTAGAGTCTGATTCTTCCTCCTTAGGCTCAAACTGTATCTTCTCAGGTTCCTTTAGTTGGACTTCATGTTTAATAACATCTTTTACCTCTCTAAACACCACATCTCGGTTGTACACAACCTTCCTTGTTACTGGGTTCCAAATTTTATAACCCTTTAGACCATCCTTATACCCAATAAAGATGCACTTTTCAGATTTACTATCAAACTTGGTTCGTTTCTCCTTTGGAACATGTACATATGCATCACATCCAAATACCCTCAGATGTGAAAGAGAGGGTTTCTTACTAGTCCATACCTCTTGTGGAGTCTTATCCTCCAACGCTGATGAAGGTGATCTGTTGACCAGGTAACATGATGTCTCCACTGCCTCTGCCCAAAATTCTTGTCCTAACTCGACACCACTGAGCATGCTTCTTGCCCTTTCCATCAATGTCTTGTTCATTCTTTCTGCAACTCCATTTTGCTCAGGTGTGTATGGAGTAGTCTTCTGCTGTGCTATACGACACTTCTTACAGAATTCTTCAAATTCCATGCTGCAAAACTTTCCACCATTATCTGTCCTCAACACCTTTATCTTCTTCTCTGTCTGGTTTTCCACCAAAGCCTTAAATTCTTTAAACCTATCAAAGAATTCAGATTTATTCTTAAGGAAATATATCCATGTATTCCTTGAGAAGTCATCTATAAATGATACACAGTACACAGACTTACCCAATGATGGAACCTTCACAAGTCCAAACACATCACTGTGCATAAGTTCTAATATCTGTTTCGCCCTCTTACCACCAGAGGGGAAACTCACCCGATTCTTCTTCCCATATACACAATTTTCACAGAAATCAAAATCTAGAGAGTTATTACTCATACCTTCTACCATACCTTTACCATGAAGTATTCGAAGGCCCTTCTCTCCAATTTGTCCAAGCCTTTGATGCCACGACATGGTCTTTTCTCCAGATACTTTTTGCTCCACTTTCAGGAACCACAGAACTATTGCACCCATCAATAACAATGCTACCTTGCAACTTGTACAGAGTTCCAATTCGAACTCCTCACATCAATACCAGTGCCCCCCAAACCATCTTGCAGGTATCCTTCTCGAACACTGTTTTTACATTTGCATCATCTAGCTTGCTTATAGAAATCAGATTTCTGGCTAATGTAGGAATATGCAGAACACCTGGAAGTGTTCTAACCCTTCCACCTTGCAAATTCAACTTTACTTTTCCGCGACCAATGATTCTAGCCTTCTTGTCATCCCCCAAGAAGACATCACCACCATCATATTTATCATACTCGCAAAACCACTCTCTATGGGGAGTGAAGTGAAAGGATGCACCTAAGTCAATTAACCATGCCTCATGATCTACATGTGTACTTGAAGAAGCCAAGTACACATCCCCACCTTCATCTGAGGTGGTTTTCACCTCTACAGAAGGAGAATCATTAGATCCCTTTCCTTTATCAGGAGCTTTAGATTTATAGTCCCTTTTGTAGTGCTCTTCCTTTCCGCTTTTCCAGCACACCACCTTTACAGGTTTTCCTAGAGATGTAGATCTCCCACTCGATAAATTATTTTTGTTTCTGTTCTGGGACAGTCCTCATATAGATAAGGCATCACCATTCTAGCTCTCCATATTTTTCTGTCTCATCTCCTTTGTCAGCAAGGATGAGACTATTTCATCAAGCTGTACGACAGTTGCATTGCTACCTATTGTAATAACCAGACTATCCCACGAATCTAGTAGAGAACAAAACAAACTGATGCACTTATCTTCATCTAAAATTTTAATATCAAAAGATAATAACTGACTTACCACAGTATTAAATGCGTTCAGATGCTTTGTCACCGAGTCTCCATCTTTCATCCTCATGTTATACATCTTTTTCCACGGGAACAATTTATTCACCAGAGACTTAGATTGGTACAAAGTCCCTAACTTGTCCCACAAAGCCTTCGTCGTAGCTTCCCCTAATACATTCAGCAATACCGAATCTGAGACACACAATCGTATTGTGCTCTTTGCCTTCCGATCCAACTTCTTCCATTCTTCATCGGACATTCCCATTGGTTTAGTACTTGGATCTACCGTGATCCATTGAACTTTATCCACCAACAAATCCTCCATCTTGAGTTTCCATAACTCAAAACTCTGACCATTAAATTTCTTGATCTCTATCTTTCCACTGCTCGCCATCTTCTTTCACCACCAGAATCGATCCCATAGATCTCCCACTGAAGAGGGTCTACCACAAGCCTGAGTGAAACCCCTCAATAATAAAGGCATCCCCTTGAAGCCAAAACAACTCTGATACAAAATGTAGGTTTTAACCCTGTACAGAAATTACCTGCATACGAATTCTAAAACACAGAAAATAAACAATGTGAGAGCATAACACATAAAACACATATACACAGAGATTTTCCCCTGGATCCCAAAACAGGGACTACCAGCTTGATTTTTCATTATGTTCCTTTCAATGTTACAATATATATTTATACATGCTAAAGCATCCAATACCATGGACCGAAAACCATCACGTCCAAAACCATGTGCAAAAAACATGCACAAAACCATAGGTAGGTCCGCCCAACCTAATATAGGGTCTAAGACCAAAATTTTCCGAGGCACTGCCCTGGACCCCATAGAGGGGGGTTACCTGCACCCCTCAAACCCCCTGTGACCCCCCCGCTATGCAATTAGCGCAACGAAGGGGGGGATCTACCCCTCCTCGTTAACTACGTGGGCTACTCGTGGAAAGAATATAACACAACCCAACACTAGATACTGCCAACATATAGGGGTTATCCTCGATGTGAATTTCTAATTAGACCTCACACCATTTGGAGTAGGAGCCCCATCCGTAGTATCGACCCGGCCACCATAACACAAAGGTTCATCTTGGTTTCAATCGATAACATAAGAGGTTATATACATAAACCTTGAATAAGCAAGTAAGTTGACATTGTGAAACACCGATTGCAATGTGTAAAAGGAGACCTTCATGAGGGGGGAGACAAAAAGTGAGCCTCTAGAAGGAATTAATAGTACTAACCTAAGAGAGACACACGAGAAAATAAATATTCGTTACTTATCTAGTGAAATAGTTCACTTAGACATGAAAATAGTTAAACCACATACAACACACCTTCAACAAGATAAGTACCGAGGCAACCAAAATAGTTCAATTTCCGTAGTACATATGAACAAAACATATATAGTAAACATCCAAAGAATATTCCTAAGACATTCATAATACATGCATGAAAATGTGTTGGCTCATCGAGCTTCAATTATAAGGTGAAAGATCCAAGTGCACAGTTACAATAGTGAGACGCTAGTTCCAATAATGGAACATTAAGTCACTTCTTGCTTCTCCAGAGAATAATTTTCTCTCTTATGCCAAGTAGAGAAGCGAAGACTCACTCTCCAAAGCTTAAGATTACAAAAGCCTTTTGCTTGAGTTATGAGGTTGCTTTTATAACAAGGGGGATGACCTTTCATATCCCCATGACTCTCGAGTTACCGTCATGACTCTTGGACTTCAATTATGACCTTTGGAATTCTACGAAATTCTTGAACTTCTAAATGACTTTTTGAATTATCCTAAAGACATTGTCCATATATGACTAAGTGACTCTTCATGTTCCACATATGACTCTTGTGCTTCCACACATTACATTTTGTCCTTTCTTAAGAATACATCATTACATTTCACATGATGTGGCATGGCACATGAACATAAATTGACCACTATGATGACACTTGTACAAGTTACAACTTGAAAATGATGACATGGACTTCCCGATGAGGTGGAAATGCCAAGTTGTCTTCCTTGTTGCTTCATCTTGCATTCTTGATGATAGATATGATCTATGCTTTATCTTCATGAAATATCCATTTTGTTGCTTATATTCACCCTCCAAAGGGTCTTGGATCAACATTGGAATCCTCTAAGTCATCATGCAATGTCTTCTTTCTATTTCAGTCCATGATCTGCTTCATGCTTCCATGATAGCTCTCTTTTGTTCTTCTTCTCCGCAGGTGTTTCTTTATGCTTTCTCCTTGCTATCTTCTCTTTAGTGTCACCTTGTCATGTTGATATTGTACTCTTGTGAATGAAAATCATTCATGATGAGGAAAAATCAATTTAAAACATCTATCCTATCACTACCTAGCTCATGGAATGATATTTTCATGATACGCCTGTGAGAGGGTTAAAAGAAGAAGCTTTGATTAGGAGGGCGCAATTAAACTCATCAAGGTTCATAAGAGGCCTTCAAGGTGTGCTTGTGCACTCAAGCAAGAGAGAGAGAGCTCACGGGGTGCAAGGGTGCACTCCAAAGAGATGAAGGAGTGAGGCTTCATGCCTCTAGGACTTCAAGGTGTACTCATGCACTCAAATAGACAAAGAGGGCGCAAGGGCAGACTCCAAAGAGACAAAGGAGTGAAGCTTTGGGCCTTCAGGCCTTTAAGGTGTGCCCATGTGCTCAAGTAGGGTGAATTTGTGTATACCAAAGGGATTAAGGGAAAAAATTCAAGCCTTCGAGGTGTGCGCATGTGCTCAAAGAGGACACAATTCTTCGTGTCGAAAGAGTGCACTCAAGCTTCAGGCTTTGTGACTACACCATGCGCTCAAAGGGAAGGATGAAGCTTCGTGCTTTGTGAGTGTGAAATATGCTCTAAGGCTTCATGCTTCGTGAGTGCAACATGCGCTCTATGAGGGCACATTTATTCATGCCAAAAGAGTGTGCTCATAGTCTCGAAGTGCGCTTGTGGTTTTAAAGTGTGCTCAGGTTCTCAGAGTGCACTTTTTAGGGAAAGAAGGTCCTTGTTTGTCCAAAGTGTGATTTTTAAGGGAGAGAAGGTCCTTGTCCTTCTGAAGTGTTCTTTTTAAATAGTGTTTGAAGTGCACTTCGTTGTTTCAAAGTGTGCTTCATTGTTTTGAAGTGTGCTCAGGCTTGGAAGGGCATGATTCTCTCCAACAATGTCTACTTGCTCATCTGGAATGTGATTTTCACTGAAGGAGGTAGCACAAGGTTAGGTGACTTTCCCTTAGGAAGTACTAATGCACTATGAGAGGGAGGAGACATTAGAAAAGGGTTAGTGCACAAGTATGGGAGGAAAGATACATCAATAATGATCATGATTAAGTTACGCCTATCACCGAGTAAGAAGTTTATTGCCTTAATAACTTGCATTGGGCTAAAGGACCAAGAAAATCTCTCACACTGACTAAGTGTGGGACCAACAGAGTAGAAGAAATAAATGCATATTAACACGACTCAAACATAGGTCACACACAAATGCCATCAACACAAGCCAATGGAATGCACAAGACTCGTGAATAATAGTCACACATTAAAACAACAACAAAGCGACACCTATTTCTAAGTGCAATAGTTGAAACGACTCATTACAACACTTAGAAGTTAAGACAAATTTGGCGACTATGACCAAAAGGTGCACTAAGTTGTAGGAATGTGTCTAATGCACATTCTAGTGATATGTAAGACAATTTAATGCAAAAGAGTGTGCCATAACTAACTTCGGTGATACACAAAGGTGCAACAGACACATGAGTGAAAAAAACAAAAGTGACACATGTGGCAGGAGGAAAACATGAAGACGACACTTGCAAAATGAAAATGACCTTAAAATAAACACATGCCAGAGAGAAGATAACATGAAAATGACACTTATTTAAGTAAAATCAAGTCAAAAAAAAAACTGCAAATGTGAAAGAGAAAATGTGCAACAGACGGCAGTTCAGAAAAATCACTGAAATAAAAGTACAAACACAACTACAGTGAGGGAGACCATCAACGAAAGTGTGCACTGACTGTCAATATGAATTGAACATAACCCCAGCATTGTATTGAAGGATGATGCTATGCCTATTCAAGCTAACATAAAGGAAGTGTTCTCATGAACTCATCGAAG
Organism: Pinus tabuliformis; assembly: GCA_031772625.1. Classification (NCBI taxonomy): domain Eukaryota; kingdom Viridiplantae; phylum Streptophyta; class Pinopsida; order Pinales; family Pinaceae; genus Pinus; species Pinus tabuliformis. The sequence continues at coordinate 1,014,009,216 of CM062804.1, forward strand.
ACTGAGCATGTGTGTGCAAGTGACTTTGGAAGTTAAAACTTGGAAGAAGACTTGAACACTTTACAAAACATCGATTGACCATGGAACGAAAAATTGTAGGATCCTCAATAGGCTTCAAAATTCAAGCGTGGGAAAATTTTTGGAGGGTGTTGATCGCAGCATCAACAAAACCTTTCTATTGAGTAATGTTGATTAATAAGTGGGTTTGTAGATGTGTATGTGGAATTATAAGTTAGCAATACAAATTGGTACTGACAACTTATTGAAAATAGGGGATAGGGTGAGAAAGAGCTACAAGTGAGTTCTTATCAGATAGCAAGACCAACTCTACTCTACATGGAACCTAATTCCAATAAAGGTGAAGTTATCAAGTTTGTGTGAATCCTTGGTTTATCTTAATTTCAAGATCATTTGGAATCAGAAGCTCGAGAGGACAATGTTCAAGTGAGCATATAGTGATAGGATGGAGTATGAGCTCCAATCCATTTGAAGAGATATTCTACAATTACAACTTAGGTATAATTAGAATACCTCTAGTCTTATAACCACAATGGATATGATGATTGAAATTTGGACTCAAATGTGTCGAATTGAAGATGAAATTGCTCATTTGTGAAGACACGTGGAAGAAATCTGATAAGGAAGCCATGTGACAACTCCATTAAATATTTTAGTAATTATCTATGTATGATTTCTAGATACATCCCTAATTTGAACATAATGGGGCCCTCTAAAAAGCCAATCTTCTTGCCTAAAGAAGAATATTGTAAAATCAAAATCTAATTACTATGGAATATAAATTCTGTGACTACCAAGACATTTTCAGAAGATTTACTAATGAAATAGATATGAAATATGTAATGTTATTTTCATTTTAATTTCAGATATTAAATGGGAAGAAGATAGTGATTTGTATAAACCTAAACTCTCTAAATTTTAGAATTTATAATAAAAAGGTTTTCTATTATAATTTATTATATACTCTAAATTCTTATTAATGATAAATAAAATTATAACTTTTAATAAAAAATTTATAAAAATATATTTATTAATTTAATTTATAAAAATAAAATACAAACACAAATTAAAAATTTAAAAATATATTTATTAATTTAAATTATATAAATAAAATACAAATTTAGAATAGTGGCTATATACATGTAACCATGATTGCATGTAGTATAGGGGAGATATATACACGTTGGTCTAATGTAAGAAAAATAGTATGTCAACATTTTTAAATATTGAATTTATATTATAAGTTGCATTGGTCAATGCTAAACTAATAATGGTCAACGAGCAAATTGATGGCTAGAGTCATGCCTTTGCAAGGGCTAATAATGATTTTGTAACCATATTTAAAGTTAATCAATAAGCACATAAAAACTTAACACTTACAGCATAACATGATTCTTAACCACAAATATTTATCCCCACTTTACCATAGATATCATTAACTCAAAAATAGGCTTTGTTACAATACCATGGCCCAATACCATGGCATGTCAATACCACATGCCCAAAAACCATAACTCATTTCACAATCAAAATATTTTATTTTAATTTAATTTTATAACACTTTTTAATTAAATCTAATGAAAAATGAAAAATAAGATTTTTTTTTTTTTTTTATATATATAGAAATGTGAAATTTATACAATCCTAGCCTAGATCCATCTTAACTCAAATCTATCAAGCGTTGAGAGAGATCAAATCTCTTTTCATGTAAAAATATTATATAGCCGAAAGCTTCATAAATATAACCAAAAAAATTATTGCAATATGAAAAATGCCTTACTAATGCACACATTTACCTCATTAATCATGTATAAAAAGGTTATGGGTCAACTTTTACTTAAGAAAAAAAGGAATTATAAGTGAATGTTATAAACAAGGCCGCATAACTAGTGTTACCTGTGGCTTAGTTTACTTATTGAACTTTGAAAAGTATGGACCAACTGCCACATTTGAACAAAGGCTACATTATAGATACTCTCACTTAGTTTAAATATATTTAAATTAAAGTAAAAAACAATAAAGACATACATTGGAATCAAAATCCTGGGATCATACTTTCAACAAAAAAATGTTTCTACTTTATTATAAAGAGAATATTGAAAAATGGTAAAAATATATTGTTATCTTGCATTGGAAATCTGCCAATGCAAATATATCTAAACTAGCACAACCACATTTATATTAATATAAATGTGGTTGATAAACGCCCATAGGCATATAATATAATAATTTATATTAATATTAATATAAATATTATTAATAATATGAATAATATTTTTTTTTTCTAAAGCAAGAGTGTTTTTTTCCTCATTCATTAACTAAAAAGTTAGATCTATGTTACAAATCCCGACATTAATGCCTACAGGAGCAGTCAGTGTCAGCCATGCTTAAAAAATCGGGCCTCGGGCCTGCAAAACTCTAAGATCGCCTACGACCGTAGGATCAGATTCTAAAGATCACGCGGTCGAGGGATAAAATCGGGAACTCAAAAAGCCCATAGTTTAACAAACACCATGGACCTGAAGGGAAATTAAACCCATTTCAAGAGTTCTATTGGGTCCGCCCAGGGAGATAACTCTCGAGCTACTTTGACGTCCAAAACCCATGAGACACCCCAGGATCGCAATACGCTCGGAGGATAATGCTACCAACAAGCTCGATGAACTTTGGCTGTAGATCTTCACTCGCCAGATCCAACAGTTGAGGAGAATATCAGGCGGAGAAGAAGCACGAGGAAAACTCGCCCGATATAGGCGGTTTTCTCTCTCCGCCCGCCTCCACGTGGTGATTGATGAATGGCATCAGAGGCAAACCATGAAAAACCGCTTGGGGACGCCCGATAAACCACTAAACCGCTTAACCTTTGTTTTCTTTGAAAAAGAAAACCGTTCTTTCTCCGCATCCTTCCGTCCATCTGAAATCTCCCCTCACGCCGATGCTGAGGTCTTCTGCTTGATGAACCCTTGTCCTCCATTAGCTTAATTGCCCAATTGTTGCTTCTCCTTCATACTGTGATAATGTTCATTGTCTGTGCATGCCAGACTGTGGCATTCCTCACGCAATTTCCCTACAGGTGCTAGCTCCCACCTATATATAATGTGATCTTTTTTATAGAGCACCCCTTCATTTGCCAACCAGTCCGCTAATCTGTTGGCATTTTTGCGCACATGAACGAAACTTAGGGTTCTCAGTATTCTTAGATGTGATTGAATATGATGATAGACCTGCAAAAGTCGCCAGTGGTTTGAGACTTTCTCTGGTGCTGACCCATTTGCTATTTTTTTAATTGAATTAATAGTTAATTCAGAGTCAGACTCTATATTGAATGATGTTATTGAGAGTTTGCCTTCCTTCCACATATCCAGTCTGCTCCTTAGACACGAGAGTTGGAAGAAGGGGTTTGAGTCTGTTAACAATAACTTTAGAGATGATTTTGTATATTACATTACAAAGGGCTATGGGTCTGAATCAATCTGGAGTCATTGCTTCATCTTGTTTAGGAATTAGGGCTATGAAGGAGGCATTTAGCACTTTTAGGATTATTTTTGAAATTCTTGAATCCTCCACCACCTCCAGTATGCCCTATTTGACTATTTCCCAGCCTGCCTTGAAGAAGTCTACGTTGAAACCATTCGGTCCAGGATCTTTCCCATTGTGCATCTCTTTAATTACTTCTTTTACCTCCTCTTCCATCATTGGCCTGTTGAGATTATAATTATCTTCCCTGGTCACCAGTTTTGGAATGTGCTGCATAAATATTTTAATAAATAGAGATCTGTCTAAGATAGGCTCCTCTGCAATATTTTGAAAATGTTGTAACATAACGGATTCCATATCTTTGTGCGTGCTCAGCTCTTTCCCTTGAGGATCTATGAGCTTTGTAATCCAATTATGAGCCCGTTGTTCCATGGTTGATTTGTGGAAAAACCTTGTATTTCTTTCTCCTTCTTTAAGCCATTGTACTTTTGATTTCGGCTTCTAGAAGATTTCTTCCTGCAGGGAAATTATTAAGGAATTTAGACTTCTGTGATCCATAACTTGTTTAGATAATCTTCGGCAAAATCACATAATCAATTGTTTGTCGACGCGTTTCGAACCAACCAGTGTGGTTCATCGTCAGGACAAGATGAAGATCAAATCGAGCTAAGCCTGATTTGATCTTCATCTTGTCCTGACGATGAACCACACTGGTTGGTTCGAAACGCGTCGACAAACGATTGATTATGTGATTTTGCCGAAGATTATCTAAACAAGATTTCTTCCTGCTGACATTTGATGTCCCATTCCTGTTGGAGGGAGTCAGCATGTAATATCCTATCCTCAGTGAAACCTTCCTTGATGAGAATTTAGTTAATTTATTGTAACTTTTGCTCCACTTCTCTTTTGGCTTTAAAAATGTTGCCAAACTCACTTTTGTTCCATTCTTTGAGTTTGACCTTTATGTGTTTGAGTCTTTGTTGCAGAAGGAACATTTTCGTGCCTTGAATGGGCAAATCTTCCTTCCACCATTTACCAGTATTGGTGATGAAATCAGGGTGAGTAAGCGAAACATTTTCGAACCTGAAAGGTTTGTTCCTCGGAGTGCCAATAAAAGAAGCTTCTAGCTGAATAGGCCAGTGGTCCGATCCTCCAAAAGGAAGGATAAAAGCATTCAAGTTAGGTCCAGAGAGGAAGAGGCTCTCTGAGATAATGAATCTATCTAGTTTCAAGGAAACTTGGGAAGCTCCTCCCCTCTTATTGTTCCATGTGTAGGTTCCATATGTTGTTTCCAAGTCCACTAGCCTCATGTTGTTTAGGAAGTTCTGGAATCCAATAAAGTCTCTTCCTATTGCTATAGTTCCTCCTTTTTTTTTTTTTTTTTTTTTTTTTTTTTTTTTTTTTTCTGTGAGAGATTTCATCATGTTGAAATATCCACCCAGAATCCTGGGCATTACTGGGTATCTCTCTCTTAGCTCCTCTAGTGAAGTGAGAAGCTTGAGTTTGTCTTCAGGTTTTTGAGGACCATAGACATTTGTGACCATATAGATTTCCTTGTCACCCAAAGGTTGGATAACCATTGAAAGGTGGTTCCTGGATGCTTCAACATCTAGAATGCTAAGTTTTTGAGGATTCCAAAGAGTAAGAATCCCACCCGCTGTGTTATTGGATTTGACTTCTAGGTGCTCATAATTACTAAGCCATTTTCTATGTATCTCCCAGACTTTATCTATGGAACATTTTGTTTCCTGTATAAACACCATATCTGGGTTTTCTTCTTTTATTCTGTTGCTGAGATTCCGTTGTTTCCTTTTACTTCCTAGACCCCTAATATTCCAGGTTGTGAGCTTCATAATGATGGGTTTTTAAATGAGTAACTGGTGAGATCTTGCATCTTACCTGAGTTGAGCATGAGTTTCCCACACTCTGTTAGCAGCTCATTTTGTCTCTTCTTGCCTCTTTTCTTGCCTGGGTGCTTGGCCAAGTGTCCTAATGCTTCCTCCATTGATTTGAATCCTCTGTGCTCCTGGCTATCATGGATTCTTTTAACTCCAGAGGTTTTTGTTTGAGATCTCCAGAGGAAGAGCTGTTGTGCTATGTCCAACTCCTCTTGTGGTAGGGAGTCTATCCCTTTGTTGGTTCCCTAATCTAAGATTTTTTCTAGATCAAGATTCTCCCTCTCAAGAATCTCCTGTAGTTCGTGGTCCTCTATCCCAACTTCACTTGGGGTCATCTCCTAGTCCTTGCTTAGTTCCACGTTGCTTGGCATGGTCTCCCTTTGTTCGCTGTTTTCCTGTATTATTTCCATGCTGTCCTCCTTTTCCTTCTCTATAGGATGGTTGTCTGGTGTATCGACCTTTCCAATGTTCCCCCCTTCTTCTTCTAAAATCTCAAAACTGTTGCGACTTGATATCTTATTTTCACTAGGTTTCTTTTGGTACTTTCTTCCCACTCCTTTTCCTCTTCCTCCCATCTTGGTAAATCCTTCAGGATCTTTGCTTGTGTTGGTTCTCGGATTATCCTCCCTTTTGTTTTGTGGGCAGTCTTTAAATAGGTGCCCATGTTCATGAAATTTCCGACATCTAAATGGGACATGTTCATAGTCGCCTATACCCATTCCTCATCATATACTTCTAGGGAAATTTCGTTCAGGAGTGCTCCCGATAGATCCATTTCCACACATATTCTTGCGAAGGAGGTATATTTACCTCGCAGAGTTGCCTCTGATAATTTTAGAAAATGTCCTAATTTATTTCCTATTGATTTTAAGGATTCGAGCAGCCAATAATCTAGAGGTAAGGAGTATATTCTTATCCATACCAGGACCGATGTGAACGTTTCACACTCTGGGACAAAGTTCATCACCCAGGGTCGCATGTATAGGCTTGCAACAGCATAGAAATGGATTCCTCCTTCGAACACTCTATCTTTGTCCTCTAGGCTAGTGAAAACCATTATGAAGAAGCCCTTGGACCCTAGATGTAGATTTATTTCTCCCTTTGGTTTCCAAGTGTTTCTTATCCATGTGTTCAGATTCTTCTCTATAGGCCATATACCCATAAACTTGCATATAATAGCATACGTCACCATATAATCTCTGTGCACCTGCAGTGCAGGATGATTCAGAACCACCCGGGGTTTGATGGTTGACTTAGGTTTGCAGGGTCCTGTTGCAGATTGGTACTCATTTCTCTAACTATTGTCCCCTGGTCTCTCCTCCCTTCTGACCACTCCGTGAGTTTCTTCCTGTTCATCGGATTTGCTGCTTTCCGGGTTTTTTGAGTCTGTCTTCTTTTTTCCTGCCTCCAAGGGTTTCCTGAGTCCATTCAAACTCGTTTCCTTGCTTCTATTTGATACGACATTACTATAGGAGGGAGTGGAACTCCCTCCTCCTGTCCCCTCCATTGTTACCAGCTCGCTCCTCTTGTTGCTTCCTGATCTAAACCCTAGCTCCTTCCCGTCTCATGGATAATGTTTTTTCAATAAACCTAGTCAATAATATGAATAATATTAATAAAAATAACAACTTAAAATAATTTCGAAATTAATAATAGCATACATAAGCAAATGTTATAAAAATAATTGAACACAATTTAATAAAACATTTTATGAAATCAAATAAAATATATTAATAAAAACTAATAACCTAAATATATAACATTATTTATTATAGAAAAATATGATAAAATAAACAATGAGAAATTTTTGTCCACTGAAGATGCAGATCATGGCACAAGCTTAAATAGAGATCACGTCTGCATTGAGAAAGCCCATGTCATTTCCAAGGTTAGTCATTTCCATCATCGTAAATTCAAGGAAGCCTTGGAAATCGAAAAAATGCCCAATAATTTAAATAGAGACGATGGTTGGAATATTAGCAGAAGTTGGGTCCCTGTCCTGTCCTCCTTGTTTGTTTCTGTTTGTGGATTATTTTGTTTTTTAGGGTTTGACATTTCTATTTATGAATTTTTTGTTTCTACATAGGTATTTGCATTTAATGTTAATACTCTTTTGATCCGTTTTCTCACCTTTAAGTAAAAAATTTGTCCTCCCTTTTGATTACTTTGTTTTAATTTTAGTCTCATTTAATTATTATTTTTGTTATAGGATCTTGACTCATCTCTCTCTCTCTCTCTATATATATATATAGAAAGATTGAGAACCATAAATATTAATAAGAAACAAATAATCCAAGTCAACCAAAGATATGGAACAAAGTATATATATATATATATATATATATATATATATATATATATATATATATATATATATATATATAATTATAATATTATTATTTTTAAACTAGCCGTTATAGGATTTTTTTCCCAGGGAAAAAAGCATAATTTTCATTATAGTGGAAAATTACATGTTGTAGATGCCATTGACATATGCAGAACGAGTTACCAAAGTCATCAATAATCAGAAAAGTATATAATAGTCTTGTTATCGGGAAAAGTGTCTATTCGGAACGACCCTATCCCACTAAGGTGTGACAGTGACCTTAGAAACAAACAGAGAAAACTACTTTTGTATTCTTCTTTATGAACTATAAACAAAGAGAAATAGGATGAACCAACCTGTGTCTTGCGCTAGTCCTTTGATCCAATCTCTCTCCTCTTTGACAGCTTCCAGCTACCTGCTCCCTTACTTGCCCAACTTCACCAAGTACCTGCAAGATCACAGAAGAAGGAAACTATACAAAGACATGGGTTCATACTCATAAAAAGCTTAGGATCAGATTTAAGCTAAACATATAAATGTAACAAACATCAATGATACACAAGCATGTAGGAGAAACTCAAATAGTTTTATTGATATAACAAGGAGATCCAGGAGGAGTTACAACCGATGATTCCTGATCCAGCATCAACCTCCCAGCAGAGAAGCCCCTCTTCACCTCCAACAAAGCATAAATCACCCAATACTCTGATATCAATCTCAAAACCAACAACAATTCTTTGCAATGTACAATATTCCAGCCTCTGGATCTCTGGGATGAGGGATCCATATATAGATGTATGCAAAGAGGATGAGTCAGCTCATGAATTGATTAGTGGCTTCTCTCTGTCAGTTCTTGCTTCCACTTGGAGACTGAGAGCCTCTTACTCATCCCTGGTCGAATTTAGTGAGGCAAGTGTCATTGGAGAAGATTCTGGAAGATTCCATTGTCTCTCCACCTCGTGGAATGACTCTGCCACTTGTCATTTCCCGCTCAACGCACCTTGGTAGTGCATTTAGGTGCGTTGCAACGCACCTAGCTAGTGTATTTGGGTGCTTTGCAACGCAGCTATCCAGTGGAGCAGCTGAAATGATCCTGATTTGACTAGTTCTGAGCAGTTTCTGGTGGAGAACTTCTGGGAGAAGCTGTAATTTGTTGACCTTGTTCCTTTAGGAGTTAGAACAACACTTTTAGGGACTTAGGAGCCCTTGGTATATGGACATTTCATGCTTAGAGCTGGAAGGCACAAAAATGTCTATAACAGTTTCCCCCTAAAGTATGAGGCCGTTTATCGGGTGAAATGCTTTATTAGGAGGATCCGAAGTTCTTTCAATGCTGGGAGGAGACCTGTAATAAGATACAATACAATACATTATCTTCATACTGTTTTCATGATCTAGTTGAGGCGGGCATTCCCATGCTCAGTTTTATAAATTCATTTTCATGTGCATAGGACAGACAATCGTCTGATGGTAGACTGATGATTCTGATAGAGTCATCATCCTTTTGGTAGGATGATTATCTGTGCCGCAATGCTGTACATTTCAATGTCTTTATTTTCCTGAATATATATCGCAGCCCGGATGGATGAAACTAGATCCGGGGTCTTCAATCTCGTCCGATCTTCACTCGAAGTACAAGTCGATCCATGTGAGAAATGTTTTGAAGTCGAACATGGAAAGACATCACTTGATTACCAGTCAATGATGTAAACTGTTAACAAGCGCGAGAGGAATCACCGATAATGATAATGACCCTCAAGGTACTGCAGTACAATTCACGTGGTGTGAATAAATGACTTGGCGTCGAACACCACGCAAAATCTTTCGGTCGAAGGTCATTGATGTATACCTGTCGCCGGAAGTGAGAAACTTGCCATTAAGGCATGCAAGCTTCAAAGTACTGAATGGGGTGTTCCTAGATCAACTTCTTGGATAATGAGCTGATGTTGACAAGAAGCGATCCGTCAAAGGAGGGCGTTAATGAATCCCACATCAATGACATGGAACGGGGCAAATGATTTTGATGGAGGTGAAAATGATCTGATGATATATGGTTCAGGATGGCGGTCATGAAGGAATGAAGTATAATGTATGGTAGTGGATGGGACACAGGTGACTTCTCTGGATGACTTCTCTTGAACATGTCGGCGACACTTATGTGATGGATTGGTAGCATTTACCCCAAATGTGGATGGTATGGCATGACCATGGTGATGTGACCGGTGAATGAAACAACCCAACCCGACTCAGGCACGGAGTGGAAGTGTCATGTTCAAGAGCGACTTGCTACCAACAAAGTTTCTTTGAGTTTTCTTCCCAATTTTTCCCCAGTCATTGCTAACCAGTACCTCTTTATTTTTGTCAAGCTTGAGGAGGATAACATATTCTTGTTCTATAATTTGCCCTTCGGGCAAACCCATCGCTATGTTTTAACGAGCCTAGCGATAGTGAAACTCGTTCTCGCCTAAAGACAAGTTTGTCGCTATTTAATCTTTTTAACGAGTCTAACGACAAAGATAACTCAATCCTTTTCATTTTTAGAGAGTCTGAAAAGGTACGTAAAGGTAACTCTGAAATTCCTTTTTCGTCATCTAATCCCTTAAGTCCGAAAAAGTATAAAACAATACAGAAGGGATGAATTTTCGATCGTTTTAACGAGCCGAACAAAACAAGCGCTCGATCTTTTTGTGCAATAATCCCTCAGGTCCAAAAAGATTAAAATCTAGAGGAGGGATAGCACTTCCTGTCGCTTTAACGAGCTGGAAGGCCAAAACTCGACAATCTTTTCATATTTTACGAGTAAGTTGAAAAGAGCTTAAAGAAGACTCATCTTTTGAGGAACGAGTGATAAAATGGGTAGCAGCTGATTCCAGGTAAGGGTTGGAATTTTCCAATCACGGCAGTGTCACAAGGATGGCTAGTGAAATCACTCTTCGCAGCTGTTCCTCAAAATGGGTAAACAATCAAATGGAGGTGAATGATCGGCCAATGGAAAAGTGGAGGTGACGGTGCAAACACGACCAAGGCTTTAATGGCTGAAATGCTTCATTCACGGTGGTTATTTACCGGGGAATAGTTCATTTTTTAACGAGCTTAAACGCCGATGGAAACATTTGCTCAGATCTTATGTTTATTTTTTAACGAGCTTGAACTATGTGCTAAAACTACTCGATTAGATGGTCTTGTTTTGATTTTTACTATAGATAGCTTTGTCCTTCCAAAGATCGTACTGTATTTTCAACTGCTTCATCAAACTAGTTAGAAATGAACAACATTTGCTTTGAAAACGAGATTAAAACGCTAATATTTTACTTTGAACTACGTAAAAGTAATTAAAAAGTGTTTTTTACCTCTCATTTTACCATTTCATTTGAACTTGGTTTGTTGGAGCTTTGGAGGTGTTTTCCCCCTCGATTTTCATCAGTTGATTTCGGGAGATTCTGTGGACGATTCTTGGTGCCGTCTGGACCAGGTAGGAGCTAAACCTGAGCTCTTTCATTTCATGGTTTCCATTTTGCATTTTGTGCCTTATTACCTGCTTTTATGAATCCCTGGGGTTTGAGGGATTCGTTTTGCCATCAACGCACCCTCAGTGCATCGAAACCTGCGTTGAATGCTGGCCTATATGAAGGCAGTTTGACATTCAATGCACCTGGAACACTGCTGCAGGTGCGTTGGGCGCAGAAAGGGAAATTGTTGCACAATTTTTCATGGAATTTTTGCCTGTTTCTCACGAAAATCAGGATCTAACTCCTCTCTTGTTGGTTTTTCAGAGATCTTGGAGCAAGATGACTCTTACATGGCGAGAACGTGAGCATGAAGAAGAGGACATGATTGCCCTACATGATCCAGTTACAGTGAACGCGTTGCGGAACTGTGGTTTGCTGAAGTTCTTCCGTATCTCTAGCATGAGATAGCAGATTAACTTACTGCAGTATTTGCTCGACGCTTGGGATCCTATCAACCAGGTTTTCCAAATTAGGGGCAAATCTATCCCCTTGACTGTAGTAGACATCTATTTCTTGACTGGCTTGTCGAGGCGGGGTGCCCCCATCTCTTTGTCAGGTTCGGCCTGAGGAGGCGATTCCGTGAGAGATTACGTCCGCCGGTATTGCAGAGAAGGATCTCAGCCGAGTAAAGACGGAAAGATCATCATCCGTGATGTCACTGACAGGTCTCTTAGGACTATCCTGTTTACTTTTGGTAGGATGGCCGGTAGTGCGTCTCTTCATGTGGCCAACAGATCCTATATGCAGCATGCCTTGGAATGCCTTCAACCGAAGGTGTTCAACTGGTGCGACGCAGTACTTCTTGTGATGAAGGAACAGTTGACCAAGATAAAGAATGGGAGGTTGAAGAACTTTGGGTACGGTTCTATTTTGACCGCCTTTGCCTTGGAGAAGATACCACTGATGCAGCCGCAGTACATTGCACTTGACTTACCTTCTCCTACCAAACCACGTATGCAGAGATGGGTTGACCATATGTCTAGGCATGCTGGCCAATCTCAGATTTCATTTTCTGATACCTTCTTCAGGTGGTTTGATCGTCAGGAGATGGTTTATGCCGAGTATCCATATGCTGGCATGGGCTTCCGGGGTGATCCAGATTTAGTACTGCCGGATGGCGAGCAGTGGGGTGCTATTGGTAAAATCTCTGACCATATTGCTGTTTACTGTTTTTTGTTTATAATGTCCTTGTGCTTTGTTCTATCAAGACTCTAATAAAACTCACGTGTACATGCAGATGTTGGTCTTGTTCGTCCAGTAGTTTGCCTGAGAGTACCAACTGCTGCCCCAGCAGGAGAGGCCGCCGGAAGAGCTATTCTTCGCGACCTCGATGTGGCCGAGACTCTCACAGCTTTGCAAGAACAGGTTGAGGGCCTCACTCTCGGTATACCAGATGTGAGGACTGACGAGCTACCTTTGCAGTTACAACGGCATACTACTGGTGTGCCCAGACGATGGACTCGTCTCCTACGCATGATCGCACAGGCTGTGACTTGCTATCACGAGCATCATTAGACTAGGGTGCCCCATAGCATGTTGAGTTTTTGGGTCGCGTGACCGATTTTGTCTTGGTTACAGAACATTATATGTAAACCATAAACAACTATATATATTTTTGATTTTCGGAGTTTTTTCCTGGTTGAGTTATATGATCCACAAAACATTGATGACGTGTTTCTTTTTATAAATGTTGCAAATGTCTATCTAACACATAGTTTGCTAATGCGTTGGTTAATGTGTTTAAGTTTCTGGAAATATGTTGGTATTGAATAAGATCAAATTGTCTTTCCAAAATATTAACCCTTAGGAACATGCGATAAATAGCTGGGTTTCGGACGAAATATATACCATTGAGTTGTAGTATTACGAGTTGTGAGTCTAGCCTGACTATTAGTCGGCGTATACCATGAGTGATGGCATCAGAGAGAAGTTCTATCAACGCGCTATAATCAGCTCGTTGATCGACGAATACATACACCTCTGAAACTTACTAACTCGCCGCTTGGATCAAAAATGGCCCAGGCTGCGGAGGACAGGTTCCACGAACTACGACTCGCTCCATCGGCATATCCAACACATGGCTCCAATGGGTTTGACATCTGCAATAAATGTAAAAAGGCGGATTACTCGACCAAAACAAACACTTTAGAGAAAACAAAAATATAACAAAAGCATACTGGTTACTACTATGCGTAGTAACGCTTGAGGTACAACCCATTACAAGGTTGTGCCAGTGGAATTCCGTCATAATCCACCAACTCGTAGGCTCCCTTTGCTAACACCCGTTTAACAATATAGGGGCCCATCCATAAAGACTTAAATTTACCTGCTCCCAATTTGTCGGATTCTTGGTCGTAAAGCAAGACCAAGTCACCTTTTGAGAAGACACGGGGTTTGACATTTTTGTCGAACTGCGCCTTGACTCATTTCTTATGGGCTTCGTTGGCCAAAGCGGCGTCACAACGGGTTTCATCCAATTGGATTAATTCCAAGAAACGAGCCTCTTCTTCTGAATTTCCGGGGAGGAGATCAATTGCGAGTTTGAGAGACGAGATTTCACACTGGACTGGTAAGACTGCTTCCAGGCCATATACCAGTTGGAAGGGTGTGAACTCGGTTGCATTCCTTACCGATGTTCGGTAAGCCCACAAAGCTGAGTACAGGATTAGGTGCCATCTTCTTTTGTGAACTCCGATCATCCTTTGCAGCATGCGTTTCAGGACCTTGTTGATCGCTTCAACTTGTCCGTTGGCCTGTGGATAATATGGAGTAGAGCTGTCGTGAGACATCCCTAGTTTGGCAGCTAATTCAACCATCATGTGATTGCGAAAATGCGATCCATGATCTGTGACTATAGCTTGTGGTACGCCGAATCTGGCGACTACATGATTGAAAAAGAAGAGGGTAGCTGTTTCACCAGTATTATCTAATGTAGGCATCGCCTCGGCCCATTTGGTAAAATAGTCAACTGTGACTATGATATACCCATGCCCCCCGGTCGAGGTGAGGTTATATGTCATGAAATCGATGCCCCATTTGGCGAATGGCCCAACAGCAACTATTGGCTGTAGAGGTGCGGGTGGATTTCTGGTTTTGCTATCATAAATTTGACAAGCATGGCAACTTCTGATTGCGGTTATGCAATCTTTGAACATTGTTGGCCAGAAGTATCCTGCTCGTAAGATTTTTTGTGCTGTAGCATATCCAGATTGATGCCCCCCACACGCACCTGAATGACACTCATTCAGGACTTTTTCGGCCTCCTCATGGGTGAGGCACCTTCTCAGAACCGTATCAATACCACGATGGTAAAGTGTATCATCGACGATCAGGTAGTCTTTTGCTTGGTATCGTATACGTTTTTGTTCAGAGTGGGAGGTGTTTGGCCTAAATTTTTGGGTTTGGAGATAAATGATTATATCCCCATACCACTCATTGCTTGTAGATATCAGAAACAAACGTTCATCCACGATTGATTCTTCGGATGTTTCATCGTTGGACGACGATGGGAGATCGCATAATAATTCTGCGAAAACTAAAGCTTTCTTTGACTTGGATTTCACAAATTCTAGATCAAACTCTTGAAGGATTGCTATCCATTTTGAATATTTGCCCCCCAGCAACTGTCGCGAGAATATATAAGTCATGGGGTTGCAATCTGACAGAATGGTAGTCTTCCGAAAGAGGACATAGTGTCGAAATCTTTGTATCGCTTGAACAGCTGCAAGCGCTAGTTTTTCAACATAAGAATATTTGCTTTCTGTATCATTTAAGTTCTTACTTAAATAATAAATAGGATGTTCAATTCCATCGACTTCTTGAACTAAAACCATTGCGATAGTCGTATCTGCTGCAGCCAGATACAGGTTAAAATCTCTTTGATAATCAGGGGCATACATTAATGATGCTTTCATTAGGGAATCTTTTAAATCATCAAAGGAAGCTTGTGCAAACTGATCCCAGACAAAGGGTACTTCCTTTTTCAAGAGACGAGTATAACCTTTAGCAAGTTCAGCATAATTTGGAATGAACCTCCTTAGAAAGTTTGCTTTCCCTTGTAGTTTCTGAATTTGAAGCAAATTTGAAGGTGGAGGCAAATTTATGATTGCCTGGACCTTACACGGGTCGAGATGAATCCCATCCTTGGAGACTACAAAGCCAAGTAAACGACCAGAACTGACGCAAAATACACATTTGTGCGGATTGAGTCGTATCTTGTAGTGTTGGCAACGTAGAAAAATCACTCTTAAATGCTGCGGATGATCAGTCCGCTTTCGCGAATGAGCCAGAAGGTCATCAAGGTATGGTTGAACGATGTTTTTGATGTCATGGAAGGCATAATTCATTGCCCTCTGAAACGTCGCCCCTGCGTTCTTTAAACCAAAGGGTAATTTTTGATATGCGAATGTGCCCCACGGACAAATGAATGTAGTCTTTGACTGGTCCTATGGGCGGATATTTATTTGATTATACCCAGAAAATCCATCCATGAATGAAAAGATTTCGCATCCGGAGCATTCATCAATTATCTGGTCAATGAAGGGTGTAGGGTAGTTGTCTTTTGGACAAGCTTGATTTACATCCCTATAATCGACGCACACTCTAATTGTCCCCTGTTTTTTCATAACAGGGACAATATTCGATACCCAATCAGTTAGAGGAACCGGGTAGATGAAACCAGCATGGAGAAGTTTTTCAACTTCTGCCTTAATGGCAGCGGCTTTCTTGGGGTGCACCTGCCTTAGCCGTTGTTGTACTGGTTTGACATCCGGATACATCTTAATTTCGTGTTCAACGATACTCGAGTCGATGCCTGGCATTTCACTGTATGACCAAGCAAAGACATCTCTGAATTCGCGAAAAAGAGCGTTATATATTTCCAGTTCTGAAGGAGAACAACATTTGCCGACATAAATATTCTCTACAACATCTGTTTTGGTCGAGATATTTATGGCTATAGTCTCTTCAATGTTGGATAAGTTTCGCTCGGAATCCACCGTATTTACAGTATTTGATAGAAAATCAACTACTGAAGGATGGAAAAGGTCATTTTGAGTATCTTCTTCATAATCCGAAAGAAGAGAACGATGGTGGGAATCATTCCATGGTGCTCCTTCAATTACCATAGCTTGGAGAATTCCTTCGTCGGTGCCATGCACTTGCGACCAAGGATCTGAAGGAGTACCATATTCTCTAGACCTATCTATCCAAACGCTTGATGAGCGTTGATTTGGGTTTGCCTCCCATGCCAGAAACATTGATTGCTATAATATTTCTATTGGGCTCGGGGGCAAAACCATTGCATGATCCATGTTGATATCGTTCTCTGAGATCTTTGTGGAAGATATCATGTTGCAGGTTCCTATTGATGCTACTTCCGCCAGATTGATTGGAGGTGGAAGAGCGAAAGTTCCCATTAGTATAGGATCTTTTAGTAGGCCTACTCCGATATTCTGAAGCGAATGGGGGCTTCCATGGATCATGGGAATGCTTCCTGTAACTTGAGAACCATTGGGGAGGAAGTTTTGTTGATCGACGATTGTAATCCCTCCCTGAAAGGGAAATGCAATCTTTCTAAAATAGGTCGATACAACAGATGCCATGGCATATATCCATGGTCGTCCTAGTAGGATGTTGTAATCAAGATTCCCATCGATGACTTCAACATCTATTTCTACTGTTTTCCCTCCTAGTTCAACTTTCAAGTTATTTAGGATACCGTATGGGGTATATGTCCTTCCGTCGAATGCTCTTAATGTCATCGCAGACCGTGACAAGGTTGGAGATCCTAAAGTTTTCCAACAACTCATCGACATAATACATGTAGATGCCCCCTCATCAATAATCGTTCGGTGAACAGTTTTGTTGAGGGCTTTCACTTGAACAAGGAAAGCTAATTGAGCTGGTAACTGAGGATCGTACCCTTTGTGGTCGAAGGATACAAGATTGGAATCCTTTGGATCAATCCCACCAATGCCGATAACAAAGCCTACCTTTGGGATGGGCAATTTTGTATTACTTCAAGAGTCGACATAGCGGATGGCGATTGGGCCAAATCTTCCACTATGTTATAATGCTACGCCGCTCTAGTGCGGGGATTAAATGTCGACTTGTGTACTACTCCCTTTGGCGGTTTTATTGTCAATTCAGGGATGGCGGGTGGTACAACTTCTGTCGAAGTTGTTGTCGAACTACTTGGTTGATCTTTATCCTTGTTGTTCGACAGCTGCGGATTCCCGTAATCTTTGTTCCTTGTCGAAATCAAAGCATCATTCTGCTGTTTTGAAATCGACAACATTAGCACTTGAGACGGGGAAGCATTTCCACTTTCAACCAGATTTGTTCCTGGATTTGGAAACGGATCAGTTAACACTGCTGAGGTTTTCGAACTTTTAAAGAATCTCTTAAGCTCAGCTTTGTATGGACATTCTCTCGTCCAATGATCCTCATCGCATATATGACACCCTGTAGGGGGTTTCCTATTTCCAGGAGGGTTTGAAGAAGATTTTTCAGGAGATGATTCATCCTGTTTCTTCTTCTTCCCTTTGCCTTTCTTCTTGCTTCCTGGTTGTTTGGTTTCTTTGCCTTTATCTGTTGACACGACATTTACTTCCGAAGCAAGAAGTTCGTCTTTTGCATTTTGACCTGAAATCTTACGGGCCTTCTTGGATGTAGCCTTTGTCGATTTCGTGTCCGTTGTGCCAATCACGCCATCGCCGGCATGAGACTCATTGTTTGATTTAGGAGGAGGAGGAATTGAGAATTCCGGTCTAGGGGCGTCAGGTATTTTGTCGTAGAGCGTGCCGGACTGAGTGTAAATCAAGTCCAGATATTGTGCACGAGCGATCACTTGCTCTTCTGTTACGACTCCCCCCTTTGCCACATCTTCCGTGATGGAAGGCAGTAATGACTTGATAAACCATTCAGACAATAGCTGATCGGGAACGTACGTTTTTACCATCCTACGACGACGTCGCCACTCATGTATATGATCAGATATGTGAGTGGCCGTTGTCTGTTTGAAGTTGGTAAGAAGTTCTGTTCCTGTTTCATACCTTATTGGTAATTAAAAATGGGTTAAAAAGGTTGTGGCTAAGGTACTGAAGTTGTCGAACGAAGCTCTAGGCAATTCAATGTACCATTTTGCCGCTGGACCCGTTAACGTCCTCTGAAAGAGGCGAAGTCTTATCGAATCATCATTTAGGGTGTTTGATGAACAACATAGATGAAAGGTCATCACATGATTCGATGGATCTTCACCCGGATTTCCATTAAATTTATGAATATCTGATGGAAGTTTATGCGGAATCGCTGGCCACCAAGGGGCGTAAGCAATTGGATCGTTTGTTAACCGGTTTAAATCAGGTAACTCTAAAGTTGCCACGAATGGTAACTGTTGATTCAGGTTAGGTGAAGCATACCCAGGATACGATGTAATCGCCTGAGCAGTTGGTATTTGCATACCGACATAATGCATTTGATGCTGGTATGTTTGATAAGGTTGGTGGACTTGACCATTATAAAATGGTTGGTTTTGACCATTTTGAATGTACGGCTGTCCACTATTCGCAAAGATTTGCTGCTCAGTACCTTGGTATACTTGTTGGAATTGCGGTTGTTGGTATTGCACCAGCCATGGTTGTGAAGCCATGTGCTGTTGCCCGATACTAACCGTTTGACCAAGGTGAGGGGTAATCGTACCCGTCTGGGCCTGTGTCGCCCCACTAGTCGGCGATTGTGTTTGAGTCGCAGGGTCAAGGGGCTGTTGCATTACAACCTGAGAAACCTGAGGTTGGCATACAACAGGCATCGCCTGAACGTGCGACACTGTCGCAATAGCTGGCGTAGTCGGTATGTTCGACACAGGTACGCATTGTTGCATCAAATACACAACTCTTGGTTGTTGAGGTAGTATAGGTACCCAACCACTTGAGGTGATTCCAGTATAACCTGAATGCTGTTGTGAACTCCCGTATGGATATCCTCCCGGAGGGGATAATGAAAGGGCATACTACCCCCCATATGGTGGTAATCCAGAACTCAAGGGAATTGTTTGCCCTTGGGGACCGGACTGCCCAAATTGACCTCCAAATGGATCAATTTGTCGAGACTCAACATAAGAGTTTCCAGATATTATTCCGGATGTACAAACAGGAATGGACCAGACTGTCGAAATAGCTGCTGGTTGGGCTCCTTCTAGCGGTTGTGAGCTAGTCGGGACAGATGGTATGCCGGCGAACATTGTCGGAGTGACAACAGGGAGTTCTGCCGTCGTTGTGTCAGAAGACACAATCCTAGATGTTGACGGTTGTTCAGACATTTGTAGTCTATCCAAAAGATTACCTAGCGATTCTACAGGGAATTCTGCTGGTGGTAGACTAACTTCTGATGTCGAAGGATATAGAGTGATCCCGACTCCAAAGTGCGTTGGAGTACTTGTTTGAGGATCTTCTACAATTTCTTCTATCGCAATCAGACCAGGTGGAAGGGGAAGACCGTCAGGTCCGTAAAATATTTCTGGTGCCGAAGAAGCAGCGACAGATGTTTGAAGGGCAAGACTCTCTGAACCGGTTATAGGTGGAACTGATTCAGTAACACAAGTGCTTACTCTCAAACTAGGATCAATACCACTGTCTTTCTGTGGCTGTTGAACTTCTTCTGTTGAGGCAGGGATTCCAGAAATGTTTGGAGTAACCAGAGTCTCTGATGTCGTTGGAACACTTGTTCTAACTTTGATAGGAGACTTGGAACCGATTAAACGAGTTCGCTTTGTCCGTATTGGTTTCGCTTTCGGAGACAAAGACGGTTGACTCGTAAGCCTCCGCGAACGACAGGGTTTCAATTGACTTTCTTCCACGATTGCAGATTACTCGATCAACTAAAATAAAGGGAAGGTATGTTTCCGAATTAAATGAATTTTAGACGCTTTTGACACAACTTGTTTTTTCAGTTTTAAAGAGTCGAGAAAAAACAAAAGATGACTCTAGTCTCCTTCGATTTTTAATGAGCCTGAAGTGACAAGTGCTCAGATGGACCTTTTCCGTTAAGGAGTCTGAAAAGGAACGAAAGGGACTGCTCTGGAGGTCTAGGTAGAGGGAGTACCAAACCAATCGCAAAACTGCAGAATACTTTTTACGGTACGGCAGTCAATCTTCCCGAATGCTGTGTTCGGTGCATTGCGATCAGTAGGGCAGCCGACACGGCTTCCTATGGATAAAAGGTTTTAAGCCTATAGGGGTCTCCCAATATATACTCGACGGTACGTGGGAGCACAAGTCCGTACTGACACTTATCATCTCAAAGTGGAGGAATCACCCAACCATCAGTGAGGACAACAGTTACCAGGCTTTACGACGCCGGAATACGTCTCTAGCCTAGACCTCTAAATGTTGTGCGTTAAGTTCCAAAGTGTTGTTAAGTTCATTGAGTTTATTTTAAGTTGATCTTTCTTATGAAGTTTTCCTTTTGGGATCACCACGAGATGTAGATGTAATTCCTAAAATGCAATCTAAAGATGATAAACAAACTTTTATCTCTTTTCAGCAATGAAAATCCTAGCTACAAGGGAAAAGAAAGACACAATCTTTTCGCAAAGAGCAAAGAGCACACTGTAAATGCACTTTTCCTAAATCAAGCCAAACAGATTGTCAATATGCAAATGCACATGCATGTGTTTTGTTTTTCACTTTCTTAATATTGATGCCTAAAAAGAAAGTTGTTGTACAAATCTGAATTCGCTTTCAAGTGAAAAACACAAACAAGCTTCTTTTCGAAATCAAAAGGTAGAGACGATTACGACACTTTATGATTTTGAAATAAACACTCGTTTCGACACTAGAAATTCACAAATTCAAACCAAAGGCAAAAGTAAAAGCATAATCAACTGTCAACAGCAAATAAACTTTCTCCTATGATCAAAATCGACACTTGCGACAGATCTAAATCAAAGGACGACAGTATGACTATTCTACTTTTGCAATGGAAAACTGTAAATGACATAACAAACACACAAAAACATCTACAGTTTCTTTTATACAACTGAGGCGTAATATCAACAAAGAAAAGGGGTTTTTAAACAGACACACACACTGATCACAGGCTGCAAAAATCAGAGACAAAACTGGAAAAATTGAGCAAAGAACCTCAGCTGCACATGGCTAGGCTGATCAACGCACCTGCTACACAGAGAAACTGGATTGCAACGCAGGTTGCCCTCTCGGGAACTGCGCTGAAATGTAGGAGCTCTTCATAGTACCTGCACTGGGGCAGAAATGAGAATTCTATCCGGGTTCTGGGTCACGGTTTGCAGTTTAATCTATGGTTTTTGGCCGAGTAAAAGCAATCAGTAATGCACAATCAGAGGGTAGATCTAATGAAGGTTTAAGAGCTATCACAAAGGGCAATCAGATCATTTGTGAATCAGCTGTTCAAATCATAAACAGATCCAATGAATGGATTGAAGTAGCAGATGTCTACTTTGCATTTGTTAATGGCAAATGCAGTTCGATTTGCTACTTCTAAGTTTATGAAACAAACAACAAGAGAAACACAAACAAACTAACTAGACAATCGTCCCCAGCGGAGTCGCCATTTTGTTATCGGGAAAAGTGTCTATTCAGAATGACCCTATCCCACTAAGGTGTGACAGTGACCTTAGAAACAAATAGAGAAAACTACTTTTGTATTCTTCTTTATGAACTATAAACAAAGAGAAATAGGATGAACCAACCTGTGTCTTGCGCTACTCCTTTGATCCAATCTCTCTCCTCTTTAACAGCTTCCAGCTACCTGCTCCCTTACTTGCCCAGCTTCACCAAGTACCTACAAGGTCACAGAAGAAGGAAACTATACAAAGACATGGGTTCATACTCATAAAAAGCTTAGGATCAGATTTAAGCTAAACATACAAATGTAACAAACATCAATGATACACAAGCATGTAGGAGAAACTCACATAGTTTTATTGATATAACAAGAAGATCCAGGAGGAGTTACAACCGATGATTCCTGATCCAACATCAACCTCCCAGCAGAGAAGCCCCTCTTCACCTCCAACAAAGCATAAATCACCCAATGCTCTGATATCAATCTCAAAACCAACAACAATTCTTTGCAATGTACAATATTCCAGCCTCTGGATCTCTGGGATGAGGGATCCATATATAGATGTATGCAAAGAGGATGAGTCAGCTCATGAATTGATTAGTGGCTTCTCTTTGTCAGTTCTTGCTTCCACTTGGAGACTGAGAGCCTCTTACTCATCCCTGGTCGAATTCAGTGAGGCAAGTGTCATTGGAGAAGATTCTGGAAGCTTCAATTGTCTCTCCACCTCGTGGAATGACTCTGCCACTTGTCATTTCCCGCTCAACGCACCCTGGTAGTGCATTTAGGTGCATTGCAACGCACCTAGCTAGTGTATTTGGGTGCTTTGCAACGCAGCTATCTAGTGGAGCAGCTGAAATGATCCTGATTTGACTAGTTCTGAGCAGTTTCTGGGGGAGAACTTCTGGGAGAAGCTGTAATTTGTTGACCTTGTTCCTTTAGGAGTTAGAACAACACTTTTAGGGACTTAGGAGCCCTTGGTATATGGACATTTCATGCTTAGAGATGTAAGGCACAAAAATGTCTATAACAAGTCTGTACAATAAACCCAGAAGTGGGTGAACCATCATGTGTCTGTAAGCATATACATATATTTACAAAATTGCAAAATTTAGTCAAAAAGTCACCATCAGTGAGTCTCTGTTCAGTTCTAAAAAATAAAACTATAATAAGTTAGGGCCTATCAGCCCTCTGCAAGTCCTGATCAAAATAAGGCATGTGGTAAAACTGGTAGATCTGCTCCTGTCTCTCCTCACGGATCAACCATTCCCCTCTGGGATGGTGCGTTGCCTCTTTAGAAAGCTTATCCGCAAGTTGGTTGCGCTCCCTGTAAATATGAGAACATGAAATCTGATCAAATTGAGATTTTAACAACAATGCATCATCCAATATGTTCCTGAGTGAATGAACATGGCATGTAGTAATGCAGTTGAACCAATTAATGACAATCTTAGAGTCCCCAAAAACTTGTAAATGTCGACAGTTTTTGTATAATGCAAAGTATAAAAGATGTCGAAGCGATAGGAGCTCAGCAAAATTGTTTGTGCCAGCACCCAAACCCATGCAAATACTGAAAATATGTGTCTCAGATAAGTGTAGTAAAATTCCCCCCCCACACCCTTGGTCTTGTGTAGAGCCGTCAAAGTAGGCCCATGTGTGAGCTTGATCTATGGCCTTGTTGAGGGCCCTGAAATCGGCTCAGCAACAAGGGGGATACCCACCCAGTCGGGAACCTGGTTGGTGGCTCTGTGTCCGTTTGGTGTAGCGGGTCCGACTGGGGATAACGGGACCAGCTTCCCGATCTAAGGGGTGTGTGTGTGTAGAGTTTGGTGATGTGTGTGTGTGTAGAATATGATAATGAAAATCTGGAATTATTTCTAAGCTAATTTAATTCTAAACTCTGATACTGAATTTTATACTACTTTAATCTATCAAGAACAACACATCTAATCTACGCTAACCCGGGATAGAACTTTTTCCATTATGCGATCTAGAAAGATTTCACACAATAACTGGTAATGAAGATTATTCAGCTATTATGAGAATATAAATCAATTAAGATGAACCATCCTGCATAAAAAGTTAAGCAAAACGGTTGTGAACAACATATCGCATAATCAGTTATTCATGTATTAAGCACAAATCAATGACTCCATCGTACAAAAGTGCCAAATGGTAGTCCACTCATTCATACATTAACATATAAACAACATCAGCCGTATATTACTCTAAGAATGCAAGCAGAAATTCGTCAAGAGATAAAAGTACCATTTATGACTGATTTTATACTCACAGACCTTAAGCAATAACGATCTATTTCTACTTACTTCTAATGCCTACTAAGAGTACAGAAGTGCAACATCAGTAACAGGTATTAAAATGCAAACATAAATAAATCTCGATCCGTCCATTCATCAAAAACCCCCTCCGAGGGTGCAAAAGTGCATGTTCTGAGGACAAGTTTTTTGACAAATTTCCGGACCCTTCTGCAATGCAATGAGAAGGGTTAAATACTACTAACCGGCTAATTTTAATTACACAAATTTAGGGAACGACTTCAAATGACCGCCCTTTTACTAAAACAAATTTATTTCTAAAAATTGAATCTAATTTCTAACCATTTCTGTATCTGCTCCTTGGTGCTGTAAGCGATGCGCTGTTTGCCGTGAAAGAGTCGGCTGCTTGTCCTTTCCTTTTGTTCGAGCTTGAAAATTAGAAATAACAAGAGATGGCACCTCTTTCTGACAAACTAGAAGATATTTTTGAAAGTGTTCTTCTGGAGGAGTGTCTTCACGGCGTGTATACTTAGTACAACTCAGATTTCTTTCAAACTGATTGTGCTGTTGCTATTTCGGTTTCCGGCCGTGCGAATGACTCAATGAGCTGGGGATTTTGTTGCCTGAACGATTTTCTCAATTGAAACTTGTTTCCATTCTTTGTTCCAGGCTTTTCTGAGACGTCTTTCCCCTTAAGCGTTTTTCTTTTTGCTTTACCCAATTTGGGACTCAAGATCTTTCATAAACGCTTTGCTTTTGTGCGCCTTTGACTCTGAGTCCTGGATAGCCTATTTCCATCAGCATTTGTTGAGTGATATTCTGGAATCCGCAATCCTGCTGTATGCGGTATCCATCTGCGAAGTCATCTCATCTCTGTTCTTCTAGCTCTGGCGCTTTTCCTTAGATGTTTCCTGCATATAGATTTATATCAGTTGCTGACTTATAGTTCACGTAAATGAAAAGAGACGGAAGAAAATATTGACATGAAAGCAATTAAGTTCTAATGAATGCATAATCATGTCACCCATTATGACTTGACTCTTCGAAAAACGCGACATAATCATCTTTGGATACACAGGCGTACAATCATTAATTTCCCGTAAGGTGCGCGCCTAATATTGGGCTCACAGATCATGCCAAGGAATGCCTGCGATGAATGGCTTCTGTGATTTGCATCGCAGCGTCGAAGATTGCGATGTAAATAAGTGGTATCGCAGCAATTGATGGTCTCATTCGTCGCAAACCATAGATCGCAGGTCGCAGCTTTGCATGGTCGCAAATCGCATATCGCAAGATCGCAAGGTTTTCGCTTTGTCACTTTGTGCTGCTTATGCGACATTGCGACGTCGCATATCGGCCGTCGGCGGTTCTTTAGGTTTTCCCTTTTTGAGCGCTTTTAATGCACGCGGTGCGATGAGTTCTCGCGTCGCTCCCTTTCAGTGTATTTATGCGCTTTGGGAGAGCGCCTCTTTTTCCTTTGCGACGCGATATAGCTCTTAGGAAGTTAATACAAAAGATTTTTCAAACAAAAATATTTTTTGGATTTTTGGTTAAGGGTCCCCCTTTGCTTGATGTTATTACTAATATCAAACAAAGAGGGGGGTTGTTGGTGACCACAACAATGGCGATTCACTGTGAAGAACCAGTTATCTCTGCATTTCTATTGACCGTTCACTTCCGAAACAACAAATTTTTTTATATGTCTAAATTTTGTTATGGACAGATAGAGTAGATTACCCCTCACCTTGTCGACGATATTTTGTCTCAACTCTTTTTATATCCCAATTGCTTGCTTCCTCAGGTTTTTTCTTGCATTCGCATCAGACATTACTTGGTCTTGATAAAAGATAAAATAAGGTCTTCTCTGCGTACTGGCTTAAAAGTATGCTCATTTGTCGTAGGTAGAGCCTCTGCTGCCCGCAAGCGTCCATAGCCTCGACAGGGTTACCATGTTATCCAGCAATGATCCTTTTTCCTGTTTGAGGTTATTCGCAACATTCCAGAGAAAAATCCTTTTTGACACACTTTTCCTTTTTTAATTCTCTAAAGAACAATGTCTTGGTTTGGTGGCCAAATTATGACACAGTCATTCACTTGATTTACACTTTTGCTGAACAAGCCGGCTCGTGATGAGACCTCTTGTCTTTTGATTGCAACAATCTTAAGTCGTTGCCCTGTTTTGATAGACAGTCTTTGGCAAAGTCAGCAAGTTATAATATCTGTGATCATGATAAGCCGGCTCGTGATGAGACCTCTTATTCTTTGAGATATAGTGTTTTCCTTGGATTGTTTCTCTGAATGCTGTAATTTCCTTTTAGCAGGGAGGAAGTCATTGTTTTTCCTTAAGAAAGCTCTGGACGACAATAATAGAGTTTTTGAAAACAACAGCTTTGCAGAGAATGCTTATTTTATTATTGATGATACCTTTCATGGTGCTGATACAAAACAATTCTTTTACCAAAGGTTGCTTTTGTCAAAGTTTTTTTTTTTTTTAGAGGTTGAAACAAGTATCGTAGTCAAAGTGAAGTTAACTCTATTTGTCAATAATAAAATTCAGATTTTTCAAAAATTTTGCTATTTGTACAAGCGAAATCAAAATCTGATAGAGAATTGGCGTGCTCTTTCATGAATCCTTTTTAAATGATCATTTACAACGGGTTTTATTCATAAAAAGAGAAAAACAAAACAAAATAAAAACTAAAAACTCAATCTATCCTACAAAAATTAGAAGAATTCTCTTCTATGGAAAGTATAATTTAAGAATTAGTCCATTAACAGGTAAAGAATCTCTCCTACCTGCCAGATCCTGCAACACGAATGTAGATGGGCCTACGACTTCTACAATCTAAAAAGGGCCAAGCCACAGCTTTTGAAATTTCGTATGTTTGCCTTTTCTTCATGAGCCTTATCCCATTTCAAAACTAAATCACCCATCTGAAAGTTTTTTCTGGTTATGATGCTTGAGTCAAAAGAAGATTTTATTAGCGCTTGGTGATGAGCATGGGTTTTCCTAGCTTGTTCTCTTTGTTCTTCTAGTTTGATTATTTCCATTTGTCTTAATTGTAAAGAGGAAGTAGATACTTCATCGATATATTGCACTAAAGACAAAGAGGGAATGACTAGGTGAGTCGGAAGAACCACTTCTCTCCCATAAACTAAATTAAAGGGAGAAGTGCCGATTGAAGCTTTCTTTGTGATTCTATCAGCCCATAAAGCATTTACCAGCTCTTTGTGCCAATTCTTTTGGTTTTGGTCGACTGTTCTTTTGATAATCCTGATTAGGTTCTTGTTTGTTGACTCAACCAATCCATTACCTTGCGGATAGTAGTTTGCAGAATATTTCAGTTTGAACCCTCTTTTAAGTGCAAACTCAGTCATAGTATTTCCAGAAAAATATGAAGCGTTATCAAACATTAATGCTGTTGGCAATCCAAACCTAGTGATGATAAATTGATCTATGAATTCAATAATATTTTCAGAATGAACTGTCTTGAGAGGAACTGCTTCTACCCATTTGGTAAAATAATCAGTTGCCGTAAGGATATACTTATGCTGCTTAGAAGAGTGAGGAACGATCTCACCTATTATGTCCAAGCCCCATTGACTGAATGGTTGGTCGATGATGACTGGTTGTAGCGGCATGGACGGTTTCCTTTGTTTTCCCGCAGCAGTCTGGCAGACTTGGCATTTCCTTACGTGATTGTATGAGTCTTTGAACAGCGTGGGCCAATAATATCCTGCACGCAAGATTTTATGTGCAGTCGCATCTCCGGCATAGTGCCCACCCGCTGGTCCATCGTGGAGTTCCTGCAAAACCTTTTCGGCTTCAGTTTTCTCAAGACACCTAAGAAGCACAAAATCGTAATTCCTTTTAAACAAGACATCATTTATGAGCTAGTATTGTTTAGCTTTTAATCTCAGAGCTCTTTTCTTGGTATGATCCAGACGCGATGGAGCATACCCGTTCTTAAGAAAATAAATGGTGTCAGCATATGATGATTCTGCATCGTTTAAGCTTACCTCATACGCGTGTACCCCTTCAGATGAGTTCTCCGGGATTTGCGATGCTCCGGCTAGCATCTTGCAGAAGCCTTGACCTCTTACGATGTTTGCTGGTTTGATCTCAAGATCATATTCTTGTAAAGCGGTAATCCAATTAGCTCTCTTTTTGCCCACGTCTTTCTGCACAAAAAGGTTTCTTACCGCCGGAAACGGTACTACGACTTTAGTGTGGGCTTTAAGCAAGAAAGGTCTGAAATATTTGATCGCTTTGAAAACAGCATATGCTTGTTTCTCTACGTCTGAGTAATTAATTTCATCACCTTGTAAGTTCGAGCTAAAGAATGCGATTGGAGCTTCCGCTTTCTCTTGATTGGCTTGGGTCAAAATCGCGACATAGGATTTCTCTGAGGCAAAAGTGTACAAGATAAAAGATTCCAAAAAATTTGGGGTGGCCAAAGATGGAGCATTGATGATAGCTTGTTTGATTAAGTTGAACGCTTCGTGCTCATCTAGACCCCATTTGAAATTTGAATTCTTTTTTATCATATTTTGTAAGGGAGAAATAATACGTGAAAAATCCGGGACAAATCTTTTGACAAAATTGATCTGTCCAAGGAAGGATTGCATGGCTTTCTTGTTATGGGGTATGGATATTTCGGAAATTTCCTTGATTCTGTCGGGTTCTATGTGAATACCAGATTTCGACACTATGAATCTGAGCAATTTCCCTTCGCTTAATGCAAAGAAAGATTTCTTTGGGTTGAGCGAAATCCCATACCTCAAGCATCTTTGAAATATTTGCTTCAAATCTTTGAGATGGTTGTTTCGTTTTTTGGGGTACACTATTATATCATCCAGGTAAATCACTACTGATCTATTGACTAACCCTTTAAACGCGATGTCCATGGCTCTCTCAAAAGGTAGCTCCGACATTGATCAGACCAAATGGCATCTTCCGATATGCATAAGTGCCCCATTTGGTTCGGAACGTAGTTTTTAACTGATCATCGGGATGCACCAGTACTTGATTGTATCCTGAAAATCCATCCAGGAATGACATTAATTCTGAACCTGCTACTGCCTGTAATATTTGCTCCATAGGTGGGAGGGGAAAGTTATCTTTCTGACAGGTTTTGTTGAGATTTCGGAAATCGATACAGATTCTAATGTCTCCGTTTTTCTTCCTAACGGGCACCATATTGGATACCCATTTAGAATGCCTTACGGGGAAGATTATTCTGGCTCTCAACAACTTATTAAGCTAAGTTTTTATCTGATTTTCTAGGTTAGGGTGTATTTTTCTGAGCTTCTGCTGGACAGGTTTTTCATTGTTAATCATAGGGATAACATGTTGAATGATAGAAGTGTTGTATGTCTTTAGCTCATCGTAATTCCAGGCAAAAACGTTTTTGTATTGTCTCAGAAGACGGATATATGCTGATTTCTCTTCAGGGGCTAGGCCGTGACCTAGGTTAACGTTTTGTGGCTTCTGATCAGTCCCTAGGTTTACTAATTCATAGTTCAGGGTAGAACTGCAAAGTTTAGCATTGGCAGACCTTTTAAACCGACTTTTCAAATCATATAAATCTTCTAACTTGACCACCGATTTCGGTATAGCATTGTCAGAGCCATTTTGTTGTATTTGGTGATCATGATGGTCTTCGTCGATTATCTGATTTGAGTAGGATCCTTCAGAAGTAAGGAAATTTACGATGTCAGGATCGTCGTTGAACACTCTCCAATTGGTGATATTGTCAGGGATGGATGGTCTAAAGATTAATTCTATTGAAAACCTATCAGGACTAAAATCTTCGGAAGGGATAAGTCTAGAGGCTACGTTAGCTAACAGGTCTGCGCTCGCGTTTTGAATTCTTGGAATTGACGAGATGTTGAATGCTACAAAATGTGCAGTGAGATCTTGAACTAATGATTGATAATGCTTTAAATGACTTGACAGGCAATGTATGGTGTTACGTACCTGTTTTATGATGATCTCCGAATCTCCAAAGACTTGATGATACTTAACGTTTAATCCAATTGCTTTGTATAGGCCTTGAACCAAGGCTTCGTACTCCGCTGTGTTGTTCGTGCAATCGAACTCAAGTCTGCATGTGAGCATAATCTTGTTCCCGTCTGGGTTAATCAGAACGCATCCTGCTCCCGCTCCCTCATTGGACTTAGATCCGTCAAAATATAATTTCCAAAATAAAGATGTATTTACAGAATTATCTAAAAAACTAAAACATTTTGAGTCATCAGTTTGGGAGAAATTTTCAACTTGGGATAAAATTGAATTCTCTAAGTATGGTGAAATATGAGCATTGAAATTACCTAGGAAAGAATCTATTGTGTAATTGCCTACAATGCTGCTATTGTATGTTATGGCTTCATTTTCTCCTTCCAGTTCTGTCACTATGTATTTTTGGTGCAACTCTCGTTCAACCTTTATCTGATTTGGTTTACCATTGTATGGTAACCACATGTGCGACCAATCGGTTGAAAAATATCCGTGGAGTTTTTCCGACCAATCCCTGCTAAGAATCAAACCATAGAACTCAGGGATATCAGCTACTAGAATGTCGATAACCTGACACACTTTTGGGTTAGACGACAATCTTATGGTCACCTGATTGAGTTCACCAATCACTTCGACTTGGGATCGATCAAGTTGAACTATACGTACCGCGGATTTTTGAGGTTGCACATTCAATTTGGCACATATTGACCTGGGTAAAATATTCGTTGAAGCACCAGAATCGACCAAGCAATTGTGCACGTTTTTATTGAAGATTTCATATGTGAGAAGAAAAGGAGGAGTATGAGATCTCGATCTTCCTCCAATCAAGGCGATGTCATTTGGATCAATTTTATTGATCGTGTTGGTTGGAGGCCTTCCCAAATTGTGGGAAGCTACAGCTGTAGGTAAAGGTGTAGTAGGCACAACATGTAATTCTTTCATCATTATTTTCTGCTGGTGTTTCATGTAGAAATTTTTTCTACAAATCATCTAGCTTTGATACCATGTAGAAATTTTGAATAATTTAACACATATTCAATGGAGATTATCCTGATCATGTACTAATGCGGAAAACATACACATTACATAAGCTCCTCTACGTTGATCAAGAATATAGCAGCATCAATAACAATAAAACATCAAGAGCATTCACACATTAACACAGTATGTATCACGGGGAAAGCATCTCGCTAAAAAACCCCACACTATCTGTATATTAATGATTGAGTCATGTAACATTACACAGCATAATACTTCTCACAAGTATCTCCACCTCTGTTACACACAATACAGCTCAGATCTGATCTCCAAATCTCTTCCACTGCTTGCCTGCCTCCACTGCTCAATACCTGCTCAAGAACTGATGAGAATTGCTTCCCAAACTCGATTTTCACCTGCAAAATAGTCACTCACTCTTTGTGGATGTGAGCAAAGGCTAAAATGTGGGCCAAATACGTGAGCAAACTCATTGGCATACTCAATCCTTTGATTGTGCAAGATCTGGTGCACAACTATAGTCACAACTGATAGCAATCTGATTCTCTACCACCTGTCCCTGTTGAACTGAACATGCACTGACATGCAACTGAGTTAACTGATGTATTCTTTAGTTGTATTATGAGTTAATAATTAGTTTAACAACTCATCATTAGTCTATCTGCAGTTAGACTAACTACAACCAGTTTAACTAAGTTAAACTGAACACAACTCCATCAACTGTACCTCCAGTCCACTAAACTCAACTCACTTGAGTTCTAACTGAAGTCATGCATGCAACAACTCAACTGACTCATAAGAAAAACGAATTTCCTTCTGACAGCTGCATGTGCCACTTCCGTAGCTCAAACTGAAGTGCTCCAAGAGAATAAGATTAAGTTTATAGTCCAAATATTATTGTGAGATAATAATATTTGACTTTTCTATTTTTGACAGCCAGTCTAAAAATAGACTTGATCACTCACACTGTGATCACTCACACTTTCATCAAAAATAGAAGTCCATCTATTTTCCCAACTTGATCAATCATCCATAAACATAGACATGATCCATATGTCTAAAAATAGACATAGTCTAAAAATAGACTTGCGCCAAAAATAGCCTGCAGGCCCACTTAGTGAAGGCGACTCTTTTCACTAAGCTCCATCATCTTGTTGCAATCTCAACACTCCCTCTCGACAAGATATGGATTATCAGCAACCCCTATCCTGCCTCGGTGGTACTCGAATTTGCTCCTGGTGAGAGCCTTCGTCAGAATATCAGCATCCTGATCCTCCGTTGGAATGTACGAAAGTAACATGATCCTCCGCTGCACACAATCTCTGATATGATGGTACTTGATGTGCTTGGACCCGAAAAACCCGACCAAGATCATCCTCATCCACACAGATCTCTGCTTCCTGCTGTACCAAGAAACTACTGTCGATCTGATACTGAAGACCCCTCCTGATGTGCTCTTTCTATCCATTGGGCTCCCTGCCCAATCTGCATCCGTGAAGCCACATAGCTTCACCTCATCCTCCTGTCTGTACCAAGATCCATATCCCGATGTGCCTCTCAAGTGGCTCAATACATGCTTGCCCGCCTTCCAGAAGAGCTTGGTAGGCTTAACCATAGCTTGTGAAAGCTGGTTAACTGCATAGCATATATCAGGTCGTGTATTGACCAAATACATCAGCGACCCCACCAACTGTCGATAAACAGTGGCATCCACTTCTTCTCCCGAAGTGACATCCTCCTTCCTCCAACCTCCAGGAAGAGGAGTATCAACAGGCTTGCAGCCATGCATGTTGAACTTCTCCAGTATCTCCCGAGCATACTTGCCCTGAGAAACAAACAGTCCACCACTGCGCTGCCATATTTCCAATCCTAGGAAATAGTGAAGGAGGCCCAAATCCTTCATCTCAAACTCTGTAGCAAGATCCTTCTTGCATGACAGTATCAACAGCTCATCACCCGTTAGAATCAAATCATCAACATACAGTACAATGATAAGCAACTTACCCTCCACCACAATCTGGTATAGGTTCGGATCCGCCTCGCTCTTGGAGAATCCAAGTCCTGTGAAATAGCTGATTATCCGTGTGTACCAAGCACGTGGTGCTTGCTTCAACCCATACAGCGCTCTCTTGAGCCTGCACACATGCGACTCGCTGCTGAAGACTTCAAAGCCTTCGGGTTGCTCAATGTACACCTCCTCCTCAATGACTCCGTTGAGGAACGCAGTCTTCACATCCATCTGATGAATGTGCCATCCCATCTGCGCTGAGAGAGCAAGAATCGTCCGTATGGAAGAATACCTTGCGACAGGTGCAAAGGTCTCCTCATAATCGATCCCCTCAATCTGTGAAAAGCCTCGGGCAACAAATCTTGCCTTGTACTTCTCCACACTCCCGTCAGCTGCCTGCTTAACTTTGTAGATCCATCTCGAACCTACCACTGATTTCCCTTCCGGTCCAGGAACAATCTCCCATGCACTGTTTCTGACAATAGAATCATACTCTTCCACCATGGCGTCTACCCATGCGGGATCCTCCACAGCTTCCTCGAAAGAGGATGGCTCAGTCACAACACACTTGCTCATAAGAGCCATGTATCCAGTGTACCGATCAGGTGACTGTCTCTCCCTGCGTTGGGCTATAGGTGGTCCTACAACTTTCTCTACATCTTGAGCCAGTCGCTCAGCTTCTGTCAAGCGCTTTCGCCCTCTGATGGTTGGCGCTGCATGAGTGGTCTCTTCCACTCCATGAACCTCGTCCTGTGGCTGATCCACGTCCTGAAGCTCATCCTTAGGAACTAATAGCTCCTCATCTGCATGCAAGTGTAGCTCCCTCTCAAGCGAACACTTCATGGCTTTCTCCTCCTGAAATTTTATATCCCGTCGCACAACAGTTTTACCACTATCTGGCAAATACACACGATAGTTGTGGGGCGTATCAGTGTACCCCACAAATATCCCAACCTCTGCAGTCGGTTCCAACTTCTTTCTGGCATCCTTCGTCACATGCATGTAAACGTTAGCACCAAAAATCCTCAAATGAGAAAGATCAGGCTTCTTACCAGAATAAGCCTCCTCGGGTGTACTCATGCCAAGTATCCTATGAGGACAACGGTTCTGCACATAAACTGCTGTATTGCATGCTTCCGCCCACAAGTGAAGGGGTAGGCCCTAATCATGCAACATTGCCCGTGCAGCACCCACAATCGTTCTGTTCTTCCGCTCAGCTACCCCGTTCTGCTGTGGGTTATGGGGAGCTATGAGCTCTCTACGAATCCCTTCTGCCTTGCAGAAATCCTTGAACTCGTCCGAGATGTATTCACCACCATTATCGCTCCTAAGAGCCTTCACCTTCTTCCCCGACTCCTTCTTGACCAGTGCTTTGAATTCACAGAACTTTGAATATGTCTTGCTCTTCTTCTGCATGAAGAAGATCCAACACTTACGAGAGAAATCATCAACAAAAATCACATAATACCTGTGTTTTGCTGTCGAAGCAACTGAGAAAGGTCCACACACGTCTGTGTGAATTCTCTCAAGGATCGTCATGGCGCGACTATCCTTCTCGTGAAAGGTGGCTTTCACAAACTTCCCCAAAGTACACCCCTTGCACTGATCTGACTGCACAAGTGTGCCTTTAGGAAGCCCTGTAGTGATCTGCTGCAGTATCTTCAAGGCTCCATGGTGAAGGTGACCCAATCTCCTGTGCCACAACTCGCCATCATCCCGGCTCACCAATCCTTCTGCCTTGCCTGCCATTGCTGCGCATCCATCTACATGCAACTGATAAAGGTTCCTCACTCGAACCCCTATCTTCCGGGTCTCACCAGTTGTCTTGCTGCGCAGGAAGGCCTTTCCCTCGCTGAAAACAACATCATATCCCTTGTCTTCTAACATCGCCACTGAGATGAGATTCTTCTTCAATCCTGGAACATGCATGACTTCCTTCAATACAAAGGGTTTACCAGACTCCCTCTCAAAGGAAATGGTACCGATACCGGTCGCACTGTATCTACCATCATCGCCCATCTCGATGTGCACTCCAAGATCTTTGTCCTCGAGATCAGAGAACAAATCTCTATCTCCCGTCATGTGAAAAGACGCACCACTGTCTAGAAACCACACTGATCCCATCACACTTGAAACCAAGCATGCGATCAATGAAAAATCAAGCTCAAACTGAGAAGCTAAGGCCTCTCCCCCTGCAGATCCAGCAGCTTGCTTGTTCTTCTTCTTCTGCGGACAATTTGTGGCATAGTGTCCGTGCTGGTGACAGTGAAAACACTTCACCTTGGACATATCCTGCTTCTTGCCTTTCGCACCGGAATGAGAAGCTTTCTTGTTCTTCCCCTTCTTTGCTTTGGCAGCCAAAGCGCAATTCTCTTCATCAGATACCTTTGATGAAGATCCATTCTCACCTTTATTGTTACTGAGTTTATCCTTGAGGTCACTCTTGCTTTGGAATAACATTTGCAATCCGTTGAAAGACATTTTCAACAACACTGCTGCAAATTCGAATTCCACCAGCAACCAACTCAACTGCTTCCGATCAACCCTCGCTTGATATCCTGTAAAAATCTCTTCTACAAATCAAGCTGCTCCGATACCATGTAGAAATTTTTTCTACAAATCATCTAGCTTTGATACCATGTAGAAATTTTGAATAATTTAACACATATTCAATGGAGATTATCCTGATCATGTACTAATGCGGAAAACATACACAATACATAAGCTCCTCTACGTTGATCAAGAATATAGCAACATCAATAACAATAAAACATCAAGAGCATTCACACATTAACACAGTATGTATCACGGGGAAAGCATCTCGCTAAAAAACCCCACACTATCTGTATATTAATGATTGAGTCATGTAACATTACACAGCATAATACTTCTCACAAGTATCTCCACCTCTGTTACACACAATACAGCTCAGATCTGATCTCCAAATCTCTTCCACTGCTTGCCTGCCTCCACTGCTCAATACCTTCTCAAGAACTGATGAGAATTGCTTCCCAAACTCGATTTTCACCTGCAAAATAGTCACTCACTCTTTGTGGACGTGAGCAAAGGCTAAAATGTGGGCCAAATACGTGAGCAAACTCATTGGCATACTCAATCCTTTGATTGTGCAAGATCTGGTGCACAACTATAGTCACAACTGATAGCAATCTGATTCTCTACCACCTGTCCCTGTTGAACTGAACATGCACTGACATGCAACTGAGTTAACTGATGTATTCTTTAGTTGTATTATGAGTTAATAATTAGTTTAACAACTCATCATTAGTCTATCTGCAGTTAGACTAACTACAACCAGTTTAACTAAGTTAAACTGAACACAACTCCATCAACTGTACCTCCAGTCCACTAAACTCAACTCACTTGAGTTCTAACTGAAGTCATGCATGCAACAACTCAACTGACTCATAAGAAAAACGAATTTCCTTCTGACAGCTGCATGTGCCACTTCTGTAGCTCAAACTGAAGTGCTCCAAGAGAATAAGATTAAGTTTATAGTCCAAATATTATTGTGAGATAATAATATTTGACTTTTCTATTTTTGACAGCCAGTCTAAAAATAGACTTGATCACTCACACTGTGATCACTCACACTTTCATCAAAAATAGAAGTCCATCTATTTTCCCAACTTGATCAATCATCCATAAACATAGACATGATCCATATGTCTAAAAATAGACATAGTCTAAAAATAGACTTGCGCCAAAAATAGCCTGCGGGCCCACTTAGTGAAGGCGACTCTTTTCACTAAGCTCCATCATCTTGTTGCAATCTCAACAATTCGTTGAAGCACCAGAATCGACCAAGCAATTGTGCACGTTTTTATTGAAGATTTCATATGTGAGAAGAAAAGGAGGAGTATGAGATCTCGATCTTCCTCCAATCAAGGCGATGTCATTTGGATCAATTTTATTGATCATGTTGGTTGGAGGCCTTCCCAAATTGTGGGAAGCTACAGCTGTAGGTAAAGGTGTAGTAGGCACAACATGTAATTCTTTCATCATTATTTTCTGCTGGTGTTTCAATTTACTCAATTCATACAGAGTGATATTAGCCCTAGTCTTCTTCATGTCATCAATGATGTTATATTCCATTTCATCCGACACTATTAGTGTTCTTGATGGAGGCGTTTGATCAGATTGGACTGGGCTAAGCTGGGTCGCTTTAGCAGTTGTCTTTTTTGTTGTGACCTTTTCTTTTGTTGCAGGGTTTGCGCCCTTTTGTTTTGGGGTAGTTAGGGGAGGATCAAGTTGATTTTTGCTTCTCGTGCTAACAGGAAATGCTTCTTGATCCTCTTCTTGTGGGAGGATGAAGTCCCACATTCCTTGTAGTTCTACAACCTCTTCCTCGTCGGTCTTCCCTTCAGTGGTATTCTCTTCTTCTTCGTCTTCTTCAGATTCAACGTTTGAGACAACACTAGGTGGTTTTACCTCCATGGGAGGATTTCTTTTAAAAGTCCTAAAGGGCTTTTTCAAAGAAGTCTCTGCTACTTGTTTCTTAATATCAATCATCTCATTGGACATGGCTTTCAACACTTTTTGTAATCCTTCCAAATCGAAAGGGTCTCTCGTTTGCTTCTTCTTGGTGTCTTCTTTGAAAGAGATCTTCTTAGATTTGCGTTCTTCTATAGCAGATCTCTTTTCTAGGGCTACCACGCGTTTTTCCACTGCTAACGCTTCTGTCAAGTTGTCGACTAAGGTGAGCTTGTTTGCCCTATCTACGAAGATAGCCAAGTTTGGAGGTAAAGCCGTGATGTACCATTCACATCTTACTTCCTCGCTGGGTTGTGAAGCAGCGGGGATTTTGTTGAGGATCTTATTGAACCGTAAGTTAAAATCTTTAATGGGTTCTCTAGCCTCAGCTTTAAGATTAGATAGGTCATTGATCAATGTCGCCGTGGATCTGTCATCACCAAACTTGGTGAGGAACTAACTTTGAAAAATGTCCCAGCTTGTGATGGATCCAGAAGGTAACGAAAAGTACCATGACCCGGCTGTTCCTTGCATTGTATAAGGAAAAAGCCGGACAACAGCGTCTTCGTTAGTGACTCCGTTGAGATTAACAGAAAGCATGAAATTATTGATATGTTCCTCGGCTAGCATGCCTGCTTTCGGATTGAATTTAGGCAGCCATTTCTCAGGATGGGCCGGTATAGGGCTCAGGGGTGGAGGCATTAAAACCACCCCAGGATTGTTCCATGGAGACTGGGCCATCGTTGAGCTGCTAGTTAATGGAAGTGCAGAAGATGATCCCTGATGCTGAGAAGATGAAGATATTAAGATCTTTGATGTTTGAAGAGGAAGGTTTGTAGAAGATGGGTGAGTGAGTTGGAATGAAAGAGTGGGTGGTTGACTTCGCGGTGAGGGAGTTGATATGGATGAAGTGGATGAAGGAGTCTTATTGTCAGACTCTGGTGGTGTTTTCCTTGCTCTTTTCCTGGTAGGAAGAGGGAGTTCACTTGGTTGTATGCCAAATTTTTCACTCTTTAATCTGGTAAGGGGATGAGCATGGTTGTACTGCGAAGTCACGCTGCTTTTAGATTTATCAGACTTTTGGTTAAAAATAGAGAATCCCTGGAGTTTACGAATTAAAGTTTGAATTTCAGGGGGTTCAATGATAGATTGGTCTGATATATTCGAATATGTAGCAGTGGTAGATACTCGAGTGACTTCAAATTCCGGGTTTAACCGTGTTGGAGAAGTCGAGGGAGTTGATGAGGGTGTATTACTCTCAGAATGGTATTTAGATATTGCTTTAGCTGCCATTCATAGTTCGTGCCCTCCTTCTAGCGCCAAATATGTTGAGGGCCCTGAAATCGGGTCAACAACAAGGGGGATACCCACCCGGTCGGGAACCTGGTTGGCGGCTCCGTGCCCGTTTGGTGTAGCGGGTCCGACTGGGGATAACGGGACCAGCTTCCCAATCTAAGGGGTGTGTGTGTGTAGAGTTTGGTGATGTGTGTGTGTGTAGAATATGATAATGAAAATCTGGAATTATTTCTAAGCTAATTTAATTCTAAACTCTGAGACTGAATTTTATACTACTTTAATCTATCAAGAACAACACATCTAATCTACACTAACCCGGGATAGAACTTTTTCCATTATGCGATCTAGAAAGATTTCACACAATAACTGGTAATGAAGATTATTCAGCTATTATGAGAATATAAATCAATTAAGATGAACCATCCTGCAAAAAAGTTAAGCAAAACGGTTGTGAACAACATATCGCATAATCAGTTATTCATGTATTAAGCACAAATCAATGACTCCACCGTACAAAAGTGCCAAATGGTAGTCCACTCATTCATACATTAACATATAAACAACATCAGCTGTATATTACTCTAAGAATGCAAGCAGAAATTCGTCAAGAGATAAAAGTACCATTTATGACTGATTTTATACTCACAGACCTTAAACAATAACGATCTATTTCTACTTACTTCTAATGCCTACTAAGAGTACAGAAGTGCAACATCAGTAGCAGGTATTAAAATGCAAACATAAATAAATCTCGATCCGTCCATTCATCAAAAACCCCCTCCGAGGGTGCAAAAGTGCATGTTCTGAGGACAAGTTTTTTGACAAATTTCCGGACCCTTCTCCAATGCAACGAGAAGGGTTAAATACTACTAACCGGCTAATTTTAATTACAAAAATTTAGGGAACGGCTTCAAATGACCGCCCTTTTACTAAAACAAATTTATTTCTAAAAACTGAATCTAATTTCTAACCATTTCTGTATCTGCTCCTTAGTGCTATAAGCGATGCGCTGTTTGCCGTGAAAGAGTCGCCTGCTTGTCCTTTCCTTTTGTTCGAGCTTGAAAATTAGAAATAAAAAGAGCTGGCACCTCTTTCTGACAAACTAGAAGATATTTTTGAAAGTGTTCTTCTGGAGGAGTGTCTTCACGGCGTGTATACTTAGTACAACTCAGATTTCTTTCAAACTGATTGTGCTGTTGCTATTTCGGTTTCCGGCCGTGCGAATGACTCAATGAGCTGGGGATTTTGTTGCCTGAACGATTTTATCAATTGAAACTTGTTTCCATTCTTTGTTCCAGGCTTTTCTGAGACGTCTTTCCCCTTAAGCGTTTTTCTTTTTGCTTTACCCAATTTGGGACTCAAGATCTTTCATAAACGCTTTGCTTTTGTGCGCCTTTGACTCTGAGTCCTGGATAGCCTATTTCCATCAGCATTTGTTGAGTGATATTCTGGAATCCGCGGTCCTGCTGTATGCGGTATCCATCTGCGAAGTCATCTCCTCTTTGTTCTTCTAGCTATGGCGCTTTTCCTTAGATGTTTCCTGCATATAGATTTATATCAGTTGCTGACTTATAGTTCACGTAAATGAAAAGAGACGGAAGAAAAGATTGACATGAAAGAAATTAAGTTCTAATGAATGCATAATCATGTCACCCATTATGACTTGACTCTTCGAAAAACGCGACATAATCATCTTTGGATACACAGGCGTACAATCATTAATTTCCCGTAAGGTGCGCGCCTAATATTGGGCTCACAGATCATGCCGAGGAATGCCTGCGATGAATGGCTTCTGCGATTTGCATCGCAGCATCGAAGATTGCGATGTAAATAAGTGGTATCACAACAATTGATGGTCTCATTCGTCGCAAACCATAGATAGCAGGTCGCAGCTTTGCATGGTCGCAAATCGCATATCGCAAGATCACAAGGTTTTCGCTTTGTCACTTTGTGCTGCTTATGCGACATTGCGACGTGCGACGTCGCATATCGGCCGTCGGTGGTTCTTTAGGTTTTCCCTTTTTGAGCGCTTTTAATGCACGCGATGCGATGAGTTCTCGCGTTGCTCCCTTTCAGTGTATTTATGCGCTTTGGGAGAGCGCCTCTTTTTCCTTTGCGACGCGATATAGCTCTTAGGAAGTTAATACAAAAGATTTTTCAAACAAAAATATTTTTTGGATTTTTGGTTAAGGGTCCCCCTTTGCTTGATGTTATTACTAATATCAAACAAATAGGGGGGTTGTTGGTGACCACAACAGGCCTCTAGAGTGATAGTACAGATTGAGACAACCTATTCATCATCCATAATTTCTTTGTAAGTGTTACATATTTTCAGGATAATGAGAGGCCATCGAATTTGTTTGTTGTGAAAAATGATGTTGTTTCTGCATATCCATATATTCCAGCACATGATTAAAGGGATATTTCGGGCTTTCATGGTGGGTGCTTCGATCCACCAGCTGTTCCAGGCATTCAGAATACTATCTCCCTCCCATCGTTGATTTATATTAAGCACATGCATCACCTGTTCCCAGATCTGTTGCGTGATGGTGCAAGATAGGAACAAATGGTTGTTCGATTCCTCCTCCCTGCGACATAGTACACACCAGGATGGACCCTGGAAGGAACATTTTCTAAGATTTGTTCCTGTTGGAGTCTTGTCCATGATTATATTCCACATCAGGAGATGAGTGCATGACGGTCCTTTCAACTTCCATAGCCAACACCACCAGCTTTCCAATGAGATGGGCTTATGGGCAGCATGTATGATAGGATAACCATCTTTTGGTGAATAAGTCCCCTTCATCACAAGAGCCCATATTAGTTCATCCTCATCGTCCCTGAGCCTCACATGAGATTCCTTTAAGGCATCGGTGTATTGCCTCCATGTCCTGCTCTAGTGATCCAGTATGCCAAGGTCTTCAGTCGATAGCCAAGCTTGTTGAAAGATGGATGTATTCAAATGGTCCCCGATCTGTGCTATGGAAATCACACCTCTGTGGTTTAGGAATTCTATCATATCTAGTGAAAGGTTGTATAGGTTGCCACAACCAATCCATGGGTCAGCCCCAATGCGGACAGCCAAACCATTGCCAATATGCCAAGTAAGACCACTTCTTATAATGGGAAGGGTGTGTATGACAACTTTCCAGATCACTGATATTCCTTGCTTGTTCCAAGCAGGTAGCCAAATCCATTCCATAATAGAGTGAGGCCAGATATATTTGTAGGTGACCACCTCTAACCATAGGCTATTGTTCTTCAGGAGGAGCCAGCCTAATTTGGCCGCAAGTGCCTGTGCAAATGCAGAGAGATTCTTGAGGCCCCATCCCCCCCATTTTTTGGGGACTACAATTCTACTCCATTTAACCCAAGCAAAGGGTTTCCCTTCCTTTTTCCCCTCCATAAGAAATGACAGCATAATCTTTGTATCCAGGATAATATACCTTGAGGAATCCAGGCTAGAGACATCCAGTAGACCGGGGTGGCTTCAAGAACAGATTTTATGAGCACCAGACGACCTACTCTAGATAGTAATCGATGACTCCAATTGTTCAATCTTCTTTCCACCTTGGCGACTAACCAGGTCCAATCAACAATTTTGTATCCATGAGATTTAATCCTGAAGCCCAGATATTTCAATCCATCCTCCAACTGTGTTCTCTGGAAGGGAAATTTAAGGTGAGCATGACAGGTTTCTTGAGGGGTACAAGCAGAAAGGGTGATGGTGGATTTGGGCCTGTTAATTTCCATCCCTGTTGCAGAGCAGAATAAATGCAACACCTCAGAGAGAGTGTTATTGTCTTGTATGCCACCATTGAGGAAAATCAAAATATCATCCACAAATAGCAAGTGCAAAAGAGTGCATTGATCCGTGATCTTGAGTCCCTTAAGCCTCCCAGACCTTTTTTCCAATAAGATCAACCTACTTAAACCTTCCATAACAATTAGGAAGAGCAACGGGGATAGTGGGCAACCCTGTCTGATACCTCTTTCCGCATGGAAAAAATTGGAGGTTGATCCATTAATTAGGGTACCGAAAGAAATAGATGTGATGCAGCACATGATCCATCGAATGAAAAGAATAGGGAAGCCCAGGTGAGTAAGAATCATCCTTATGAAAAGCCAACTGACACGATCAAAGGCCTTTGAGAGATCTATTTTGAGGATGGCACCTTTCAGCTTCTTTTGTTTGATGGAATGGAGGACCTCCTGGGTTGTGCCTATGGCCTCATGTATCTGACGATTATGGAGAAAGGCAAATTGTTCGGAGGATATATTGTCAGATAGGATCGGCTTGATACGATTGGCAATAATCTTGGCAATAATTTTATAAAGGCAATTGCAGAGTGAGATGGGCTGGAAGTCGCTAAAAGATAGAGGGGAGTCCGATTTGGGGATCAGTGCTATGTAGGTAGAGTTTATGGCCTCATACATTCTACCCATAGATCGGCATTCTTCAATCACCTTGAGTAGGTCTGGGCCAATAATGTCGAAAAATGTTAGGTAGAATTCCACGGACCATCCATCTAGCCCCAGACTTTTATCCTTCTTGAACCACTTCAGGGTGCCCTCCAGTTCCCCCATGGTAATTGGTTTGATAAGGTCCTCCTCAGTGTCTGGCTCCACAAATCTAGGGAAGTGCCCCGCAATACGAATTATGTATGCAAGTGTTGCACCAGGTGGTGCTTTGAATAACTGCTTGAAGTATGTGTTTCCCATCTGAGACAACTGATTATAAGTATTGGCAG
This sequence comes from Pinus tabuliformis, assembly GCA_031772625.1. Lineage (NCBI taxonomy): Eukaryota > Viridiplantae > Streptophyta > Pinopsida > Pinales > Pinaceae > Pinus > Pinus tabuliformis. The sequence goes on from CM062804.1 coordinate 1,014,052,883, forward strand.
TCTGCCCCTGTTCCGTGGGCATCTGCCAAATAGTATTGCATGCCCTCCTTCCATTGGCAAATTTATGAAAGAACTTAGTGTTGCCATCCCCAGCTTGTAGCCATATTGCTTTGCTCTTGAGCCTCCATGTCTCTTCCCGATCTAATAGAATCTTGGTTTTTTGGGCTTCCAATCCTATTAAGAAAAGTTTAGCTTCAATAGAGGTAAACCCTCTGCCTTGGTCATCCGTTAACAAATCCATCTCAATATCACTGAGGGTCTGCTCCTCCCTAGCCTTTTTCCCCTTTTCCCAGTCAATAGATAGTCTTTTAAGGTTTACCAGATTACGACAGAAGCCTTCGGCTAAACCTTGATCAGTTGTTAGGGGATGATCTCTCCAATATTCTGATACTAACCTGAGATATTCAAGATCCTTTAACTAGGTTGCATTAAACTTAAAGGGTGCCCTGGGTTTTTTTGTGTGGAGCTAGCCAATTCCAGGTAGATAGGGGAATGGTTAGAGATCCCTCCTGATCCCACCCACTGTTTGTAATTTGTGAGGGTTGTTATTAGATCTTCATGAATGAGAAACCGATCCAATCTCCTACCTAGTGCTGTGTCTCCTGTCCTTCTGTTGTGCCAAGTAGGCATCTTTTTGTTCATGGGGATATCAATGAGGCGATGTTGCTCCAATAGCAATCCCAGCTGATCCGAGAGTGGATCCAACTATGAATGATGGCCCCAAGATTCTTCATGACCAATGGTGAAATTTAGATCTCCACCCATTATAGTAGTGTGATCAATCAGGGGGTTTTCGAGAATCTTATGCTAGAAGTCCAGTTTGCTATGATTAGGTGCATATATATTCATAATTCGGAGATTCCTGCCCAGTTCAGCAAAAAAGATATCCATACCCAGGAACCCATGACCACCCCAAGCAGAGATGATCTTGATGGTTCAAGGATTAACCCCAAGAGAAATACCCTTGGATCGCCCGACGACATCCAAAGCCTGAAAAATCCATCCAGGCAGTATGTTTTGTAGGGTCCTAACAATCTGCTCGACCATACCAAGGGTCTCCTATAGGAAAATGATATCACAAGGCTCACAGCCCATGAGCCTCTTAAGAGAATTTTTTTTGGAAGGGCTAGCTAAACCCCTACAATTAAAGGATACCCACTTCATGGGGGAACACTTACAAGGGTGTCCTGTGTTCAAAGTACCCTTTCAATAGTGTCTTGTCTACCCTGTACCACATTTGCCCCAACAATCTTGATGGCTTTGGACATCTTAGAGGGCCTCCTCCGAGAGGGTTTGGGGTCAGCTTTAGTGGATGAGATTCCTAATCCCAATGATTCAGGAAGGGCCTGAAGGCGAGGGCGAAGGTTATATGAATGGGATCCCAAAGCAGATGGGGAAACAGGGGGATCGCGAAACCCAAGAGTGTGTACAACCGGTGGCGTAGTGGAGAAGATGGTCAGAGGGGGGTCAATGGCACAAGTGATGGGAGTGGTGACCATGCAAGGAGAAGATGCAGTAGATGCTAGAGAAAAAATAAAATTACTAATATTCAAAGTAAAGGAAAGAGGGGAAGAAACTGTACCCGAAGATGGAGTAGCCGCCGCAGCAGACCGAGACCTAGTCATGGGCGGGGAGATAGGTAGAACCTGGGTAGAGCACGTTGGCCGAACAATGTCCCCAGTCGCTACCATTGGACTATCCGAACCTAAGGGTTGCTCATCCCCAATCTCGTCTTCAAACTGCAGTTTTTCTTGCCCTTGGATGTGGGTGGGAGAAGATGGCGAGATAAGCGAGCAATCTTTGTATAGATGCCCCACCTTGTGGCATCTTCTGCACTTGAAGGGTATGCCTTCATAATCCAGGTTTTTCCTGCGCAAGTAATGCCTCCAATGGAGGGTGATCTTCTCCTCTAGACCTTCCCGTGTATCCAAGTGGACTAGAATGCAAGCCAACGTCATGTTGCTTGTTGATTCATAGATCTAGTCATGCTCCAAATAGGTTTCCAGTGCATTACTAATGTGCTTGAAGACATCCGGAGACCAAAATTTCATAGGCATCCCAGGTAATCAAACCCATATCAGCCTAGCACCAAGTTTTTCCCTTTCAGGGTCAAATAAGGGATCCCACCTTTCAGCAGAACCGATGCATATTCAATATGCCAAAACCTCGAGAGAATCCAGTCTGTGTACTCCTCCCTGTGGACCCTGAGTGCGAGCCACCCCCACGTGAGGACTCAGATGCTGGGTAGTTCTTTGAACAACGACCCCCAAATCTCCATGGTCCAAAGGCGAAGCCGCTCCACTGAGTAATTCTGCCCACGTACATGACCCACCAAGACTTTGCTCGCAATGTCCACCACTTCGCCCATCGTGAGGTCTTCCCCCAAAGAGAGGTTGATGTCCTTGTCAATAGCCTTCAAACACCACCCTTTCTTGACCTTATTAGATCTGCAAGCCGTCAGATAGACAAAGAATGGGCCTCGAATACGCTAGTTAACTGTCTGCAGAGTAGGGGGTAGATTTAGGGTTAGGAACAGGCATGCTCAAATAGCCTGAAGGGATGGGGGTACTGAGAGGGGGATAGTTAGGGTTTGGTACGGAGCTTCCGACTGGAGAGGAGAAAAGGGGGATAGGAGACCCGAGATGTGAGATTCCTGAGAAAATGGGGGTGCTGGATGGTGCAGAAGAGTGGGGAAGGTCAGGCAACAAGGAGTCGAAAGAGGGGGAAGGGTGTAGGTAAGTTTCGATGAGGCTTAGGGTTGTCGAGGAAAGCAGGGGGTAGTCCAGGCCAGATGCGGCATCGAGGTCAAAAAAGGGTGGCAGGTGGGGCACAGATGGCCAGGACGGTGCAGAGTAGGGTTTAGAGCAAACAAAGGGCAGAAATGTGATCCAAAGGAGCCAAAACCTGACACGGCGTGAGGGCGAGTCCAAATCTCTTCGTGGGGATTAGGGTCCGCAGTGTAATCAACAACGTCTTCTTCCATGCCTACCGTCTGGATGGAGGCCAGAGCGGTTACGGTCACGTGCAAAAGATGGGTTGACCACAAACCAATAATGCCAAGTTGCCCGCAAGTTGTAGATAGGCTCGGTGAAGGCAAGGCACCCATGAGTGTTAACCTAAACCACAAGGAGCAACATTGCGCAGTCGCATGGCCTCCATTGACCTATAGGATTATTATTTGATCTTAATAATCATTATTAAAAGAGTATTTTTCATAAACTAGCCGTTATAATAAATAAATAATAATAATAATAATAATAATTTTACCCTCACTTTTGATTGCTTTGTTTTAATTTTAGACTCCTTTAATCATTATTTTTGTTATAGGATCTCGACTCATTAATCAGGTCTTGACTCCTATTTATTTATTTTATTTTCTTTATTATTATTGTTATTTTATTTATTTTTACTCTATTCCCTGTATTTGATTAACTTTGATTTGTTTGTTTCTTATTAATGTTTAAGTTTTTCGATATATATATATATGTGTGTGTGTGTGTGTGTGTGTGTGTGTGATAATATTATTATTTTTAAACTAGTCGTTATAGAAATATTATATGATCTTAATAATAATTATTAAAATATTAATTTTCATAAACTAGCAATTAAATTATCTTTTGTTCTCTACATCACCCTCTATTTAAGTTTGTGCCACGATTTGCATCTTCATTTGGTCCTGATGATGAACCACACTAGCTGGTTTGAAACACGTCAACGAAATTTTCTCCTATGTGATTTCTACAGAAAAAACTCTTCTTAATGTAATATGGATCATAGAAGACTGAATTGAGAAATCAAATTAACAATGAAATAATAATAATAATAAATAATAACCAAAATAGAAATACAAAACCATATCATTAACCAAAATAATGTGGGTAATAAAAAATATAAAATAATGTTGCTAATTAAAAATCTAAAATAATGTTCATAATTGACACTATTAATAATAATACTATTTTTGAAAATGCAAAATATTATTATTCAAAATACTATTAATATAATAAAAGATAAAACAATATAAATTAAAGAAATGAAAGTATAATATAATTACACGAAAATAATCTTAGAAAATTAAAAAAAACAAATACTGAAGAGTAAGTATAAGCATAGGAAAAAGTAAATACATTGAAAAGAACATAAATTTCGACATCAACAATGTTATGAAACCAGCTCAAGAAAAGATAGAAAAGATAGATCAACGCCTTAGAATTTAGCCTCTTCGAGGGGGCAACCTCCTTTACATTACATAAATGAACAATTCTTGGATGATTCAAATGACAAAACCTCCTTTCTATATATAGGAGTCTAAGGAGTCACAATATAACCCAGCCGACCTAACAATAATAATATAAAGCCACAAAAATAACAATAGAGGGATTCTATGGGGCACAGTAATTACAATATGGGGATAATAGGGGCACAACAATATTAATAAGGGATGCAACTACAATAGTAATGGGGTAATTACTAGTATTATAGGGACCTAACATGCCCCTCTCCTTCAAAAAAAGTGTTGTCCTCAACACTTGAGTAGTTATGGATGCTTCTGTATAAAATTCTCATCCTCCCATATGGAATCTTCAGCGGATAAGTTCTTCCACTTGATAAGATACTCTGAAATTGATCAATTTCGTAACTGTCGAGTTCTTGTTTCTGTGACTGCTTCCGGTTCCAATATAATTTTTCCTTCCTCATCAAGTTCTGGCAATATTGTTTGAACTGGGAGCTTGTCGCCTATAACCTTCTTTAAACATGAAACATGGAAAACTGGGTGCAATCGAGAAGCTTCAGGAAGCCAAAATTTGTATGCCATAGTACCAATCTTTTGCAACACCTTGTACGGACCATAATACTTTGGTGATAATTTATTATCCTTCTTAGCTTGCTTGAGGGACATTTGCTTATATGGTTGTAGCCGTAGGAATACCCAATCACCTACATCAAAACTTCTTTCGCTGTGATGTTGATCTGCCTGTTGTTTCATTCTATTCTGTGCCAACACGAGGTTATCCTTTAAGAGTTGGAGGACTTGTTGTTGATGTTAGATGTGATGTTCCACTGCTTGAACCTTAGAATTTTCTCTTAAATATGATGTGATGGATGGTGGCTGATATCCATAAAGTGCCATAAATGGGGTCATTTTTGTTGCTGTATGGAAGGAAGTGTTATACCACCATTAAGCCAGAGGCAACCATTTGACCCATTGTGTCTATTTATCATATACAAAGCAACGAATATATCCTTCCAAACATTTGTTTACTATCTCAGTTTGCCCATAAGATTGAGGATGATAAGATGAGCTATGAGCTAACTGAGTACCAAGACAAGAAAATAATTCTGTCCAAAAATTTCCAGTGAAAATGGGATCTCTATCACTTACAATAATCTTTGGGTTTCCATGTAGCTTTTGAATTGTTTCCATAAATGCAGTAGAAGCTATACTTGCTTTAAATGGATGTGATAATGCACAAAAGTGTGCATACTTGGTAAGTCTGTCAACTACCACCATGATGACACTCTTTCCCTCAGACTTGGGTAAACCTGTGATAAAATCCATTGAAACCTCCTCCCAACGTTGGCTTGGAATGGATAAAGGTTGTAATAGACCCGATGTCTTAATTGTTTCAACTTTATTTTGTTGGCAAACCAAACATTCCGCCACAAATTTTTGAATATCCGATTTAAGGCCATCCCAAAAAAATTCCTTCTTAACCCTGTGGTAAGTTTTTAAAAATCCTGGGTGCCCTCCTAAGGGAGAAGTGTGAAATTCCATAAGAATCTTTTGTTTTAGTTGGGAATTCTTACAGAGGTATAAGCGATCTTTGTACCATAAAGAATCATTTTGCCAGCTAAATGTATCAGATGTACTGGAATATTGTTGTAACTTTCGAATAAGTTCCCATACTTCTTCGTCATTCTTCCATTCCTCCCTTGCTTCGTTTATCCAATCTGGTTGGATAATAGAAATGGCGCACAACAATGCTTCCACATCCTCATCCTTTCTTAAGAGTGCATTTTCCACCACATTTTTCTTCCCTTTTTTGTAGATGATTTCAAAGTCATAACCCAACATCTTTGTGACCCACTTTTGTTGCTCTTCAGAGGATAATATTTGTTCTAAAAAGTATTTAAGGCTGTCATGATCCGTTTTTACCTTGAAGTGTCTTCCCATTAGGTAGGGTCACCATTTCTTAAGTGCATGGAGTATTGCCAACATTTCCTTCTCATAAATAGCTTTGTGTAAAAACTTTCCCTTGATTGGATGACTTTCAAAAGCAATGGGTCTTTCATCTTGCATTAAAACAGCACCAATTCCATTTCCTGAAGCATCGCATTCCACAATAAAGGTTTTTGTGAAGTCCGGTGTAGCTAAGACCGGTGCTTGGCACATTGCCTCTTTAAGATGTTCGAAGGCCTTTGTTGCTTCTGGAGTCCATGAAAATGCATCTTTCTTCAATAATGTTGTTAGAGGTGCTGCTATTCTCCCATAATTCTTAACAAACTTGCGATAATACCCTGTCAACTCGAGAAATCCTCGCAGATGCTTTATGGATGTGGGGATTTTCCATTCCTTAATGGCTTTAATTTTGCTAGGGTCTACCTTAACTCCTTCATGAGATACAATATGACCCAGATATTCCACCTCTTGTACTCCAAAGAAACATTTGGATCTTTTTGCATATAATTGTTTCTCCTCCAATAGTTGTAACACCCTGTCAACATGTTCAACATGACCCTTCCAAGACTTGCTGTAGATTAGTATATCATCAAAAAATACTAACACAAATTTTCTAAGGAATGGTTTGAAAATGGAATTCATCAAACCTTGAAATGTTGAAGGTGCATTGGTAAGGCCAAAAGGCATGACCAAAAATTCATAATGACCCTCATGAGTTCTAAATGTTGTTTTCGGAATGTCTTCAGTCTTCATTCTGATTTGATGATGTCCTGAACGAAGATCCAACTTGGTGAAGTAAATTGATCCATGCAATTCATCCAGTAATTCATCAATGACGGGAATGGGAAACTTATCTTTAATAGTGAGCTTGTTGAGCTCCCTATAATCCAGACACATGCGCCATGATCCATCCTTCTTGTGCACTAATACTACTAGAGCAGAGAAAGAACTTTGACTCGGTTGAATTATACCAGCCTCTAGCATTTCTGCAACCATACGTTCAATTTCACTCTTTTGGGCATAGGGATATCCGTACGGCCTGATGTTTGGAGGAACACTTCCTGGAATCAAATGAATAACATGATCATGATCACGAATAGGTGGGATACCTTTGGGAGTCTCAAATACCTTGGAATGATTGTCCAAGACTTTTTGGAGATCTGGAGAAATAGATGATTGCAATGTGGAAACATCTAGCGAACATAATTGTGCAATTACACCCCTTTGTTCCCTTTTTAGAAGCTTTGTCATACCATTAGAGCTAATTATCTTTCCCGATTTCCCTGCAATACCCCTTAATTCAACTTCCTTTCCTTCCATGGAAAATTTCATGAAAAGTTCTTGAAAATTGAAAGCTATTGTACCCAAGGATTGTAGCCATTGTACTCCTAGTACAACATCAGCACCTCCCATTGGAATGGAAAGCATTGGGCTAGTCAATACATATTCTCCCATCGATAGCTTGATATTATGGCACTTTCCAGAGAAATTTATTGCTCCTCCATTTGTAACCATCACTTGACACTCTGGTGCTGGGTATAAGAAGCAATTCAATTCTTTTGCTACCTTACAATGAATAAAATTGTGGGTACTTCCTGAATCAATCAACACTAGTACCTTTTTCTTCTTGATTTGTCCTTCTATCTTGATGGTTTGAGGAGTGGTAATTCCCGCCAATGCATTACAAGATATGGTCGGATTCATTTCTTTATCTAGGCTTTGTTCCTGGAGTATATCCTCTTCTTTTGACCTTTCTTGCTCCTTTTCTTCTTCCTCTTCATAATCTATGTAGAATAATTTCTTCTCAGCACATTTATGACCTTCAGTGTATTTGCTATCACAACTATAACAAAGCCCTTTTGCTCTTTTTTCTTCCAATTGTTGTGGTGTCAACCTTATAGGTTGTGGAAGAGTAGGAGCAACCACACTTCCATCTTTATAGTTGTGAGTGGTATGCTTCCTGGTTGCCATAATTTTGCTTTCCATTTCTCTTGCTATCCTGAATGCCTTCTCTAATGAATCAGGTTCCCAAAGGCAAACATCATGTTGGATATTATCCTTTAAAGTCCCTATGAACACATCAATCCTATGCTCCTCTGGAATATCTTTTACCCTTATGTTCAATTTTTGGAACTCCTCAATGTGCTCCATTATTGAACCCTTTTGTTTGAGACTTATCAATTGGCTAAAAAAAGTGTTGCTTTTTGTATCCTCATAATGTGCTATCAATTCTTCCGTAAAAATTGCCCAAGTGATAAATTGTTTACGAAAGTAAAGCCATTGATACCATACAAACTGATTTGGTTCCAAATATAAAGTTGCAATACGTACCTTTTGTGTGTTTTTCACATTATTGAGATCGAAAAATTGCTCCATTTGTAATATCCATGTTGCGGGATCCTTTCCATCAAACTTCCTCATATCGATTTTTGGAATATGGTGGGTTTTCGACCCGACATTAGAGTCTAATAAATCATGATTAATATTTCTTTTGTTCGCATCATGAGTTTCCTTTACTACCTTTTCACCATTGGCAAGTATTTCTTGTAGAAAATTTGTCAAATCTGTCTTCAAATCTGCCATGTCTGTCTTCAAATTTGTGTTCAAATCTATCTTCAAGTTGTCCATCTTAGCTTCCATGCCATTCATATTAGCTTCCACGCCATTTATCTTAGCTTCTGTTAGCTTTTGTGACAGTGACATTTGTTGCACTTGTTCTTGTAATTTTGATATATCATGTATCATTTCTTCCTCTTCTTCATGAATCATGCTAGAGCTTTCAGGTTCCTTACTAGGTGTTTTCATTTTCTTTCCTCGAGGCATCAATTACCGATAACAATGCTCTGCTATGCCCATTGAATTCCTTCAAAATAAATTTTCAAACCAAGCTTAAGCAAAAATTTAAGAAAATCTACACACCTTTTTTCACTTTGTAGGAGCTCGATATTGCCTCTGATGTATCTCTGTACTTTCCGATCATCTAGTTCTGAATTTATGACCTGTAGTAGCACCCCAAATTGGATTCTCCAAGGAAGAGTTATGCGAAATCTCCCACAGTGACTTGATTACAGACTAGTTCAATAGAGCGAACTTGTACGACGTGCCATGAGTCACTGTTTCGACCTTTGGATCTGAAAAATGCATACAAGAAACTACAGTCCATCCTCTTTCTATACCTTCTGACGAAATTTCAATCCGATCCCTAGAGAGAAAGTTATGACGATTTTCTCTAGGTCACCTGTTTGGAATGTAATTCAGGAGTCTGCAAAAAGACCAACTTCTTCAGATCATATCTCTGCAAATATAATGCGAAAAGCTCTGAAATTTGGACCCGAGGTTCAATTCGATTTCTTCTAAAATGGGTTTTTTTTTGCAACTTCTTAAACATCGCAGAAAAAATTTATAGCGAAAATGCCACGATGACCTCTCTGGAGCAGCGAAACCCTAGAATCCAAAGCTCTGATACCAAATGTTATGAAACCAGCTCAAGAAAAGATAGAAAAGATAGATCAACGCCTTAGAATTTAGCGTCTTCGAGGGGGAAACCTCCTTTACATTACATAAATGAACAATTCTTGGATGATTCAAATGACAAAACCTCCTTTATATATATAGGAGTCTAAGGAGTCACAATATAACCCAGCCGACCTAACAATAATAATATAAAGCCACAAAAATAACAATAGAGGGATTCTATGGGGCACATTAATAACAATATGGGGATAATAGGGGCACAACAATATTAATAAGGGATGCAACTACAATAATAATGGGGTAATTACTAGTATTATAGGGACCCAACAAACAACAATTGTTGTGAATCACTAACAAGCATTGATGATAGTTAAGAAAGGATAATTCTGACAAACTCAGTTGCAATGTGACAAAAAAATGAGATGAAATTTTAAACATTACAAGACCAATGAAAACAATGCAAATTTTACTAACATTAAAAGAAATAACAATAACAATAACAACACATTCCACAACAAAATTCAACTCTCAATACTCGACCAGAACATAATTATTAGATAGCAACCTCTTCCAAAACACACCCAGAGCAATGGCAAAAGCAACACCAGTTCAAATCAACAGGATAATGATAACGATAATTCACACTTTCAAGCCAGTCACTTGTCGTCTTCCTCCCTAATTCTCTTTGGTGCAAATGATATAAAGTTTGAACATCTTGTTTAATTCCACTCAAAACACGAATATGCTCATCGACAAAATCAGGATAGAAGCCATGTCTTCTATCAAACCTTGCGCGAATAAAGGTAACAAAACTAATGGTTTTCGTAATAGAATTAATCTCTCCGATGTAATAATTACCATCATTGTTCTCCATATCTGTGAATCATTAACAAAAACATAAATTAAAATTAGTATATTGAAAGAAAACAAATTAACAGAAAGAAAACTATTGATTTATGAGTTTGGTTATTTCATAGTCAAGCATAAATATAAAAGGATTCAAAAGAACGAGAGAAAAAAATGAAAACAACTACAATAAGGCAATCAAACAACAATTGCTCTGAAATAGTCAACTTACTTACTTCAGTAACCAACAATTCTATTCAAATCAACAAAAAGTAAAACAAAGAACTTATGAGGGTGCATACAAATAATTGCAAAAAATAATAACAACTAAAGGGAAGCAATCTTCTTTTTTCTTAAACAGATGGATACAAATAATTAGAACGAAGAAGAAAAAGTACAAAAAGTAAAATTCATGAATAGTAAATTGTATTGAAGATAAATACTCCAAAAATGATATTGACTTTAATCGATTCTCATCTTTCTTTCTAAGTGTAACATATGCACTATCTTTCATTTTTACATAACGTTGAAAAGAAAAAGGCAGTGAACCAGGTGCAAAGAAAATATTTTTGAAATATCCAAGTGCACCATTAACCAGAACAACTTCAACCCACAAATTACACATTAACATCACACGCTCTCCAAAACATAGCAGTACTTCATGCTCCAATATATCATCATCAGTATCACTTATTTATGTTCTTCTACTGATTTTTGCAACACATCTCGCAATAGGAGAATTTAACTCTTTAAGAATTTTTTGATTATGCAAATTCACGAGATTATTCATCGCAAATAAGTGAACAGAAGAATCAAACAAAATCCTTTCCTATCAATCCAAGCAACTATCAACACGGGTCATAAGAAAATCCCAATCAGCAAGAGAAGGCTCTACATTTCTAATATTGGTTAAAAATATTGCAAAAATATGCTTGTCTCGGATCATCTCCTTGCTGCCTATAAATTTTGTCCAGAGCCACTACAATGTTGAAGATTTCCCACAAAACTTTCCCAGTTTTTCTACCTACATACAAGGGTTTATCCTTAACAGGAGGCAATTGGGAAAGGTCACCCACAAGAATGATGGACCTACCACCAAAAGGACAATCCTTGTTTTCAGGAAAGGCTTCTCGCAAACAAGAACCTATTTTTATATATAGCCTTGGACCTATAAAGCTCATCTCATCAATCAATATATATATCAAATGTGCCTCATTTCTTCTTGGAACACTACCAAATCTTGCCGACACAGTGGCTTCATATCTTTTATAGGAATTGTTATCACCCCAAGAAACTCACCTAGGTTGTATATCAGTGATGCTCGATAACATTACAAACTCAACAAAATGTTAGATAAAATGATGGATGAATGAAAGAAATGCTATATATTCAAGCCAGATAACCACTCCTACGATGATTGACCCTAGACATGGGTGAACACCCCTAGACTACAAGGCTTTTAACCACCAATTACTCATAGTTTGAGGATAAGTTGATGATGAAGAAGACTGACCACACCAGCAGATGCACAGGACCCTGTGATGGCCAGCTGCAACTAATTAAAAGGTCTGTAAATCTATTTTCTAATACACAGATAGGATGACAACTCTCTGGTATTAGGACCACAGAAACCTGCATGCAAATTCAATGATACAGCAAAATTATAACGCAGAGGTGGGATGACAACCCCTATGCTGCTAAAAATCAACAACACGTGAAATAATGCATGACAGGCACAACCTGGGACATAGAAGAAGTGAAAAATGAGCAATTGACAACAAAAGAAGCTTGTATTAGTTGGAAACGAAGACCAAAAGCTGCAGGTTACACAATAGTTACAGTCTCCAGAAGTTGAAGATTACAACACACTAACACTCATCAAACTGATTACATCATTTTTCTGAGTATATACAGAATCATTTTACAAAAATCTCTGCTAGGGTATGCGTGGAGGTGTCTTAATTGACCACCAACCGCATTTACAAACTGTTATGGGCCTCTGATACATTCTGACTGTTTTAATGAAAAAATGGACATTCTCTGATATTTTGGTGTCCTTTCTGAGCATATGGGATATAACATGTATAATGCTCCATAACTGATTTATATCTAAATCTACTCTAAGTCGTCCCTCTTTTCCTTGACTGTGTTGTCTTTTAATGCAGGTAGTTGAGAATTTAATGCACAGAGTACAGGGAGTTGATGGCTTGCTTTCTCCTTTGCGCATGCAGAACAGGCCGAAAATCACTGAAGAATACACTGAAAAACACGTTGAAAACGAACAGGGGCCTAGATGAAACACTGGCCATTGGATGGATTACGTGGACGATCAAGATTTGCTATCAGGAGGCAATGGGAAGGCACAAAGGCGCAACTCGAACATGAGCCGTTAGATTAAAGAAATGGACGGCGGAGATTTGATCATAGGGGCTTAACAAGAAAATTGAGCGGAGAGGGATGCGGGCCGTCGGATCAAGAGATGGGAGATCGGATGGTCAACAGGCGGTTAAGGTAATCGGTAGTTAACGCGCGGGGAGCCGTACCGAGAGGGCGGTAAACGGTCTCCCCGCACCGCTTTCGGGCTATGGCAGTTTTCGTACAAACAGGTGCAATGGAATAACATGAAGACACGTGGCTGGCGGAATACCACTTCCCCGCGGATTATATAACGTGCAGGTTGACGAGGCAGGGTTTGTGTACAACGTTGGATCAATGGGCGGGATCATCGGACGACCGAGAGTAAACGCACGTGTTTAGAGTTTGATGTGATAGGCGAGGAGTGGGCCCGGGCTTATTAAAGCTTAGGGTTATGGGTTTTAATGATTTTAAAACAAAAAATGCCCGGGGTGAATAAAATAAGGGGTTTAGGCGAGGTTTCAAACGGGTTATAAACAGATTATGAGGGTTTTGATGCAAAAACAGTGGTAAAAGGGGTTTAAAGGAAAACAAGGGAAATTTATGAGGAATGAGGAAACGAAAGTAACAGAGTAAGGGGAATAAGGCACATGAAGAGAAATGATAAATAAACAACTGCCAACCCACTGCAACACAAACCAACGCTGTTTAATTCTGATTTAATCCCTCAAATGCTGCAAACTGTAGCAGAGCTAACATTGGCTCCTTCTAGGGATGAGATCCTCCCTGTGAGGTCTCAAGAACCTGCAGACCAATGTCTTTCCAGCTGAAAACATATTAACCAAGATTCCTAGTGTTCCATTGGGCATAGAGTCTACTTTGCCTGCAAAACTGATAAAAACAAAATATTTACAACTTTTAAGGCCGAATACCTTAAACTACATAAACTTTCAGAAAATGCCCATTGACTGGGCCATCAAAAACTGTCTCTCCTCCCATACTTTTCAGTATGAAGGTGTTGTTCCCTTGAACCTGTGAAATGATGAAAGGCCCTGTCCAAAAAGCATCAAATTTCCCATGATTTCCTTTCTTTTCCTTCAATGCGTCCCATTTCAAAACCAAGTCATCAATCTAAAACTTATCTGTTTTTGCCTTTTTGTCAAAGGCTTCCTTGATGCTTCTCTGATGTGCTGCAGCTTTTTCAACCAGCTGTTCTCTAATCTGATGCAACTCTATTAAATCAATGATTCTTCTTGCCATGTCTTCTTCTTCATCCTGCTCTTCTTGAAGGAATTTTGCCACAGGGAGAGTTAACTGAATTGGGAATACAGCTTCAGTACCGTACACCAGTTTGAATGGAGAACTCCCTGTGGACTTATTTATGGTCACTCTGTCAGCCCACAGTGCATACTTGAGCTTTGAATCCCAATTCTTTTTATTATGCTCTAACAACTTTTTAATTATCTTGATCAGACTTTTATTAGAGGATTTTGCTAGACCATTTCCTTGTGGATAATAAGAAGTGGAATGAACAAGTTTAATGCCCATTGAATCACACATTTCCACCAGCTCTTTTTCCCTGAAGGCTACTGCATTATCTATTATTAGCTTATGTGGAGAACCAAATCTGCTAAAGATATTCTCTATCAAAAACCTCATGACCACATTGTGATCAACCTTCCTTGTAGGGACTGCTTCAATCCACTTTGTGAAATAACCAGTGGCAACTAATATCCATCTGTGCTGGCCACTGGAATGTGGATTGATTTCACCAATGAAATCCAGACCCCACTGCTGAAAAGGTCCTTTTTCTTGAATTGGTTTTAGGGGCAGAGATTTCAACTGCTCTTTTCCTTCAAATCTTTGGCACCTGTCACAAGATTTAACAAAAACAAATACGTCAGAAAATAAAGTGGGCCAATAGTACCCAACTTTGATAATTTTATGGGTTGTGGTTTTCCAATAATGATGCCCTCCACACATGCTATTATGAAACTGTTGCATAACTTCTTTTGATTGTTATTTATCCAGACACCTTAAAAATATTCCTGATGGATCCCCCCAGTACAACAGATTTTACATAATGCAATATTTTGCTGCTCTAAGTTTTAAAGTTCTTGCTTGGTTTTTACTTAAGCTTGAAGGGATTTCTAGCTTCAACAAGAAATTAATTATTGCAGAATACCAGTTACATGAAGCTAGATTCTCGGCCACTGACTATTTTCTCACCGTTTCAGCCGCATTTTCCTCTTCATTTGTCTGACCGTTTGTTGCAACTGTGCACAAGAAATCAATGTCTAAAGACCTGCAATTTTCCTCAGCTAATAATTTGGCAAGACCCTGACCTCTAACTAGCTTAGTAGGCTTCAGCTCTATATTAAATTCTATCATTTTAGCAATCCACTTCGCCCTCCTTCCATCAGCATCAAGTTGGGTTAAGACATCTTTTATTGCAGCAGAGGGAACATATGCAATTATTTTTGAATGCAAGATATAAACTCTGAAAGCCTTTAAGGATTTAATAAGAGCATATGGCTGTTTTTCTATAATATCATACCTCAGTTCAACATCCCTCAAATTTTTGCTGAAAAATGCCACCAGATGCTCTGAACCTTCTTCATCTTGCTGCAATAGAACAACTGCAATGGTGTCTTCAGAGGCAAATGAAAACAGATGAAACTCCTTACTGTAGTCAGGACTTATTAATGTGGGAGCTTCCATTATAGCTTTCTTAATTGACTCAAATGATTTTCTTGCTTTTTCAGTCCATCTTAACTTTGCTCCTTTCTTCAACATAGAGGTCACATGCTTAACTAATTCAGCAACATTTGGAATAAACCTCCTTACAAAATTTATCTTGTCCAAAAAAGACTGTATATCTTTCTTTGATCTGGGGACAGTCAAAGCCTAAACTGCTTTGAATCTTTCTGGGTCAATCTGGACACCTCCAACAGACACAATATGTCCTAACAACTTGCCTTCATTTAAAGCAAACTGATATTTTTTCGGATTGATTGATATTACAAACCTCTTGCACTTCAAGAACACTTTTTTTAAATGCTGCAAATGATTTTGATGGCTGCTGGAGTAAACTGTTATATCATCAAGGTAGATGAGGACAAATTTATCCTTCTCCCCCACAAATGCTATGTCCATAGCTCTCTAAAAAGTGGCTCCAGCATTCATCAATCCAAATGGCATTTTGGCATACATAAATGTGCCCCAAGGAGTGGTAAATGCAGTCTTTTCTTGATCTTCTGGGTGCACAACAATCTGATTAAAGCCTGAAAATCCATCCAAAAACAACATCACTTTAGCTCCTGAGACCTTCTGCAACAAATGCTCCATCTTGGGCAGAGGATAATTATCTTTCTTTGAGCATTTGTTTAAATTTATGAAATCAACACACAGTCTAATTTCTCCACTCTTCTTCCTTACGACCACTAAATTAGCTACCCATTTAGAATATCTGAGAGGCACTATGATTTTGGTAGCCAACAATTTTTTAATTTCTTTTTCAATCAATGGAAGAAGCATGGGATTTATTGGTCTCAGCTTTTGTTTAAAAGGAATAGTGTCTTTCTCCAGAGGGATTTTATGCTGAATTATATTCTTGTCATATGTTTTCAGATCACTATACTCCCAGGCAAACACATCAACAAATTGCCTTATTAAATTGCAGTATTCAACACTTTGATCAGTGGACAAATGAGTGGACAGATTCACATACTTAGGCTGACCTGTACTTCCTATATCATGCTTACAGATTGCAGCTTGGTCTTCTTTCTGGGCAGCCTTGTAAGGCACATCATTCTGGTCAAACAGTGTCTCAAGAGGAAGTAGGGCCTTAGGAATATGGTTACTAGGAAGCTGGACAATGCTGTCTTTACCAATTTTATTTCTAAGCTGGGATTGGGGTTTTTCTAACAAAGCTTCATTTTCTTGGTCAATTCACCAATGACTTGCAAGAACCTATTTAACTCATTATCATCTTCAAAAACTTTCCAATGGTGGACATTGTCAGGCAAGGATGGTCTATATTTCACTTGGACTTCATACACTAGTCTGGGAGGCATAAAAGGTATAAATAGACTAGCAGAAATAGCAAGGGAATCAACAAGCTAATTTTGGGCTCTAGGAATGTATGAAATACAAAAAAATCAAAAGAGTCTCTGATTCTCCATACCTCATCTCTGTATGCTTTTAGCCTTGGGCGCTTTGCTTGAAATGTTTTATTGACTTGCTATATAACCAAATTAGCATCTCAAAATACCTTTAAATTCTTGATTCCTCTGTCTTTGGCTGCATTAAGGCCTAACAACAAAGCCTCATATTCTGTTATGTTGTTAGTCACTTGAAAAACCAGCTTAAAAGACAACTGAATGCTTTCTTGTTGTGGAGATACTAGCACCACCCCTGCTCCTGCAGTCTCCCTAGAACATGCTCCATCAAAGAACATCTCCCAAATCTGACTTCCTTGCTCCTCAGCCTGAACTGTTGGTTTCCTGAGCTGCATTTCAGCCTTCTGAGATTCTTCTATTTGGAGAATGCATGCTCCAAAATCAGTGTCCACTGCATAAATGGGATGATTTGTAGGATTCTTCTCGTCACTAATGATATATGCCAACTGTGCTTCTCTATATAACCTCCTGCTTTCTCCTCCAAACACTGGGACAGTTGCATAAGATAAATCATTCTGTAATGTCCCACCTAGTCTCTTAATCCACCCTCTGGACAACAGCATGCCAAAATTAGGAGGGACATCTGCTACCACAATATCCATCATCATACTCTTCATGGGCAGTTGAGTTAAGGTAATGGCCAGATCTTTAATCAATCTAAGACATTTCACCTTCCTTGAATCAAAAGAAAATAAATCATGGAAGGGTCTAGTGATATCAAGGCCTAACTCTTCCATGACAACTTTAGAAATTAAATTGTGGCTAGCCCCTGTGTCTGGCAGGCAATTGTGGAGGATTTTGTCATGAATGGTCAATGAGACATAAAAAGATGGACAATTATTATCTGCAGGTTCAATTATGGGGCTAAGCACAATGGTCAGCTTATCATCTTGTAAATTGACAGAGTCCGTGAAGGTTTGTTTGGTTTCTAGCTCAAGGGCTTCTAGGATAGGTTTCCTAAATACTTCACTCTTCACCAACTCAACCAGAGGCATAGATACTTTCAACTTCTGAACTTCTGACTCAAAACTGAAAAAAGAAGAAGATTTATCAGAACTTTTTACCTCTTGAACTGGAGCTTTGAGGATTATTGGATTAGCTACTGGTCTTCTATGCTTGATTTTCTCTGGTTCTGTTTGGACAATAGCTCTTTGGGCAGGATTTTCCTTGGCTTTTTTTGCATTAGGTCTCAGATCATATCTCGGCTGGTCACTGGTTTGTAGAACAACTTCTCTGTCCCACTCCTGACTGTTTTTTTCTTGCAACAATGATTCTTCATATTAAGCCAATGTCAAAAATGCAGCACTGCCTTTATCTTCCATGCAGTGAATTTCATCCTCATCCTCTTCAAATTGTTCCTCCTCCATGACTAAATTTTGAAAAGGAGCCTTAACTTTCTGATCTTCCTTTGATTCTTTACCCCTCTGCATGATCTGTAATTGCTCATCTGCTCTTCTGAATGGATTTTGATTTCTTGGAGCAAATGTGCTATGCTGCCTTGTTTTTGCTGAATTCTACTCAACATTTAGCTTAGAAATTTCGGCTGCTAATGACTCTATCATCTTAGTCATTTTATCTAATTTAGGCTCTGAAGATGATGCAAAAGACATAGATGCCTGATTTCTCTGTCTTCTTCTGTCAGCTTGACTCTTTAGTTTCTCTGCAGCCATAATATTGGATTCTACTTCTAGAGCTGCATCCTGCATGTCTGCCAGCGTAGCACATCTTCTTTCTCTCAATAACAGGTAGAAATCGAAGTCAAAAGCATTGACATAAGTGAGTTTGGCAGAGGTAGGAGTAGGCTTCACCTCAGCTGGAATCTTACTATACATTCTATTGAATCTTTTATTAAAATCAGGTATTGATTCCCCATTTTCCCTCTTCAAATTACCAAACTCTGTATGGTAATATAGCAAGTCCTTCTTATCTTCCCATTGCTTCAAAAATGCATCATCTAATACTTCAATATCTGTTATAGATCTCTGGGGAAATTCTCTAAACCACTTCCTAGCCTCTCCATCAAGGCTCTAGACAAAAACTCTCATCCACACATCATTCTCACTTATATCTAAATTATCAACATAACGGTAAAAGGCTTCTAAGTGTTCTTCTATGATTACTCCCTCTGTGCTAGTGAATTTAGGCATATATTTTTGATATTCTCCCACAGGCATAGGATTTAAAGGAATAGGCAACACCAATGGTCCATATCTAGCAACAACAATTCTTTCTATTCTTGTAGGTGCTTGCTGTCTTGCCATGACTAGAATATTTGGAGGAATAGTAGCAGATGGAGCAGTAGGAAGTAATGTGATGGATGGCAGAGATAAAGGGATGTTTTGGACTGAATGGGAAGCATTGTTTGGACTGAGATTCAAAGGGGAACTATCTGCATAAGGGGCTGAACTAATCTCTGAAGGTTTTTCCTTATTAACAGTGTTGGTTTCTAAATCTTCAAACTGTAAATCTTCAGCAATCGCTTTATCTTTCACAGATGAATGAGACTTCTTAGGCTTACCTGATCCTGATGCCCCTTTCTGTGAAGATTTCTTCAATTTACCATACTTCTCAGGTTCAGGCACTAGTTCGACTGGTAGCTACTGAGGATTTCTTCGAGTAAGTCTCACAAACTGAGCCAGAACTCCCTAGTGGAGTCACCAAAGAATGATCTTCCACCAATGGAGTCGCCAAATAGATGATTACAACCAAAATATGTGTTCAAACCTTATCTGTGATCAAAATTTGAAGCTGTGCCGTTCTCCCAGGGAAGCTGAGCTTCAATTCTTCGATCCCCGGCAACGGTGCCAATTAATGTTATCACCCCAATAAAATCACCTAGGTTTAATATCAGTGATGCTCGGGAACATTACGAACTCAACAAAATGTTGGATAAAATGATGGATGAATGAAAGAAATGTTGTATATTCAAGCCAAATAACAACTCCTACAATGATTGACCCTAGACATGGGTGAACGCCCCCAGACTATAAGGCTTTTAACCACCAATTACTCACAATTTGAGGATAAGGTGATGATGAAGAAGACTGACCACACCAGTAGATGCACAGGACCCTGTGATGGCCGGCTGCAACCGGTTAAAAGGTCTGTAAATCTGTTTTCTAATACACAGATAGGATGACAACTCTCTGGTATTAGGACCACAGAAACCTGCAAACAAATTTAATGATACAACAAAATTATAACACAGAGGTGGGATGACAACCCCTCTGCTGCTAAAAATCAACAACACATGAAATAATGCATGACAGGCACAACCTGGGACATAGAAGAAGTGAAAAATGAGCAATTGACAACAAAAGAAGCTTGTATTAGTTGGAAATGAAGACCAGAAGCTGCAGGTTACACAATAGTTACAGTCTCCAGAAGTTGGACATTACAACACACTAACACTCATCTAACACTCATCAAACTGATTACATCATTTTTCTGAGTATATATAGAATCATTTTATAAAAATCTCTGCTAGGGTATGCGTGGAGGTGTATTAATTGACCACCAACCACATTTACAAACTGTTATGGGCCTCTAATACATTCTGACTGTTTTAATGAACAAAATGGACATTCTCTGATATTTTGGTGTCCTTTCTGAGCATATGGGATATAACGTGTACAATGCTCCATAACTGATTTATATCTAAATCTTCTCCAAGCCGTTCTTCTTGTCCTTGACCGTATTGTCTTTTAATGCAGGTAGCTGAGAATTTAACGCACAGAGTACGGGGAGTTGATGGCTTGCTTTCTCCTTTGCGCGTGCATAACAGGCCCAAAATCACTGAAGAATACACTGAAAAACACTTTGAAAACGAACAGGGGCCGAGATGAAACACTGGCCGTTGGATGGATTACGCGACAATCGAGATCTTCTATCGGGAGGCAATGGGAAGGCACAAAGGCGCAACTCGAACATGAGCCGTTAGATTAGAGAAATGGACGACGGAGATTTGATCATAGGGGCTTAACAAGAAAATCAAGTGGAGAGGGATGCAGACCGTTGGATCAAGAGATGGGAGATCGGACGATCAACAGGCGGTTAAGGTAATCGACAGTTAACGCGCGGGGAGCCTTACCGAGAGGGCAGTAAATGGTCTCCCCGCACCGCTTTCGGGCTATGGAAGTTTTCGTACAAATGAGTGCGATGGAATAACATGAAGAAACGTGGCTGGCAGAATACCACTTCCCCATGGATTATATAACCTGCAGGTTGACGGGGCAGGGTTTGTGTACCACGTTGGATCAACGGGCGGGATCATCGGACGACCGGGAGTAAACGCACGTGTTTGGAGTTTGATGTGACAGGTGAGGAGCGGGCCCGGGCTTATTAGAGCTTCGGGTTATGGATTTTAATGATTTTAAAACACAAAATGCCTGGGGTGAATAAAATAAGGGGTTCAGGCAGGGTTTCAAACGGGTTATAAACAGATTATGAGGGTTTTGATGCAAAAACAGGGGTAAAAGGGATTTAAAGGAAAACAAGGGAAATTTACGAGGAATGAGGAAATGGAAGTAACAGAGTAAGGGGAATAAGGCACATGAAGGGAAATGATGAAATAAACAACTGCCAACCCACTTCAACACAAACCAACACTGTTTAGTTCTGATTTAATCCCTCAAATGCTGCAAATTGAAGCAGAGCTAACATGAATTTTTAAAGCATAATGTATTGTTTTCCCACGTATGTTAAAAGCAACAATACCAATTGGAGCAAGCAATAAAAAAGGACTTTTTCCATTCGTTGTTGCACTAGAAAGAGCATGAGAAATACACCCAATGCAAGAAGACTACCTGGAATAATCATTTTCAAATCACCATCATTTTCACCACTAGAAAAGTGTCGAAAAATAATTTCAAACGCAGCTAGTTGTTTTTCTAATAGAGAGGAAGGCGACAAATATGTCTCCCTAACGAACCCACAATTCAAAACGCCTGCAGACTACGCATCTTTTATAAAAAATTGACCCATTCTTCTAAAAAATCATTTGATACCATCATTTCTTGCCAATTATAATCAACATCAAAGTCCCTTCTACCAAGATTATTAAGGTCTGAAATGTTTACACAACTTGGATGAACTAACCGCGAAAAAACATGCCACTCTTCAAAATCTTGATCAACATTTTCTTCATGTATAAGTGGCTCCACATCTTCTTCATCACCATCATTTTGCAAAGATCTTTGATCAACATGACATGAATAATATCTCCAATTCCTCCAACTCTCAACAATACTTTCAGTAGACAACCCAATATTTGAACCAACATCACGAAACGACTTGTATAAAAGCAACTCACTCCAACAAAATGTTTCAAACTCTTCTGACCCCTCATCAGGAACAACATAAAATTGTGGCCAAACACAAATGATAACATGCTTATCACGTGACCTCCATTTTTCCTGCCTATGCTTCTCCTCAAAACTCCATGATCTTGTTGTTTCTATTAAACATAAATGTTCCAAAAAAACAGGTCAGCTTTGATAAACCTAAATGAAATTGTTTCTACACAAAACTTCATCAAAATGCAGCGAAACCCTTTGGTACACTTTCTTGCCAACATTCAAGGAGAATAATTTTCGACTACAGACAATAAGAGGAAACTTTAGCAACAAATGGCACGTCTCTTGAGCTCTAATGTCATGCTCAACAAGCGTCTCAACAAGGAACCTTCTATACGCAAATAATACAGGAGCCTCAGACCCACTCCCACCAGCAACTCTGGTCAACATTTCATGATAACTTTCAGATCTTCTCTCTACCTTTGAAGCATATTTTGCAATATACTTTAAAACCTGATGTCGAGAAAGAACTAGTTGACAATCAACATTTTCTCACCACATTGTTAAAACATCAACATTGTGAACATTTAAACGATCATCATTTCGTGTTGGTTCATATTTTTTTCTCCCTTTTTCATCTATCGACAATGTTGACTCCACATGAACCTCCCATGGAGCATGATAACGACATGAAAGAACATACCCTTTTTTACGTAAACAAGAATCAACACTGGATTTTGTATGCCTTCGCACACAGTTAACTAAATGCTCATAATCTTCTTCGAGATTGCAAGAAAAAATTTGTTTAGTGTTTGAAATACATGGATCATCATTTAAAGTTTGAGGGATCATGACACTTTGATGATGTATGCCATGCTGTAACATGTTTTTCAAAGTACCGCTTTGCTACACCAACAACAATCGCATTGGACCAATCCAATGTTTCCATATCTGGTGCTTCAGGAAACCACAAAAACCGTGGATATGGGCGGAACCTCTATGTTGCCACTCCTACCTAAGAAGATTGAAAACATGCAGTTAAAATATAATAAGCAATCATAACAACATACATTTTCCTTCAAATCAATATAAAATTGTCGAAAAGGAAGAACAACAAACCTATACCAAAAGTCACTAGCAGCAAGATATCTCTGTAAGGCTATGTCACGAAAGATATTGAATCTTTGGTGCATGTACATAACAACTATATGCAGGTACCGAATAAAATTTTGAATCTTTCTAGCATGCTCACTTTGTCGATGACAATCTCTGGTTGAAGGCATAACACTATGCAAATTAGGCCACTTTGTGTCAGTCGCACTCAATGTAAAAAACAAAGTAGGGCAACCCAATTGGTTGATCATATCAGTTAATTTAGAACGACACTTTGTCCAATAAGCTCTTGTACCCCTAAGACAAGATCCAAAATGCATTAATTTCTCAGCCAACTTATTATTTGGAAAATCAGAAAGTTGTTGACACAACTCCTGAACAGTTGCAGGCACATTTTCATGAATATTTTTCTTTAAAAAAAATGAAGTTGTTCCTTGACTACGATGTTGCATAATCATATTCAACAAGAAATATCAAAACCGAGGATGGCTTCCAAATCTTTGATCATAAAATCTCAATAGATGCAAACCATATTCATGCATCTGAACATTGCAAATTCGAGGATGCAACCAATCAACATCACTTGTAGGGAATAAAGTGGGGAACGCCATATCTAGCAGTCCTTCAGTATTATATTCATTAATGGGAGATGTACCAATATTTGGCCAATCTATTGGTTCAACAGATGTGTTATTTTCATTCTCAATAAATCTTCTTATTCGATCAACTTCCCAGGATTCATTAGGAAAGTGAGAAATAAAGGATGATGGGTGACAGTGCAAAAAATTAGCCCTGTCTGTTTCAATCTCTGCATCCATCCTAGGTATATCATCAACATGACTATCAACATATTGTAACCTGCTAGAAACATTAGTAGGTCTTTCTGGGAGAGAAGCAACTGAATCCATGTCAATTTCCACATCCCTGTAGTACTTGTCCATTTCAATTTTATAATGCAATGCATCCATCACATGTTGTCTCTTCACATAGCATTCATAGTATTCATATTGAACACCTCACCTTCTTACAATAAAAAAATCTAGTTCTTCAACACGTCGTGGAAGCTTCTTTGCAATTGAAGAAATATCTTGTGGAAAACATATCGTGTGGTCGCTATATTTATATTGACCACCATGAGCATGCATCACTTGCAATATTGGATTTACCCGTGCTATTAGCATCTCTTCAACTTGTGTCAAAACTCTTAGAACCTCAGGCTGCTCACCTGGATCCATGTTGTTAAAGTGAGAAAAACGATGAGCACCTTTCTCAGACTTACATCTTTTACAAATCGGCCCCTCGTGCAATCTGACAACTTGTATACCAAGATAACATTCATTACATACACAGCACATATGCACAATAGACAAACTATCAATCCTCGACCGAATGCACATCAACCATTTGTTCGCTAAAATGATAGCGAACACTTTCATTTTCTCTACGAAACACCATTCTAGCTTGGCGATGATGTGAAACAACTCGTGGAACTGGAGTATTGGTTTTATCATTTCTTTCCATAACAGAATGGGAAATCATTCTTCTACATTCATTACACCTGACCAAATTCTGCTTGGAAGAAAGAAAATAACCTTTGTAAGAACGAAATATCTACAAAACAAATCAAATTTGTTAATGAAACAAAAACCAATTTACATTTTCTTCATTGTTGCATCGTCCATGTGCAAGTCGTCGAACTGATATTTCTTGCGTTGCTTGCAAATTTGTTTCTCGACCACTATTCACCTCAACAAAATTCTATGAAAAACATCAACAAAGACATTCATAAAACAATATAAATTTAACATTGACAACCACTAAACCTTTCAAAATAAATATGCATTAAGCACCTGTGCTCCACCAAGAGGAAAATTATTCTCACATTCTTTGGCTTCAACAATATTCTCTATAGAGCTACATCGAGAAATATTGGTTCCAACATTTCCAACAGACCAACCCAAATCATCAACCATTCTATCAAGCATATTACTATCACCAAAAAATCGTACGCAACAACTTCTTCCCTGGAATCAAATTCCCTATCTTCCATTATAACATCTCTTGCACCATTTCCACAACCCCCAAGGTTCTCATCTCTATCAAGGGTCCCTATGTAAACACAATATTCCAAAACATACAACATCTGAGAAGATATATGGAAGAAGACCAAAATTTGGAGAGAATCAACAACAAAGCAAAAAAAAATGCAAACAAAATGTTCTCCTATGTACAGACAAAAGTTTCTAAACTTACGATTAGTCTTATTGTACGTTTCATCATTTCTTGAAGTTTGACAAGTTGGTCGTTGACCCTCGCATTCAGGAAGAAATAAAGGTTTGACTGCTTCTAAATCTATTTGCCGGTTAGTAATCATTTTGACACTATTCTGAAAAAATAATACGGGAAAAAATAAAACAGTAAAAAGTTCAAATGGACAGAAAAAAAATGCAAAAGAAAAAAAAATTGAACTCCCTACATTGTTGCAACAAACACATTACATACAGATTCAGCAGGGGTAGCTATATTAACAATATAGTTGCTACCGAGAAACGTCTAACCCTCTTCGCCAACACAAGCCCCCAAATTTTCAACCATTTGAGGAAATTCTTCATTCCTACAGTTCTCATCAACTCCAAAAAGCTGCATTTCTTTCATTTTTTTCACAGAAAATACCATTGTTGTTCATATGAAGACTCTCTTTCGAAACACAATATTCTAAAAAAAGACAAAAGTTAGTAAACCTTCAAAAAATATAAGTTCTTTCAGATGATAAACATCCAACGAAATGACCATCAAAACAAAATTTTCACTACATAAAACCACTGCTCTTTTCATACTTATGATTTACAACTCCTCCTTCTTCATCATTTTCTAAAGCTCTTTTCTTTCGTTGATACAAAACTCTTCTTCGTGCTTTAATGACTTCCTTATTCTGCTAATACCACTGTCGTTGGTATTCACTTAATCGTTGTCGTGTAGCAGCAGAGTGCAGTCTTTTCACGCCATTCTTGCTTCTTATTTCACCCAACATCTCTATGATAAAGTTAAAGTCAGTTGAAAAGTCATTTCGCAATTTCGTTTGTCGCTAATACATACTCTTTAATCTTGAAATAACTAAAAACTAACAAAAGTGCAGAGAAGAAATATTTGAGAAATTATGTTTCCCACAACAAACTTGGAACAAATGAAAATATGTTCCCCTTACACATAATCGATACAACAACGAGTTGTAAAAATTAAAATCAAAGAAATACGAACCACATTAGAAATTTACCATACGTATGTTTTCAATATAACTTCAAAATGTGAATTACAATGATGCTAAAAAAATATTTAAAAATCTACAAAAGGTCTTCTGGATTATAAAAAAACAAACATGTTCAAGCCTGGAATGCTAATTCAATACATCCACATGTAATGTAGCTATGTGAAGAATAAAATCTGCATTATGAATAACCGAAAATACATGAGGCTATCTCCTTAATATAACTTCAAAATGTGAATTACAATGATGTTCAAAAAAACATTAAACATACATATGGTGTTCAGTAATATACAAAAAAAAACATTTTCATGCCTCAAACGCTAATTGAAGACATCCACAGGTAGTGGAGGTATCTTAACAATAGAATTTGCATTAGGAATTAACGAAAAAAGATTTCCATTTTCAATCACATCTTCAGATTCTTCAATTGTTTGTATATAGAAGCATGACGCTTCAAGCATGGACAATTTATCAACAATTTCTATTTTACGCAATCCACTCAGTGAATCATACAACTTTAACTGCACTCCAGATCAACCGAGCATAAGGACTTTTTCTCCAACTATGTGCAAAGGTAGGTAACCTGCACATTTACTATTTATATCCAAAGAGACAGATTCAAGCAACAACCATCTATGTCCCCAATCATCTTCAAAATATTCCAAACTTTGCTCTTTCGACAGTCGACCAAATTGAAAATTCTTTATCTCTTCAAGTGACCAAATAGACGTGCAACCATTATTAACAACACAAACAAGTTGATTCTTGTATAACCCTAATGACATACATTGTATGTCAACAATAGGAACAAATGAATAACCCCAATTGTTTATGTTCAATTCCAACCAGTAGATAGTGTAACCATAAGTAGGGTAATCTTCATAATCTCTGTCTAGATATACCCAATAAAAATTTTCTTTAAAGAAGATAGCCTCCTTTGGTGGAGTTACACCATCGTATGGAAGCTCCGTCCTCTTCCAAATGTTGTCAACACTACTGCAAATGAGAAAATGTGAGTCCATGTTTTTACAAACATGTTTCAAAAACACCCATTCATAATTTCCTGGACTGCATTTTTGAAATAAAGAGAAGAATCCTCGCTCCCCAACACTAAGAACTCCAACATTTCTAAACGTCTTCGTAAAAGGGTTGACAATGAAATAATTTTTTTTATGAAAATAACTTCCAGGTGTGCTGAAAAAAATCATTGATCCCATTGTACATTCAATTTTGTATGCAGAATGAAGAAAAGGAAACACCATAGTAGACAAGCGACCATTATTGTTAAGGTATGATGCTAGGAAGCAATCATTGGGAAAACGAGTGGAGAAAGAAATAAATCCTAACTCTTTCTCATGACATCGATCACAAGCCGCAAGAAAAAGCGGGTTTTCCAATATAAGATACCATTGTCTACAAACCAAATTAAATTTCATCAAGACCGACAAAGGAAGCCAATGAAACAGAAGCTCAATAATGTCAAAGGGGAGAAATTTCCAAATAGCAGTATCCATACCAAAAGAAACAACCTTTGCTGGAAACAAAGGAAAACTTCCCTTGTGTACTGCAAAGAAAAAAAGAAAAACGTTAAATCACAATAGAAACAACATTCATTCATTATTTAATCTAAAAATCGATTAGGAAAACAATCCATTTTCTTTTTTCCTGTGGAAAAAGTCGTAATTTTCATTAATAAGAGAAAATTACATTTTCTAGATGCTGAGCATATGCTTTACATAGGCTGTTGCCTGTCCAAAAGATGAGAGAGCAGTAGTGTAATCTCCATGCAGGGAGCACTAATAAAAAAACAAAGACATTATGATCTCTTCGCAGAGAGAGTATAGAGAAGCACAGTTCTTAAAATAAATATTTACATGTAATAAAAAATAAAAACATCTGAAGTTCATGTTTTGATCATTTAATTTGTTGTTGGGTATATGAACGGTCTATGGTAGTACTGATATGTGGTACCATCCCTCTCCTCATGTATTAACCATGTCCCATCATCCCTATGCACTACTTCCTTGGATAACTGGTTAGCAGCCACATTGCGCTCCTTGTAAATATGATGACAAGTGAAGGAGTCAAAATGAGATATGATCTTGTGAGTATCCTCCAAAATATGCCTCAATGTATATGCATTACAATTAGACTTCTTGTTTATCAAATTGCATAAAAGTTTTGAGTCACCAAAGAGTTGCAATTTCGTGCACTGTTTATGCAGTGCAAATTGTATAAGGTATTTGGCAGTTAAAAGCTCAGCATAGTTATTGGTTCCTCTACCCAGACCCATTTGTATTTTGTAGGAATGGGTTCTAGAGGTGTGAAGAATAGCTCCCCCCCCCCACAACCTGTCTCCTTAGCCGAACCATCAAAATAAGCCCATGGAGTGTCTTCTTGGATGATCTCTGGTGTGATGTTTCTGTTGGGCTGTTGGGTGGTTTCTTCGGGTATAGAGTGATAGTCAGCTAAAATTCTGGACAGGATGGAGAACTAGTGTGGGGTAATCTGCTGAAAAATAATTTGATTCCTGGCTATCCATATAGCCCAACAAGTGAGAAGAGGTAAATTCCTCTCCTTGCCCATGGCTTCCTTCCACCAGATGGTCCATGCTTCTTTTATATTATTCCCTTGCCACCTTCTCGAAATAGAGAGCACTGAGAGCATGTTTGTCCATGTTTATTTAGTGGTAGGATAGTCCAGAAATAAGTGATCGATATCTTCGCCACAATTCCTACAGAGATATCACCAAAAAGGACCCATATAAGATCGCTTCATTAGGTTTTCACCTATCGGTATTTTTTTATGCAAAATGGACCACATTAACAGTTTCATTCTCGGTGCTACTTTCATCCTCCACATGAGGTTCCACCATGGCTCTATGACCTAAGGTTTATAAGGTTCCATCAGAACCAGATATCATGTCTTAGGGGTGTATAAACCATGCTTGGAGTGGACCCATATAAGTTCGTCCTCTCCTTCTGAGATTCAGACGTGGGCTTCTGTTAGGGTAGTTGTGTAATCATGCCAGATCTGATGCCACGACATAGGTATGTTTAGATGCCTCGCAGACTTCCAGGCCTGTTGAAACATGGTGGAGCTCGCATTATCTGTGATGTGGCATATGTGAGAGGTGCCTTGATCTCCGAGATGATATTTCAGATCCACAGGCAGCCTGTGAGCGTTGCCACAACCAACCCAAGGGTCTTCCCCTATGCGCACCGAACTCCCAGATTTAATTCTCCAGATCAGCCCATTCCAAATAAGGCTCAAAGCATTTAGGACGACCTTCCAAATAATGGAAATGTTTGTAGTATTCCTTAGAGTGTGCCTAATACATTCGAGAAGATTGAGGGGGTTATGTATTTGGAAGTTTCTACCTTCATCCATTCGTTGCGGTTGTTGATCGATTGCCATTCTAATTTGGCCGCTAATGCTTTAGAGAATATATCCAATCTCTTGATTCCCCAATCTCCCCATCTTTTGGGCAGGGCAAGGGTGTCCCATATAGTCCAAGCAAAAATTCTCCCTGGCTGTTTCCCCTTCCATAAAAATAGACAACAAATGTTTTATAACCTGGCCAATATACCTCTAGGGATCCAAGCTAATGTCATCCAATACACGGGTGTTGCTTCCAGAACTGCCTTAATCAAAATCAACCTGCCAGCCCGTGACAGATATTTATGATACCAAATGTTCAGACGTTTTTCTACCTTAGTGATTAGCCATAACCAATCGACGATTTTGTAACCATTTGGCTTCAGACGGTAGCCAAGATACTTCAACCCTTCCTCTAAGGGCAGAATAGTGAAGGGGAATCTCCTGATCACATGATAGATTTCAGTTTGAGAGAAGCCAGATACCGAGATCGTGGATTTTGCTTCATTTAGCACCATACCCATAGCTTTTTGGAAGATACCAAAAGCATTGTGAAGAGTAGATAGGTCGCCTATGCTTCCGTTGAGAAATATGAGAACATCGTCCACAAAAAGCAGATGAGTCAGTATATAGGACTCAGTAATCTTGATCCCCTTGATTCTCCCTTGCCTGTGATGATCACCAATGATTCTGCTGAGAACCTCCATTATGAGAAGGAAAAGGAGAGGGGAAAGAGGGCACCCTTGCCTAAGTCCTCTTTCCGCATAAAAGAAGGGGGTTGTCGAGCCATTGATGAGGACACTATAAGAAACATTGGTTATAAAACTCATAATCCACTTAATGAAGGGGAAGGGAAAGCCCAAGTGTGTTAATAAGATTCGAATGTATAACCGGTTAACTCTGTCAAAAGATTTAGAGAGGTCTATCTTCAGGATCATACCTTTTAATTTTTTAAGCTGGACGGAATGAAGGAGTTCCCGAGCAATTCCTACTACTTCATGGATCTGAGGGTTATGAAGGAAAGCAAATGGTTCCGGGGAAATGTGCATGGACAATACAGCTTTAAACGGTTGGTGAAAATCTTGGCGATGATTTTGTAGATGCAGTTACATAAGGAGATGGGCCAAAAGTCAATAAAATATGAGGGATTGTCGGATTTAGGGATGAGGGCTAAGAAAGTGGCATTGAGGCCTGTCGACATCCTCCCTCGTCTTTGACAATCTTCAATGACTCTTAATAAATCCGCCCCTATGATATCAACAAAAGTGGTGAAAAATTCCACTGTCCAACCATCCGGCCCTGGACTTTTGTCTTTCTTAAGCCATTTCAATGTTTCTTTAAGCTCGTCAAGGGACCTCTTTAATAAGATCCTGCTCTGTCTCCTGATCTACAAATCTGGGGAAGCGCTAGGTAGTTTGCATTACTTCTGCCAAAGTAGCAATGGGAGGATCCTTATAAATTTCTTTGAAGTGTGAGTTTGCTAGGACCCCTAGGTCTCTGAAGGATTGAACAATATGACCTTGCTCATTTTTAAGCTCCCATATAGTGTTGATTGCTTTCCTCCCATTAGCAAATTTGTGAAAGAATTTGATGTTGTCGTCCCCCTCCTTTGGCCAGATAGCCCGGCTCCAACGCCTCTAGCTCTCCTCTCTATCCTTCAGAATTTGTGTCCTCTTGTGCAGAAGCGAGGCAATTTTTTCCTTTTATTCCTGGGAGGTAAAAAATCCATTGGATTCTTCCTCAAATTTATATATTTCCTCTTCTGATGTTCTGAGTAGCAAATCTTCCTGTTACCTTTTCCGATGTGCCCAATCCTTAGAGAGGGATTTAAGTTCCTTCATGTTATGAATGAAGCTCTCTGGTATGTTCCCATTTGGGCCTAGGGAGTGAGCCTTCTAGTAATTGGTCACCATCTTCATATAGGTCGCATCCTTTAGCCATGTGGAGTTGAATTTAAAGGGCACCTTAGTTTTTTCTGTGACATCCTACACTCCTAGATAGATAGGTCTATGATCAGAAAGGCCCCCTGAGCCCACCCATTGTCTGAATTGAATGCCTCTGCTAAACAGATGCTCTTTGATGAGGAATCTGTCAAGCCTTCTTGCCAGACTAGCCGACCCCATTCTGTTGTTCCTCCAAGTGGGTTGTAGTTTAGTAGTGGGGATGTCTATAAGGGAGTAATCCTCCAGTGTTTTCTCAAAGAAACCAGACAACGGGTCCACCTGAGCTTGTTGACCCCATGACTCTGCATACCCTATGGAAAAATTAAGGTCCCCTCCCAAAATTATGTTGTCCTGTTGGAGGATTGAAGAATTTAACAATTTCCTCCAGTAATCTACCCTCTCATGACAGGGACCATATACATTGATGATTCTAAAATCAGATTCGAGATTGGGGAAGAAAATGTCCACACCCAGATACCCGAGCCCCCCCCAAACTCTCAGTGTCTTAGCAGAGTGATTGTAGATCCCTAGAGTTACTCCACTAGATCGGCCGATGGCATCAAGTGAATGAAAGGTCCAACCAAGTAACCATGATTCGAGAAGGGAGGAGATGGTACTAGCGGGACCTATGGTTTCTTGAAGAAAAATAATGTCTACTGTCTCCATAGCGATCAGTCGTCTCAAGGCTAGTTTTTTTTAGGGCTAGCTAAACCCCTGCAATTGAAGGAGAGCATCTTCATTGGGGGGGGGTGGTCTAGGGTTTGCTCTACTCAAAGAACCCAGTTGATGGTTTTTTGTTTCCCCAAGGCAATCTCCTGCCTTGCTTGATGCTTAGCTTTTGAGAGAGAGGAGGGTCGTCCTCGAGAATTTTTCAGAGAAGGGGATGGGGGGTTAATATCGAAACCAATAGCATCAGGCCCCTTTGAACGTAATCTAGAACGGAGGGGGTATCATGGAATAGAGCATGTAGGGGAGCCAGATGACGAGGGTAGAGGGACCTCAGATATGAAGGGCTACGGAATAGAGAAGACATGAGGGGGAACGATAAAGGGCAGAGTTGGTTAATGGGAGGTTGAGGGGGCATAAGGGAATGGAGGGATGCCAGGGTTCAAGGAAGGCTAAGAGAAACAGCCGAGGGGTCTGTGAATCTGACCTGAGAAGAGAAGGTAGGGGAGCAAATAGATTCAGTTACGATGAAAGCAAAAGAGTGAGAAGGAATAGCCATACCTGTGGAAAAGGCGTCCCCTATGGCCACCTGAGCTCTCGTCAAAGGTGGAGAGGGTGGCTGGAGTGGAGCTTTACCACGCTTCTTCTTTGCTGCTTTCTCGAGAGCTTTGTCTGCTTCTGTGATCTTCTGCTGAGACTATTCTTCTACCACTGCAAAGGTCTGAGAAGGGTCTTGAGAGATTGAAATGTCCAGAGCTTTCCCTATAGGCCTCTGGCCCTCCTTATTGATCAGGGGGCAATCTTTGTAAACGTGGCCTACCTTGTGACATCTTCAACGATAGGGGACTCCTTCGTAGTCCAACTACTGTTTTCAAGAGACAAACCTCCATTGTATGGTAAAATGCTCCTGTAATCCCCTTCTGGTGTCCATATGCACTAAAATTCTAGCATAGGCCATCTTGCCCGTGGATTGATAGGTCTTGTCGTACTCCATATAGGTGCCAAGGGAATTTCCAATACGACGAAAGATGTCTTTAAACCAGAAATGTAACGGGAGCCCCGACAGTCTGATCCAAATAGGACCAACCCCTATCTGCTCCATTTATGAATAAAAAAGAGGTGTCTATCTCTTCAAAGGATGGGCACATGCTCGAAATTCCAGTAAGACGATAAAACCCAGTTTGTATGGTCCAGCATGGCAAATCTTAACGTGAACCAGCCCCTTACGAAGGTCTGCACCGTGGGGAGGTCGGCCAAATGTTGTCCCCAGACCTCAGAGACCCATTGTTTGAGACGGTCCGCTGTGTAGCTTCGTCCCCGAATTCTTCCAACCAAAACTCTGTCCATGAAATCCATTGTTTCACCCAATTGAATGTCCTCCTCGAGCTTGAGTACAATGTCTCCTTATTTAGATCTGAGGCATTTGGATTTCTTGCGTGACCTTTGCTCCGTTCATGTGTCCTCTTGGCGATCGGAGTTGTTCTTTAGTATAGAGGGGGCCTCAGGAGGAGGAGGGGGTACTGTAGGGAGAGTGCCCAAAAGAGGAGGAATATTTGAGAAATTGCCGGACGACGAAGCAAGAGAAAGCAGAGTGTGCAGGGGTTCCAAATCTGCGATGGAGGATGAGCCAGGAAGTGAGGACAGGAGTCTGGAATATTGAGGGAGAGAGGATAGATTTGGACAGTTGTCCCTAGGGTTAGGGTTAAGGCAACCCGAGGTGAACCCTTGTGCGGAGGGAGACGACAGGGGAGTCGAAAGAGATGGCGAGGTTGGAGGGTCATCCGATAAAGTCACCGGGCGAATCAAGGGGCCCGAAAACAGAGGAAAGCTGGCAAGGGAATCGTTCAGGTTGCAAGAAAATGGGGTCAGGTTTTCCTTTGTTGAATGCGGGGTCGTCCAGATCGAGCTACCCGCTAGAGTATCCTCCGAATAATCTACCAGATCGAGGTCCATCGTTGTCAAGAGAAACAGATCGCCAACTGCCCTTAGGTAGATCGGTGGGGGAGCAACAAGAAAATGGGTGAGGGTATACCAGAGCTATGTCGCCGGTCACGAGACAGGTTGAAGAACACGAAAGTGAGGAAACGATGGAGAGAAAACTAGCCTACCCATCAACAAAAAGTGCAAGTCTTTAGAAGCCTGCCAGCTGCAGTGTAGTACTGCAGCCACGAACCCTCACCCGTATTTGCCTTCGCGCTCCATTCCTCCTTCTTCAAATATTTCTTTTATTATCATACATCATAATCATATTCGGTAAAATAGATACCTTATCAACAATCCATTTTCATCATTACTTGGTTCCTATATAATTCAATATTAGACTAAATAAATTAAACAATGCAACTTAAAAATCCATAATTATTCAAATTTATAACCACCTTATAAGAATCATTTTTCAAACATTTCCTCAAAGATGGGCAAGTTAAAAGTTTTCAAATTTTGAAAAATTTCATCCCTAAACACTTAATAAATCTATTTGTTAAATAAATTCAAACTAATATTGAATATATACAAAATTAAGATAGTTATATACATATAGCTCCTCATAAATTACTAACAAATTATATATATATATATATATATATATATAATAAGTTAATTCACGTTAAGAGACAAAAGCCAATAATTATTCATTATTAATTGAATTATGATATCATTTTTCACCTTGCAAATATATGATAACTACTCTCATTGTTAATTCAATTGTTATGATAGGTTCCTCTTAACAAAAACAATTATATAAAGCAATTTCATAGATATGGAGTGATTCTATGTTGCTAAAAAGTTAGCTTCTGATTTAGTGTAGAGTGGTTAACCTATTCTAATTACACATAATTATGCTCCTCTATCAACCAAAAAATTTAACTTTACAAAAAAGTTATTAGACAAAGGTATGAACATGGTTTTTCATTAAAGGTATGTATCCTTAGTTCAACATAGAGCACAATGGATAGCGCATACGCCTTTGGCAGTGTATGCAAATGAATAGTTAGCAACCCATACATTACATTTATTCTATAATATTACATATCACTTGGCAGATCGATGGAAAGGATCTGCCATATTTGTGAGAATAGGAGCATCGAGGATGAAAACCACTTCCTCTTAGAGTGCCCTGCATACAACCACATTAGATCTCAATTTCACAACCTTTGTTACAATACTGACCTTCCTAGCCTTTTACAATGCCAAAATTATAGTGAACTCGGGAGGCTTCTCTCCAAGCTTTTTGAGCATAGGAATAAAATCTTAAATCAAAATAAATAATTTGTCTTTTTAGGTCCGATAGATCATTATTTGGTCTCAGCAGACGTTAACCATCATCATCATCATCATCATCTTAAACAAATTGTTAAATTGAGATTGATCCATGTAATATGTCCTATCAAATCCAATTTCTTCATGACAAAACTTTTGGCTAAAGCAATTTGTTTTTATTATCGTTTCCCAAACATATAAATCAGTTTTGACTTGAAAATTTATAAATAAATTTAATATTTTGCAGATACCTTTCTATGTTAATATATCACCAACATCTTAAATGATGAGTAGGCTTGTGATTTGAAAAAAAACCATGATTTATTCTAAAATGCATATAGGTAAATATTTCATTCATTTTGACAATTATGTAAATTTGAGTTGTTAATGGGTCATGCTAATTCTAACTATGTTATATGTTATTCCCCACATTAATAGCTTATTAACAACTTTGATTTCACCAATTATTTGTAGATATTTTCTTAGATGCTCGATTATTTTGTAGATATTTTATTATGTGTAAATTTAACTTATATTTATACTTGGTTTTAATTCTGACATGACTTTTAACGTTACGTTAATCCAGACATCATTTTAACCTTCTAAATTAGTTCACTATATTATTTTATTGTTATTAATTATTTCACATGTTTTAAACCAATGCTGTTTAATTCTGATTTAATCCCTCAAATGCTGCAAACTGTAGCAGAGCTAACACTGGCTCCTTCTAGGGATGAGATCCTCCCTGTGAGGTCTCAAGAACCTGCAGACCAATGTCTTTCCAGCTAAAAACATATTAACCAAGATTCCTAGTGTTCCATTGGGCATAGAGTCTACTTTGCCTGCAAAACTGATAAAAACAAAATATTTACAACTTTTAAGGCCGAATACCTTAAACTACATAAACTTTCAGAAAATGCCCATTGACTGGGCCATCAAAAACTGTCTCTCCTCCCATACTTTTCAGTATGAAGGTGTTGTTCCCTTGAACCTATGAAATGATGAAAGGCCCTGTCCAAAAAGCATCAAATTTCCCATGATTTCCTTTCTTTTCCTTCAATGCGTCCCATTTCAAAACCAAGTCATCAATCTAAAACTTATCTGTTTTTGCCTTTTTGTCAAAGGCTTCCTTGATGCTTCTCTGATGTGCTGCAGCTTTTTCAACCAGCTGTTCTCTAATCTGATGCAACTCTATTAAATCAATGATTCTTCTTGCCATGTCTTCTTCTTCATCCTGCTCTATTTGAAGGAATTTTGCCACAGGGAGAGTTAACTGAATTGGGAATACAGCTTCAGTACCGTACACCAGTTTGAATGGAGAACTCCCTGTGGACTTATTTATGGTCACTCTGTCAGCCCACAGTGCATACTTGAGCTTTGAATCCCAATTCTTTTTATTATGCTCTAACAACTTTTTAATTATCTTGATCAGACTTTTATTAGAGGATTTTGCTAGACCATTTCCTTGTGGATAATAAGAAGTGGAATGAACAAGTTTAATGCCCATTGAATCACACATTTCCACCAGCTCTTTTTCCCTGAAGGCTACTGCATTATCTATTATTAGCTTATGTGGAGAACCAAATCTGCTAAAGATATTCTCTATCAAAAACCTCATGACCACATTGTGATCAACCTTCCTTGTAGGGACTACTTCAATCCACTTTGTGAAATAACCAGTGGCAACTAATATCCATCTGTGCTGGCCACTGGAATGTGGATTGATTTCACCAATGAAATCCAGATCCCACTGCTGAAAAGGTCCTTTTTCTTGAATTGGTTTTAGGGGCAGAGATTTCAACTGCTCTTTTCCTTCAAATCTTTGGCACCTGTCACAAGATTTAACAAAAACAAATACGTCAGAAAATAAAGTGGGCCAATAGTACCCAACTTTGATAATTTTATGGGTTGTGGTTTTCCAATAATGATGCCCTCCACACATGCTATTATGAAACTGTTGCATAACTTCTTTTGATTGTTATTTATCCAGACACCTTAAAAATATTCCTGATGGATCCCCCCAGTACAACAGATTTTACATAATGCAATATTTTGCTGCTCTAAGTTTTAAAGTTCTTGCTTGGTTTTTACTTAAGCTTGAAGGGATTTCTAGCTTCAACAAGAAATTAATTATTGCAGAATACCAGTTACATGAAGCTAGATTCTCAGCCACTGACTATTTTCTCACCGTTTCAGCCGCATTTTCCTCTTCATTTGTCTGACCGTTTGTTGCAATTGTGCACAAGAAATCAATGTCTAAAGACCTGCAATTTTGCTCAGCTAATAATTTGGCAAGACCCTGACCTCTAACTAGCTTGGTAGGCTTCAGCTCTATATTAAATTCTATCATTTTAGCAATCCACTTCGCCCTCCTTCCATCAGCATCAAGTTGGGTTAAGACATCTTTTATTGCAGCAGAGGGAACATATGCAATTATTTTTGAATGCAAGATATAAACTCTGAAAGCCTTTAAGGATTTAATAAGAGCATATGGCTGTTTTTCTATAATATCATACCTCAGTTCAACATCCCTCAAATTTTTGCTGAAAAATGCCACCGGATGCTCTGAACCTTCTTCATCTTGCTGCAATAGAACAACTGCAATGGTGTCTTCAGAGGCAAATGAAAACAGATGAAACTCCTTACTGTAGTCAGGACTTATTAATGTGGGAGCTTCCATTATAGCTTTCTTAATTGACTCAAATGATTTTCTTGCTTTTTCAGTCCATCTTAACTTTGCTCCTTTCTTCAACATAGAGGTCACATGCTTAACTAATTCAGCAAAATTTGGAATAAACCTCCTTACAAAATTTATCTTGCCCAAAAAAGACTGTATATCTTTCTTTGATCTGGGGACAGTTAAAGCCTAAACTGCTTTGAATCTTTCTGGGTCAATCTGGACACCTCCAGCAGACACAATATGTCCTAACAACTTGCCTTCATTTAAAGAAAACTGATATTTTTTCGGATTGATTGATATTACAAACCTCTTGCACTTCAAGAACACTTTTTTTAAATGCTGCAAATGATTTTGATGGCTGGTGGAGTAAACTGTTATATCATCAAGGTAGATGAGGACAAATTTATCCTTCTCCCCCACAAATGCTATGTCCATAGCTCTCTAAAAAGTGGCTCCAGCATTCATCAATCCAAATGGCATTTTGGCATACATAAATGTGCCCCAAGGAGTGGTAAATGCAGTCTTTTCTTGATCTTCTGGGTGCACAACAATCTGATTAAAGCCTGAAAATCCATCCAAAAACAACATCACTTTAGCTCCTGAGACCTTCTGCAACAAATGCTCCATCTTGGGCAGAGGATAATTATCTTTCTTTGAGCATTTGTTTAAATTTATGAAATCAACACACAGTCTAATTTCTCCACTCTTCTTCCTTACGACCACTAAATTAGCTACCCATTTAGAATATCTGAGAGGCACTATGATTTTGGTAGCCAACAATTTTTTAATTTCTTTTTCAATCAATGGAAGAAGCATGGGATTTATTGGTCTCAGCTTTTGTTTAAAAGGAATAGTGTCTTTCTCCAGAGGGATTTTATGCTGAATTATATTCTTGTCATATGTTTTCAGATCACTATACTCCCAGGCAAACACATCAACAAATTGCCTTATTAAATTGCAGTATTCAACACTTTGATCAGTGGACAAATGAGTGGACAGATTCACATACTTAGGCTGACCTGTACTTCCTATATCATGCTTACAGATTGCAGCTTGGTCTTCTTTCTGGGCAGCCTTGTAAGGCACATCATTCTAGTCAAACAGTGTCTCAAGAGGAAGTAGGGCCTTAGGAATATGGTTACTAGGAAGCTGGACAATGCTGTCTTTACCAATTTTATTTCTAAGCTGGGATTGGGGTTTTTCTAACAAAGCTTCATTTTCTTGGTCAATTCACCAATGACTTGCAAGAACCTATTTAACTCATTATCATCTTCAAAAACTTTCCAATGGTGGACATTGTCAGGCAAGGATGGTCTATATTTCACTTGGACTTCATACACTAGTCTGGGAGGCATAAAAGGTATAAATAGACTAGCAGAAATAGCAAGGGAATCAACAAGCTAATTTTGGGCTCTAGGAATGTATGAAATACAAAAAAATCAAAAGAGTCTCTGATTCTCCATACCTCATCTCTGTATGCTTTTAGCCTTGGGCGCTTTGCTTGAAATGTTTTATTGACTTGCTATATAACCAAATTAGCATCTCAAAATACCTTTAAATTCTTGATTCCTCTGTCTTTGGCTGCATTAAGGCCTGACAACAAAGCCTCATATTCTGTTATGTTGTTAGTCACTTGAAAAACCAGCTTAAAAGACAACTGAATGCTTTCTTGATGTGGAGATACTAGCACCACCCCTGCTCCTGCAGTCTCCCTAGAACATGCTCCATCAAAGAACATCTCCCAAATCTGACTTCCTTGCTCCTCAGCCTGAACTGTTGGTTTCCTGAGCTGCATTTCGGCCTTCTGAGCTTCTTCTATTTGGAGAATGCATGCTCCAAAATCAGTGTCCACTGCATAAATGGGATGATTTGTAGGATTTTTCTCGTCACTAATGATATATGCCAACTGTGCTTCTCTATCTAACCTCCTGCTTTCTCCTCCAAACACTGGGACAGTTGCATAAGATAAATCATTCTGTAATGTCCCACCTAGTCTCTTAATCCACCCTCTGGACATCAGCATGCCAAAATTAGGAGGGACATCTGCTACCACAATATCCATCATCATACTCTTCATGGGCAGCTGAGTTAAGGTAATGGCCAGATCTTTAATCAATCTAAGACATTTCACCTTCCTTGAATCAAAAGAAAATAAATCATGGAAGGGTCTAGTGATATCAAGGCCTAACTCTTCCATGACAACTTTAGAAATTAAATTGTGGCTAGCCCCTGTGTCTGGCAGGCAATTGTGGAGGATTTTGTCATGAATGGTCAATGAGACATAAAAAGATGGACAATTATTATCTGCAGGTTCAATTATGGGGCTAAGCACAATGGTCAGCTTATCATCTTGTAAATTGACAGAGTCCGTGAAGGTTTGTTTGGTTTCTAGCTCAAGGGCTTCTAGGATAGGTTTCCTAAATACTTCACTCTTCACCAACTCAACCAGAGGCATAGATACTTTCAACTTCTGAACTTCTGACTCAAAACTAAAAAAAGAAGAAGATTTATCAGAACTTTTTACCTCTTGAACTGGAGCTTTGAGGATTATTGGATTAGCTACTGGTCTTCTATGCTTGATTTTCTCTGGTTCTGTTTGGACAATAGCTCTTTGGGCAGGATTTTCCTTGGCTTTTTTTGCATTAGGTCTCAGATCATATCTCGGCTGGTCACTGGTTTGTAGAACAACTTCTCTGTCCCACTCCTGACTGTTTTTTTCTTGCAACAATGATTCTTCATATTAAGCCAATGTCAAAAATGCAGCACTGCCTTTATCTTCCATGCAGTGAATTTCATCCTCATCCTCTTCAAATTGTTCCTCCTCCATGACTAAATTTTGAAAAGGAGCCTTAACTTTCTGATCTTCCTTTGATTCTTTACCCCTTTGCATGATCTGTAATTGCTCATCTGCTCTTCTGAATGGATTTTGATTTCTTGGAGCAAATGTGCTATGCTGCCTTGTTTTTGCTGAATTCTACTCAACCTTTAGCTTAGAAATTTCGGCTGCTAATGACTCTATCATCTTAGTCATTTTATCTAATTTAGGCTCTGAAGATGATGCAAAAGACATAGATTCCTGATTTCTCTGTCTTCTTCTGTCAGCTTGACTCTTTAGTTTCTCTGCAGCCATAATATTGGATTCTACTTCTAGAGCTGCATCCTGCATGTCTG
The DNA here is from genome assembly GCA_031772625.1 of Pinus tabuliformis. NCBI lineage: Eukaryota > Viridiplantae > Streptophyta > Pinopsida > Pinales > Pinaceae > Pinus > Pinus tabuliformis. Next base: position 1,014,094,688 of record CM062804.1, read on the forward strand.
CCAGCGTAGCACATCTTCTTTCTCTCAATAACAGGTAGAAATCGAAGTCAAAAGCATTGAAATAAGTGAGTTTGGCAGAGGTAGGAGTAGGCTTCACCTCAGCTGGAATCTTACTATACATTCTATTGAATCTTTTATTAAAATCAGGTATTGATTCCCCATTTTCCCTCTTCAAATTACCAAACTCTGTATGGTAATATAGCAAGTCCTTCTTATCTTCCCATTGCTTCAAAAATGCATCATCTAATACTTCAATATCTGTTATAGATCTCTGGGGAAATTCTCTAAACCACTTCCTAGCCTCTCCATCAAGGCTCTAGACAAAAACTCTCATCCAAACATCATTCTCACTTATATCTAAATTATCAACATAACGGTAAAAGGCTTCTAAGTGTTCTTCTATGATTACTCCCTCTGTGCTAGTGAATTTAGGCATATATTTTTGATATTCTCCCACAGGCATAGGATTTAAAGGAATAGGCAACACCAATGGTCCATATCTAGCAACAACAATTCTTTCTATTCTTGTAGGTGCTTGCTGTCTTGCCATGACTAGAATATTTGGAGGAATAGTAGCAGATGGAGCAGTAGGAAGTAATGTGATGGATGGCAGAGATAAAGGGATGTTTTGGACTGAATGGGAAGCATTGTTTGGACTGAGATTCAAAGGGGAACTATCTGCATAAGGGGCTGAACTAATCTCTGAAGGTTTTTCCTTATTAACAGTGTTGGTTTCTAAATCTTCAAACTGTAAATCTTCAGCAATCGCTTTATCTTTCACAGATGAATGAGACTTCTTAGGCTTACCTGATCCTGATGCCCCTTTCTGTGAAGATTTCTTCAATTTACCATACTTCTCAGGCTCAGGCACTAGTTCGGCTGGTAGCTACTGAGGATTTCTTCGAGTAAGTCTCACAAACTGAGCCAGAACTCCCTAGTGGAGTCACCAAAGAATGATCTTCCACCAATGGAGTCGCCAAATAGATGATTACAACCAAAATATGTGTTCAAACCTTATCTGTGATCAAAATTTGAAGCTGTGCCGTTCTCCCAGGGAAGCTGAGCTTCAATTCTTCGATCCCCGGCAACGGTGCCAATTAATGTTATCACCCCAATAAAATCACCTAGGTTTAATATCAGTGATGCTCGGGAACATTACGAACTCAACAAAATGTTGGATAAAATGATGGATGAATGAAAGAAATGTTGTATATTCAAGCCAAATAACAACTCCTACAATGATTGACCCTAGACATGGGTGAACGCCCCCAGACTATAAGGCTTTTAACCACCAATTACTCACAATTTGAGGATAAGGTGATGATGAAGAAGACTGACCACACCAGTAGATGCACAGGACCCTGTGATGGCCGGCTGCAACCGGTTAAAAGGTCTGTAAATCTGTTTTCTAATACACAGATAGGATGACAACTCTCTGGTATTAGGACCACAGAAACCTGCAAACAAATTTAATGATACAACAAAATTATAACACAGAGGTGGGATGACAACCCCTCTGCTGCTAAAAATCAACAACACATGAAATAATGCATGACAGGCACAACCTGGGACATAGAAGAAGTGAAAAATGAGCAATTGACAACAAAAGAAGCTTGTATTAGTTGGAAATGAAGACCAGAAGCTGCAGGTTACACAATAGTTACAGTCTCCAGAAGTTGGACATTACAACACACTAACACTCATCAAACTGATTACATCATTTTTCTGAGTATATATAGAATCATTTTATAAAAATCTCTGCTAGGGTATGCGTGGAGGTGTATTAATTGACCACCAACCACATTTACAAACTGTTATGGGCCTCTAATACATTCTGACTGTTTTAATGAACAAAATGGACATTCTCTGATATTTTGGTGTCCTTTCTGAGCATATGGGATATAACGTGTACAATGCTCCATAACTGATTTATATCTAAATCTTCTCCAAGCCGTTCTTCTTGTCCTTGACCGTATTGTCTTTTAATGCAGGTAGCTGAGAATTTAACGCACAGAGTACGGGGAGTTGATGGCTTGCTTTCTCCTTTGCGCGTGCATAACAGGCCCAAAATCACTGAAGAATACACTGAAAAACACTTTGAAAACGAACAGGGGCCGAGATGAAACACTGGCCGTTGGATGGATTACGCGACAATCGAGATCTTCTATCGGGAGGCAATGGGAAGGCACAAAGGCGCAACTCGAACATGAGCCGTTAGATTAGAGAAATGGACGACGGAGATTTGATCATAGGGGCTTAACAAGAAAATCAAGTGGAGAGGGATGCAGACCGTCGGATCAAGAGATGGGAGATCGGACGATCAACAGGCGGTTAAGGTAATCGACAGTTAACGCGCGGGGAGCCTTACCGAGAGGGCAGTAAATGGTCTCCCCGCACCGCTTTCGGGCTATGGAAGTTTTCGTACAAATGAGTGCGATGGAATAACATGAAGAAACGTGGCTGGCAGAATACCACTTCCCCATGGATTATATAACCTGCAGGTTGACGGGGCAGGGTTTGTGTACCACGTTGGATCAACGGGCGGGATCATCGGACGACCGGGAGTAAACGCACGTGTTTGGAGTTTGATGTGACAGGTGAGGAGCGGGCCCGGGCTTATTAGAGCTTCGGGTTATGGATTTTAATGATTTTAAAACACAAAATGCCTGGGGTGAATAAAATAAGGGGTTCAGGCAGGGTTTCAAACGGGTTATAAACAGATTATGAGGGTTTTGATGCAAAAACAGGGGTAAAAGGGATTTAAAGGAAAACAAGGGAAATTTACGAGGAATGAGGAAATGGAAGTAACAGAGTAAGGGGAATAAGGCACATGAAGGGAAATGATGAAATAAACAACTGCCAACCCACTTCAACACAAACCAACACTGTTTAGTTCTGATTTAATCCCTCAAATGCTGCAAATTGAAGCAGAGCTAACATGAATTTTTAAAGCAGAATGTATTGTTTTCCCACGTATGTTAAAAGCAACAATACCAATTGGAGCAAGCAATAAAAAAGGACTTTTTCCATTCGTTGTTTCACTAGAAATAGCATGAGAAATACACCCAATGCAAGAAGACTACCTGGAATAATCATTTTCAAATCACCATCATTTTCACCACTAGAAAAGTGTCGAAAAATAATTTCAAACGCAGCTAGTTGTTTTTCTAATAGAGAGGAAGGCGACAAATATGTATCCCTAACGAACCCACAATTCAAAACGCCTGCAGACTACGCATCTTTTATAAAAAATTGACCCATTCTTCTAAAAAATCATTTGATACCATCATTTCTTGCCAATTATAATCAACATCAAAGTCCCTTCTACCAAGATTATTAAGGTCTGAAATGTTTACACAACTTGGATGAACTAACCGCAAAAAAACATGCCACTCTTCAAAATCTTGATCAACATTTTCTTCATGTATAAGTGGCTCCACATCTTCTTCATCACCATCATTTTGCAAAGATCTTTGATCAACATGACATGAATAATATCTCCAATTCCTCCAACTCTCAACAATACTTTTTGTAGACAACCCAATTTTTGAACCAACATCACGAAACGTCTTGTATAAAAGCAACTCACTCCAACAAAATGTTTCAAACTCTTCTGACCCCTCATAAGGAACAACATAAAGTTGTGGCCAAACACAAATGATAACATGCTTATCACGTGACCACCATTTTTCCTGCCTATGCTTCTCCTCAAAACTCCATGATCTTGTTCTTTCTATTAAACATAAATGTTCCAAAAAAACAGGTCAGCTTCGATAAACCTAAATGAAATTGTTTCTACACAAAACTTCATCAAAATGCAGCGAAAACCTTTGGTGCACTTTCTTGCCAACATTCAAGGAGAATAATTTTCGACTACAGACAATAAGAGGAAACTTTAGGAACAAATAGCGCGTCTCTTGAGCTCTAATGTCATGCTAAACAAGCGTCTCAACAAGGAACCTTCTATAGGCAAATAATACAGGAGCCTCAGACCCACTCCCACCAGCAAATCTGGTCAACGTTTCATGATAACTTTTAGACCTTCTCTCTACCTTTGAAGCATATTTTGAAATATACTTTAAAACCTAATGTCGAGAAAGAACTCGTTGACAATCAACTTTTTCTCACCACATTGTTAAAACATCAACATTTTGAACTTTTAAACGATCATCATTTCGTGTTGGTTCATATTTTTTTCTCCCTTTTTCATCTATCGACAATGTTGACTCCACATGAACCTCCCACGGAGCATGATAACGACATGAAAGAACATACCCTTTTTTACGTAAACAAGAATCAACACTGGATTTTGTATGCCTTCGCACACAGTTAACTAAATGCTCATAATCTTCTTCGAGATTGCAAGAAAAAATTTGTTTAGTGTTTGAAATACATGGATCATCATTTAAAGTTTGAGGGATCATGACATTTTGATGATGTATGCCATGCTATAACATATTTTTCAAAGTACCGCTTTGCTACACCAACAACAATCGCATTGGACCAATCCAATGTTTCCATATCTGGTGCTTCAGGAAACCACAAAAACCGTGGATATGGGCGGAACCTCTATGTTGCCACTCGTACCTAAAAAGATTGAAAACATGCAGTTAAAATATAATAAGCAATCATAACAACATACATTTTCCTTCAAATCATTATAAAATTGTCGAAAAGGAAGAACAACAAACCTATACCAAAAGTCTCTAGCACCAAGATATCTCTGCAAGACTATGTCACGAAAGATATTGAATCTTTGGTGCATGTACATAACAACTATATGCAGGTACCGAATAAAATTTTGAATCTTTCTAGCATGCTCACTTTGTCGATGACAATCTCTGGTTGAAGGCATAACACTATGCAAATTAGGCCACTTTGTGTCAGTCGCACTCAATGTAAAAAACAAAGTAGGGCAACCCAATTGGTTGATCATATCAGTTAATTTAGAACGACACTTTGTCCAATAAGCTCTTGTACCCCTAAGACAAGATCCAAAATGCATTAATTTCTCAGCCAACTTATTATTTGGAAAATCAAAAAATTGTTGACATAACTCCTGAACAGTTGCAGGCACATTTTCATGAATATCTTTCTTTAAAAAAAATGAAGTTGTTCCTTGACTACGATGTTGCATAATCATATTCAACAAGAAATATCAAAACCGAGGATGGCTTCCAAATCTTTGATCATAAAATATCAATAGATGCAAACCATATTCATGCATCTGAACATTGCAAATTCGAGGATGCAACCGATCAACATCACTTGCAAGGAATAGAGTGGTGAACGCCATATCTAGCAGTCCTTCAGTATTATATTCATTAATGTGAGATGTATCAATATTTGGCCAATCTATTGGTTCAACAGATGTGTTATTTTCATTCTCAATAAATCTTCTTATTAGATCAACTTCCCAGGATTCATTAGGAAAGTGAGAAATAAAAGATGACGAGTGACAGTGCAAAAAATTAGCCCTGTCTGTTTCAATCTCTGCATCCATCCTAGGTATATCATCAACATGACTATCAACATATTGTAACCTGCTAGAAACATTAGTAGGTCTTTCTGGGAGAGAAGCAACTGAATCCATGTCAATTTCCACATCCCTGTAGTACTTGTCCATTTCAATTTTATAATGCAATGCATCCTGTTGGACACCTAATCCTAAAGGGTTAGCGTGGAAGTTGAATGGACAAAGCAGTCCAAGAGACCTTGGGAACTGAATCCCAAGAGTCACATATGTGTACTATAAATGTATATCTATTGTTAATAAAAATGAACTCACTGATTTATCTTTCCTAATGTTTTCCTGTCCATGTGAGTTTAACATGGTATCAGAGCCATGATGAGTGGCCTGTTTTCCCTGGCATCTCTGTGCATGTCTGTCTTACATTTCATGAATATGTTGTCAGCAAAATTGTAGCTGCAATCTCTGCCCAGTTCTGTAGCAGTGCTAAGAAACGTTACCTGCACAATTACATTGTCTTGCAGAAAAGCACCTGTCATTTTTGTGCACACTGTTATGCGACCATTTACCTTCTATTCAAAAAAAAAGGAAGAAAAAAAAAAGGGCAGGTTCTTTATGGTGAATAGAGCGTTTCTCTGGCGAATTTGCAGATTTAATAGTCTACAAATTACCCTAGTCTCTTGGTCTTTTTGAGCGGTGGTTGAATGTTTTAGTCGGAGGAAGGCTATACCATGTCAGCTGCATTCTTTTCAAAATTTGTCTGTCCTTTCCCTATTTAAAGAAATATTCTAACGCTGCTCTATTCTGCTGCACCTCCTGCGCTCTGCCCATATACTCTGTCGATTCGCTGCCCTGCGCTCTCTGACACTGCCCTCTCATGAGACTGCGCCCTCTGTATGTGAATAAACATTTGTATCTTTGCGCTTGAATCTAATGAATGCATCCGTTATGTGAACTCCCTTGTGCGTTCCTGGACATACCTCTGCGTGATTCTTTGCAGAATCCCTGAAGCTTGTTTAGCCATCCCTCTGGTGCCTCCACACATAAACGTATTGATCTGGTATTACCGGCGTCATATTGTTCATGGAACTGTGCTGCATTGAAGCTGCGGCCTGGTTTTTATTGAAGTCTGGTGACAGAGTCCTCCACATCCGAATCCGGACAGAGCTCCACCCTACCCAACTCGTTTTCGGCAAATACAGTCAGCGTCCGAGCACCCGCAGTGGTGTAGAGGCTTGCTAAATAGAGTCCAACGTTCCTGTACACCTTATTAGCGTTGGCTCCAGAATTCCCATTTAACTGCGGAATGTCGAGATAGTCATAAGGACTGAACCGTTCCTGAGCAGAGGACCACCAATGATAGAAATTGTGCAGGAAAGATGTTGCGAAGGAGAGTGAAGAGGCCGATCAATGACCACATTTCTGCGACTGAGATCGTCTACTCTTAAACTTGTCATGAACTAGTTTTTGATTGTGTTGAGACCCTCTATATTGATCGAATTTTTCCTTTACAGACAGGCCAAATTCTCGTTTCAAAGGCTCTGCCTTGAAAAAAACACGTATTCCAGTTCACTCAACAATGGAGGTTCCACCGTGAAGCTGCGCTGAAGACTATCGTTTTTTTTTTATAAAGAACTGTGTTTGATTGTTATAAAAAAAAAACTGCGTTTGAAGACTGTACAGAACTGTGGTATCGTTTTTTTTTTGTCTGAAGACTATCGTTTTTGTTATAAAGAACAGTGATAGCTATTATATGCGCATTTTTTGAAGACTGACGTGATAAGAACAGTGGCTACCATGGCGTGAAGTCCCTCCAGGATACCACAACGTTTTCATGTGATAGATATTGATATATGTTATCAGTGAGCGCCCTTGTTTTTTTGTTGAGATATTGATATATGTAAGCAGTGAGCGCCCTTGGTTTTTGTTGAGATATTGATATATGTAAGCAGTGAGCGCCCTAGTTTTGTTGAACTGTGATATATATGTGACCAGAAGATAAAGACTGTCATTCTGCAACACTGCTATTTCCTCCTTGAGTTTTTTATGCTCTTTAACTCTATTGGGATCTGCTTTGAGGCACTTGATCTCCTCCTTGAAGTGAAGCAGGAGTTGCACAAGCAAAACAAATTCCTCTTTGAGACCCTTCTGCCTATCTGGTGTCGTTAGCCGTTCTTCTGCACGGTATCCTTCTGATGTCTTCAGCACTTGTTCTGCCAACTGTTTGTTGCGGTTCTGAAGAGAAGCAATCGTTTCCAGGCTAAGTGGGACTTGGATCTGCGTAGTGGAAGCGTGGTGTGTATTGCCTGTTCGAGACTTCATCTGCCGTGACTTCATCGACTGTCACGTTTCTACACGCCTATTTGGATGCCATCTGGTGGAGCGTTGTAGTAAAGCCCTAAAGGTTGAGACGTGGTAAAAGCGTGGTGGTGTCTGTTTGTTGGATCTATTGCTGCTGAGGAATAGTTTGTTGGTGCATGGAAACTACTGCTCTGTGAGGATCGGATCAGAGGCTGAATTTTTCAGATTTAGTAGCAAAGTTTTATCAGTGAAAAAAAAAAAAAGGGGGGGGGCCAAATTCTTAAGAACCAAATTTCTTTCAAAAATTCTCCAGCAATTGAAGTCCATTTGCACTGTATTTCTTGAATAGATGACTGTCTAAAGCTTGCATCGTTGCTGATATATATTTCAGAGTATTCATAATGGAGAAACAAATAATTTATTTGTTGTAGCCTTTGAGTCTCATTGTTTGGGAATGCGATTTGGAAAATAATTGTAGAGTTAAAATCTTGCTTTTGATTCATTCCTCAAGAAATAATATCACTGGATTGTTGTAGTTTTCTGGGAGAGCAAATTTTGAGAATACCTTGCAGTGACATTGGTTCATAGCTGTGAACAAATTTTAAAGTATAAGTTTAACATTGGAGAAAATGGCCAGAATCAATGAAGTATTAGAGTTCCTCAGAACTCTAATATTGTCTACTACTCATGATGCATTAAAAGTCAGCAAAGTTTCTCTCACAGACATTCAGGTCTGTCTACAAAATGCACAGGAAAATATTGAGTTTTTGCAGTTGGAGACAAAGCTACAGCAAGAAGAATTACAGCAGTGGAGTCATCATTCTGAACCTGTTTCTGTTCAGAACAATGAAACAGACTCCCGTAAACAGCAAAACAATATTGTTGAAGTTCATTCAGATCCAGTGCCCAATAAAGCAGCAAAGTTACATGCAGATGCAGAGGTTCAGTCTGCACTTCCCAAGCCCATCATCAGACCTTGGGACCAGCTTGTCCACAACAAGCACAGAACTGGTCTTGGATATGACAAGGACTTGTCCTTTCATATTCCAGACTACTCAAAGCCCATTCAGTTTCAAAGTGCTGGATTTATTTATGACAGTTCACCTGCTCCTCATGATAGATCAGCTTCAGCTGTTCCAGATTCTACCCCTCTTCCACAGCAACAACAACAACAACAGATCGTGAAATGCCAACACTGTGACCGAGTTGGCCATCTGAAAGATCACTGTTTTGATCTTCATCCATGTGAGCACTGTCATAAAACTAGCCATTCTTCAAACAGATGCTTCAAAAACAAACGTCCTGCAAGAACAAAGATTCATCTTGGATGGATCGCTTCTTGGCAATGGGCATCAACAGCCAAGAAGATATTCCAAACACATGTCAGAACTTGTTCTAGAGTATTGAACAGTCTTGCAGTTGAGTTTTCTCCATCTTCTCACCTTGTACCTGACAGGGGGGGAAATGATGGTCATCTACAAGCTTCAAAGTCACATCAAGCGAGCCTGAGCCACAACCTGCCACACTAGTTTCAGAGTTGCAGCCAGAGACAAAGATGCCCGTGAACAGATTGAGAACACTTCCTCTAGCAGAAGACTCCAGCTTCTTGCCAGTTTTGGAAGAGTTCCAGAGTTTTTGGTCATCCTTAAACCATCAAAGATTGAGAAAACTTCCTCTAGCAGAAGACACCAGCTTCTTGCCAGTATTGGAAGAGTTCCAGGAATTGCATTAAGCATTCCAGAGTTGTTGGTCATCCTTAAACCATCACAGATTAAGAACACTTCCTCTAGCAGAAGACTCCAGCTTCTTGCCAGTTTTGGAAGAGTTCCGGGAACTGCACTAAGCATTCCAGTGTTGGTGGTCAACCTTAAACCACCGCCCTTTTTACCAACATTTCATAGAGCACATTCAGCCTAGTGCTGCCATGCATTTTTGCACATTTTGTATTACAGCTCTCTTCTTGGACTCATACATAACCCTTCGGATTAAGGGGGGGAATGTTGGACACCTAATCCTAAAGGGTTAGCGTGGAAGTTGAATGGACAAAGCAGTCCAAGAGACCTTGGGAACTGAATCCCAAGAGTCACATATGTGTACTATAAATGTATATCTATTGTTAATAAAAATGAACTCACTGATTTATCTTTCCTAATGTTTTCCTGTCCATGTGAGTTTAACACATCCATCACATGTTGTCTCTTCACATAGCATTCATAGTATTCATATTGAACACCTCACCTTCTTATAATAAAAAAATCTAGTTCTTCAACCCGTCGTGGAAGCTTCTTTGCAATTGAAGAAATATCTTGTGGAAAACGTATCGTGTGGTCGCTTTATTTATATTGACCACCATGAGCATGCATCACTTGCAATATTGGATTTACCCGTGCTATTAGCATCTCTTCAACTTGTGTCAAAACTCTTAGAACCTCGGGCTGATCACCTGGATCCATGTTGTTAAAATGAGAAAAAAGATTAGCACCTTTCTCAGACTTACATCTTTTACAAATCAGCCCTTCGTGCAATCTGACAACTTGTATACCAAGATAACATTCATTACATACACACAACATATGCACATTAGACAAACTATCAATCCTCGACCGAATGCACATCAACCATTTGTTCGCTAAAATGATAGCGAACACTTCATTTTCTCTACGAAACACCATTCTAGCTTGACGATGATGTGAAACAATTCGTGGAAATGGAGTATTGGTTTTATCATTTCTTTCCATAAAGGAGTGGGAAATCATTTTTCTACATTCATTACACTTGACCAAATTCTGCTTGGAAGAAAGAAAATAACCTTTGTAAGAACGAAATATCTACAAAACAAATCAAATTTGTTAATGAACTAAAAACCAATCTACATTTTCTTCATTGTTGCATCGTCCATGTGCAAGTCGTTGAAATGATATTTCTTGCGTTGCTTGCAAGTTTGTTTCTCGACCACTATTCACCTCAACAAAATTCTATGAAAAACATCAACAAAGACATTCATAGAGCAATATAAATTTAACATTGACAACCACTAAACCTTTCAAAATAAATATGCATTAAGCACCTGTGCTCCACCAAGAGGAAAATTATTCTCACATTATTTGGCTTCAACAATATTCTCTATAGAGCTACATCGAGAAATATTGGTTCCAACATTTCCAACAGGCCAACCCAAATCATCAACCATTCTATCAAGCATATTACTATCACCAAAAAATCGTACGCAACAACTTCTTCCCTGGAATCAAATTCCCTATCTTCCATTATAACATCTCTTGCACCATTTCCACAACCCCCAAGGTTCTCATCTCTATCAAGGGTCCCTATGTAAACATAATATCCCAAAACATACAACATCTGAGAAGATATATGGAAGAAGACCAAATTTGGAGAGAATCAACAACAAAGCAAAAAAAAATGCAAACAAAATTTTCTCCTATGCACAGACAAAAGTTTCTAAACTTACGATTAGTCTTATTGTACGTTTCATCATTTCCTGAAGTTTGACAAGTTGGTCGTTGACCCTTGCATTCAGGAAGAAATAAAGGTTTGACTGCTTCTAAATCTATTTGCCGGTTAGTAATCATTTTGACACTATTCTGAAAAAATAATACGGGAAAAAATAGAAGAGTGAAAAGTTAAAATGGACAAGAAAAAAAATGCAAAAGAAAAAAAAATTGAACTCCCTACATTGTTGCAACAAACACATTACATACAGATTCAGCGGGGGTAGCTATGCTAACAATATAGTTGCTACCGAGAAACGTCTAACCCTCTTCGCCAACACAAGCCCCCAAATTTTCAACCATTTGAGGAAATTCTTCATTCCTACAATTCTCATCAACTCCAAAAACTGCATTTCTTTCATTTTTTTCACAGAAAATAACATTGTTGTTCTATGAAGACTCTCTTTCGAAACATAATATTCTAGAGAAAAAAAAAGACAAAAGTTAGTAAACCTTCAAAAATAATAAGTTATTTCAGATGATAAACATCCAACGAAATGACCATCAAAACAAAATTTTCACTACATAAAACTACTGCTCTTTTCATACTTATGATTTACAACTCCTCCTTCTTCATCATTTTCTAAAGCTCTTTTCTTTCGTTGATACAAAACTCTTCTTCGTGCTTTAATGACTTCCTTATTATGCTAATACCATTGTCGTTGGTATTCACTTAATCGTTGTCGTGTAGCAGCAGAGTGCAGTCTTTTCACGCCATTCTTGCTTCTTATTTCACCCAACATCTCTATGATAAAGTTAAAGTCAGTTGAAAAGTCATTTCGCAATTTCGTTTGTCGCTAATACATACTCTTTAATCTTGAAATAACTAAAAAATAACAAAAGTGCAGAGAAGAAATACTCGAGAAATTATGTTTCCCACAACAAACTTGGAACAAATGAAAATATGTTCCCCTTACACATAATCGATACAACAACGAGTTGTAAAAATTAAAATCAAAGAAATACGAACCACATTAGAAATTTACCATACGTATGTTTTCAATATAACTTCAAAATGTGAATTACAATGATGCTAAAAAAATATTTAAAAATCTACAAAAGGTCTTCTGGATTATAAAAAAACAAACATGTTCAAGCCTGGAATGCTAATTCAATACATCCACATGTAATGTAGCTATGTGAAGAATAAAATCTGCATTATGAATAACCGAAAATACATGAGGCTATCTCCTTAATATAACTTCAAAATGTGAATTACAATGATGTTCAAAAAAACATTAAACATACATATGGTGTTCAGTAATATACAAAAAAAAACATTTTCATGCCTCAAACGCTAATTGAATACATCCACAGGTAGTGGAGGTATCTCAACAATAGAATTTGCATTAGGAATAAACGAAAAAAGATTTCCATTTTCAATCACATCATCAAATTCTTCAATTGTTTGTAGATAGAAGCATGACGCTTCAAGCATGGACAATTCATCAACAATTTCTATTTTGCACAATCCACTCAGTAAATCATACAACTTTAACTGCACTCCAGACCAACCGAGCATAAGGACTTTTTCTCCAACTATGTGCAAAGGTAGGTAACCTGCACATTTACTATTTATATCCAAAGAGACAGATTCAAGCAACAACCATCTATGTCCCCAATCATCTTCAAAATATTCCAAACTTTGCTCTTTCGACAGTCGACCAAATTGAAAATTCTCTATCTCTTCAAGTGACCAAATAGACGTGCAACCATTATTAACAACATAAACAAGTTGATTCTTGTATAACCCTAATGACATACATTGTATGTCAACAATAGGAACAAATGAATAACCCCAATTGTTTATGTTCAATTCCAACCAGTAGATAGTGTAACCATAAGTAGGGTAATCTTCATAATCTCTGTCTAGATATACCCAATAAAAATTTTCTTTAAAGAAGATAGCCTCCTTTGGTGGAGTTACACCATCGTATGTTAGCTCCGTCCTCTTCCAAATGTTGTCAACACCACTGCAAATGAGAAAATGTGAGTCCATGTTTTTACAAACATGTTTCAAAAACACCCATTCATAATTTCCTGGACTGCATTTTTTAAATAAAGAGAAGAATCCTCGCTCCCCAACACTAAGAACTCTAACATTTCTAAACTTCTTCGTAAAAGGGCTGACAATAAGATAATTTTTTTTATGAAAATAACTTCCAGGTGCGCTGAAAAAAATCATTGATCCCATTGTACATTCAATTTTGTATGCAGAATGAAGAAAAGGAAACACCATAGTAGACAAGCGACCATTGGGAAAACGAGTGGAGAAAGAAATAAATCCTAACTCTTTCTCATGACATCGATCACAAGCCGCAAGAAAAAGCGGGTTTTCCAATATAAGATACCATTGTCTACAAACCAAATTAAATTTTATCAAGACCGACAAAGGAAGCCAATGAAACATAAGCTCAATAATGTCAAAGGGGAGAAATTTCCAAATAGCAGTATCCATACCAAAAGAAACAACCTTTGATGGAAACAAAGGAAAATTTCTCTTGTGTACTGCAAAGAAAAAAAGAAAAACGTTAAATCACAATAGAAACAACATTCATTCATTATTTAATCTAAAAATCGATTAGGAAAACAATCCATTTTCTTTTTTCCTGTGGAAAAAGTCGTAATTTTCATTAATAAGAGAAAATTACATTTTCTAGATGCTGAGCATATGCTTTACATAGGCTGTTGCCTGTCCAAAAGATGAGAGAGCAGTAGTGTAATCTCCATGCAGGGAGCACTAATAAAAAAACAAAGACATTATGATCTCTTCGCAGAGAGAGTATAGAGAAGCACAGTTCTTAAAATAAATATTTACATGTAATAAAAAATAAAAACATCTGAAGTTCATGTTTTGATCATTTAATTTGTTGTTGGGTATATGAACGGTCTATGGTAGTACTGATATGTGGTACCATCCCTCTCCTCATGTATTAACCATGTCCCATCATCCCTATGCACTACTTCCTTGGATAACTGGTTAGCAGCCACATTGCGCTCCTTGTAAATATGATGACAAGTGAAGGAGTCAAAATGAGATATGATCTTGTGAGTATCCTCCAAAATATGCCTCAATGTATATGCATTACAATTAGACTTCTTGTTTATCAAATTGCATAAAAGTTTTGAGTCACCAAAGAGTTGCAATTTCGTGCACTGTTTATGCAGTGCAAATTGTATAAGGTATTTGGCAGTTAAAAGCTCAGCATAGTTATTGGTTCCTCTACCCAGACCCATTTGTATTTTGTAGGAATGGGTTCTAGAGGTGTGAAGAATAGCTCCCCCCCCCCACAACCTGTCTCCTTAGCCGAACCATCAAAATAAGCCCATGGAGTGTCTTCTTGGATGATCTCTGGTGTGATGTTTCTGTTGGGCTGTTGGGTGGTTTCTTCGGGTATAGAGTGATAGTCAGCTAAAATTCTGGACAGGATGGAGAACTAGTGTGGGGTAATCTGCTGAAAAATAATTTGATTCCTGGCTATCCATATAGCCCAACAAGTGAGAAGAGGTAAATTCCTCTCCTTGCCCATGGCTTCCTTCCACCAGATGGTCCATGCTTCTTTTATATTATTCCCTTGCCACCTTCTCGAAATAGAGAGCACTGAGAGCATGTTTGTCCATGTTTATTTAGTGGTAGGATAGTCCAGAAATAAGTGATCGATATCTTCGCCACAATTCCTACAGAGATATCACCAAAAAGGACCCATATAAGATCGCTTCATTAGGTTTTCACCTATCGGTATTTTTTTATGCAAAATGGACCACATTAACAGTTTCATTCTCGGTGCTACTTTCATCCTCCACATGAGGTTCCACCATGGCTCTATGACCTAAGGTTTATAAGGTTCCATCAGAACCAGATATCATGTCTTAGGGGTGTATAAACCATGCTTGGAGTGGACCCATATAAGTTCGTCCTCTCCTTCTGAGATTCAGACGTGGGCTTCTGTTAGGGTAGTTGTGTAATCATGCCAGATCTGATGCCACGACATAGGTATGTTTAGATGCCTCGCAGACTTCCAGGCCTGTTGAAACATGGTGGAGCTCGCATTATCTGTGATGTGGCATATGTGAGAGGTGCCTTGATCTCCGAGATGATATTTCAGATCCACAGGCAGCCTGTGAGCGTTGCCACAACCAACCCAAGGGTCTTCCCCTATGCGCACCGAACTCCCAGATTTAATTCTCCAGATCAGCCCATTCCAAATAAGGCTCAAAGCATTTAGGACGACCTTCCAAATAATGGAAATGTTTGTAGTATTCCTTAGAGTGTGCCTAATACATTCGAGAAGATTGAGGGGGTTATGTATTTGGAAGTTTCTACCTTCATCCATTCGTTGCGGTTGTTGATCGATTGCCATTCTAATTTGGCCGCTAATGCTTTAGAGAATATATCCAATCTCTTGATTCCCCAATCTCCCCATCTTTTGGGCAGGGCAAGGGTGTCCCATATAGTCCAAGCAAAAATTCTCCCTGGCTGTTTCCCCTTCCATAAAAATAGACAACAAATGTTTTATAACCTGGCCAATATACCTCTAGGGATCCAAGCTAATGTCATCCAATACACGAGTGTTCCTTCCAGAACTGCCTTAATCAAGATCAACCTGTCAGCCCGTGACAGATATTTATGGTACCAAATGTTCAGAAGTTTTTCTACCTTAGTGATTAGCCATAACCAATCAACGATTTTGTAACCATTTGGCTTCAAACGGTAGCCAAGATACTTCAACCCTTCCTCTAAGGGCAGAATAGTGAAGGGGAATCTCCTGATCACATGATAGATTTCAGTTTGAGAGAAACCAGATACCGAGATCGTGGATTTTGCTTCATTTAGCACCATACCCATAGCTTTTTGGAAGATACCAAAGCATTGTGAAGAGTAGATAGGTCGCCTATGCTTCCGTTGAGAAATATGAGAACATCATCCACAAAAAGTAGATGAGTCAGTATATAGGACTCAGTAATCTTGATCCCCTTGATTCTCCCTTGCCCGTGATGATCACCAATGATTCTGCTGAGACCCTCCATTGTGAGAAGGAAAAGGAGAGGGGAAAGAGGGCACCCTTGCCTAAGTCCTCTTTCCGCATAAAAGAAGGGGGTTGTCGAGCCATTGATGAGGACACTATAAGAAACATTGGTTATAAAACTCATAATCCACTTAATGAAGGGGAAGGGAAAGCCCAAGTGTGTTAATAAGATTCGAATGTATAACCGGTTAACTCTGTCAAAAGATTTAGAGAGGTCTATCTTCAGGATCATACCTTTTAATTTTTTAAGCTGGACGAAATGAAGGAGTTCCCGAGCAATTCCTACTACTTCATGGATCTGAGGGTTATGAAGGAAAGCAAATGGTTCCGGGGAAATGTGCATGGACAATACAGCTTTAAACGGTTGGTGAAAATCTTGGCGATGATTTTGTAGATGCAGTTACATAAGGAGATGGGCCAAAAGTCAATAAAATATGAGGGATTGTCGGATTTAGGGATGAGGGCTAAGAAAGTGGCATTGAGGCCTGTCGACATCCTCCCTCGTCTTTGACAATCTTCAATGACTCTTAATAAATCCGCCCCTATGATATCAACAAAAGTGGTGAAAAATTCCACTGTCCAGCCATCCGGCCCTAGACTTTTGTCTTTCTTAAGCCATTTCAATGTTTCTTTAAGCTCGTCAAGGGACCTCTTTAATAAGATCCTGCTCTGTCTCCTGATCTACAAATCTGGGGAAGCGCTAGGTAGTTTGCATTACTTCTGCCAAAGTAGCAATGGGAGGATCCTTATAAATTTCTTTGAAGTGTGAGTTTGCTAGGACCCCTAGGTCTCTGAAGGATTGAACAATATGACCTTGCTCATTTTTAAGCTCCCATATAGTGTTGATTGCTTTCCTCCCATTAGCAAATTTGTGAAAGAATTTGATGTTGTCGTCCCCCTCCTTTGGCCAAATAGCCCGGCTCCAACGCCTCTAGCTCTCCTCTCTATCCTTCAGAATTTGTGTCCTCTTGTGCAGAAGCGAGGCAATTTTTTCCTTTTATTCCTGGGAGGTAAAAAATCCATTGGATTCTTCCTCAAATTTATATATTTCCTCTTCTGATGTTCTGAGTAGCAAATCTTCCTGTTACCTTTTTCCGATGTGCCCAATCCTTAGAGAGGGATTTAAGTTCCTTCATGTTATGAATGAAGCTCTCTGGTATGTTCCCATTTGGGCCTAGGGAGTGAGCCTTCTAGTAATTGGTCACCATCTTCATATAGGTCGCATCCTTTAGCCATGTGGAGTTGAATTTAAAGGGCACCTTAGTTTTTTCTGTGACATCCTACACTCCTAGATAGATAGGTCTATGATCAGAAAGGCCCCCTGAGCCCACCCATTGTCTGAATTGAATGCCTCTGCTAAACAGATGCTCTTTGATGAGGAATCTGTCAAGCCTTCTTGCCAGACTAGCCGACCCCATTCTGTTGTTCCTCCAAGTGGGTTGTAGTTTAGTAGTGGGGATGTCTATAAGGGAGTAATCCTCCAGTGTTTTCTCAAAGAAACCAGACAACGGGTCCACCTGAGCTTGTTGACCCCATGACTCTGCATACCCTATGGAAAAATTAAGGTCCCCTCCCAAAATTATGTTGTCCTGTTGGAGGATTGAAGAATTTAACAATTTCCTCCAGTAATCTACCCTCTCATGACAGGGACCATATACATTGATGATTCTAAAATCAGATTCGAGATTGGGGAAGAAAATGTCCACACCCAGATACCCGAGCCCCCCCCAAACTCTCAGTGTCTTAGCAGAGTGATTGTAGATCCCTAGAGTTACTCCACTAGATCGGCCGATGGCATCAAGTGAATGAAAGGTCCAACCAAGTAACCATGATTCGAGAAGGGAGGAGATGGTACTAGCGGGACCTATGGTTTCTTGAAGAAAAATAATGTCTACTGTCTCCATAGCGATCAGTCGTCTCAAGGCTAGTTTTTTTTTAGGGCTAGCTAAACCCCTGCAATTGAAGGAGAGCATCTTCATTGGGGGGGGTGGTCTAGGGTTTGCTCTACTCAAAGAACCCAGTTGATGGTTTTTTGTTTCCCCAAGGCAATCTCCTGCCTTGCCTGATGCTTAGCTTTTGAGAGAGAGGAGGGTCGTCCTCGAGAATTTTTCAGAGAAGGGGATGGGGGGTTAATATCGAAACCAATAGCATCAGGCCCCTTTGAACGTAATCTAGAACGGAGGGGGTATCATGGAATAGAGCATGTAGGGGAGCCAGATGACGAGGGTAGAGGGACCTCAGATATGAAGGGCTACGGAATAGAGAAGACAGGAGGGGGAACGATAAAGGGCAGAGTTGGTTAATGGGAGGTTGAGGGGGCATAAGGGAATGGAGGGATGCCAGGGTTCAAGGAAGGCTAAGAGAAACAGCCGAGGGGTCTGTGAATCTGACCTGAGAAGAGAAGGTAGGGGAGCAAATAGATTCAGTTACGATGAAAGCAAAAGAGTGAGAAGGAATAGCCATACCTGTGGAAAAGGCGTCCCCTATGGCCACCTGAGCTCTCGTCAAAGGTGGAGAGGGTGGCTGGAGTGGAGCTTTACCACTCTTCTTCTTTGCCGTTTTCTCGAGAGCTTTGTCTGCTTCTGTGATCTTCTGCTGAGACTATTCTTCTACCGCTGTAAAGGTCTGAGGAGGGTCCTGAGAGATTGAAATATCCGGAGCTTTCCCTGTTGGCCTCTGACCCTCCTTATTGATCAGGGGGCAATCTTTGTATACGTGGCCTACCTTGTGACATCTTCAACATCGATAGGGGACTCCTTCGTAGTCCAACTGCTGTTTTCGAGTGACAGACCTCCATTGTATGGTAATATGCTCCTGTAATCCCCCTCTGGTGTCCATATGCACTAAAATCCTAGCATAGGCCATCTTGCCCGTGGATTGATAGGTCTTGTCGTACTCCATATAGGTGCCAAGGGAATTTCCAATACGACGAAAGATGTCTTTAAACCAGAAATGTAATGGGAGCCCCGACAGTCTGATCCAAATAGGACCAACCCCTATCTGCTCCATTTCTGGATAAAAAAGAGGTGTCTATCTCTTCAAAGGATGGGCACATGCTCGAAATTCCAGTAAGACGATAAAACCCAGTTTGTATGGTCCAGCATGGCAAATCTTAACGTGAACCAGCCCCTTACGAAGGTCTGCACCGTGGGGAGGTCGGCCAAATGTTGTCCCCAGACCTCAGAGACCCATTGTTTGAGACGGTCCGCTGTGTAGCTTCGTCCCCGAATTCTTCCAACCAAAACTCTGTCCATGAAATCCATTGTTTCACCCAATTGAATGTCCTCCTCGAGCTTGAGTACAATGTCTCCTTATTTAGATCTGAGGCATTTGGATTTCTTGCGCGACCTTTGCTCCGTTCATGTGTCCTCTTGGCGATCGGAGTTGTTCATTAGTATAGAGGGGGCCTCAGGAGGAGGGGGGGGTACTGTAGGGAGAGTGCCCAAAAGAGGAGGAATATTTGAGAAATTGCCGGACGACGAAGCAAGAGAAAGCAGAGTGTGCAGGGGTTCCAAATCTGCGATGGAGGATGAGCCAGGAAGTGAGGACAGGAGTCTGGAATATTGAGGGAGAGAGGATAGATTTGGACAGTTGTCCCTAGGGTTAGGGTTAAGGCAACCCGAGGTGAACCCTTGTGCGGAGGGAGACGACAGGGGAGTCGAAAGAGATGGCGAGGTTGGAGGGTCATCCGATAAAGTCACCGGGCGAATCAAGGGGCCCGAAAACAGAGGAAAGCTGGCAAGGGAATCGTTCAGGTTGCAAGAAAATGGGGTCAGGTTTTCCTTTGTTGAATGCGGGGTCGTCCAGATCGAGCTACCCGCTAGAGTATCCTCCGAATAATCTACCAGATCGAGGTCCATCGTTGTCAAGAGAAACAGATCGCCAACTGCCCTTAGGTAGATCGGTGGGGGAGCAACAAGAAAATGGGTGAGGGTATACCAGAGCTATGTCGCCGGTCACGAGACAGGTTGAAGAACACGAAAGTGAGGAAACGATGGAGAGAAAACTAGCCTACCCATCAACAAAAAGTGCAAGTCTTTAGAAGCCTGCCAGCTGCAGTGTAGTACTGCAGCCACGAACCCTCACCCGTATTTGCCTTCGCGCTCCATTCCTCCTTCTTCAAATATTTCTTTTATTATCATACATCATAATCATATTCGGTAAAATAGATACCTTATCAACAATCCATTTTCATCATTACTTGGTTCCTATATATTTCAATATTAGACTAAATAAATTAAATACTGCAACTTAAAAATCCATAATTATTCAAATTTATAACCACCTTAGAAGAACCATTTTTTCAAACATTTCCTCAAAGATGGGCAAGTTAAAAGTTTTCAAATTTTGAAAAATTTCATCCCCTAAACACTTAATAAATATATTTGTTAAATAAATTCAAACTAATATTGAATAGATACAAAATTAAGATAGTTATATACATATAGCTCCTCATAAATTACTAACAATATATATATATATATATATATATATATAATAAGTTAATTCACGTTAAGAGACAAAAGCCAATAATTATTCATTATTAACTGAATTATGATATCATTTTTCACCTTCCAAATATATGATAATTACCCTCATTGTTAATTCAATTATTATGATAGGCTCCTCTTAACAAAAACAATTATATAAAGCAATTTCATAGATATGGAGTGATTCTATATTGCTAAAAAGTTAGCTTCTGATTTGGTGTAGAGTGGTTAACCTACTCTAATTACACATGATTATCCTCCTCTATCAACCAGAAATTTTAACTTTACAAAAAAGTTATTAGACAAAGGTATGAACATGGTTTTTCATTAAAGGTATGTATCCTTAGGTCAACATAGAGCACAATGGATAGCGCATAGGCCTTTGGCAGTGTATGTAAATGAATAGTTAGCAACCCATACATTACATTTATTCTATAATATTGCATATCACTTGGCAGATCGATGGAAAGGATCTGCCATATTTGTGAGAATAGGAGCATCGAGGATGAAAACCACTTCCTCTTAGAGTGCCCTGCATACAACCACATTAGATCTCAATTTCACAACCTTTGTTACAATACTGACCTTCCTAGCCTTTTACAATGCCAAAATTATAGTGAACTCAGGAGGCTTCTCTCCAAGCTTTTTGAGCATAGGAATAAAATCTTAAATCAAAATAAATAATTTGTCTTTTTAGGTCCGATAGATCATTATTTGGTCTCAGCAGACGTTAACCATCATCATCATCATCATCATCTTAAACAAATTGTTGAATTGACATTGATCCATGTAATATGTCCTATCAAATCCAATTTCTTCATGACAAAACTTTTGGCTAAAGCAATTTGTTTTTATTATCGTTTCCCAAACATATAAATCAGTTTTGACTTGAAAATTTATAAATAAATTTAATATTTTGCAGATACCTTTCTATGTTAATATATCACCAACATCTTAAATGATGAGTAGGCTTGTGATTTGAAAAAAAACCATGATTTATTCTAAAATGCATATAGGTAAATATTTCATTCATTTTGACAATTATGTAAATTTGAGTTGTTAATGGGTCATGCTAATTCTAACTATGTTATATGTTATTCCCCACATTAATAGCTTATTAACAACTTTGATTTCACCAATTATTTGTAGATATTTTCTTAGATGCTCGATTATTTTGTAGATATTTTATTATGTGTAAATTTAACTTATATTTATACTTGGTTTTAATTCTGACATGACTTTTAACGTTACGTTAATCCAGACATCATTTTAACCTTCTAAATTAGTTCACTATATTATTTTATTGTTATTAATTATTTCACATGTTTTAAATCAAAGATTGAATTTCTTACGCAAGGTGTGTTATTACATTACATATTATTTTTGTAAATAATTTGCATAAAACGATTTGACACCTCAAACTTCACGTCATGGACTCTCGACACACACTGGAAAATTTCTATAAATTTTCTGGGAAAAATATTGTCCAGTCCGAGCAAATTTTTGTGTCCATGCCTTCTGGTTCGATAATCTATAAGAAAGAGCCAATAATCTATTATGTTTCAAAAAATAATTTTTATTTACTATAATATTTAGACTCTTGTAATTAATATTATTTACTTAAATATTCAAACATGGTTATAAAAGTATCTTTTTGTATATTGAAAAAATTAATATGGTTTTACGATTTTTTTTAATTAATTTTATATAGTAAATGCTGATTATAATTATTGTATTTACTTATTTTTCCTTTTCGTATTCAATTTTTTATCATTTTACAATGTCCTTAGGTTTATAATCTTGTAGTCTAACAAGGCAGAGGAGTTGCCCTAAAAGTTATGGAAATTCCGGTGATATTTAGAGAAAATCTGGCAAGGATTTTTGTAAATCCAAGTTATAGTTGTTAAACTTCAAAATTTTTTGTGCCCTAAATGTTTTTGATGGTGTTGAATCCATTGCCACCATCAAAAACACGATTCAAACATGGCCTCTACAAGATTTTTTGAATTTTTTTTGCCTAAATTCCGACCACTTTAGACCATCCGGACAATTCCTCTCCCTTGTTAGACAACTCCGTTTATAATTGATGGCAGAGATGGTAACTAAACTAAGGAAAATAAATGGGTAGCGTTCCTTCCATTGTGAAATCTCCTGAGCGAAACCCCTTTGTCGGGTTACTTCCTATCGCTATCCCAATAAGTCTTTCATTGTAGTTCTGGTGTTTTGAAAGTGTATTAAATTTCAGTCTGATCGCTACCAAGCTTAGGCTTCAATTCTTGTGGTCAAGAATGTTATTTTTATTGTACACCTTGTCTGCAAAGGGATGGACTTCTTCCCTACAGGGCCCAACTTCCTTATTTTGTTTGTAGTTTAAGTTTCTGGGTTGCTATACTGCAAATCTTTGTATGGTTTTCAATGTGCTACAGTTCTGCATGTCTCCAAGATTTTCATTGATATTAAAATTTAGTTTTGTATTTCCATAGGAACTAATACATATGGAAATACCTGTATTCAGAGGTTTCTTCTTAATTTCAACACTTTGCGTTTGGAAAAATATTGTAAGTTTCTGTTTATGAAATGCTTTACTCGTACAACTTGGATTGTAGTCTCTTTGTTTACCTATAACGATATCACCTCATAGTTAATACTATCATTTGGATTTAGTTTACTATTATTATTTATAACATTTGTTATAATCAGTACCATCGTTATACTTCTTGTATTCAATTCACAATTACAGTAACAATATTATGGCCATGTTTTAGTATTAGTTCTCCACAATTAAACTCGGATTATTCCTAGACAATTTTCGGAATTTTCCCTCATGGAATTAACCGCAGTTCACCTACAGTTTCTTTATGAAGTCTTGCTCTTCCTCACTAACTTACTTCCCAGCCCACGACATAAAAAATATCTCTTTACTTTCTACACATGCATGCAGTTTGGCCTACCCTCGACCTAACCTGACACTGATCATCTTCCATAGTAACTTACTTCCCAGCCGAGCATGTAAGAATTCTCTCTCTACTTTCTTTACCCATGCAGTTTAGCCTAGGCCAGCCTTAACCCAACACTGGCCATCTTCGTCCAAAACATTCCCTATTTCTTAATGACATAATACAACAGTTCAGATATTCTATATTTTTTCTAGAAAAACAACATTTTTTCTAAAAAATTCAAGTATTCAACTATTTCTGGATCTAATTTTCTATAGTTCACCAGCTCGTGTTATATCTTTAATTAAAAATTTACATAAGAATTACATGGCAATTCATACTTTCAATACAAAATGTTGTTCAATTGTCTTACTCGTTTGAAGAGAGACGACCACTCTAGTATTCCTCAACACCATGCTTACGAAGCACACCCCACCCATGCAATTCTATTGTAGCAGCAAGGTCCAAAAAACAACAACACAATAAGCCAAGCTTCCATAACATATGAAATTCCACAAACATGCAAGTGGTCTAAGCATCCATGATGATGGAAACTGTTTTGCAATCCACCCCCACCCCACCTGTTTTAGCATCCACTTCTAGAAACAATAATCACTAAAGACTAGTACAAGTAGTTATCTCAATCGAGAAATGGGGATGAGTGGCACAAAATGTTATTTTCAAATTATCTATTCTAGGGATTTTTTTTTTTTTTTTTAACTTTTAATAGCTTTTACCCAGTATAATTATTTTGGTGGTTTTATAATTAGGTTTTCCATATAATTAATTAAAATTAAAATATCTAAAAATGAAGAAGGGAAGCTTTTTATTCAGATTGGTTTTGATGATGGATCCCTGTTGGGATTTGAAACATTGACAAATATGGTTTCTACTGTGGATACTCCGAGACTAAGCTCAAAAGAAATGAACCACAGATACCTAAAATCCAAAATCATATTTATTATTTATTATAAATTAGCATTCAATTTTCAATTCTGACCGTGGTGAATTGTAATGAAATTTATAGGTTATTGTGATTCTAATGAAATTTGTACACTATTTTAATATGGGGAATTCATTTTATTTTTTTGACTATGTTCGCGTTTCATTTCTAAAATAGTAAATTAATTTTTTAAAGGTTAAGTCATGTATAGTAGTATTTGTTTCAAAATACCTTTTTTGATTTCGTTATAAAAAACACAGTAAGGTTTCTTTCAAAATAACTTCTCCAATTTTCGTTATAAATTATAAAAATGAAATTAACTTTTACAAAATATTCATTAACTAACTTTTACAACACTCGTTATAAATTACAAAGTCAAATTAACTTTTACCAAATATTCATCAACTAACTTCTACAACGTGTTAACATTGTCAGCAACACTTCCCAAGTTAATATTGCCACCTATTTCCCTTTTTGCAGTTGTCGATTAAACATTCATAGGAAGAATATGAAATATTCATCAACTAACTTTTACAACGTGTTAACATTGCCAACAATACTTCCATAGTTAAATTGCCACCTATTTCCCTTTTTGCAACTGTCCATTAAACACTCAGACCAAGAATATGCTTGGCATATTCACTCTTCATCAAATCAATAAAAAAGCAAAAGTCAACCCACCATCTCCCACCAAAAGTTCACATATAAGCTTATGGGAGAAATATACCTCTCATCATATTCTATTTTTACACAGTATCACATTTACATAAATACATTCAAACATAACCCTAACACTCATTAATAAAACTAAATATTACATAATATAGAACTTACAACTTTCATAAAATAAAACAATCATTATTTATTAATAAAATAAAAATTACAATAAAAAATATAAAATTATTATAAACCACCATTACGAACTCAAATACTATAATATTTATAGAAAAATATTAAAATACAATGGGAAAAGACTATGTTACACCAATATTAAAAAGAAAAAGGGCCATCATGTTTGAGCATGGAAAATGCTATTACATCAACTCTTTAACGCACCCAAAAGGCAACTTTAAAAACCATCTTTGCTAATAATGTTTATTTGTGTGAATGTGCAGATTTGTGTATGTAAAATTGATGGCACATAAAAAAATCATAATTATTTTGCTGTGCGGATGTGACATGTCACAATAATTGTTTTTCTCACATTATTCATAATTGATTATAAATTTGTGTTAACGTTAAGATTAAAAAGAAAAAGGGATCATGTGTGGTGGAAAATGCTATTACATCAACTCTTTAATGCAGCCAAAAACCAGCTTTGCTAATAATGTTTATTTGTGTGAATGTGCAGATTTGTGTATGTAAAATTGATGGCCAATAAAAAAAATTAATTAGTTTGTTATGCCATGGGACAATAATTGTTTTTTCACATTATTCATAATTAATTATAAATTTGTGTTAACATTGAACATAATCCAATTTATTTTTTATTTACTTTTAAATTATTACTACAAATCACTGTTAACATGGAAGAAGATAATCTAATTTTATTGATTTATAAAGATTTTAAAATATTATTTCAAGGGATTTTAATTTTATTAATTTATTTTTCGAAAACCTTTTCAAAGTAAAAATTGAAGTTAGCCCTATCACCCATAGAGAAGGCGCACTAGTATTGCAATTTTTAATTGAATTCACTTAACTTGATAACCATGAAAGTGAAATACGAAAGTTTCTCTTTATGCAATGGTAAAGCCAGTGCTGGCACATCTATTCAGAACGTTGTTCTTCTTCTTGTACTGTACGTCATGGGAGAATGATGGTCTTTCCTGCACAAAGATCCCTTCCTTAGTGGTGTTGGCGGTGGCCTTTTATTGATCTTTACCATTCAAATACACGCAATATACTAACATGGAAGCATCTACAACATGCAATGATGGATTTCTTTCGATATACAAAACAAGAAAAGGAATTGTCAGTGACTTCTCTGGGGCATGATTTGATAGATGAATGGTGTGCCTTGTCAATAAAATATCCATTGTGCAACATTCTTTTACCATATCCAGCCATATATGACTACAAGATGTTGTAACATATTTGGTTTTGATAAGTTAGTTTTTGTTCATAAAAGAGGGTATAAAAAAATAGAATAAAAAATGAAACTGCAATAAAAAAAGATGAAAAGAAACCCCATGAAAAGAAAAAAAACAATTGTATAAGTGAGAAAATTTAAATGCCACTAGAAAAGAATAACATTGCATTAGAAATAAACTAGGGTTTTGTGTGCAACTTGTTTAAATTGCCACAACCTGATATTCTAGTTTGATTCATATAGTTTAACCATGATCAAATCATTTAAATTTTTGTCTCTAGATTAGTGAATAAGTTCACCAAATTATTTAATCTTGGTGGAACATGATTAGATAGGATAGAATAAGATGAAAAATTGGCCCAATATGCTCAAAACTTGGCCAAAGTATGTACTACAGTAGGGTTAAAATAGAATTAGCGAAATAAACTAGTTGCTTGTTTAAATGCGCCAAATCTTAGATTAATTTTGTTTTAATTAAGGTTAATTACCTTTTAAAGGGTGATTAATTATGTAATAAATCCATGTAATGTTTTAAGTTAAAGTCATAAAATGACAAAATTTATTTTGTCGTTAAGTGCTATCAAGTGGATGGTTTCTGACGGTGATCCTCCTCCCCACCTAGATCAACAGCGGAGAAGCCATTCTGCACCCCTTTCCATCGTTTTGCGTTAACGGAAGGGTGGGGGGGGGGTTCGAGAAGTGGTATTCTTTTTGGTGGGCCCCTTACAACGTGTTGTCTCCTCATAACTTCGCACCCCCCACTCAATACCACTTACCACTACCCCCCACCCTATGAAATCCGCTCATCCCAATCATATCACACGTCATCCCGCCAAAGATTATCCCCACATCCCAAACCTTCTTTCCATTAATCATTTTCTCCCATGTGTCCATACCCGCTCCTCCTACCCGTTACACTCATACCCATTACTAGCCTCTCGTTGTCCATTAATGCACACCAATCTCGTAGAATAATGGTGTGATCTTAACGGTAATCGCCAAGTTTTTTAAAATTAAACCCTCGATCCCTTTCGCGCGACTCTCTTGATCTCATCGCCACTATTTGAATTGCAGGTTTTTAAGCTTGGCTCTGGTTAAATTTTGTCACAAACTGTGCCTATGTTTCAAGCTGATAGTGGACTCACTAGTTTTCTATAGGGACTGCTCTCTGTTTAGGTACCCATTTCATCAACATCCTGTTACTCTTCCTCCTTATTTATTAGAATATGGCACCCAAAAGAAAGGACCAACCCTCTGGTAGCAAGACCCCTGCTCAGGAAAATCCTAAATCCTATGATACCCTAGACCTTGACCATATCCCTTTAGCAGAGCTGTTTTTAAAGATCACTGATATGGAGTGTGAATTCAATATGTTCAAATTGCACCATTGGCTAAAACATACTTACCAGGATTCAGAGGATGAAATTAACTTATGGGAATCCGTGTTTCCCATGTTCATGTTCCCTCAAACCCACTCATTCCTTGATTTAGTCATGTGATGTTAGGATAGGTATAATCCCCTTCAAAGAATTGTTGTAGCTCAGAATGGAGACATTCTAATCTCTATCACACTTGAAACCATAAAAAAAAATGCTTCTCATTCCTGAGAATGACTCCCTTAGTCATTTATCTACTATTGTCCTCATGGATTTATACCATAAACTTACTTTCCCTCTTAGAGCTCAAATTTTCGAAATCTTTCTTCTAGAATATGTTGAACTTCCTAAAAATAATCCTCCATATCCAGCCTCAATGTTCCCTGAAAGAGACAAACATATCATCTCCCTAGTTTCTTGCATGTTAGGTTACCAGATAGACCAATGGGTAGATGAACCTATTCTAAGTTATCTATCCATCTTCTCCAAATAGCACAAGCCAACATTCATGTATAATTACAGTCAGTTTCTGGATGAAAATATTCATGAATAGATTATGAAGATCACAACTGAAGATTTGTTCAAATACTCTTCTATATTGGTCCATATGTTCCTTTTTTTTTTGGGTCAAGTAAGAGTGGAGCCTTCAATTAACCGCAAGAAAAATTACATATGTTACATGTCTTTACAAGTGTAAAGACCAGCAGGGGTAAACCTGTTGATGATTAACCATCTACAAAACCTGAAACAAACCCGAAACATTACACCTAAATCTTACACAAGAGAGATAATAAACTGTTAATGTATAAAACTTCGGGTCCGTTCTTGGACTTAACCTCCTCCCATGTTGAAACCCGATATCCTTTCGATCTAGATCCCGTAAGATCCGACGGCCATTAACAATATCGCCTTGGCAACATGTGCCCCTTTTACCCGGTTCATGGATTCAATAAGGATTATAAGCCATTGGTTTATAAATGTTCGAGTCCGGTCTAAGACTTAACCTCCGATCACTTTTAGAACCCGATATCCATACGATTCAGCCCCTATTGATCTGACAGTCCTTTGAGATATTGGATCAGAAACTAGCATGATCTTTACCTTTTTTACGGATCTAATGAAGATTATAAACCGTTGATTGATAAATCTTCGAGTCCGCTTGAAGACTTAACCTTCGATCAATTTCCCACCCGATAGCCATTCGATGACGAAGGCCATCAAAATCTGTGGTCAGCGACCATCCAACAAGCCCACTGTTTACCAAGTGCCCCTCCCCTGTAAATAGCTCTGTTTTAAGCATTCTTTGTGGGATCAACAATTATGAATGACTTGTGCTTCCGCTTTCTCCTGCTTCCACTAGTCTTCCTCCTTGTTCATTCCTCATGGTTTGGAAGTGCTCCATGTCTTTGGTCGCCTGTCTTTGACAATCATCACACAATTTCCTCGAGGGTGTTGAATCCCAAGCATACCTACTATAACTTTCCTTGCAAAGCACTCCTTCATTCGCCAGAGGATAAGCTAGCATATTGGCTTTTCTTCGCACATGAATGATGATGACCGTTCTCAGGGCTCGTAGGTGGGAATGAATACACTGAAAGACCTGAAAAAGCCGCTAATGTTTTGAAAATTTTCCAGGTGATTTTCCATTACATATATTCTTGGCCGCATTAATAACCAATTCAGAGTCTGCTTCAATGATGGCATTATGTAAATTTGACCTGATCAGTATTTCCAGGCACTGCTCTAAGGCCATGAGCTCCACCATGTTATTAGTGGCAGTCCCCAAATGACTATGAAATATATCCTTTATGCACCCTAGCTCATCTCTGATGACCCCGTTAAAACCAACCATCCCCGGGTTACCTTTAGAGGCTCCATCTATATTGATTTTCAAGAAACCATGAGGAGGAGGTTGCCAGAAGTCTTTACCAGCAGTTATCTGGCTCACACCCTTGTTTATGCTCTGGGGAACTAGCGAATGGAGACCCAACTGCAACAGTATGCGAGCATCCTGGGGCAAAGTAGGGTCCTCAGGAGGTCTCCCCAAAAGGGCTCCAACAATGTCTTTGAGTTGTCGTAATATTTGTGCAATAATGTTCTGGGTTGAGCCAGTTTTGTTCTTGAAAATCCTACCATTGCATTCTTTCTAGACATCCCAGATTATAAAGCCTGGAACCAGAGTCCAAGCTTTGTTGATGATTTCATTGCCTGAGAAGTCTTTTCTCCAATTCTTCAAAGTGTTGGTGATACTGAGTCTGTCCCTGTCAGTTTTCCTGAAGACTGAGGCCACCCAATCCCACAAGGTAGAGGTGAATGGGCAGAGGTTGAGTAAGTGTTCCATCGTCTCCTCTTGTGAACCACATAGATGGCATTTGGATGGGCCAACAAAACCCCTTTTCAGAAGATTTTCCCAAGTTAGAATTTTCTTTTGTTGAACCAACCACATAAACAACTTTATTTTCATCCAATGCGAGTGCTACCAAAGGTCCTTCCATACTTTATCAGGGTATTGATTATCAAACCCTAGGGCTATTCATTTAGCTTCTTTGAGGTTAAAGTTACCTTCTATTTTTCTTCCTCATCTCAGTTGGTAAGACGAGGATGATACCAAAATCTTCCTCTGTTCCAAGTCCAGAGCAAGAGAGCCTACCTGGGCTTTCAAAGGGCTCTCTTCACTATAGCCCAGATCCTTCCATATTCTCCATTTACCATTATTCCTTACCTGATCCCAGAAGTCCCTTACCATACATAAACCTTTGTTGTCAGTGTCATTCTTTAGAGCTGTTAGTTCTTTCCTAAACAAGTTTTGTTCCCGCTGCCAGTTGTCCTCCCAGAATCTTGCCAGGTTCCTAGCTTGGATCTCCCAGAAGTTGTGCTGCTGGACAATGGCTCTATTTTCCCAAGCAAGATTCCAAATGTGGGAGCCCTTGATAAACCCAGACATTTGGATATGATCCTTCTCCTACCAATTATTTGCATAATTATGTTTCCAAAACTTGGCCCAAGGGGTTGCCGATTCCTTAAGCCACCTCCACCACAGTTTTGCACCCGAAACTCTGCTGAGGTTTTCTGGGTCATGAAGCCCCAAACCACCATGGGCCTTAGGTTTTCAAATCTTGTCCCAAGCTACCAAAGCCCACTTCTTTTTCTCTTCCCCTTTGCCCCAAAGAAAATCTCTTTGAATATTCCTGATCTGTTGCATAACTCCTTTAGGAGAAGGAAGAGCTAACAGCATGAAAATGGGTATGGCCTACAGGACAGCCTTTGTAAGCACAAGACGCCTTGCCAAATTCAAAAACCTTCATGTCCATTTACTGATCTTGTCCTGAAGTTTGTTAATTACCAGCTCCCACACTCCCTTGCTTAGAGGTTTGTCTGTAAGAGGCATTCCAAGGTACTTAGAAGGTAACTGATCCCTTTGAAACCCTAGAATTATGTTGAGGTTTCTCTAAATAGCAATGTCAGTGTTAAAAAAGAAAACCTTTGATTTTTCAAGGCTTACCTCTATACCAGCGGTTATAGCAAATTCGTTCAATATTTGTTTAAAAGCTTTGGCTTCCTTGACCGTGGGAATACACTGCATCATAGTGTCATCCACAAATTGTTAATGAGTTGAAGCAGCACCATCTATGGTAAGTTTCAGCCCCTCGATTCTTCCTTCAACATTTTCCATTTTGACCGTTCTGCCTAGCCCTTCCATCATGAGCACAAAGAGGAAGGGGGAGAGCAGATCTCCTTGTTTGAGACCCCTAGAAGGCATAAAGGTTCTTGAGGGCGATCCATTAAGCAGGATTGAAAAACTAGTCATGGATACAAGGGCCATAACCTATCTAATCCAACTGTGGTCGAAACCATAAGCTCTTAGCACTACCTTGATGTAAGACCAACTTAGCTTATCATAAGATTTCGCTAGGTCAAGCTGTATGATCATACCAGCTTTCTTATTGCTCTTAAGAGAGTGTACCACCTCGTGAGCTTGTATGATGTTATTGAGAATCTGTCTTCCTTCCACATAACCAATTTGCTCCTCTGAGACTAGGGCTGGAAGAATGGGCTTGAGTCTGTTAGCGATCACTTTGGAAATAATTTTGTACACCACATTACATAAAGTTATGGGTTTGAATATGTCCGATGTCATAGCTTTTTCCTATTTTGGAATCAAAGCTATGAAAGAGGCATTGAGAGCCTTCAAAACCGTTTTGGATCTTCTTGAGTCCTCCACAACATCAAGGATGTCTTGTTTGACTGTTTTCCAGCATGCTTTGAAGAAATCCACATTGAACCCATCCAGGCCAGGGGCTTCCCATTTTGCATCTCATTGATAACTTCACCAGCCTCATCTTCAAACACTGGCCTGTTAAGATTGTGATTGTCTTCCCTGGTTACAAGCTTGGGAATGTACTTTGTGAAATTGTTAATGAATCGTGGCCTATCTAAGAGAGGTTCCTTTGCTATGCTAAGGAAGTGTTGTACTAGGACATATTCCATTTCTTTGTGGGAGATGAGCTCTTTCCCTTGAAAATCTTTGAGTTTTGAAATTTTGTTATGTAACCTATGATCCAAAGTTGATTTATGAAAAAACTTCGTGTTTCTTTCCCCTTCTCTAATCCACTGCACCCTTGATTTCTGTCTCCAGAAAATCTCCTCTTGCATGCACCTATCTTCCCATTCCTTCTAAAGAGAATCGGCATGAGTTTTCCTTTCCTCGGTAAAACCATCTGTGATGATGATCTGAATAATCCCCTGGAGTTTTTGTTCAAATTCTCTTTTGGCTTTAAAAATATTACCATTTTTTTTTGTTCCAATCTTTAAGTCTGGATTTGATGTGTTTAAGTCTTTATTGCAGCATGAACATTTTAGTGCCTTGAACAGGAAAATCTTCCATCCACCATTTGTCAATATTGCTGGTGAAGTCAGGGTGAGAGAGCCAGACATTTTCAAACCTAAAAGGTCTGTTCCTCGGTGTACCCATAAAAGTGGCTTCAAGCTGGACAGGCCAGTGGTCTGAGCCTCCAAAGGGAAGGATTAAAGCTGACATGTCAAGGCCTGTGAGAAGGAGGTCCTCTGAGATTATGAATCTATCTAGTTTATATGCAACTTGAGAAGCCCCTCCTCTCTTACTTTTCTAGGTGAATGTGCCATTTATTGTTTCAGCATCCACTAGTCGCATGTTATTTATGAAATTCTGGAAGGCAATGGAGCCTCTGTCTAGTATTCTGGTGCCACCTTTTTTCTCTGTAAGAGATTTGATCATATTGAAATCCCCTGCCAGAATCCAAGGCATATTAGGATATCTCTCTCTCAGCTCCTCAAGGGAGGTGAGAAGCTTGAGTTTGTCTTCTAGTTTTTTAGGACCATAGACATTTGTAATCATGTAGATCTCCTTATCACCCAAAGGTTGAATCACCAATGATAGATAGTTCCTGGACGCTTCAGCATCCAGGATTCCAAGTTTCTGGGGATCCCAAAGCGTAAGAATCCCCCCTGCTGAGTTATCTGCCTTAACCTCTAGATACTCATACTTGATTAACCATTTGCTATGTATTTCTCTGATCTTGTCCATCGAACACTTTGTTTCCTGAATAAAAACCATATCTGGTTTTTCTTCTTTTATTCTACTGCTAATATTTCTTTGTTTTCTTTTACTTCTTAGGCCCCTAATGTTCTAGGTTGTAAGCTTCATTAAGAAAGGTTTATAAAGGAGTAATCAGTGAGATCTCTCATCTTACCTGAGTTAATCATGAGTTTTCCACATTCGGTCAACAACTCATTCTGTCTTTTTCTTCCTCTTTTCCTACCGAGTTCTTGGAAGAGTGCCCCAGTGTTTCCTCCATTATTTTCATCCCTCTATTCTCCTGGTTGTCATGGTTTCTTTTGACTCCAGAACCCTTCGATTGGGATCTCCAGAGGAAGAGTTGTTGAACCTTGTCAAACTCCTCTTTTCGCAAGGAGTCAACCCCTTTGGTAATACCCTGCTCCATAAACTTTTCTAGATCTAAGTTCTCCCTCACTAGAATCTCCTACAGTTCATGGTCCTCCATTCCCGCCTCACTTGGGGTCATCACATGGTCCCTACTGAGCTCCACAATGCTCGGTAGATCATCCTTTTGCTGGTTGTTCTCTGATATATCCTCCATGCTAGCATCCCTATCCTTCTCAGTGGGATTAGTCCTCGATTCCTGGTTTGCCCCGTTTTTTCCAACTTCTTCTTATAAGATCTTGAAACTATTGTGGCTCGGTTGCCCATCCTTCTTGATTTTCTTTTGGTACCACTTTCCTCCTTTCCCTTTGCCCCCCACCTTAGTGAAACCCTCAGGATCTTTGCCTGTGGTGGTTTTTGTGTTGCTCTCCAGTTTGTTTGATGGGAAGTCTTTGTTCCAATGGTTCCTTATCCATGCGTGCAAAGCCTTCTCCGTCGGTAAAATCCCCATAATTTTGCATATAACCGCGTGTTCCGCCATGTGATCTCTGTGCAATTGTAGCGTTGGGTCACTTAAAACGACCCGAGGAATAATGGTTGACTTTGGTTTACATACCCCTGTCGCACTCATAGGTGCAACTTTCTGATTGCTACCCTCTTTCCTCTTCTCCTTGCTATCTTCCTCATGATTCTCTTCCTATCCATGAGGTCTGATATTTCCTGTGTTAATATTCTTAGTTATCACCTCCGTTGGTTTCTTGAAGCGGTGCATACTAGCTCCCTTGCTTTTGTTCGCAGCTACTTGAATATAGGAGGGAGTATAACTCCCTCCATGACCTGCCATGGTTACCAGTAGCCAAACCCTAACTCAAACCCTAGTTCAAATTGCAGAGCCACCAAGTTTTTTCCGACTTTTTTCAGTACCCCATGTTGTCTTAGGATATTGTTCACATGTATTGAGTTTGTTAATTGAAGGTCAATTAACAATTCCCATATGTTCCTTTTTCAACAAGGAGACATGCTACCAATAACTTTACAAAAGAAGGATGATCAAAAAATCAATCAATCAGTTATACATTAGACCTCATTGGTCAAAAGAAACTCAACTAAGTTTAAATTTTTAGATTTTATTGATTGTTTTATTCATCTAGTTGCATAGCTTCTTAACAGCTAGAGTGAACCAAGAATCTGTTCGTATATTAAAAGGATCCTGCACCTAGGTGACCAAGCTAAGACTGGAGACTCGTGTCTTTACCAGAATTACACAGAGATTTATGTGTATGGCTATGAGTTAGATCCATACAAGTTACCTAAATATGTTCCAATGAGAATTTCCTCTCTAGAATATATAAGGAAAATGGTTAACATGGATGAGCTTCATTTTGTTTCAGGTAAGAGGATGTCTCAGTTTGATATCAAGTCCCAAGTGGGGCCTTTTATTTGTAATACTAGAGAAGTAGTAATCGAGGAAGATTCAATTCTCAAGCAGATGGGATTTCAACCAAGTTTTAGCTGGTCTTATGACCCATTCAACATAATCTCTAATTTAAGGGTGGAACTTAAAACCACACATTATAATCACACTCCAAGACCAGGTATTGAGAAATATGGGAATCAAGAACAGTGGGAGGAGAACACACTTCATGAATCAAAAGGGAAAATTCTACCTCCTTCTGCCCTCTAGACTCCCACTTCTCAAAGCAAGCAGGTAAATAGGCCGAGAGAAGTATCATCATCTTCAACAAAGGGTGCAAAGGAGTTTGTCATTTATCAGAAGAAATAGAAGACTGATTCTAAAGTTACGACTGTTCGGGGTCAGAAAGAGCCCATAATTATAAATTTGGATAATTCACAGGTTTCTATAGGATCAGGGGAAACTGTCCTTAACACTCCATCTTCCTCTTTAGTTTCACATAATTGATTGGAAATTACACAATCAACAGGGGTAAGTGAATAAGATGAATCAAACATTTTCACTAATATTCTTGAAATTAAGCAAAAGAATGAATCTCTAAAGGCCAATGTCTATGCTCAATTCTGGAAGCAGACATCTACTTCATAACATAGATTGTTGACAACATTTGACAGTGAAAAGGGAAGGATGCAAATGGCATTCTTACAGGCTCAAGTGCATTTTCCAAATGCTTCTTAAGACTATAAGAAAACCATATTTTCTTTTGATGCGAATCAAATACATCCTATTAACCAAATGGACATGCATAGATAGTTTGGGGAGATGCTTTTCTCGACCATGACTAACATTACCATGACACTTTCAAAGTTGAGAACAACTCTCTCAAATGTGTAGTCACAATTGAAGATAAATAAGATATCCTCCTTGGCAAATGATAATACTGTCAAATCATTAGAAAATTTAGTGATCAAGATTGGATATGATCCTACTGATGTTAAAGTTGCAGAGGACATCATCAAGAAGAAGAATGCAGACATCACAACACTAAGGAAGCAACTCAAATTACCTTCTACAGAGGATCCTCAAACCAAGGAGATTGAAGAAAGTGAGCAACATAAAGAAGAAATGCTCAAACTAATAATTGAGCAAAATATACAAATAAAGAAGATGGAGGAACAGATAGAAACTTTTCTCAAGGAAAATGAATAGTCTACACAAGTGTCCATAGCTCCAATCAAAACTATACCAATCACAGTGGCAGGGATAGCAGGGGAATCGACATCAGCAACAACATAGTCTACATCAACGACAGGTGATCTAAATAAATTTATACATGAATTGTCTCTTCAGAGACAAGAAAATGAAAAACTTCAGAAGAAACTAAAAAATTTGGAGACACAGAAAATAAAGAATGACATGTAGAAGAGATGTAAAAGACCCACAGACTGACCAAGAAGATTCAAGAATTAGAATGTGAGTCACTAATGGCTCAGAGCTTGGCCCAAGCCAAGGAAAACATTTGGGCAGATATATGTCAAGCTATAACTGAAGTTTGGCCCTATATACAAATTATTTTTGAATAGGAAGAGCTTATCACTAAATTCCAGACAGTTATTGAAGAAGTCAGAGCAACCCTTAAGATAAACCAAATGAGGTCACAAATATGATTAAGGTGCTGAATTAAAAAACCAGAGCTGAATTAGAAGAAATTCAGATTGCAGACTTGACAGAAACCATCTTAGAAATTAAGAAAGTTTTGTAGAAAAATAATCTTATGATTTAGTTGGAGACAAAGTGCCAGACTTTGAAAACTGTTGTCCAAAGATTTCATTTTAATTTCAACTTGCTTAACCAAAGAGGATTTCTAGGACTAGTGGGACCCAATGATAGATTGATCAGTTTGGAGGAATATTGCCAAAATATTTACACAATTGCAACTGATAAAGCTAAATTTGTAGGTATCAAAGGTCATCTTACAGGGAAGGCTTCCTTAGAGGCTTTGAACTTTGATTTAATGATCAAACATGAAATTAAACATATCTTTGTCAATAAGCCTACTTTTGAAAAGTATACCGAGGTGGATGAAGTCTACAGGAAATTAATTAATATTTCTATACCAAGTGAAGATAGATGGGATCACTTGTGTGAAATCATTGAGTAACTTTCATCACCAACTGACAGACAACGAGGCAACACATTTTGGGGGCCAGATCATCAACAACTTCCTTGAAGATAGTGCCAACAACTTAGTAGTTTTTGGATTCCTATATTTTTGTACTATTTTTATATTTTGTTAAAGGATCTTTCTAGAAAATCAATATTTTGTATAAATAACTCTTCCTTCAAGTTATTATGGGTTGAACCCTTGAATGAGCTTTTCAAAGCAGAATTGTAATCAAACTAGAGATTTGCTTCGAATTAATGAAAGGATTCTGGATTTGCCTCAAATAGTTTGTCTCCTTGTGAGTTTTTCTCATGTTTTCATTTCATTATGTTATTCTTCATGTATTTAAGTTTTAATGGAGAACCTTGGGTAAGATTAAACTGAATATCAGTTTATCTGAAATCCCCGGTGAAGTTATAATCAATAATTAGAGATTAGTTTATAGAACTGTCTATTATTATAAACTCCTCTATATCTATAAATTGTCACACCCATCTTCATAAAATTAAATACATTTTGTTGAGCAGGTAAACATTGTTTACCTGCACTCTGTCTTATAATTAACTAAATACTCAGTTTGAATATTTAGTAAGTTATAACCCTTTCAACTCTACTATTCATTTAACTAAAAATAAATTAATTGTTTAGAGACAAACAAACAACTCTTTCATTAAATTCAATATTGTTAAGGTTTAAGCACCTATCTTTAACTGTTCATAACATTGGTCATCCAAAAAACCTTAAAACAACAAAACATTTTATATGCTCTCACATGATTAATTAACCTAGAATTATCTCAGAGGACGCCATTGCCGGGGAACGAAAATTGAAGTATTTTTCCCTAGGACAACGATATAACTTTTCATTTAAGGTAAATAAGGGAATAGTAGGTTAAAATCTTTCACCTGGCAACTTCACAAACCCAAACTGGCTCCTTCAAGACATGCTAGGTCTCCTTCTGACTTTGAAATTGTCTCTCCATTATTTGATCCAAAGAGAATGGTAAGAGAATCCTCTTTAAAAAGGAGACTTGAGGCTTTTACCTCTTCTTATGTACCCTTACAATGAGAAGATATTTCAATTTATGATCCCTTTAGGTCTGTTCCATCTCCATTAGATTTGGATGATTTAACACCTAGAGTTTTAGAACTACTATCCAAAGGAGTTGATCTGCAGTTTGCTCTTTTAGTCCATTCATTGGAATCATATAAAATCCCTAAAATATTTTCAGATTCACCCAAGTCAGAAGAAGAATTGGATGTACATTTACTGATTTAAAACCTACTAATTTTATCTCCCCTGCTCATTATACATTTCCATCTACTTCTGCCCAACCTGAGGAAACTTTTTTCTGTATATTCAAATCCTTTGTTTGAAAATAAAAAAGAAGTTGAAGCAAAGGTTTAGAAGTTAGTTATCAAAAACTTTTAGAGATCCTCCACCCTCTTTTAATCCTCCTCCTACTTTTAGAGATCTTCACTTATAGCTTCATTATCCTCTACCTCATCATCTACCACATCTTCTACTTATTCATCTTCATCTTCAACTATGGCTGCTTTTCAACCAATTATTCAAGCTAGGTATGCTGCTTTAAAACTTCCTAATGTACTCAATAATTTTCCTAATGGGTATTTAAAACACCTACCAATATTTAATAGAGTAACTGGTTTGTTTGTTGAAGATCATTTAGCTTCCTTCTTGTATTTCATTGATAACATGAATATGTATATATGAGATTGTTTGTTTAATCACTAGAAGGGAATGTTAGGATTTGGTTTAGACAACTAAGAGCTAATTCAATTCGTTCTTGGAATGAATTAACTACCATATTTAAGAATCAGTGGGGGGTTAAGAAGGATCTTGTTTACTATCTCACAAAATTTGAAGAACTAAAAAGAAACCATGGTGAGCCAATGGCAGATTTCATAAAAAGATTCAATAAACTTTATCATAAGATGCCACCTGACTGTAAACCACCAGTAGCAACAACCAAAGTTAGATTTTCTAAAGCATTTGAAGATGATTTTTCAGTTATGCTTAGGGAAAGGACATCTCATACCCTAGAAGACATGCAAACAAATTCTATAGAAGTTGAAGCCAATAGGTCAGCATCAACTAAACTTAAAGCTAAGGCAGAAAAAGCTGAAAGGAAAATGAAAGCTAAGGAAGAAGGTTCTTCCTCAAAAACTAAAAATGAAGATCAAAAGATAGATGAAATCACTTCATTACTTAGAAAACTTTCAAATAGAATTTCAAAATTAGAAACTCAGCCTAGAACAATTCAACAAACTACTACTAGACCTCAAACTCAATTCAGAAGAGCTCCCAAACCCAAATCTTATAAAGACCAAATACTGATCAACAAATTCAACCTCCATTGATGATTGATGATCAACAACCTGAAGACACTAGCCCTTTGATTACTGAGGATATAAATAATCTTGATCATTCATCTGTACAAAATGCTATTGTCTTTGTTCCTTTAAATCAGTCTTCTCAACAAGATCAAGAAGGCTCACATGTTTCAAAGTATCATGCCTTTTCTGAGTTTTTAATTACAGAACTAAATAGGAGATATGACTTAAGACCTAGGTTGGGGCTTGATAGACCTCCAAAAAGCCCCATTGTAAATGAACCACAAATCAAAACTATTGATTCTCAAACAACAACAATTCAACCATTGAATAAATCAAGTGAAGCAACTTCAATTGATAAAACTGTTTTTATCAATTTCAATGTTGAAAAGGAATTAAAAAGAGTGAAAATACCCATTCCTTTATCTGAAATTTCAAAGAATCCAGGATACAAAAATCAAGTTTCTAAATGGATCTAGTCATCCAATGTTGATGCTGAAGGAGATGTAATAAGTTTACAAGATGAAAAGCCTTCAGTAGTCTTTGGTCCCAGCTCAAATATGATTGATGAAAATGTACCACCTTTCTATGTGACTCTAAAGGTTCATGATTTCTTATTATATAACTG
Organism: Pinus tabuliformis; assembly: GCA_031772625.1. Taxonomy (NCBI): domain Eukaryota; kingdom Viridiplantae; phylum Streptophyta; class Pinopsida; order Pinales; family Pinaceae; genus Pinus; species Pinus tabuliformis. The sequence goes on from CM062804.1 coordinate 1,014,135,312, forward strand.
CATGTTAGATTCTAGAGCCTCCCATAATCTGATGCCAAAGGTTATCATGGACCAGCTTCAATTAGAGGTTACCAGAACTTATCATGATCTTTACACTTTTGACTCCAAGAAAGTACCTTGTCTTGGACTTATAAAGGATCTAGTGGTCACTTTAGCTCAAATCCCTGTTAAGAGTGTGGTTTTAGACATTGTAGTCATTGATATCCCTCCTAAATTTGGCATGTTATTATCAAGATCTTGTTGTGCCAAATTAGGAGGAAGTATTCAAATGGACATGTCTTATGCTACTATTCCTGTATATGGGGGTGAACATCTCAGATTATACAGAGAAGTAAGATTCATGAATATTGTTTGTAAATATGATCAAGCAAGGAATCATCCCATTTATGCAGTGGATCAAGACTTTGGATGTTTTGAATTATCATCAAATAATTCACAAAACACTCAGCTTAGTATTGAAAACATTGTAGACAAGCCAAAAACCATCAAGACTGATATTTGGAGATTATACTTTGATGGTTCTTGCTCAAAGGAAGGAGCTAGAGCTGGAATTGTATTAATTTCACCAGACAAAGAGAATGTTACTCAATCCTATAAACTTGAATTTGGTGTGAAAAATAATGTTGCAGAGTATGTAGCCTTCCTGCTAGGATTGGAATTAGCCAAAATTATTAAAGTGCATAATCTAAGTGTATTAAGGGACTCATAACTCGTCTTCAAACAAGTAAGGAATCTTTGTCAAACCAAGGATCCTAGACTTAGATCTTATAGGAATGAAGTGTGGGATTTAGTGGATAATTTCTTTCAAGCATTTAACATCACTGCTATTCCTAGGGATGAAAATATTCATCCAGATTCTTTGGCTGTTTCAGCTAGTTCTTTTAGAATTCTTGATCAAATGCTTGTACAATATCAAATTCAAGTTAAGTATAAACCATCAATTCCTAACAAACTTAAATATTGGAAAATATTTGATGATGATGAGCAATTAAAATCCTTTTTGCAAGTAATTAATGATTTTTCAAGCTTTGCAAATTGAAGAACAACAACTGGATAACAATGAGTCGAATAAGGAAAGTCAAACTTCTCAATTTGACTAAAAAATTAGTGATCACAAAATTATTCAGTTATCCAACAATTTCATTCCTAAGGGCTTGGTCCCTCTTGAAAAGTTGTTTGACCAAAATGATGTCCCTAAAAATCCATTATCAAATTCACCAGAAGAAGATATAGAAGAATGTAATATTGGAACTTGAGAAGAAATTAGAAATACTAAAATCTTTGCATCCTTGCGAGTGGAAGTCAAAGATAAATATTTATCTCTCCTTAAAGATTATAAATTTTGCTTGGTCTTATAGTGATTTGAAGACATATGATACATCTCTCATTGAGCATAAAATCCCTTTAAAACCAGAAGCTAAACCTTTTAAGCAAAAGTTAAGGAGAATTAATCTTGTCCTTCTTCCTACCATTGAAAAAGAACTTAAAAAGTTACTTGATGCCAAGATTATAGTTCCATTGAGATATTCTGATTGGGTAGCTAATTTAGTTCCAGTAAGAAAGAAAAATGGTGAAATTAGACTATGTGTGGATTTCAAGAACTTGAATAAATCTTCTTTGAAAGATAATTATCCATTACCCAAGATGGACCAATTGCTTCAAAAAGTTTCAGGTGCTAATAGAATTTCTATATTAGACGGTTTTTCTAGATACAATCAGATCATGGTGAGCCCAGAAGATAGAGAAAAGACAACATTCACAACTCCTTAGGGTACATTTATGTATGCAAGGATGCCTTTTGGATTAACCAACGCTAGAGCTACCTTTCAAAGAGCTATGGATTTAGAATTTGTAGGTAAGACAAACAAATTTGTTGTCATTTATCTTGATGATTTGATTGTTTTTTCTAATTCTGATAAAAAACATTTAAATCACTTGAGGAAAGTTTTTGACAGGTGTAGGAAGTTTGGAATTTCTCTTAATCCCAAAAAGTCCATGTTTTCACTCAAGGAAGGAAAATTGCTTGGCCATATTATTTACAAGGAAGGAGTAATCATTGATCCTAAAAGAGTTTCAGTTATACAAGCACTTTCATTACCAAGAAATAAGAAGGAAATTCAGGCTTTTCTTGGGAAAATATTTTTTTAAGAAGGTTTATACCTAATTATGATGAAATAGTTAAGGATATCACTGATATGTTAAGAAAGAATCATGAAGTTAAATGGACCATTCCAACAAGATATGCTTTGATCGGATTAAAAAGGCCATTTCAGAAGCCCCCATACTGGCGAGTCTGAACTATTTTGAACCATTTAACATATTTTCCTTTGCCTTTGAAACTACCTTAACTGTTGTTCTTTTGCAAAAGAACGAGGATGGAGATGACCAACCTATTGCCTTTTTCAGTAAAGTCATGAGGGATGTTGAACTTAAATATGATATCATTGAAAAACGAACCTATTCCTTAGTCCAAGCTCTGAAAGCTTTTAGAGTTTATGTTCTTCATTCCTCCATTATTGCCTATGTTCCTAATAGTGTTGTTAAAACTGTGTTAACTCAACCTGATACAGATGGAAGGAGAGGGATATGGATTACCAAGATATTGGAATTTGATCTTATTTTCAAAACTACAAAGTTAGTAAAAGGTCAAGGCTTGGTTAAATGCTTAGCTTAGTCAAATTGTAAAGTCTTGGGATTTTTTTTTTTTGAAACTCCAGCAAAGAAGAATCCAAAAGAACCTTCTCTATCTATAGCAGAGAAGAATCCACAAGAACCTTCTCTATCTCCAACATAGAAGAATCTGTAAGAACCTTCTTCTTTAACCCAATCAACTCCAATTCATATTGATGAGAAAATTTGTTATCTGATTGGTACACTGATATTATGCATTTTCTTAGATATTTTGAGTGTCTATCTGAATTTACAAAGAATCAATGTAAAACACTGAAGTTGAAGGCCATAAAATAATGTATTATCACTGCAAATCCGTATTGGGAGGATCCACTCAACATCCTTTTACTTTGCTTGATAGAAAGTGAGATAGAAGGAATCATTGATCAATTTCATGCAGTTATTTGCGGAGGATACTATGCTTGGAGGGCTACATCATATAAGATTTTAAGAGAGATTTTATTGGCCCACATTGTTTGCACAAGTAGGAGCAAATGTTAGAAGTTGTACCCAATGTCAATTGTTTGCTGAAAAATAGAGATTAGCAACACTTCCTCTAGTTCCAGTACTAGTTCAAGCACCTTTCCTGCAATGGGGATTGGATTTCATTGGGGAAATTCATCCACCATCAAGTAGCCATCACAGATGGATATTTACTACCACAAATTACTTTACCAAATGGGTAGAGGTAACTCCAGTTAGAAATGCAACTAATGCTTTAGTTATTAAATTTATTGAAGAGAATATACTGTCCAAGTTTGGATGACCCCAAAAGATAGTTACAGATAATGCAACAACATTCAACAGTTTCATGATGATTTAATTTTGTAAAAAATATCAAATTTTGTTGCATCATCCTACCACTTACTATTCACAAGGAAATGGACTGGCAAAATCCGCTCATCCCAATCATATCATACGTCATCCCACCAATGGTTATCCACACTTCCCATGCCTTCCTTCCACTAATCATTTTCTCCCATGTGTCCATACCCACTCCTCCTATACACTCACTCCTCCTACCCATTACCCCCTCCCGTAGGCCATTAGTGCACACCAATCCTGTAAAATAATGGTGTGATCTTAACGGTAATCACTACGTTGTTATAAATAAACCCTCCATCCATTTCACATGACTCCCTTTATTTCATCGCCACTATTTGAATTATCGGTTTTTAATCCTTCCACTAATCATTTTCATGTGTCCATACCCACTCCTCCTACCCATTACACTTAGACATGTTACTCCTACCCATTACCTGCCTCCCGTAGTCCATTAGTGCACACCGATCCTATAAAATAATGGTGTGATCTTAACGATAATCGCTACGTTGTTATAAATAAAACCTCCATCCCTTTCGCTCGACTCCCTTGATTTCATCACCACTATTTTAATTATCGGTTTTTAATCTTGGCTCTAGCTGAATTCTGTCACAAATTGTGCCTACATTTCGAGCTGATAGTGGACTCACCAATTTTCTACAGGGTCTTCTCTTTGTTCAAGTACCCATTCCATCAACATCCTTTTACTCTTCCTCCTTATTTACTAGAATATGGAACCCAAAAGAAAGGACCAACCCTATGGCAGCAAGACCCCTGCTCAAGAAAATCCTAAAACCTCTGATACCCTAGACCTTGACCATATCCCTTTAGCAGACCAGTTTTTAAAGATCACTTATACAAAACATGAATTTGATATGTTCGAATTACACCATTGGCTAAAATAGACTTACCAGGATTCAGAGGATGAAATTAACCTATGGGAATCCCTGTTACCCATGTTCATGTTCCCTCAAACCCACTCATTCCCTAATTTAGAATTGTGGTGTCAGGCTAGGTATAATCCCCTTTAAATAATTGTTGTAGCTCAGAATGGAGACATTATGATCTCTATCACACCTAAAACCATAAACAAAATGTTGATCATTTCTGAGAATGACTCCCTTAGCCATTTCTCTGCTGTCGTCCTCATGGATTTATACCATAAACTTACTTTTCCCCAAAGAGCTCAAATTTTCGAAAATCTTTCTTCCAAAAGATGTTGAACTTCCTAAAAATAATCCTCCATATCCAACCTCAATGTTCCATGAAAGAGCCAAACATATCATCTCCCTAGTTTCATGCCTGTTAAGTTACCAGACAAACCAATGGGTAAATGAACCTATTCTAGGTTATTTATCCATCTTCTCCAAAGAGCACAAGCCAACATTCATGTATAATTATAGTCAATTTCTGGCTGAAAATAGGCATGAAAAAATTACAAAGATCACAACTGAAGGTGTGTTCAAATACTCTTTTGTATTGGTCCATATGTTCCTTTTTTAACAAGGAGACATGCTAACAATCATTTTACAGAAGCAGGATGATTAAAAAATCAATCAATCAATTATACATTAGACCTCATTGGTCATAAGAAACTCAACTAAGTTTAAATTTTCAGCTTTTATTGACTATTTTATTCATCCAGTTGCACAACTTCTTAACAGCCAGAGTGAACCAAGAATCAATTCAGAGATTAAAAGGATCCTGCACTTGAGTGACCAAGCTAAGACTGGAGACTAGTATCTTCACTAGAATTACACAGAGATTAGGGTGTATGGTTGTGAGTTAGCTCCATACAAGTTGCCTAAATATGTTCCAATGAGAATTTTCTCTCTAGAATATATAAGGCAAATGATTAACATGGATGAGCTTCATTTTGTTTCAGGTAAGAGGAAGTCTCAGTTTAAGATCAAGTCCCAAGTGGGGCCTTTTATTTGTAATACCAGAGCAGTAGGAATTGAAGCAGATTCAATTCTCAAGCAGATGGGATTTCAACCAAGTTTTACCTGGTCTTATGACCCATTCAACATAATCTCTAATTTAAGGGTGGAACTTAAAACCACACCTTATAATCACACTCCAAGACCAAAGATTGAGAAATACAGGAATCAAGAACAGTGGGAGGAGAACACACTTTAGGAAGTAGAAGAGAAAATTCTACCTCCTTCTACCCTCCAGACTCCCACTTCTCAAAGCAAGCAAGAAAAGAGATCGAGAGAAGAATCATCATCTTCAGCAAAGGGTGCAAAGGAGTTTGTCATTTATCAGAAGAAACAAAAGACTAACTCTAAAGTTACCACTATTCAGGGTCAGAAAGAGCCCATAATTATCAATCTGGATGATTCACAGGTTTCTATAGGATCAGAGGAAACTATCCTTAACACTCCATCTTCCTCTTCAGTTTCACAAAATTTATTGGAAATTACGCAGTCAACAGGATAAAGTGAATAAGAGGAACCAAACATTTTCACTTATTTTCTTGAATTTAAGCAAAAGAATGAATCTTTGAAGGCCGATGTCTATGCTCAATTTTGGAAGCAGACATTTACTTCACAACATAGATTGTTGATATCATTTTACAGTGAAAAGGGAAGGATGCAAATGGCATTCTTATAGGCTCAAGTGCCTTTTCCAAAGGCTTCTTCAGACTATAAGAAAACCATATTTTCTTTTGATGCGAATCAAATACATCATATTGACCAAATTGATATGCATAGACAGTTTGGGGAGATGATTTTCTCTACCATGACTAACACTGCCATGGAACTGTCAAAGTTGAGAACAACTCTTTCAAATGTACAGTCACAGTTGAAGATAAAGCAAATATCCTCCTTGTCAAAGGATAACAGGGCCAAACCATTAGAAGATTTAGTGATCAAGATTGGATATGATCCCATTGATGTTAAAGTTGCAAAGGACATCATCAAGAAGAAGAATGCAAACATCACAACACTAAGGAAGTAGCTCAAATTACCTTCTACAGAGGATCCTCAAACCAAGGAGATTGAAGAAAGTGAGCAACATAAAGAAGAAATGCTCAAACTAATCATTGAGCATAATATACAAATAAAGAAGATGGAGGAACAGATAGAAACTTTGCTCAAGGAAAAGGAACAATCTACACAAGTGTCCATAGCTCCAATCACATCTATACCAATCACAGTGGTAGGGACAACAGGGGAATCAACATGAGAAACAACAGAATCTACATCAACAACAGGTGATATAAATAAAGTTATACATGAGTTGTCTCTCCAGAGACAGGAAAATGAAAAATTATAGAAAAAATTCAAAAATCTGGAGACAGAAAATAAAAAATGACACTCTGTATGTAGAAGAGATGCAGAAGACCCACAGACTGACCAAGAAGTTTAAAGAATTGGAAGATGAGTCACTAATGGCTCAGACCTTGGCCTAAGCCAAGGAAAACATTTGGGCATATATAAGTCAAGCTATAACTGAAGTTTGGCCCTCTATACAAATTATTTTTGAACAAGAAGAGCTTATTACTAGATGCGAGACAAATATTGAAGAAGTCAGAGCAAGCCCTTAAAGATAAACCAAATGAGGCCACAGATATGATTAAGCTACTGAATTAAAAAACCAAAGCTGAATTAGAAGAAATTCATATTGCAAATAGGACAAAAACCATCTTAGAAATTAAGAAAGTTTTGTAGAAAAAGAATCTTATGACTCAGTTGGAGACAAAGTGCCAGACTTTGAAAACTGTTGTCTAGAGATTTCATTTTAAGTTCAACTTGCTTAACCAAAGAGGATTGTGAGGACTAGTAGCACCAAATGACATATTAATCAGTATGGAGGAGTATTGCCAAAAGCAATATACAATTGAAACTGATAAAGCTAAATTTGCAGGTATCAAAGGTCATCTTACAGGGAAGGCTTTCTTAGAGGCTTTGAGCTTCGATTTAATGATCAAACATGAAATTAAACATATCTTTTTCAATAAGCCTACTTTTGAAAAGTATACCAAGGTGGATGAAGTTTATGGGAAATTAATTAATCTTTCTATACCAAGTGAAAATAGATGGGATCACTTGTGTGAAATCATTGAGAAACTTTCATCATCAAGTGACAGACAGCGAGGCAACACATTTTGGGGGCCAGATCATCAACAACTTCCTTGAAGATAGTGCCAGCAGCTTAGCAGTTTTTGGATTCCTATATTTTTGTACTATTTTTATATTTTGTTAAAGGATCTTTCTAGAAAATCAATATTTTGTATAAATAACTCTTCCTTCGAGTTATTACGGGTTGAACCCTTGGATGATATTTTCAAAGTAGAATTGTAATCAAATAGGAGATTTGCTTCGAATTAATGAAAGGATTCTTGATTGCCTCAAATAGTTCGTCTCCTTGTGAATCTTTCTCATGTTTTCATTTCATTATGTTATTCTTCATGTATTTAAGTTTCAATGGAGAACCTTGGGTAAGATTAAACTAAATATCAATTTATCTGAAATCCCCGGTGAAGTTATAATCAATAATTAGAGATTAGTTTATAGAACTATCTGTTATTATAAACTCCTCTATATCTATAAATTGTCACACCCATCTTCATAAAATTAAATATATTTTGTTGAGTAGGTAAAATTTTTGTCTTATAATGAACTAAATACTCAGTTTGAATATTTAGTAAGTTATAACCCTTTCAACTCTGTTATTCATTCAACTAAAAATCAATTAACTGTTTAGAGACAAACAAACAACCCTTTCATTAAATTCAACATTGTTAAGGTTTAAGCACCTGTCTTTAACTGTTCATAACATTGGTCATCCAAAAAACCTTAAAACAACAAAACATTTTAGATGCTCTGGCATGATTAATTAACCTAGAATTATCTCAGAGTACAACACATGAGATCTTATGAAGTGACCATGGTTATATGTCAACCATCATTGCAGAATAAGAGCTAAATTAAATCAACCAATCATATTTTTTTTGTAAGCTTGGTAGGACTACATTTTCATCATGTCCAACTTCTCACCCGATCGTTGGGGGGGTGGGGGCGGGGGGGGAATAGCACAAGATTTGAACCCAAGACTTTCGATTCAGTGAGACTTCATTTCCGCGACCATTGCTAATTGAGCAACTTCTCACCCCAATCCGGGGGGAGATAGCACAAGATTTGAACCCAAGACTTCCAATTTGGTGAGACTTCATTTCCATGACCATTGCCAATTGAGCTAGACAACCAATCAATTTTTAAATAAACACAATTAATATATTTAAAGAAAATAAGTATTTGTCCTGCATAATCTAAACCTTAAATATTATTCCTTTAATTTTTAGTTAACCTTGGTTTAATAGCAGGGTCAACCCATTACCGAATGCCTTATACGATGCTGCGGCATGGATAATAATTATGAAGAACTTATCACGGAGAAACTTATTAGAATTTGAATAATATCAAATCCCTAGGAAATTGGTGGGTGGGAGCCATGTGATTTTTTAATTTTTTTTAAAGTAATAGACCATTTTGCTAAATAAAATTTTCTTATATATAAATGAATGTTATAAATAATAATGAGGAACTTATCATGGAGGAACTTATTAGAATTGGAATAATCTCAAATCCCTAAGAAATTGGTGGGCAGGGAACCAAATCTAATTTATTAAATTTATTAAGAGTCAATGCAACCAAGCAAACTCTTTAATACACTATAGCCATTAATAAGCATTAAGACTATCCACCTTAAGCTGAAATCAAAAATCTTAAGCAAAAATACAAATTAACAACTAATTCTTTATATAACTATATATAAAAGCAAATATGAATTTAATAAGTAAGACTTTCTCAATGCGAATGTTTTTCCATTATTTGGTACCAAATTCAACTATCCTTTTTTGGGTTTGTTATCAATTTCTAACTTAAATATGTTAGAAACCTTCTAACTTGCAAGATGGTGGAGAGGCTCTAGCTTTCTTTAGGTTTTCTTTTCTCATTCGAATGGTGGCTATACACATGTAACAATGATTTATAATAATTTATGATGTTTTCTCTAACCACCTAACTTTGATATTAAGCAGAGTTAGTATTGATTTCCATTATAAATATTTTTATAAATTTAACATTAATTTATTTGAGGATTGTGTTTCTTAGTTTATGTGTGATAACTTTTATATTTTTACATTTTTATAGGGGAATTTTTTTAATCTAAAGATGGTCTCTCTCTATATATATGATTGAATAAAAAAGTGTTTGCAAAAGCTTAGTATTTTATGAAACTCTTTGATGTAGGTCTAAGTAAGGTTGACCAACAATCCTCCTCAATTCCAAAATTGGATAGGTGCTTCCCTCAATCTAACTATGGAAAATAATCCCCCTTTATAATTAAATTCCAATCATGATTGTGGAACGAGAATGAATAATAACATAACCAAGAGGAAGGATTTCCATATATTACAAAACCACCAGATTTAGGATTTATGCCATATACAAGTGCAAGCCCCATTTAATGAACCCCAATGATAAAAATTTCAACCTCTAATACAAACTTATGAGGTGAATCTGCTCAAGTACAAAAGAATATTTAAGTTGTTTGTTGCACTCACTTCCATCAACGTCCACTGCTAGCTTCCCTTAAATTAGTGCTTAGCACTCGAGTGACAAATGGGAAGGTGAAGTGACTGTGCTCGTGCCCTAGACTTCAACCCCCAACGATTTTGTACCGAGTCACCCCGGAGGGTATGTACCAAGTCTCCTCTTTTTTTTCGGGCGAAAAACCTCCGGGATGGGAATATTTCTCGTTAATTGTTACACTCCAAATCCCAACTATAACTTTTTGTCTTGACACTTTGACTTCCTCTACTTCTTCAACCTCATAGATGACAAACTTCTTGTTAATTATTGGCATTTCAATTCTTTCTCGCCCTTTAAAATTCTGTCTTGGCCTTCCTCAAAGGAAATGGCTTATGTTTCTTGCAAGCTTCTATACAGGGATTTAACTCGTGCTACTCTTCAATTTCTTCAATATTTCTAGATCTCTACACTTCTGCTGCACCTCTCTCTCTCTCTATTGAGCTTTATCTAATGGGTTCAAAGACCTTTGTGTATTTCTTATGCACTTAATCTAAGTTTAATCCCTCATGAGATTTAATGTAACATGCCTGGAACATATCTGCATTCAAATATGATTTACAAGGTTCACTATGGTCGAGATTCAAATCCACACCAATTAGTTACAATTACATATGTTCTACTCACGTAAATAGAGGACATTTACAAATAATGAACAAAGGCTTGATTCATATGATTCTAAAACACTCAAATCATAGCATTTTTCTCCCATTAATATACTGACTATAAAAATAATTGCATATAAGGCCTTTGTGCCTGGTTTACATATCGATGGCCTCTAATTTGGCCTTGGTCATACTTAGCCTCACTTTTCCATTCCTCTCAATGTCTCTCAACACCTCTCATTTTCACACCTATTTTTCATGCTCTTAGGCTTACAATTATACAAAGGATTATGAATTATAATCAGTTCACATCCACAAAATCCTCAACAAACCCTATATTTAGGATCCTCTAAATCCATGTATCTCTCAAGAGATCTAACTGATCCCAAAACCTCTCTAACTCATTCAAACATTCTTGAGATCTATTTTAAGAAGTAGATCTGATTATAATATCCTTAATCTCGATCACATTTACGTAATATTTCTAGATTTATGTAGAAACATAGGAAATACAAATAATTAAACAATTTCACTCAATTAGGGAACCAAATCCCTTGATAAATGAAAGACCCCTTTAGGCCTAGTCAAATGTGTTTTCACTTGGAGGTAAGGTGCTCCTACATCACTCTCTCACCTTTTTGTTACAATGGTTTAGCAAAACTTGAGTTGGTCATAGAGTCAATTTATAGTTGGTGGTTTATGGGTTAACAATATTGGTAACCCATGGTATTTTAATGTAGTATAGTGTATTTAAAGGCACGATGATCCCGCTGTTAATTCCCTTTGGGCCAAGAATAGTATATCTGTTAATTGGTGTTGGTTTCCAGGTTAAAATATGATGTGCATGTGTTATTATTGCTATGTGTTTGTCATGTATTTATTTCTCTCTTGTTTTTTACTAACAAGTGGTATTAGAGCCATGGTGAAAAATTATCATGATAAACAAATATGTGTGAAGCAAATTGTTTATTTCCAATTGGTGCATGATAAGATAGATTTGTGGTAGAATCATCCCAGTGATTGTAAGTTGAAGTTAGAAAGCAAGGAAAGAGAAATGAGTAGTGTTGTGCAAATGCGCTTTGAACCCAATATTTATATCATTATAGATGTTACTATTGAGAAATTGTAAGTTGATTGATGGTAGAATTAATCGCTCAATAATTTCAACACATTTATTAACCAAGGGTCATAGAATTAGAGATGTTACACCATATGTGAAAAGTTCAAGGCATCAATAGGTTCCTTATCCTATTATGTACAAAAGAAAAAATCATGAGAAACCAAATCAAACTGAAATCAAAGTTGCAGGGAACTCATTCTATGGACAACAAGCTCAAGGAAGGTGACATCAAGGCTTACGAGATAGTCTTTCACATAGACTAAACTAATGTATTTTGTCTTGTTACAAACAATATTTAGAGCCCTATCTTTAGAAGAACCCAATTCATTGTAATTGAAAAGGTAAAAGCTACAAGTCTAAGAGATGTTTTGCAAGATGGGATATCGACACAGAGCCCTCCCATTGGCTGCACCAAGTACTCATGCAGTAGAGAGAAGCTGCAATGTTGTATCCATCCTTTACGCACTATATTTTTCAATCAACCATAACAAAGTAAAAGGAAGAAAAGGAAATGATCCTAAAGTCTATTTATATCACTGGGGTTGTCTACAAATCCCCTAATTGACATGTCATATGTCTGTCACAACGGCTAAACCAAACGGTTAAACAACCAGGAGGGTTGCAATGCTTTACATTTCCCTTCAATCCCAATCTTCACACTCCATAATTCAAAATCAGAGAAAGATAAACTCTATACAATTCAAGATAAACAATAAAATAGTGTAAGAGATTAATCTTATCTATCCATGCATGGAAAAGGCAAGCTAATTGCTCTGGTTATAGAGCTCAAATAACAAATTGGTTATATAATTTTATACATTATTTTATAGGTGGAAAGAGGAGGATATTGTATACTTGCAAACACAGTACAAGTTCGCACACCTTCATATGCAATGACAACAATACGAATGACACCATTTAAGCATGTAAATATATGTGTAATCACCATTGCAAACCAACCTCAAACATAGTATAAATCACAGAGTATTACCACACATGCATAATTAAATGAACACAAATATTGTACAAGGAAAATGTGGCTAGGTTGGTGGGCCATACCAACCAATCACGTCACATGCAAAGAAGACTTTACACTAGGTGCAACACTAAGAACTATGTATACTTAGAAATGGCACCAATCACACTACATTTTATTAAACTATCTCAAAGATTACATATTGATCAAGTAAACAATCCCCAATATCTGATCGTTCAACAAAAAGTTACACTAATGAAAGAATCCTCCATATTCTACCACCACCTTCATGTATTTTTCCCATACATTTTATACAAAAGGGAAAGGGGGCAAATTAGAACTAATGACCCCCAAATCTGAACTATCAAACAATGGATAAATTTTCAAATATTGTCTTTTCTTGCTTTTTGGGGATCTTGTTTTAAGAACAACCAAAGATATGATTTCATAAGATTCATTTAACATACAACCATTTCAAAATAAGGGAGATTTGTTCCTATTATCGATTAAACAATGATTTGGAATTTTCTTCAAATATGGGCATTGTTTATGAGTCTAGGCGAATTTGTGCGTTTTGGGTATATTGACGTTGATGAACCCAACATATCTCTCAATTTGTGTTCTTTTTTGGAAAATAGCTCACAATTTATTCAATTTTCCATATTTAGAACAAAACCCATGTTCCATAATTTTCATATTTTCCCTCATCGCCTAAAAAATCATGCATGAAGTTGACTATCAAGAAACTTTGACCTGTACTGTTGTTTTAGAGTTGGAAGCTCACATCTGCAACGTGGGTATGATCTAATCAACATAGAATTATATTGACAACTCAAATTTCAAAACCCATGTGGCCGGATTTCTTCTATAGCTATGTAGATATGCCGACCTTAGAGGTTAGTTACAAAACTACATGCAAGTTACATGAACAAACTAAGAAGAAACCATCATTAGTAATAATTGACTCTTAATCGTATTAATTTACTAAAAGCAATAGAAATGAAATTTAAATGAGCAACATTGTTACCTTATAGCTTTGGATACCATTTTTACTAAAAATCATCAAATAACATATCAAAAGGCTTAAAAGGAAATGTGAAAGGATAGGATATTGCAAGTGGAAAGGGATTATGTGGCGATGAAACTAATGTCAATTGGAGGCCCGTCATCTCCACCATGCCTTAAAGACATTGCATGTCCTCATGCACACATGTAGATAAATGATATTCATGAGGAAGTTCTCCATATTGTGGGGCAATCTTTTGAAGATTAATAAGAAAACTAGCTTATCTGAATACAACGAAACCAACCACAACAATGAGACAAGCTGATGATGTTTCTTGAATTGATTGCTCAATAATTCCAACATAAATTATCAACCAGGGTTTGTAGACTTAGATATGCTACATTATATATGCAAGGTTCGTGACACTAATAGGTTCCTTATCTTATTGTTTACAACAGAAAAAATCATGGGAAACCAAACCAAAATGAATCAAGGTTATTGGGAACTCATTCTCTAGACAACAAGCTCAAGTAAGGCATCGTCAAGTCTTATGAGATAGTATCTCACATAAAATAAACTGATGTGTTCTTATCTCATTGCAAGCAACCCTTAGAGCCCTATCTTCAGAAGAACCCAATTCATTGTAATTGAAAAGGTAAGAGCTACAAGTCTAAGAGATGTTTTTCCAACTAGGGTATCAATGTAGATCCCTATCACTTGTTGCACCAAGTACTCGTGTGACGAAGAGAAGTTGCAATGTTGTATCCACCCTTCAAGCAACCATGTTTTTCAATCAACCCAAGAAAATTAAAAGGAAAAAAGGAAAGTATCCTAAAATCTATTGAGATATATGGGTTTGTCTACAAAGGCCCTGATTGACATGTCATATGTCTGTCACACTGGCTAAATGAAATGGTTAAACAACCGGGAGGGTTGCAATGTTTGACATTTCCCTTCATCACCCAGTCTTCACACTCTGTAATTCAAAATCAGAGAAAGATAAACTCAATACAATTCAAGATAACAACCAAATAGTGCAAGTGACTAAACATATATATCCATTCATGTACAAGGAAAGCTAATTTCTCTAGTTATAGAGCTCAAATAACAAATTGGTTATTTAAGTTTATATTTTGTTTTATAGGTGGAAAAAGGAGGACATTGTATACATGAAAACATAATACAAACTATCACACCTTCTTATGAAATGGAAACAATACAAATGACACCATTCAAGCATGTAAATATATTATAATTGCCACTACAAACCAACCTAAAACACAATATAAAGCATAGAGTATTACCACACATCTATAATTTGATGAACAAAAATATGGTACAACGCAGAAGTGACTAGGTTCATGGGCCCTACCAACTAGCTATGTCACCTACAAAGAAGACTTCACACTAGGTGCAATGCTATGAACTAGGCATACTCATAAATGGTATCAACCACACTCCATTTTATTAAATTGTGTCAAATATTACATGGCGATCAGGCAAACAATCCCCAATGATTTGTTTGAGTCCCAAAAAAGGTAAAGGGGGCAAATTGGAACCAATCCCCCCAAATTTGAACTATCAAACCATGGATAGATTTTCAAAAATTTCCTTTTATTGTTTTTGGAGGATCTTGGTTGAAGAAAAACCAAAGATACGATTACATAAGAATCATCTAACATACAATTATTTGAAAATAGTTGAGATTCATTCCTCTTTCTAATTAGAAAATGATTTGGCATTTTCCTCAAATTTGGGGATTGTTATGACTCTAAGAAAATTTGTGCATTTTAGGTAGATTAACATTGATGAACCCAACATATCTCTCAAACCATGTTGTATTTTCGGAAACAATCCACATATAACTTAGCTTTCCATACTAGGAACAAAACCCATGCTCCATAATTTTCATGTTTTCCCTCATCACCTTGGAAATCATGCTTGAAGTTGACTATCTAGAAACTTTGACCTATAATGTTTGATGAGCACCAGTATTGCAACAAGAATGTTGCAACTCCTGGGGCTACCAGCTTTACTTTATCAACCTGAGGTTCGTACAAACTTGGAGGTGATAGTGTTGTATACACAAGTAAAAGTGATGGTTATACCCTTTTGTCATTGTTCAGCTAGCGAGAGACCACCAGGGTTTTTCAAGCCAGACTTCTATGGATTCATAAAAAGCTTGATTACTGATGAGGGAAAGAGAAATCTACTCTAAGAGAAAGCTTGTCTACTTCAGTAAGGAAAAAGACTGAAATCCAATGCTAAAACACATCATTTCCTAACTAATTGCTAAGAGATTATGCTTCAACAAGAATGCTAAGTTAACATGGATGAAATTCTACTGTCCTAAGAATGTAAGTTCAAAACATCAAACATTACTATTGTGCATGTAAATGACTAGAATAAATATGTTTTTCTTTTTATCTTTTTAATGGAAGAGTGTGAAAGCTAATCTCTTTTGGCGAAGTGGTAGGTGGCTTAGTAATGCTGGTAGATGGTTGGAATCCTTGGGAGAACCTTAGGTGACCTTGTCTCGCTTCCTAGAGTCTTTTCCCTCAATTAAGCCTCAAAAAAGGTCACTACAAGAAAACCTACAGGATGCCCTAAAAACCTACAGGATTCCTTGTATTTCTACAGGATACAGCCGAGAGCAAAATGATGGGTGTTGAAGGTGATGGAAGGCTTAGGGAAGCTTGTTGGTGGATGGAATGAGGTGAGAAAATGCCTAGGATCACTCAAAACTCAAAACCAAGGTTGGGAGATGGTTGGATATGCTCAACATGCTTGGAGAAGTTTCCTTGTAAAATGATGAAATTGGTGAGGGTCTTAGTGAAAGCAAGAAATGATCATGGATATATGAAGTTTGAAGGAGGTTTCTGGTTATGGGATCTCTCTTTACTTCTGAAACACTTGCACTGCATCAAACATTGATATTTGCCCAAAAATCATGTAAACAAGGAGAATTTCAATAAGCTAGGAAAACAGAGTTTAATTAGCTAACTGTCTACTTCATGCATGAGGAAAACTTGCAGAATAATATGGAACCATTGACTAGATCTACTGTAAGGCTGAAGATGGAAGAAATGATGGCTAGGTCCTACTCTTGCAAATTGATCAAATGTTGGCTTAAGTACAGAAAACTCTAAATTCTATGAGAAAGTAGAATTCTGTCTTTTTGGGGCTGCATAGGAGTCCTTTCCTCAAATCATGATCCCTGAAGGAAGAAGTGAGGCCAAAACACCTATTGACAACTTTTTGATGGTTCTTTATCTCTTCTAAACTACTACTGAAGTAAAGCACAAATGGAAGCAAACTAATAAACAAACTAATAAAATCTACACTACTTGCAATGAAATACTTCTAAGGACAATTTAACCATGAATCTATGAAATCAATCTAAGCATACATATACAAGAAGAGAAGCATTTGCTATTAAGGTTGGGCCCTAACCCAAGAGCTTCAACCCTCTGAGTTAACTCAGTAATGGATCAAGAAAAAGCTCATTCTCGTTATCAAAATAGAAAATTACATAGCAATGTCTTCCAAAAGTCTGGAGCTCAAAAATAACTAGTGTTTCTATAGCAAAAATTCGAATCCTAATGGGGCTCTAGGCCTCTTTATTTATACAACTGAAGTCCCCAATGAATTCCTTCAATCTAGGGAGGCTCGGCTCCCAAACTCAAGATAAACTAACTCTTTGACTGTCACCTGCTCGGATGCCTTTTGATCTTCATGACTTGGCTGCTTGTACTCCGCAACTAGTGTGATTGATGGAGGAATATTTGAATGAGGGAGGAGTAAATGAGGAGGATTTACCTCCTACAATCTCTCTTCATTGTCCCATTCTAGTTTTAGCCCTTAATCTTGCCAAAATTCCCTGATTTTCTCTCACAAACATGCATTCAATGCACATTAGTCCACTGGGCATAATATCTCACTTTGACTCATCTCATTAAACAAAATATAATCAAAACATGTAATAAATTGTGAGAAGAGTTTATTTGACTAAGCTAGGAGGTGAATTAAGGTCCATACAGTTACGCAATGATGAGTCTCATCGTCAACCCCTACTGAATGTGTTGCTTATCCTCTGAGCAACTCAATCAATATCCATATCTTTCATAGCCCTAGTGTGTTGAGAATGCAACAAGATGATGGAGCTTAGTGGAAAGGAGTCGCCTTCACTAAGTGGGCCCGCAGGCAAATTATGGCGCAAAGTCTATTTTTAGACTATGTCTATTTTTAGACATATGGATCATGGTCTATGAGTTGCAGTATGTTGTTTATGGATGATTGGTCATGTTGGGAAAAAATAGATGGACTTCTATTTTTGGTTCACAGCAGGAGTGATCAAATTCTATTTTTAGACTGCCAGGCTAAAAATAGAAACAGTCAAATATTATTAGCCCTTAGTAATATTTGGACTCTAAACATTATCTTATTCTCTTGGAGCACTTCAGTTCGAGCTACAGATGTGGCACATGCAGCTGTCAGAAGGAAATACGCTTTTCTTGTGGGTTAGTTGAGTTATTGCATGGAGGACTTTAGCTAGAACTCATGCATGTGAGTTCTATGGAGTTGGATGTGGAGTTGATGGAGTTGTGTTCAGTTGAACTAGTTGTATTCAGTCTAACTAGAGAATACACTAGTGATGAGTTGTGTGAATTGATTATTAATTAATTCACTAATTATTAACTCATAATGTAACTGAAGAATACATCAGTTAACTCAGTGCATGGACAGTTCAACAGAGACAGGTGTTAGAGGTAAGTGAAAGGGTGAGTTGTGACTATCAGTTGTGCATGAGATTTGCACAAGCAGGGATTAAGTTATGCTAATGAAGATTGCGCAGTATGGACCAATGCCCAGTATTATAGCCTGTGCTCACGTGATTTCCAAGGTGAGTGATTCTTAGCAGGTATTGTGCAATAGAGGCAGGCAAAGTAGCGAAGAAGATTTGAACCTGTGACTTGTTCGGATCTGAGCTAGTTTTGTGTGTAACATGTGGAGATAGTGCTGGATACTTGTGAGGAGTATTGTACTATGTAATGTTACATGTTCTCAATCATTAATATACAGATAGTGTGGGGTTTTCAGCTATAAGCTTTACCCGGGTTACATACTGTCTTAATGTGTGCATGCTATTGATGTTTCATTGTTTTTGATGCTGCTAAATTGATGATCAACGTAGAGGAGCTTATGTATTATGCATGTATTCCGCAATAGTGTATAATCAGGATAATCTCTGTGAATAAGTGTCATATTATTCAAAATTTCTACATGGTATCAGAGCTGTTGATCATTAGATCTACTATTCAGGAAGTGTTTACATCTTATTTCTTCAGGTAGAGTCTGTAATCGGGTCAGGTAGCCTCTAGATTCATCCTTCCTTTGGAAGGTGAGATATCTGGTAAAAGCCCATACAGTGAATCTCTGTAGGAGAAATACTTTGTTCTCACGAATCTTAGATCCAAGGCGGTTGAGTTAGGAGCTGGTGGAATTCGAATTTGCAGCAGTGTTTTCTTGGTATCAACGTGGCAATGTCTTTCAACGGATTGCGATTGGAGTATGCTCTTGAGGGCAGCTCAAACTATATTGCATGGAAGGACAGGATGGAGGTAGTGTTAGATGATAATGGGCTGAAGGATTTCATAGAGGCTGATGTCCTAAAGCCTACTGATGCTGCACAGGTTGATGCTTGGCAAAAGAAGACAACAAGGTGTCGAAGGATTCTGTTGGAGGGTGTGAAGGATCACATTGTGTCCAACCTGCATGGAAAGGCTTCTCCATACTTGATGTGGAAAGCGTTGACAAATCTATTCCAAAGAAAGAGCGATCAGAGGAAGCTAGCGCTCAAGGATAAACTCAGAAACATCAAATGTGAGAAGGGAGACAATATGCCCAAGTATCTCACGAAGTTCACTCAGTGTCGGGATGAGCTGAGAAGTGTGGGGGTGACTGTCGATGATGAGGACTTGGTGAGCTTGGCTCTCCTTGGTATTCCGAAGAGTTGGCATTCCTATCAGGACTCTCTCAATGGTCGGGAGAAATTTCCAGGATGGGAAAGACTTTGGTCAGATCTTGTGCAGGAGGAGATCAGGCGGAATACCAGGGACAGATCTTCATCAAAGGGAACTGATGAAGAAAATTGCGCTTTGGCTGCCAAAGCAAAGAAGGGGAAGAACAAGAAAGCTTCTCAGTCTGGTGCGAAAGGCAAGAAGCAGGAAATGTCCAAGGTGAAGTGCTTTCACTGTCACTAGCATAGACACTATGCCACAAATTGTACGCAGAAGAAGAAGAACAAGCAAGCTGCTGGATCTGCAGTAGGAGAGGCTCTAGCCTCGCAGTTTGAGCTTGATTTTTCATTGATTGCATGCTTGGTTTCAAGTGTGATGGTATTGGTGTGGTTCTTGGACAGTGGTGCGTCTTTTCACATGACAGGAGATCGAGATTTGTTTTTTGATCTGGAGGAGAAAGATCTTGGAGTGCACATCGAGATGGGCAATGATGGTAGATACAGTGCGACCAGTATCAGTACCATTTCCTTTGAGAGGGAGTCTGGTAAACCCTTCGTATTGAAGGAAGTGATGCATGTTCCAGGATTGAAGAAGAATCTTATCTCTGTGGCGATGTTAGAAGACAAGGGATATGATGTTGTTTTTAGCGAGGGAAAGGATTTCCTGCACAGCAAGACAACTGGAGAAACCCGGAAGATAGGGGTTCGAGTGAGGAACCTTTATCAGTTGCATGTAGATGGTTGTGCAGCAATGGCATGCAAGGCAGAAGGATTGGTGAGCCGGGATGATGGCGAGTTGTGGCACAGGAGATTGGGTCACCTTCACCATGGAGCCTTGAAGATATTGCAGCAGATCGCTACAGGGCTTCCTAAAGGCACTCTTGCGCAGTTAGATCAGTGCAAGGGGTGTACTTTGGGAAAGTTTGTGAAGGCCACCTTTCACGAGAAGGATAGTCACGTCACAACGATCCTTGAGAGAATTCACACAGACGTGTGTGGACCTTTCTTAGTAGCTTCGACAACAAAACACAGGTATTATGTGATCTTTGTTGAGGATTTCTCTCGTAAGTGCTGGATCTTCTTCATGCAGAAGAAGAGCGAGACATACTCAAAGTTCTGTGAGTTCAAAGCACTGGTCGAGAAGGAGTCGGGGAAGAAGGTGAAGGCTATTAGGAGCGATAATGGTGGTGAATACATCTCTGACGAGTTCAAGGATTTCTACAAAGCAGAAGGGATTCGAAGAGAGCTCATAGCTCTCCATAACCCACATCAGAACGGGGTTGCTGAGTGGAAGAATAGAACGATCGTGGGTGCTGCATGAGCAATGTTGCATGATTAGGGCCTACCCCTTCACTTGTGGGCAGAAGCATGCAATACTGCAGTTTATGTGCAGAACCGTTGTCCTCACAGGATACTTGGCATGAGTACACCCGAGGAGGATTATTCTGGTAAGAAGCCTGATCTTTCTCATTTGAGGATTTTTGGTGCTAACGTTTACATGCATGTGATGAACGATGCCAGGAAGAAGTTGGAGCCGACCACAGAGGTTGGGATATTTGTGGGGTACATTGATACGCCCCACAACTATCGTGTGTATTTTCGAGACAGTGGTAAGACTGTTGTGCGATGGGATATAAAATTTCAGGAGGAGAAAGCCATGAAGTGTTCGCTTGAGAGGGAGCCACACTTGCATGCAGATGAGGAGCTATTAGTTCCTAAGGATGAGCTTCAGGACATGGATCAGCCATAGGACGAGGTTCATGGAGTGGAAGAGACCATTCATGCAGTGCCAACCATCAAAGGGCGGAAGCGCTTGACAGAAGCTGAGCGACTGACTCAAGATGCAGAGAAAGTTGTAGGACCACCTACAACCCAACGCAGGCAGAGACAGTCACCTAATCGGTACACTGGATACATGGCTCTTGTGAGTAAATGTGTTGTGACTGAGCCATCCTATTTCAAGGAAGCTGTGGAGGATCCCACATGGGTAGACGCCTTGGTGGAAGAGTATGATTCGATTGTCAGAAACAGTGCATGGGAGATTGTTCCTAGACCGGAAGGGAAATCAATGGTGGGTTCGAGATGGATCTACAAAGTTAAGCAGGCAGCTGACGGGAGTGTGGAGAAGTACAAGGAAATATTTGTTGCCCGAGGCTTTTTAAAGATAGAGGGGATTGATTATGAGGAGACCTTTGCACCTGTCGCAAGGTATTCTTCCATACGGACGATTCTTCTTTCTCAATGTGGATGGGGTGGCACATTCATCAAATGGATGTGAAGATTGTGTTCCTCAACGGAGTCATTGAGGAGGAGGTGTAAATTGAGCAGCCCGAAGGTTTTGAGATATTCAGCAGCGAGTCGCATGTGTACAGGCTCAAGAGAGCATTGTATGGGTTGAAACAAGCACCACGTGCTTGGTACACATGGATAGACAGTTATTTCACCAAACTTGGATTCTCCAAGAGTGAGGCGGATCCTAACCTATACCAGATTGTGGTGGAGGGTAAGTTTCTTATCATTGTACTTTATGTAGATGATTTGATTCTAACGGGTGATGAGCTGTTGATACTTTCATGCAAGGATGATCTTGCAAAGGAGTTTGAGATGGACTTGGGCCTCCTTCATTATTTCCTGGGATTGGAAATTTGGCAACGCAGTGATGGACTATTTGTTTCTCAGGGTAAGTATGCTCGGGAGATACTGGAGAAGTTAAACATGCATGGCTGCAAGCTTGTTGATACTCCTCTTCCTGGAGGTTGGAGGAAGGAGGATGCCACTTCAGCAGAGGAAGTGGATGCCATTGTTTATCGACAGTTGGTGAGGTCGCTTATGTATCTGGTCAATACACGACCTGATATATGCTATGTTGTTAACTAGCTTTCACAAGCTATGGTTAAGCCTACCAAGCTCTTCCGGAAGGCGGGAAAACATGTATTGCGTTATTTGAGAGGCACATCGGGATATGGATTGTGGTACAGACAGGAGGATGAGGTGAAGCTATGTGGCTTCATAGATGCAGATTGGGCAGGGAGCCCAACGGATAGAAAGAGCACATTAGGAGGGGTCTTCAGTATCGGGTTAATAGCAGTTTCTTAGTACAGCAGGAAGCAGAGATCCGTGGCACTCAGTTCAACATAGGCCGAGTATATGGCAACAAGTTTGGCTGCATGTGAGACTATATGGATGAGGAAGATCCTGGTCGGTTTGTTCGGTTCTCACTTGGATCCTACTGTGATTTACTGTGATAACCAGAGTTGCATTAAACTCTCAGCTAATCCTATATTCCATGATAGATCTAAGCACATTGACATCAGGTACCATCATATCAAAGATTGTGTGCAGCAGAGAATCATGTTACTTTCATACATTCCAACGGAGGATCAGGATGATGATATCTTGATGAAGGCGCTCGCCAGGAGCAAATTTGAATACCACCGAGGCAGGATAGGGGTTGCTGATAATCCATATCTTGTTGAGACGGAGTGTTGAGAATGCAACAAGATGATGGAGCTTAGTGGAAAGGAGTCGCCTCACTAAGTGGGCCCGCAGGCAAATTATGGTGCAAAGTCTATTTTTAGACATATGGATCATGGTCTATGAGTTGTAGTATGATGTTTATGGATGATTGGTCATGATGGGAAAAAATGGATGGACTTCTATTTCTGGTTCACAGCAGGAGTGATCAAAGTCTATTTTTAGACTGCCAGGCTAAAAATAGAAACAGTCAAATATTATTAGCCCTTAGTAATATTTGGACTCTAAACATTATCTTATTCTCTTAGAGCACTTCAGTTCGAGCTACAGATGTGGCACATGTAGCTGTCAGAAGGAAATACGCTTTTCTTGTGGGTCAATTGAATTATTGCATGGAGGACTTCAGTTAGAACTCATGCATGTGAGTTCTGTGGAGTTGGATGTGGAGTTGATGGAGTTGTGTTCATTTGAACTAGTTGTATTCAGTATCACTAGAGAATACACTAGTGATGAGTTGTGTGAATTGATTATTAATTAATTCACTAATTATTAACTCATAATGTAACTGAAGAATACATCAGTTAACTCAGTGCATGGACAGTTCAACAGAGACAGGTGTTAGAGGTAAGTGAAAGGGTGAGTTGTGACTATCAGTTGTGCATGAGATTTGCACAAGCAGGGATTGAGTTATGCCAATGAAGATTGTGTAGTATGGGCCAATTCCCAGTATTATAGCCTGTGCTCACGTGATTTCTAGGGTGAGTGATTCTCAGCAGGTATTGTGCAATAGAGGCAGGCAAAGCAGCGGAGAAGATTTGAACCTGTGACTTGTTCGGATCTGAGCTAGTTTTGTGTGTAACAGGTGGAGATAGTGCTGGATACTTGTGAGGAGTATTGTACTATGTAATGTTACATGTTCTCAATCATTAATATACAGATAGTGTGGGGTTTTCAACTGTAAGCTTTCCCTGGGTTACATATTGTGTTAATGTGTACATGCTATTGATGTTTCATTGTTTTTGATGCTGCTAAATTTATGATCAACATAGAGGAGCTTATGTATTATGCATGTATTCCGCAATAGTGTATAATCAGGATAATCTCTGTGAATAAGTGTCATATTATTCAAAATTTCTACATAGTGGCCTCCCTGACATCCCATGCTTCTGCTGTGGCTTCCTCTTCTTGAGCATAGAATCCTGCCTTCCTTTCTATCTCCTCCCACTTCTTTCTTTCTTCCTCTTCCTTCCTTCCTTCTAACATCCCCAAGAGCAATGGTGGACTGATTCTCTAGCCAATCCAATTGACTTTGAGCTTTTGGGTGGTTTTCTTGTACACGGGTGTCATGTTGAGTGCTTCTCTCATTCTTTGAGGAGAATGATACTCTCTGATTTTCAAACTGTATGGAAAAGTGTTCCATCTTCTTTGGCAAGCTTGCATGCTATCATCCCCTAACAGCCTGAACATATCCTCAAAATGTGTAATTACTTGCTCTTGGGCAGCAAGATACCTGGGTGCAACTTGAGGATCATTTGCAATTAAATTATGTGCGCTGATGACAACCATTGGATTTGACTACTCTTCTCTTATCATGAGAGGCTCTGTTTGTTCCCTTGTTAATATCTTCTTCATTTTTGTAGCCCTTTCTTCCTCATGGTTCATCATCCCCTAGGGTCCCATACATTCAGATCTATCAAGGTCATGTTATGCAAGTATAACTCAAACATCTTAAGCCTATCCTCCAATGTGCTTTGATCACAAATATCAATGAACTGTCTATAATCATGGAATGGCATAGTGCCTCTGTGTGCTAGGGTCTTGATTTGGAACTGCAACCATTGTTCCTTAAGGTATAATGCATAGGACTTAGCTGGCATCCTACACTGATTTGCCTCTAGGGATAGACTAGGCACGGTTTCCAATTGATTCTCTCTTTCTTGTAGTTGTACTTTCAACCATGCATTTTTTGCCTCCGACCAAGCTTTCATTATGGCCTCTCTGTCCCTCAAGCTACTTAATTCTCTGCCTATCTCTTTGAGCTTTTCCTCCATGTGACTTATGTCCTCCACTCCCTTGGACTTGGCAATCTGCATCCATCTATGTGTTCTTGCTCTTTATTTCTCAAGCTCAAAGAATAATGGGATGGAAAATTTTCATGGAATGACGCTACCCCTTTCAATAAATCTGTAGTAGGAGCCAAGGTTAGGTTGAGGACTAGGTTCCCTTAACTCTGGATCCTCCTTCCTTGTTTCTTGCTGCATACTCCCTTCCTTATCCAATTTTTGAGTTTCCTATAGGTTTAGCAGAGTTTCCTGTAGGATTGCCTATGCTTCATGTAGGTCTTACTGTGTATCCTATAGGATGTCTTTTCCCTTAGATGAGGCAGATCTAGTCACATGCCTTCTCACATAAGTGATAGGATACTTAAGGGAGGTTTGTCCTGAGGATCCTTCTCCTTGAGATTTTATAATAGGAGCCATCTTCTCCTGTTGTTTATGCTAGTCTTCAATAACAATGGGAACCTTGGTGGGAGTTTGAGGTTTTCCCTACCTTATTCTTGTACCTTTTCTTGTTATAAAGTACAAAGGAGTTTGTCTTTGTCTTTTGCCTTTTTATTTGATAGGAGTGCTAAGGGTAGTGAGGGCAGATGCTGCCTCTTTCTCAGTGGGTTCTGGAGACACCCTGGGTGACTCCTCCTTGTTTTCTGCCTCCTTTTTTCCATTGCCCTTTTCATATTTGTCTTTCTCCTCTTCTTCTCCTTCTAATTCCTCACCTTGTTCATCAGTTTCCTCCTTGGCATCTTCTTCTATTTCTTCACCACTTTATTTCTCTTTCTCTTCCTCTTCTTCCTCATCTATTTCCTCTTCATCCCTATCTGCTTCTTCTTCATCTGTTTCAGTTTCTTCTTCATCCCTCTCACTGGAAGTAGGGCTCTTGTCATATTCGAGGGCCTTTATATCCTCCTATGTCTACATGTCTTTGAAAATTTCCCATGTGATAGGAATTCTAAGGTTTTGGAGGGCATCTTCTATGATGAGTCTAATTAACCCATGATGGGCTAGTTGTTGGTATTTTCCTTCGTGCACCTTCATGCTCATATATATTAGTGATTGAAGAAGGAAGTAGGGTATGCTAAGTCTGTGGTGAGGAGGTGTATCTGCTCCAAACCTCAATTCTTCAAGAAGCCCAAAGTGGTATCCATATACCACATTGTACATACCTTCACATGATATATATTTTATAAGGTGGTAGCTTATTTGTGTTCCAGGGGTACGGTAGGCTTGCTTTTCTTACTCCATTTTTGTCTTCTATGGCCTCCTCTCCCTCTAAAAAGAATTTCTTCTTTGCAGTTTGGCTATTGCCCCTGTCTTCCTTTATTCAAGGCACTCCTAAGGGGAGTGTGGTAATTCTGCTTATGAGTTTAGGGGTGAGCTCGACGGAGAGGCCTCTCACCACAACAGTGGCATGGGTCCTAATCAGTGGAATGAGGGAGAAAGCAAAATCTCTGGCTACTACATCATCATACCCCCTCAATTTTTCAAAGAAACCCATCTAATTATGCCTTGTGAATATTTATAACACAGGAGGGTGTTGGTGAATCCTCACGGTATTGATGGTCTCTCTTCTTTTAAACCTGCCTACCATTTTGTTTGATGAATGGAGGAGCAGAGATGTCTGATACAAAATTTTAAGGAAGGAGGCAATTGAACTGAAATTTCTGTGGATACAATTCCATTTTACAGCTATCAATTTCAACAAACTAGAGGATTTTTTGTTCCTTTCACTTGGAAAAGTAGGAGGAAATGTAGAGCCTAACTCCTTGCAATGCTTGATGTAGCCAACCCCTGTTTTTCTCCTGACTATATCCTGTAGGATCCTGTAGGTGGTCCTGCGCAGGAAAAAAAAATGAAATTTACCTCTCCAGTAGACTGCTTGAGGGTCAAGAGCGACTTTGCTAGTGTGAGCCTCGAGAATGTAAATTCATCTATGCATGTGGATCAATGTTTATTTCCTCTTATGGTTGATTTGAGTGAGGTGGTGTGCTGGCAGCCAAGGTACGAATATTTATTTTTGGACCATTGGTCCCACTACCACATCATAATTCTCCTCACCTCATAATCAACTCCCACTTCGGGCATCCGTAGCTTAACTACTTTCAACCTCATCCTCCTTTTCTTTGACTCGAATACTACCACATGTGTGAGGACTAACTATTTTGTCCTTGCTAACTGAATGAAGGTGGCCAAGTTAACTGGACACCTTTCGCTTATAAACCAACTCATTCACAATATTTACATCTTTTGATCACATTATGCAAATGAGAGAGTGGAAGCGAGATACTTACCTATGGTAACAATACTTTCCTGTAGTTTGTTGGAGAAATGAGGTTTTTGTTGTGTGTTGGTTGCATGTGATTTCTCCTCTTCTTCTTCTTTTATATTGTCCTTTGATGATTTTATTTGATGTGTAGGTACCTGGTGTTGATGATGATGATGTTGCTACTGTTGCTAGGCTCTGGATGAGCTTCTCCTACCTTTGGATCTCCATGCTTGAAACCTGATGCAACCTATGATTTTTGTTTTGTGGGATAGGCTGCTACAGGATTTCCTACAAGATGTCCTGTAGGTGATTCTCCATCGCAATTTGTAATTTCTGAGGATGATTAGCATGGGCAGAGAGGAGGTCTATGGGTTTGTGAACGATGAAAAATAACCTTCAAGTGTTGTCCCCTTGCTCTCTGTCTTCATCTTTTTTTCTATGTGTTTCTTTTTTTTGAAAACTATAATTTTTTGGAAACTGATTTTTTTATGAATGTAGGGGGCGATCATGGTGGAGAGAGGTATGGTAATGAGATGGTGATATAGGAATTTATTTCTTCGACATAGGCAGGCCATTTCCTTGCTCTAGGGTCACTTCCTTTAGGATTCCCAAGCAATTGTAATTCATACGGGATGATCCCGTAGGTTTTGAGGGAATCCTATAGAAAACACAGAACCCTTGCAAACTGAGGCAAATGAGTGAAAAAAAATGAAAGGAATGGTGGAATGATGAAGGATAGTGAATGGATAAATAAAAATATGAGTTGAATAGGTCCATTTTAATTCTCCATTGTTGCTCTGATTGTCCTCCTGCTGACCTGCGAACAATATTTTCATAATTTTTCTTTTCTCTTTTATTTATATTTTTTTTTGAAAAACAACTAGTCTGCCTCCAAGAGGTTTTCATCCTAGTTGCTGGCCTTGGGTGCCTCAAGAGAGGTTTTCACCCAAAGATATTTGTATTTCTCTCTTTTTTGTGTTTTGACACCATTGGGCCACCTCAAAAGGTTTTCAACCCAACAATGGGACTCAGGCGACTCATGGAGGTTTTCACCCAAGTCTCCTTATTTTTCTTTTTTATTTTTATTTTTCTGAGTGACTTGATGAGGTAGGAGTTGAGACTTTCTCCACCACCATCACTGTTTTGTTGATACCATCAATTAACTCTTATTTTGACAATGGCCTTTTGTAAACTTTCAATCTGTGCCCATTAACAAGTAAAGGAATGGCCTCTGCATCTATGGTTCTGATCTGCACTGAACCATTATCATGACATTTTTCTATGATGTAAGGCCCTAACCATCTAGTCCTTAACTTGCCCTTGAAGTCTTTATATCTAGAATCATATAACAAAGCCCAATCACCTTCTTGAAATTTCTTGTCCTTGATGTTCTTATCATGCCAAATCTTCCTCTGAATTTGAGTTACCTCTGTGTGTAGGAGGGCCTGCATTCTAAACTCATCTAACCCATTCAACTGGAGCAATCTCTCTTTTTGTGCACTGCTGAGATCTAGATCTAGTTGAGCTACCATCCTCAATGTATTGTACTCAAATTCAATGGACAGTAGGGCCTTTTTCCCATAGACCAACTCATATGGTGTGAATCCAATGGTGGTCTTCCAGGTGGTATTGTAGGCTCGGGTGGCCTCAACTAGTCTATCTGCCCAATCTTTTATGCTGCTTCTAACCACTTTGGTCAGGATGCCCTCCAGTGCTCTATTGGTCACCTCCACTTTCCCATTAGCTTGTGGGTGATAGGGAGTGGAGGTCCTATGCTTGATCTTGTGCTGGCTTAACAAGTCTTCAATCATGTTGGATGTAAACTAGCTGCCTTGATCAATGACCAGTTCTCTAGGGTACCCAAACTTGTAAAAGACATTTTCCCTTAAGAACTCAACCACCTTCTCCTTTGTTACTGCCTTGATTGCCTTGGTTTCAACCCACTTAATCAAATAGTCAGTGCACATAATGATGTACTGATTTTGCTTGGAAGGAGGGTCAATAGGTCCAATGAAATCCATGCCCCACTTGTCAAATGGCTCGAAAGTCACTTGAGGTTGCAGAGGCATTTCATCCTTTGGAGTAGGCTTTCCCATCCTTTGGCACTGATCACACTGACTAGTATATCTTTTCACATCCTGATGAAGAGTGGGCCAATAATAACCAGCTTGTAACACCTTGAATGTTGTCCTCTTTGCTGCAAAGTGACCTCCATAAGGCCCATCATGACAGGTCAAAAGGATGTCAAAGACTTCCTCCTCCCTGACACATCTTCTCAGAATTTGATCCGGGCCTAGTTTGAAGAGGTTTCCCCCAATCCAAGTGAATGGGGTGCTCTTCCTCACAATCTTGCTTTTCTCTTTGGAGGACAAATTCGGTGGGAACTGTGCAGATACCAAATAGTTTGCTATGTCAGCAAACCATGGAGAGAGAACTGAAATGGCGAATAAGTGTTCATTTGGTAACTAATCATCAACCGTTCATTCCTCACATGTGGGCAAAGTTAATATGGACAAAAAACCTGCAACAACATTTTCCTTGCCTGGCTTATCAACAATGGTTAGATCAAACTGTCGTAATAAAAGTAACCATCTAATAATCCGAGCATTCACATTAGGTTTATTCATTAAATATTTGATTGCAGCATGGTCAATACGTAAAAATGTTTGATAACTTGTAATGTAATGCCTAAATTTGTTTAATGAATGCACAACAGCCAAGAGATCCTTTTCGGTCACTTTGTAGTTCAGTTCGGCCTTTGACAGATTCTTACTGATAAAATAAATGGCATAAGGCAATTTTTCATCTATCTGGCCTATGGCTGCTCCTATGGATTTTTGTGAAGCATCAACATGTATATGAAAAGGAAGGGTCCAATTTGGGCCTCGGAGAATCGGTGCAGTGGTTAACTTGTCCTTCAGGGTGTCAAGGGCCTCTTGACAGCATTTTCGCCATACAAACCCGGAGTCTTTTGCCAACGACCGAAATAAAGGAGAAGCTAACTTGTTGAAGTCTTTTATAAACCTTTGATAATATCGAGCTAACCCTAGGAAACTTCTAACATCTCTCTGCTTTTGCGAAGGTGGGACCCTTTGGATGATAGCTATTTTGATTGGGTCCACCTGTAGTCCTTGCTAGGATATTGAATGACCTAGCACAATCCCTGTAGTCATCAAGAATTCACATTTTTTGGGACTAAGAGGTAGGTTCATTTCAATGCATTTGTTCAGCACCTTACCTAAGTTGGACAAAGCCTCCTGGAAATCACATCCATAAGGTGTAAAATCATCCATATAAATCTCTACTGCAGCATGGACTAACTCGGTAAAGATACTCAGGGCTGCTCTCTGTAAAGTGGCAGGAGCATTGCATAGGCCAAAAGGAAGGACCCTATAGGTGAAAGTACCCCAAGGACAAGTGAAGGTGCTTTTATCCTGGTCTTCCGAGCTGATATATACTTGATTGTACCCGTTGAATCCATTTAGGAAAGAGAAAAACTTTTTCCCTGCCAGGCCATTTAACACTTGATCATGAAAGGTAGAGGGAAATGGTCCTTCTTTGTGGCTTTGTTTAACTCTCTGTAATCAACACAAATCCTCCACTTACCATTTTTCTTTGGAACCAACACCAAAAGAGAGACCCACTCACTGTCAGAGATAGGGTAAATGAATCTTGCATCTAGCAGCTTTTGTAGTTCTTCTTTGACTATATCTTTGAGAGCTGGATTCATCCTCCTTTGGGGTTTCCGGATTAATTTTCAACCTTCTTTAATATAAATGTGGCGAGTACACACCGAGGGGTGCACTCCCTTCATTTCTTTGTAACTCCAAGCAAAGGCATCTAGGTGTTCCTTTAGCATGTTGCACAACTTTTCTTCTTGGTGAACAGAAAGAGATGGGTTGATTTTCAAAGTTCTCTCAAGGCAAAATTCTATGGTTTTGACATGAATAGGGTTGGAATCAGCTAATCATAGATCAATTAAATAGTTTTTCTGGGTTTCCTTTACTACTTCTTCTAAGGACAATGTATTAGGAGTTGGACTTTGGATTATGTGTTCAATCAAATCATCTTCATCTAGTTGTCCCCCTCCCGTGGTTGTTTCTAAGGTATAGATTTGGGCAGAATAAACTTCATCTTCTTCCTCCTCTTCTAGCCATAAAGGTAAGTCATGTTCTAGGGATGGATGAGTAGGAGGATATAGGACTAACTGCTTGGACATATGCCATTCTTGATAGTCATATTTCCATCCCTGCAGCTAATGTAGGCATCGACAGTGGCTAGCCAGGGCCTCCCAAGGATGAGAGGGTAACTAGTAAGCTTGGCCTTAGGCTGCAGAACAAGGAAATCTGCAGGGTATTCCCAAGAGTCAATGGAGACCATCAAATCCTCCTCAATTTACTCAAGGGTCACTGTGGAGCGGTCTGCAAGTTGCAGTATTGTTGTGGTCTTTCTCAATGAACCCTGGAGGTTGAACTTGAGCATGGTGTCCTTTGTCATCACATTAATGGCAACCTCGAGATCAATCAAAGTGTGTGGGACAATGGTGCCATTAATGTGCACATCTATTATAGGGCTTCTAGGGTCCAAATATTTTGAACAGATTACTTGCCCCAGCATTAAGTCGGACACCTATCCAGTGACATTAATGGTAGGGGAATCTCTTATTTGCCTCACTGGATTCTTGAAGCACTTCTCCTTGATCAACTTGTTGTAAATAGGCACATATTTTATAGCTTGGAGAAGTGGAATTTTGACACATATATTTTTAAATTCTCCCAGAAGTTCAATCTCTTCTGGGTTAGGCTGGAGTGGTTGGATTAATCTCTCAGGAAAGGGTGGTGGATTTACTTTAGGCATGCTTTCCTCTCTTTCTTCCCCAACCTCTGTGCGTGGAGGTAGAGGTCGGTTGTCTGAGAGCACTCTCCAAGATATCAGGTTGATTTCCTGAATTTCCACATCATAAGTTGGATAGGATGTCTCTCCACTGTATATTGGTTGTGCTTGTCTATTGTTCGGGTTCGGATTTGGATGGGCAAACATCTGGGGTTGTTTCGGTGGAGCAGAGTGTAAAAGTTGTGGTTGAGAAAGTGGTGAAGGCAATAAAGTTGGAGCATTGTTGTATCGGGGCCTCCACCCCTTGGGCGGTGCATTCCACTGAGGTTGTGGTAGAGCATATGGTTGAAATGACTAGCTGGTTGGCTGGGAATGATACTGACATGTAAAGGACCAAGGGGGAGGTGAAGACTAGGAAGGATGAGCAAGGCCCCTGATGTGGTCTGGTTGGGGTTGTAATATGCAAGGGTCATCCTGCTGGTATGGCCTAGGCCCATGAGGTCTCCTTTGGTTTATGTAGCAGAGTCGTTCAGCTCCTTGATATACAACTTTTAGTCTAAGTAGAGAAGGGAACTTGTCTGTGGAGTGGTTTTCCACACAGACTAAGTAGATTTCAATCGAATTCAATGGACATTCATTCCTAGGGTTCCTCCTAGCGCATCTAGTGTAGAAAATAGCTAAGGCTCTCTTTGCTTCCTCTTTTTTTCTCTTAATGTGCATAGTGTCCATCTGTAGGGCGAGGGTTTGCAACATCTCACTCTTGAAATCCCCCAGCATGTTTCCAATTTCACCCATGATGGATGAATTGGGAGAGGCTAGACTGACCATAAATTGACTACTGTAGGTTTTAACCCCGTACAGAAATTACCTGCATACAAATGCTAAAACAAAAAAAAAAAATAATGCGAGAGCAGAACACATAAAACACATATACACAAAGATTTTCCCCTAGATCCCAAAACCGGGACTACCAGCTTGATTTTTCATTATGTTCCTTTCAATGTTATAATACATATTTATACATGTCGGAGCATCCAATACCATGAATCAAAAACCATCGCGTCCAAAAAACATGTGCGAAAATCATGCACAAAACCATAGGTGGGTCCGCCCAACCTAACATAGGGTCCAAAACCAAAATTTTCTAGGGCGCTGGGACCCCATAAAGTGGGGTTACGGGTGCCCCTCAAACCCCCTATTAACTACATGGAAAGAATATAACACAACCCAACATTCTCCCACTTGTTGTTTTCTTTCCACAGAGGGCCACAAGAGAGCTTAGTCATTTTTCCAGCCCTGAAATGCCCATTGTCTCTCTACACCAAGAGAACTTCTCAGAGCTCACAGATTTTGTCAATGCATCTGCAGTATTTTTTAAAGTGTCCACCTTTACCAGCAACAACTTTTCATCTTCTATCATATCCCTCACAAAGTGATACTGAACATCAATGTGCTTTGTCTTTGAATGATATGCGGGGTTCTTTGTGAAGAAAATTTCACTTTGGCTGTCACAGTCTATCCTTATAACTTCCTGTACTGACCCCATACTTGAACACAATCTCTACAATCAAACTGCTTCCTTGCTTGCATGAGTGACTGCCATGTATTCTGCCTCTGTAGTTGACAGTGCCACTACAGATTGTTTCTTACTCATCTAACTGACTGCATCTCCAAATAGGTTAAACACATACCCACTTGTAGATCTTCTCTGATGCAGATCTCAAACCCAGTCTGCATTAACAAAGCCATGAATATCCAGCACTTTGT
Source organism: Pinus tabuliformis (assembly GCA_031772625.1). Lineage (NCBI taxonomy): Eukaryota > Viridiplantae > Streptophyta > Pinopsida > Pinales > Pinaceae > Pinus > Pinus tabuliformis. The sequence goes on from CM062804.1 coordinate 1,014,169,523, forward strand.
CCAATCCTAGTCTTCCTTGGTAGCACAAACCATAATCACTAGTGCCATGCAAATACCTGAAAAACAGCTTCACTGTTGTCCAGTGCTCCTTCCCTGGTTTTGACATAAACTTGTTCAATACTCCCATTGCATGTGTAATGTCTGGTCTAGTACAGACCATTGCATATATCAGGCTACCAACTACACTTGCATATGGAACACGAGACATGTCCTCTTCCTCTTCTTATGTCTTGGGACACTGTTCAGCAGATAACCTCACACCTACATGAATAGGAACCTTCACTGGTTTACTATCCTACATATTAAACCTCTGCAATATTGTCTCGACATACTTCCTCTGGTTTAACCAGAGCTTCCTCTTTGCCCGATCTCTTTTAATTTCCATGCCCAAAATATAGTTTGCAGCACCAAGATCTTTCATGTCAAATTTGGAGGACAACTGGGTCTTCAAATCCTGGATAACTTCTTTGTCATTTCCAACCAACAACATATCATCCACATACAAGACCATATAAATAACACGGTCAACAATTAATTTAAAATATACACAGTGATCTGCTTTGCTTCTGGTGAAGCCAAGTCCCCGTATAAATGTATCAAATTTTTGATACCACATCCTTGGTGACTATTTTAACCCATATAGAGACTTCTTTAACTTACATACCAGTTCTTTCTTACCCTTCACCACAAAGCCTTCAGGTTGCTTCATGTAGATCTCCTCCTCTAGATCCCCGTGAAGAAAAGTTGTCATCACATCCATCTGTTCTACCTCAAAATGAAAAGCAGCAACAGCAAATAAAAGTAATCTAATAGAAGTTACCTTGGCAACAGGAGAAAAAAATATCACCGAAATCAATTCCCGCACCTGGGAATAACCTTTTGTTACCAACCGAGATTTGTATTTCTCCACTTTTCCTTCTGCATTTGTCTTCTTTTTGAACACCCATTTGTTGCCAATGGGTTTCCTTCCAGCCAGCAACTCCACCAGATCCCAAGCCTCATTTTTGTGCAAAGATTCCATTTCATCAACCGTGTACTCTTTCCAGAGTTTTCCATCCTCTGAATCCACTGCTTCCTTCACAGTTCTGGGATCATCATTAGTAACAAAAAAAGAAAAATTTGAATAGAAAGCAGATGGACTATACCCTTCTGGCTACCTTCTTTCTTGAACTAATCTTCTCACATCCGAAGTTTGTGGCTCTTCATCTTCTGATTCCTCCTCTACTGCAGAGTCTGATTCTTCCTCCTTTAGCTCAAACTCTATCTTCTCAGGTTCCTTTGGTTGGACTTCATGTTTAATAACATCTTTCATCTCTCTGAACACCACATCTCAGCTGTACATAACCTTCCTTGTTACTAGGTTCCAAAGCTTATAACCATTTAAACCATCCTATACCCAATAAAGATGAACTTTTCAGATTTACTATCCAACTTTGTTCTTTTCTCCTTTAGAACATGTAAATTTGCATCACATCCAAATATCCTCAGATGTGAAAGAGAGGGTTTCTTACCAGTCCATAACTCTTGTGGAGTTTTATCCTCCAATGCTGATGAAGGTGACCTATTGACCAGGTAACATGCAGTATCCACTGCCTCTGCCCAAAATTCTTGTCCTAACCCGACACCACTGAGCATGCTTCTTGCCCTTTCCATCAATATCTTGTTCATTCTTTCTGCAAATCCATTTTGCTAAGGTGTATATGGAGTAGTCTTTTGTCCTGCTATACCACACTTCTTGCAGAATTCTTCAAATTTCTTACTACAAAACTCTCCACCATTATCTGTCCTCAGCGCCTTTACCTTCTTCTCTGTTTGGTTTTCCACTAGAGCCTTAAATTCTTTAAACCTATCAAAGACTTCATATTTCTTCTTAAGGAAATATATCGATGTATTCCTTGAGAAGTCATATATAAATGATACATAGTACATAGACTTACCCAGTGATGGAACCTTCACAGGTCCAAACACATCACTATGCACAAGCTCTAATATATGTTTTGCCCTCTTACCACCAGAAGGGAAACTCACCTGATTTTGCTTCCCGTATACACAATTTTCACAGAAACCAAAATCCAGAGATTTATTACTCATACCTTCTAATATACCTTTACCATGAAGTATTCGAAGACCCTCTCCAATATGTCAAAGCCTTTGATGCCACAACATGGTCTTTTCTCCAGAGACCACTAGATTTTCTGCTCCACTTTCAGGAACCACGGAACTATTGCACCCATCAACAACAGTGCTACCTTGCAGCTTGTACAGAGTTCCAATCCGAACTCCCCGCATCAATACCAATGCTTCCCGAATCATCTTGCAGGTATCCTTCTTGAACACTATTTTTACACCTGCATCATCCAGCTTACTAATAGAAATCAGATTTTTGGCTAATGCAGGAATATGCAGAACACCTGGAAGTGTTCTAACCCTTCCACCTTGCAGCTTCAACTTTACTTTTCCACGACCAATGATTCTAGCCTTCCTGTCATCCCCTAAGAAGACATCACCACCATCATATTTCTCATACTCACAAAACCACTCTCTATGGGGAGTGAAGTGAAAGGATGCACCTGAGTCAATCAACCATGCCTCATGATCTACATATGTACTTGAAGAAGCCAAGTACACATCCCCACCTTCATCTGAGGTGGTTTTCATCTCTGCAGAAGGGGCCTCATCAGATCCCTTTCCTTTGTCAGGAGCTTTAGATTTACAGTCCCTTTTGAAGTGGCATTCCTTTTCGCATTTCCAGCACACCACCTTTACAGGTTTTCCTGGAGATTTAGATCTCCCTCTAGATTTAGATCTCCCACTTGATGACTTATTTTTGTTTATGTTCTGGGACCGTCCTCGTATAGACAAGGCATCACCATTTTGGCTCTCCATATTTTTCCGTCTCATCTCCTCCGTCAGCAAGGCTGAGACTATTTCATCAAACTGCAAGGCAGTTGCATTGCTACATATTGTAATAACCAGACTATCCCATGAATCTGGTAGAGAACACAACAAACTGATGCATTTATCTTCATCTGAAATTTTAATATCAATAGATGCTAACTGACTTACCACAGTATTAAATGTGTTAAGATGCTCTGTCACCGAGTCTCCATCTTTCATCCTCAGGTTATACAGCTTTTTCCACAGGAACAGTTTATTCACCAGAGACTTAGATTCATACAAAGTCCCTAACTTGTCCCACAAAGCCTTTGTTGTAGCTTCCCCTGATACATTTAGCAATACTGAATCTGAGACACACAATCGTATTGTGCTCTTTACCTTCTGATCCAACTTCTTCCATTCTTCATCGGACACTCCCATTGGTTTAGTACCTAGATCTACCGTGATCCACTGATCTTTATCCACCAACAGATCCTCCATCTTGAGTTTCCACAACTCAAAACTCTGACCATTAAATTTTTTGATCTCTGTCTTTCCACTGCTCACCATCTTCTTTCACCACCAGAATCGATCTCGCAGATCTCCCACTGAATAAGGTCTAGACGAGCCCGAGCAAAACCCCTCAGCAACAAAGGCGTCCCCTTGAAGCCAAATCTACTCTGATACCAAATGTAGGTTTTAACCCCATACAGAAATTACCTGCATACGAATTCTAAAACACAGAAAATAAATAATGCGAGAGCAGAACACATAAAACACATATACACAGAGATTTTCCCCTGGATCCCAAAACCGGGACTACCAGCTTGATTTTTCATTATGGTCCTTTCAATGTTATAATACATATTTATACGTGTCGAAGCATCCAATACCATGGACCGAAAACCTTCGCGTCCAATACCATGGACCGAAAACCATCGTGTCCGAAAAACATGTGCAAAAATCATGCACAAAACCATAGGTGGGTCCATGCAACCTAACATAGGGTCCAAAACCAAAATTTTTTGGGGCGCTGCCCCAGACCCCATAAAGTGGGGTTACGAGTGCCCCTCAAACCCCCTATTATCTACATGGAAAGAATATAACACAACCCAACATTCTCCCACTTGTTGTTTTCTTTCCACAGGGGGCCACAAGAGAGCTTAGTCATTTTTCCAGCCCTAAAATGCCCACTGTCTCTCTACACTAAGAGAACTTCTCAAAGCTCACAGATTTTGTCATTGCATCTGCAGTATTCTTCAAAGTTTCTACCTTTACCAGCAACACCTTTTTGTCTTCTATCATATTCCTCACAAAGTGATACTAAACATCAATGTGCTTTGTCTTTGAATGATATGCGGGGTTCTTTGCCAAGAAAATTTCACTTTGTTTGTCACAGTCTATCCTTATAGCTTCCTGTACTAACCCCATACTTGAACACAATCTCTACAACCAAACTGCTTCCTTACTTAATTGAGTGGCTGCCATGTATTCTGCCTCTGTAGTTGACAGTGCCACTACAGATTGTTTCTTACTCATCCAACTGACTGCACCTCCAAATAGGTTAAACACATACTCACTTGTAGATCTTCTCTGATCCAGATCTCCAACCCAGTTTGCATCAACAAAGCCATGAATATCCAACACTCTATCCAATCCTGGTCTTCCTTGGTAGCACAAACCATAATCACTAGTGCCACGCAAATACCTGAAAACCCGCGTCACTGCTGTCCAGTGCTCCTTCCATGGTTTTGACATAAACCTGCTCAATACTCCCACTGCATGTGAAATGTCTGGTCTAGTATAGACCATTGCATACAGCAGGCTACCGACTGCACTTGCATATGGAACACGGGACATGTCCTCTTCCTCTTCTTGTGTCTTGGGACATTGTTCAGCAGATAACCTCACACCTACAGGAATAGGAACCTTCACCGGTTTGCTATCCTGCATATTAAACCTCTATAATATTGTCTCGACATACTTCCTCTGGTTTAACCAGTGCTTCCTCTTTGCCCAATCTCTTTTAATTTCCATGCCCAAAATATAGTTTGCAGCACCAAGATCTTCCATGTCGAATTTGGAGGACAATTGGGTCTTCAAATCCTGAATAACTTCTTTGTCATTTCCAACCAACAACATATCATACACATACAAGACCAGATAAATAACACGCTCACCAATTAATTTAAAATACACACAATGATCTGCTTTTCTTCTGGTGAAGCCAAGTCCCCTATAAATGTATCAAATTTCTGATACCACATCCTTGGTGACTATTTTAACCCATATAGAGACTTCTTTAACTTACATACCAGTTCTTTCTTACCCTTCACCACAAAGCCTTCAGGTTGCTTCATGTAGATCTCCTCCTCCAGATCCCCGTGAAGAAATGTTGTCATCACATCCATCAGGTTGCTTCATGTAGATCTCCTCCTCCAGATCCCCGTGAAGAAATGTTGTCATCACATCCATCTGTTCTACCTCAAAATGAAAAGAAACAACAACAAATAAAAGTAATTTAATAGAAGTTACCTTGGCAACAGGAGAAAAAATATCACCAAAATCAATTCCCAGCACCTGGGAATAACCTTCTGCTACCAACCGAGCTTTGTATTTCTCCACTTTTCCTTCTGCATTTGTATTCTTTTTGAACACCCATTTGCTGCCAATGGGTTTCGTTCCAGCCGACAACTCCACCAGATCCCAAGCCTCATTTTTGTGCAAAGATTCCATTTCATCAACCATGGCATCTTTCCAGAGTTTTCCATCCTCTAAATCCACTGCTTCCTTCACAGTTTTGGGATCATCATCAGTAACAGACAAAGAAAAATTTGAATAGAAAGCAGATGGACTATACCTTTCTGGCTTCCTTCTTTCTCGAATTGATTTTCTCATAGCCGGAGTTTGTGGCTCTTCATCTTCTGATTCCTCCTCTATTATAGAGTCTAATTCTTCCTCCTTTAGCTCAAACTCTATCTTTTCAGGTTCCTTTGGTTGGACTTCATGTTTAATAACATCTTTCATCTCTCTGAACACCACATCTCGGCTGTACATAACCTTCCTTGTTACTGGGTTCCAAAGCTTATAACCCTTTAAACCATCCTTATACCCAATAAAGATGAACTTTTCAGATTTACTATCCAACTTTGTTCTTTTCTCCTTTGGAACATGTACATCTGCATCACATCCAAATACCCTCAGATGTGAAAGAGAGGGTTTCTTACCAGTCCATACCTTTTGTGGAGTCTTATCCTCCAATGCTGATGAAGGTGACCTATTGACCAGGTAACATGCAGTATCCACCGCCTCTGCCCAGAATTCCTGTCCTAACCCGGCACCACTGATCATGCTTCTTTCCCTTTCTATCAACGTCTTGTTCATTCTTTCTGCGACTCCATTTTGTTGAGGTGTATATGGAGTAGTCTTATGTCCTGCTATACCACACTTCTTGCAAAATTCTTCAAATTCCTTACTGCAAAACTCTCCACCATTATCTGTCCTTAGCACCTTTATCTTCTTCTCTGTCTGGTTTTCCACTAGAGCCTTAAATTCTTTAAACCTATCAAAGACTTCAGATTTCTTCTTAACGAAATATATCCATGTATTCCTTGAGAAGTCATTTGTAAATGATACATAGTACATAGACTTACCTAGTGATGGAACCTTCATAGGTCGAAACACATCACTGTGCACAAGCTCTAATATATGCTTTGCCCTCTTACCACCAGAGGGGAAACTCACCCGATTCTGCTTCCCGTATACACAATTTTCACAGAAATCAAAATCCAAAGAGCTATTACTCATACCTTCTACCATACCTTTACCATGAAGTATTTGAAGGCCCTTCTCTCCAATATGTCCAAGCCTTTGATGCCACAACATGGTCTTTTCTCCAGAGACCACTAGATTTTCTGCTCCACTTTCAGGAACCACGGAACTATTGCACCCATCAACAACAGTGATACCTTGCAGCGTGTACAAAGTTCCAATCCAAACTCCCCACATCAATACCAGTGCTCCCCGAACCATCTTGCAGGTATCCTTCTCGAACACTGTTTTTACACCTGCATCATCCACCTTACTAACAGAAATCAGATTTCTGGCTAATGCAGGAATATGCAGAACACCCGAAAGTGTTCTAACCCTTCCACCTTTTGGTGGGCTCCAGTATTGTAGCAATAATGCTACAACTCCTGGAACTTCCTATCTCTAATTTTATCAACCCGGTAGTTCGTACAAACTTGGAAGCGACGGTGCTGTATGCACAAGTACTAGCTCTTGTCGCAGCTGTCACTTGGTCAGCTGGCACAAGTCCGCTAGGGCTCAAGCCAACTTCTATATGCTCACAGAAGAAGCTTTATGAGTGATGGACGAAAGCTAACTCAAGGGAGGCTAATCTATTTGCGGAAAGAAACTGAAAGCCAACAAAGCATGAAAACCCTAGTAAACCCTAATTTGACTAGCTAGGCCCTTACAATGCGAAACTGTGAATGAAACTTCTACCAATGATGCCATTACTTGCAGTGAGCTGAAATACATGCATCTAAGCTACTTGCATCTGAAAAGACATGTTTTTGTATTTTTTCATTAAGTGGTTGGATTTATTGTGATGATGCTTTTGATTAGGGTTTGACTGTGCAGGAGCGGTTCAAATGGAAGGAAAGCATGGGCAAGGTCAGGATGGCTAGGAGAGGTCCCAGAGGGTCTCTAGCATCAGTCCACAGAAGTCTACCACGTTCGGATGCTCAGCAACCGAGTTTGCAGGCTTCTACAGGAAGTCTGCAGGGGATCTTACAGGAAACTCAGGGGTTCTACAGGAAGTCTGTGAAATTCTACAGGATGTTCGACCGTGGGAGTTTTGGGAGATGGTGAAGTGATGGAGTGGTGTGGGAGGATAGATGAGATGGAGATGAAGCTGATGATGGCTCAGGAGCAGAGAAGTCAGATGGAGAAAGAGTGCATGCAGTGGGTTGATGGCTGGAAGGATGGGATCAACGAAAGGTTAAGTAAATGGAGCTACGTGAGTAATGGAAGAGCTGGAAGGTAAACGAGCGGAACAGAGGTCGGTTGAGTGGCTTCAGGTGTGGTTGACAAGAAGAGGAAGGTAATGGAATGGTGTGGAGCAGCGTAGATGAAACAAATTGTCTATGAATGTTACCAAAACCGAGAACTCTTTAACCTATGTTAACTATGCTATTTTGAACCAATGAACAGCAGTGCAATTTGTGAAAGAAACTCGTGCATGGAAGTGGAATGAAGAAGTAATGATCAAGACCAAAGTGCATGGATGGATCTACGACTAAAGTAACTGTTGCAGCTTGCATGGACATGAAAAGAACTGCGTTTCTTTTTGGTGGTTGATATGGACTGCACCCCAATCCCTAAGCAGAGATGGCAGTGATCTCTAACAACCTTTTTCTGGAGCTCCAATGAATTATAACTATCCTCTTCTAACCTAAGCGACTGGAAGCAAATTCACCATAAACTAATCCTATTCAATCTCATAAAAACTAAATCAGTAGACTGTAAATTCGAATTGCATGCCAAAGTAAAGAAACGAAGTGCTGGAACGAAAGGCAAATAACATTACAACACAGAGGAGGTCTATTGCTCTCAGGTTGGGCCCTAACCTGAGAGCTATAGCTCCCTTAGAAACTCAGAATGAAATCAAAATCTGCCTGCCTTTATTCATAACCAAAAATCTGATGTCGTGCCAAAACTGGCTTACAAAAAGAACCAACACTGAGCTGTAGCTCGTACTTCGAAATTACAAGAGTAATGCAAAAGTTAAAAAAGCTTCTATCAAAGGCTACGGCCTCAGTATTTATGCAAAATGATAATCCAACAGGTTTCCTTGATTTGTGGAGCTTGGCTGTCCAACTGAAGGTTAAACTGCTGATCCTGTAGAACAGTTGTAACTGCTGTTCCTGTAGAACGGTTGGCTGCCTCTAAGCTCGGTGGGGAGATTGGTTGGAGCTCAGAGCTATGGTGGGAATCACGAGGAAGGTCCCCAAGACTGTGGACATCCTCTCCTAAAAACCAGCAGTGCCACCTTACTGTCTCCTTGTCTCCTTTCTCGTGGTCTTTGCTCCCTTTTGATGCCAAAAACCTGAAATCATCATGTATTAGTCACGTAGATAGAATGCCTACCCTTCTTCCTACAAACAACACGAATAAACCAAGAAATGAATGCATAAGGAATAAAAGATGAATGGTTTGAGCAAAGCAAGTAGGCCAAATGAGCCCAAATTGTACCAAAAATTGGGGCTCATCATCACCCCCTAGCTAAACTATTTGCTCATCCTTGAGCAACTTTGCTCTGGCTCCTCGTCTTTGGCCGAGAACTAGAGCCCGGAGCATGCTCTTCCTTTCCTGTTTTTGGTGGCCCTGCCTTTTCTGCCCCTGGTGGTGACGAGGGTGGCGCTTCTTCCCCCTTTTTCATTTCCTTGAGCCGGGCTTCGGAAGGCGATTGGCCTATTTTTCGTGTCCAGGAAGTTATTTTTGGGCTTCCCCTCTCGGGGGTGGTTGATGTTTTAGAGGGGGTTCTTGCACTGGGTGAAGTAGGGACATCCCCTAAAATGGTTTGACTGCTGGGTGGAGGCTGTGGCTTTCCCGTGTTTATCCTCTTACTTCTCCTGGCTTTAGATGGTAGAGGGGTCTCCCTCTTTCTCTTCTCCTTCGGCTTTGGAGGTGTACTGAGGGCGGCCAGCGCCGCTGCTGCCTCCTTTTCGAGAATACCAGCCTTCTCTTTCTTGCGTTTTGCTCTCTCAGAGCTCCTTGTAGAGGGCCCCTCCTTTTTAGATTTCGAGCTTCCTGTAGAAGACCCCGCTTTGCCCACTTCCGGGCCTCCTGTAGAAGATCCCTTCTTTCCCGATTTTGGGCTTCCTGTAGAAGACCCGGTTTTAGCCACTCTCGGGCTTCCTGTAGAAGCCCCTGCTTTGGTAATCTTCGGGCTTCCTTTAGAAGACCCTTTCTCTGTCTTCAGGCTTCCTGTAGGAGCCTGTTTCTCAATGATTTTCGGGCTTCCTGTAGAAGCCCCTTTTCCCAATTTCGGGCTTCCTGTAGAAGCCCTTGTCTCTGTTTTCGGGCTTCCTGTAGAAGCCTTTGTCTCTGTTTTCGGGCTTCCTGTAGAAGCCTGTTTCTCAATGATTTTCGGGCTTCCTGTAGAAGCCTGTTTCTGCTTTCCTGTAGACACAGGTGTCTCCACCTTTGCTTGCTTACCTGCCTGAGTTTTGCTTTTTGCTTTGGTTGCAGGTGCTGTTGAGGTACTTGGGCTGACGTGGACCACCTCAGCTTTGTCCATTCTGCTCTTCAGCCTCTTTTCTCTTGCTGACAAGATAGGTGTGCCACCTTTTTCTTTGTCCTCCTTTTCCTCATGCTTCTTCCTTTGTTCTTTCTTTTGCACTGTGGTCGGGGTCTTCTGGCCTTTTTCTCTCTGTCCCTCGGCCACTGCTTCTTGTTCCTCACCGCTGGAGGAACCCGTTTCTTCGATCAACATTTTAATGTCTCCATCTTTTGTCGAATTCCGGAAGGATTCCCATAAGAGGGGAACCTTATATGAATGCAGCGCATCCTCCACAAGAAGCTTGATCAACCCATGGTGGGCTATCTGATCTGGTATGCCCTCTTTTAGCTTTGTGGCACACTCCATTAGAGACTGCAATAGGAAATAAGGGATGCTCAGTTTTTGTTCTACAGGAAGATCAATCCAGTGCCTCAATTCAGTGAGCAACCGAAAGTGATATGCATACACGATGCTAAAATGGCCTTCACAAGTGATATATTTCATGATTTGCAAACTGACTTCATTCCATGGTGGCAACAGACTCGTTCTTCGCACCCCATTTTTGTCCTCCGAGAATTCCTCCTCAGGTGGAAAGAATTCTTTCTTTGCCTGTTGGCTCAGCTTTCTTTCTTCCTTATCCCACGGCAAACCCATAAGAAGTTCTGTGATCCGACTGATATGTTGCGGGGTGAGCTTGAGGCTTAGACCTCTGAAGTTCACTATGGCCAGTGTTTGGGATTTCGGCCTCAGAGCCTGCAAGAATTCTTCGGCCACTTCATCATCGTAACCCTGCAGCTTATCACAAAAAGACATCCATTGTGCTCGTGTGAAGAGCTCTACCACTTCCTGGTTTTCCCTTAATTTGGTTGAATCAGTGGGTTCCCGTCTTATAAACCCACCCGGCATGATGAACACAGTTGTTTTAACTAAAGGTGGCAAATGCGAAAGAGATTTGGTCTATTGAGACAGAGCATGCACATAATCCACAAAATTCAACACAGTCTAATTACACTGACATCCTGTAGAACGACAGTATAGGCACAGCAAACAACAATTTCACCGATATCTTTATGACCAGACTGTGGACGATGATCTTGCCACTCTTACTAACCAGTTGCATGAAGAGTTCAGGGTTACCTCTTTAATTGGCCACCTTTTTACGTGAGGCGCCCGCTTCCCTGTAGAAGACTGCGTTCCTGTAGAGACTGCGTTCCTATAGAAACTGTGTTCCTGTAGGAGCAGTGCGCAAATTTCGGGGAGGACTGTAGTTGGCCTGCGCTCGAGGTGTGCTTCACCGGCGTTCTGGTAGCCAAAAGCTCGGCATATCAAAGTGCAGAGGAGATCAGAATAGCCACTCGAGTTTGAAGTGGTGGTTGATAAATGCATGCGCACAATCTAGCCGATTAGATTTTGAATCGACGCAATCCGTGGTGCGGGGGGTGAGCTGTCCTCGCCGGACCGTTGGGCGACGTCATCCATCATTCGCCTGTGTATTCACTTGCTGCCGCATCCATTCCCACAGATCTGCCGCTGCCTCTTTCTGTTAAACTCATTGCTTCCGACGGAGTGTTCTCACGTGCGTGCTGCTCATTCTCTTTGTCGTGGCCGCCACCCAAACATCCAACTATACCATAACTAGCCGACGTGGCCAGTCGACTGGCCATACGGCCGCTCAACCATTCACTTTTACGCTGTGCAAACAATTCAAAGTAAAATTCATGCGATTTGATGGAAGGAAGGGTTGAGACACTTACCTGCGTGGCTGCACACGATTTTTCCAGTTTTTGGACGATGGTGAGTGGATCTACCTGCTGCATGTGAACTTACACAGACCCGGAGGCTCATGGTTACAGGCTGCCGACGATGGAGTGGATGCTTTGGTTGCATGTGCCCGCGTTTCATTGCAGATGGCGGTGCTGTGAATGATATCCACTCTAGCAGGTTTAACTGTTACAGGATTCCCGCGGGGTGTCTCGTAACAGTTCTTCCTCCTTGGGTGCATGCTACACGACGGAGGATCTGGCCTTTCGATCACGCTCTCGGAGCTTCTGATGCCTGTGGTATGAGATCTTAGCACTTGTTTATCTTTGAAAATGGCTTTTCCCGTGAGAACTCATCGATCTGCTTTGTTGGTGCAGGGAACTTGGTTGCATGTCGACAAGGATGGTGGAGCAAGGTAACAACAATGTGCAAGGGTGCCAACAGAGGCTTGCATGCATCCAAACCGATCCGTAGTCGCTAGATCTCCTTTTAAAATGAATTCTGGGCCGTCCCAAACTTCTACAGGAAGTTTCCTGTAGAACACAGAGCTTCCTGTAGAAAGTTCGGGCTTCCTGTAGAAAGTCTGCACTTTCCTGTAGAAAATCCGCGTCTTCCTGTAGAAAGACTGCATCTTCCTGTAGAAGATTCAAACCATGATAAAATTGCACATACCTTGAAAAAACATGGGTATCTTTGGAGGAGGTGCTAGTGAGGTCCCTTGACAGCATGATAAGGACCCTTGGCTTTGAGTTGAAGGGCTTCCTCTCCTCCATAGAACATCTGCAACCTGCATGCACTTTTACCATATTTTGCTTATTGTTTTTTCTTTTTTTTCTCTCTTTTCTCTTTTTTTTTTTTTTTTGAAAGATAACAGGGGCGCCTCAAAGAGGTTTTCACCCGTGCCATCTGCCCTGAGCACCTCAGAGAGGTTTTCACTCAAGGATCTTTTTCAAACCTTTTCCCTTTTTTTTTGTTTTTTGAAAGACAATAGGGGCGCCTCAATGAGGTTTTCACCCCTACCACCTACCTTGGGCGCCTCAGAGAGGTTTTCACCCAAGGATCTTTATTATTATTATTATTATTATTTTTTATTTTTATTTTTTTTATATATATATCCTTCAGGGTATGCCAAAAGCAGAGGCAGAACCCTTCTCTATGACCAATACAGATTTCTCCATAGTTTTGATGAACTCTTGTCTTGAGAGAGGTCTCCTGTAGATCTTCAATCGATGCCCATTGACAAGCATGGGAATGGCTTCCTCATCAATGGTTCGAATAAGGACAGATCCATTGTCATGGCATTTTTCCACTGCATATGGTCCTAGCCATCTGGTTCTCAGCTTCCCCTTGAAATCTTTGTATCTGGAATCATACAACAAAGCCCAATCTCCCGGCTGAAATTGCTTGTCATGGAGATGTTGGTCATGCCACACCTTTCTCTGAATTTGAACCACTTCTGAGTGAAGGAGGGCCTGCATTCGGTGCTCATCCAGGCCATTCAGCTGCAATAGCCTTTCTTGTTGTGCATGGCTGAGATCTAGGTCCAACTGAGCTGCCATCCTCAAAGTGTTGTATTCAAACTCAATGGAGAGCAAAGCCTTCTTCCCATAGACCAGCTCATACGGTGTGAAGCCGGTGGTGGTCTTCCAAGTGGTGTTGTAAGCCCATGTGGCTTCAACCAGGCGATCTGCCCAGTCCTTTCTGCTGCTGCTCACCACCTTAGTCAAGATCCCTTCTAATGCTCTATTGGTGACTTCCACCTGCCCATTTGCTTGAGGGTGATAAGGGGTGGAAGTCCTATGCTTGATCTTGTGATGAGCTAGTAGATCTTCAACCAGGTTGGAGGTGAACTGGCTCCCTTGATCGGTGACCAGCTCTCTTGGATAGCCAAACTTATAGAAGATGTTTTCTCTTAGGAATTCGGCCACCTTTTCTTCTGTTGCTGCTTTGATTGCTTTGGTCTCTGTCCACTTTGTCAAATAGTCAGTACACACAATGATGTAAGACATTTGCCTCGAAGAGGGGTTGATTGGGCCCACAAAGTCCATGCCCCACTTCTCAAATGGCTCAAGAGTCACTTGAGGTTGGAGAGGCATCTCATCCCTTTGGGTCAGTTTCCCCATTCTTTGGCATTGGTCACACTGACTGACATATCTTCTGACATCTTGATGAAGTGTGGGCCAATAGTAGCCTGCCTGCAGGATTTTGAAGGCAGTTCTCTTTGCTGCAAAATGTCCTCCACAAGGCCCATCATGACAAGTGAGGAGGATATCAAAGACTTCCTCCTCCCTTACACAACGCCTTAAGATCTGATCGGGGCCAAGCTTGAACAAATTGCCCCCGATCCAAGTAAATGAGGCACTTTTTCTGATGATTCTGCTCTTCTCTCTGGAAGATAGGTGCGGAGGGCACTGTGCTGAAACAAGATAGTTTGCTATATCAGCAAACCATGGAGAGAGTACTGAAATAACAAACAGATGTTCATCGGGCATCTGGTCATCCACTGTTCCATCCTCATCTGCAGACAAATCCAATCTAGATAAAAAGTCAGCAACAACATTTTCTCTACCTGGTTTGTCAACAATGGTCAAATCAAACTGCTGCAATAAAAGTAACCATCTAATAATACGAGCATTCACATCTGGTTTATTCATTAAATATCTAATTGCAGCATGGTCAGTATGTACAAAGGTCTGGTAACCAGTAATATAATGTCGGAACTTGTTCAGTGCATGGACCACAGCCAAGAATTCTTTCTCGGTTATAGTGTAATTCAGCTCAGCTTTGGACAAGTTTTTGCTAACAAAGTAAATGGCATATGGAAGTTTTTGCTCAACTTGTCCTAAAGCTGCACCTATGGCTTTGTTCGAGGCATCAGTGTGGATGTGGAAAGGTAGGGCCCAGTTTGGACCTCTCAGGATTGGAGCTGACACCAAACTGTCCTTCAATTCATTTAAAGCCCTCTGACAATCGTCAGTCCATTTAAACTCCACATCTTTTGCCAACAGACCAAACAATGGCGAAGCTAGCTTGTTGAAATCTTTAATGAATCTCCGGTAGTATCCTGCTAATCCCAAGAAACTCCGGACATCCCTTACCTTTTGAGGAGGTGGAACTGTTATAGCTCCAAATCTCACTCTTATGGTTTGTGATGCTGCACTCATGGCCTAGGGCAACCCCTCCTTCTAGACCTGGTCCAAAAATTTAAAAAACAATGTTTTATTCCCTATACGCGACATTGCCCTGAGTTAAACGCGTGTATACGCGGGTCTGTTATACCCAACCCGCGTGTATCTATTAAAACACTTAAAAAATAATAAATTCCTCTTTTTCGGGCGGAGATCGCGGGTTTTACCTGCTGGATCACCTGTTATTGCCCGTGGCCCAACTGTTCCCAACTAACTCCTAACTAAAAAACTACTTTGGAGAGGGTATAAAAAGACATCAAAGGGAAGGCCAAGGGGAGAGAGAAGAGAGCAAGATTATTATGCTGAGATTTTTCCCTTAGACCAGGTCTGAAGTCCTTGGTGCTTTCTGCACTTCCCCCATTTTGCATAGGAAACCCTTGTTTCCATGTGTCTTGGTGATCATTCATCCTTGATATCATCATTTGAGTAGGACTTGGAAGGAGCTCTTGTTGGAGGCTTGAGGCTGGAACGAATCCGGGAGGAAGCTTTGCTTGGAGCCTGCTGAAGGTGTTCAGGTGATATCTTTCCGATATATGTACTTTATTTGCCTTTATATATAAAGAAACACGTATTTGTTCCCGAAACAATCTTTCTTTATGCTTATGAGATTCTTGTTTTGAATTCTTATGCAAGTGGTTACTTAAAGATTTTTATAACTAACTTTATAGCATAAAGATGGTTTATACATAAATATCTGTACATGTACTGTTGTGTTCCTTGATTTGTTTGACTTGCAGATCGAAGGAAGAAGAAGGGAACTCCAAGAAGGGTTTGGACCCTAAAGGCCTTCTCGAACGTAGGACCTTAGGTAGGTACCCTAAACATTAGAATTTGCTTAAAAGTAAAAATGATGGCTGTGTGTGTGTTTCTTTGAATAAGCAATTTTCAGTCTGGTAGAGTCTTAGCCCAAAGGACCCTAGGGGTACTTTCCCTTCAACCAGGAACCCCCTTGATGAGAGCAATTTTGTTAGGATCCACCTGCAACCCTTGGCAAGAAATGGTATGGCCTAGCACGGTCCCTTCAGTCATTAGGAATTCACATTTTTTCGGACTAAGGGACAAGTTCATCTCGGTGCATTTGGTTAGGACTTTTCCCAGGTTGGACAATGCTTCCTGGAAGTTGGCCCCATAAGGAGTAAAGTCATCCATATAGATTTCTACTGCATCATGGACCAGCTCCGAGAAGATGCTCAAGACAGCTCTCTGGAAGGTAGCAGGAGCATTGCATAGCCCAAAGGGAAGGACTCGGTAGGCAAAGGTACCCCAAGGACAAGTGAAGGTGGTCTTATCTTGGTCTTCCGGGCTGATTTGGATTTGGTTGTACCCGCTAAACCCATCCAGGAAAGAGAAGAACTTCTTTCCTGCCAGTCCATCCAACACTTGATCTATGAAAGGTAGGGGGAAATGGTCTTTCTTGGTAGCTTTGTTCAGTTCTCGGTAGTCCACACAGATTCTCCATTTCCCATTTTTCTTGGGAACCAACACTAGAGGGGACACCCATTCACTATCTGAGATGGGGTAGATGAACCCGGCATCCAACAGTTTTTGCAATTCTTCCTTGACAATGTCCTTAAGGGCTGGATTCATTCTCCTCTGAGGTTGCCTAACCGGTTTACAATCCTCTTTGATGTATATATGATGGGTACAGACCGAAGGATGGACTCCTTTCATTTCCTTATACCTCCAAGCAAAAGCATCTAGGTGGTTGGCCAACAGACTACACAGCTCCTTTTCCTGGGAAGGAGATAGGGAGGAGCTGATCTTCAATGCTTTCTCAGGGCCGAACTCCACATTCTTGACTCTGGGAGTAACAGGGTTGGTTGTACAACGATCCACTAAGGTGCTAGCTTGGGCATCCTCCACCAATTTCTCTAAGGGTAGTGCACTGGAAGGTGGATTCTGGATCAAGGTCTCGATCAAGTCATCCTCGGTTGGGGGGTATCTTCTAGTGGTATCTAAGGTGCACAGAGGTGCTGAGTACACCTCGTCTTCCTCTCCTTCTTCCAACCAGAGTGGTAAGTCATGCTCTAAGGAGGGTTGGGCAGGAGGGTATAGGACTAGCTGCTTGGACATGGGACCATTTTTGATGGTCATGTTTCCTGCACGACAACTTATGTAAGCATCTGCAGTAGCTAACCAAGGCCTTCCCAAAATGAGAGGATATCCAGTAAGCTTTGCCTTTGGTTGCAGAACCAGGAAGTCTGCAGGGTATTCCCAAGAGTCAATAGAGACCAAGACATCCTCCACAATCCCTTCGGGAGTCAAAGTGGAGCGATCTGCTAATTGCAGTACTGTCGAGGTCTTCCTCAAGGAACCCTGAATATTAAGTTTAAGCATGGTATCCCTGGTCATCACATTAATGGCAGCCCCCAGATCAATCAAGGTGTGAGGTATAATGGTGCCATTGATGTGGACATCTACTACAGGACTTCCAGGATCTAGGTACTTTGGGCAGATGACTTGTCCCAACATAAGGTCAGACAGTTGTCCTATGACATTGATAGTTGAAGCATCTTTCTTCCGTCTGCCTGGGTGTTTGAAACACTTCTCCTTAACCAGTTTGTTGTATATTGGCACATCCTTGATGGCTTGGAGAAGTGGTATTTTTACACACAACTACTTGAGCTCACCCAGAAGCTCATCCTCCTCTGGGTTGGGTTGTGTGGTGGTTGTTAGTCTCTCAGGAAAGGGTGGAATAGCCTTTGGTTCACTTTCATGTTTATCTTCCTCATCCTCTGGGGGAGGAGGTTGGCGATCTGGTAGAGTCTTTCCAGATCGAAGATTGATCTCCTGGATCTCCACAGCATAGGTAGGGCATGAGGTTTCCCCAGTGTATACCTGCTGGGCCTGCCTATTGTTGGGGTTCGGGTTCGGTTGAGCAGGCATTTGAGGTTGCCTTGGAGGAGCAGGAGGTAATGGCTGAGGTTGAACTGGTGGTGGAGGCAAGATGGCAGGAGTGTTGTATTGGGGCCTCCACCCTGACTGAGGTGCATTCCATTGAGGCTGTGGCTGGGCATGTGAGTGATATGAATGAGAAGTAGGTTGAGTGGGGTACTGAGGTGGATAAGACCATGGAGGAGGCATGGACCATGACGGATGAGCAGGGGGACCCCAGGAAGGCATATGAGTCGATTGGTTGGGGCTGTAATAAGCTTGAGATGCCCCTTGCATCCCCTGTTGATAAGGTCTAGATCCTTGTGGCCTCCTTTGGTTGAGGTAATAGAGAGGTTCAGTGGGAGCTTCTGTCCCTTGGTACATGGCTTTAAACCCATGTAAGGTTGGACATTGATTTGTGGGATGGTCCTCCTCACAAACAAAACACACTTCAACCGAATGCAATGGACATTCGTTCTTAGGGTGTCTCCTTGTGCACCTAGGGCAGAAGACAGCCAAGGCTCTCTCAGCTTCTTCTTTCTTTTGCTGAATCCTGAATGTGTCAAGCTGCATGGCAATGGTCTGTCTCACCTCACTCTTAAGATCTTCTAATTGATTTGCAAGCTCATGTTTGGAGAAAGGGACACTAGTTGAGAGGAGGTTTCCTCTACCTCGTTTCCGAGCTGCCCTGGAGTGGTTTCTAAACACAGTCTTGATGTCCTCATAAGGCAGTTGGTAAATGTCCCCCCTAGCTAACATGTGAAGGGTATCTAAGAGGTCTTCAGGGACTCCTCGGAGCAGGACCAACTTGAGGGATTCGGGGTCAAGTGTGCACCTGGCCCGCTTATAGCTTAGTTGGAACCTCTCCTCATAATCCTCTAAGGACTCATCATTTCCCATGGTCATCCGAAAGATTTCCCCCTTTGTTTCCTTGGACCTACAGTAATCCCGGTACTTGGTATTGAAAGCTTGCTGCATCTGAGCCCAAGTGGTGATACTATTCCCAGGTAAGCCCATGAACCAGCGTAATGCTGCATCCTTAAGAGTGGAAGGGAAAAGTTTCAGCTTTTGCTCATCTTCAGTATAGTCATAGGTTCTACAAAGGACAGCAAACTCAAACAGGAAGGTATCCGGATCCTCAGTAGTCAGCCCATGGAAGTGAGGTAAGGCGGAGGGGCTAATGTTCTTCATTTTCATCTCTCCATTGGTCTCTCGGATGGGGAAGGCACCTTCTATTCTCTCATCTTCTCTTCTATTGTCAGCCATAGCTTCAGATGGAGTGGTCTCTAACTCTTCTTCTACTATAGGATCTTTGTATATCTCAGGATGTTCACCTATAGGTTCTTCTGGGTCACTGTCACCAAAGAAGAGAGAAGGGTGACTCAGTGATGTGGTGGGGGTGTTTGGTAGGAATTTGCCTGATCTATCTCGGTTCCTACGAGGCATGAAATGGAAAATACTTTCTTTTTCTTTTGATTGTTTTTGCTTTTTTTCCTTTGGTACCTGCAAAACTGAAACAGATTGATCTACAACTAACTATGAAAGATGCAGAATTAAACTGAAAGCAGGAAAGAACTAATCTACTTTGCTTAAATGAAATTGCAAGAATGGAAATGCTAGTCTACGCTTGCAGAAAGGAAATGCTAATCTATGAAAGCAAGAAATGCTAATCTATGAAAGCAGGAAATGCTAATCTATGAAAGCAGGAAATGTCTATGCTACTTTTGCAGAATGGAAATGAAATAAACTACTTAGCAGAAGGCAAGAGTAAGAAAGTAGAAGAAAAGCAACAATTACTAATACTCTGACGCTTCCCCGGCAATGGCGCCAAAAAGATGGTGGGCTCCAGTATTGTAGCAATAATGCTACAACTCCTGGAACTTCCTATCTCTAATTTTATCAACCCGATAGTTCGTACAAACTTGGAAGCGACGGTGCTGTATGCACAAGTACTAGCTCTTGTCGCAGCTGTCACTTGGTCAGCTGGCACAAGTCCGCTAGGGCTCAAGCCAACTTCTATATGCTCACAGAAGAAGCTTTATGAGTGATGGACGAAAGCTAACTCAAGGGTGGCTAATCTATTTGCGGAAAGAAACTGAAAGCCAACAAAGCATGAAAACCCTAGTAAACCCTAATTTGACTAGCTAGGCCCTTACAATGCGAAACTGTGAATGAAACTTCTACCAATGATGCCATTACTTGCAGTGAGTTGAAATACATGCATCTAAGCTACTTGCATCTGAAAAGACATGTTTTTGTATTTTTTCATTAAGTGGTTGGATTTATTGTGATGATGCTTTTGATTAGGGTTTGACTGTGCAGGAGCGGTTCAAATGGAAGGAAAGCATGGGCAAGGTCAGGATGGCTAGGAGAGGTCCCAGAGGGTCTCTAGCATCAGTCCACAGAAGTCTACCACGTTCGGATGCTCAGCAACCGACTTTGCAGGCTTCTACAGGAAGTCTGCAGGGGATCCTACAGGAAACTCAGGGGTTCTACAAGAAGTCTGTGAAATTCTACAGGATGTTCGACCGTGGGAGTTTTGGGAGATGGTGAAGTGATGGAGTGGTGTGGGAGGATAGGTGAGATGGAGATGAAGCTGATGATGGCTTAGGAGCAGAGAAGTCAGATGGAGAAAGAGTGCATGCAGTGGGTTGATGGCTGGAAGGATGGGATCAATGAAAGGTTAAGTAAATGGAGCTACGTGAGTAATGGAAGAGCTGGAAGGTAAACGAGCGGAACAGAGGTCGGTTGAGTGGCTTTAGGTGTGGTTGACAAGAAGAGGAAGGTAATGGAATGGTGTGGAGCAGTGTAGATGAAACAAATTGTCTATGAATGTTACCAAAACCGAGAACTCTTTAACCTATGTTAACTGTGCTATTTTGAACCAATGAACAGCAGTGCAATTTGTGAAAGAAACTCGTGCATGGAAGTGGAATGAAGAAGTAATGATCAAGACCAAAGTGCATGGATGGATCTACGACTAAAGTAACTGTTGCATCTTGCATGGACGTGAAAAGAACTGCGTTTCTTTTTGGTGGTTGATATGGATTGCACCCCAATCCCTAAGCAGAGATGGCAGTGATCTCTAACAACCTTTTTCTGGAGCTCCAATGAATTATAACTATCCTCTTCTAACCTAAGCGACTGGAAGCAAATTCACCATAAACTAATCCTATTCAATCTCATAAAAACTAAATCAGCAGACTGTAAATTCGAATTGCATGCCAAAGTAAAGAAACGAAGTGCTGGAACGAAAGGCAAATAACATTACAACACAGAGGAGGTCTATTGCTCTCAGGTTGGGCCCTAACCTGAGAGCTATAGCTCCCTTAGAAACTCAGAATGAAATCAAAATCTGCCTGCCTTTATTCATAACCAAAAATCTGATGTCGTGCCAAAACTGGCTTACAAAAAGAACCAACACCGAGCTGTAGCTCGTACTTCGAAATTACAAGAGTAATGCAAAAGTTCAAAAAGCTTCTATCAAAGGCTACGGCCTCAGTATTTATGCAAAATGATAATCCAACAGGTTTCCTTGATTTGTGGAGCTCGGCTGTCCAACTGAAGGTTAAAGTGCTGATCCTGTAGAACAGTTGTAACTGTTGTTCCTATAGAACGGTTGGCTGCCTCTAAGCTCGGTGGGGAGATTGCTTGGAGCTTGGAGCTATGGTGGGAATCACGAGGAAGGTCCCCAAGACTGTGGACATCCTCTCCTAAAAACCAGCAGTGCCACCTTACTGTCTCCTTGTCTCCTTTCTCGTGGTCTTTGCTCCCTTTTGATGCCAAAAACCTGAAATCATCATGTATTAGTCACGTAGATAAAATGCCTACCCTTCTTCCTACAAACAACACGAATAAACCAAGAAATGAATGCATAAGCAATAAAAGATGAATGGTTTGAGCAAAGCAAGTAGGCCAAATGAGCCCAAATTGTACCAAAAATTGGGGCTCATCACCTTGCAGCTTCAACTTTCCTTTTCCACAACCAATGATTCTAGCCTTCCTGTCATCCCCCAAGAAGACATCACCACCATCATATTTGTCATACTCACAGAACCACTCTCTATGGGGAGTGAAGTGAAAGGATGCATCTGAGTCAATCAACCATGCCTCATGACCTACATCTGTACTTGAAGAAGCCAAGTACACATCCCCACCTTCATCTGAGGTGGTTTTTGCCTCTGCAGAAGGAGCCTCATCAGATCCCTTTCCTTTGTCAAGAGCTATAGATTTATAGTCCCTTTTGAAGTGGCCTTCCTTTTTGCATTTCTAGCACACCACCTTTACAGGTTTTCCTGGAGATTTAGATCTCCCTCTAGATTTAGATCTCCCAATCGATGACTTATTTTTGTTTCTATTCTGGGAACGTCCTCGTACAGACAAGGCATCACCATTTTGGCTCTCCATAATTTTCCGTCTCATCTCCTCCGTCAGCAAGGCTGAGACTATTTCATCAAACTGCAAGGCAGTTGCATTGTTACCTATTGAAATAACCATACTATCCCACGAATCTGGTAAAGAACACAAAAAACTAATGCACTTATCTTCATTTGAAATTTTAATATCAATAGATGCTAACTGACTTACCATAGTATTAAATGCATTCAGATTCTCTGTCACTGAGTCTTCGTCTTTCATCCTTAGGTTATACAGCTTTTTTCGCAGGAACAGTTTATTCACCAGAGACTTAGATTGGTAAAAAGTCCCTAACTTGTCCCACAAAGCCTTTGTTGTAGCTTCCCCTGATACATTCAACAATACTGAATGTGAGACACACAATCGTATTTTTCTCTTTGCCTTCCGATCCAACTTCTTCCATTCTTCATTGGACACTCCCATTGATTTAGTACCTGGATCTACCGCAATCCACTGTTCTTTATCCATCAACAGATCCTCCATCTTGAGTTTCCACAACTCAAAACTTTGACCATTAAATTTCTCGATCTCTATCTTTCCACTGCTCGCCATATTCTTTCACCACCAGAATCGATCTCGCAGATCTCCCACTGAACAGGGTCTAGACAGGTCCGAGCGAAACCCCTGAGCAACAAAGGCGTCCCCTTGAAGCCAAATCTGGTCTGATACCAAATGTAGGTTTTAACTCCATACAGAAATTACCTGCATATGAATTCTAAAACACAAAAAATAAATAATGTGAGAGCAGAACACATAAAACTCATATACACAGAGATTTTCCCCTGGATCCCAAAACCGGGACTACCAACTTGATTTTTCATTATGCTCCTTTCAATGTTATAATACATATTTATACATGCCGAAGTATCCAATACCATGGACCGAAAACCATCGCATCCAATACCATGGACCAAAAACCATCGCGTCCAAAAAACATGTGCGAAAATCATGCACAAAACCATAGGTGGGTCCGCCCAACCTAACATAGGGTCCAAAACCAAAATTTTCTAGGGCGCTGCCCTGGACCCCATAAAGTGGGGTTACGGGTGCCCCTCAAACCCCCTATTAATTACGTGGAAAGAATATAACACAACCCAACAACTACCCCTACCCTTTTTCCTAGCTGCCCTAGAATGGTTTCTAAAGACAATCTTGATATCCTCATAGGGTAACTGATAGATGTCCCCTCCTACTAACAAGTTTAGGGTATCCAAAATATCTTCCCTTACTCCTCTAAGTAGGACTAGCTTCAGTTACTAAAGGTCAAGTGTGCACTTGGACCTTTTGTAGCTAAGCTGGAATCTTTCTTCATAATCCTCTAGGGATTCATCATGCCCTAAGGTTATCCTAAAAAAATCCTCTTTAGTGTCTTTATACCTACAATAGTCTCGATACTTGTTTTTGAAGGCTTGCCGCATCTAAGCCCAAGTGGTGATGCTATCCCCAAGTAAACCCATGAACCAGCGCAAAGCTGCATCCTTGAGAGTGGATGGGAATAGTTTCAACTTTTGCTCATCATTGGTGTATTTATAGGTTCGACATATGACAACAAATTCAAATAAGAAAGTGTCTGGATCTTTTGTGGTCAGGCCATGGAAATGAGGAAGTGCATAGGAGCTTATATTCTTCATCTTGGTATCCCCATTGGTTTCCCTAATGGGGAAGGCGCCCTCAACTCTTTCTCTATTTTCTCTGTCATTTCTATTTTCAGTCATTAGCTCAGTAGGAATGGGTTCTTCTTCTTCTTCTTCCCCTGTAGGTTCTTCAAATATTTCAGGTTGATCACCTAAGGGTTCCTCCAATTCACAGCCATCGAAGAAGAGGGAAGGTTGGTTGTTTGAAGCAGTGGCGCTATTTGGCAAAATTTCCCTAAGTTATCCCTATTCCTACGGAGCATGAAAAAAAATGCTTTTGTTTTGTTTTGAGTTTTTTTTCAAACTTTGAAAGTGATTGCAGAATTGAAATTGCAGACTAAATGAAAATTAATTGACTGAATGAAAAATAACTATTTGAATGAAATCTTACTTGCATAATGGAAAGGAAAGCAAAGAACGCATAATGGAAAAGAAAGAAACTAAATTACTCTTGCAGAATTGAAACTAATAGCAGAATATCAGAAACAAGAAATGGAAGAAAGAAAGTTGTGATCACATCTTACTCAAACACCTCCAAGGCAACAATGCCAAAAAGTGATGAGCACCAGTATTGCAGCAAGAATGTTGCAACTCGTGGGGCTACCAACTTTACTTTATCAAACCGGGGTTTGTACAAACTTGGAGGTAACAGTCCTGTATACACAAGTAAAAGTGATGGTCCTACCCTTTTTTCACTGTTCAGTTGGCGAGAGACCACTAGGGTTTTTGAAGCCAAACTTCTATGGATTCAGAAGAAGCTTGATTACTGATGAGGGAAAGAGAAATCTACTCTAAGAGAAAGCTTGTCTACTGTAGTAAGGAAAAAGACTAAAATCCAATGCTAAAACACACCATTTCCTAACTAACTGCTAAGAGACTATGCTTCAACAAGAATGCTAAGTTAACATGTATGAAATTCTACTGTCCTAAGCATGTAAGTTCAAAACATCAAACATTACTATTGTTCATGTAAATGATTGGAATAACTCTGTTTTTCTTTTTATCTTCTTTTATGGAAGAGTGTGAAAGCTAATCTCTTTTGGCGATGTGGAAGGTGGCTTAGGAATGCTGGTGGATGGTTGGAAGGTTTGGGAGACCCTTAGGTGACCTTTTCTAGCTTCCTAGAGGCTTTTCCCTCAATTCGGCCTCAAAACAGGCCACTACAGGAAAACCTACAGGATGTCCTAAAAACCTACAGGACTCCATGTATTCTACAAGATACAACCGAGAGAAAAATGATGGGTGCTTAAGGTGATGGAAGGCCTAGGGAAGATAGTTGGTGGATGGAATGAGGTGAGAAAATGCCTGGGATCACTCGGAACTCAAAACCAAGGTTGGGAGATGGTTGGATTTGCTCAACATGCTTGGAGAAGTTTCCTTGTAAAATGATGAAATTGGTGAGGGTCTTAGTGAAAGCAAGGAATGATCATGGATAGATGAAGTTTGAAGGAGGTTGCTGGCTATGAGATCTCTCTTTACTTCTAAAACACCGGCATTGCATCAGACATTTATATTTGTCCAAAAATCATGTAAACAATGAGAATTTCAATAAGCTATGAAAACAAAGTTTAATGAGCTAACTATCTACTTCATGCATGAGGAAAACTTGCAGAATAGGATGGAATCATTGATGAGATCTACTGTAAGGCTGAAGATGGAAGAAATGATGACTAAGTCCTACTCTTGCAATTTACCAAATGCTGGCTTAAGTACAGAAAACTCTAAATTCTATGAGAAAGTAGAATTCTGCCTTTTTAGGGCTGCATAAGAGTCCTTTCCTCAAATCATGATCCCTGAAGGAAGAAGTGAGGCCAAAAAACCTATTGATATATTTTTGATGGTTCTTTATCTCTTCTAAACTACTATTGAAGTAAAGCACAAATGGAAGCAAAATAATAAACAAACTAATCAAATCTACACTAGCAATGAAATACTTCTAAGTACAATTTAACCATGAATCTATGAAATCAATCTAAGCATAAATATACAAGAAGAGAAGCCTTTGCAGCTAGGGTTGGGCCCTAACCCAAGAGCTTCATCCCCTTGAGTTAACTCAGTATTGGATCAAGAAAAAGCTCATTCTCATTATCAAAACAGAAAATTACATAGCAATGTCTTCCACAAGTATGGAGCTCAAAAATAACTAGTGTTTTTACAACAAAAATTCGAATCCTAATGAGGCTCTAGGCCTCTTTATTTATATAAATGAAGTCCCCAACGAATTCCTTAAATCTAGGGAGGCTTGGCTTCCGAACTCGAGATAAACTAACTCTTTAACTGTCACTTGCTCGGTTGCCTTTTGATCTTCATGACTTGGCTGCTTGTACTCCAAGCAAGTGTGATTGATGGAAGAATATTCGAATGAGGGAGGAGTAAACGAGGAGGATTTACCTCCTACAATCTCTCTTCCTTGTCCCATTCGAGTTTCAGCCCTTAATCTTGCCAAAATTCCCTTATTTTCTCTCACAAATGTGCATTCAATGCACATTAGTCCACTAGGCATAATATCACACTTTTACACATCTCATTAAACAAAATATAATCAAAGCATGTAATAAATTGTGAGAAGAGTTGATTTGACTAAGCTAGGAGGTGAATTAAGGTCCATATAGTTACCCAATGATGAGGCTCATCAATGTTATTTTAGATTTGGAGACTCACACATGCAATTTGGGTGTGATCTAATTAACATAGAACTATATTGACACCTCAACTTTCAAAATCCATGTGGCCTAATTCCTTCTAGAGTTTTGCAGATATGCCAACCTTGGAGGTTAGTTATAAGACTACATGCAAGTTACAAGAATATAACTAAGCAAAAACCACCATTAGTAATAATTTACTCTTAATCCTCTTAATTTATTAAAAACAATAGAAATGGAATTTAAATGAACAACATAGTTATCTCATAATTGTGTATACCATTTCTACTAAAAATCATGAAATAACGTATCACAAGGCTTAAAAGGAAATGTGAAAGGATAAGATATCATAAGTGGAAAGGGATTATGTGGCGGTGAAAATAAAATCAACTTGGAGGCCTAACATTGAGAAAAGTGGTTTACTGGCTATTGGGATGGATTTATGTAAGATCAATATTGAGAACTAGTTGGTGAGAGATCACATGGATCTGGCAAGTGCAAAGGTGTTGGAAGCCAGATTAAGATATGGATCAACATGGGTTGGAGATATACCATGAGAGAGTTTGCGCAACTACATGGACGTGAGTACATGGAAGGAGTCAATGGTATCGAGGACTAGCGAAGGAGTCAACATGTGATGGAGAGCCATAGTGGTGCATAAACACTCTAAAGTTTTTTGGTTCAAGTTGTAAAGCCTAATCGTAAGAAATTTGTATTCCCTAAAGTCATTATAAGATCTGTTGTTCAAGCATACATGTAGCACAATAGCACATGATGTCTCAAGTTGTGGAATGAACCACTTGAATGGGTACAAGGGGAACAAGTGTATATGTATGCTAGCTTGAAGTTAGTTTGGTGTAAGACTTTTTATTCATGCATACATGTTACAGTGCAATAACGTAGGAAGTTATGTATGATCATGTTGTGGAAAGAACTATTTCAATAGATATGTGGTTTGTAGGTTTACTCGTATGCTAGCTTGAGGAGGGGAATGTCAAATCTTAAGATGTGATATGGTTGATGAAGAATGTATAAGAAAAAGTATCCTAAAAAGCTAGTGGATACAACGAATGCTTACAATTTATTCTTATGGATGGTAACTTTTTTATATGGACTTAAACAAATATATCAGGACCATGTTAACCCCCCCAAGTCAAGTGTAAGTGGTGGATTGTGTGACATCTCATGTGAGTTAATTCCCCTTGTCAACATTTCCTTGTAATTATGTAAACATTAATTAAAATTGCTAAGATAAAGGGACATGGATTCAAGAGTTTGAGGAGGGGATATTGCTTGGGATACTTGGTGTTATAAATGCCAACCATGGGCTGACTAATATGCATTTAATAGAGCTGAATGTGTATTAAATTCAGCTGAAAAACAAGGACATGTCCATGTTCTTGTTGCAAAAACACAAGCAAGAAAACGAAGAAATTTATCAAGAAGAATGGGTTGTGTTGGCCCCGAGGAGGGCCCTAGTAGACCCATGAAAAGACAAACAGTTGGTCTGGGGAAAATGAAGAAAATAAACTCCTCGGGGCAGTTAGAACAACAACAAGAAGCAGAGGATGAAGGTTTGGTGAATCTTACCTAATTCATACACATAAGAAAAGGGGAGAGGCTCTTGTTGCACAGATGGTCAGAGGCTGAGAGGCTCATGTTGAAGTGATTGGAGGCCGAGAGGCTCCTGTTGAAGGGATGGGAGATTGAGAGGCTCCTGTTGAAGTGATTGGAGGTCAATATGCTGATGTTGAAGTGATTGGAGGCCAAGGAATTCCTGGTAACAATTCTTCCGCTCATAAGGGGCAAAGTCAGTGTAGGGTAAAGAAACAAGAAATTCCTTCTGAAGAGGAAGAGACGAGGAAAAGGAATTTCGACAGAGAGGGAGAACTCAGACTTAAAACAGACCAGCTGAAGAAGCCAAGAGGGTTTTCTAATGGAGGGTAGAGAGCAGTGGCTTTCCAAGGGCTGATGAAGCCACAAAGAGTGGTTTGTCTTGCACTGAAGAACCCATTAGGAATATTGTGTACTAATAAAGCTACTAGCCAAGAGATAGAGATATTGAGTTACTTGGGGTGACTAAGGAAAGACAAGGTGTGGCCTTGGGTTGGGAACATTGGTGCTTGCACTCTCTAAAGAAATACATAACAAAGGTGATATTTGTGCTCCCATGGTAGTTTGTCCAGTTGATGAACCTTCGCATGTGAACTCTTGTCTTCTTGTGGTTTCTTAAGGACCTAAGAAACCATCAATTGTGGCTTACCTTAGGAAACCACTAGAAATATTGTGGTCTAAAGAACCTACTGATTTATCAATAGCTTGCCATTGAAAAACCTTCCCATATCTGCATGTTTAAATCTCCTCCTCTGGAAATCAAGTAGTGTCTTGTCTAGGGCTGTAGACACCACCATGAGTAACTTACCTTAGGATTGAATAAACCATTGGGAATATTATGGTGTGAAGAACATATTGATTGATTAGTATCTTGTCAATGAATAAATTTCCCATGATATAATAAGATTTCTCTCATGGTTCAGAGATGTGATTCTCTATGATATAAAAGGCCCCTGTGATGAAATTGATTGAGATCGGGCTCTATGATATGACAACGAGAGGTTGTTGAGAATAGTTGAGGGAAGTGATTCCATGTACATTTGGTTATGTGATTGGCTAGTGTGTAAAGGTGGGTTACCTTGGAGGCCTTGTTTTAGCTAGAATTATTGACCTTACATGGTTTATCACTCCATCCTCAAGCTCTGGAATCTAGATCGGGGGTGACAACTGCAGGAAATACTTGCCCGCAACTTATCTAATGTTGGGTGGAGAGTTGAAGTCCAAATCTCAATTGCTTAGCACCTTTCAATAAGATAAGTATACTCTTATGTCTTTGTGCATGTTATTATCATGTCTTTGTTTATTGTGCTAAAATAATGTCATGATATTGTTTAGGAGTGTTGTTTTCCTACATGAATGACAATATCTTGTGTAAAGATTTTAAGGAATGGATTTCTTGTGGATATTTACAAGCTTGAAATTAACTTAGGAATGTTTGAGCATTAAGAGATGGGAATATTTATTAATGATTAAATAACTGCACTGACATGTTTGGATATTTGGTCAATGTGTTGATAAATTGTTCATGTTAATAATAATAAGGAATGTGATTTACTATTTAGAGTGCTTCCTGAATATTTTCCTAGGAATGGGTTTGTCCCTGTCTCTATCTCGAGCCTGCAAATTGTTCTAAATGGCTTGTGTATGAAGAGATGGATTAATATTTGTTAATCAACAAATGCATGCATAAAAATGTTTCAGATATCGGGCTGGTATTTATCCATAAGCTTGGGAGGGATAACATTTATATATCTATATGTAATTATTTAAATATACATGTGTTTTGCAGGCTACAAGCTGAGTTGGCTTAGTACGTATACAAAGCTTAGGAGGGATATCTTCGAAAGGGCCTACTTATACCCTTGTATATTTATAGACCATGTGTTAGTGGCCTCGACAAAGGCCCTTATATGTGAAATAACAATTACTAAGCGTGGGGCTAGAATTATTAAGTCTGAAGCACATGACTTCAGAAGGAAATGGCTTAATCATATTCAATCCTATGACTAGGCACAAAGCTCTAGTGCTTAAACAACAAAATCGAACTGAGTTGCCGAGAGATGAACACTTAAATTTGCTAATGTTTCCTAAACTTTGTTGCCCCAAAGATTTCGAAAAGAGGCTAAGCAATTCCAGCTAGGATTGAAGTGTTGGGAAGACATGGTGGGTGGGGTTGGATGTTATGAACTTGGCACGTTAAGGTGGAGAACCCCCCAATCACATTTAACGTGAAAGTTATGAATTGTAGGGGTTCAAAGACATACGTGGGACCCACACCATGTGAAGGGCGTGACAATGGATGATGTCACCCCGGTATTTAGGACTAATGACATCACCTCAGAGCCTAAATATTTTGGGCAGAGGCCATGGTAGGAATCCTAGGATTTAAGCCTTGAGGCGATTTGGCGTGTGGGGCTTATTCAATGGGGACAAGTGTCGCGTGGCGTAAATGCTTTTATGTATAATTCAAGGGGGTGGCTAAGCTTTGTCACAAGGTGTATATAACTACTTAGCCCTGGAAGGTTGTCCCCAACAACTTTAATGGGGGATAATATTGAAACCCACAAGGATTCTATTCCCGGGGTGACATGGCCATGGAGGGCCCACACTTGCGTACTTTATCTAAATCATATGTGTTATAGGTTGGTTTGTGTGGACCATAGAAATGGGAATATACATGACATGGTGTGAACAGGTAGGAAATAAAGTAGAATTTCCACATGAGAGATGATGAGGACACAAATTATATAGTAATGTGGAGATGACGTGGGTTCCACGTGGCAAGTCAAATGATGTGGCGCTATTTGATAGGCCAATCTTTAAATGGCTATATCTTTCAATTCAAGAGTCAAATTGAAGCAAATTTTATATCATTGGAAAGGTATCGACGAGATGAACACAAATACATCATCTGTTTTAAGGTTTGAGGAAGATGAAAAGATAAAATAATTTAGACCCCATTTCCATAGTTAAATTTTGGAGGTCATGTCAACTTAGTAACTGCCTCCTTCTACCCTTAGTTGGGGCTAGGGACAGTAGGGAGTATGTTACAAAGTGGAACCAGAGCTTCTAGGTTCAATACTTGTGTTGGATGGGCTCTATCACAGGAGAAATGAAGAACAAAGGTTCAACACTGGACATCTGGGAATGAAATTGGTGCTTTGTTACGGAGTTAACAATGCAAAAGATTCAACATTTGACCTATAGAGATGAGTTGAGCTCAAGCTCTAACTGTAATAGTTGAATATGATTGTATGATACTTATAATATTTGATTGTGGATTGCAAGCGCGAGAGAAACCACCAATAATGACAATGGCCCTCAAGGTACTATCAACACAATTCACGAAATGTGAATACAGGAACTGAAATCGAACACCAATGAAATCGCTCAATCAAAAGCTAATGATGTGAACTTGTCATCGAGTGTGAAGAACTTGCCATTAGGGCATGCAAGATCTAAGGTACTGGAAGGGAGTCTCTCGATCAACTTCCTGGATAATGAGCTGAAGTCGACGAAAAGAAACCGTGTCGAAGGAGGGCCATAGAGAATCCCACATCATTGATGCGAGGCAAGAGGATGCAAAATGATTTTGAATGATACAGAGAAACAGAGGTAAGTGTAATTGCAGAAGGACAACTCTTGAACATACCAATGACACAACTGGAAGTTTGGCGGCTTTTGGATCCATGGGATCAGTGGTCATAATGATGTGGTAGAGATCAAATGGAAGGCAAAAATGATTAGCCCAAACCCAGGAAGGTCAATGATACAAAGGAGGATGTCCCAACCCGACATGAAGCAAAGAGTGTCGTGTTCAAGAGTAAGCTGCCGACACGACTCGATAGATTTACAAATTTTTCCCCACCATTTCTGGCAAGTAACCCAATTATTTTTTAATCGCAAGCTTGAAGGGGATAGCATATGATTGCACTGTAAGTTCATCCTTTGGACAAATCCAACCTAGTAAGTTTAATGCGCCCTAGGAAGGAGAAGCTCATGTTCGTCATGGTGAAGAATCCGATGTCGTTTAATATTTTAACGAGTCCAACAAAGGTGTAACTCGGTATCTTTTTCATGTTTAGAGAGTTTGAAAAAGACACATAAAAGAAGGCTCCACATGGTCCCTTTTTGTACATTTGTGTCTCTCGAGCCCGAAAAGGTAGAAAACAATACTTAAGAGAACTGCCTAACCATTTCAGTCAAGGAGTACCCTTTTTCATAAATAGTGCCTCCCAGCCTAAAAAAGGGGTAAACTTATACTGGGTGCACGACGTTTCGCATCCATTAACGATTTCGAAACGACAAGGGCTCGACCATCTTTTCGCTTTTAAGGGTCGCAAAAGAGTTGAAAGCGAACCCCCCATTTTTATTCTCTTTAATGAGTCAAAAATGGAAAAAATACTCGGCGATCTTTTCATATGAGTTTAATGAGTCGAGAAAAGAGCTGAAATGTGACTCATCGCCATCGCCGAACATTCATCCCTGTTGCTGCACAAGTAAGGCAAAGTGTATTATCGAGTCCTTGAGGTAAAATAGGTCAAAAATATTTACCAAACCCAATATTTTCATGAAAAAATGAATAAAAGGGGGAAAAGTAAATATATTTTTACCATTTACCATTTTACATTTGCAGTGAAGACTTTTTACGCACTTTTGCCCTAGTTTTTTCGAAGTAGATTACGGGAGATTTGGGAGGTCAATCGATGAGCCGTCAGTTCCAGGTAACAGTCAAAGCCCTGAGCCCCATTTTCATTCTATTCATTTCTGTTTTTAACCATTTTTTAGGATTTTTAGGGAGGTCTTTGAGAAAAAATTTCGCCCTCGGTCGGTGTGATTCCTAGGCACAAGATCACACCGGCCGAGGGTGATTTGCATAACCATCTGCGTCGATCAATGCAACTATTTCTAAAATAGGCGCGTCGGTGCCGTGGATAGGAAAAACCATTTTTTCTCAAGAACTGATAGTTAAAACTTGAATTTTATGTGCCAAAATTGATGATTGACTCAAATAAATGGCTTTTGTAGGAGATAAATTGTTGAAAATAGTGGATTGGAAGGAAATATAACATGAAGATGTTGACACCCAGGCATTGAATGATCCAAATTTCCTGGAGACTTTGAGGACTTGTGGGCTCCTCAAATTTTTCCTTACACCAGGGATGCGAGCCCAGATCGAGTTGATTCGATACTTAATAAGCCTCTGGGACATCAATCATGAGATTTTTGTCATTGGGGACCAGGAGTTGGAGTTGACAACTTCAGATATCTACTTCATCACTGGACTATCTCGCAAAGGTGAGCCAGTGAACTTGTATAGGTCACATCCAATCAGGGCAAGCATATCTTCCTTGCTTGCCGAACACTATCCTAACACCTTGAAATCCAAGAGTGGGAAGATAGAGATTTCCAGTGTGCGGGATCTGACACTGAGGGTGCTTCTATTGACTATCAACAGAGTGGCAGGGTCCTAAGCGGAACATGAGACTAACAAGTTGAAGTTCCTTTATGCTATTGACTGCATAGCTCCTACAATCTTCAACTAGGTAGAGGCTATGGAGATG
The DNA here is from genome assembly GCA_031772625.1 of Pinus tabuliformis. Classification (NCBI taxonomy): domain Eukaryota; kingdom Viridiplantae; phylum Streptophyta; class Pinopsida; order Pinales; family Pinaceae; genus Pinus; species Pinus tabuliformis. Next base: position 1,014,203,381 of record CM062804.1, read on the forward strand.
AACATCTAGCGTCAGTTGTCCAACGCCATGGCGGGGAACCTGAAGCAATTTGGCTTCAGATCAGTACTTGTGACCTTCTTCTTAGAACAAGTGCCACTGTTCTAGTGTCAGTTGACTGAGGTCAATCCTTCTGCGTCACACGATCCATGGATGGCCCGCTGAAGTTTTCTGATGCCTAGGATCACTGGGGTCAGCATATGTCATACCAACTAACATTCTTCTCATGGCTACAACGACAGAAGATCGTCGTGGAGGATTGACCGTACAACAACACTGATTTTTGTGGAGATCCAGATATGCCCTTACCGGATGGAGAGTACTTTGATGACAGAGGTAAATAATCCAAACTTTTTGATTTTGATGTTTTTTAATTGATTTTTGGTATATGCATGCTTATAACATTTCTCTTGTTTATGCAAATGTTGGACTAGAGCGGTCGGCCAGGATGTCCCTGATAGCTAGGCACGTCCCCTATCCTATTGATGTTGTCGCCCCCTATCAGGAAGGGAGTGATAACGAGGAGGAGATCGCAAGGAACCTCGAGGGGTTGACTCATGGTATCCTAGAGTATGTGTTGGGCTTCAAAATGTCATACAAATATCACCCATTACCATACATTTTTCACCTATGCTTCCATTATATCACTCATTATTCACTACCATGTCACTTAATTTTACCTATTGTTCATCATTAATGGGTCTCATTTATATCTTCCAAATATTTTTTATTTTCAAGCATTTCTAAGAGAAATTCTTGATTAAATATTAGAAAATAATATATTTTACTTCATATATGGAAAGTGGATTGTTTTTGTGACATGTGCAGGTTCCAAGGAAGCTTCCAAGACACATTTATGTGGCCTTGAATGATCAATTTTGAATTTGATAAGATAAGCCTTATGGAAAAGATCATGATCTCATGGAGAAGATCAAGGACAAAAGGGCGTTATGTGTCTAGATGGTTGAGAGATGTATGGAACTAAAGAGATATTATTGGATCATCATTATGAGTTTGTTATCTCATTCCATTGTATAAATAGGAGTACAATCTCCTCCATTTGTAATCTTGGAATCTTCATTTGTAATCTTAGAGTTCCATTTGTAATCTTAGAGTTGGTTTGTACATCATGATGGAGATTTTGAAATAAAGAATCATACTTTGATTTTGTTGCTTCTACATTTGAGTCTCCTTTGAAGTGGCGTGCTTGTGGAGTTATGGAGGGACCCCATGGCCTCACTTGCATGCTTATTTTAGATATAATTTAATTTATGTTTTTATTTCATTTTAGCTTTTAAGTTTTTGTTAGATGTTCTAATATTGTAGAAGATCCTAAAATTCATGTGTTCTTGTAAGAGAACCATAGGATCTTGACAAATGTTAGATCTAGGTTTGTTTAGCTGTTGGAAGAGATCTTGACGAATGTGTTCTTGTAAGAGAACCATAAGATCTCGGACAATTATTAGATCTAGTTTGTTTAGTTGTTGGAAGATATCTTGACGAATGTGTTCTTGTAAGAGAACCAGAAGATCTTGGACAAAGTAGGAATCTTTCTAGACCTGTAGGTGTCACTTCTAATTTTACCTTCCCGGGTTGACATTAATTGAACTCTGATTGACATCATCAATTAGACCCTAACATTTTGGCGCCGTTTCCGGGGAAGTGCAACTAGAAGGATTTAGTAATTATTTTAAGCATTTGTTTTTATGGACTAATTTATGGAACTTGGTGACAACGGGTTCATAAAGGAGTTCAAAGTTTGGAGCATTTTTTTTTTAATTTTTGCACATAGTTAATTTAAATTAAGTTTTTATTTTAAACCCCCCATTTCTCACTAATCCATCTACGGATGAGGAATTTGATAATGTTGAACAGGTACTTCTTGGAGAGCAAGAACAATAACCTTGAGCCAACTCTAAGACAGGTTACTCACATACTTGTAAAACATAACGTAAAAATTTTAAATCGTGATGTGAGAATGTTCAAACTTTTAATCCATAGATGGCTTCATTGGAAGCATCCTTTTACCTAAGAAATTAAAAAAAAAAAAATCAAGTTAAAGGTAGAATAGATTAAAAAATAAATTAAATGAGATCTCATAGAGTTTCCTTTAGTTTTGTTTTCAAAAGATAAAAATAATAAAAAAAATCATCAACATTTTCCATGAATAAATTACTTAGAAAATAAAAAATGCTTCAAGTTAATGTAGAATAGATTAAAATAAAAAATAAAATTTTCTTTTAGTCTTGTTTTTAAAAAAATAAAATAAAAAAGCATTATGAATAACTTAAAAGAGCTGCTTCATCATCACATTTCTATATCTTGTTTCTGTATCACGGGTAAGCCAGGAGCTTGATTATCAGAAAGCTTTGTCTTCCGAGAGTCTAAACATCCTTGTTACATTGCAAAAAGAGTGTAGATAATGCATCGCAGATCTTGATTGTGTTTAGTATCCATCTATGCTAACCTGCATAAATAAAAATAAATCAAGAGATTAGTATGCTCTCTTCCTATGCTTCGTGCGATCAGGAAGATCAGAAAATCTATTGATTTATTTCAAATAAAAAAAACTCTCGCTGGAAAATTGAGTTGTGCATTCTACAGATTATAAGAAATTTGCAAGATTCCAATATCGATATGTTGTAATAATCTAATTTTCCATTCAAACTAAATTCACAATATATTGAAATAAATCAATAGCATTTTTAATGCACATATGATTGTTTGATTTTGCAATTTTTTATCACATTCTCTAGTTTTGGCTTCTCGATTTAAATCTATTAGTCCTGCGCCATAAACAAAATAGATATATATCCATTGGAACAAGAATCTTCCTCTTTCCATGTAAACTCTATCTTAGTCCACAATATTTTCATAAATTTCTGTCTACCTTTTAACACCTTTTCACAGGTCACTCAAATGCATTTCTACATTATATATCCATCACAAACCCACATGCATTATTATATTGATGGTATGTGTGGACGATGATTCACCGATATGGAGAAAATAGAATTGCTAGATGAGAGGGCACCACAGTTAAAATAGAAGAGTAGAGATTCCATTGTTGCCTTACATCGGGAGTAAATGTCAGAATTTACAGGAATTGGTGTTAATTGAACTGAATCTGAATGAAACAAGGATGAATCCTTCGAATTTCAACTATCAAGCCCTAGAGAGGTTGGCACTCTACGACATTGAGAACCTCGGGGGGTCAGAAGATTTATTGTATTGTTGTGAAATGTCTTTCTTTAAAGAAGGGCATCAAGGGATCCAATTTTGAATCATGGGATCGAATCCCTGGTCAATGGGTGTCATAAGTTGTTGAAGGATACAGAGTGGGATATTGACCTTATGTTTCCTTCATGATGTCAAGAGCTTGGATGTCAAAGCTCGGGAAACCTACATGCACAAATATGAACCTTGCTCGTACAAAATCACAGAAAGCGCATTTCCTGTTTTTTATTGTACATAGCTACAAGTGGGATGAGAATTCCAGCTATAGATAAGAGTACTGGAACATTGAGACTGACAGGCATCCACAAAGAGAATTCCTGAGTAAATAGAATCAATACTTAAAATGTTTATGACAAAGGAAGCAAATTCACGAAATTATAGCTAAATTGGAGGTTTGGCATCAAATTATAAACATACTTCCCAAATCATGGACATAGTCAATTAGCTGAATTAAAGTGTGTATCTAGTGGAGCTATTTGATTGATCCATGTGGAAAACAAAGAGAAATCTATTTTCTATGATTCAGCTACAGAAGTTCAAATACCATCATTTTCTTTTATAGCAGTTGATCACAGTTTTGTAGTGATATTTGGGAAATTCTCCAACACCTTGCAAGGAGTCCCAAGGGAAATGCAGCATCCTTTTCAACCTCATGCTCACAGGCAATCCATACACAACCCCTTAAAAAAATCAATTTTGAAAAGCGGTTTGTGACCGAACCAGGATAATCTGGAAAAACGAAGACATGTGTTTTTTCTACAATAGAATGAATTACATAACCTATAAATCATTTGCTTGAATTCCTAATGGTCTGAGAGGAAATAATGGTTCTTCGGGACCCTATTTTGGTAACTGTGTAAAGAAAAACGGTTTTTACAATTAATGTGCAGAGAATTACGGGTTTTGCTGGCAGTGAAGCAGATTTTGAGCGGTTTGAGTGATTTTGCATGCAGATATATTGGCTCGATTTGAGAGATTTGCACCTTCACGTGTTGCCTGGCTCAAAATGAGCATCTACAAACCAAAGTCAAGAAATCTAATACGCCCATCGTGAAGCTGTCAAAGCATTTTGAAAATGCACCAAGTGTTGCACTCACGCTTTTCAATCATTTTTATCTCCAGGGTTGCACCTCTTTTCATGAATAGTGATACTTCTCTATCTTTATTGTAAAACTATGGTTTACTGATTATTTCGATCCTTAGATCTAATTTTTATTATGTGAACCTTAATTACCCAATTCAACTGCTGATCTGAGGCTATTTGTCTGGTGAAATCACTAACTTTCTTTCTTCAGAACCAAGGTGTCAGATCATCTTGTAATTGCATAATTTCAATAGCTAATCGAAAGGCACTTTGGCTGGTGGAATAACTGATTTTGAGACTGCAGAACCAAGGTTTCAGATCATCTTTTCACCACAGATATTCCACAGCTGATCTGAGGGTATTTGGTTGGTGGCATCAACAATTTTTATTTTTATTTTTATGTTTACTGCAAAACCAGGATTTTAGATCATTTCACTTACTTAAGACCAACACCTCTCTAGAGAGTAGTCTAAACATTATATATATATATATATATTAACCTTTTCCAGGCACATTTTTCTCCAGCCAAAAATTTAGAATTGCTGAAATTGCATAAATCAGTGGTTGAAAATCATTCACTATTGTCATTTTCAAAATGCCCTTTCATTGCGGATCTTTTTACTCCTTCACTTGAAAGATACTTCGAAGTCTTCCTAGGAAATCTTACACAGATTTGATATTTCATTGATTTGAAGACATATAATGGAACATTTGGAAGAACATTTGGTGGATTATTTATATGTTGATTAACTTTCTTAAGAGTTGGCAATTTCAAATTCTTGTATGCTTTTATAATGTACTAATCTGCATGACACAACAATCTCAAATGCCAAGCTTTTTGCCATGCACATTCCATGAAACATTTGACACAAACAGGAAGTAATTTCTTTTTCATGGGTATTTATAAAAAAATGGATTGTTATCAACATCGGGAATTGGAACAAAAGTATGCTTTTGATTTTCCTTAATCTATTTCATTTGGCATTAATTTTTGCGTAAGAATCATCAAGGAATTGGCCATTTCTTTTTAACACACTTATGTTCTTTAAGCCAAGTTTTTTTTGCAGATTTCAACTGATAATTAAGGAAACTAATTGTGCGCACAATTGGTTTTCAAAAGACTAATTTCATGAGAAATTCTAAAGAACAAGTCCATGAACAAAAACAAAATTTCCAGAAAATTACAAGTTCTTGCAACTTCCTGTAATAGCTTAATGGTTTGACATGTTGCATGACAGATTAGCAAAATCGAAGATCTGGGGTTTGTTCCTATATGTCCAAGGATGGTGAAATACCAATCCACTTTTGAATTCGAAGTCTACAAGTGACTGGTCAATGTTGGTCAAACTCAGCTATTTTAGAAGAAATTCCAAAATTAATGAGCAGATTTATTATTTTTGAGATTTTCATGCCATAATTTATTTTTTCTAGCAAGAGTCATTATCCATTCCTCACAATCCACATACACTTCATTACATTTTAATCAATCTTAACCCACCAATAAAAGCAACAAAGCTCTTTTACAAGCTTTTTGTTCCACTTTACATATTCATTCTCAGTTTCCTTTTCCCTACCCTTGCAAATAAAACCTTGTTTCCATACACCATTGAGTCCATAGTCCTTAAGTCCAAATACTTTTCTAAAAACACCTTGAAGCTTGCATGCCTTAAGGGCAAGCTATCATGCCGATAAACAAGGGAATACATCAATGTCCCTTGTTCGTCGGATCTTCTGAGTATTCGACAACAACAAATTCAATCATACTTAGAAAGATGTGTTCAGGGCATCTTGACTCTCATCCACATCAAAGATGGGAGCTCTCGTGTTGACTAGTGGCATCCATCAATGGCCACTAAGTTAACAATTTCTTGTTATGTTTGACACCGAAACATTTAATCACATAGCAAGATTTGTGCCATCGAGCATTGAAGACTTGAAGACCCATATTTTGTAGCAGATGAAGCAGATTTCCTTTCATTGTTTTTCAGTTTCTAAATGACTTGAGGACAAGTCAATAAATAAGGCTGGGGGAAAATGTAACTTCTATATTTTATATACCTTCCAAGCCTTATACATTTTCAGCCATATTCAGCAGACTCATCAGATTCATCAGACTATCCAATAGAAGATCCAGCAGCAGATATGACAATACAGATCCATCTTTCATCCACAACTTGCAGAAGAAGCTTCAGATTAGAATTGCAACAGTTGAACATGCATGATTCATCCACTTCTTTAGGTAAGTAAGGTATGATGTTTTCTAACCTTTAATCTTGAAATTCTTTTTAGATGCTAAAATGATGATATTTGGAAAATATTCCACTATTTCACTATTCCCTTTCTCATTAAAAATTGCCAAAAACCATCAGTTGGGGGGGGGGGGGGGTGGCGTGGGGGGAATTGCACACTTCATTTCTTTCTCTCATTCATATTACATCTTAACCCACATAGTCTTCCCACAATAAAAACTACTACAAAATGATGAGCATATTAAATGACTTCTTAAAAATGATCGATCTCAACAAAGTAAATAATGATTGTAACATAAGAACCAATCATTAAAAGATGCAAATGCTTTGCAAAAATAAAAGTTATCAAAAGATGTGCAAAGTTAAAAGGAAGTCCATGATTGAAAGATGGTTGTTACACAAGAACCAAACATCTTGTAAATTCAATCAAAGGAAGCTCATCTAAGAATCAAATCAAATAAATCATTGTAGTAGCTTGCATGAGGACATGCAAGAGCTTCAGTTGGGGGGTATGTTGGGCTTCAAAATGTCATACAAATATCACTCATTACCATACATTTTTCACCTATGCTTCCATTATATCACTCATTATTCACTATCACGTCACTTCATTTTCCCTATTGTTCATCATTAATGGGTCTCATTTATATCTTCCAAATATTTTTTATTTTCAAGCATTTTTAAGAGAAATTCTTGATTAATATTAGAAAATAATATATTTTACTCATATATGGAAAGTGGATTGTTTTTGTGACATGTGCAGGTTCCAAGGAAGCTTCCAAGACACCTTTATGTGGCCTTGAATGATTAATTTCAAATTTGATAAGATAAGCCTTATGGAAAAGATCAAGGACAAAAGGGGGTTATGTGTCTAGATGGTTGAGAGATGTATGGAACTAAAGAGATATTATTGGATCGTCATTATGAGTTTGTTATCTCATCCCATTGTATAAATAGGAGTACAATCTCCTCCATTTGTAATATTGGAATCTTCATTGTAATCATAGAGTTCCATTTGTAATCTTAGAGTTGGTTTGTACATCATGATGGAGATTTTGAAATAAAGAATCATACTTTGATTTTGTTGCTTCTACATTTGAGTCTCCTTTGAAGTGGTGTGCTTGTGGAGTTATGGAGGGCCCCCATGGCCTCACTTGCATGCTTATTTTAGGTATAATTTAATTTATGTTTTTATTTCATTTCAGCTTTTAAGTTTTTGTTAGATGTTCTAATATTGGAGGAGATCCTAAAATTCATGTGTTCTTGTAAGAGAACCATAGGATCTTGACGAATGTTAGATCTAGGTTTGTTTAGTTGTTGGAAGAGATCTTGATGAATGTGTTCTTGTAAGAGAACCATAAGATCTTGGACAATTATTAGATCTAGTTTGTTTAGTTGTTGGAAGAGATCTTGACGAATGTGTTCTTGTAAGAGAACCAAAAGATCTTGGACAAAGTAGGAATCTTTCTAGACCTATAGGTGGCACTTCTAATTTTACCTTCCTGGGTTGACATTAATTGAACTCTGATTGACATCATCAATTAGACCCTAACAGTATGCTCGGATAAGAGACATGCCCCAGCGGTACTAGAGGCACACAGTGGGAGTCTCAGATCGGATCTGCCGACTACTGAGTCGGGTTGCAAGAGTTGTTCCATGCTACCATGACCACCATGCCGAGTAGTTCCTAGGTCCAGCACTTACATATTTTTTGAGGCCTTCATGCCATGGATGTACGAGGCCTGTGAGCCACTGATGTTATTATAGACACACATATTATTTTTTGGGGTTCTGAAGTATCAAACATTCACACACACACACACTATATATCTATATATCTATATATATATATATATATATATATATATATATATATATATATATATATAGATGTGTGTGTGTGTGTTATATTTTCCTGTCTATTATGGTACAAATGGTTTATCCTTATATTTTACATGTTTCGTAAATGTCTATCCAACACGTAATTAGCTAATGCATATGTCAATGTGTTCATACGTCTAGGAATATGATGATATGTAATATAATCAAAATGTCTTTCCAATAGACAGATACAGAGATACATTCGTAATATTTGAGGGTTCTTGACGAAATATTTCCCGTTGAGTTGAAGGACGACAAGCTGTGAATCCAGGTTGACAACCAATTCTCTGATGCCTAGATCGATGGCTTCTGACAACAGGTTGATGACCGCATTGTATTCAACAATGTTGTTGGTCGTATGACCCAGGCAGATACCTTGAAGGTCAATCAACTCACCGTTAGGGTCATAGATAGCCCATGCTACGAATGATAGGTTCCAGGTACTATGGCAAGCACGATCGGTGAAACCAATGTGAGGAGTTGCAGACATCTACAAAAGCAAGAAAAGCATAGTAAATAGGAAATTTGTTTGAAAACTATCACACAAAACCACGCTATACAAAAATGAACCACACACATTATGTACATAAGTATCCATGCAAGATGACCTAAGCATAGTACTTTTTGAGGTAAAGCCCATTTCGGGGCTTATCAAGAGGATTTCCTTCATAATCAATAAGCTCATAGGCTCCTTTTTGCAAAACGTGTTTTACAATATAGGGCCCATGCCACATAGGTTTGAACTTTCCTGCCCCCAGCTTATCGTTAGCTTGGTCGTATAACAGGACCAAATCACCCTCAGAGAAAGCATGAGCGGAGACCGACTGATCAAAATGGGATTTGACCCATTTATTTGTGCTTTTATGACCAAAGCAACGAGACAGTGAGTCTCATCCAGTCGTTCTAAATATAAGAGGCATTCCTCTTGAGGTGATGTTTCGGGGAGGAGTTTAACAAATAGCTTGAGTGAAGGAACCTCACATTCAATCGACAATGTTGCTTCTAAACCATAGACTAGCTGAATAGGTGTGAAACCAATTGCGTCTTTGGTCGAATTTCGGTAGGCCCATAGAGCTGAAAAAAGCATGAGATGCCAATTTAACTTGTGCATCCCAATAATACGTTGAAGCATGGTCACCAAAACCTTGTTCACGACTTCAACTTGGCCGTTGGCTTGAGGGTAATATGGGGTTGAGCCATCATGGCGCAAGCCTAATGTAGATGTCAATTCTTCCATCATGTAATCTATGAAATGGAATCCATGGTCTGTGACAATGGATTGGGGTATGCCGAACCTAGAAATAACATGGTTAAAAAGGAATTGAGCTGCCGTCTTACCATCTACAGAATATGTAGGCATCGCTTCAGCCCATTTGGTGAAATAATCCACAACGAAGATAATATAGCCATGCCACTCGGCCCAACGAGGGTTACATATCATATAATAAATGCCCCATTTGGGAAAGGGACCAACGATAATGACGGGATGTAGGTGAGCGGGTGGGGTGCGCATCTTGCGTTGGTAAATTTGGCATTTGTGACACTTGCAGACAACAAGAAGGTAGTCTTTGAAGATAGACAACCATAAATAACCAGCGCGAAGGATTTTGAGCTGTAGCATAACCAGACATATGACCACCACATGCCTCGGAGTGGCAATCATTGAGAGCTCTTTCAACTTCCTCAATCACGAAGCATCGATGAAGAATAGAATCGACACTGACATGGTATAAAGTATCACTAATAATATGGTAGGGTTGGGAATGATGTTGAATCCTTCGACAAACATCCTTGGTCAACGCGGACCGGAACGTGGAGGTTTGGAGCTACATGATGATATCACCGTACCATGGATCAAGGGTGCTAATCAGGAAAAGGGTCTCATCTGGAAGCTATTCATCTGCACCAGCAGGGAGAGCTTTGGAGGGAAGGGAACAAATCAATTCAGCGAAAACAAGTGACTTCTTAGATTTGGCCGTAGTGAAGACCAAATCGAATTCTTGCAGGATGACGATCCATTTAGAATACTTTCCCCCCAGCAACTGACGAGTTAGGATATAGGTCATAGGGTTGCATTCAGAAATCACTGTAGTTATACGTAAAAGGATATAGTGTTGAAAGCGTTGAACAACCTGAACGATAGCCAAAGCCAACTTCTCGACATGTGCATAACGCGTTTCAGTGTCGAGGAGATTCTGACTAAGGTAGTAGATCACATGTTCACTGCCTTTGTCGTTGTCTTGGACCAACACCCTAGCAATGGTGTTAGGGGCCGCGACTAGGTAAAGGAAGTAATCTTGATAATAGTTCGGTGGATGTAACAGAGGAGAATTTATGAGGACGACCTTAAGATCATCAAAAGATGTTTGTGCCACCTCGTCCCATGCAAAGGGCATTCCTTGTTTGAGCAACTAGGTAAGTCCTATGGCTAGCTCGACGTAGTTGGGTATAAAACGATGGATAAAGTTGGCCTTTCCTTGAAGGCTCTAGAGTTGGCGAAGTGAAGATGGAGGAGGTAAATTTACAATGGCCTCGACTTTTAGCGGATCCAGGCAAATCCTGTCCTTGGAAACAATGAAGCCAAGGAGTCGTCCTGATTCCACGTAGAAAACACATTTGTGTGGATTTAACCGAATGTTATAGTGCCTACAACATAGAAAAATATGCTGAAGATGGTCTGGGTGATCTTGGCGCTTACGAGAATGGGTAGGAATGTCATCCAAGTAAGGCTGAACAATGTTGCGGATATCATGAAACGCATGGCACATTGACTGTTGAAACGTGGTTCCAACATTTTTTAGGCCGAAATGGAGCTTCTTGTACATGAACATACCCCATGGGCAGATAAAGGTTGTCTTTTCTTGGTCAGTCGGTGCGATATTAATCTGTTTATAACCAGAAAAACTGTCCATAAAGGAAAAGATCTCGCTCCCAACACATTCATCAATGATTTGATCAATGAAGGGAGTAGGATAGTTATCTTTAGGACATGCACGCTTAAGATCTCAATAATCCATGCAAACACGTATCGTTCCTTGTTTTTTAGTCACCAGGACAATATTGCACACCCAGTTTGTAAGGGGGATGGGATAGATGAACCCAACTTTGAGAAGCTTTTCGACTTCACCCTTAATAGCAGCAGCCTTCCTAGGGGGCACCGGGCAAAGCCGTTGACGAACGGGCTTCCCATGCGGATATGTTGGTATTTCATGCACCACAATGCTAGGATTGATGCCACGAATTTCTTCGTAGGACCATGCAAACACATCACATAATTATTGAAATAGACGAGTATATGTCTTGATCTCATCCGGAGAACAAGATACCCCAATATGAATGTGTTCAACGACACCAGGTTTGATATAAATGTCAATCGGCATCGTTTGGGTAATATTACTCAAATTTCCTTCTGACCATACTTCATGAGTAACAGTAGGTGGTGGAAATGGAAAAGAGGACTCTTCAAAAGTAGTAGACATGACCGTCGGGTGAAGCAGGAACAAGGATCGATGATGAGTATTGATCCATGGTGTTTCCTCGAGAGACATGATTTCCATGATACCTTCATCAGCGAGGAAGGTCTTGGCTAAGGGATCAGATGATTCCAAAGTTCCAAGCCAGGGGGATTGAGAGTACATATCGAGAGAGATCTTCAACATATGAGAATCAGAGGATGCAAAGTCCAAAGCCGAAATAATTTCCATGTAATTGACTTCAACAGGACTAAGCAGCATGACCTCACCCCAAGCATCAACAAGATTTGGTGCAGGTATGACCCAAGGATCAGATTTGACCTGAGACCATGTTGACAGAGGCAACATGAGGAGGCGGGAGTGGAAAAATCACCATTAAGGCAGAATCTTTGTAGAGACCTACCCCCACTAATCTGAAAATCACACTATGAGTGATCTCAATTAATTAATTAATGAATTAATTACAGACTCATTTGCTGGTGTGCGTCCATGTTATCTTAGGCAACGGATCGATAAGATTGCAAAATACATAGACACAAGAAAATAGTAAGAGATACACAACAAGCAAGATGCAAAACACAACAATATTTAATAAGGATTTCACCCTACCCTCCAGGGCTACGTCTCCGGTCCAGCATTCAGTGGTGGCCTTCTCTTATTGTGTTTTTAAGTAGATTTTTTATAATGAGGAGCTCAATTTGAGTCTCTTGAAACAGAAAATGCTTAGTAGGGTGGTTCTTGGATTCCCCAAGCCACTAGAGTGCACAGACTCTTCCTTACCAAGTCTTGACCTCAACTGGTCTTTATGGGGTGAGTCCAATTTGGTACTCAGTTCCCGACAGATATCCTCACAGGGATTGCTCGAAACTCTCAAGCCTTTTGTCTGCTCAAGGCTGCCTTGACTCTGTAGGTCAGCTCGGCTCTCTATTCTCTGCTACTTGCTTTCTTACAGTGCTCTCTATCTTCTTCACTGTCTTCTCTTTCTCACAGAGTTCTGAAAGATGAAATATGATTTGTTTTCTGTATATACATGACTTAAAGCCAATTCGTCTCATGAGTATTCACTTCTTGTTCCGCCTCTTCGGATCACCTGCTACTGTTTGCTTGGGATCCCCTACCTCTGCATCATCGCCACTGCATAACGTCTCACAGGGAGGTGGCCACTTGTCCTCTCATGAACTGCGCCAGCTCTTCCTCAATGATTCAGTATTTCGGTTATTTTTGTGAAATGATTCATCCGCTAACCCAACGATCAAATCAGACTTTAGACTTTTATATGCATGGCTTAATTCTCCCTCCAGATCTGGTTTCTCATCGAGTGCAATCTCCACCATTAGATTTGGAGCCCCCAGATCCTACTGTGTTCGTTTCTTTCATCCGCTAGACACACGTTGTGCAATGTGTGGAATTGCTCGTTTTCTTCCAAATCCACTTACCGCCCCAAAGTGCCTCTGATATTCCATCGGTTTTTGGAGCGCGGGGCCTACCTTTCGCTTTAGCGCTTTCCTTACAATTTTCTCGACTTCCCATGTGACCGAGCACTCGGGGCCTTTCCTTCTCAAGGGGTTTTTCCCCTTTGCACTAATCACGCATCAGAAACGGCCTTCTTTTTCTGATCCAGACATCCTAACTACTAATTTGAGCCACTGTGCAGTCTCCATGGCCAAAGGTCACGCGCTTTGACCGAGGACCTCGTTGTTCCTTGTTGGCTACAAACTGCCACTGTCCAGAGGTCTTCCTGATAGCTCATTGTTCACAAGTCTTTGAAGTCTGTCATGATTTGATACATTCATAGAACTCTGATAATTTTTCAATGGATCCAATTCGGATCACCCACACTCTCATAGGGAGCAATAAAGTGCTTGACGTATAGAACATTGCCATCCAAGGAGGAAGAGGCAAAGAAAGATAGCTGATCAACAGTGACAATCTTCCCTTGATGGGGAAAACAGACCATGTGAAACAAAGAGGAGGCCACAGCATGCATGGCATGAGTCCAACTTTGGCTGAGTAGAAGATTATAATTGAGATTGGCGTCAATAATCTCTACTTTGACTTGCACGATCTTGCCTTCCAGGGTGACGATAAAGTTAGGTAAGACACCGAAGGGTCACGAATCGGGCCCATCGAAAGCTTCCAAAGTGTTCAGAGACTGGTTCAACGCAGGGGAACCAATAGCCTTCCAACATGCAGTTGACATGATGCAGGTAGAAGCACCTTCATTGATGATAGTGCGGTGGATGGTCTTCTCGTTAATGATTACCTAAATAAGAAAATAAATCTAATGAGGGAGCCATGGAACATGGTTCTCCAAATTGAAATAGAACAAATTAGAATCGATGGGATCGATGCCCCCGATAGCTGACAGCAAAGACTTCCACTGCGATGGGCAAATTTGGAGTACCTCGAGAGTCGACATGGCTGATGACGCCTGAGCCAAATTCTCAACAATATTGTAGTGCTGAGTGGCTCGGGCATTGGGATTATATGAGGACTTTTGCAGCACACCTTGAGAGGGTGGTTGCGTAGCGGAATCAGAGTTAGGGCACTTGATTTACAGAGGGCTAGAACTCGGGGTAGAAGAAGAAGGTGCAGCTTCTTTTTCTTTCCCAGCTGTCGGAGCTGGAGTTTGATAATCTTTCGATTGGGTAGCCACATTAATGGGCATGCTCATCATGAACACCTGGGATCCAGAGGAAGAAGATTGGGGTTGGTCTACCATTTGAGTTTGCCAAGACATAAATGGCTCTTTAAGGACAACAGGGGTCCCTTTGAGCAGGTGACTAGCTTTGGATTGTCATGGACAAGCCTTAGTATAGTGGTCCTCCTAGCAAATGAGGCAGGGATACTTAGGTTTCCATTGCGAAGATTCGCCAACAGACAATTTTGGAGGACCCCGTTTCAAGGCATCGACTTTAGCTTTGCCTTTGCCTTTATTTTTTGCTTTTGAGGATTTGTCCGCTGCAGTAGACTGGACAGCGTGGACCTCTGAGGTTTTACCAAGGCCTGGCGAGTTTTGAGATGAACTATTAGGAGCAGCATTCGAGAACAACTTCTATTTAGAAGAAGCTTTAGAAGGGGTTTGGGATACTGAACCAATAACTCCATCAACAGGAGGAACAACTGGTGACTTTGATGCTGCAGGATCGGATGATGACCACGAAGCATTGGGTAACAACTCGTATAAGGTGCCAGACTGAGAGTAGACCAGATCCAAGTATTGGGCACGAGCAATGGCTTTCTCTTCAGTGACGCATCCACCCATAGCTATATCGTGAGCAATTGGGGCTACGGATGATTTGGTAAACCATTTAGTGAGAAACTAATAAGCTATTTCAAACTTGATCAAGTGACATCTACATCTCCATTCATGGATATGATCAGAGATGTGCATCGCAGTATCTTGCTTAAGCAATGTGAGTAAATAGGTACCAGTTACATAATGAACCGGCAACTGAAAATGCATGAGGAAAGCCATGGCTAACAAATTGAAGTCATGGAAAGTACTTCGAGGTAGCTTGATGTACCATTTCACTGTGACACCCATGAGGGTCCGTTGGAAAAGTCGAAGACAAATGGAATCGTCAATATACGAGCGCCAGAGGTGATATGTCATCACTGTTGGAAATAATACTGAGAGGGGGGGGTGAATCAATATTATCAAATTCTTTTCAATATGCCTTCCAGATTTATACTTTAATTTATTCTTCAGATATTGATCATTAATTTGTATGTCAGTGCCATATAATAATGAACAAGAGCAAGAAAAATAGATAAGCACACCAAAGAACACCAGATATAAGGTGGAAACCCAATGTGGGTGAAAACCACCTGCTGCAATATGTCTCTATCTTCTTTCAATTAGAAACTTCTTTTACAAGGATTTTGTACTGGAGCAGTCCTTTACCAGTACGCAGGCTACAACCTGCAGAGAGCTACAACTCTCTCTCATTTTCCAGTCTCTCCTGGAAGGGAGCTACAACCCCCTTTGCTCTTCTACTTCTTTAAGGACCACGTTTCATTATTTTTCAGACTGGATCCAAGAAGATCAAATAATCATCAAGTACATGCAAATCACCCAATCTCCTTATACAATCAACCAATGAATCACCCAACTTCTCAGAATGTTGTAAACAGAAAAGTAATACCAGAAATCTAAACCCAGAACTCTGCAACAAAAAGACAGTCAACAAATGTTTTAAGACAGGTCCGCAACTTCACCGATATAAACCTGCGGATATCCGCAGCCTTTTTGTGCCTGAACTGCGCAGATCTGCACCGTATCCTTCTACTGCTCTGCGTACCACCGCACTTTCTCCTTCTACTGAACTGCGTACCTCAACTCAGATACGCACTGTACTCTCTGTCTGACTGCGTACCTCCGCACTGTTCCTTCTGTGCCTCTGCGTATCTCTGCACCTTGTTTTCTTCTGCGCTGTGTACCTCGCACTGCACCTTCTGTTGCGCTGCGTACCCCCGCACTGCGTCTTCTCCTGCAATTCGTACCCCCGCAATTACACTATGGATCGCCTGTGAACCTCTGATTAGGGCCAAATTAACAGTCCTCCAATTTGCCACAGTCAGTCAGATCCACAGATCTGATCATGCGCCCGAGAGATCACAACTCATCAATAGATACGCCTTAAATTTTCTCCTTGATTTAGATCTAGCTTTTAAAACCAATCACCCAAACATTCAGATCTTAAGATATTCAAATTTCACAAGTGTCTAGCCAAGTGATCTCCTTCCCCTTTTTATAGTCAAACCCTTATCCACACCATGGGACAAAACCATCAAAAACCAATACAAGGGATCCAAACCGGGGTTCAATAAATTAGATCCTATACCACGGGCCAAAACCATAGGATCGTAAAAGACAGGATAAAAACCAAGGGCCAAACATAGGATACCCCACGTGAGCGCGCTTCTCTGCATTGGAGTGAGTGAACTGGGGGACTGCACCTTATGAACGGTGAACCTGTGGGTATGTCTGCACTCCCTGGATGGCGAACCTGCGGGTCCGCACCTTTTGAACAATGCACCTGCGAACTTCTTATTTTCCATTATTTTAAGAGCCTGAATAGAGTTTTGCTACTTGAGTGAGTTGCCATCAAGTACAACACCTGTACCATAGAGCCAAACCAGAATCATAATGCCAACAATCTCCCCCTTTGGACTTGATGGCAACCTCAAGATCCTCATCGTCATTCTCCCCCTTTGACATCAAGGGAAAAGGGTTATGCTCCCCCTGAGACCATGCTTAAATCTTTAATTATGCTCCCCCTGACGGTAAACCAGATCTACAAACCATAATCCACCATAAGAGAAAGAGATAGAGACATATTGCAGCAATATTTAGATCAGCATCCATGATCTCCTTTTGTGCTACCATAATGCCAACAATGCATTATATGTGCTCCCCCTAAACCTGTGCCATTCGATCTTCGACCAATCCATAAGCCATCAAATGTACACATATACCCCATATGAACCTCGCGTACACCCAACAATCTCTGAAACAAATGAGATTCAACAACAAGATGATACATCAACAACCCCCAGCTTTTTCCTGAGGTATTCAAAGGTCTCCCTGGGCAATGGTTTGGTGAGTATATCAGCAACTTGTTCCTTAGAAGGAACATACTCCAACTTGACCTTTTGTTCAAGCACTTGTTCCCTGAGAAAGTGATACTTGATCGGTATGTGCTTGGTCTTTGAATGAATGACTGGGTTCTTTGAAATGTTGATTGCACTTGTATTATCACATAAGATGGAGATAGGTGGAGTAAAAGTGATTTGAAAATCCTGCAAGGTCTGCATCATCCAAAGGAGTTGAGTGCAACAAGATGCAGCAGCCACATATTCCGTTTCAGCTGTAGATAAAGCAATCGAACTCTGTTTCTTCCTGAACCAAGATACTAATCTGGAACCCATAAAGAATGCACCACCACTTGTGCTCTTCCTGTCATCCACGCTTCCAGCCCAATCTGCATCTGTATAAGCATGAAGTGTGAGATCTGTATCTCTAGGATACCATAAGCCATAGTTTTGAGTTCCTTGAAGGTACTTAAAAATTCTCTTCACTTCCTGAAGATGAGTTTCCTTTGGATTTGCTTGAAATCTTCCAACTATTCCCACTGCATGCATGATGTCTGGTCGGGTACCTATTAAATAAAGTAGACTTCCAATCATAGATCTGTAGGTTGGTTGGTGCACTGCTGCTGATTCATCATTTGCACTGAGGCTACATCCTGTGACCATGGGGGTACATACTAGTTTTGCATCTTCCATGCCATATTTCTTCAAAATCTGCTTGAGATACTTGGTTTGAGACAAGAAAATCCTGCCTTCATTTTGTTGGATTTGCAATCCAAGAAAATATGTCAGTTCTCCAAGCAAAGACATTTCGAACTCTTTCTGCATCACCAAGGCAAAGCTTTGACTCATAGCTTCTTCATTGCTGCCAAAGATAATATCATCTACATACACAACAAGTATTAGTAATCTGTCATTTTCAATTTTTATGTAAAGATTGCTATCTGCTGATCCCTTTGAAAAACCTTGTTGATGAAGATATTTGTCCAAACGATAGTACCAAGCCCTTGGAGCCTGTTTAAGACCATAGAGAGCCTTCTTTAGTCTGCATACGAGATTTGGATCATTCCCAAGGATGAACCCATCTCGTTGCTCAATGTACACTTCTTCTTCTAAGTCCCCATTCAGAAAGGTTGATTTCATGTCCATTTGAAAAACTTTGAACTTCTGAAAGCTTGAGAGAGCAAGGAACATTCGGATGGCCTCAAGTCTAGCAACGGGAGCAAAATTTTCTTCGAAGTCTATTCCTTCTTGTTGAGCATACCCTTTACACACAAGTCTGGCCTTGTTTCTAGTTACTTCTCCATTTTCATTCAACTTATTTTTGAAGATCCATTTTGTCCCTATGACATTCTTATCTTTTGGTCTAGGAACCAATTCCCAAGTGTTGTTCTTTTCGATCTGCTCAAGTTCTTCATCCATCGCCTTGACCCAATATTCATCTTTGCATGCCTCTCTTACATTTTGTGGTTCAGTGGAGGAGAGCAATGCCAAATAGCTTGAGGCTTCTGCAATTGTTCTTCTTGTTTGTACACCTCCTTCTTTCTGCCCCAAAATCTGAGATTTTGGATGATTCTTTTGAACGTACCTGGATGGAGTCTTCTCTTCTATCCTTATTTGATCCTCAGGTGCCTCTTGAGGTTCTTCTTCATCATTTGTCTGATTTAGAGAGTAGTCTTCATCCTCTTCGATATTTTCATGATTTACTTGCCTAGGGATGTATCCTTTTTCATCAACCACTACATCAATGCTGTCAACAATTCTTCCAAGTCTTTTATTGTAACACTTATATGCTTTGCTATGGGTAGAATATCCAAGGAGAATGCCTTCATCTGCTCTAGGTTCAAGTTTTCCAAGTTGTTCATCACTGTTCTTGATATAGCATTTGCTCCCAAAAATTTTGAAATGCTTTATCGAAGGAGTCTCACCATACCAGAGCTCATGAGGAGTTTGAGTGTTGTTCACTCGGACATTTGTTTTGTTGAGGATAACAGCCGCAACAAATGTCGCTTCACCCCAGAAGGTTGCGGGAGTCCCAGACTCATCAAGCATAGCACGAGCCATTTGTTGGACCGTTCTGTTCATCCTTTCTACCACTCCATTTTGCTGAGGAGTCCTAGCTGTAGAGAATTCCCTTCTTATTCCATGTTCTTCATAGAAATCGAAAAATTCATTTGAGGTAAACTCCCCACCTCTGTCAGACCTGAGGCACTTAATTTTGTGATCTGATTCGTTTTCAGCCAATGCTTTGAGAGTTTTGAATTTTTCGAATGCTTCGTCCTTGTGTTTCATAAGTCCCAACCAAACCATCCTGGAGAAGTCGTCAATGAATAATATAAAGTATTCTTCTTCTCTAGGTGACCTTGTCCTAAATGGACCACATACATCTGTATGGACTAGTTCAAGAGGCCTGCTGGCTGATCCTTCCTTCTCGGGGAAGTTAGTTCTGGTTTGCTTACCAAAATGACATGATTTACATATGGTGTTTTCTGGAATTTTGATATCTGGAAGACCACGAACAGCCTGGTATTTGCATGCTTTCTTATTTGTGAAAAGCTTAGACGCCCCAACCTCCAATGCCATAACTAATGTTAATCATCCTTACTCAATCTTCAAATATGTATAGATTATTTGGAGTTCTTCTGCCTTTGATCATTGTTTTTCATGTATCAAGATCACGAACGCTACATCCATTTGATCGAAATATTACCTCGGTTCCTTGATCGCACACTTGACTGACACTCAGTAGATTATGCTTCAAGCCATCAACATACAAAACATTTCCAGCTTTGACCTTTTCTTTCAAATGAGCAGTGCCTTTTCCTTTTATGGTTGCAGGGGTATCATTTCCAAAAGAAACTTTCTTACCCTTTTCTAAAGCAGTATATGATTCAAGTTTTTCTTTATCACCTGTCATATGCTTCGAACATCCACTGTCGATGTACCAAAGATTTTCCTGTCCTTCTGCATAAAAGGCTATCCCACATCTTTCTATCTATGGTTCCTTTATTCTCCATGTTTGGGTGCTTGAGGCTTGTTCCTTTGTCTGCCAAAACCTACTCCTGCATTCAGAATCTTCATGACCGAAGTTTACAAATAGAACATTCAATTTCATTTTCAAGGGACTAAAAGTTGTTATAGGTCCTTTTCATAATCACAGTCATACTTCTTTGTTTTTGAGCTTCTCTAGTCATGATTGTCTTATAGGCAACACATTGAGCTGCTTTGTGACCAAAGTTATGGCAAGAGAAACATTGACCATTGAAGAAACTTCTGTGATTATCAAATCTACCAGCCAAATGATTCTAATTTCTATTGTCATCCATTCTTGAAGCAAATTGAGAAGTTTTTACCTGTGGCTGGTTGTAGATTTTGTTCACCCTTAAGATGGATTGCCCCTGGTTTACCAGGTAGTCTTTGTTTGTTCTTGATGTAATTCATCCCTGCTTTAGCTGATGATCTCCATTGGGCTTTTGCTCATTCCTCCTTGCTGCATCAAGATAACTCTTTGAGGTGGATGCTTGAGATGTTTTTCCATTATAACCCAGACCTGTCTTAATTAGTGGAGAATGTTGTACATTGATAATCTCATCCAGAGTTTCAGATCCTTTAACAAACTTAAGATTAAGAACCTTTGTTTTCTCAATTTCTTTTCTAAGGCCAACAATTTCACATTCTAACTTCTCAAGAGATTTTTCTTTTTCATCAAGTTGAAATTGCAGAGTATCAATGATCACATTCTTTTCTTCTAAACATGTCGAGTCTAGAAATCTCTTCATAAAAGTCATCGACATCTATAGCATCCAGGTAATCATCATCTTCAAAAGCCATTAAAAATTTATAATCATTACCTCATTCATCTTCGTCACTATTTGATAGGCCATCACTGTCTTCATGAGTGTAGTAACTTTTCTTAGTTGTATTATGTTTCTTGTTCCATCTAACAGGTTCCTTCCCTTTGTCAATCTTATCCTTGTGAGGACATTTGGCAGCATAGTGACCGACTCTTCCACAAGCAAAGCATTTGAAAGGTAACTTACCTCGGAACCGTCCCGTACCCCGTTGAAGATTTCTGACAAAATTTGATTCTTCTTCTTCTTCTGACACGTGTCCTGACTCGTAGTACTCGCCTTTGCCTGAAGCCTTGAAGGCAGCTTCTCTCCTATCCGATGGACCTCCTTTCCTCATTTCATAAGCAGTTAGAATTCCATGCAGTTGTGACATTTTGAGGCTTTGTAGATTCTCTTTTTATTCTATAGCAGAAACTTTAGATTCAAACCTAGGGGACAAAGATCTTAGAACTTTTTCAACCACAACAGCCTCTTTTATTTCTTCACCCAAATTTTTCATACAATTAACAATCTCATCTACACGAAGAAAATAGTTAGCCACACTTTCATCATTATACATCCTGAGATTTTCATACTGAATCCTGAGGGTTTGAAGTTTTGCTCGTTTTACCTGATCATCCCCTTCATAGCTCAGAACAATCTTGTCCCATATCTCTTTTGTAGATTTAAACTGCATTACCTTGACAAATTCTGATTGAGATATACATCCTAATAGAGTATTGACTGCCTTTGCATTTGTTTCATATTTCTTCTTCTCAGCCGGATCTGTAGGAGTTGCTGATGGAAAAGTATACCCTGTATCTATGATATCCCAGACTTCTGTACCAAGAGATTGAAGATAGGCAATAACTCTTACCTTCCAATAAACGAAGTTTGTCCCATCAAAAATCGGTGGCCTGATTGATGCTTCCCTCTCGTAGTTGTTCATAATGCAAGATCTTTCTTCAAGCGATCAAGCTTCTTCTGAAGAACCTGCTCTGATACCAATTGTTGGAAATAATACTAAGAGGGGGGGGTGAATCAGTATTATCAAATTCTTTTCAATATGCCTTCTATATTTATACTTTAATTTATTCTTCAGATATTGATCATTAATTTTTATGTCAGTGCCATATAATAATGAACAAGAGCAAGAAAAATAGATAAGCACACCAAAGAACACCAGGTATAAGGTGGAAACCCAATGTGGGTGAAAACCACCTGCTGCAATATGTCTCTATCTTCTTTCAATTAGAAACTTCTTTTACAAGGATTTTGTACTGGTGCAGTCCTTTACCAGTACGCAGGCTACAACCTGCAGAGAGCTACAACTCTCTCTTGTTTTCTAGTCTCTCTTGGAAGGGAGCTACAACCCCCTTTTCTCTTCTACTTCTTTAAGGACCACGTTTCATTAATTTTCAGACTGGATCCAAGAAGATCAAATAATCATCAAGTACATGCAAATCACGCAATCTCCTTATACAATCAACCAATGAGTCACCCAACTTCTCAGAATGTTGTAAACAGAAAAGTAATACCAGAAATCTAAACCCAGAACTCTGCAACAAAAAGACAGTCAACAAATGTTTTAAGACAGGTCTGCAACTTCACCAATATAAACCTGCGGATATCCACAGCCTTTCTGTGCCTGAACTGCACAGATCCGCACCGTATCCTTTTGCTACTCTGCGTACCACCGCACTTTCTCCTTCTGCTGAACTGCGTACCTCAACTCAGATACGCACTGTACTCTCTGTCTGACCACGTACCTCTGCACTGTTCCTTCTGTGCCTCTGTGTATCTCTGCACCTTGTTTTCTTCTGCGCTGCGTACCTCGCACTGCGCCTTCTGTTGCGCTGCGTACCCCCGCACTGCGTCTTCTCCTGCACTGCGTACCCCCGCAATTACACCGTGGATCGCCTGCGAACCTCTGATTAGGGCCAAATTAACAGTCCTCCAATGTGCCACAGTCAGTCAGATCCACAGATCTGATCATGCGCCCGAGAGATCACGACTTATCAATAGATTCGCCTTAAATTTTCTCCTTGATTTAGATCTAGCTTTTAAAACCAATCACCCAAACATTCAGATCTTAAGATATTCAAATTTCACAAGTGTCTAGCCAAGTGATCTCCTTCCCCTTTTTATAGTCAAACCCTTATCCACACCATGGGACAAAACCATCAAAAACCAATACAAGGGATCCAAACCGGGGTTCAATAAATTAGATCCTATACCATGGGCCAAAACCATAGGATCGTAAAAGATGGGCTAAAAACCAAGGGCCAAACATAGGATACCCCACGTGAGCGCGCTTCTCTGCATTGGAGTGAGTGAACTGGGGGACCGCACCTTATGAACGGTGAACCTGCAGGTATGTCCGCACTCCCTGGACGGCGAACCTGCGGGCCCGCACCTTTTGAACGATCCACCTGCGAACCTCTTATTTTCCATTATTTTAAGAGCCTGAGTAGAGTTTTGCTACTTGAGTGAGTTGCCATCAAGTACAACACCTGTACCATAGAGCCAAACCAGAATCATAATGCCAACAATCACATGGGACTAAGGATCTTCTTTAGCTTTTCCATTGAACTTTGGGAAATCACTTGGTATCTTGGATGACACCGAAGGCTAGGACGGCCAATGAAGGATCAGATCATTCGTAAGGCGTGATACATATGGCAACTCAAGTGTAGACAAGAAAGGTAATTAAGTGTTAAAAGGCATGGGAGGTCAATAAACGGGCCCATAGGGGGGAGCCTATTCCTGCTGGTAAGGATTTTGGCCAGATAGTGGGGGATTTTGGCTATATAGCATCTGAGGTTGCCCCTGTTGCGGATTACCATGACTAAAGGGAGGATGTTGACCTTGAATACCTTGAAACTGTCCAGGCACAGGTTGCTAGTAGCCAACGTATGGGTTAAAAGGCTATTGAGCCTGTTGACCTTGGACATATGGATATAGGACCTATTGTCCTAGAACATAGGACTGTTGAGTGTGTTGTTCCTGAACAAGAGGGTTTTGGACCTACAATCCTTGGGCATAAGGTTGATACACTTGTTGCCCTTGGACGTAAGGGTTTTGTACCTGGTTCCCTTGACCGACAAGATTCTGAACCTGTTGACCTAGGATAAGAGGATTATGTGCCTACTGCTGTAGGACTTGACCTTGACCCTATCCCTGCAAGGGTTGACCTTGTTGATATGTTTAACAGAGTTTTTGCTGCCCTGGTTGGTTTTGTTGTTGCAAGGGCTGACCTTGCGGTTGCAAAATTTATCCCCGGGTTTGCAAAGGTTGGCATTGTGAGGGTATGGGTTGAGAGGTATGCAGAGCATATTACATCTGCTGCTGCGTGGCCTGCTACAACTGTTGGAAGGATTGACCTTGCGGTTGTTTCAGGTGACATTACTGTGAGATAATTTTCCCTTGTTGTTGCGCGTAAAACCCTTGTTGCAACAAAGGTTGCCCTTGTGGTAATAAAGGTTTCCTTGGTTGTTGTAAAGGTTGTCCTTGTTGTTGCAAGGGTACTTGCACAGTGCCTGAGAAATAATAAACTGAATCTAGCCGTAGCCAAGCTGGATGTATTGCCTAGATTGGAGGGTGTAAGGTTGATTAACCAATCCTTGAGAACCATATGGAACGTAAGGATTTTGGTATTGGACCTAAGCCCCATAGAGATGCTGATACTAAACATTGCTCGATCCAGACGGACCACCAGGATTCTGAACCTGTTGGTACTGGACATTGCTTGATCCAATAGGGTCAGTAGGGTTATAAATAATACCAGAACAGGGTTGGTTTATACCAAGCATGTGAGCTTGTGAGCCGCTCACATTAGTGGCACTTGATACCATAGAGACATTCAGGTTCTGCCCCCCAAGAGGTGGCACAATCTGGCCACTAACTAATGGGACGAAAGAACTGGCAGAGATAATCTTTGAAACTGCCGGTTGTGACTGACGTGTAACTGGGATCGATCATACAAGAGTATTAGAGACAGTTGGTTGCACCGGGACTAAAGTAACAACTGTTTTGGAAGTCATGTTCGTGATGAACAGACCTGACGTAGAACTGATTCCTGATGCCTAAACATAATTATGGTAGAGTGATAAGGCACTAGGTGTGCCTGAAACTAAGTGTCCCAAAGACACATAGCCGGGTGGAAAGCTAGCGGGAATACCTTCCGAATAAGGGAAACCCTCGGGAGGAAACTGTCGTTGCAATTCTTCTCCCTCAATAGTGTGTGGAGTAGAAACTTCGGACTCATCCAGAGAAGTGACTGGAGAATCACCTTTGGGTTCCATGTTGAAAACAAATGACAATGAATGGCCGAACACGTACAGGGAGATGGTTCCAAAGGAACACCCAGTTGGTCGTACGGACTGTAAGGATGCTGAGGTGATATCTCAATAGTGTTAAATAGAGGGTTCGGAGGATGGATAACTAGTCCAAGCTGACGTCAGTGGTCATCGATTTCTCTGGAGTTCGAATGGGGTTATCCAGAGATTCTGGGCCAAGATCAGCAAATGACCCTGAATTGGAGGTAGGCGGAAGACGAGATGACAAAGGTTGAACACTAAAAAAAATTGTGAGTTCAAAATTTTGGTCCTCAAGTGACTTTGATAACTCAGGAAAGGGATCCTCAAACAATCTTTCAGATGGAGGAGAGGAAGAGGAATTGGGTGAACCAAATGGTTCAGCCACGATGACCTTGTCTTAGTCGACAGACAAATAACTTCAAGGCTTTAAAATTTCCTTTTAAGGGAACTCACGATTTGGTAAAAAAGACTAACAGGATGTTTTGGATCGTGGGCAATCAATTTTTAAGACACATAAAGATTAATGTTCTTTCATTTTTAAAGAGTCGAGAAAGAAACAAAGATGACTCTATCACTTTCGATTGGAAACAAACTCGAAAGGACAAGTGCTCGAATTATATTTTAAGTTTAACAAGTCAAAAAGATCAAATGACTACTCTGGATGATCTAGGTAAATAAGATTACTAGGCAACTGTGAACTGCAGAATACCTCCTGGCGAACCAAAAAGTACGAGTAAGCAATCTCCCCAAATGTTGTGCTTAGTGTATCACGTTCGCAAGGCAACCAACTCGACTTCCTAAGGATGAAAGGATTGCAGCCTAGTGGGGTCTCTCGTAATATACTCAACGATACGTGGAGCACAAATCCATGCTAGCACTATCTAATGCTAAAGCTAAGGACAACTTCTAGGTTTAAAGATGTCGAAACACATCTCTAGCCTAGACCTTCTAGATATAATTATTAATTTCAAATACTCCTTAGGTTAATTGAATTCATTTTAAAGTTGATCTTGAGTTAAGTTTTAGTTTTCAGGTCTTAGTGATGCTACTCTAAAAACCTAAAATGCAACTAAATGGGACAAGACCCTTTCAATTCAATGAAATGCCTACACTAGAGAGGGTAGAAACTACTCAATCAAATGCAAACAATCAAGCAACTGAAAACGAAATGATCTTTCACTACTTCACTTTTTCAAAAAATAAACTAATGAAAATGCATTCCAATTCCTAATTTCTTGAAAAGCACTTATCTATTAGTCCTTTCGAAATGAAAAATTTTCCTTTCCTTTTTCAAACGCTGATGCAATTCTAGTATTTTAAAAGATGCAAATCATAATGATGCAACAAGCTAGAATTCCAAACTTTCTCATGAAACAACGAAACAAACATTTTGCATACAATATTTCAATGAAAATTTTTTCCAGACTATGAGCTCTTCAAGTAGATGAAAACATGAAAAGAGAAGTTCATTCAAATCAATGAAGCATCGACTTTACCAAACACAAGACCAACAATGTAATCTATGCTAGAAAAAGACATTCAAGCTAGTAAACGAAACATTTTTCAAACTTGTGCAAAAGAGGTCAAAGTCATAAAAGGACCAAAAACAAATGCAAGGAGGAAACACACCCACACTCGAACTTGATGAGTCCACAAGTTGCCAGATGGGTGACTAACTAGATGCCCTAGTGTCACTGACCACTCAATGACTCAATCAATCAAATAGCAAGATGACAAGCCAACAAGCAATAAAAAACCAAATGAAAATTAGCTGCCTAATTAGGGAGAAAAAAGTAAAAAAGGCTCACGAGGTAAAAAACACAAGAGCAGAACACACTAGCCAAGATTGGGGTCAAGCCTTAATCTTCACTTACAGTGATCAACACGACTTCCTAACTGACAACGAGTGCCAGAGGGTGGTCATTCCAATTGTTCCTCCATAATCCGGCTGGTTGGCGTGACTGTCAGCAGATTAAATGCGCTGGCCGAGGCAACTAAGGAAAAAAAAATCAAAACAGGGACCAGATCTGCTATTATGAATTTTAGACTTAGGCCAATAAGCAGGAGAAAAGAAATAAAACCAAAGGGAAAACTTGAAACTAGCAAAGTTCTAGCAAAATCATGAAATCCAAAACAAACAAAAGATGGGATCTCCCCAACAGTGTCGCCAATTTGTGGTGAAGTAAAATTATAAGTGCAGACAGGAACGAATTCCTCTAGCCCGATAATGGGTCTAGCCACAACATATACATTCTATGGAAGATTTTCTTAGGTTAGAATCAATCAAGAGGGCCTACCTCTTGGTCGCTTATCCTGCTTGATGACGTCCTCGCTTGCTCGCTCCAACAATCTCTCGCTTCCTTCTTCAAGCTCCTAAAACAAGTAAACAACAACAACACACAAACATAATAATAGACAAATTGCAATTCAACCTACTTGACGAGTCAAGAAGCATTAAGTCACGAATATGTAATATTACAAAACATGTAGGAAATCAATCGATAGTTGCATATATTAATATCAATGAGAGATTACAACCATTCATTTTAACATCTTAGTCTTCCTCTGACAAGACCAGGTTCCCACACACTTCTGCTAGTACTCCATGATGGCTTCAAACAACAATATTTTAAAGGTTCTTCCCTTTAGGCTTCACTCCAAACCAAACACACTTCTCCCTCATACAACTAGATGGCTACAACTAGTAATAGCTTGCTTGTCTAATCAAAATAATATACTCACACCCAGCCAACACTCTAACTAGCTTGTGCTTGGGAAGAAGGGAGGTTTATATAGGAAATATGGATGGGAGATGGATCCTCTTCTCATGGGAGGACTTGTCCCGTAAGGTAGTTCCATCAATATAGGGGAAAGGAGCCCAAATTGTCATCCTCGACCGCATCCGACCAAACCATTTACCAGACTTCCGTTACAGGGCTTCTAGAGCTAGAAGCTTCGGCTCTAATTTAAAAAACTTTCCATAACAAGACCGGTGCGACTGGAAAATAGCTCAGTCGTATTGGTCGATGCGGGGAATAGTGCTAATCTCTGCACATCAGCGCGGGGGAGACAAAGGTCATTAGTGCCGACCTTGTAAACTGGGCAAAACAGAAGTTTCAAGGGAAATGGTGAAAAAGGGGAATGATCTACTCATGAAGAGGGACATAATGGGAGTTTCTCCATGAAGGCAAAGCATGAAGGTTTAATGTAGAGGTCCTGCAGGATCAAGGAATGGGGAGTACATGGACAATGACAAAACGATGTGTAACAGAATCCTAGGATTTAAGCCTTAAGGTGACTTGGCGTGTGGGGCTCGATCAATCGAGACAAGTGTCACGTGGCGTAAATGCTTTTATGTATAATTCAAGCAGGTGGCTAAGCTTTGTCGAAAGGTGTATATAACTACATAGCCCTGGAATGTTGTCCCCAACAATTTTAATGGGGGATAATATTGAAACCCACAAGGATTCTATTCCCGGGGTGACGTGGCCATGGAGGGCCCACACCTACGTACTTTATCTAAATCGTATGTGTTATAGGTTGGTTTGTGTGGACCATAGAAATGGGATTATACTTGACATGGTGTGAATAGGTAGGAAACAAAGTAGAATTTCCATATGGGCGATGATGAGGACACAAATTAGATAGCCATGTGGAGACGACGTGGGTTCCATGTGGTAAGTCAAATGATGCGGCACTATTTGATAGGCCAATATTTAAATGGCTATATCTTTCAATTCAGGAGTCAAATTGAAGAAAATTTTATATTGTTGGAAAGGTATCGACAAGATGAATACAATGACATCATTTGTTTTAAGGTTTGAAGAAGCTGAAAAGATAAAATAATTTAGACCCCATTTCCATAGCTAAATTTTGGAGGTCATGTCAACTTAGTAACTGCCTCCTTCTTCCCTTAGTCGGGGCTAGGGACAGTAGGGAGTATGTTACAAAGTGTACCTGTTAGCTCTGCTATGCAGCACTGACTTTCTAAGGTCAGAACAAAGCATGGTCCATTTGGTTGTGTGCAAAGGGGGCTCAATTTGGTCACTTTTCCCTGTCTTCCTTCACCCCGCTCACCTCTAAACCTTTCCCATTCCCTAAATAAACCTTCTAAAATCTGACAAATTCCCTTTTGGCCCCAGCTCTAAGCGCAAAGCCAAACCAACCATAAAACCTTACCCATACACCCTCACACACTCATAAACCCCTCATCAATTTCCCGATGTTGATCATTCCCTGACAATCTAACGACCCACATCACACCTGATAAAGGTGACCCGCTCGACCAATTTCCACCGTCAGATCATCTCCGTCGGATCTGACGGTCTTCGCATACATCACGAGAGCAACCAGATCAAGATAGCGCGCGATGAGAGTGGTTTTTTCTCTCTCATCCACTGCTACGTGTCGATCATTGAGTGGAATTGCTCGGCCTTGGGCATTTACCACTTAGCACCCGAAAGTGGTGCGATGAAAATTGTTACCACCCGACCAAACTACCCTCGCTTGTTAAACGCCCGTGCAACTTCATCGCTCGATGACCGTCTGATTTGTCCACTGAAGATCCAATGACACTGATGCACATTGTTCCCACCTCGGTCTATAGCTTTCGCTGAACCATCTTCGCCATTCATCTCGCTGATCTGACAGTCATCATTCTCGCTCACCCAAATTGTCCACCTACCCATGCACTCTACGTCCCATGTCCATTCTGTTGACCGAGGAAGGAGATAACCCGCTCTGCTTGACTGACAACAGTTGGACCCCCAACAACCATATTTAACATAAAGCATGTCCAAAGGAGAAAAGGACATAGCACGACTCTGTAACTGAATTTATCAGTCATGGACTCCACTGGTATGAACACTCCAATCGCCTAAAGGACAATGCAGCACCTGAACAGATCAAATTCACCTAGTGAACCAAGCAACCTCATCCAAAGACTCCATCAGGCAGTTAAATGCAGTTGGTGGTCAATTATGACCCCTCCATACCTAAACGGCCAAGTGCCATTGTAACGAAAACTTATAAATATCTAGGAGCAAGACGTATTCAAGGTTGGCATTTGATGTAAGGTTCAACTTCTGGAGACTGTAGACACTTTTTCACTTGCAGCATCTCATCTTCATTTTCAGCAAATACAAGCTTCTTTTGTTGTTAACTACTCACTGTCCATTTACCTTTGTTCTAAGCTTGTACCTGATATGTTGTGTTCTTGATCTCTTGATGTTTAGCACTAGATAACTGTCATCTTATCTCTGTGTTGGAATATTGAATGCATCACTGAATAGGTTACTCAAGTTTCTTTCTATCTAATGCAGGAGAGCTATCACCCTGTTTTTGCATTAATAGATTAGATTCGCAGGTTTCTGTACTAGTTGCAGCCGACCATCACATGGTCTTGTGTATCTGCTAGTGTGGTTAGTATTCTCCATATTCACCTAAATATCTAATCTATGAGCATTGGTGTTCTAAAGCCTTGTAGTTTGAGGGTGTTCATGCATGTCTGGAGTGAAACAGAGTAGAAGTGGTTATCTAGCTTGAACCAAACCATCATTCCTTCCATTAAACCTTGCAAAAATAGTTGAATTTATATGTTACTAGGCATCTTCGAGCTACAACCTAGGAGAGTTTCTTGGAATCCTAACATAATTGGCACCGTTGCTGGGGAGACGACATTGAAGCTTAGCTTCCCTGGGAGAACAACATAGATCCAGCTTGATGATAGACAAAGTCTGGACACATTTTTGGTTGTAATCATCTACCTAGCGACTCTACTAGAGGTCAAACCTCATGGCAACTCCACATCACAATTATGGCTCAGTTTGTGAGGCATACTCAGAGAAATCCTCAGAAATCACCAGCTGACCCAGTACCTGACCCTGAGAAGATTGTCAAGCAGAGAAATACATAACAAAAGGGAACATCAGGATCAGGTAAGCCTTGTATCTCTGCCATAAAGGCTTGTAACAAAGCATCTACATGTTGAAAATATAGCATCTAGTACTAGCAGTGAAGAAATATTTTCAAAGAATCATAAAGCTCCCATTCCTTTAGGTCCTCCTTTGGATCTAAACCTAAAGGAAACCTCCCCTCCTGTCCATCAGATTCCTTTAGCCCTGACAGTCATTTCTCAACTCCCTACCTTTCAGACTGCCAGTACCCTTCCATCTACCCCAGTCATGGCAGGTCCACAAGCGCCCACCAAAATGGAGAGAATCATAGCTACTAGGTATGGACCCCTGGTCCTGCCTATTCCTTTGAATGCCATGCCTGCAGGAGAATATCATAAATACATGCCTAAGTTCACTGGGACAGAGGGAGTAACAACTGAAGAACACCTTGAGTCTTTTTATAGCTATGCTGATAACCTAGATATCAGTGAAGATGATGTGTGGATGAGAGTATTTGTCCAAAGCCTTGATGGAGAGGCTAGAAAGTGGTTCAAAGAGCTGACCCCTAGGTCTATAGCAGACATTGAAGCATTGGGGAGATAAGAAAGACTTGCTATACTACCATACCGAGCTTGGCAACCTGAAAAGGGAAAATGGGGAGTCATTGTTTGATTTTAATAAAAGATTCAATCGTATGTATAGCAAGATACCAACTGAAGTCAAACTTACCCCCACCTCTGCCAAACTCACCTATGCCAATGCCTTTGATTCTGATTTCTGCCTGCTATTAAGAGAGAGAAGATGTGTTTCTCTAGCTGAAATGCAAGATGCAGCCTTGGAGGTGGAATCCAATATCATGGCTGCAAAGAAACTCAAAGGACACGCTAATAGAAGGAGGCAAAGAGGTGAGTCTTCCTCTTCTTCTTCATCTTCAAAACCCAAAATAGACAAAACGACTAAAATGATAGAGTCATTGGCTACTGAAATATCCAAACTGAAGGTTGAGCAGAGTTCTGGGAAAGCAAGGCTTCCTGATACATTTGCTCCTAAAAATCCAAATCCATTCAGAAGAGCAAATAAACAATTGTAGATCATTCAGAGGGGAAAAGAGGCCAGTAAAGAACAACAGGTTAAGACTCCTTTCCAGAACGTAGTCATGGAGGAGGAGAAATTTGAAGAGGATGAGATTCACTGCATGGAAGACAGGGGCAGTGCTACCTTTTTGACACTAGCTGCCTATGAGGAGTCATTACTCAGGGACTAGACCAGTCAAGAGTGGGACAGAGAAGCTGTTCTACAGACTGAAGACCAGCAAAGATATAACTTGAGGTCAAGAACGAGTAATGTCAAAGAGAATCATGCCCAAAAAGTTGCTTTCCCCGCAGAGCAGCAGATCAACAAGCAGAAGAGACCGACAACTGATCCCACCATCATGAAAGCACCAGCTCAAGAAGTAAAAAGCCCTGATAAGTCTCCTTCCCCTTTTAGCTTTGAATCAGAAGTCCAGAAGTTAAAAATATATGTACCTCTGATAGAACTCGCAAAGAGTGAGGTCTTTAAGAAGCCCATCCTTGATGCCCTTCAGCTAAAAGCCACATAAGCGTCCAATGACTATGTGAATTTACAAGATGATAAACCTGCAGTTGTGCTTAGCCAAATGACTGAACCTATTGATGACAATTCCCCATCATTTTATGTATCCTTGACCATCCATGACAAAATCCTCCACAATTCTCTGCTAGACATGGGTGCCAACCATAATCTGATGCCCAAAGCTGTCATGGAAGAGTTAGGCCTTGATATTACCAGACCTTATTATGACTTGTTCTCCTTTGATTCGAGGAAGGTGAATTGTCTGGGATTAATCAAAGACTTAGCTATCACCCTAACTCAGCCGCCCATGAAGAGAATGATGATGAATATTGTGGTAGCAAATGTCCCCCCTAAGTTTGGTATGCTACTTTCTAAAGGGTGGATTAAGAGGTTGGGTGGGACATTGCAAAATGACTTGTCTTATGCCATTGTCCCAGTTTTTTGAGGAGAAAGCAGAAGACTATACATGGAAGCCCAGCTGGCCTATATCATCAGTGTGTGAGAAGAATCCCACTAATCATCCCATTTACGCTGTGGACACTAATTTTGGAGCATGTATTCTCCAAATTGAATAATTCCATAGGGCCTTGGTGCAGCTCAAGAAACCAGTATGCCAGGCCATGGAAGAGGAAGGGACACAGGCTTGGGATATGTTCTTTGATGGAGCGCATTCAAAGGAAACTGCAGGAGCAGGAGTGGTGTTGGTGTCTCCTAAACAAGAAAGCACACATCTGTCCTTTAAGCTGACTTTTGAGTTCACCAACAATATAGCAGAGTATGAGGCTCTGATATTGGGCTTAAACACTGCCAAAGGCATAGGAATCAGAGACATAAAGATGTTTGGAGATGCTAATCTCATCATTCAACAAGTGAACAAAACGTTCCAAGCAAGGCACCCAAGGCTGAAAGTGTACAGAGATGAGGTATGGAGACTCAAAGAATATTTTGATAGCTTTTGTATCTCAAATATTCCTAGAGTAAAGAATCAGCTTGCTGATTCCTTTATTGTGTCTACTAGCATGTTCATCCTGTAGGAATTTACAGGGTAAGTTCCTCAGAAAGAATACCAAAAGGACACCGCTCACAACCAGATCTCAAATC
The DNA here is from genome assembly GCA_031772625.1 of Pinus tabuliformis. NCBI lineage: Eukaryota > Viridiplantae > Streptophyta > Pinopsida > Pinales > Pinaceae > Pinus > Pinus tabuliformis. The sequence goes on from CM062804.1 coordinate 1,014,237,634, forward strand.
AATACACCAGTATTTTTGACGTGGTTAAAACCCTCAAAGTGCAAGGAGGGAAACAGTCCACGGCCTGTCCCAACGTGGGTACTACAGGCAATTTATTAATCAAAGAATGAAAATTTACATAAGCTTCTCTCATGCACGGATTACCCGAACAATGACCCTCCATGCGCTTTAAATAGAACTCATGGACCAATCGGGTGTCAAGCCACGGATCAAGTGTCGGTAATACCGAGGTGAGAGTGAACCATCGGATCACTACATATCGTGACCGTCGGATTGTAAGTTACAAAATGTACAACGGTAAAGAAACACACTTTACCTAACTCTAACCTAACTCTATACTAGACCAAGTTGAACTTAACTATATCCTATGTGTCGGAATATCCTAACATCCCCCCTTAAGAACAACTTGGGATAGGATTGAAGGATTTACAAATATGACACAATAGGAGAAGGAAGGAGGCACTAGAGCCTATCCCCCCTTAGTGACAACTTCCTGAACTCCAAGCATATATCGAAGTTTAGTGAACTTCGCCTCTGTGAGAGCCTTTGTGAAGATGTCTGCAACCTGATCATCTGTTGGACAATATTGCACTTCAAGAACATGGTCATGAATGAGCTTTCTGATGAAGTGCATGTGTAGTTCAATGTGTTTGCTGCGCTGATGCTGGACTGGATCTTTGCATAGCTGAATGGCACTTTGATTATCACACCAAAGTGTGGTTGGATGCTGCTGCTCAAAGCCAAACTCTGATAGGATCTGACGAAGCCACAAGGCTTCCTTACTAGCTTCCACGGCACCACGATACTCTGCTTCTGCTGACGAAAGAGAAATGGCAGCCTGTTTCTTACAAGCCCATGTAATAGGTCCTGAACCAAGAGTGAAGACATAACCGGCAGTAGACTTCCGATCATCAGGGTCACCAGCCCAATCAGAATCAGTGAAACCAACTAACAGAGGAGCTGCTTTGGCACTGTAATGAATCCCAAACTGTACTGTACCTCGAACATAACGAAGTATTCTTTTAGCTGCTTTCCAATGACTTTCACGGGGGTTTTGCATAAAACGAGCAACAAGGCCAACAGCAAAGGAAAGATCAGGACGAGTATGGGTTAAATACAAGAGTTTTCCGACAAGTTGACGGTATAAGGTAGCATCAACTTCAGGAGAAGTACAAGAGACTGAAAGTTTGACTCCAGACTGAAAGGGAGAAGGGGTTGGCTTACAGTCTTCCATGTGAAAATGACGAAGAATATCACAAGCATACTTGGACTGGGAAAGGAAAATACCCTCTTGGGATTGCAAGACTTGAAGACCAAGAAAATAGTGTAAGTGTCCTAAGTCTGTCATTTCAAATTTCTTTTTAAGGCTGGACTTCACATGGTTTATAAGGTTGGGATCACTACCAGTAAGAATAAGATCATCAACATAAAGAACAAGGATGATAAGAGAGTTGCCCACTTTCTTGGTGTAGACAGTATTGTCAGAATGACACCTAGAAAAGCCAGATTCTAAAAGAAAGCTATCCATTTTGGCATACCAAGCCCGAGGAGCTTGCTTGAGGCCATAAAGGGATTTCTTAAGTCGACAAACAAGGCTGGAGTCTGTTTGTATGAAGCCAATGGGTTGTTCCATATAGATTTCTTCCTGCAAGTCCCCATGCAAGAAGGCAGATTTAACATCCATCTGATGGACTTCCCATTTTAAAGAGGCAGCAAGGGAAAGAACAAGGCGGATAGAGTTCATTTTGGCAACAGGGGAGAAGGTTTCAGTGTAGTCAATGCCTTCAACCTGTGAAAATCCCTTAGCAACGAGACGAGATTTATGTTTATCAACTTTCCCATCTGGTCCATACTTGGTTCTGTAAACCCATTTACATCTAACAAGTTTGCGTCCCTTTGGTAGAGGAACAAGATCCCATGTATCATTTGTCATCAATGAATGATATTCTTCATTCATAGCTGCTTCCCAATGTGGATGGCCTGAAGCTTCTGCAAAAGTGTCAGGATCATGATTTACTGGAGCTTGAGCCAGTAAAGAAGAGGCTCTTTCAAACTGAGAACGTGTACGTCGCTGATCTGTAGGATCACCAGCAAGATCACCTGCTGCATCCCGAGTAGCACGGACCCATCTTGGAAGTTGAGGATCCTGAGAAGGTGGGGGAGGATTATCATCCTCGCTTTCATCATCTGAAGAAGAAATGTTTTCAAAAGTAGAAGAGATAGGAAGAGGTGGCACATCCGCCGGACTAGGCTCGCAGGCCGATTTAGTTTCATCAAATTTTACATCTCTTCTAATGATAACATTTTTGGACTTAAATGGAATAAGTCTATAACCTTTTACATCTTCAGAATATCCAACAAAAGTACATTTCTCACTCTTAGGTTCTAAAGCTTTATGCTTTTCATCTGGAATATGGGCCCATGCTTCACTTCCAAACACACGAAAGTGACTTACATCTGGTTTAATGGAACTCCAAGCTTCTTCTGGAGTGATATTCTCTAGAACCTTAGTAGGAGTGCAATTGATTATATAATTTGCACAATTAATTGCTTCGGCCCAAAAACTAAGACTGAGTCCTTTAGATTGCAGCATACAATTAGCCATTTCCTTTAAGGTGCGATTTTTCCTTTCAGCTACACCATTTTGTTGTGGAGTGTATGGAACAGTATGTTGCATTTGAATTCCATTTTCGGTGCAAAAGTTGATGAATGTGTTTTTAACATATTCTCCACCATTATCAGTTCTTAGCTTAAGAATTTGATGTCCAGATTGTTTTTCAACAAAGGCTTTGAAGGCCAAAAAAGTGTTAAATACTTCACTCTTGAGTTTTAAGAAGTATACCCAAGTGCGTCTGGAGAAATCATCAATGAAAGTTAAGAAGTACTTGCAGCCAGAGAATGAAGCAACAGGAAGAGGACCACATAAATCACTGTGCACAAGCTGTAAAGGGGCTGAGGCGTGCCAAGAGGCACGTTTGTCAAAACTGTCCCGATGATGTTTTCCGAGTACACATCCGGAACAAACACCATCTCTGCAAGATACCATAGGAAGACCTGTCACCATATTTTCTTTACATAGATGCTGAAGGGAGCGATAGTTTAAGTGACCAAATCGCTCATGCCAAAGTTTGCTCACTTCATCATTATGAGCAACAAATACTGAGGGAAGATTTGATGACCCAAAGTTGTGAAACTTATACAACCTTTTGGAATCATCAGCAAGACCAGTAGCTAGAATCTGTTTAGGATCTTTTAGATCCTTGATTACAACATCATGAGGTGAAAATTCAACAATTTTACCTTCACCTGAATGAGTTATCTGATAGACAGATAGAAGGTTGCAGGATAAGGTTGGAACACATAATACATCATTAAACTGACCATTGTCTAGATGAACAGTTCCAGTCCCTACAACATTAAGAGATCTATCATCACCAATATATATATTTTTGGTGTTACAATCATTTAAAGAAGAAAACATGGCTTGATTTTTGGCCATGTGACAAGAGGCTCCAGAATCAATGAGCCACTCATGAGAATTAGAAGAATAAGAAGATACATTTAATGCATAACCAGACTGAGATGATTGATAATGACATGCAGAAAGTGCCATTCCGGAAGTTGAAGTTGAAGTAGGCTCCACATGGATGTTATGTTTCTTCATTGCGGCTTCCAAGGCTTCCATCTTCTTAAAGCATTTAGATTCTAAGTGGCCATCTCGATTACAAAAGTTACAATGTCTATCAGACTTCTTCCATTTGTTTTTATTGGTCTTATCGTTTTGCTGAAATGATCTTTCATTTTGAGGCTGAGATGGTTTAGGACCATTCTTTTGAGGATATGACTTCTTAGGATTCTTTGAATTTGGTTGCTGCTGGGCGGCTAACGCTTTCGTGGAAGAGTTTCCAAGATTAAGAAGACCAAGGTGTAAGAGTTTTTCTTGTTCTCTTATTAAGGAATCACAAAAGGAGTCAAAGGAAGGGGCCTTGTATTCTTGTCCTTGACAAATGAAAGCTTCCCTTGTAGAATGGAAAGTGGAAACAAATACAGAGTAGGCTGGTCCCAACTTAGTAAGGATGGAATAAATAAGGTTACCATCTTCTTTCTTAACTTTAACACCTTCCAAGAGATATCTAAGGGTCTTGAATTTGGACAAGAAATCTTCAATGCAAGAAAAATTGTTAGGATCCAAAGTAAGCAGCTCATTTTCAAGTTGATGGGCTCTAATTTCATTTTTAATTCCAAAAACTTTAGCAAGTTTTTCTAATGCTTCATGAGGAGTCTCAAGTTCTGCAATGTGGAATCTAAGATCAGGAGAAACAGACATCCCTATCAAACCAGGTGCTTGATCTTGTCTATTTTCCCATTTTGCCGCCTTGTCTTCATCTTTTGGTTTCTTCTCTTGGTCTGTGGCTATTCTGTAGAGACCTTTACTTCTAAGTAAATCTCCCATGTAGGCTACCCATTGGAAGTAGTTAGTGCTGTCAAGAATGACTTGGCATGGACTTTCCATTTTTTAAAAAATTGAAGCTGAAGATGCTGAAAGTAAGTGTTCCAATGGATAGATCTCGAAAAAATAGGCGGTTTTAAAAAAAACGGCTCTGAAAAAGGCTTCTGGATGAAGAAGTTATGGCTTTTTGAAAAAAAAATTGTTGACGTTGCCGGCAAAGTGCGCGAATGTGCGGGAATGAAAAAATCCGCCCCCACAAAATGGAGACTTGAACCCAAGACCTCTACTCTCTTAAAATAGCTTTGAACCAATTGATCTATACAAAAAATTTGAGAGAGAGAGAGAGAGAGGGGGGGGGGGGGGCCTTGGTTTGCGTGCTTGCCTTGAGAAATCTCTTTTTTTCCCTACAAAACACAAAACACAAAACCCAACACGAATATGCAAAGAAAAACGAACCTTACGGCTCGAAGTTAGCTTTAGCCAAAAAACTAGAAATTTAAAAAAAAAAATCTCAAAGTTAGCTTTAGCCGAAAAACTAAATATTTTTCTCAATGTTTCTGATTTTCCGAGATCACACTAAGGTGCAGGGAAAAGAGCATACGCATGAGAAAAATCCTTCCTTTCTGTTTCTGATTTGCCCAGATCGCACAGAGTCGCAGGGCAAAGAGCATACGCAGAAATGAAAGGTAGAGATCTGGTTAAAAAAAAGGCTAAATAAACTAAGACCGAAATAAGCAGAGAGAAAATAACAGTAAACTGCAAAAAAAACACTGTATACCTCCCGATCTGAAAAATGACGCAGCTAGGGCTACCGGAAACCTTTTCGCGTGAAACGAAAGGGGTTCCTCACTGGAACAGATGCTCCGAACGCAACAGAGTCCTCTCGGCCCGAAAGCAGTCAGAAACAGCAGATCTAGGAAACGACAGCCGCATGCAGTTCTACCGACTTCAGATTTGGATCACCAACGGACGCGGCCCTCAAATAGCTCTGATACCATGTAGGAATTTACAGGGTAAGTTCCTCAGAAAGAATACCAAAAGGACACCGCTCACAACCAGATCTCAAATCAATACACCAGTATTTTTGACGTGGTTAAAACCCTCAAAGTGCAAGGAGGGAAACAGTCCACGGCATGTCCCAACGTGGGTACTACAGGCAATTTATTAATCAAAGAATGAAAATTTACATAAGCTTCTCTCATGCACGGATTACCCGAACAATGACCCTCCATGCGCTTTAAATAGAACTCATGGACCAATCGGGTGTCAAGCCACGGATCAAGTGTCGGTAATACCGAGGTGAGAGTGAACCATCGGATCACTACATATCGTGACCGTCGGATTGTAAGTTACAAAATGTACAACGGTAAAGAAACACACTTTACCTAACTCTAACCTAACTCTATACTAGACCAAGTTGAACTTAACTATATCCTATGTGTCGGAATATCCTAACACATCCCTCCCATGCCCCCTAGATTGACTTATCAAGTCCAGGTAAAATATAGACCATCCTTGCCTGATAACATCTAGCACTGGAAAGTATTTGAGGATGATGATAAATTAAAGAGGTTTCTGCAAGTCATTGATGAATTCTCTGAAATGCAAATTGATCAAGAGAATGAAACCTTGGAGGAATGTCCCTAGCCCCAGCTAAGCAACAGAATTGGCCAAGACAACATTGTTCAGTTGCCTAACAATCATATACCTAAAGGGTTAGTGCCTCTAGAGAATCTATTTGACCATAACGATGTGCCTCATAAGATTGCCCAAAAAGAAAATCAGTCTGCAGTCCATAGGCATAACATAGGGAGTCCAGATCATCCAAAGTATATAAATCTATCCACCCATTTGTCTACTACCCAAAGTTCTAAGTACTGCACCTTAATGAAGCAATTTGCTGATGTCTTTGCCTGGGAATACAGTGACCTTAAAACTTATGACAAAAATATCATCTAGCATAAGATCCCATTGGAGAAAGACACCATTCCTTTCAAACAGAAGCTGAGACCCATTAATCCTTTGCTCCTCCCTCTGATTGAAAAGGAAATCAAGAAGTTGTTGGCTACCAAAATCATAGTTCCTCTAAGGTATTCAAAGTGGGTAGCCAACTTGGTAGTGGTGAGGAAGAAAAGTGGAGAAATCAGGCTGTGTGTTGATTTCAGGAACCTGAACAAATGTTCCAAAAAGGACAACTACCCCTACCAAAGATGGAACATTTGCTACAGAAAGTCTCAGGAGCCAAAGTTATGTCTTTCCTAGATGGATTTTCAGGGTATAACCAAGTTGTTGTACATCCATATGACCAAGAAAAGACTGCTTTCACCACTCCTTGGGGCACTTTTATGTACTCTAAGATGCCCTTTGGGCTGATGAATGTTGGGGCTACCTTTCAGAGAGCCATGGATATAGCGTTTGTAGGAGAGAAGGATAAGTTTGTCCTTGTCTACCTGGATGATATAACAGTATACTCCAGCAGCCATCAAGATCATTTGCAGCATTTGAAGAAAGTGTTTCTGAAGTGAAGAAGGTTTGGGATATCAGTGAATACTAAGTCACAATTTGCTTTCAAAGAGGGTAAGCTTCTAGGACACATTGGTTCTGTTGCAGGTGTCAAAATTGACCTAGAGAGAGTGAAAGTGATACAGACCTTGTCTGTCCCAAGATCAAAAAAGGACATCCAATCCTTTCTGGGCAAAATAAATTTTGTAAGGAGGTTTATTCCTAATTTTGCAGAATTGGTAAAACACATCACCTCTATGCTGAAAAAGGGATCAGAGATCAAATGGACTGATGCAGCAAGAAGATCTTTTGAAGCCATCAAAAGAGCTATTATGGAAGCCCCCACTTTGATCAGCCCAAACTATAGCAAGGAGTTCCATATCTTCTCCTTTGCTTCCGGTGACACCCTTGCAACAGTCTTATTGCAGAAAGATGATGGGGATTCAGAGCATCCAGTGGAATTTTTTAGAAAAACCTTAAGGGATGCTGAACTAAGGTATGATATTATCGAAAAATAGGCTTATGCTCTTATCAAATCTTTAAAGGCTTTTTGAATCTACATTCTGCACTCTAAGGTAATTGCATATGTGCCCTCTACTTCAGTAAAGGATGTCCTAACATAGCCAGATGTTGATGGAAGAAGGGCTAAATGGATTACAAAGCTTATTGAATTCAACATAGAATTGAAGCCCACCAAGCTTGTCAAGGGCCAGGGCCTTGCTCAACTAATGGCTGAAGAAAATTGCAAAATTCTTGACATAAACTGCATGGGTACAAATTCAGAGGATGGACAGACAAAAGAAGCAACAGTAGGACATGACCGGTTGTTGGCTGAGAATATAGCTTCTTGTGAATGGTATTCTAGAATAGCTCAATTTTTGTTGAAGCTAGAAGTTCCTCTAGGCCTTAGTTCAAGCCAAGCTAGGACTATTAAGCTCAGAACAACCAAGTTTTGTATTCATGAAAACTTGCTTTATTGGAGGGATCCATTTGGAATCCTTTTAAGATGTCTGGACAAAGAACAATCTGTGGAGGTCATGCATCAGTTTCATTCCAGCATCTGTGGAGGACATCACTATTGGAAAACCACAGCCCACAAGATCCTTAGAGCTGGGTATTATTGGCCCACTCTGTTTTCTGATGTCTTTTCATTTGTAAGATCCTGTGACAAATGCCAGAGGTTCGAAGGAAAACAACGATTCAAGTCCTTACCCTTGAAGCCAATACATGCCAGTGGCCCTTTCAAGTAGTGGGGCTTGGATTTCATAGGGGAAATTAATCCACATTCTAGTGGCCAGGACAGATGGATCTTAGTAACCACTAATTACTTCACTAAATGGATTGAGGCCATCCCTACTAAGAAAGCTGATCACCACGCTGTCATGAAGTTCTTGACAGAAAACATTTTCACCAAGTTTGGTTGTCCACACAAATTGGTTACAGACAATGCAGCAGCCTTTAGGGAAAAATAGTTGGTGGACATCTGTGACTCAATGGGCATTAAGCTAGTGCATTCCACCTCATATTACCCTCAAGGCAATGGTCTGGCAGACTCATCCAATATGAGCCTGATAAGGATAATCAAAAAGCTGCTGGAAGACAACAAAAGGAACTGGGATTCCAAAATAAAGTTTGCATTATGGGCTGACAGGGTGACCACCAAGAAATCCATAGGTAGTTCTCCGTTCAAGCTAGTATATGGCACTAAGGTTGTATTCCCAATCCAGTTGACCCTCCCTGTGGCCAAGTTCTTACAGGAAGAGCAGAATGAGGAATATGACATGGCAAAGAGGATTAGTGACTTAGCTGAAGTGCATCAAATCAGAGATCAATTAATTGAAAAGTCTGCAACACATCAAAAGAGAATCAAGGAAGCCTTTGACAGAAAGGCGAAGATGGACAATTTTCAAATTAGAGACTTGGTTCTTAAATGGGATGCACTGAAGGAAAAGAAAGGCAATCATGGGAATTTCGATGCTCTGTGGACTGGACCTTTTGTCATTGCTCAGGTCCAGGGGAACAACACTTTCATGCTGCAAAGCATGGAAGGAGAAACAGTTTTTGATGGCCCAGTCAATGGGCGGTTTTTGAAAGTTTATGTTAATTAAGGCCTTTAGGCCTTAGCATTGTAAATAGGTTCTTTTTACAAGTTTTAGTGTAGGCTTAATTAGACTCCATGCCCAATGGAACACTAGGAAATATTGTTGATCTTGTTTTTGTATGAAAGGCAGTGGCCTATGGTTTTTGAAACCTCACAGGGAGGTTTTCATCCCCAGAAGGAGCCAGTGTTAGCTCTGCTATGCAGTGCTGACTTTCTAAGGTCAGAACAAAGAATGGTCTATTTGGCTGTGTCCAAAGGGGGCTCACATTGGTCACTTTTCCCTTTCTTCCTTCACCTCGCTCACCTCTAAACCTTTCCCATTCCCTAAATAAACCTTCTAAAATTTGACAAAGTCCCTTTTGGCCCTAGCTTTAAGCGCAAAGCCAAACCAACCATAAAACCTTACCCATACGCCCTCACGCGCTCATAAACCCCTCATCACTTTCCCGCCGTTGATCATTCCCCGACAATCTAACGGCCCACATCGCACCCAATAAAGGTGACCCGCTCGACCAATTTCCACCGTCAGATCATCTCCACCGGATCTGACGGTCTTCACATACATTGTGAGAGCAACCAGATCGAGCGATAACACACGATGAGAGCAGTTTTTTTCTCTCATCCGCTGCTACGTTTCAATCATTGAGTGGAATCGCTCAGCCCCGAGCATTTACCACTTAGCGCTCGAAAGCGGTGCGATGAAAACCGTTACCGCCCGACCAAACCGCCCTCGCCCGTTAAACGCCTGTGCAACTCCGTCGCCCAATGACCGTCCAATCTATCCACTGAATATCCAATGACACTGACGCACCCCGTTCCCACCTCGGTCTATAGCTTTCACCGAACCATCTCCGCCATTCATCTCCCCAATCCGACGGTCATCCTTCTCGCTCACCCAAATTGTCCACCTACCCATGCACTCTACGTCCCACGTCCATTCTGTTGACCGAGGAAGGAGATAACCCGTTCTGCTTAACTGACAATAGTCAGACCCCCAACAACCATATTTAACATAAAGCATGTCCAAAGGAGAAAAGGACATGGCATGACTCTGTAACTGAATTTATCAGTCATGGAATCCACTGGTACGAGCACTCCAACCGCCTAAAGGACAGCGCAACACCTGAACAGATCAAATTCACCCAGTGAACCAAGCAACCTCGTCCAAAGACTCCATCAGGTAGTTAAATGCAATTGGTGGTCAATTATGACCCCTCCATACCTAAACGGCCAAGTGCCATTGTAACGAAAACTTATAAATATCCAGGAGAAAGATGTAATCAAGGTTGGAATTTGATGTAAGGTTCAACTTCTAGAGACTGTAGACATTTTGTCACTTGCAGCGTCTCATCTTCATTTTCAGCAAATACAAGCTTCTTTTGTTGTTAACTGCTCACTATCCATTTCCCTCTGTTATAAGCTTGTACCTGATATGTTGTGTTCTTGATCTCTTAACGTTTAGCACTAGATAATTGTCATCTTATCTCTGTGTTGGAATGTTTAATGCATCACTGAATAGGTTACTCAAGTTTCTTTCTATCTAATGCAGGAGAGCTGTCACCCTGTCTTTGCATTAATAGATTTGATTCGCAGGTTTCTGTACTAGTTGTAGCCGGCCATCACATGGTCTTGTGTATCTACTAGTGTGGTTAGTATTCTCCATATTAACCTAAATATCTAATCTATGAGAATTGGTGTTCTAAAGCCTTGTAGTCTAAGGGTGTTCATGCATGTCTGGAGTGAACAGAGTAGAAGTGGTTATCTGGCTTGAACCGAACCATCATTCCTTCCATTAAACCTTGCAACAATATTTGAATTTATATGTTACTAGGCATCTCTGAGCTATAACCTAGGAGAGTTTCTTCGAATCCTAACAGTACCAGAGCTTCTAGGTTCAATACTTGCGTTGGATGGGCTCTATCACAGGAAAAATGAAGAGCAAAGGTTCAACACTGGACATCTCGGAATGAAATTGGTGCCTTGTTACCGAGTTAACAATGCAAAAGATTCAACATTTGACCTATAGAGATGAGTTGAGCTCAAGCTCTGACTGTAATAGTTGAATATGACTGTATGCTACTTATAACGTTTGAATTTGGATTGCATGATGTTTCTAACATATTATTCTGGAAAATGCATTGACATTGCATATGTTTTCTATCTTGCATCTTGAAGGTCTGGATAGTCTATTGAGGTGACCTTGATGCTTTTCATCCCTTCAATTATTGCATAATTGTCTGCATAGTGTATGGTTGTTTGTAGTGTACCAATACTTTTAGTTAGATGGTGTGCCTTTTCATACTTGGAATGAAATGTGCATGTGAATGTTCACATTATATGACAGATTTGGGGAAATACCTGTGTTGCTTCTATTGGCATAACATTGCTTGATTCTATTGAATAGATGTATATGTTGACGGGGATGTGAGAATCCCATGGTTTATTTGCCATGTGGAAAATAACCTTGATGGATTGGAGGAACAATATTTTGTGACTCTATTAGAGAGTGATGTGTTATGTCGATTGCTTGCTTGTATTAATGATACTGATATTTATTTTGCATTAACGATACTAACAATTAAATGTATAGGGTTGTGTGAACCCTTAGGCACTTGAACTAGAAACGTACCATGTTGGAAGAGAAAGGAGGAGGAGAGGGCATTCCCTCGAGACCCTCAAGATCCTCTAATAAGAATTAAAGAATCCCTCCTGGGATAAATTGGAGAGGCACTAAAAATTTAAAAGGATACATGAAACCTTGGAGATGGATCAAGCAAAGATTTACACATGACACATTGAAAACACTAAAGCTTATGGTATTGGGCACTTGTGGGAGCATTGAATGTACTATGCGTTGTACCTTGCTGTTGGCTTCATATTTTTCTTTTGATTGCTTGATTATTGACTGTATGCATGGCCATGATACCCTGTTGTGATTTTCATGATGAACTCGATTTGTGTTTCAATTTCTTCTTGTATTTGCATTCTATGTTTTTTGGGTCTTAGGAATTTTGTTGGGTGAGGAAGTCAAGTAATCAAGCTCTAGGGAGGAGCTGAGTGAGACCCAACAGGAAATATGAGACCCCTGATGAATCCCAGTCCATGAATGAAGGGTAAGTGAAGGCATGAAGGAAGCGAATGAATACCAAGTAGGTTGGTTGAGTCAATGGGAATAAATGGACAACATCCTGATAGCGATGTGAATGGCACAAAAGGGAAGTTTCTAAGCCTTGAAAAGATATAGATACACACACACAAAAATGCATATCTCATACTATGATGCAGTGAAGGAATAACGATGTTGTAAGAAAATATATGCAGGTTAAAAACCGTCGACATGTGAACAACTTGAGCAAAGAAATTATTGAAACAACAATAATGTCAACTGATAGTGTTGGTAATAACAACAAGGTAGAAAGGTAAAAAGAAAGGAATTTGGGTAACAAATTGTTTGGTTGAATTGGGAACTATTTTTCTCAATTTTGTGCATGCTTTGCAAAGGTACAAGGAGTTCTCTAAGCTCTGATCTAATGGACATATATGAATATGTGCCATAATTACAAACATGTTGATGATTAAATGATATAAAATGTATTGTGACTGATAGTGTTTATCAGGGATCATCCTTATGAAAGAAAGATTGAACTATGTTCACGAAATTAGTCCATGAATGGATGGCATGCTTAAGACTCCTGGTTGTGTGAGGAATCAATTGGGCAAGAGAAAGCCTTAGTTGATTTATGATGGTTTGGTATTGAACTAATTTGGTTTCACTGTGATGAAAACTAAGCTATATAATAGGGATAACCTCATGGAGAAGCTGAAGCAACAAAACTTATATCTTGTTGACTTAAACGTAAAAATACACAAGAGGTATTTGTAATAATAACTTATTATATATATAAAATGTACAAGTATGTTGAATTTTACAATGAGGACCCACATATATATCTAGGCAAGTGTCCTTTCGTGACTGGGCATGTCTTTTAGACATGCCTTTTCACTAAACTTAATGACTATTTAACATAATCATCATTTCATTATTTATTATTTATATTTATTTATGTTTATTTTATTTTATACAATTTATGTTCGTAACATTGCCCCTGTTGACACCTAATCCTCAGGATTGGGTGAATATAATGTAAATAGATAAATAAGTAATATGAACAGTCATCGGGAGATGAAGTGAACAGTCTCTCCCTCATGTATATAATGAAGACCTACCTGAAGGAATAATACACGAATCAATTTTGGTTGAGGAATTACTGCCTGGTTTGACATTGTATCAGAACCAAGTTCCCAAAATAGTTGTAACTCCCTTTTGCCTACTGCTCTCTGTCCTCTGTCCCTGTGGAGTCTGCCTACTGAGCTCTCTATCCTCTGTCCCTGTGGAGTCTGCCTACTGAGCTCTCTGTCCTCTGTCCCTGTGGAGTCTGCCTACTGAGCTCTCTATCCACTGTCTACTATTCTCTCTGTCCAGTCTATCTGCTATTCTCTAAATTCAGAAAGCGTTGAGTATAGCAACAATTGTGAAGAACGCTGGTGCGGTGAGCGATTGTGAAGAACACTGGTGCGGTGAGCGATTCTGAAGAACGCTGGTGCGATGAGCCATTGTGAAGAACGTGGCGTCGTCTGCTTACATTTCTCTTCACATATTTTTCCTTTAGATGCTACATCACAATTTTTGTTGAATCAGATTTGTCACATACTGTTACACAGTAGCACTTTCTGTGTGATTCTGATTACTTGCCATGTCTGATATGTTCAAACCCCGTGTGCCCTCCATTGCCGACAAAATACCCTCCATTTTCCTTGTTGTGGCGGTCTGCACTCTATTTTGAGAAGACAAGCAACCTGATAGTGTATATACAATGATTCCGCCGTATCAATGCGAGGTGCTCAGCGTTAGCCCTCTGCACATTGTTTTTGGGGACGACAAGATCTAGTGGCGCCGTCTGTGGGAAACGAACCCACGACCCGCTGTGGTGAACCCAACATGAAGAGTTGCGCAGTGGAAGAGTTGAACGCTGCTCCATATACACAGTCAATTGGCCTGGAAAGGGTTGCTTTTTTTGGTAATCTTTACACTTTTGATTTGATGCTCCAGTCATCATCAATTAAATGCTCTTTGTTCTTCACAAAATTGTGTTAGATGCAAACCGCCCTATATATTTATGACCAATTTTGGTTGAGCAAACAAGCGAATTTTGAAAAATTGTGTCGAATGCCCCTTTGAATTGTAATTTTTTTTTTTAAATTATCACCAGAAGTACAATTTTACTGTATATTAGCAGAGGTATTTTTCTATCAGTAGAAGTATTTTTTGTTACAGTATGCATTCAATCATATCTGTTGTGGGAATAGTTCTCACTGGCAAGGAGAACTATCCTGAGTTGTCCTGGATGATAAAACACACCCTCATTTTCAATGAGTTGTGGAAAGGATTGTGTGTTAGAGACGGAGACAAAGAGCCAAAACAGCCTACCTCAGACAAAGAGCTCGTCATTTGGGAAAAGAAGAACAACAAAGCTTATGCATTAATCGCAGCATCTGTAAATGAAGAGGTGAGTCGCCATATTTTTCCATTTTCAACTGCCTTTGAAGCCTTACAAAAGCTGAAATAACTCTATGACTCACATTCTGCACTTGAAGTTGTTCAACTCATGATTAAACTCTTCACTCTTGAACTGCAAAATAATGATCCTCTTGCTCTTGCATCTGAAGTAAAGTATACAATGCATGATATTAAATCCACTAAGGTTGAATTGGATATTCCTCTTATCGCTTTTCTCAAGGCACTTTATCCTACTTACTCCAATTATCTTGAGTCATTGCAAGAAAATGAAGATCTCAAAGATATCACCTTCTTGTGAAAAAGTTTGCTGAAAGAAAGAAAGCTTTTGGAAAGAAGACAGCCCCTGAATCTTCTAAAGAGGCTGTGTGCCTTGCTCATAAAGAAAAGCATCCTGCTCAAGATTCTTCAAGAGGAAGAGGTGGTCGAAGAGGAAGAGGAAGATATTTCAGAGGCAGGGGGGCAGACATTCTCAAGGAGAAAAGGCAGATTTGCACTTCATTCGTTGCAAAAGAAATGGATCGCATGATGCCTCTACATGCAAGCTACCATGGGACAAAATTGAGCACCAAAGAAACCAACATAAAGGTAAAACTGATGATACAGACAAAGGTAAAGCACCTAAATCCGCTCACTATGTTGTGGCACAATGTAACATTGGAGTAAATGAAGATTTGTTTAATGCTTCACTTGATTCTTGGAAAAATGATTGGTTGCTTGATTCAGGAGCAAGCTGCCACATGACTCATAGAAAATATTTTTTTGAAGATTTCACTGACAATGTTGATAGAGCAGTATACTTTGCAGACCAATCAAAAATCAAGCCATCAAGGCTTGGCACAAGCAAGCTTAAACTGCCTGGTCTTCCAGTCTTTCTTCTACATCATGTTCTATATCTCCTACAACTCAAGAGAAACTTGTTGTCCTTGGTCCACATCCGCCAGCAAGGTCACTCCATTCATATGTTTGATGGCAAGCTTGAGGTAAGAAAAGCATCTAACCACTCACTTGTCATGAGGGGAATAGAAGAAGAGAGGCTTCTCAAGCTACAAGGAACCTCTGCTCGTGCACAACATTTCTCATACAATTCTCATCATGAAGAAGGTACACTTCCATCAAGTTTATTATGGCATGCTAGATTTGGACATTTTAACTATGACAGGCTCTGCTTGTTGAAGAAAAATGGTGTTGCTGGTTTGCCTACAATTCCTAGGAAACTTAAGCAATGTGATGCTTGCATTCTAGGAAAGCATAGCAAACAACCTTTTCATGATTCACATTCAAGAGCACATAGAAAACTTGAACTCATTCATTCAGATTTATGTGGTCCAATGCCTATTCCTTCCGCAAATGGAAATAAATATATGATGACATTTATTGATGACTACACCAGAATGTGTTGGGTTTATTTATTGAAGAACAAATCTGATGCTTTTCAAACATTCAAGAATTTTCATAAATGGATTGAAAATGATGCACAATCTCATATTGGGTCTATTCACACTGATAATGGAAAAGAATATACATCAAATGAATTTGAAAACTATCTTCACCAACATGGGATCAAACATCAAACAATTGTACCTTATAATCCCCAACAGAATGGTGTAGCTGAAAGAATGAATAGGAAAATCTTAAATATGGTACGATCCATGTTGTTCTTCAAAAATGTAAAGATAATGTTTTGGGTTGATGATGTTTTATGCGCTGCATATATAAAGAATAGATGTCCATCTAATGCTATTAGAAACAAGACTCCATATGAAATGTGGTATGGACATGTTCCTTCGATAAAGCATCTCAGGGTCTTTGGTTCCACCTGTTATGCATTGATACCTAAGGTACATAGAAAAAAACTTGGTGCTAGAAGTCGTAAGTGTATCTTCCTGGGGTATTCAAACACCTCCAAAGCATATCGTCTCTATGATGAAGTAAATAAAAAGTTTGTTGTATCTAGAGATGTAATTTTTCTTGAATCATCCAAAACTGACAATGTTGTTGAGGGGCAACTTGATCGCTTGGATAAATTCGCAAAAGCAAAATCATTTCAAGAATTTGATAATCATATTCCACATCTTGAAGGGGGGATTCCTATACTAGATCAACATGTGGAATCTTCTTCTGAGGAACACTCTTCCCCACATGAAACTCCAACAATAGATGATGATTTAAATGATGTGATTGATAGAATTGGGAGACTCAATCTTGATTCAGTACCAACTCAATCAATGGAGCAGCCTGGACCATCTGAGAAAGGTCCCCCAAAGTGACTGACAAAGACACTTGAAAGTGTTCATCCTGATGAAGTTGGAAAGACAGGAACTAGAAATCCAAACCGGCAGAATGGAGGTGATGTGGATGACTCTAATTCACCTGTTGATATGGATGTTTCTAATGATTGTGAATTGAACTTGTCTACAGATTTTGAACCAACTTCCTTCAAAGAAGTTGCTTCTCAGGATGAATGGAAAGAAGCGATGCAAAAGGAGTATGATGCCCTCATAAAGAATGGCACTTGAAAGCTGGTTGATCCTCCATTAGGAACCAAACCAATTGGCTGCAAGTGGGTCTACAAGAACAAGTATAAAGCTGGTGGCTCACTTGACAAGCACAAATCTAGGCTTGTGGTAAAAGGTTTTGCACAGAAGGAAGGGGTCGATTATGAGGAGACTTTTGCCCCCACAGCGAAATGGGCTACCATCCGGACACTCTTTGCCCTAGCAACTCAGAACGGTTGGAAAGTCCATCAAATGGATGTAAAAATTGATTTCTTAAAAGGAGATCTAAAAGAGAATGTTTTTATGTCTCAGCCTGAAGGATCTGCTGTGAAAGGACATGAACATAAAGTATGCAAACTTGTGAAGTCCTTGTATGGCCTCAAACAAGCACTGCGAGCCTGGTATAAAAACTAACTAAGCATCTTCTGAAACTCAATTTCAAACATTATGATCTTGATGATGTAACTTTATTTGTCAAGAAAGTTGGAAAAACAGTTTTATATCTTGTGTTATATGTAGATGATCTTTTGATGACAGGGAACAATGAAAGCTACATTGCATCCATGAAGAAGGAATTGGGGAAAAGTTTTGAAATGACTGATTTGGGCTATGTTCATTACTATCTTGGCATTGAAGTAACCCAACATCCGAAGTCCATATTTCTTTCTCAAAAGAAATACATTGAAGATCTGTTGAACAGGTTTGGCATGACAGAATGCAATCCTCTTACTACTCCAATGGAACAAAACTTAAAGCTCACATCTATTGAAGGAAAAGAATTTGAGGATGCAACAAAGTATAGACAGCTTGTAAGAAGTCTCAACTACCTAACTACTACCAAACCAGACATTTCGTTTGTTGTTGGAATCCTCTCCAGGTTTATGCAAAAGCCTTGTGAGGGACATTGGTCTACTGCAAAAAGAGTTCTAAGGTACTTGAAGGGAACTCAAGACTTTGGAATCAAGTATACACAGGTGGACGACTTCAGCTTGATTGGATACTCTGATTCAGACTTTGATGGAGACAAAGAAACTGGGGTATCTACTTCAGGATATGCTATGAGTCTTGGATCAGGAGTTGTCTCCTAGAGATCACGCAAACAATCAGTTCCAACAGATTCCACAATAGAAGCAAAATACGTGGCAATAGCTGAAGCAACAAAAGAAATTGTGTGGCTCACAAAAATTCTTGAAGATTTGCAGGTAAAACAAGTACAATCAACTCCACTCATGATTGACAATACCTATGCAATAAAGTTGACCAAGAACCAAAAGTTCCATGATCAAACGAAGCACATCAATACTAAATATCATCT
This sequence comes from Pinus tabuliformis, assembly GCA_031772625.1. Lineage (NCBI taxonomy): Eukaryota > Viridiplantae > Streptophyta > Pinopsida > Pinales > Pinaceae > Pinus > Pinus tabuliformis. The sequence goes on from CM062804.1 coordinate 1,014,256,075, forward strand.
AATTCAACATCTTGTTGAGGCCAAAACAATCCATCTCCGTCATTGTTCCACTAATGAGCAAATTGCAAACATCTTCACCAAAGCACATGGAAGAGAAAAGCTTGAACGATTCAAAATAATGCTTGGACTCACCAACATCCCTTCAAATTAAGGGGTGAATGTTGACACCTAATCCTCAGGATTCGGTGAATATAATGTAAATAGATAAATAAGTAATATGAATAGTCATCGGGAGATGAAGTGAACAATCTCTCCCTCATGTATATAATGAAGACCTACCTGAAGGAATAATACACAAATCAATTTTGGTTGAGGAGTTACTGCCTGGTCTGACAGCCCCTTTCTTCAAAAACTTTGTCCTCAAAGCTATATTGCTGGCAATTGTCTTTGCGGTTGTCATGTCGGCATATGGAAATTCACCGTCACTGGTAGCTCAACTTCTATAATTTGCTAGTAACTCTGTTTTGAGTCCATGGTTATGTCTATTTTTTATTATTTTAAGTTTATATAATAATAATATTTGTTTTTAATTAAATATTATTATTATTATTATTTAAAAAAAAAAAAAAATTAATTATATTAATTTAGTTTTATAATTAATTTATTTGTAACTATATAATTGAGCCAATGTATCGAACAGACATATATATAGTATCGACCAATGTATTATGGTGTTTGACGTCACACCCGTTGACCGTGGGACACAACGCTTGATGGCAGGGAATGGAAAATCTTGCTTTAACATTTCTATAGGGTGAACATTTGTTGATTGCCAGGGAAAGCGGAACAACAAAGACGAGAAGATGACGATGAAAGTGGGCACGAAGGCAACATGGACGAAGTGTGATTGCGACACGACAGAGTGGTCGATAGGTGGTGCTCAATGTGGGGCAACGGATGGTTGGATGGTGGGGGAGATGAGCAGATAAGTTCATGAAGCAGTGTTGGGCATTTGAAGTTGGCGACGAAGGCGGACAAACCAGGCGGATAGGGATGGGGTCATCGTTCTCCACATTCCTTCTCGTCGACTTCTCCTTGAGTGGACTAGGTGACTTTTCCAGAGATTGGGAAGGTGAGCGGTTGTCGTCGGCAGAAACAGAGTGAAATATGCAAATAAACCCGCGAAATAAAAATCATAATGGTCGACTAAATGGTTCGGCGTTTTCCTTTTTGTGACTAAAAAATGGCAAAAGCCCATTAACATATCACAGGTTTTGATCGTTCCTTCCTCCTGCACAATTAATTGATGGAATAGGTATCGGTGGAGGATGTTTGTAGAGTGCAAGTATAGAATCAATTTGAATTCATCAAAACATAATCTTTGAACAACATCTTTCACTCAGACTTCTGTGCGGAAATTCAATATTTTTGCTCGCATATCAATGTCTTTTGACACTGGTTCCATAAAACTTTTTTTATTGCCCCATATAAATCTATTAAATGGATGTGTGAATCAATAGAATGAAATTGAAGTGGATGATGACAGCTATCTGATCCGGATTTAGACAGGAATGCAATAAAATACAGAGATAACCATAAAGACAAATATGCAGCGGAAATAATACTTCATTTCATTACTGTAAAATACTGAAATATTCTTACAAACAGAAATGGAAAGAAACCAGCTAGGGCGATGGTAGCTTATCTCTGAGGAGAGATGTGGCGGCTACATGCCTCTGAACTGTTCTAAAACTGTGTTACAATGAGGCTTGAAGGCCTATTTATTGTTGAGAAACAATGGAAAACCCTTCACATCCCGAAACCTAACCCTAGAAGATGAAACGCCAAATTGTGGGCCCCGTTTGGGTAAATTGGTACATCAATTTCCCGGGGTCGTAACTTTGGCATACGATCTCTGTTTGACGCGTATGATAGCTCGTTAGAAAGATCTATCCGAGTACTACCACTTTGGGAGGCAACATGGTGCCCCAGATTCCCAAAAAAATGTCGTTTAGGGCCTCAAAACGGCTCCAGAAGTTCAGGACCCGAAAAACTGCTAAAAATAGTAAACTGTGCTACAATTTAGGAAACTGAAAAAGCTAAAAGAGACAGTTGTGGGGTCCAAATGGGATAGGTGGGTGGCCACCAACATCCACCTGGATCATTCCTCCCCCCTTAGGAAGCAATGGTCCCCATTGCGTTGAGTTCATCCCTGAGATGAGGAAGCTTCTGCTGAGCTGGGTCTCTGGTGAGCTGTTCTGCAATCTCTGCTGTGACCAGAAATGGTGGGAAGCATGGTCGACGACGGTCCACATTGAACACTCGGTGCAAGCGAAGGAATGGAGGAATGTTGTGCTTCAAAGCATTGTTTCCCGTAGCCTTGGTACTGGTGTAAGGACCATGTCGGAGTGGTCTGAGTTTCTGATGGGTTCTGGTAAGGCGTTCTCTCTGGAGATGCAACCAGACTTTGTTGCCCACTTGAAGCTTGTGTGGTACCCTTGTGGGTGAGGAGAAGTTGTTCCTGTGTTCTGCCATGACCATATTCCTTTGCTGCTACTGCTGTGTAGAGGAACCCTTTGCAGGGGTCATGGATGTAGCAACGATCTTCCCCTTACTTTGGGAGTGAACCAGACAGATGAATTTCCTAGTCTGTGATATGAGCTTGCTGCCTTTCTTGGTAGTGATCAAAGATGTGGCGGTAGGTGGGGCTACCTCCAGTATCCTGTATAATGAATTATTCAAAGAAATAATGACAGCACGAGGCCTGGACTCATACACAGCATGTCGCCTCCACAAGTATGGCTGGCCTAATAATACATCACAAACATCCAGAGGTGTAACATCACACAATACCTCGTCTGTGAAGGGCTTGATGCTGTAGGGAAGGCGGCACTGCTGGCAAACTTTGAGATCTCGTCCTTCATGAAGCCACCCGATACTGTACGGTTGTGGGTGTGGTGTAGTCGGTAGGCCCAACCGCTTCACAACCTCTGCTGAAATGAGGTTCTTTTGGCTGCCACTGTCGACAATGAATTGTAGCGGCGAACCCTTCACCCACATCTGTGAGTGGAAAAGACGCTCCCCTTCCTCTGGATTTTCGGGCTCATCTTTCTGGATCTTGGCGGTGGCAACAGTGGCACTGGGATCCGCATCAATGATCTGCTTCCCTTTGCCATTCCCCTTGTCGGGTTCTGGCTCAGGGTCGGAACATGCATCTGATTCGGAAGCCTTCAACTCAGCCACTAGCGACTGCTTGATTCGACACTCACTTGTGTTATGAGTGGGACTCTTGTGGAACTCACACCACTTTCCTGTGTCCTTCTTCGGCTTCGTGGTGTTGTTCTTTTCTTGCGGCTTCAACGGGTTGTCTTGGGTCACCCCGCCTTGGCTTTGTCCTTTGGGCTTCGAATTTGCAGATCCAAAGTCTCGCTTCTTCTGTTTGAACTTTTGCTCGATTTTGACAGCGTATCGGTACGCCGCGCCGAGCGAGGAGATGTTCAAGAACACCATCTCTTCCTGGATGTATTTGTGCAGGCAGCCACGGTACTTGAGTACCAGATGCAGCTCAGACTCTTTGATACCCAACTGTGTGCGAAGGGTATGAAAAATGTTTGTGAACTCCGGCACATCTTGGTCTCGTCCTTGCCGCAATGTGGTCCATTTGATGTATTTGTCCTCATAGCTTCCGACAGGGTAGTGCTGCTCTTTGATGGCATCCCGGAAGTCATTCCAAGTGGGTGCGGCTGAAAATAGTGAGCCTGTACTTTCATCCTTCTGCTCGCAGTAGGTTTCCCACCAGTCCTTGACGTGGGGGGCTGCTTTGAGAAGAGCAAAAACAATATTTTCCCGACTTGAAAATTCGTGAACAGAAAAATACCCATCTAGCAGATTTAACCATTTATCTACGGCATTTGCGTCTATTTGACCCTCGAAGATGGGGATTTCAAAATTAACTTGTACCTTAAATGGTGTGGCGTTTCCAGAGTCGCTTTTGGAAGCCGATGCGTCGCCTCTGGGTAGCCGCTGAAGGATATGCGCAAAGCTATCCATCATCGCGTTCCTTTGCCGCTCGAGCGCTTCTTCGAGCAAGATTTTGATAGGATCTCTTGCCCCCTCGTCTTTCTTCTCATCCGCCATGGGAGGCCGTCGGGATTTGCGAGGCTGGTCTTGCAAAGGTTCGACCAGTTCAAGCCCTAACTCCTTATATCCCGACCTCGTTGGGGACATGCAAAGAAAAACAGAGAAAAAGCAAACCCCTCTGATACCACTGATCCGGATTTAGACAGGAACGCAATAAAATACAAAGATAACCATAAAGACAAATATGCAGCGGAAATAATACTTCATTTCATTACTGTAAAATACTAAAATATTCTTACAAACAGAAATGGAAAGAAACCAGCTAGGGCGATGGTAGCTTATCTCTAAGGAGAGATGTGGCGGCTACATGCCTCTGAACTGTTCTAAAACTGTGTTACAATGAGGCTCGAAGGCCTATTTATTGTTGAGAAACAATGGAAAACCCTTCACATCCCGAAACCTAACCCTAGAAGATGAAACGCCAAATTGTGGGCCCGTTTGGGTAAATTGGTACATCAATTTCCCGGGGTCGTAACTTTGGCATACGATCTCCGTTTGACGCGTACGATAGCTCGTTAGAAAGATCTATCCGAGTACTACCACTTTGGGTGGTCCATGGACCCATGTTGCCCCAGATTCCCAAAAAAACGTCGTTTAGGGCCTCAAAACGGCTCCGGAAGTTCAAGACCCGAAAAACTGCTAAAAATAGGAAACTGTGCTACAATTTAGGAAACTGAAAAAGCTAAAAGAGACAGTTGTGGGGGTCCAAATGGGATAGGTGGGTGGCCACCAACATCCACTTGGATCACTATCACTTTGGAATTTTTTATAAAACTGTGACTCAATTGATTGTACCTTATGTTCCGTAGCTTCAACTTTCACCAATGGTTAAATGAAAAATTGAGAAACCTCTTTAAGGCTGGTTTTAGGAATTTGCAGTTCACCTCAAAATGATAGCATGTACATTTATTACCAGTATAAGCATTTGCAAAGCCTCCATGCTTTGACAAAAAAATATCATACTTATGTTCATCTGGAAATTCAGCACTCCCCATAAACAAAATATGCTCTAAAAAATGTGCAAGGCCCTGGGCATCCACTGGATCGAGAAAAGATCATGCCAAGAAAGTCTCGGCTACACCAAATTCTTTTTAGTAGATTTCTTACATGCAATTTCACGCCCCATAGAAGATAAGAAAATATTTGTTCTGTTCTTCCCAATAACCCTGGTACCTCCATGAGCCCTTGCTGCCTCTACTGATAGAGGTTTTGTTTTTTCTTTAGATATAATAACAACAACCTCATCATCATTATGGTTCCCTCTATGTTCCTTCTCATCACAATCGTTGTTGAGATCATCTTCATCTTCATGTGGATCTCCTTCACTACGACCAGGTTTATCTTCACCATTATTAAATGTAATGTTTTGTGCATTATTCTCATCATTTTGTGTTATGAAACGATCAACGCCTTAGAATTCAGCCTATTCGACGGGGCAACCTCCTTTACGTTACACAATTGAATGATTCCTTCATGATTCAAATGACAAAACCTCCTTTCTATATATAGGAGTCTAAGGAGTCACAATATAACCCAGCCGACCTAACAATAATAATATAAAGGCACAAAAATAACAATAGAGGGATTTTATGGGCCACAATAATAACAATATGGGGACAATAGGGGCACAACAATATTAATAAGGGATACAACTACAATAGTAATGGGGTAATCACTAGTATTGTAGGGACCTAACATGCCCCTCTCCTTCAAAAAAAGTGTTGTCCTCAACGCTTGAGTAGTTCTGGATGCTTCTGAATAAAATTCTCATCCTCCCATGTGGAATCTTCAATGGATAAGTTCTTCCACTTGATGAGATACTCCGAAATTGATCGATTTCGTATCTGTCGAGTTCTTGTTTCTGTGACTGCTTCTGATTCCAATATAATTTTTCCTTCCTCATCAAGTTCTGGCAATATTGTTTGAATTGGGAGCTTGTCGCCTATAACCTTCTTTAAACATGAAACATGGAAAACTGGGTGCACTCGAGAAGCTACAAGAAGCTCCAATTTGTATGCCATAGTACCAATCTTTTGCAACACCTTGTACAGACCATAATATTTTGGTGATAATTTATTATCCTTCTTAGCTTGCTTGAGGGAAATTTGTTTATATGGTTGTAGCCATAGGAATACCCAATCACCTACATCAAAACTTCTTTCGCTGCGATGTTGATCTGCCTATTGTTTCATTCTATTCTGCGCCAACACAAGGTTATCCTTTAAGAGTTGGAGGACTTGTTGTTGATGCTCGATGTGATGTTCCACTGCTTGAACCTTAGAATTTTCTCTTAAATATGATGTGATGGATGGTGGCTGATATCCATAAAGTGCCATAAATGGGGTCATTTTTGTTGTTGTATGGAAGGAAGTGTTATACCACCATTCAGCCAGAGGCAACCATTTGACCCATTGTGTCTGTTTATCAGATACAAAGCAACGAAGATATCCTTCTAAACATTTGTTTACTATCTCAGTTTTCCCATCAGATTGAGGATGATAAGATGAGCTATGAGCTAACTGACTACAAGACAAGAAAATAATTCTGTCCAAAAATTTCCATTGAAAATGGGGTCTCTGTCACTTACAATAATCTTTGGATTTCCATGTAACTTTTGAATTGTTTCCATAAATGCAGTAGAAACTGTACTGACTTTAAATGGATGTTATAATGCACAAAAGTGTGTATACTTGGTAAGTCTGTCAACTACCACCATGATGACACTCTTTCCCTCAGACTTGGGTAAACCTATGATAAAATCCATTGAAACCTCCTCCCACGTTGGCTTGGAATGGATAAAGGTTGTAATAGACCCGGGGTCTTAATTGTTTCAACTTTATTTTGTTGGCAAACCAAACATTCTGCCACAAACTTTTGAATATCCGATTTAAGGCCATCCCAAAAAAATTCCTTCTTAACCCTGTGGTAGTTTTCCTGAGTGCCCTCCTAAGGGAGAAGTGTGCAATTCCATAAGAATCTTTTGTTTAAGTTGGGAATTCTTACAGAGGTATAAGCAATCTTTGTACCATAATGAATCATTTTGCCAGCTAAATGTATCAGATGTACTGGAATCTTGTTGTAACTTTCGAATAAGTGCTCACACTTCTTCATCATTCTTCCATTCCTCCCTTGCTTCGTTTATCCAATCTGGTTGGATAATAGAAATGGCACACAAAAATGCTTCCACATCCTCATCCTTTCTTGAGAGTGCATCTGCCACCACATTTTGCTTCCCTTTTTTGTAGATGATTTCAAAGTCATAACTTGTAGTGACCCACTTTTGTTGCTCTTCAGAGGATAATATTTTTTCTAAAAAGTATTTAAGGCTGTCATGATCCATTTTTACCTTGAAGTGTCTTCCCATTAGGTAGGGTCGCCATTTCTTAAGTGCATGTAGTATTGCCAACATTTCCTTCTCATAAATAGCTTTGTGTAAAAACTTTCCCTTGACTGGACGACTTTCAAAAGCGATGGATCTTTCATCTTGCATTAAAATAGCACTATTTCCATTTCCTAAAGCATCACATTCCACAATAAAGGTTTTTGTGAAGTCCGGTGTAGCTAATACTAGTGCTTGGCACATTGCCTCTTTAAGATGTTCGAAGGCCTTTGTTGCTTCTGGAGTCCATGAAAATGCATCTTTCTTCAATAATGTTGTTAGAGGTGCTGCTATTGTCCCATAATTCTTAACAAACTTGCGATAATACCCTGTCAACCTGAGAAATCCTCGCAGATGCTTTATGGATGTTGGGATTTTCCATTCCTTAATGGCTTTAATTTTGCTAAGGTCTACCTTAACTCCTTCATGAGATACAATATGACCCAGATATTCCACCTCTTGTACTCCAAAGAAACATTTGGATCTTTTGCATATAATTGTTTCTCCTCCAATAGTTGTAGCACCCTGTCAACATATTCAACATGATCCTTCCAAGACTTGTTGTAGATTAGTATATCATCAAAAAATACTAACACAAATTTTCTAAGGAAGGGTTTGAAAATGGAATTCATCAAACCTTGAAATGTAGAAGGTGCATTGGTAAGGCCAAAAGGCATGACCAAAAATTCATAATGACCCTCATGAGTTATAAATGCTATTTTCAGAATGTCTTCAGTCTTCATTCTAATTTGATGATATCCTGAACGAAGATCCAACTTGGTGAAGTAAATTGATCCATGCAATTCATCCAGTAATTCATCAATGACAGGAATGTGAAACTTATCTTTAATAGTGAGCTTGTTGAGCTCCCTATAATCCGGACACATGCGCCATGATCCATCCTTCTTGTGCACCAATACTACTGGAGCAGAGAAAGAACTTTGACAAGGTTGAATTATACCAGCCTCTAGCATTTCTACAACCACATATTCAATTTCACTCTTTTGGGCATAGGGAAATCTGTACGACCTGATGTTTGGAGGAACACTTCCTGGAATCATATGAATAGCATGATCATGATCACAAATAGGTGGGAGACCTTTGGGAGTCTCAAATACCTTCGAATGATTGTCCAAGAATTTTTGGAGATCTTGAGAAATAGATGATTTCGATGTGGAAACATCTAGTGAACATAATTGTGCAATTACACCTCTTTGTTCCTTTTTTAGAAGCTTTGTCATATCGTTAGAGCTTATTATCTTTCCCAGTTTCCCTGTAATACCCATTAATTCAACTTCCTTTCCTTCTGCAGAAAATTTCATGAAAATTTCTTGAAAATTAAAAGCTATTGTACCCAAGGATTGTAGCCATTGGACTCCTAGTACAACATCAGCACCTCCCATTGGAATGGAAAGCATTGGGCTAGTCAATACATATTCTCCCATGGATAGCTTGATATTATGGCACTTTCCGGAGCAATTTATTGTTCCTCCATTTGCAACCATCACTTGACACTCTGGTGCTAGATATGGGAAGCAATTCAATTCTTTTGCTACCTTAAAATGAATAAAATTGTGGGTACTTCCTGAATCAATCAACACTATTACCTTTTTCTTCTTGATTTGTCCTTCTATCTTAATGGTTTGAGGAGTGGTAATTCCCGCCAATGCATTACAAGATATGGTCGGATTCATTTCTTCTTTATCTAGGCTTTGTTCCTGGAGTATATCCTCTTCTTTTGACCTTTCATGCTCCTTTTCTTCTTCCTCTTCACAATCTATGTAGAATAATTTCTTCTCAGCACACTTATGACCTTTAGTGTATTTGCTATCGCAACTATAACAAAGCCCTTTTGCTCTTTTTTCTTCCAATTGTTGTGGTGTCAACCTTATAGGTTGTGGAAGACCAGGTGCAACAACACTTCCATCTTTATAGTTTTGAGTGGTATGCTTCCTGGTTGCCATAATTTTGCTTTCCATTTTTCTTGCTAACCTGAATGCCTTCTCTAATGAATCAGGTTCCCAAAGGCGAAAATCATGTTGGATATTATCCTTTAAAGTCCCTATGAACACATCAATCCTATGCTCCTATGGAATATTTTTTACCCTTATCTTCAATTTTTGGAACTCCTCAATGTGCTCCATTATTGAACCCTTTTGTTTGAGACTTATCAATTAGCTAAAAAAAGTGTTTCTTTTTGTATCCTCATAATGTGCTATCAATTCTTTTGTAAAAATTTCCCAAGTGATAATTTGTTTATGTGAGAAAAGCCATTAATACCATACAAACTGATTTGGTCCCAAATATAAAGTTGCAATACGTACCTTTTTTGTGTTTTGCACATTATTGAGATCGAAAAATTGCTCCATCTGTAATATCCATGTTGCGGGGTCCTTGCCATCAAACTTCCTCATATCGATTTTTGGAATATGGTGGGTCTTCGATCCAACATTAGAGTCTATGAAATCATGATTAACATTTCTTTTGTTCGCATCATGAGTTTCCTTTACTACCCTTTCACCATTAGTAAGTATTTCTTGTAGAAAATTTGTCAAATTTGTCTTCAAATTTGCCACGTCTGTCTTCAAATCTGCCATGTCTGTCTTCAAATCTTTCTTCAAATCTATCTTCAAATCGTCCATCTTAGCTTCCACGCCATTCATCTTAGCTTCGACGCCCTTTATCTTAGATTCCACACCATTTATCTTAGCTTCTGTTAGCTTTTGTGAAAGTGACAGTTGTTGCACTTGGTCTTGTAAATTTGATATATCATGTAGTATTTCTTCATCTTCGTCATGAGTCATGCTAGAGCTTTCAGGTTGCTTACTAGGTGTTTGCATTTTCTTTCCTCAGGGCATCAGTTACCGATAATAATGCTCGACTATGCCCTTTGAATTCCTTCAAAATAATTTTTCAAACCAAACTTAAGCAAAAATTTAAAAAAATCTACACAACTTTTTTCACTTTGTAGGAGCTCGATATTGCCTCTGATGTATCTCTGTAATTTCGAATCATCCAATTCTAAAATTGTGACCTGCAGTAGCCCTCTGTGTCCTCTTTCCAATGCCACCAGTCTGATCCAAATTGGATTCTCCAAGGAAGAGTTATACCAAATCTCCCACAGTGACCTGATTATAGACTAGTTTAGTAGAGCAAACTTGTACGACATGCCACGTGTCCCTGTTTCGACCTTTGGCTTTGAAAAATTTATTCAAGAAACTACAATCCGTCCTCTTCCTATACCTTCTTATGAAATTTCAATCCGATGCCCAGAGAGAAAGTTATGACAATTTTCCCCAGGTAACCTGTTTGGAATGTAATTCAGGAGTCTGCAAAAAGACCAACTTCCTCAGATCATATCTCCGCAAATATAGCGTGAAAAGCTCTGAAATTTGGACCTGAGATTCAATGCGATTTTGTATCAAACGGATTTTTTTTTGCTTCTGAAACGTCGCAGAAAGAAATTTATAGAAAAAATGCCACGATTACCTATTTGGAGCAGCGAAACCCTAGAATCCAAAGCTTTGATACCAAATGTTATGAAACCAGCTCACAAAAAGATAGAAAAAATAGATCAATGCCTTAGAATCCAGCCTCTTCGAGGGGCCAACCTCCTTTACATTACACAATTGAATGATTCCTTCATGATTCAAATGACAAAACCTCCTTTCTATATATAGGAGTATAAGGAGTCACAATATAACCTCGCCGACCTAACAATAGTAATATAAAGGCACAAAAATAGCAATATAGGGATTCTATGGGGCACAATAATAACAATATGGGGACAATAGGGTCACAACAATATTAATAAGGGATACAACTACAATAGTAATGGGGTAATCACTAGTATTGTACGTACCTAAGATTTTGATCATGGTTTTCATCCTCGTCTCTCCCATAAGCCACTTTTTCTTTTTTAAACATGTTGTCTTCATAATTATCTTCACAAATATATTTCTATTTTTCTTCTTCCACATTTTCCTCTTCATCATCATCAATGCCTTCTTCAGTATCTTCCTCATTTTTATGACATTGTTCATCTTCTTGTTTCTCAAGATAGTCCTCATCCATATCATCTTCATTTGGATCATCATCTTGATTTGTATCATTCTCATCCACATCAAGATCAACTTCATCTGGATCCTCATCTTGATCCTTATTTTTTCCCAAGAAAAAATCATAATTTTCATTAGCAAAATAAGAAAATTACATGTTGTATCATCTGCATGTGAGTATGCATAATCACAGGTAATGGACCAAGCCATTCTATCCAGATCAGTGTTCATATAGTTTATCCAATATTTACAATAAAAGACATAATTATAAACAAATAAAAACATATTTGTCCATATAGTTCATAATATAAAATAAAAAAAGCATATAGTCATCAAATGATCATGGTAGATCATTCAAATGTAAACCCATCCTGTTCAATGAATGGCCGGTGGAAAAACTAATAGAACTCCTAGTCTCAGAATTCTTGAATCAACCACTGCCCCTTGTGCTGCTGCGCGACCTCCTTGGAAAGAAAGTCAATGACCGAATTCCTTTCCCTGTATATATGTGAGCATACAATAAAATCAAAATGTGATTTTAAAGTGATGACTTCATCCAATAAACCCCTGAGTGTGTGCACGTGACAATGATATGCAGAGTTGATCCAGTTTATAACAAGCTTTGAGTCCCCAAAGATCTAAATCTTGTGGCAGTTTTGTTCCAAAGAAAATATTGGAAGGTATTTGAGATAATTTAGTTCAGCTTGGTGCCTCTCCCTAATCCCAATTTGAGCTTGAAATGATGTGATTCAGTAATGTGTAGTACCACCACCCCCACATCCAGTGTCCTGTGTTGACCCATCAAAATATGCCCAAGGGATATTCTTATCAATAACTTCAGGAATGATGACATGGGCGAGTTTTTTGCTGATTCCTCAGGGATCAAATGATATATAGAAAAAATATGGTTACAAGTGGTCGACCATAGTATGGGTGCATCCTGAAAAATAGTACGATTCCTGGTCAGCCAAATACCCCAACATACTAGCAGAGGGAGGTTCCTTATTTTTTGTGTTGTTGCAACATTCCACCAAGATTGTCAGGCATCAGATAGATGAGACCCATCCCATCTGAGCACAATGTTGAGGGAGCTAGTAATCTGTAGCCACACCTGACTAGTCACAGGGAAATGTAGGAATAGGTGATCAATATCTTTGGCACGGTATTTGCAAAAGCAACATCTAGATGGACCATGATAGGCACGACAATTTAGGTTATCATCCATGGGCACTTTATTTGATAGTATACACCACATGAATAGGCGGGCTTTGTGAGGTGCTTTGAGCTTCCAAAGCAGGCGCCACCACCAAATCACCTCCACTGGATCCTGTGCAGATATTAGAGCTGAGTATCCATCCCTGGGGGTGTATCGACCATGTGTTGCAGTAGCCCATATGATTTCATCCTCCTATACAGTAATCCTAATGTGAGCTTCTTCCAGTGCCCCAATGAAACGATGCCACACCCTGCTCCACCTTTCCAGTATCCTGAGTTCCTGTGCATTAAACCATTTCTGTGAGATCCAGGATGAGTTTCTACCATCTGCTATATGAGAGAGCTGAGTGATGCCATCCAATGCAAGTGTCTATCTGAGCTCCAGTGGTAGAATGTGTGCATTACCACATCCAGACCAAGCATCTATGCCTAGTCACACCAGCTCACCATTTCCAATACACCAAGCCAGTCCTTCCTTAATGACATTGATGGAATGAGTAATAGATTTCCATATGATGGATGCTCCAGTATTTCCCTGGGTCAGCCTGCGAATCCAGTCCATTACTGATAGAGGGTGAATGTATTTATAATAAACCACCTCTTTCCATAGACTATCAGATGTGATAATCTGCCACCCCATCTTCGTAGCAAGTGCCTTTGCAAATAAGTGCAGATCCTTTATACCCCAGCCTCCCCATTTTTTTGGTTTTCCAATTCTTTCCCATCTAACCCAGGAAAAGGTCCTCCCAACATTTTTCCCCCACCATAAGAATCGACAACAAATTTGTTGTATTCTGTTGATTATGCCTTTTGGGATCCAGGCAAGAGCCATCCAATATACTGGGATGGCCTCCAGGACCAGATTTTATAAGTGTTAGTCTTCCTGCTCTGGAAATCCATCGTTGTTGTAATATAATGATGTGCCCTTCAATTTTTTCTATAAGCCATGTCTAGTCTGCAATATGATAACCATTTGGCTTGAGCCTGAATCCAAGGTATTTGAGTCCAGTCTCCATTTCTTTCCTAACAAAATGAAAATGATGTAGGGCATGTCTTTGCTCATTTTGTAAACATGACACCAGCATGATGGTGGACTTGTTGTAGTTGGGCTCCATACTTGTAGCTTTACAAAACAGGGATAGAATATTCTTGAAGCAAGTGGTATCATGGATAGAACCATTTAAAAAAATAAGTACATCATCTACAAACAATAGATGAGAAAGATAGGAAACATCTGACATATTTACACCACCTAAAGACCCTTCTTCACGGGCTTTTGTTATAAGTCTACTTAGACCCTCCATGATCAGGAGGAATAACAAAGGTGATAAAGGACACCCCTATTGCAGACCATGTTCAACATGGAAAAAATCAGATGCAACCCCATTAATGAGTATGCTATATGATGCAGATGTAAAACAACACATGATCCATTTAATGAATGAGTGAGGGAATCCAATATGGGTTAGAATAAGTTGGAGATATGTCCAACTAGCTCTGTCAAATTCTTTTGATAGGTCAATCTTTAGAATGATACTCTTAGTATTCTTGAGCTTTATCGAGTGGATCCCTTCTTGTGTTGTCCCAATGGCTTCATGAATCTGGCGATGATTTAAGAATGCAAATTGTTCCTTGGAAATCATCTTGGATAAAATAGGCTTGATGCAAATTGCAATAATTTTTTATATTATTTTGTATATGCAATTGCATAAGGATATAGGATGATAATCATCAAAATATTGAGGGTTATCATCTTTGGGTATGAGAGCAATAAAGGTCAAATTGAACCCCTCATGCATCTGCCCCGAAAGTCTATAATCCTCAATAGCCATAAGGAGATCAACACCAATATGATCAAAGAAGGTAAGGTAGAATTCCATAGGCCATCCATCTGGTCTCAGGCTTTTATCTCTTTTAAACCACTTCAAAACAACTTTGATTTCCCCCAAAGTCACCGGCTCATTTAGTGTCTCTATATCCTCTGCCTCAACAAATCTAGGTATTGTTCCCGCAATACGAAGTACCTCAGCAATGGTAGCATCTCTGGGTGCCTTGAACATTTGGGAGAAATGTCTGATACCCATATCTGCGAGCTGGTTGAAGGTATTGGCTTCCCTTCTAGTATGGTCTCTTAGAGTCCAAATTGTATTACTTATTTTCCTCCCCCTGGCACATTGTTGAAAGAACTTTGAGTTTTCGTCCCCAGCCTTCAGCCAAGTCACTCTACTCTTCAATCTCCATGTCTCCTCTTATTGTCTCAGGAGATGAATCTTTTTAGTTTCCAATCTTATCAAGTGTTCCTTACTGTCACAGGATGTATAACTAGCAATACCCTTGCCCTCCAACTCTGAAATGTTAGATTCAATTTTCTGGATAGTAGCCTCATCCCTATTCTTTT
Source organism: Pinus tabuliformis (assembly GCA_031772625.1). NCBI lineage: Eukaryota > Viridiplantae > Streptophyta > Pinopsida > Pinales > Pinaceae > Pinus > Pinus tabuliformis. The sequence continues at coordinate 1,014,271,205 of CM062804.1, forward strand.
TTTCTTTGGCCCATCTTATGGTTCTGAGTTTGATACAGGCTAAATTGCTGGAAATCACCACAACCGGAGTAGAGTTGTTTTCATGACCACAGTGAGTCCAGGATTCCATGACTAATTTGTGAAATTCAACTTCAACAAGCCAAGTCGAGTTAAATTTGAAAGGGGAGTTTGGCTTGTGATTGGAATTCATAATTTCCAAATATATCGGGGAGTAGATATACCCCTCGATCCCACCCATTGTCTAATTTTGTCCAGCTTCACCAACAAAGGTGCTTTGATAATGAATCAGTTCAGTCTTCTGGCCAGAGCATCCTCACCTGTTCTCATATTCCACCAAGTCGACAATATCTTGGCCGAGTCAATGTTCATGAGGTTATTGTAGTCCAACATGTGTTCAAAGTATGTCGTCAAGGGGTCAGTTTGTGCCCTGTTTCCCCAAGATTCAACATGACCCAAGGAGAAATTTAGGTCTCCTCCTATGATAATGTTGTCATTATGCATGAATGATGTATTCATCATCTTGTCCCAAAATCCCTCCCTATTATGATAGGGACCATAAATATTTATCAGTCTGAGAGGCACATCAATTTCAGTGGTTGTGAAATCAGCCCCCAAATATCCTTCACCACCCCAAATATTGTCAATCTTGATAGTCTTTTTATTGAAACCCAAAGCACATCCCCCAGATCTCCCTCTCACATCCAAAGTATGGAAAATCTAGCCCGGAAGCATGTACAGAATCTTGTTGATGGAGCCCCCATCTCCCAAAGTCTCTTGTAGCAATAATACATCAATCCTAACTGAGCCTAATAGTCTTCTGAGTGCCAGTTTCTTGTCTGGGCTGGCCAAACCCCTGCAATTGAAAGATAGGCACTTCATGGGATAACCCAATCAGGGTTTCCTTTTGCTCTAAGAACCTGATCAATAGGAATCTGGATACTAGTCGCCACCTCAATGCCCGCTCTCAGGATGGCTTTTGACATATAGGATTGTCTGCCCCTAGGTAATTTTTGAGCTCTTGTGGGGAGGGGGTCCTCTCCCAATCCGAAGGTGAGGGTTCGGGGATGGGTCTGTGATCTAAGGTTGTACCTATGCGAGCTACTAGTAGAGTCCTCCCTAGTAGGAATAGAGAGAGAGTCCATGGTAATAGTCGGTATAATAACCAGATCAGTGGGGGGAGCCGATGCAACAGGGAAATTAATTGAACTCAATTTACATGCATCTAAACCCATTCCCAAAGCAACTAAAGATAACAAAGCAATGCCAGAATTCATAAAATTATGAGAAGAGGGGGGAGAGGAATTAAGAGTACTCAGTAGTAATTCAGGACCCCTTGAACGTGAGCGAGTGACCCGAGCATCAGGAGTCTAAGTGCCCATGTGATGATATGCCTCCACATCCACCCTCCACCTCCTTTGGGGTTCCTCAGTGATGTTCTATGCAGGGGTCGATTCTACCTCTGATATAGTCTGGGTACCCATAGTAACAAATCTTTTCGGGGGCTCAGTATGCACCCTGGTAATTAGCAAACAATCTTTATATAGGTGTCCCACCTCATGACACCGCCTGCACCGAAATGGGATCCCCTCATAATCAAGGATCTGCCATCTAATAATCTCCCCAAGTTGGAGTCGATAACTCTCCACCAGTCCCTCTCTCGTATCCAGGTGTACCAGAATCCTGGTGATGGCTAAACATCCTGATTCTATGTAGGTTCTATCATGGTCAAGATAGATGCCAAGGTCATCCCCTATGCACCTAAAGATTTCCTCCAACCAAAATTGTAACGACAACCCTGGGAGTCTAACCCATATTGGCCCCGCCCCCAATTTCTCCTTCTCAAGGTCGAAGAGTGGCGTCCACCTCTTGAGTAGCACCGGTGTCATCTCGATATGCCAATATTTTGATAGAACCCAGTTTGCTTGGTCTGGTTGCAGGAAGATGAGTGCGAACCAACCTCTTGTCATGGTAATAACCACCAACAACTGGTCCAATAAATGTCCCCAAATTTCCACAGTCCAACGCTTTAACTATGCAGGGGTATAGTTCCGGCCACGAACCCTTCCAACGAGCACAATACTCTTAGTAAATGCAACTTGGGCCATGCTGATTCCTTTATCGAAACCAATAGATGCCCCTGCTCACACACCTTGGTGCATTTTTTTTTTTCTTCTCCCCAGACCTCTGTGCGTGATCTACCAGGGATTGTTCATCCTTCGCCAGATGATTATTATCTGAATCCGAAGCTTTATTTCCCTTAGTCCCCAGTTCCTAACGAGTGATGCCATCAAAAAATCCTGATGCGCATGCAACAAGAGTTGGTCTCAATCCTTGGGGGTCAGCTCTAGATGAGCCTAGTGCATTATACTAAGGATTTACAAAGCCATATGTGTCAGTCCCCAAAATGCTCGTGCCCCCAACCACCACGAAAGATGCCCCCTATACATTTGTCGCCATACCCTATTAATCAAGTTCCTGGTACTATAAATCTGATGGCGATGGTATATTCAGTATCAGGTGAGCCTGGTCCTCCTGTAAATGAAGAAACTCCTCATTAACCAACGAGCTCAGGAGGGAAAACCCTAGGGCATTTAGGGAAACCTCCACATCATCCATCTCCAAATTATATGCTTCAACCTAGACTTTCGGTGCATGGTGTGTTACCGGTGAAACCCCCATTTGGTGTTGATGTGGCTCCTCCACCCATATTTGGGAAGCCTCCACAGAACCAGAAGAATAATCCACAAGCTCCTCATCCATACAAATGGCATTCACATGCACTCTATTTTATTGTACCTATGTTGCTGTGCACTACACCCCCCGACAAACGCTAGCCCAACTGAACAATACGTCCTCCTCCACCATTTGATCCCCAATTTGTTGACCCTGAGGACCCACGAGACCATAAACTACCAAAACGCCATGAATAATTTAACATGGTGTACCGACCCTTTTTCTGCTAATGGTCGTGATAATCCCCTCTACCAGTTATCTCTCCCGGGTGCATGTAAACCCAATAATCGCACCAGAGTAAAACTAGGGCTTTGGTCACCCATGAAATTTTCTTTTCATTTATATGTTTTACCTCTTGGAGTTTCTACCACCAATCCTCATCTTGATATATATCAACTTCATCAGAATTTCAATATTATAATCATCTACTGCTTCATCTTGTTTAGTTTCATTATCGCTATCATCTTCCTTATTATCGATTTCTTTTAGACATGGTTTAACTTCTGCATATGATTTTTCCCATTGAGAAGCCTTTCTTAAAATTTACTAATCTCCTTAATGCATTCAAGGCGAAAACTTAATGGCATATTGTGCGGCGAACAATGTTCAAAGACTCACATGGTTATATTATGCGGCATGGCTCTAATACCATTGAAGCAACAAAACTTATAACTTGTTGACTTAAACGTAAAAATACACAAGAGACATTTGTAATAATAATTTATTATATATATATATATATAATGTACAAGTATGTTGAATGTTACAATGAGGACCCGCATATACACCTAGGCAGGTGTCCTTTCGTGACTAGGCGTGTCTTTTAGACATGCATTTTCACTTAACTTAATGACTATTTAACATAATCATCATTTCATTATTTATTATTTATATTTATTTATGTTTATTTTATTTTATACAATTTATGTTCGTAACAAAAGTTTACTCATGAGGGTATGTTTTAAATTTGTCCCAATATTCTTTATGATGAATCTCATGAGAGATTTTACGCCACGATGTAGGAAAGCATTCGACTACCTGGTTTGGGTGAATGAAGCTGGTTGAAAAGTTAAACAACAGTAGCTTGAAGATATCAAAGTGTGCAACAAAAGCACCAAGAAGACTGCAAAAGAGCCATTGAAAGATGACCGATTTATATATATATATATATATATAGATCCATTGAATTGTTGGGAAATCACTGTGTATGTAACAACTAAATGTAAATGAGTTATAAATATAAATCTCACTGTCAATGTGCTGAGGTTAAGCATATTTTCTTAGGTGCTTGGGAATGAGAACACCAAAAAAGTTCCTCTAAGGGGGTGGGGATTGTGACATCCTCTGTGGTTAATTCCCCTTATAAAAATTTCCTTGTAATTACGTAAGCATAAATTGAAATGGCCGAGAGAAAGGGACACATATTCCAAAGTTTGAGGAAGGGAGATTGCTTGAGAGACATGGTGTTATAAATTCCAGCCATGGGTTGACTGATATGTTTTTAATAGAGTTGACCGTGTATTAAATTCAACTAAAAAACAAGGACATGTGCATGTTCATGTTGGAGGAAAACACAAGCCAAGAAAAGGACAAAATTTATGAAGAAGTATGGGTTGCATTGGCCACGAGGAAGGTATGAGAATTCCCATGAAAAGAAAAATGGTTGGGCTGTGGAAAATGAGGAGAAGACACTCCTCGAGGCAGTTACAACAACCACGAGAAGTGGAGGCTGAAAGGTATCGTGAATCTTACTTGATTGATACACTTAAGAAAATGGGAGAGGCTCTTGTTGAAGGGATGAGTGACCAAGAGGATTTTTTTGAATTTTTTGGAGGTCGAGAGGCTCCTATTGAAGGGACGGGAGGTTGAGAGTCTCCTATTGAAGTGATTAGAGTTCGAGAGGCTCCTAGTAACAATTATTCCACTCAAAAGGGGAAGACTCAACGCAGGGGAAAGAAAACAAGAAATACCCTCATGAAGATGAAGGGATGAGGAAAAAGAAATTCGACAGAGAGAGAGAACTAAGACTAAAAACATACTAGCTGAAGAAGCTAAGAGGGTTTTCTTATGGAGGATAGAGAGCAGTGGCTTTCCAAAGGCTAATGAAGCCACCAAGAGTAGTTTTCCTTAGACTGAAGAAACCATTGGGAATCTTATGGACTTATGAAGCTACTAGCCAAGAGACAAAGATACTCAGGTACTTGGGATGACTAAGGAAACATTAGGTGTGGTTCTAGGTTGGGAACATTTGTGCTTTCACTCTTTAAAGAAATACCTAACAAGGGTGATCTTTGTGCTCCCATGGCAATTTTTCTAGCTGATGAACCTTCCCATTTGAACTCTCATCCTCTCATGGTTACCTGAGGGCTGAAGAAACCACTGAGTGTGGCTTGCCTTAGGAAACCACTAGGAATTTTGTGGTCTGAAGAACCTACTAATTTATTAATATCTTACCACTGAAGAATGTAACACCCTCCTCCCACATTTACCTAAGCTAACCGATACACTGGGGTAAACATGTGATGAGAGGCTAACATGATGTGATTCAACTCCCCAAGTACAGTTAAGGGAGTGGAACAGACAAAACACAACCAAAATGACCTTCCCCAGGAGCTACAGACCCTTCAGGAGGTAACCAACCCTTCAAGGTACTTAACCCCTGAGACAACTTATATGTTTACTGTCCTAGAGCCTCAGTCATTTCCATGACAAGGAATGCATATGACCAAAGCCTTCCATTCACTCCCACAGAAAGGCATGCGAATGAATGTATACTTTTCCAGGTAGTTATGAGCCAGTGACCCCAGATTTTGTGCCACTTTTTTAGGGCCAGGACTTTGGACATTGTTTAGAACTTCATAGAAACAAAGGTACTAATGCAAACACTTGAGTAAGGACTTGACGGGAACCCTACTAGCCATGATAGGCATTTCTTCAAACATGTACAAATATGCAATCTACAAGTCATAACAACATATATGAGCATAGGGGCCTCATACTTATATGAGATTCATAAAGAAGCATTGTTGCCATACCACAATAGCTGCATTATCATCTATTAGGTAATATATTCATTGTACATTCATTTGCAAACCAAAGCATGATCATATCCATAAAACATAATCATAAAACATACTCATAACTAAAAGAAATAACAAGGATATAACAACCATAAAATCCACATATAATCCAATACATTTACACATGGAATACCAAGGACAAAGAGATATTATTAATGAATACAAAATTGAACCAGGTATGAGACTTCCACGAACCACCCGACCATAGATTGGCTTAACCAAATCTTTCTTTCAACCAATCACCCTCGTGCCATATTCCAAGCATGAATGTGGGACTCAAACTAAACCAAACCATGTTTCCTCAGGCTTTACCACAATCCCCACCAGATCACTAGGCCCTAAACACGCATGGATGCCACCAGATTTCTCCACCTACATTGTGATGAATTTTCTTGCCTCCTAGTCTCTAGGCTTTACTGTATAGCTCACCATACAACAATCAAGGATTATTAGGCCTGATCAAGACTCCGCCCTCTAGGCTTTACCATATATCCCACCATTCATCGATCAAGGATTACTAGGAATGATCAAGGAAACACACCTCTAGGCTTAACCGTATATCCCACCATTCATCGGTCGAGGATTCCTAGGCCCACCAAGGCACACAAAATCTAGATTTACTGCAACCCACCTTCTCCAATCCAGGGATTAATAGGCCTTGTGTTCTTTCCTTCAGAGACCACCTCACTCAGTTTCGAAACCATCTGACAATCCAGCTCAACCAAATATAAGAGAACCCATCACACCATGGCTATCCGGAAATGGCAAGGCAAGGTTGAAGAACACTGTCACACTTGGAAAAACTAATGCCAAACATAGCAAGGAAACCACACATGCAAATCGATACCTACAAATAATTCTGTTGTAGCTTCTAGATGCCGCTCTTCCTTGCATGATCTTTTCTTTCCTTTGCCTTCTTGGTCCTTCCTTTGCTTTCCTTGATCCAATGGTAGAGTGCTCTAAGAATGCTCTAAGTGTCCAAGAGTATGGGAGAGAGAATAGAGAGAGAGATCCAAAATTGAACTGACAAAAGGTGTCAACTTTATTTTCCTTCATTTTCCTCCTCACATGCAACCTGTGACATTTCACCTTCCTTTTCTCCTAATTTCAATTATTTTCATAAATAAAATGTCATTTAATGCCTCATGCCTTCTCAAGGCTTTTGCCATTGACTTTGCCAATTTCCTTAGCCATAATAAACCAAATGAACACCCACACTATGATGTTTTGCCCAACATTCAGATTGAAATGTGTCCCATGACCTTATTTATTTATTTTTCCTTTATTAACTTTATTACATGGAATTTTGACCAGGGATCTTACAGAACCCTCCCCCTTGGGGGAACATCGTCCTCAGTGTTCAATGACACCGACAACCAACAAGATTCATGAAAGCAAAACATATTGCCCATGGAGATTTATAACTTAGTGCAATGCAATATTTACAATGTTCAACCTGCTGGGAAGCAAACCAACATAACAACCATAAAGACATGACACCCATACTGCTTATTGGAGCTTTATAACACAACTCATGGTGGTATTTACATCCATATACATATGTACATATACCAAAAACATAACACAAAAAACTATACCCAAAAACATTCGCTCAACCAACGAATAAAGAAGGATACATAACCTACATATGATCTGCCATCTCCCATGTAGCTTCATCAGAACCAAAGTGCTTCCACTACACTTTAACCTACTTGATTTCTCGATTCCGGAGCACGAGCATTTTTTTTTAATATACACTTAGGTTCCAATCTGCATAACTTTTTTGCATTTCTTGTGCTGCCTTTAGATTCTTCTTGATAACCTGCATTTCCTGTTCCATTTCTGCTAACATGTCTAGTCCTATTGATCAGGTGCTCAAAAATAAAGTTGTCTGAATGGCATGGAACCTAAATGACCACATAGTGCTTGTCATCCTGAATTTGGTACAATTCGTTTTGCGTGAAACAAACATGGTATGCTCTCAAAAACGAGATCTGTTCACTTTGTCAAATAGGTAAAAAGAATTGCAGGTGGCTGACAAGGATGCTAACTAGGCATTTGTACTGTCTAGGTGGAAAGGGGTATATTCTAGGAATATTATGGGAATATTCTTAGAATATTATGTTGAGTTGGCATTGTCCTATTGGTCCATGTGTTTTTTGTTTGGGCCAATAAAGAGTTGATACATGGCTAAGCCTGAGGCCGCCACGTGTCCTCCCATTGGCATTGTACAATTTGGTATGGCAGACAGGGCATAGGCTGGGCTTGACCCCGTGACCTCCCACTCACAAACGTAGTGACTTACTGTTGATCCCACACTATGTTTCTTAACCAAAAGGGTTCCGAGTTAATGTTAAAGATTGCCACCACTAAGGTTGGGGGGCGGGCGGACTTAACTGCCCCCCATGTGAACACCATAACCGTTGCTAACCACTTGATGTAGATGTCAAGCGCTCTGCCAACGAAGACTGCTAGCAGTCACCGCCAACGAGCCTCTACATGTGAACACTCTTGTAGAAACAGCTAGCATCTACTTTGACCACTGGAGGGAGGGGGCCAATGTTGGGGGCTAGCCCCTGGGCACATGGCCCCCATATGACCAAGATTTTCGTTTTAAGGCCTGGATGAAAAAATTAACAGTCCTACAAATCTGCCTGAAATTTGGGGAATTGGTCGCTCCATTAGCGAAAAATAGGGTGAATTTGTAGGATGATGCCATATTTTGTGCAAATTGTGGAGTGAACAGTGGAGAAACAAGGAGAGGTCATAACTTCTCCAGTTTTCGACCAAATGGGATGCAAAAAGAGGTTAGGTAGCCATTTTTGGGCATTCTAGACTCATTGGAGTAGGTTTCAGAAGCATTTGGGCATTGTAAACACATATTTTTACACTTTTGATCATAATAAAGAGGCCCAAGCCATTGGAAGTTGGACCAAGGAGACGTAACCCAAGAGGGGTGAACTCCTTCATCATGTTCTTGTTGTGATGTGTTTTTGGTGATGTTCTATACATTTTTATGATGTTGTCCAGTATCTTATTTATGTTAAAATTGCTCATAAAATTAACATAAAAACTCATTTTACACTTGCAAAACTTATGAATCCTTAAGCACAATGAAAGCATTTTGTTTCTAATCTAAGGAGGATCTTAGCACAACAATCTAACATTCTAAATCATATCAAGTTGGTATCAAAGAACTAGGTTTGCTTTGTGTAAGAAGGATTTAACTTTTTGCAAGTTTATGTCATGCTTACAAGGTTAAAACTCAAAATAGGAGAAGGGAAGATGGTTGGAAGCCCTAAAGTTGGGTCAAGGGGAAGGAGGGAAAGGTTGCCACAATCTCCAACACCAGTTCATCCTCAAGTTGCAGTTGAGACTCCAGAGAACATGTCTCAAGAAGGAGAACCTACAAACATGACAGAAGATGAGAAGGCCTTCAGGAAGGCTTTCTTTGATAAGACAGAGATGGTGAAGGTCCTCTATGAAGAGAGGAATACTAGGCTGCAAGGTGAAAGTTCCAAACCTCCTGTTACGGTCCTATAATAATAGGATTCATAATTTTGAATTGACTATGATTACTCTTGTAATATTGTACATACTTTTTCTTTCTGCAAAATGTTTTCCCATATTAAAAATAAAAAAAATGTAAAGAGGGTGAAGTCCTAAAAGAAAAATCAAAGGACTAATAAAAGAAAAGGATAAAAAAAGAGTATAAAGTATAAACCCCACCAAAAAGAGATAAAAAATAGATTTTGAAAGTGATGAAAATTCAAATGCCACTACTTATTACTTTACTTTGCAAAATAAGATTATGTGCAGCTTGTTAAAAATGCCACAATCCATGATGGTCAAATAGTTTAATCTTGATTCATTCATGCTTTAAATTTCATGCTGATAGATAGAGAATAAAGATCTTGCCAAACTGTTTAATCTTGGCAGATCAATAGTTAGGTAGAGAATAATAATGAGCTCAATAGTTTAATCTGATCCATTGGAAAGTCATAAGGTTAGAACTAGATAGTTTTCTTACAAAAGGAAAAGAAATAAAGGGTCAGCAAGCTCAAATGCACCTAGTAAATGAAGAAAAAATGTTAGGGTAAATGATGGGTAGGCAGAAGCAGTTTTCACAAGGCATGGAAAGCATCAATTGGTTTATTTCATATTACTAACTTCCTTCCAAACTCATTTACCCCTTGTAAAAATATCCCTTCCCCTTCATTTTACCTTTTCCCTTATTTCATCTCATTTTCCCTTGTAAAATAACCCTTTTCCCCTTTATTTTACACCCTCCCCTAGACATTTCCTTTTAAAAATCATTCTCCCCTTATTAATTACCTTTTTCTCTAAAACCCACTGAAACCCCCTTATCCTAAGTTTAAAATAATTTAAATGTATCAGGCCCCATTGAGAAACCCCCCCCCCCGATACCCTTTTAACTCATATCCCTAGTATATTTTTTCCCCGCATACCATTTCATTAACCCCCATTTTCATTTGATAAACTATAGTTTATTTTATTAAACCCCCGCTATAATATCTTCCTGGGTCCCACATTTTATTAACCCTCATCGCATATATTAAATCCCGTATTTACTTTTTAATTAACTACGTTACATTTTAATTAACCCCGACCCCACACCACAACTCATCCCTCACAACTCCGCCACCCAATAACCCTCCGATCACCCACCTCCAAATCCAATGGCCCGCATCCCATATCGCATGCTCCGACGTCTGACTTTTAACATCACAAAAGCACGCGAGATAAGTTGTTTTCCCCGCCCGTCTTTTTGCTACGTGGCAGCCCCATGTTATATCGCGTCCTCCAAAATAATACCACCATACCACTTTAAAGCGATGCGATAAACCACTTTACCGCCTCCTCATGTTAGATGAAACTGTCCTGCTATTTAAATTTAACCCCGTGCCCAAAGATTAACCACTGTTGGTTAAAAACGAAAGAAGCCACCCTTTCCAATATTTTCACCATTATTCTGTTAAGGATTGCAGAAAAGAACCTCTACCGACCTATTCTAAAGTGCCAAAATATCTGTTGAACTATTTTAAGCCATTTACAACCAAAATTCAAACTTTTACTACCAGAAGACGTTGCCAACTCCGATTTGAAGTAGTATAAAGACCATTGAAGCCTTAGAAAGCCTCTGTTACCCCCAAAGAACCCTTCTACATACTAAAGCTCCATTTTCTAGGTATTCCTGAAGTACCGAAGGCCTGTACTTAAGATTTGCACAACATTTCTAATAGGTTAATCAATTGAAGCAATTTAAAAGCCTTTCCGACCTAAAGAAAGCTAATATTGCATCCAAAACCCTTTTTTCAGACTGTATTCATCTTTTCACACTATTCCAGAGGTCCTAAGCCTACTTCTTAAGCCGGCTAGTGATAAATTGAATAAAATAAACAAATCTATGGCTTCCCAAAGCATTCTAGATGCAAAACCCCTGCAAACTCCTCACCTAGATATTGACCAACTCCCATTGGCCGATAGAGATTTCCAGATTAAAGACTCAACCTCCCCCAACAATATGTTAAAACTCCACTGTTGGAGCAAAGATAAATTCCTCAACCAGAATGATGATATTAAGCTATGGGAGTCAAATTTACCCAAATACTTGTTCCCAAAGGTATAACAATTCCTTGAAATCATCCACCTATTCCAACTCTGTTATTCCCTAAGTCAAAGAGCCATAGTCTCTCCTAACCAACAAATTTTGTTCACAATCACTGCGGGATCAATAAATGAAATGTTGTAGATCTAGCGAAAGCCTAATGAAGCTCCATTTTCTATTGAAAACCTAATTGATCTGTACCTAAAGCTGGACCTTCCCAAGAGATCCCAAAATTTTCAGACTTTCCTCCTAGAAAAAGTTCAAGTTCCTACAGACAGCCCTCCATATTCTGCCACCATTTTCTCTGAGAGAACCAGACAGATTGTAACCATGTTGTCCTGTATTCTAGGATATACTACTAATGAACATGTAGATGAACCTATACTTGGTTTCTTTTCTATTTTTTGCCTAGGCAACCATCCAGCTACAGTTTTCAATTTTACCCAATTCTTAGCAAACAGAATCCATGATCAATTGATCAGATTGCCAGATGAAAGAGTATTCAAATACTCTTCAGTATTGTTCCATATGTTTCTATATTTCCAATCAGAAAGGTTTACAGTTAACATCCAAAAACTGGACACTAAGCGCAACCCTAGATCTGTTATCTTTTGGACACCCTTAATCTAAAAATATCACTGATTTCAGCTACAAGGATTTCATTGATTCATTTGTTCACCTAGTTGTTAACATGCTAAGTAGTAGCAATCAACCAAGGGTCAATGATGAAATAAAGAAAGTTTTACAGTTGTCAAAACATAGTAGAACAAGAGACTGGTATTTATACCAGAACTACACTGAAATTAGGGTGTATGGATGTCAACTCACTCCATATAAGCTGCCCAAATATCTCCCCATGAGGATATTTGCACTAGAATATATCAGGCAGATCATAAATTTAGATGATGTTAATTTTCTATCAGCCAAGAAGAAAACACAATTTAAAATTAAGAACCAACTTGGTCCTTTTATCTGCAATAATAGGGATGCTGGAGAGGAAGCAGAAATATGTTTACAAGAAATGAAGTTCAGTGATAGTTTCAAATGGTAGTATGATCCTTTGGGTGTCATAAACAAACTGAGACTCAAGTTTAAATTGAGCCCTTTTATGCATGAGTCCAAGCCAAATATTGAAAGATATGCCAACCAATCAGAGTGGTTGAAAAACACCTTACTAGATATAGAGGAGCAGATGGATACTAGTTCCATTCTACATACTCCAGCCCTACATGACAGAAATGCAAAAAGGACTAGAGAAGAAGGTTCTTGCTCAAACAAAGATACAACAGATAACAAATTTGAAATTATGTATAGAAAAAGAACAAAGTTGAATCCAGTAAATGAGCAAGAAGAAGTAATTGATACAATTGAGATCATTGATACAGACACTATAATTAAAGAAAATGCACTTCCATCAGTTTCAAAGGGAACTCATTAGCCTTCAACTTCTAGTGCTCATATCATCAAGAAGCATCATGGTGTTGAAGTATGTTCTTCAAGTGAGCCAATGGACAAAGAAATAGACATCAAAGAGAGATACAAAGATATTAAGGCAAAAATGAAGAAATAAAAGCTTAAATATATTCACAGTACTTGAAGCAGACTCTTGGCGGCCATGACAAATTACTTTCTGCATTTGATTGTAAGACAGGGAAAATGCAGATGACCTTTTTCAGCCCACAGTACAACATCCTAAGTCATCAACAGATTACAAAAAGACAGATTATGAGATTCCTGCCAAATATGTTCATCCTATAGACCAAATAGAATTTCATAAGAAAGCTGGAGAAATGTTATACCCAACTATGATTGACAAAGCTATGAGTGTACAAAAGCTACAAAAATTCTCTAGAGAACATCAAAGCATAGTTAAAACAAGAGAAGGCATCCCCACAAGCTAAAGATAACATAATTAAATCCCTTGAACATTTGGTTATTCAAGTGGGATATGATCCAAAGAATGTCAAAGGTGCAGAAGAACTCATTAAGAAAAAGAATGCAGACATTGATGCATTGAAGAAACAACTAAAATTTCCTCCTAATGAACATCCACAGACCAAGGAAGTTCTAGAGAATCAAAACCAAAAAGATGAGATGATGAACTTCATTCTTCAGTTAACTGCTAAATTAACAAAAATGGAAAATGAGATGGATAAGTTAGTGCAGGAGAAAAACGGCAGCATGGAATCAATCCTTGTCATTGTTATTCATACAATTACTAAAACAGTTCCTTCTACTTTAGCAGCTTCAACGGCCACAACAGTTCCAGCAGCTACAACACTTCCCACTACATCAGCAACTACATTAGTTACAGAACCATTTATAGTTGCAGCTCATCCTAGTGATGAAGCAGGTAAATTAATTAAAGCTATGCAGGATATGTCCATCCAAACAAATGAAATAAATAGACTTAAAGATCAAATAAAAAGTCTAGAATATGAAAAGAAGTTGGCACAAATCATGCATAAAAATGAAACATAGAAGTCAAACAGATTGATTGAAAGAATACAGAAGTTAGAGAAATAATTGACATTGAAAGAACCACTTGCCCAAGCAAAGAAGCAGCTATGGACCAATATCATTAACTCTATTAATGATATTCGGCCATCCATCCAAGTCATCTTTGAGCAGAAGGATCTAATCAAGGAAGCAATTGAAGCTACTCAAAGAGTTAAGGGAAAACTCGGTAAGAAGCGAGAGGGGGCCAATGAAATCATTAAGTTTCTTAATTCCAAGAACAAACGGGAATTGGAAGAGATTAGCATAAGTGACAGAACTAAAACAATTCTAGAAGCGAAAAAGGTAAGTTCTAAGAGGAACTTGATGGTACAACTTGAAGACAAGTGTCAAAACATGGAGCTTGCAGTAACCAGATTTATGGTGAAATTTGATCTTTTGAGGCAGAAAGGTCTGCGTAATACATTGGTTATCAATGACAGATTGATGAAGCATGAAGACTATGATAAGAGAATCAGAGAAGCGACTAAGGAACAAGCAAACAATTCAACCATGAAAGGAATTCCAACAGGAAAAGTGCTTTATCATACTTTTGAGAATCTCTTTTCCCTACAACATCAGGTAAAATATCTCTTTATCAACAAACCTACATTTGCAAAATACACAAAGGCTGATGAAATCTTCAAAAGAATGGTAAAGATTAAATTACCAGATGAAGAGTCTTGGGAAAAGTTGAATGATTTACTGTGAAAATGAAAGGTAAAACAGTGAAAACAGAGTAGTCAAGAGTAGTCAAGGTAAAACAGTAAAGAGTAATAGATCAGTTAAGTTAAAGAGTATCAGACGAAAGAAAATTTAAAAGTCAAAAACAGAGTTTGAAGATAAAGCCAGTGCAAACATCATAAAAAACCATCTAGTGTAGAGCAACAACAAAAGAGAGAAAGCAGCAAAAGATCAAATCAGCAAACAACAAAATCAATAAAAGGAGGGACAACTAGCCTTTAGTCTCCTAGGTGTCTCTATATTCTTGCATGAAGATATTTCCTTTTCCTTGATTAATTCCTAAATCAGTTTAGGATATTTTGTAATAGTTTTTTGTATAAATACTTCATAATTTGAAGTATTGTGGGTGGATTATTGAAACTTTATATGGTTGTATTGATATAAAACCTAAGGGTTTATTGTAACATTTTCAAGTCAGCACTGGACTGAGTAATAAAATCATTGCATTACATGATTCATGTGTTGGGCCACTTTATTGAAGTATCATTCATTTGTTAAATTTTTATTTTCTTAAGTATTTCACATACTTACATGTTTTCCAAATCTGGATGTAATAACTGGAATATTATTACAGAATTTGTTTAAGTACACTCTATCTTGAACAATTATTCATTTTGATGTTTTCTTCTAATATCTAGAGTAGGGAATTCTTCATTGCTCCCTAGTTTCGATAAATCTCTTTCATTTCCCTCATAATCCGGTTTGAGGAATCCTTAATTTCTCCTTGATCACGATTAAAAACCACTTCACCATCCAGCCTAAAAAATCTGAAATTATTAAATTACCTTGCCATGTGGATACTATCTTTAGAACTTGATTCAATCCTGTTTTCTTGACATTTTGACTCCATAGCCCAATGGTAAAAAGACATTCATTAATCCATCTAAATCAGTGATTCCACCACCAAATCAAATCAAAACCCAATCAAACTTAAATAACTAGCCTAAAATCAATTAATTCAACAAAGTTAAATTATTAAGAGAGAGCCCTCTCTGAGCATTAGGAAGGCTAGATCTGGATCTCAAAAGTAGGTTTGTGGTTACCTCTATTATTTCTTTAAATACAACATAACAACCCTAGGGAAATTTTGGAGTCCTAACACATCCCAAAGGAGAAGGTTCTTCAAGAGGAGGTAATGGAATTGGAGACAACTCTACACTGTTATGAAACCAGCTCACAAAAAGATAGAAAAGATAGATCAACACCTTAGAATTCAGACTCTTCGAGGGGGCAACCTCCTTTACATCACACAAATGAATGATTCTGTTATGATTCAAATGAAAAAACCTCCTTTTTATATATAGGAGTCTAAGGAGTCACAATATAACCCAGCCGACCTAACAATAATAATATAAAGGCACAAAAATAACAATAGAGGGATTCTATGGGGCACAGTAATAACAATATGGGGACAATAGGGGCACAAAAATATTAATAAGGGATACAACTACAATAGTAATGGGGTAATCACTAGTATTATAGGGACCTAACGTGCCCCTCTCCTTCAAAAAAGTGTTTTCCTCAACGCTTGAGTAGTTCTGGATGCTTCTGTATAAAATTATCATCCTCCCATGTGGAATCTTCAGCGTATAAGTTCTTCCACTTGATGAGATACTCTGAAATTGATCGATTTCGTAGCTGTCGAGTTCTTGTTTCTGTGAATGCTTCCAGTTCCAATATAATTTTTCCTTCCTCGTCAAGTTCTAGCAATATTGTTTGAACTGGGAGCTTGTCGCCTATAACCTTCTTTAAACATGAAACATGGAAAACTGGGTGCACTTGAGAAGCTGCAGGAAGCTCCAATTTGTATGCCATAGTACCAATCTTTTGCAACACCTTGTATGAACCATAATACTTTGGTGATAATTGATTATCCTTCTTAGCTTGCTTGAGGGACATTTGTTTATATGGTTGTAGCCATAGGAATACCCAATCACCTACATCAAAACTTCTTTTGCTGCGATGTTGATCTTCCTGTTGTTTCATTCTATTCTGCGCCAACACGAGGTTATCCTTTAAGAGTTGGAGGACTTGTTGTTGATGCTCGATGTGATGTTCCACTGCTTGAACCTTAGAATTTTCTCTTAAATATGATGTGATGGATGGTCGCTAATATCCATAAAGTGCCATAAATGGGGTCATTTTTGTTGTTGTATGGAAGGAAGTGTTATACCACCATTCAGCCAGAGGCAACCATTTGACCCATTGTGTCTGTTTATCATATACAAAGCAATGAAGATATCCTTCCAAACATTTGTTTACAATCTCAGTTTTCCCATCAGATTGAGGATGATAAGATGAGCTATGAGCTAACTGAGTACCGAAGCAAGAAAATAATTCTATCCAAAAATTTCCAGTGAAAATGGGATCTCTGTCACTTACAATAATCTTTGGGTTTCCATGTAGCTTTTGAATTGTTTCCATAAATGCAGTAGAAATTGTACTAGCTTTAAATGGATGTGATAATGCACAAAAGTGTGCATACTTGGTAAGTTTGTCAACTACCACCATGATGACACTCTTTCCCTCAGACTTGGGTAAACCTGCGATAAAATCCATTGAAACCTCCTCCCAACGTTGGCTTGGAATGGATAAAGGTTGTAATAGACCCGAGGTCTTCATTTTTTCAACTTTATTTTGTTGGCAAACCAAACATTCCACCACAAACTTTTGGATATCCGATTTAAGGCCATCCCAAAAAAATTCCTTCTTAACCCTGTGGTAAGTTTTTAAAAATCCTGAGTGCCCTCCTAAAGGAGAAGTGTGCAATTCCATAAGAATATTTTGTTTAAGTTGGGAATTCTTACAGAGGTATAAGCGATCTTTGTACCATAATGAATCATTTTTCCAGCTAAATGTATCAGATGTACTGGAATCTTTTTGCATATAATTGTTTCTCCTCCAATAGTTGTAGCACCCTGTCAACATGTTCAATATGATCCTTCCAAGACTTGTTGTAGATTAGTATATCATCAAAAAATACTAACACAAATTTTCTAAGGAAGGGTTTGAAAATGGAATTCATCAAACCTTGAAATGTAGAAGGTATATTGGTAAGGCCAAAAGGCATGACCAAAAATTCATAATGACCCTCATGAGTTCTAAATGTTGTTTTAGGAATGTCTTCAGTCTTCATTCTGATTTGATGATATCCTGAACGAAGATCCAACTTGGTGAAGTAAATTGATCCATACAATTCATCAATGATAGGAATGGGAAACTTATCTTTAATAGTGAGCTTGTTGATCTCCCTATAATCCGGACACATGCGCCATGATCCATCCTTCTTGTGCACCCATACTACTGGAGCCGAGAAAGAACTTTGACTAGGTTAAATTATACCAGCCTCTAGCATTTTTGGCACCATACGTTCAATTTCACTCTTTTAGGCATAGGGATATCTGTACGGCCTGATGTTTAGAGGAACACTTCCTGGAATCAAATGAATAGCATGATCATGATCATGGATAGGTGGGAGACCTTTGGGAGCCCCAAATACCTTGGAATGATTTTCCAAGACTTTTTGGATATCTAGAGAAATAGATGATTTCGATGTGGAAACATCTAGTGAACATAATTGTGCAATTACACCTATTTATTCCTTTTTTAGAAGCTTTGTCTTACCGTTAGAGCTGATTATCTTTCCCAGTTTCCCTGTAATACCCCTTAATTCAACTTCCTTTCCTTCCACAAAAAATTTCATGAAAAGTTCTTGAAAATTAAAAGCTATTGTACCCAAGGGCTGTAGCCATTGGACTCATAGTACAACATCAACACCTCCTATTGGAATGGAAAGCATTGGGCTAGTTAATACATATTCTCCCATGGATAGCTTGATATTATGGCACTTTCCAGAACAATTTATTATTCCTCCATTTGCAACCATCACTTGACACTCTAGTGTTGGATATAGGAAGCAATTCAATTCTTTTGCCACCTTACAATGAATAAAATTGTGGGTACTTCCTGAATCAATAAACACTATTACCTTTTTCTTCTTGATTTGTCCTTCTATCTTGATGGTTTGAGGAGTGGTAATTCCAGCCAATGCATTACAAGATATGGTCAGATTCATTTCTTCTTTATCTAGGCTTTGTTCCTGGAGTATATCCTCTTCTTTTGACCTTTCTTGCTCATTTTCTTCTTCCTCTTCACAATCTATGTAGAATAATTTCTTCTGAGCACACTTATGACCTTTAGTGTATTTGCTATCACAACTGTAACAAAGCCCTTTTTCTCTTTTTTCTTCCAATTTTTGTGGTGTCAACCTTATAGGTTGTGGAAGACTAGGGGAAACAACACTTCCATCTTTATAGTTGTGAGTGGTATGCTTCCTAGTTGCCATAATTTTGCTTTCCATTTTTCTTGTTAACTTGAATGCCTTCTCTAATGAATCAGGTTCCCAAAGGCGAACATCATGTTGGATATTATCCTTCAAAGTCCCTATGAACACATCAATCCTATGTTCCTCTGGAATATTTTTTACCCTTATGTTCAATTTTTGGAACTCCTCAATGTGCTCCATTATTGAACCCTTTTGTTTGAGACTAAAAAAAGTGTTGCTTTTTGTATCCTCATAATGTGCTACCAATTCTTCCATAAAAAGTGCCCAAGTGATAATTTGTTTACGAGAGCAAAGCCATTGATACCATACACACTGATTTGGTTCCGAATATAAGGTTGCAATACGTACCTTTTGTGTGTTTTGCACATTATTGAGATCGAAAAATTGCTCCATCTGTAATATCCATGTTGCAGGATCCTTGCCATCAAACATCCTCATATCAATTTTTGGAATATGGTGAGTCTTCGATCCAACATTAGAGTCTATGAAATCACAATTAACATTTCTTTTGTTCGCATCATGAGTTTCCTTTACTACCCTTTCACCATTAGTAAGTATTTCTTGTAGAAAATTTGTCAAATATGTCTTCAAACCTGCCATCCTGTCTTCAAATATGTCTTCAAATCTATCTTCAAATCGTCCATCTTAGCTTCCACGCCATTCATCTTAGCTTCCATGCCCTTTATCTTAGATTCCACGCCATTTATATTAGCTTCTGTTAGTTTTTGTGACAATGACATTTGTTGCACATGAATTTTGATATATCATGTAGCATTTCTTCCTCTTCTTCATGAGTCATGCTAGAGCTTTCAGGTTGCTTACTAGGTGTTTGCATTTTCTTTCCTCGAGGAATCAATTACCGATAATAATGCTCTACTATGCCCTTTGAATTCCTTCAATATAATTTTTCAAACCAAGCTTAAGCAAAAATTTTAAAAAATCTACACACCTTTTTTCACTTTGTAGGAGCTCGATATTGCCTTTGATGTATCTTTGTAATTTCGGATCATCCAGTTCTAAAATTGCGATCTGCAGTAGCACTATGTGTCCTCTTTCCAATGCCACCAGTCTGATCCAAATTGGATTCTCCAAGGAATACTTATGCCAAATCTCCCACAGTGACCTGATTATAGACTAGTTCAGTAGAGCGAAATTGTACGACGTGCCACGTGTCCCTGCTTCAACCTTTGGCTCTGATAAATATATACAAGAAACTAAAATCCATCCTCTTTCTGTACCTTCTTATGAAATTTCAATGAGATACTCAGAGAGAAAGTTATGATGATTTTCCCTAGGTCCCCTGTTTGGAATGTAATTTATGAGTCTACAAAAAGACCAACTTCCTCAGATCATATCTCCGCAAATATAGCGCAAAAATCTCTGAAATTCGAACCCGAGGGTCAGTTCGATTTCATCTCAAATGGTTTTTTTTTCGCCTCTGAAACGTCGCAGAAAAAAAGTTATAGAGAAAATTCCACGATGACCTATTTGGAGCAGTGAAACCCTAGAATCCAAAGCTTTGATACCAAATGTTATAAAACCAACTCACAAAAAAGATAGAAAATATAGATCAACACCTTAGAATTCAGCCTCTTCGAGGGGCAACCTCCTTTACATTACACAAATGAATGATTCTTTTATGATTCAAATGACAAAACCTCCTTTCTATATATAGGAGTCATAATATAACCCAGTCGACCTAATGATAATAATATAAAGGCACAAAAATAACAATAGAGGGATTCTATGGGGCACAGTAATAACAATATGGGGACAATAGGGGTACAACAATATTAATAAGGGATACAACTACAATAGTAATGGGGTAATCAATAGTATTATAGGGACCTAACATACACCCTCTCCACTGACTTGAATGGAGAAGAGTGTTCGACTGGTAGCTGCGCGCATGATTCAAACCTCCTCCCGCCCTCGCCTGGTTCTGCCCCCCAGGCCTGGCTGGCAGGGCTGCCGACAGCCCCTGCCCTTCCATCTGCTTGCTCCTGACACTGGCCTCCTGTCGGTGCTGCTCTGGGGCCCCTGCGCCTTTGTTTCTTCCATCCTGGCTTCGCAGTTCTAAATGGCTGGGAACGCCCCCCCCACCCCTTCGGACCCTGAAAACTATGAAGTTCTCTTCGCCTCTTTGCTTCCTGAGAGAGCTGCCTCAAGACCGCGACCCTCTGAATCGAAGTTCATCAAGCGCCTCGATGAAATACCTGAGGTCTCTCTCCCTCCATCCCTTCCACGAAAATCGGCAATAACACTCGCTGAACGAGGCCTGGTTGGACAGTTCACAGGTTTATGGCCATCTCCAAGAACAGTGCAGAAATGGGTGGAGCGCAACTGGAACGCAATGATCCAAGGGAAAATAGATATCAGATTCTGCAGAAGGGGCTATTACACCTTAATATTCGAATCCAAGGAAGATAGGAACCTCATATTCAGAAATGGGCCTTACTTCATGGACTCAAGAGGCCTCTACCTAAACAGATGGACTCCGGACTTCGATCCGGAAATGGACATCCCAAACGCAGTCCCGGTCTGGGTCCGCCTCCCACATCTTCCACTCCACTGCTGGGGGATGAATCAGTCAAGGCAATAGGGAATGCAGTAGGCAAATTCATTGACAGATCTGAGGCAAGGGAGAACATGCATGCATGCGCCAGGATTTGCGTTGAAGTAGACCTTGGGAAAGGCCTGCTGGAAGCCATCAAGATTAAAGTCGATCAATGGACGCACATCCAACAACTTGACTACGAACAGCTCCCCTTCAAATGCAAGGTATGTCACGAATATGGACATTTTGCAAATAGATGTAGCAAGCTAAAAATAAATGAATCCACTGAAAATGAAGAACAATCAGAAGGTCACTGGGAACAAGTCAAGAGGAAAAAACCCTCAGTCAACCAAGGGACATCCTCAAAGCCCCCTTCAGGAACCCTCCCTCCTCCTCCTCCCCCTCCTCCCAGCTCCACTCCATCCTTTCCATCCTCTTCCAATCCTTTCGAATCTCTGGATGTCGAAAACCTCCCCTCCCCCCCTCCATCCCCCCGAACCACACTCGCTGTAATCTCCTCGCCCTCAATCCCTCCTCCCTCCCCCCCCCCAACTATAGAGAGAATTCTCACCAGAAACAAACTGAAAGAAGCCAATATTCCATCAGATCCGCCAAGAAAGGTAGGCAGAAAATCAAATAAAGAGCTCAGAGATGAGGCAACAGTGAAAGATATGGCAACTGGAGCACAACAACCAATGGATTCCTACCTAGATAAGCAAAAAGGAAGTGGAGAAAAATCAAAGGAGCGGAGTGGGACTCATCCAAAGTCTGGGAAATGATGAATCTGGTCTCTTGGAATTGTAGGGGGATGGGCTCCTCCTCAAAAATAAACGCAGTCTGCGATCTAATAAGCCAGGAGCAGCTAGAAATTTTCCTCATCCAGGAGACCAAGTTATCAGACCAAGAATTCCAAAACCAAATAAAAAGAATCAAAAATTTTGAAGGCTTCTCTTCAGGCTCAGAAGGTGCCTCAGGAGGCATAGGAACACTCTGGAACAAAAATAAATGGACTCCCACCAACTTCCAGTCTTGCAACTGGTGGATCAAATCCGATCTCAGAAACAAAGTTTCACAAGAAGTCTTCAGCATTTACAACATCTACGCACCTAATCACTACCGGGACAAAGCATCTTGCTGGGACTCTTTATCCTCTGAACTACTAGCCTCTCCGGATAGGAACATAATCCTGGGAGGAGATTTAAATCTCATAAGAAACACGGATGAAAAGTTTGGAGGAAATTTTCATTCGGACCCTTCAAGAGAAGCGCTGGAAGCCATAATCCAGACTCACAACCTCATCGACATCCCTCTCTGCAACGGGAAATATACATGGAGTAATAAAAGAACAGGCAGTCACAACATAAAAGAAAGGCTTGACAGATTTCTAATACAGGAAGGAATAGCAGCAAGCCACGCTCTCATCAAAAGCAAAATAATTCAGGCTTCGGCCTCTGACCACAAACCTGTGGTGTTGTATATGGAAAAAGGGAGAAATTTGGGACCTCTCCCATTCAAATACAACAAATCGTGGGACCAGAATGAAAAATTCAGTTCTCTCATCCAAACTCAGTGGGCAAAGGAAGTTGTGGGATCCCCAAGCTATGTCTGGGAAACCAAACTTAAAAACCTGAGAACCGTCATTAAAAAGTGGGCCAAGGAAAATGCGGCAATGGAGAAGAAGAAAAAGGCGGATCTCCAAGAGCAGATGGAACAGTGGAACAAAGAAAAAGAAAACAGTCAGCCTACAGCTGAAGACATAAACCATGAAAACGCAATGTACAGAGAATTATACAGGCAAAACAGACTTGAGGAAGACGACCATAGGCAGAAATCAAGATGCTTATGGTTAAAGGCTGGAGACAAAAATACTTCCTTCTTCCATAATAGTATAAAGCTCAGGCGTGCAAGAAATCAGATAGACAAAATAGTGGTCGATGGGAGAGAGATCAATGAGCAAGAAGAAATCAAAGAGGCAGCTTTCAACCATTTCAACTCCGTCCTAATAGCAGCCCCTCAGCAGTCGGACAGCTCAGACTTTGTCAGTGCGGTAGAGAACAAAATCTCCGAACTTCAAAACCAAGAGTTGGATCAGGAGATCACAAAGGAAGAAATCAGACTCGTAGCATTCAGCATGCAACAGGACAAAGCCCTGGGGCCAGATGGCTTCACGGTAGCCTTTTTTCGAAATCATTGGAATACCATTAAGAAAGATTTTGTAAGGATGGTCAAGAATGTCTTCAAAAACTCCAAGATGGGAGACAACACTAAATCCTCCCACCTTGCTCTTATCCCCAAGGACCCTAATCCCCATTACTTTGACCGCTTTAGACCAATTTCCCTTTGCAATGTCTCTTACAAGATCGTAACCAAAATCCTAGCCAACAGACTTAAAAAGCTTCTCCCCCATCTTATCTCTGAGAATCAAGGAGGTTTTGTCCCCCACAGGCAGATCACTAATAATGTCATCCTCATCCAAGAGGCAATCCACAGCAGTATCAGCAGAGAGGAAAGAGGCATGATAATTAAACTAGACATGGCAAATGCCTTCGATAGAGTCGACCATCATTTCCTATCAGCTGTCCTCAAAAAATTTGGGATCTCAAACAACTTCATAAATATCATTTTTGGTTGCATTTCCAACCCATGGACTGCCCCACTGATTAATGGCCGCCCGAGCAGATCTTTCAGAAGCACCCGGGGGCTGAGGCAAGGCTGCCCTCTCTCCCCGTTCTTGTACATCATCATGGCAGAAACTTTGAGCGCTCAATTGGAAAAACTCCGCAAACAAAAACTGATCACTGGAATTGGCATAGAAAGAGGGACTAAAGAGATCAATCACTCTCTCTTTGCGGATGACACCCTCCTCATCGGGGGTGCCTCAAGCATAATGGCCAAAAGATTTAAGAAAGTCCTGAATGCCTTCCTAGATGCCTCAGGAGGATTATTGAACAACAAAAAATGCAAGATTTACACTTGGAATGTCCCTGACCAAATCAAGAAAAGAATTTCCAATATACTGGACATTCCAATTCAAGGGAATTGGAGCTATTTTTCATATCTTGGCTTGCCTTTAGCCAAAGCAACAATCAAGGCAGAGATCTGGACTAGTCATATTGAAAAAATGAGAGGCTTACTTCTGAACTGGGGAGTCTCTTGGCTCAACCTAGCAGGCAAATCAACCTTAATAAAGGCAATCCTTTCGGCCCTCCCCATCTATCAGTATGCGGTCACCTTGGCTCCAGCCAGCATCCACAAGCATATGGAACTGCTCATGAGAAGTTTCCTGTGGCAAGGGGGGAGGCAAGACTCAAACAAATTTAGTTTAGTCAAATGGGAGCAAGTCATTCTTCCTTATGAAAAGGGAGGCCTAGCCATAAAAATTCCAAGCCTCTTCAACCGAGCCATGGGACTCAAACTAATATGGAGATTACTCACTGACAAAGGCACCTGGTGGGTGGATGTTCTCTCAAAGAAATACCTCAATGGAACAATCTCAAATCTTCTCTCAGAAACAATTGTTGAGCGGCCTTGCACCCCAGTCTGGAAGCTCATTAAAAAGGTCCTCCCTCAGTTTAGGGACAACATATCCAAAGTGCCTGGCAGTGGCAAGGAGATCAACATATGGAAGGATAAAATCATGGGCACCAAACCAAGAAACCTCATCCAAAATCTCAGGCCCTTGCAGATTTGGATGGAAGCAAAAAAATTACACACCTTGTACGATATCTCTACCTGGGAGCACAATGTTTGGCAGGGCTGGAAGAACATAAAGCCTCCCACAAATATTGAAGATTTGTGGCTCAACCTCAAGGCCTCTCTCTCAGGTGCTGCTCCTACCAATTTAGGGGTTGTAGACAGGTATATATGGGAACCAAGTGGAGGCAAATTCACGGTCAGAGATGGATACAAATTCCTTCAGACCCTCAACCCAACAGAGAACTGGAATCTTTCCACAACGGTTTGGAAAACAGAATGCATTCCCAAGGTCAAACATTTCAACTGGACTCTCCTCAAAGGTAAAGTGCTCACAGCTGAAAACTTAAGGAAAAGAGGCATCGTAGGGCCCTCAATTTGTTGTTTCTATCGAACTGAGGAGGAAAGTAGTCACCACTTGTTCTTCCAATGCCCTCTTGCTCAAAGCTGCTGGAAACAGATGGCCAGCCCTTTGGAAATTGAAGAAACAAATAATCAGCTCCCATCCCTGCAAAAAAAATGGGCAAGAATTTATCCCTTCTCCAAGAAAGGCAAAGGCATCATAACCCGAGTATGGAAATGCATCCCAGCCACTCTCTGCTGGCAAATCTGGCTTGCCAGGAATAATTGTATCTTCAATGACAAAAAGCCCAATCCTGCCCGAATTTTGGCCAAAACAATTGCCCTCATCTCTGAAACAGTAAGCAAAAATTTAGTAGCTCCCCCAGAGCGAACCAACTGGCACAAAGAAGAGGAGGAATGGCTCAGCAAATTCCATATCAAATTCAGCAAAATATGCTCGGATTATCCCAAAGGCAGCATGAGAAGAACTCAATGGAAGATCAGGGGCACAAAGGAAGAAGTAAGCCAGTGGATCCTTGACCAAAAACGCTACACCTTGTTCTTCGATGGTGCCTCCAAGAACAACCCAGGGAAAGCAGGAGCCGGGGGTATCATAAATGATAGCCAAGGGAAAACCTTAGTGAGCTATGAATGGGGATTGGGCCAAATGTCCAACAATTTGGCGGAAGCATATAGTCTCTATTTAGGCACCTCCATTTTGAACAGGTTAAAACTCAGGAATCCTATAATAGTTGGAGATTCGGCCATTGTTATCGCAGCCATGGTGTCGGGGACACAGTTCAAAAAATAGGTTCTCAACAACGTAAAAATCAGAATTTTAGACAATCTCCAGGAACTGGGGGATACATTATTCAAACATGTTCTGAGAGACAATAATAAGGAAGCAGATCATTTCGCCTCCATGGCAACATCCAGGCAGATCGGCCAAGTCAAGGAGAACGCGCTCATCTATGGCAAAGCAATCCCGTAATCAATCCAAAGGACAGTCAACTCCTCAGACAAGTCTAATCAGCTCCTCTTTGAATCTTGACGCAATCATTCTCTGCAATCCTTCTCGTGATCTCAGGCCACACTCAATTATGCTGCAAGTAACCCGTTCTGCCTCGAATCAAGCTCCTCCTCTTGCATCGAACCTCACCCTAAGGTACCGGTATGCAAACAGGATCCTCATCTCTCAATATTCCCGTGAACTAACCAAGCGGCCTCCTGATATCAGTCAATTCAAGATCTTCATAAACTGTGACAAAAATCCTTCCCCTGATCTTCATCGAGTGCAAACCTACATCTTCACATCAATCCCATCACCCCATTCCACCTCCGCTCTGATTTATACCCCCCCCCCAACCCTCTCAACCTTGTGCGCCTCAGTATATCGCTCGTCTTCCTCCTGAAGATCAGAGACCTTTCTCCACTCAATCGGTTCCAGAAGCTCTGCAACAAGCGAGGCAGTTTCCTGAGCATCATAGAAGCGTGCTTCCCCTCCAAAGTATTCAGGTATATTTGTTGTTATCTTTAGGTTTATTTGTCGCTGTCGCTATTCTCCTCCACGGCTGCCCCATTCATCCCTGCGCATTCTACTTTAGATCCTGTGGTCAGCTGCGTTAACCACTTCCCTTCCCCCTCTTCTGTCCCTTCATATTCCTCCTCCCCTGTTTTACTGGCCAGTATCCTCTTCTCTTTCAGCTCCCTAGCCATGGCAGAGATTCCAGACATCGGAATGCAGAACGTGAATCAGGAAGGCAGAGACCAACCTGAGAACCCGCTGGACAGAGTGCTTGGCAACAACACCTGCACGCTCTGTAAACAGCATTGCTTCATGATAGCCAGGTTCATTAAACATTTCAATGAACTCAAAGAAGATTTTCAGGCAGATAGTAGATCCAAGAGAAAGAAACTGGAAAAACAAAGAGCCGAGATTGAGAGCCTAAAAGAAAAATGTAATCACATGGAAGAGGCCATATCTCACATCAAAAATATCACTCAGAGCATGCAAGCTGAGGCATCAACCAGAGCAAGCATCAAGAAGGAACCTCAGATCGAAGACTCTGTCAATCAGTTTATGTAATCAGTCAAATGTCTAGTAAATTTTGCTTACTCGCAGGTCTCTTTGTAAGGCAATACAGCCGCTTTTTATTTCAATCTATCCTCTTCAAGTTTACTCCCAAGAAGTCAGGGTCTGCGCACCCATTTTGGACTTCTCTTCTTCTTCCTCTTTCACTCTTTGTAACAGGACTTGCTCCTAGCAGTTTTTTATAATAGAAAAGTATCCGATCTTGTTAAAAAAAAAAACATACACCCTCTCCACCATCTTCATCTTCTTCACAAGCATCTTCACCCTCTTCCACTCACACAACCCTTACTCATACTCATCATCGTACTTCAAAGGGAATTGGTAAATCACGTTTTTTAAAACTTGATGTTAAATTTGAGCTACCCATGTATAATGGTGAAGTGAATGCAGAGAAGCTTGATAATTGGATTCGTCAGTTGGAGGTCTATTGCAGAATTCAAAACCTTCAAGAGGATGAGATAAATATTCAGTTAGCTTCCTTGAGAATGAAGGGTGCAACACTAGTATGGTGGGAATCAAAGACACAAGAGGAGATAAAAAAGCACGGTAAGATCTCAATTTCTTGGATTGATTTCATTGTTGCAATAAAAATACAATTATACCCTCTATCTTATATGTAGAAAGCCATCACGAATTGGCAGAACTTTAGACAGCTTAAAGGTCAAAATGTGCAAGATTACACCCAAGAATTCAAAAAAAGGTCTTTGATGTTAGGTGTAGATTTGCAATCACAGGACACATTGCTGAAGTACATAGGGGGTTTACACAGTTACCTTAGGCATACTATCTTAATGTTTAATCTCAATAATCTAGATGATGTGTGTGTGCAAGCCACTCGTCTTGAGGCAAGAAAGAAAAACACTTCAGAAGAAGGTAGTAAAAATCCATTTAAGAGTAAAGGAACAAAAAGAGTATCAAAGGGAAGGGAAAGAAAAATGCATCTATCAAAAAAGAAGGAGAGAAATTAACATGCAAACATCGTTCTAGAGAGGGTTGTGATGAAGCTCATTGTTGGAAGCTTCATCCTGAAATGAAACCAAAAAAATTCAACAACAAGGGAAAACAAAAGACAACTGCAACCAGTCAACATGATTTGGGATCCAATTCGGGTGATGAAACTAAAATCACAACCATGGGTATAAAAGGAAAAGAATTCATTGCTAGCACTAGTTCTTCAAATTCACAAAATGAAACTCCAAATGAAAAGAAGAGAATACAACTTTTTTCACATAAGGGTGATCTTAAAACATAACAAGATTGATACACTTTTCGACAATGGCTCTCAAGCCAATATTATCTCTAAAAACATTGTCAAAAGTTTAAACTTGGAAACCATTCCGCATCATAAACCACATCCACTTGGATGGGTGTGTGACAATGCACAATTGTAGGTTACTAGAAACTGTAAACTGA
This sequence comes from Pinus tabuliformis, assembly GCA_031772625.1. Taxonomy (NCBI): domain Eukaryota; kingdom Viridiplantae; phylum Streptophyta; class Pinopsida; order Pinales; family Pinaceae; genus Pinus; species Pinus tabuliformis. Next base: position 1,014,300,329 of record CM062804.1, read on the forward strand.
AATTCGCCATTACTGCAAATTTCATAGATGAAGTAGAACTTGATGTTGTGCCATTAGATATATGTGGCATAGTTTTGGGCAGCCTGTACCTTTATGATAGAAAAGCTATCTTCCATAGACATGAAAACAAATACCATTTGCTCAAAGATGGAGTAGAATATATTGTGAGACCTCATAGCAAGAAACTAAATCTTTCGCTTGTTAATGCGGAGAAAATGAAAAGAATAGTGAATTCAAGCAAGAATTTTGTGCTTCTAATGATCAAACCCAAGAATGATGTTGATAATGAAGCTTTTAAAGGTTGTGATTCAAAATTGAAATCTGAATTGGTTGATGTAGTTAACCAATATGATGAGATGTTTTAGGAACCAAAGGGATTACCTCCCAAGAGAGGAATCCAACATGAGATACAGTTGCAGCAAGATTGTCCTCTTCCTAACATTGGCATGTATAGGATGTCAGTGATGGAAAGTGCAGAAATACAGAAGCAAATTCAAGAATTGTTGCATAAAGGGATCATCAAGCCATCTTCCTCGCCATGTGGTTCACCTATTATCTTGGTGCGAAAGAAGGATGGAACATGGCACATGTGGGTGGACTTCTGTGCATTAAACAAAATTATGATAAAGAAATGTTACCCACTGCCTAGAATAGATGATTTACTTGATCAATTGAAAGATGCAAAGTATTTTATTAATTTGGACTTAAGGAGTGGATACCATCAAATTAGAATAACTGAAGGAGACATTTGGAAAACATCATTCAAAATAAAACAAGGTTTGTTTGAATGGCTAGTTACGCATTTTGGTTTAATGTAACGCTCCTGCTACAGTCATGCGTGTGATGAATGATGTGTTGAGGCCATTTCTTGATGATTTTGTTATAGTCTACTTAGATGACATCTTAATTTTTAGTAAATATTGTGATGAACATGTCATGCATGTAAGAAAAGTACTTGATGTCTTGAAAAAATAACCGTTGTATATTAAGATGTCAAAGTGTGAGTTTGGAAAAACTTCTTTAGTTTACTTGGGTCATATTGTTGGAGGAGGTGAGTTGAAAATAGATCCCTCCAAAGTTTGATGTCATTTTGAATTGGCCAAGGCCCAAGACCGTTACTAAGGTAATAAGTTTTTTGGGAGTAGCCCAATATTGGAGGAAATTCTTTGCTAACTTTTCTCTTATAGCAACTCCTTTGCATGTATTGACAAGTGTGAACAAGGTTTTTCACTGGGGAGGAAAACAACAAAAGGCCTTTGATGCATATAAGGAAAAGTTCAGTTCAACTCCAATACTTGCACTTCCAGAATTGAGGCAGTCATTTGAGATTCAGATTGATGCTAGTGACTACGCCATGGGTGCAATCGTCATGAAACATGGTAATCCTATATATTTTCATTCAGAAACTTTTAATGGTTTAGTGATTAACCGTCCTACATATGACAAGGAATTGTATGCATTGGTGCGAAGTGTGAAAATGTGGAAACACTACTTAATGGGTAAGGAAACAATCATTCACACTTATCATCAACCATTGCAATACTTGCAATCTCAATCAAATTTGCAGCAATCAAGGCACTTCCGATGGATGGGTTTTCTTCAACAATTCCACTTGATAATCCAGTATAAGAAAGGTATCTACAATAAAGTTGCCGATATGCTTTCTAGGCTTATTATTAGTGCATCTACTTTACTCAAGCATAGTTGTATTTTTCATGAAATTTATATTGAGCAATATGCATTAGACAATGACTTTCAAGATGTTTATACAAGCTTGAGTCAAGGTAACCAAGTGGAGGAATTGGATTATCATCTACATGATAACTTGTTGTACCATCTTGGCAAGCTTTGTATTCCATAGGGAGAAAGAGTTAACATCATAAGAGAGGCACATACTTCTCTTATTGTTGGTCATTTCGGTGTAAGTAAGACGGTGGCACATCTACAGAGGTATTGTTATTGGCCTCGTATGCTTGAAAGTGTGTCTCATTTTATTAAAGGATGTTCATTATGTGCAATCAGTAAGCCTAGCAATAGGAAGTTAGGATTGTACACACCACTTATGGTTCCTTCATGGCCATGGGAGAGTGTTTATATGGATTTTGTAGGAGGTCTTCCATTGTCAAAAAGAGGTCATGATTATTTGTATGTAGTTGTGGATAGGTTCAACAAAATGTGTATTTTGATGCCATGTAAAAAGAAAGTTACAGCTGAACAAACTGCTCAGTTATTCTTTCAGAATGTATGGGTGCATTTTGGATTGCCCACATCCATTGTTAGTGATCAAGATTCTCGCTTTGTTGGGAATTTTTGGTCAAGCTTGTGGGGATTCATGGACACTAAATTGAAAAAGAGTACAACTTTTCATCCACAAATAGATGGTCAAACAAAGGTGGTGAACAGAACAATGATGCATCTTCTTGGTGGGTATTGCAGCAAGCACCCTAAGTTGTGGGAAGAAAATTTGCACTATATTCAACATGCTTACAATCGGACCGAGCACTCTTCAACTCAAACACCACCATTTGAGGCATTGGGATACTTGCATAAATCTCCTTTGGATTTTATTTTTGGAAAATATGTTTCTATTGATGGTCATAGTGACATAGACAAAGCAAGAAAGTTCATTGAATAAATCCAATTGGTACACCAAAAAGTTCAGGAACAAATTGAAAAGAACCAAGGCAAGTACAAAGCAAGGAACGACAAGCATCGTGAAGATCACAAGTTCCAAGTCGGTGATGAATATTGGCTTCACATTAACAAAGGGAGGCTCCAAGGAGAAGGTAAAAAACTAAAACCAATTAGATATGGTCCATTCAGAATTTTGGAAAAGATTGGTAATAATTCCTTCATGTTGGATTTGCCTTCATATATGCAAATATATGTTGTTGTTAATGTTGAGAATTTAAGGTTGTATGAGCCTCATTTAATTGAAGATCAAGGAGAGAATGTTCAAATTCCATCTATTGAAGACTTTTCTCCAGAATTCCTTGATGAGCTTCAACAAGACACTATACTTGACAGAAGAACAAGGACATTGAAAATGGGAAGTGTCGATTATCTTCGAGTGGGGCTCAAGGGTACAAATCCTTCAAAATCCAAATGGATATAGATTGAAAAGGTGAGGGAACTATACCGTCACCTAATAGACAATTGAAAGTGACCTTTTGGGGTCCAAAAGGCTTCCAGTTGGAAGAAATGATCAGGTGCTTAAAATTATGCTCAAAAATAAAAGTTGTCAGAATGATGTGGAACCTGAACGACCGCGTAGTGCTCGTCATCCTGAATCTGAAACAACTCATTTCGCATGAAATGGACACCGTATGCTCCTAGAAATGCAACCTATTCACTTTGTCAAACAAGTAAAAAAAACAACATATGGCTGACAGGGATGCTAACTGGGCATCCGAACCACCTAGGTGGAAAGGGGAATATTCCTAGAATATTTTTAGAATATTTTGTTGAGTTGACATTGTCCTATTGGTCCATGTGCTTTTTGTTTGGGCTAATAAGGAGGTGACACATGGATAAGCTTGAGGCCACCACATGTCCTCCCATTGGCATTGTAAAATTTGGTATTGTAGATAGGGCGGAGGCCGAGCTTGAACCCATGAGCTCCCACTCATAAACGCAACAACTTACCATTGAGCCCACACTATGTTTCTTAACCATAAGGGTTTCCAGTTAATGTTAAAGATTACCACTGCCAAGGTTGGGGGGTGGGCGGACTTAACCGCCCCCATGTGAACACTATAACCGTCGTTGCTAACTGCTTGATGTAATCACCAAGCGCTCTACCAACGAAGACCGCTAGTAGTCAATGCCAACGGGCCTCCACATGTGAACACTCTTGCGGAAACCGCTAGCATCCACTGTGACCGCTGGAGGGAGGGGGCCAGCATGGGGGGATAGCCCCTTGGCGCATGGCCCCCATATGACCAAGATTTTGGTTTTAAGGCCTTGGTGGAAAAATTAACGGTCCTACAAATCCGCCCAAAATTCGGAGAATTTGTTGCTCCGTTAGCGGAAAATGGGGTGAATTTGTAGGATGATGTCGAATTTTGTGCGAATTGTAGAGCAAATAGTGGAGAAACTATGAGAGGTCATACATTGTCCAGATTTTGACCAAATGGGATGAAAAAAGAGGCCAAGTAGCCATTTTTGGGCATTCTGGACTCATTGGAGCAGGTTGCAGAAGCATTTGAGCATTGTAAACACATTTTTTTACACTTTTGAGCATAATAGAGAGACCCAAGCCATTGGAAATTGGACCAAGGAGGCGTAGCCCAGGAGGGGTGAACTCCTTCATCATGTTCTTGTTGTGATGTGTTTTTGGTGATGTTCTGTACATTTTTGTGCTGTTGTTCAATCTCTTATTTATGCTAAAATTTCTCATAAAATTAACATAAAAACTCATTTTACACTTGCAAAACTTATGAATCCTTAAGCACAATGAAAGCATTTTGTTTCTAATCTTAGGAGGATCTTAGCACAATAATCTAATATTCTAAATTAGATCACCTATCAATACCTTGCTCACTGGAATACTCCAATTGCTGGGAATATTACAACTCCGCCCATATAGTGCCTCGAATAGACTCATCCTCAATGACTCTTGATACCCATTGTTATAAGCAAACTCAACCAACAGAAGGTATTCCTCCCATCTCCTCTAGTGATGCATCACATACATCCTCAACATGCCATTCAATATCTTGTTGACCCTCTCTATCTGTCCATTTATCTGCGAATGATAAGTTGTGCTAATGACCAACTCTATCCCCAAACTTGCAAACAACTCCTTCCAAAACTTGGAAGTAAAATTAGCATCCCTGTCTGGCACAATCCTTCTTGGAACACCATGTAACCTCACCACATCTCTGATCAAGACCTATGCTACATCATTAGCTGAATAAGTAGATTTCACTGGAATGAAGTGCCCTACCTTTGTCAACCTGTCTAATACAACCATGATGGAATCATCTTGTCTTGATGTACTCGACAAACCTATGATGAAATCCATGGAAATGACCTCCCACTTCCACTCTGAAATTAGAATTGGATGTAGTAGTCCACATGGTGCTTACACTTTTCCTTCACATGCTAACAATCCAACATCTAGCCACAAACTTTGCCATGTCCCTCTTCAGATTTAGCCAATGATAAAACTTCTTCACTGCTGTCAATGTCTTATGGTATCTTGGGTGACCTGAATACAATTTTGCATGAAACTCTCACAAAATAGTCTTCTTCAACTCACTTTTGTCTGGCACATATATCCTGTCCCTAAATCTGATCAAACCATATGTTGTAAGACGATAGTCCACATCCTGACCACCTACACCCTGTTGTAACTTGTGCATAAGCTCCATGTACCTTCCATCCTGTTGTCCCGCCTGTAAGATCCGATTCTGTAAGTTTGTCCCATAAGAGCTCATAGATGCTATATGATTCACTTGTATTCTCCGGCTAAGAGCATCTTCAACCCTGTTCTCCTTACCCTTGATGTACATGATCTGAAGTCGAACTCATTAATCATCACCAACCATCTAGCTTGTTTGGAATTTAGAATCGGTTGGTCAAACAAGTATCTCAATCCATTGTGATCACTCATCAATACAAACCTCCTACCAAGAAGATAGTGCCTCCACATCTTCAATGCATGAATGATCATTGCCAACTTAGGATCATGTATCAGATAATTATGCTCATGCTCATTTAGTTTCCATGACTCGTAGCATACCACCTATCCTTCCTGCATAAGGACTCCACCAAGTCCCCTCTTGCAAGCTTCTGTACACACCACAAACTTTGTCCGGATATGCAATCTTTAGCACTGGAGCATTTGTCAACAACTACTTCAATTGCTTAAAACTGGATACACATTCCTCTGTCCATTCAAATTTCTTACCTTGCCTCTTCAATGATGTAATAGGATATGCAATGCAAGAGAAGTTCCTGATGAACTGACCCAGGTGGATATTGGTGGCCACTACGTATTCCACTTGGACCCTCGCCATTGTTTCTTTTAGTCTTTTAGTTTCCTTAATTGTAGCACAATTTACTATTTTTGACATTTTTTTCAGGTCCTGAAATTTCAGATCCGTTTTGAGGCCCTAAACGATGTTTTTTTGGAAAAATTCCTTTGGTGGTTGCTATGGCAATCACATTGGCAATTGTATTCCTCATAGAGATCTTTCCAATGAGGTATCATACACATCAAACAAAGATAATATGACCAAGTTACGGCACCGGGAAGTTGGCTGCCCAACTAACCCCAGCGGGGCCCATAAACTCTTGGTGTTACATCTCCTCGAGTTAGGGTTTTGGTTGTTTAAGGTTTTCCCTTATTGTTCAATAATAAAAAGTCCCTTGAGCCTCATTGTAACTCAGTTTAGAGGCATGTAGCTGCCACATCTCTTCTCAGAGTTAATCTACCATCACCCAAACTATTTTATTTCCATTTTGTTTGTAAGCATAGTTCAATATTTTTCTATTAATGAAATGAAGTGTTTTTCTGATGCATCTTTGTGTTTATGATTATATTTGTAAGTTTTAGTGTCTGTTTAAGTTCGGATCAGTGGTATCAGATCATTCCGCTCTTTCTCTGTTTCTCTTTGCATGTCCCTAACGAGGTCAGGGTATAAGGAGTTAGGGCTCGATCTGGTTGAACCATTACAGGATCAACCTTGCAAAACCCGACGACCTCCCATGGTGGAAGAAAAGAAAGACGAGGGGGCAGGGGATGCTTTCAAAATGTTGCTCGAGGAAGCCCTCGAGCGACAAAGGGACGTGATGATGGATAAATTTGCCCAGATCCTTCGACGACTACCCACAGGCGATGCATCTTCATCCAACAGCCACTCTGGAGGCGCTACTCCTTTTAAGGTACAAGTTAACTTCAATATTCCCATATTTGAAGGCCTGATAGATGCAGATGCTGTAGATAAATGGTTAAATCTGTTGGAAGGATATTTTTCAGTTCATAACTTTTCCAATCGGGAAAAGATTACTTTTGCACTTCTTAAAGTTGCCCCACACGTCAAGGACTGGTGGGAAACCTACTGTGAAAAAAAGCATGAGAGTGAACCCTCTTTGTTTTCAGCCGCACCCACTTGGAATTCTTTCCGAGACGCCATCAAGGAATAGTATTACCCTATCAGGAGATATGAAGATAAATATATAAAGTGGAGCACACTATAGCAGGGAAGGGACCAAGAGGTGCCAGAGTTCACAAATACTTTCCATACCCTTTGCACGAAGCTAGGTATCAAAGATACTGAGTGACATTTGGTGCTTAGGTACCGCGACTGTCTACACAAGTACATCCAGGACGAGATGGAGTTCCTAGACATCTCCTCGCTATGGCAAGGAAGGGACCAAGAGGTGCCAGAGTTCACAAATACTTTCCATACCCTTTGCACGAAGCTGGGTATCAAGGATATTGAGCAGCATTTGGTGCTTAAGTACCACGGTTGTTGGCACGACGTACCGGTACGCTGTAAAGATTGAGTAGAAGTTTAAACAAAAGAAGCGGGACTTTAGATCTATGAATCCAAAGATAGGAAAATGTGCCCCCAAATCACATAACAAAGGACCAAGCCAAGGCAGGGCTACCTAGGACAAGTTGCCGAAGCCACAAGCAAAGAACCAATTCGCAAAGAAAAAGAAGGACACAAAATGGTTTGAGTTCCATAAGAGCTCCACTCACAATACAGGTGAGTGTCGGGCCAAGCAGTCATTGGTGGCCGAGCTGAAGGCTTTCGAATTAGACATAGGTTCTAACTCTGAACTAGAACCCGATAAGGGAACTGACAAAGGGAAGCATATCATTGATGCAGAGCCCAGTGCCACCGTGGCCACCACAAAGATCTAGAAAATTGAGCCTAAAGATCCAGAGGGGGGGAATGCCTATTCCACTCACAGATGTGGGTAAAGGGTTCTCCCCTATAGTTCATTATCGACAACGGGAGCCAAAAGAACCTCATTTTAGCAGAGGTCGTAAAGAAGCTGGGTCTAAATACTACAACACATCCACAATCGTACACCATCGGATGGCTTCACCAAGGACGAGATCTTAGAATTTGCGAGTAGTGTTGCCTTTCCTACAACATCAAGCCCTTCACGGATGAGGTACCGTGTGATGTTGCTCCTCTTGAAGTTTTTGATTATTGTTAGGACAACCATATTTGTGGAAGCGACATGTTGTATATGAGTCTAGACCTCATTCTATGATTATTACTTTGGCTAATAAGTTGTACATGATACCAGAGGTAGCCCCGCCTACCGCCATCTCTTTGATCACTGTAAAGCAATGCAGTAAGATCACTTCCCAGGAAGGAAATTTGTTTTTCTGATGGTTCAACCACAAGGAAAGAAGAAGGTTGTGGCCACAGCTTCCAAGCAGGGCTCCTCTACACAACAACAATAGATGGACAAGGTCGTGGAGGAGTACAGGGATATTTTTGCCTCACCCACAGGGGTACCTCTGCACTGTCAGGTCAAGCAATCCATCGATCTGACCCTAGGCGTGCTGCTTCCGAATGGATCGATCTATCAACTCTCTTTTCTGTAAAACGATGAGATCAAGAGGCAGGTTCAGGAACTACTGAAGAAAGGACACATCAGGCCAAGCTCATCACCCTGTGGGAGACCGATTGTATTGGTACAGAAGAAGGATGGGACCTGGAGGCTCTGTATTGACTATCAGGTGCTAAATAAGATCATTGTCCGGAATAGGTACCCAATCCCACGAATTGATGACCTTCTGGACCAGCTCAAGGGGGAAAAATATTTCAGCAAGATTGACTTGAAGTCAGGTTATCACTAGGTGCCTATCGAGCCCTCCTATGTGTGGAAGATTTCCTTCAAATAAAAGGAAAGCCTTTTTGAATGGTTGGTTGTGCCGTTTGGATTGACGAACGCCCCTGCAACTTTCATGAGACTGATGGACGACATCTTGCGACCCTTCACCAATGCATTCATGGTGGTGTATTTATATGACATCTTGATCTTCAACCGGAGTTGGGAAGAGCACCTCCACCATATTCGGTAGGTCCTCCAAACCCTTCAACAACACAAGTTGTGTGCTAACTTATAGAAATGCACCTTTGGCCTGACCCGGGTTCAATATCTGGGGTACATCATTGATGAGAAGGGTGTACATGTGGACCGATCCAAGATACAAGTCATTCAAGATTGGCCAGCCCCAACCACTCTAACAGAGCTCCGCAGCTTTTTGGGTCTTGCCAATTTCTACTGTAAGTTCGTGTTGGGGTTCTCTCATATCACTTGGCCTTCAAGTCAAGTCACCAAGGGTGGGGCAAAAGAAAAGTTCTTTGGGTTGGAAACCCAATATGGAGCATTCTCCGAGTTGAAGAATCACCTTAGTTCTGCACCAGTGCTCACATTACCAGACTTGCAAAAACCATTTGAGATTGAGACAAATGCCTCCGACTATGTTATTGGTGCGGTTCTTACTCAACATGGGCATCTAGTGGCTTACCACAGTGAGACACTTTCAGACACAATCCGAAAGTACCCCACTTACGACAAAGAAATGTATTCCATTGCGCAGGTCTGTCGTCAATGAAAGCATTACATTATGGGGAAGGAAACATTCATCCACGCAGACCACTGACCTCTACAGTTCATACAGACAAAAGGGAAGTTGCAGAATGATCACCATCAGAAATGGTCCACCTATCTGCAACAGTTCCATTTCAACATTAAGTATAAGAAGGGAAACACCAATAATGTCGTTGATTGTCTTAGTCGACCATTGGTCATGGCGCTAATCATTGTGCTTGACTCCTATGGGCATGAGAGGTCGGGATAGCCACATGTTTACAAGAGTGATCCATAATTCGGCAGCATATACCAGACACTCCTGGAAGGGAAGAAAGTTCCAAATTTTCACCTTAAGGATGCATTGTTATGTCACTTGGGACACATCTATGTTCCTTCAAGTGAGCGTGCCAAGATGATTTGGGAGGCGCACTACAGTTGGGTTGCTAGACATTTCAGAGTAGAGAAAACAATGATGGTATTGCAGAAGTATTTTTATTGGTTGAAACTTTGTCAAGATGTTGAGAAGTACATTAGATCCTGCACCTCCTGTGCCATTGCCAAGCCAACCATCAAGAAACAAGGTCTGTATACTCCTCTACCTACTCCTAGTTGGCCTTGGGAATCTGTCTCCATGGATTATATGTCAGGCCTTCCTTCTACTAAGCACGAAAATGATTTCGTTTTCGTGGTCGTCGATAGATTCTCTAAGATGGCCGTCATGGTGGCCTGCAAGAAGAATATCACAACAGAGGGCAACTGCTAAGCTCTTCTTTGAGTGAGTGCGGGTAAACTTTAGGATCCCACAGTCCATTATCTCAGATCGAGATAACAGATTCCCCAGTGCATTTTGGTCAAGTCTCTTGTTGATGTTGGATACAAAACTTACTAAGTCCATGACTGTCCATCCCCAAACTGATGACCAAACAGAGGTTCTCAACATGATGTTCGTACACATTATGTGCATGTACAACTCAAAGCATCCACGCACATGGGATGAAATTCTCCCCTATCTCCAACACAACTACAACAAAGCTCTCCACAACTCAATAGGCCACAACCCCTTTCAGGTAGGGTTGGGATTTCAACCATTATGCCCCATTGATGTGGCCATACCATTTGCAGCCACTCAGGTAGATTCGACTCACGTGCAGTCTGAAGCTGAAAGGGCTAACAACTTCATTGAGCACATTTAACACATCTGCCAATAGGTCCATGATATATTGGACAGAGCTAATGCTAGGCACAAGCAACGCCATGATCAACATCGAGTGCCGCATAAGTTCTAGGTGGGCGACAAAGTTTCACTACATTTGCAGAAGGAGTGCCTTGCTGGACTCCACCGCAAGCTTCGCCCGCTTTGGATATGGGCCATACACCATCACCAAGGCCGTCAGTGACAATGCCTTCGAGCTTAGAATCCCACTATTCCTTGGTCTGCACCAAGTGTTCAATGTAGATCACCTTCAACCATACTTTCCACCATTGTTGGACACATCTGACATTGTAGAATAACTCACACCAACATAGCTCAACCTAGACTACATGGAACAGGCCACAACTGATCAAATCATGGATACACAGATCAAGAACAATCGGCAATAGAGGACACAACTATATCGAGTTGTCAAAGCAGGCCAACTCCTTCACCAAGGCAAATGGCTCACTAGGGACCAAGTTTAGCAAAAGTTTCCTCATCTCATGGAGGAACTCAACGCAATGGGGACCATTGCTTCTTAAGGGGGGAGTACTGATCCAGGTGGATATTGGTGGTCACCGCCTATTCCACTTGGACCCTCACCATTGTTTCTTTCAATTTTTCAGTTTCCTTAATTGTAGCACAATTTACTATTTTTGACAGTTTTTCGGGTCTTGAACTTTCAGAGCCGTTTTGAGGCCCTAAAAGATGTTTTTTTGTTTTTTTGTTTTGTTTTGTTTTGTTTTTTTTTGTTTTTGTTTTTGTTTTTGTTTTTGTTTTGTTTTTTTTTTTGTTTTTGTTTTTTGTTTTTTTGTTTTTTTGTTTTTGTTTTTGTTTTTTTTGTTTTTGTTTTTGGTTTTTGTTTTTGTTTTTGTTTTTTTTGTTTTTTGTTTTGTTTTTTTTTGTTTTGTTTTTTGTTTTGTTTTTGTTTTTGTTTTTGTTTTTTTTTGTTTTTGTTTTTTTTTTGTTTTTGTTTTTTTGTTTTTGTTTTTGTTTTGTTTTTTTTTTTTTGCTAAAATTCCTTTGATGATTGCTATAGCAATCAAATCAACTGTTGTAGTTCTCGGAGAGATCTTTCCAACGAGGTATCATATGCTTCAAATGGAGATAATATGACCAAGTTACGACCTCAGGAAGTTGGCTGCCCAAATAACCCCAACGGGGCTCATAAACTCTTGGTGTTACATCTCCTCGGGTTAGGGTTTTGGTTGTTTAGGGTTTTCTCTTATTGTTCAATAATAGAAAGGCCCTTGAGCCTCATTGTAACTTAGTTTAGAGGAATGTAGGTGCCACATCTCTTCTCAGAGATAAGCTACCATCGCTCGCGCTGTCTTATTTCCATTTTATTTGTAAGCATCGTTCAATATTTTTCTATTAATGAAATGAAGTGTTTTTCTGCTGCATCTCTGTATTTATGATTATATCTGTAAGTTGTAGCGTTCCTGTTTAAGTTCGGATCATGAACCTCCTATAGTAACCTGCTAGCCCCATAAATGATCTTACCTCATCCACATTTCTAGGAGCTACCCATTCCATGGTAACTCTTATCTCCTATGGATCCACTACTATACTTTCATTGGAAACAACACGTCCCAAGTAATGTACCTCAATCTAAAATAAACTGCATTTGCTGAGTTTGGCACACAACTGATGCTCTCTCAGTAATCTCAACACTGTTGCTAAATGCTCGACATTCTCTTCCTCATTTTTAGAATATATCAAGGTGTCATCAATAAATACAATAAGAAACTTGTCTAGACAAGGACACAATACATTATTCATTAAGCACATAAAAGTTGCTGGAGCATTAGTCAAACCAAATGGAACTACGACAAACTCATAATGCCCATACCGGGTCCTGAAAGATGTCTTGTAAATGTCCTCTTCTTTAATGTGTACATGATAATATCTTGATCTCAGATCAATCTTCGAGAACACTATTACTCCCTTCAACAAATCAAATGATCAAACAATAAATAAAATATTTATATGATATATATTTTAAAGTATTTTTTATTTTATATAATTTTTTATTATAAAATAAAAATATAAATATTAAAAATATGTTATAAAAATATTATTTTTATATTAAAATTAATAATAATATATATATATATATTTTCTTATTTGAAAAAAATATAACCAAAATCCAAAAGATTTGATCATATCCTAGCAATAACGAAAAATATATAAACATTAAAAATGTGTTAAGAAAATATTATTTTTATATTAAAATTATTAATAAAATATTTATAGGATATATTTATTTAAATATTTTCTTATTAAAAAAAGATATAACCAAAATCCAAAAGATTGATTATTATTATAGCAATAACTATTATTATTATTAAAATACTATTTTAGAAAATATTTGTAATAAAATAATAACAAGATATCAATTTTTTAGATTTATTATAATTTATTTCTAAATTAAAAATTTTATATCATAGTTTATCATGTTATTTGTTTATGAAAAGAGTTTTTAACTAAAATCACATAAAATTTCATATCGTTCAGTGTTGTTTATTTTTAGGGTATCTCAATTATTTGTTGTAATTAAATTTAAGTGGGAATATCTCAATTATTTTTCTCAGTTATCTAAAATGGATTCAATTAACATATATTATGGAAATTTTATCTAGAGGTTAGGAGGTTATAATTGATTTCCAAGGTTAATTCTGTAGGTGTGGTGGAGCATGACAATTCTTCATTTTTTTGTAAGTTTGATAGGACTACATCTTCATCACGTCAAATATATCACCTCGATTGAGGCGGGAAATTGAACCAGTGACTTCACATCAAGAAGTACCTTAATAGAGCACCTTGGTGGAGGACAATTCTCTAATTCTAAAAATCAACATATTAGAAATTAAAACACCATTTTCTAAGACAATTTTTAATAGATTAATATAAAACTATCAAATTTGTTATTGATTTTTTAGACTTATTATAACTTATTTCTAAACTAAAAATATTATATCAAAGCTCATTATGTCATTTGGAGAATTGAATCTAGATAAGGAAGCTCCCAATCATTTTTAGCAACCATTCAAAATAGATTAAATTCACAAACTTATGAAAAAGTTATTGAGAAGTTAAAGAGGTTATAATTGGTGGCAAGACTAATTTTGTAGTAAGTTTAATGATGTAGTGTGTTATCAAAAATAAAAAAAATATCAAATTCAATGGAGTCAATGAAATTTGATAATAGAGTGTTATAATTAGAATAATTTTTCATAATCACAAATATTAGTTGAGATACTTATGAAATGTGAATTAGTTGAGTACATTTAGTTGAGTTTATATTTATTATTGGTTCAAATTTTATAGAAAAAAATTAAGAATAAAAACCACTTGTAAAAAGTAACATCCTTACATAAATATATTTTTCACAATTCTTATGGATAAATCATTTTTCCAACATATAACAACTTTATATTGATTTTTCTTCCAATTCACCTTGAGACTATCCCCAACTTAAATTTGAAATAAATCAATTTACTGAAATAAATAAATATATTTATTTTGAAGTTACAAAAAATTCATTTTTTAAAACCGAAAAAATACATTAAACAAGAATATGAATGGCTGAATTTATTTGGAAGTTGCAAAGGTTCAATTTTTTTTTATATTTATACCCCCAACTTCATCTATTTTACTACATTATGCGGTGATGGAATACAACACTTTGAAGGCAAATATCCAGCTGGGCCAACCGTACCAGGCATTAACACGTCATGAAATCCATAACCGGCTGGAAGTCCTAATTCCAGAAACGAATTGTTTTTCCCCCAAAAGAAGACAATGAATTTGATCGGGAGAAGCTTATTTTTCACAATACGCGTTAATAGGCTTTGACTTTCAGTTTCTGAAAGCTTATGAATGACCCCATACGATCACAATTCCGCCTGTACCTCAATTGCATCAAGATCTTCAACTATTATGGCTTCAATCTCCTACAGGTAAGTTCTCCTTGCTTCCAGTCTGTTCTTAATATTTATTTCTACCAGCATTATGTGTGTGTGAGAGACTGCTATGCCCTAGTTCTGGTTGAGATATGTCCAAAATCTGATGACTGGTATGAACTGAATGAATTCCGATCTCATAATTCATTTACTCATGTTACTAAAACTTCCCCCAAAACTTGTTTCTGTCAAAAGAGTTGTGTACAGAGATATGTCCAAAATCCCAAGATTTGAATGAATTTAATGAATTCTGATCAAATAATTCATATACCCAAATTACTAAAACTCCTACCCAAAACTTTTGTCTGTTCAACAGTTGTGCAGAATGTGGTGTATTTCTGAATCTCCGCAGCAGCTATCAGTACCCTGCAGATCTCTATTTTGAAGCCGGCAATAGGGGCACCCTTTCATTCTCTGCCATTGATGACACCAAGTTCAGATTTGAAAAGGAAGACAGGATTATGCCCTTCTTTGAGACCTTGAACTATTGGGGATTTCAGAGAAAGAGGACCAAACTCAACTGTGCTTCCTGTGGCAAGCTCGTAGGTTATGTTTATGATGATGGCCATCCTGCTACAGACAGTAGTGGTCAATTTGGCATGGGTTCCAGCCAGGCCGTGCCCAGATATCCACGGTATAGATTTAAGATCAAAGCTCTCAAGCAGGAACAACTGAATGGCAGATTCATTATTTCTTCTATGTATAACTGAGAACTTCCAGATTGCTTATCATGTTGGCAAATTTGCTAATAGAGTTTATGGAATTAAGTTTACTATTATTGTTATAATTTGTGTTGGCTATTGGTTTATCCAAAATCTTTTAATATTTTTTCCATGTATGGAATTTGAAATATTTGTATCGGTTACAGTTTATCTGTTTCCATAGCAAGTGATACAGATTTGCCCACATACCTTGTAATTATGAGTATTATGCAGTTTTGTACTAGTATTTTGGGTTTTATAAAATACTGTGTCTATCAACTGAGTGCATTAAGTTACCAGGATAGAGATATGGATCCGGATTTGATATGGATGTGTATGGATGTGGATCTGGGTCAGCTAGGTTTTTGAAACGCCAATATCCAGAAATGACTGGGAAAAATTCAGATATAAAAATAAAATGTAATTAATAATTAAATAAATGAAAATTCAGAGTTAAGAATGGAAACCCTTCAGGAGTCACAACATTAAAACTATAAGAATCCAAATTTAACTAAAATTAAAAACAGCTCCCATAACTTTGAAATCAGGGTGAGGATATTTCAAGATGAGCGCTGTCCAAATGAAAGAATGGATGTAGGAACACAGTGGCCTGATGGAGAAACAAAAATAACGCCATGGATGCCAATGCATTACTGCCATAAACTGGATAAAAAGCATCTTTTTACAGAGCAATGGGTGAGTATAAGGGAGGACTTCAAGGGGTATATTGTGTCTGGAACTAGGTAAGCTACGCACGAAATTTTCAGTAATAGAAACTTAGCTGACATCTAGGCCTGAAAACAGTGAGCCACTTTGTGTTTTCAGTCATTTCTTCTCACCAGATACCACAGATAACTATATGTCATGCTTGGGGAGAGTATCCAAGCTTTCATTCTGTTAAAATTGGTTAAGAATTATCCATCTTAATAGCTGAAAAATAGAGGCTATCCTCATTTCCCAAAGGAACTGAAATCTATTAAGCCATCTATATCCAACATATGATTTCGCTCACCTTCGTTTGAGCCTGTACCATTGAAATGCCGCCTTTATAGAACTATTTATTATACCAAGATTTCCTCTTGTTAGTGATTGGAAACAAACTCCTGGGCAACTGGATGGGCAAGGTATTTCTCAGATAGCACTTAGACAGAGTTTAATAGAGTTTAATTCTAGAGAGAACAAGAGAACACTGAGCTGGCATTCAGAGAATGCAAACATTGAGTTTAATTATGGGAACAAAGAACACTAATAGCAAAATCAAATGGAGAGCACTATCAACAAGAGAAGTAGAGCTAAGAAATATATGAATAGAAAATTTCAAAATACCCTCAAACAGAGAACAACAAGAGAAAATAGAATCTATGAATCAAGATCCAATGGCCTGCCAGTAGCTTCCATGAACTTTGAAGTGACTGCCCCTGGATATTGATTCAAAGTTCGACTCCTAGCTTCAAGCTTCGAGTTCTATCTAAATCTTCCAAGCAATTGCAGGTAGATGAAATTATCTCATGTCTCTTGGAATGGGATGGAGTGGTTTTCTTAGAGACTGGGAATGAGGTTTAAGGTTTTTTATTTTAGGGTTTCAACATTGAGTGCAATCCTTTTCATTAAAAAATGTCTGGTTTGACTGGATCTGCAGTCAAACCTGAAAGGGATCCATTTCAGAAACAGGCCCTGTTTGGTCGAGGGGGATCCAAATCTGAAACCGACTGGGTGGATCCATGGATCCAACTCCCAAGCCTAACAGTCTTTCAAGCTAATTGTGTGCTAGTTTTAGAGTTACCTCTTCCTTTGGGGTAAGTTTTCTGGTGATTTCAATTAATTTTTTTTCTCTTTGAGAAGGGTCCAATTACTGAAAAGGATACAATTGCCATTCCTTCAAAGAGTACAGGCCAATCCATTATCAAATCAAACTAGCCTTATCCTTACCTACCTATGTAAGTAGGCAAGTGCATGAGATTTAGATCTTACTTCTAGCTTTTCATAATCTTTCCTCAAGGTACTTAGATGAGCTGCTGAATAGCTTTCAAGTTATGAATCAAGAATTTATCAATTTAAGGCAATCGAGAATGCTTTGGAGGCTAGTTCAAATTGCTGTTTGATGTCAAACCCATTGAAGAGGTCCTACGTTGAGATTGTTCATATTACATAACTTAATGTATATATCATTGTGGTAAAGTGAAGTGGGGTTAGAACTTATTCTGGTTTTGTGGGATCCCTTTCTGTATGTAGCATTAGTATTGTATTTGATTCTCAGATATCTACATTCAACTTCAGAGAAGGAAAAGCTTAATGGTTGCAGCCAGTTGCCAGTTGGTTTGTTGGTTGTTGAAGCATGGAGGAGTTATCCTTGAAAGAGGAGATGTGACTATTCATTGAAGGGGCTGTCTAAGAAGATTCCAATTGAGTATCAATAAATAAATTTTTGCCCAAACATTTGTGTCCATTATAGTTTTGAGTTTTTTCATTCCTTTGTCATTTTGCATTTGATGTTATTGGTTCCAGCAAGGTTTCATCCAGAGGCTTCTTCAAAGTCAAAATAAGTAGAAAAAATAATAAGTGATTTATGAACGGATATGAATTTATCTCTTCCTCAAATATTTTTTTTTGGCCTGGGAAAAAATGTAATTTTTATTTTAGTAGAAATAATAATAGCATATTGTAGGGCCAGAGGTACCCTCATATTCATCTCTCTTTGGCTAAACCAGAGAGAAAATAAACAGAAAAATCTATAAGTAACTTCATTAAAAAAGATGTCCAGGACTTAGATTCCAATGTTCCATATTACAGGATATGCATTCTTCACTTAGTCATACCAACAACATATCAAAACAGGAAAAACCTCGGGACAGGCTTGCAACATAACAGTAACAGAAAGAGTAAACAGAAATCAGATTAAAAGTAATTTAGAGATCATCTTGAGGCTAGCAGTAGTACACCAGCCTCTTCTTCCAGTATCTCTGATGGCCCTTCCTCCCGATCAAGCCCTTGTTTGGAGAAAGTGTCTGCCTCCATGTTGTTCTCCCTGAAGATATAGCAAATGCCATTGAAGAGAGTGATTTGACTTGATTGAACAGGGTTCTCAAGAGTCAAATTTGCATTCCAAAGATCCAATTGTTGTCAATAACCAATTTGAAACCCCCAAACATCTGAATTTCTGAAATTCGTTACTCCCTTATCAAAATGAACAAAATGGCCCATGCCTTCTATTACCCTCTCATGTAGCACGAGGATTTTATCCAGATTGAAGAACTTGCTCTGGTTGGCTGCACTGGAGTGATGGCTTTGAGTCATCCCTTACTTTTGATTTCACAGATCTCCAAGATCATTATTCAGTTGCTGTTATCCTTGCACATGAATGGAAGATGCAGGATTATCTGATGGAGCATTATTGATTATTCAGGGAGGGTTTAGCTAGTGCACACGCTTTCCTTCTTCCTTAACAATTCCCTTGTGACAGTTCATCTGTTGATCAATTAGGTGGGTGCTAACTGCTAAAGTGTCTTGACTAGGAGTGTTTGTTACACAATTGATTGCTCATTATCCTCTTCCTGAAGGCATTTTACTTCAGATATTATTTTCATTCTTGCCCACATTTGTAATTTGATGTAGCCTTCCAAATGCTATATTGTTGCATGGTTTATGATACATTATGGTTTGGTTGTGGAACTCCATATCACCTATTGATAGTTTGACGGTGATGTGACATGCTTTGAGTGGTTGGATATTTTATGGTTGCAGTCTAACTTTTCTATGTTTTGGCCCTTTTTCAGTCATTTTTGTTCGAAATTGTAAGGACACATTTTGGGGTCTGCAAACTATGAAAACTCCCACAATTTTACAAATTAAAAAAATAACTGCATAGTTAACAACTCATATATATATATATATATATATATATATTTGTCACACATAATAAAAGCATGTAAAAGAAACTTGATTTATGACAGTTTACATAACCTAACCAAGAACAAGAGGAATCCCTGGTTATGGTGGCTCGATTGCGGTACTCTTGCTAGGACCACTTGGCTAAATATGTCACCCTGCCAACTAGGAAAGTCTATCTGACTTGCTAGTATAGGGAACCTCCACAAGTTCCCTAGCCTTCCTAGCCCAAGTCCAAACCATGGTTGAAGTGTGTCAGAGATCCCTGTGCCAGCACCCCTTCGGTGTCTATCACCAAAATCCACCTCTCAGTGATAGTCAAACATTTGCACTCCCAAGTGCCAAAACCAAGAATCCACCCGAAAATCCTCTTGTTGCCTCCCGCCACCCCCCAAACTTCCCCCAAAGCTCCTTATATGAATGCCCCCCCTCTCTCCCCAAACTTCACTGCACTTACCCCCCTCCAGTTAATGCCACCAACCTCCCATAATGGCTCCTACCATCCTCCACCCATTCTCTTATCCAAAAAATAATTTGAGGCAATCAATAAAATAATAATGGTAATAAAACAATAATATTTGCTTTTACTGGTCAATCAAATCAAAATGGATTCATATGAATCCTGATTAATTAAATATTGAATTAATCATAATAATTATAATCTATGTTGCCAGAAAACGTGGGTGCGGGGACGGGGACGGGGACGGGGACGACATTTTTGGAAACAGGGTGCGTGGGTGCGTTGGGTAATATAATAATATTAAATTTTAATAATTAAATTTTATATATTATAAATTTATAATTAATAATTTATATGAAATTTGAATTTGTATATTTTTTCAACTTTAAACAAGAAAACTTTAATGATAATCATTTAAACATGCACATCATTGAACATTCAACATTGACATTGAAATTTCAAAATTTATCACCAAAAAACTGTTCTTTTGAATCTTTTCCGTGTAACCATGACACTGTGACAGCTATGTGAGAGAGCTCAAGGCTACTACTAAAACTGAAAATTCAAAATACATACTAGGATAAATGCTAGACTCGGCGATTTTGGTGAAACTTGGGACAGATTTTGTCACACACAGGCTTTAAAATAACTATGTAGCTTAGGTTCATTTGCAAGGATGCCTATCAATGAATCAGGTTGTGGTCGTACAGACCCTTCCTCCTACACAGCCAAGGAGTGTTAGCATTTCTGCCTCCTGCTCTAATTTCAAGACAGCTTCTCTCCTTATTGAAATTTCTCATTCTGGCTAGAGCTTGAGCTTGTAACTTTGCTTTGAATGTTTAGTCTCTCCCATATAAAAACACAATTTTTTCATAGGAGATTCTTCTCAACCTGATAGTGGTCTAGAATTTTCTTGATGTCTAATCATCCACCTGCCCCATGCATGGTGTGCTCTATGGTAAAGCAATCCCAAAAACAGTGGCAGCCTTACCCTTCCACAAAACACGCTTATCAGTGTTTGTTTCCCAATAAAATGCACAGCAGCCATCTGATGGCTTGAGGGATAGTTTGTCTTTGAGTGCGAAGCTCTGCCTGAATATTAATTATCTAAACATAAAACATCTTCGCAGTTTTTAGAGATTACTTGGTGTACAAGTATGTAGAGACCTTATATGATTTAGGCATATTTTCCTAGTTTTAATCTTAACATGATGTTATCAGAATGATGTGAGAAATTGGCAGATTTTGATACTTAATTTAGCCATTGTCCAAAATAGCCCTTCGCCATTTAACAACATCAGCTGATTATAGCTTATGGCTGGTCTCAATCCTACTTTCTATTTGACCGAAAATGTCTGAACTTGTATGTGTGCATTTACAATTTACAATTTGATGGTTATTTGGCTCGGGAATGAATCTTTCATTCCAAATTGATTTACAAGAATTCTTAAAAAACAAGACTTGTAAAAAACTTAAAAAACCGGGTACGGGTACTCGTGCAACACAGGTTTTGATGGTAAGGACCATGGAAGAATGTTTCATTCCAAATTGATTTACAAGAATTGATTTAGGGTTTTTTAGGTTTTGTTATAAGTTTTCCCTTTGTTATAAGTTATTTTTTAAATTTCAATAAAAAAATTATTTGAAAATTAAATTTTTAATGCAGTTTTTTTATGAAGAACCCAAAGAACCCAACTCGAAGAACCCAAGAACCCAAGCACTCGAAGAACCCAAGAACCCGTTAAAGGAAAAGAACCCATTTTTTTTTTTTGAAGAACCTGGTTCTTCATGGAAGAACCTGGTTCTTCTGGGTTCGTCTGGGAAGAACCCGTACCCGAATCCGGTACTTGGGTGCGGGAACCCGGGACGGGTTCGAGAACCCCACCCCCGGGTGCGGGTACCCGTGCAACACAGATTATAATTAATTAATTAATTATTAATTGGGATTAAAGATTAATCAATTAATTAATCACTAATCAAGCTTAATGCTAATTATAGGATATTGATGTATAGCATGCGAGGTGTGGGTATGTAGTTATCATACATATATCTCATACGTATTCTAATAAGAATTAATTACTTAAGTAAATCACTTAGCAGGTAGGTTAATAACCTTGAATAAGATAATGGGATCAGGAAGTGGGCATTACATAAGCCCCTCCTTTAGAAAACCTCATCCCGAAGTTAGAGCGAAGAGGATAGAAGCAGTCAGAAAGTTGTATGACAATAAGGCATAACAAAACAGGGAGAAGGATGTAGTGACCAAATTTAAGTAAATCGTGTTAGCTCTTGTACCATCAGATGGTGTTCTAATCTCGACTTTGGTCAGAGTGGGCTAAGAAACACTAGGACTCCAAAACCCATAAATTGTTTCTGGAAAATCCACCTAGAAACAACTCAAATAAGTTGATTAGTCAGTAATTAAATTTTTCTAAGTCTAACTTAGGAAAAATGATTAATTAACAACAATTAATTGAGAAAAGTGAGATTTCTCTTGAAACTCACACAGATCAACTAAAAAAATGATCTCAGGCATTGATAAGGATTTAATTGTGGCTATTGGTGATCCAACTAGAGATTATAAGAGGAGGTCAATGAGGTTGAGGAGGATAACACTTAGAGGTCGAGTTCCTTGGTAGAGATTGAGTTTTCCAACTGCAATCATTCAACAGAGAGAAGTTCGAGCCAGAGAAGGGATGCAGAGACAATGAGGTGCAAAGACAGTGAATTCAGAGGAAGCTTTCCAGTTCCTAAGAATCAACTACAGGAGGGCTGACTTTCCTCAATGAGGTTGTGCAGGGACTACACAGGTAACTTTAGAGGCAAAGTTCAATTTTGCTGGATTAAGGGTCGATTTAGTTGCTGGAGGTCGAGAGATTTTCCGGAGTGGTTAACGAGTCATTCTCAGAGGCCGAGTTGGGCTAGACGGCTTGATCAAAGCAGCTTCCAGGCAATATGTGCGAGGGATTGCGCAACATTGGCGCATAGGCTAATGCAGGGGTTTCGAGCAACCCATTTGGTGCCGGATTTGGAGCTGGGTCAGTGTCGGGTGAGGCAAGATTTGTCTCACTAATTTTTGTGGCCAATTTATCTTGTAGAGGATTGCCAATTTTGGGCATCCAGTTGTATTCATAATTTCATTGCTGCATAATAATAAAAACGATCAGCTGTTGCAACAATTTTCCCACATCGGGTTTTTCCGGGGACAATTGTCCAAAAATAACGGTGTCATATTTTTGTGTGAGCACTCTATATTTCTTAATTTCTATCATTTTATTTTATGCACCATTTTTAAGGTGAAAATTGCAGTTGTGTTTTTATTCGTTGTTTGTCGTAGCAAATAAACTGCTTATAATTAATCAGTTAGAAGAATAATTTCTAGTTGTTGCAATAGCGTTAAAATTTTCACATGGCATTAGAGCTAGTCTGGCAGGAAGGAGGAGAAGAGGGAGCAACAACACAATTTTTCAGGGGCTGCATAGTGTCTAGCCAGGGAATGCGAATTGCTGGGCAGGGGTCGAATATCCAATTGCAGAGTGTAGGAAGGGTTGATTTGTTCGGAGTAATTCCACCAGGTAGCAGGTGAGCAACTCATTTTTTTCACAAAGCAGATTCTTGATCTAGTCGCAATTGTTCTTGCAGCGGTTTGCAGTAGCAGAATCAACGCTGGGTGGAAGAGAAATTGCACACACAGAGGGAGTTTTCTTAGAGGGTTTCTTGTTTTAGGAAATTCATGATTTCTAGTTGCAAAGGCAAAACTAGCTAGTAGGACTGTGCGTTCTAGAAGGGAGTGTGAATTGCAGAGCTGATAAGCAAGAAAGAGAGGAGGATATTTCTCTTTATATTTCGGTTGTGAGTTTTTGCATGAAATGGCATCAACCCGACTTAGAGATCATGACAGATTGGATGGTGCAACCAACTACATTATTTAGAAGGCCAGGATGTCCTTTCTGCTAGATGAGCATGGTTTAAAGATGTATGCAGAACCAGTTGTGGAAGAACCCACAGACCAACAATAGCTAAAGAATTTCAGAAATGAGATGGCCATGGTGAAGTAGTTGATCCTTGATGGAGTTCAGGATCATATAGTCTCACACTTAGTGGCCAAGAATACGACCAAATAAATGTGGGATGTTCTTGCATCACTATTCCAAAATCCTTCTGAGAATTGGAATATGTTCTTGAAGGAGAAGCTAAGAACCACCAGGATGCAGAAGGGAGAAAAAGTTAACCCCTACCTCACCAGAATTCAGGATGTTCAAAATGAGCTAGCAACTATAGGTGGGTGAGAAACCAAAAGACAATGAGCTTGTGTGTGGCTATTAACCGTTTCACCGAGTAGTGGGCTACTTTCATCCAAGGCATTACTGGATGAGATATGCTACCTGGATGGTATCGGTTGTGAGCAAACTTCACACAGGAGGAAATGCGAGTTACTCTAGTCAGGAGTAACCTCGGTAGCAACAATAGAAAAGGATCGAAGAATATGAAGGAGGAAAACGTAGCTCTTGCATCAAAAGGGAAAGCAAAGAAAGGTCCTAGTCAGGGACAAGGCTCACAAGGAGGAGAGAAGAAAAAGAAGGATCTGTCGAAGATTAAGTGCTTCAAGTGTGGTGAGTTCGGTCACTAAAATACCCAGTGTCCTGAGAGGAAGAAGGACAAGAAGGAGAAGCAGGAGCAGGGAACAACTTTGGCAGAGATTAATCAGTTGTCCTCTAGGTTGGAGGAATATTTCGCTTTGTATGCAGTTATATCTCTAGGAGGGAGGTGGGGAGACATTGAGTTCTAGACTCCAGAATTGTGCAAAGTTGGGCAGGGTCCATAGATGAGAAGCAACAGTTGTAGGTTGTTCCTCATATGGATCATTACCCTTGCTACAGGGGCCCACAACTTTCAGTAGCAGATGGATTAGTTTTAGATTGATGCAGCTAGTTCTTGAGGGACAATTGCAGTCAGGTATTGAAGAGTGCAGTTGCAACACAAAAAGACTCAGTAGGCAGTGCAGAGGCTAGTAGCAGCCACAGACCCAGGATACAGTTGTAGCATGAGGACACAATTGGTTTAGTATTTTTGGATTTCAATTGTAGTAGTCGCAACATCACCAACAACAACAACAACTTTAGATTAATTGCTATGTAGTGGCAGATTTGGGAGTAGTACAATTGTACAATGCAGTGTCAACAACACAAATGCAGTTTTATCAGAGTTGCACAGTCGTTGGTGGGTGATGGCAAGTAGTCACAAATGTCTGTCATCAACAATGTATATGGAGGATGTTACGTAGACAAAGAGTATGGGAGAACACCTTCCTTGCTAAGAGGGAGTGTTAGTTTTTGTAGCATCGGATGGTGTTCTTGTATCGACTTTGGTTAGAGTGGCTAAGAAACACTAGGACTCCAAAACTCAAAAATCGTTTCTGGAAAATCCACCTAGAAATTACTCAATTAAGTTAATTAATTAGTAATTAATTTTTTCATAAGTATAACTCAGGAAAAAATATTAATTAACAACAATTAATTGAGAAAGGTGAGATTTCTCCAAAAACTCACACGAATCAACTTAGAAATGATCTCAACCGTCGATAAAGATTTGATTTTGGGCGTTGGTGATCCAACTGGAGATTATAATAGGAGGTCGATGGGGTTGAGGAGGAAAACACTTGGAGGTTGAGTTCCTTGGCAGAGATCGAGTTTCCCAGTTGCAGTGATTCAACAGAGAGAAGTTCGAGCCAGAGAGGGGACATAAAGACAGTGAAGGGCAGAGACAATGAATTCAAAGGAACTTTTCATGTTCTGGAGAATCAGCGACAAGAGGGTCGAGTTTCCTCAGTGAGTCTATGTAGGGACTTTGCAAGAAGCTTCAGATGCAGAGTTCGATTTAGCTGGATTGAGGGTTGATTCAGTTGTTGGAGGCCGTGAGATTTTCCAGAGGGGCTAGCGAGTCATTCTTAGAGGCTACGTTGGGCTAGACGATTTGATCAAAGCAACTCTAGACAATGCGTGAGGGATTGCACAACATTGGCACTGAGGATGATGCAGGGGTTTTGAGCAGCCCAGTTGGTGTCAAATTTGGAGTTGGATCAGTGTCGAGTGAGGCAAGATTTGTCTCACCAATTTTTGTGGCAATTTTATCTTGTAGAGGATTGACAGTTTTGGGTATCTAGTTGTATTCAAAATTTCACTGCCGCATAATAATAAAAATCCTCAGTTGCTGCATCAATTTTCCCACATTGGGTTTTTCCGGGGACAATTGTCCAAAAATAGTGGCGTCATATTTTTGTGTGTGTGCTCTATATTTCTCAGCTTGGCTGCTTAACTTATGGTTGGTGGACTTCAATAATATATATCCATGGAGAAGAAAGAAAACTCAAAGACTAAATCATGGAACCGAATTTATAGAAGCCAAGAGCATAGAACTTCTAGAATAAAAACAACATTAAAAGAATTTTGTCACGTAACATCTCGAACTCCCATGGGAATGTTATTCTTCCTTACAAGGCAGCACATAACTTAAAAAGTGACACTTTCTTTTCAGTCATTCCCTGGTTTATGCTTAAAAAACCCTCATTATTTTTCTAGGCAAGAAATTGCTACAACATCTTCCATAACCTGATTTACTCTTTCAGTCTGCCCATCTATTTTTGGATGATATGCAATGCTTAAGTTCAACTTAGTCTCTAGCAATGACTACAAACTTATCCAAACCCTAGTTGTAAATTGAGAGTCCCTATAAAAAATGATCTTTGTGGGTAACCCACGTAGTGAGACAACTTTTATAATAAACTCTCGTGCCACATCAGTGACATCATACATGTCTCTCACTAGGATGAAATGGGTACTTTTGGTCAACTTATTAACTACAACCAAGATGGCATTGTGCCTTTGTGACGCGATTGGCAAACCCACAATGAAATCCATAGAAATGACCTCTCATTAGACATAGGGATGCCATGTGGTTGTAGGATTCCTGGTGGGTGATGATGGTCAACTTTCACTCACTAACATTTAAGACACTTGGTGACAAACTGGACCATATCATGCTTCATGCATGTCCAAAAGAAAAATTTCTTCATGTTTGCATACATCTTCTTCACACCAAAATGCGCACGGTGTAGACTTGTCCTATGTGATTCCTCGAGGATGGTTCATTGCATGCTTCCTTCCCTAGGGATGTACATTCTTCCTCGAAATCTCGTCAGTCCATTTGGTTCAAGGGCATATCCCTCGAACTTTTGTTCTATTTGCTTCCCACTCCAGTGCACTAATGTAACCTTCTGATACCAACTATCTTGAAAGACTTCCTCCAACACACGCTCCCAATCCTTCTAGAAATTTCCACCAATCTTTCTTCAGTCTCAAGACCATGATCTTTCTCCTTGCATTTACAGAACCAAACTGAGGCCCTTGCGTGGGTTTGACATGAAAACCTTCAACTTTCACTCACTAACATTTAAGACACTTGGCGACAAACTGGACCACATCATGCTTCATACTTGTCCAAAAGAAAAGTTTCTTCATGTCTGCATACATCTTCTTCACACCAAATTGCGCATAGTAAAGACTTGTCCTATGTGACTCCTCGAGGATGGTTCTTTGCATACTTCCTTCCCTAGGGATGTACATTCTTCCTCGAAATCTTGACAGCCCATCTAGTTCAAGGGCATATTCCTCGAACTTTTGTTCTGTTTGCTTCCCACTCTAGTGCACTAATGTAACCTTCTGATACCAGCTATCTTGAAAGAGTTTCTCTAACATACTCCCAATCCTTCTAGAAATTTCCACCAATCTTTCTTCAATCTCAGGACCATGATCTTTCTCCTTGCATTTACAGAGCCAAACTGAGGCCCTTGCATGAGTTTGACATGAAAACCTTATAACATACTTGAGCATACCCATTGCTAAAATAGGGTAACAAAATTCAATACGAACTCCAACTCACTTAAGCTGATCACCTAGGAGAATACTTCAACCATGGGCATCAACACTGCTTGTTCCAACCCATTAACCCAAAATTTGATGGGCTTCATGTTGAGTATGTTTTCATTGATGTCAAAGCGGGTGCAAGATATCGTCATTGATGTCCTTGGTATGCCGACATGCATGAATGAGGTGATGCATTGATGAAACCCTAGCTCTAAGATTTGAATCCCTTGTAAGATGATCATACCCCACTCTTGCCCCACACTTGTTTATCATGTTCGTCATGATTCTTGGCATGGGACCCCTTTGGGTTGATAGTCCTAGTCAAGTTGTTTTTGTTGATATGTGTAGCACTTCGTGGGTCCTCATGGTTTGAGAGATATGCCTAGTCAAAGATGATGCCCCCATTTTATGGTCAAAGTCCCCAAAGGGAGATGATGTGGCAAATTGTTATTAGCTGGTAGAATCATGAAGACAAGAAGACCTTTTGTTAAAAGTCAAATTAAATATCCTTGTGACCAAATATTTCCGTGAGGGAATTGAAATTTTTAAATTTAAATCAAAGGCAGGTCGACCTAATTTAATTTTGGCACCAAATTGAAATTTAAATCTCATTTTTTCCCTCCAAGATGATACAAGTCGGCTCCCTCATTCGACACCCTAAAGACCTATAAAAAGAGACAATCGTCTCACTTCATGGGAAAGGTTTGAACGCAACTCTGAGGCTAGATACATCTGCGGCCCTGCGGAGTGTTGAAAATATTAAGGAGGTCGATATTATTGAAGTTTTCTCTCAGGACTTTTGGTTTCTTTTTGGCAAGGTTTCGTTTGATTTTTTAGCCTTCTTACCAGTCTATACTCCTATTGCAAATCTCTTGAAAGTCCACTGACCTAAAGAAAAGATTCTCTGAAGCAGCGTATTCTGTTTTTGTCTTTTGTTAAAGGGTTTATGGTTTTAGCTTGCATTTGGGTTCATAACTCATTAGGCATCTTTGTGGGATTTCAGCCTATCTAAAGTGGCTTATGAGGGTTTTTTGCTATGGGCTATATTGATCATTGATTCTGAAGTTGTGTATAGCCCTGCAGCCTTACCTCCATGACTTGGTTTCGATGGCCCTCTGGTTGAAAAATTTGCACACGGTAAGCATATCTTGAAGCAGTTCTTATTCAACCTCTTTGTTCTCATGAAACTCTGATGCAAAGTTATTGATTTAGCACTCAAGTTACAAAATACTTGATAGTGATCTAAGTGGTAAAGCTCAGCGTTATTTCGACCCTTATGTTCAGAGCTCTATGCACACCTTCATGCTTCCTGGATCTCTTCAAAGGGCATCTCTTCGATAATTTGACCACTAGAATCCTATTGAATGTTTGCCACAAATGGACGAAGGCATACCACGAGATCTGAAACAAAACATGTGTTGAAGCTGCCTAAAGTTTTTCCTTGGAAGTGCATTCGGTCTCCACTGTAAGTTAAAGAAAATATGGTAACAAGACCTAACCAGAGATATTTGCAGCCCTTAAATTACAAGGCACTGTATTACACACAAAACTTCAGAGACCTCTCCGAGGGTGTTGTGAGTGTTGTGAGTCTGACAACAAATTGATTAGGCCTTGAGGCCTCAACTAAGATAAAACTTGGGCTTTTCTTTTGCAACAACCTGAGCTTATTTAGCCCATTTCGGTGGGATGTCTATACAATTGAGCTGATGCAATAATTTCAAGATCAGGACAAAGGGGGGCAATGAAGGCATGAACCCTGTTTTGGATAAAGGTTACATGTTGCTGGTTAAAATGGCGGATAGACCCTAGATATCTCTAGTAAATTTGTCTACTGGTGCATTCAAATTTATGCAGTCATAGAAGTATTACAACAAGCTCAAGAATTTGGTCCCTTGAACATCAATTTTATGTCGAAACATATTGGTTGAACTTATGAAATCTAGATAGTATACTTGAAGTTTGGTGAAGGCTCTGGATTCCTTAACAATGTATCAGTGATTGATGTACTTAAGTACATTGGTATGCTGGGGTCTGATTCTATTTACATAAAATTGTTGTTTCAAAACTTAGTGTGACTGTTACATAAAAGCTTCACTAGAGCGCAATCCCATTGTGGCAATCTTTTCTGTCGCACAAAGGTACAGATTGATAGACCATTGCTTGTTACCTTGCTAGACTTGTAAAGTGAGCTAGGATTTGAAGAAAGAACAAGAGAATAAGGCCTGTAACAAATACTCTGGCACTTGACTTGTAAATGCATCCTACAAAAGTAATTAATCATCTGACTGAATCGAAGGGTTTGTGAGATCGCTACGATAGTGCATCTGTAGTTTTAAAGATTGATTGATCTAATTTGCCAAATCAATATGCTAATACATATTAGTTAGGGTTTCATATTTGTATTGAACTATGGCTACTCGTTGGAGTTGATGAATTGAGAACATATCTTTTTGAGTTTTGGATTTGAGTAAGGATTTTCACTATCAGCAGTCACATCTTGCAGCTTTGTTGAAGAAGTCTGGCAGTAGGGGTCATCATTCTATTAGCTTACACTACTTCAAAGGTGCTGCATCAAGACGTCTTCAGGGCATCAACTGTAGAGATATGTTCAGAGTTGATTTATTGAGGATACAAAGGGGATGTGTATGGATGTGTCATGTATTATGGATGCTGCTAAGATGTGTTAAGCAAGCTGGGTTACTTTTAATAATGTGAGAGAATGCTACTACTGTTGCTGAGGAGAGTGTGGTTGATAATGTCCCGAGTCAATAGAAAGTTATGAGCAGAGAGTCACATATGTTGCACTGACATAACTTGTGACAGTGACAAATGAGGAGCAGATTGTAGTGCAGTTGGGTCATTGTCCCTAGTACAAGAGCCCAAGCTTAGTCATTGTTTGGAGCAGTAGAGTGTTGTGGGGCAGAGTGGTTGAGTTGAAGTGCTTAGGGGACTGAAGACCCCTTCGGATCGAGTCTGCAAATATCTTCAGACTTAGGGAGCAGTTGCTTCCATCCAGCCTTGCTGGTAAAACTCTTGGGAATATTCTACTTCTAGTCCTGACTAGTAAATTTGTATGTAACCATACATAATGAAGCTTTTGTTGAGAGAAATCTTTTGTGCATTGTTTCTGTGATGTGATGTTTGTTTGATGAGTTAAAAGAATCTAACCAATTGTAAAAATTAAAGGAAATATTGATTTACCCCCCTCTCAGTATTTCCAACAATTGGAATCAGAGTAGGTCCTTCTATGGAAGCTTAACTGCTTTGAAGGCAGATCTGTATCATCTGAGATGGGGAAGTCAAAGGAGTTGACTGGTGAGGAGCCTGCAGTTGAAGATAAGATGGCAGCTAATCTGAAAGAGGAACTGATTACTGCTCTAATTGAGCTCAATGGTGCAAGAAAAGAGAACAATATTTCTTAATAAGAAGTGAAGCAACTACCAGAATGTCTACAAAATGATGGCAACAGTTCCGAAGAAGTTGCATCTCACAAAGTCCATGTTGAGAAGGCTGAAAAAGGAGAGATGATGATAAGGAGTTTGTATAACAATCTCAGTTCACAATTAAAAGATCTAAAGAAAAATAGTGAGCAGAAGGAAGCTACATATGAGCATGGTCTTGATGAAATGAACATGCTAAGAAGGGAATTTGAAATGCAAAAGGAGCAGATGAAAATGCGATAAAAGGATCATGAACTTGATGAAGCAAAGATGAAAGTGGTCCCTCTCAAAAGCATGCTACAAGAGGCAAGCAATAAATAAAACACCTTGATAGACCAGCTCAAGGAAAGGCCAAATGGATGGAATAAGCATGATAAGGAACTTGGCAAGCAAATCACCTCCTAGAAGAGGGAACTTGAAGAAACCAAAAGGATTGAGGATGTCTTAAGAAGTCATATGAAGCAGAAGGAAGAAGATTGCATGCAACGTGAACATGAAATCATCACCTTGAGAGAAAAAGTAGACAAGTTGAACCAAAGATTGAGGAGTTCTCAGGTTTTGGATGACATTCTCAATTTCCAAAGGTTACCACTTATGAAGACAGAGCCCTCATGCTGCAAGGATGCATGCCCTAGTCTTACTCATACTAAGTCACCTGACACGGGGATTCGGGGTTCATGGTGTCGGATTCGGACACGTTGACCCCCCGGAACAGGACACATAGGATTCGTATATATATATATATATATATATATATATAATTAGATATTTCTTACACAAATTTTAATTAATGATACAAATTTATTGATTTCAAACATAGATCTTCATCTATAGCATGCATAGTACATACAAAATTCAAATACATGTCAGTGGTACTGGTCACATAAATCATGATTCATAATTCATAATTGAAAGACAACTTACAACTACAAGATAGTAAGATAAACACACTGACAACTGTAGTTTTCTCATTAAGTCATCAAATCAAAATGTGTTACATAGGTAGTGTTGGTGCAATGCCAATGGCAAATAGAAATAGAAAATATAAAACAACTACAGGTATACAAGCCTCAAGGCATCAATCCTCAGAATCAACGTCAATGTCCTCATCATCACGGTCCCCATTTCTCTCCTTTGCATCCTCCTCCCCTATATCCATAGCCGCCTCTGCATCTGCTGGTGTGGAGGATGACCCCTCTAAGTCATCAAATCTAATAGGCTCTAGCACTGGATCATTGAGATCCATGTTGGCCAATGCCCACTGGTGTCCAGACCCATATCATCAGGAAAGACATCCCACATCTTTGTCTTTCCCCTCAACCACTCTTCCCTCTGCCTGTAAATAAGACGAAGGTTGGTGTGCACATACACCAGTGTCTCTACCCTGGACTGCTCAAGCCTGCTCTTCTTCACACTATACAAATTCCCATATGTGCTCCAATTCCTCTTGCAACAAGAGGATGAAGTTACCTGAGAGAAGAGCCTCATGGCTAACTGCTGAAGAGGAGGGCTTGTTGCCCCATGATTTGCCCACCAAGAATAGGGCTTCTTAGCCCCCTTGTCTCTAATCACATCATAACCTCCAAATCGACCACTGCCAGTGGAAAACTCTGCAAAGGCATCCTCCACCTCAGCAAGCAATGCACTATCATGAAAAATCCGCCTGAATGCCTCTTTCCTCCCCTGTGAGATTTCACCATCCATGTGAGGAGGGAATCTGCGGGAAGGTCCACCATTCAGCCACTCATGGCTGTAGTATTTGGGGTTCAATGAGTGAGCCAAACAATGTAAAGGTGTACAATTCTTGTCCCATATGCTGACAAGAATATTCTGTATAGTATCACAGAAGGCCTCTGGTGATGTCTCATACTCGGGGCACTCACTCTGTAGAATAATGCTCCTCACAGACTCCATCATGGAATCTCATCCCTCATAAACCTCTCCTAGGATGGGTTTGTCTGTATCTGCAAATTGAAGCAAAGAAATGATAGGGTCCATGATCCAAATAATTAGATCTACCCTCTCCCACCAAGCATCATCTAGCACTGTGTCCTTCACTCTTTTAGAGGCTACTTGATCTATCTTTCTCCAAAAAGATCAAAACTAAAAAATAACCGTGGCCCCAAGAGCGGACTTGACCTCCCTCAACCTCTTCAACATCATGAATGAAGAGGCAAACCGTGTCTCAGCAATCTTCAACAATGATAGATTGGTGTATTCCTTGTAGATAGTGAGGGCATTTGTATGTTTTTGCACAAAGTTACGGATATGTCTTGCATCCTCAATAATGCTTCCAATCCAAAGCACATCAGAAGCAATGGATTTCAGTGCTAAGTTCAATGAATGGACAATGCAAGGTGTCCAAAACACTTGTGGATATTTAGCTTCCACAATCATGCCAACGGCCTTGCAAATAGGTGCATTATCTGTAATGATTTGCACACAAGAATCAACACCTACATCTTCAATAACTTTAATAAATAACTCACCAATAAATTGTGCATCCTTGTATTCGCCAAGTGTATCCACTGCTTTCATGAAAACTAGACCACTCAAGGAAGACACCATGAAGTTGATGATTGGGTGTTGTGCTGGATCTGTCCATCCATCAGAAACAATGCTAACCCCAGATGTTGGCCATGATGCTACAATAGGCTCAAGCATTTTTTGCACCTCTTTTTTTGCCTTCGTCAACAATGTGGTTCTCAGCTTCTCTGACCCAGGAGGCACATACCCTGTTGGAGCCCCTTGAGTTAGAGCTCGGCACATCTCAATAAATAGAGGTGAGCGTGCAACATTAAATGATATGAAGTTTTGATAGAAGAAGAAGGCAATGGTGAGATCAAGCTCTTCCCGTCTCTCTTTTTGGAAAATCTTGTCCATTGGACCAAGTGCTCTTCTTTTTGCTGCTTGTCCCCCAGTAGAAGTAGAACTCTCAAATGGAAATTTGGTGGTGGCTTTCCTCAAAAATGGAAGGGGGTCTTCATTCTTGGGTTTTCTTGATTTTGAAGCCACATGTTCCATACCAACATTGGACTCCTTTTCCAATTCTTTTCTCTTTTGTAAAGAAACAACTTTACAAGCTCCAATCCCACAACCTGGTAAAGCCAACAAATGTGCTTTCACACAGTAATATGTGCTTTTGAAAGAAATGTGACAAAAGTTGCATTTCCATTGCACATTGCCTCCTCCCTTTCCCTTGGTGTTTGTCCCATCCTCTCTTGTGACATATTTCCACAATGGATATTTATCATTGTCTTTAGGTCCTCCTCTTCCCTCAACATTACTTGCAGCAGACTCTGATGATATTGGGGGAGGAGGGGCATCTCCACCCATGACATTCTTGCCCTTCCTTTGCCCCCTAACTGCTGCCTTTGATTGAGCCATGAATACTGTAAAAGAAATGAACAAAACATGCACAAATTTGTAAACAAAAAATCATATACAAACTGCTGTAATAGAATAAGAAATGCAAAAAAATGGAGCTGAAATGCACTTACCTGGTGCTTGAATCTCCTTGCCGAACGCTCTACTCCCTTAACTCCTTGCTCCAAACCCTTCTCCACTTGCCAACAGCTCAAACAACGCTTGCCAAATGATAAACAATGTGGTTGTAATGAACAAATGCGGCCTTTTCATACCCGCGCAGGTCACTTTTCTGCCAAATGAGTCCTGGAAAATAGGACAAGATGTCAAAAATCGTGACAAGCTGGTGATTTTCGTGACACGCTTGGGATTCGACGTGTCATGTTTTTTGGACACGATTTTCGGGCGAATCGTGTCCAACACGACGGATTCGGATTCGTGGACCCTATATAACGAATCCGGTTACTTAGCACTCATATAAGGGATAAAGAGTAGCCACATATCAAAGAAGAAACGAAGCCTCATGCCAAAGATGAAGAGAAGTCCAAAGTCAAAGTTTTGCACAAGTCAACCAACACTAGGATATAGAAGATCAATGCCTCAAGGAGTCAAGTTAATGCATTCAAGACGCCAAATCATAGAAGAACATTCAAAAGTGGAGAGCAATAAGGCCTTGGATTTCCTCAAGGGCGAGACACCTTTAGGAGATCATCACCTTATTCACCCAGATACGGTTGAACATTTTATGGAGATATTTCTTTGCATGTTCTAACTATGGACATAGAGTTGGAGATTGTAGGGAATACAATAGGAGTGATGATAAAGGGGTTTATCTAAACCCTAGAGGCATATTTGGCAGAGTCCCATATGCCTAAGACAACAGAGGATTTGCTCCATTGTTCAAACTAGAATTAGAGTGCTACCTATGTCACAATTTTGGCCATTTTGCACGAGATTGTAGAAGCAACTTAAAGTTGACCTCACAAAACCAGGAAGGAAAGACATTCACCAAGCAGGAAAGCATGACCACCAAAGTTTGGAGAAAAATCCAAAAGCAAGAAGACCAGATGAAATCAACTGTGGCAAGCTATGAAGAAGCATAACTATCAGGGGGAGAAAACAAACCAGTCAATGGAAGATCGGAAACATGGAAACAGGGGGAGCTACATCACATGATCAAAGGATGCATAGAGATAGGGGGAGCCTATGTAATGGAAGAGATAATACAGTAGGAAAGTACACTGTTAAGGGGAGCCTGTGTAATGAAAGCGATGATGCAACAAGAGAGCACATTATCAGGGGGAGTAATGTCAAACGAAGATATCATTAATGAAAAGGATGTGTTAGCCACCCTTTGCCATTGATTATCTTGGAAAGAAACATAGAAAAGAAGCATGAAGTTAAGGGGAGATTATGCAACATGTTAGGTTATGGTCAATGTGTTGACATCAATGACGAAGGGGGAGATTGTTGAGTATGTTGTCATTGATGTCAAATTGGGTGCAAAATATCGTCATTGACGTCCTCGGTATGCTAGCATGCATGAATGAGATGATGCATTGGTGAAACTCTATCTCTAGGGTTTGAATCCCTTGGAAGATGATCATACCCCACTCTTGCCCCACACTTTTGATCGTGTTCGTCATGATTCTTGGCATGGGACCCCTCTAGGTTGATAGTCCTCATCAAGTTGTTTCTGCTGATATGTGGAGCGCTTTGTGGGTCCTCACGGTTTGAGAGATATGCCTAGTTAAAGATGATGCCCCCATCTTATGGTCAAAGCTCCCAAAGGGAGATGGTGTGGAAAATTATTATTAGCTGACAGAATCATGAAGACAGGAAGACCTTTTGTCAAAAGTTAAATTAAATATCCTTGTCACCAAATATCTCATTTAGGGAATTTTAATTTTTAAATTTAAATCAAAGGCAAGTCAACCTAATTTAATTTGGGGTTTTTGGCACCAAATTGAAATTTAAATCTCAAATTTTCCCTCCAAGATGATACAGGTTGGCTCCCTCATTTGACATCCTAAAGAACATTAAAAGGAGACACTCGTCTCACTTCATGGGAAAGATTTGAATGCAATTTTGAGGCTATATACTTATGCAGCTCTGTGGAGTGTTGAAAATCTTAAGGAGGGCCGCTGAAGGCAAGAACCCTGTTTTAGATAAATGTTACATGTTGCTGGTGAAAACGGCTGGCAGTACCCTAGATATCTCTGGTAAATTTGTCTACTGGTGCATTCAAGTTTATGAAGTCACAGAAGTATTACAACAAGCTCAAGAATTTGGCCCCTGGAACATTAATTTTATGTTGAAACATATTTGTTGAACTTACGAAATCTAGATAGTATACTTGAAGTTTGGTGAAGGCTCTAGATTCCATAACATTGTATCATTGACTGGTGTATTTAAGTACAATGGTATGTTTGGGTCTGATTCTGTTTACATCAGAATCATTGTTTTATAAATTAGTGTGTTTGTTACATAAAAGCTTGACTAGAGAAGAATCCCTTTGTGGCAACCATTTCTGTTGCACATAGGTACAAATCTAAAGACCATTACTTGTTACCTTGTTGGACTTGTAAAGTGAGCTAGGATTTGAAGAAAGAACGAAAGAATAAGGTGTGTGACAAATTCTCTGGCACTTGACTGGTAAATGCATCCTACAACAATAGTTAATATCCGACTAAATTGAAGGCTTCGTTAGATCACAATGACAGTGCATCTGTAGTTGTAGGGATTGTTTGATCTAATTCTCCAACTCTCTCTGCTAAGACATATCATGTAGGGTTTTAGATTTTTATTGACCTATGGCTACTCGCTGGAGTTGATGAATTGAGAATAAACCTTTTTGAGTTTTGGATTTGAGTAAGGCTTTTCACTATTAGTAGTCACATCTTGCAGCTCAATTGAAGAAGTCTGTTAGTAGGGGTCATCATTCTCTTATCTTCCACTACTTCAGAGGCACTGCATCAAGACATCTTCAGGGCATCAACGATAGAGATATGTTTAGAGCTGATTTACTGAGGATACGAAAGGGATGTGTATGGATGGTTCATGTATTATGGGCGCTGCTAAGAGGTGTTGACCAAGCAGGGTTACTATTACCAATGTGAGAGAATGCTACTATTGTTGTTGAGCAAAGTGTGGTTGATGATGTAATGAGTTAACAGAGAATTCTGAGTAGAGAGGCACGGATGTTGTAGTACTTGTGACAGTGAAATATGAAGAGCAAATTGTAGTACAGTTGGGTCATTTTCCCTGGTATGAGAGCCCAAACATAGTCGTTGTTTAGAGCAGCAGAGTGTTGTGGCGCAGAGTGGTTGAGTTGAAGTGCTTAGGGGACTGAAGACCCCTTCAGATTGAGTCTGCAAATATCTTCAGACTTAGGGAGCAGTTGCTTCCTTCCAACCTTGCTGGTAAAACTCTTGGGAGTATTCTACTTCCTTCTAGCCCTGACTAGTAAATTTGTATGTAGCCATACATAATGAAGCTTTTGTTGAGAGAAATCTTTTGTGCACTGTATCTGTGATGTGACGTTTGTTCGATGAGTAAAAAAATCTAACCAATTGTAAAAATTAAAGGAAATACTGATTCACCCCCCTCTTAGTATTTCCAACACTTCATCCACGGCTAACCTAGACCTAATCAGTTCAAGAAAAATCCATAAGAGTAGGCCCAACTAAGTCAACCAACTATTGGGATGCACATAACCGAGATGCAACATCCACTATCATAACTGCAAAATAATAATATAGAGGCTATGGATCCAAATTTCTCAGAAGGGGTGGGTGGGGAATCCTAATTGGTCTATGAAGGGCTTGATTGTCAAAATGCTCAGACCCATAAACCCAGATGCCTAAAACCGATTTTGCATCCCTAAATTGCTGACTCCCTTGATATCCAAAGATATTGAAATGCAT
The DNA here is from genome assembly GCA_031772625.1 of Pinus tabuliformis. Taxonomy (NCBI): domain Eukaryota; kingdom Viridiplantae; phylum Streptophyta; class Pinopsida; order Pinales; family Pinaceae; genus Pinus; species Pinus tabuliformis. The sequence continues at coordinate 1,014,338,762 of CM062804.1, forward strand.
GGAAGGTTGTTAGAAGAGCGAGGAAGTGGGGGAACATGATAAATAAACCCACTTTTCCCAAGCATCTAAAAATTCCACACATATGATCATAGAAAATCTTGAAGCTTTTGCTCAAGTTATGGTCATCTTCACACAACACCCTAACATGAGTCTTCATGAAGAATTCAACTGTTGTGTTAAGCTTTGCATTCTCGAAACAATGAAAATCTTGAAGCTCTTGCTCAAGTTATGGTCATCTTCACACAACACCCTAACATGAGTCTTCATGAAGAATTCAACTGTTGTGTTAAGCTTTGCATTCTCGAAACAATCTTGAATATATACCAACCAATTGAGCTCATTGAGGCATTAAACAATACAAAGATGAACTGCACTTTTATCTATGTCTTTTATAAGTAGTCCATATGTATCCTCCATAGCGTATCAAAGTGGTGTGACGGAGGATTCAAACTGCCTACCTCCTCTAGTGAAACACCGCCTTACCATCGATCCTTCACATCCTTCGATTATAGGACTTTTGTTGATTACAAGCTCTGATATCATGTGAAAGGACCAATGGCTAACAAACTTCCACAATTTTATAACATAAGGAAAAACAACATATTTAACAACTTATATATATATATATATATAATAATAAAAGCATGCAAAAGGAATTTGATTTGTGGCAATTTACATAACTTAATCAACAATAAGAAAAATACCTAGTTATAATGGCTCAATTGTAGTGCTCTTGTTAGGACTATTCAACTAAATATGTCACCCTCTCAACCAAGGAAGTCTACCTGACTTCTTAGCTCAGGGAATCTTTAGATGTTCCCTAGCCCTTCAAGTCCAACTCCAAACTGCGGCTGTAGTGTGTTTGAGATGCCTGTGTCGACACCCCTCCAGTGTCCAACACCAGAATTTACCTCATAATGACAGTGAAACCTCTGCACTCCCAAGTTCCAAAATAAAAATTCCACCACAAATCCTCTTGCTGCCTCCTCTGCCCCTTCCCCCTTCCCCTCCCGGAGTTTTTCTAGAAGCTCCCTATAAAATTGCTCCCTCTCCTCAAAGTTTCCCACACTTATCTCCCCCTCGAGTGAATGCCACTAACCTCCCATAATGATCTATCATATCCTCAACCCATAACTAAATAGTTAATGCCACTAACCTCCCACAATGACCTATCATATCCTCCAATTAATTAACCACTAAGTGACTTATCAAAAGATACCAATATATTGATATCTAGGTAACATACGCGTAAGATACCAATATATCAATACATAGTTCATTACAAATATGAAACCCTAACTAGTATGTATTAGCATGTTGATTTGGCGAATATAGATAACATACTCATACCTCAAATGTATATACTTATTAGAATCAGTGACATAGGTACATCACTCAACATCAAAAGAGTTATAGAAAAATTGGATAAATTTTTTTAAAATTATTTTATGTAAATTCCTCCTTTTACTTGGCAATTTGCCACCTATTTTGAGGTTGTGGATAATTTTTACACAGTCATCTAGGTCGCTTCTCCCGAGTTCCCTTTGTTTGGATGGTGGATTACGGCTGGTGCATGTTGTTTCATGAGATTGCACGTGGTTTTGAAGCAGCCATAGTATTCTTCAAGGCATTATTTTGGGGAGTTTGTTTGGTATATATGCACACATATCTATGCCATAACACATGTATTTGTGCACATGTTCCTACGGTATATTTGTGGACCATGTTGCACATGTTCCTATGGTATCTTTTCGAGGGATGAGGTTGTTATTTTGTAGGAGAAATTCCCATGGAAACTCTTATTATTTTGAGTACGTGGTCGTTATGGCATGTTGCTTTGCCTTTTTCTTCTAAGAGGAGCGTTATAATAATTTATTATGTTATTATATGGAATTTTTTTTGTTAAATTATATTTTATTATTATAATTAGTTAATAATTTGTTAGAGGAATTTTGGTGAGGTTTAAAATTAAATTTAGTTATTATTATTATAACACTAAGAGTATATAAAGAAGAAAGAAAGAAATTATTTTAACGTATACGAGGCTAAAGACTTATGGGGACAGATTGATGTATTGCTAAAGACTTATGGGGACAGATTGATGTATTTGACCCTTAAATGCTTCCAGCTTCTGGACAAACCCCTCGCCAAATAGATTATCCCAAAAGCTAGCTGGCAGCGCATAACTTTTGAAGTTGTCTTTGAAGGCCTCATATTCTAAAATGAAATGCTTTTTTGTTTCCACTTTTCCCGAAAAACAAAAACTTATGATTTAATAAGAGTTTAGATTCTAAGAGGATGGGGGAGCCTATTCCTTGAACCTTAAAAACTTATGATTTAATAAGAGTTTAGATTCTAAGAGGATGGGGGAGCCTATTCCTTGAACCTTATCAAAATATCTCCATATAAGTTTTAAAATCCATTAAAAAATAAATCTAATTTATTGTTATCCTACATCATAATTATTTGTTGTATTTTTGGAAGAATATTAGAGGAAACACTAATAAAGGTTTATTTATGTGGTTCTAAGTAAATTTTAACATGGTCGAAATGCTCAAGCTTAAAAAGGGTTTTGTATTTGATGATAGGGGACATTTTCTTTAATTTCTTCATTTTGTTATATTATTTTATTGTTTTAAGTGTTTGACTCGCTCGTTATTAGTTTTAAAATATTTTATTTTTTATTTTTTAAAGAGTTAATATTTAATATATAGATAATATTATTTTATTTGAAGAGGTTGAGTTTTAAATTTGTATAAAATAAATTAGCCTATATCTATTTCCGGATTTACCAAGCATAGAGAGGAATTACTGCGTTTTAATATATTCACATCTCAAGAATTTGATTCGCCTCGGTGCTTGATAAATGTGGAGTTAAAGGGTATTTTCCCTTTTAGGTAAGCTATATTCCGCTTGAATACCATGAGTTCTCATAAACCTAAAACTCAAAAATCACTGATAATTTGACCAAGTCAAGTTTACCTTAACTACCCAACAAAAATTAATTAAAAAATAATAACGTAGAATTTTAATTTTAACATAAAATTATTTTTATTTTTAATTCAAATTTACTTTAACTACCCAACAAAAATTGATTAAAACAAACCATAATGGAGAATTTTTATACGTTTAAAAAAAACATAACATCTCTAAAATACTCAACTCACTACTCATATTGTGATGATAATTGTTTATGATATGAACTAATTATTTTTAGTGACTAATATTACTCATTTTTTTTTAATATAAAAAACTTTTAAGTAAATATATAATAAAATCTAAGTGTGTATTCACAATAAAATTGGATTAAATGCTAATATTATAAAATGTTGATATTTTAGTGTATATAAAAAAAAAACCTATTATAGAATCAACTTTGGATGAATAATGGTTTCGTTAAAGGAAAGTAACGCTCTGAAGAAAAGCATTAAAGATTATTAAAGATTAAATCCAGCTGTACGACACGGGGCAGTGTTAGGGAGAAACCAAAGTTAATTTTATTAAATTGATTTGAGAGTTATTCGTAGGTGACACCTATGTAATGTGGTGTAATGTGGGTAATCAAAATTTATGGAGCTATGGGGTAGTGTTAGGGAGAAACCAAAGTTAATTTTATTAAATTGATTTGAGAGTTATTCGTAGGTGACACCTATGTAATGTGGGTAATCAAAATTTATGGAGCTATAATTTTATTAATGTATTAGGGTTAGATATGTTATTTATTGGATTTTGTATTTGGTTAAATTTAATGGCTAACATACACTGTCTCAATGAATTTAGTTTGTAATGTGTATGCTTGGAGGAAGTTGACAACGGTACACGTTAATGGTCAGATGATGTGTATTGATATACATGGGTTGCGCTTGCCCAATTCATATTATAAAATAAAATTAAAATAAATAATATTAATATATATATATATATATATATATATATATATATATATATATATATATATATATATATTGTAAGCTTGGCAGTTCTTTTCTATTCCATTTCAAAGGAGTAGTCTACCTAGGCGGTAGAATGGCCCGTTTTCCGGCACCGGCTGGAAAATCGTCTGGCTCAGGCCACCGGGAATGTCGTCACCCTCCACCACCCTCTCGGAGCTCTGCCACCCTCCTTCTCCGCTTCTCCGCCACCCTCCCTGGCAATCCTGACATTCCCTGCTAGGGCCTCACAAGATATCGGATTCGGATGTAGAGAATGGGGCCTGACATCCCCTGACAGACTAGCCGCGGTGTATTGTTCGGGAGCTCCTTATTCCTGTTCCATTCAAATTGTCACCCGCGCACTAGTTTCTGAAACTAGTTTAACGAACAGCAGGCGTGACTTCAGTTAGGAATACCAGTTTCAGGATGAATGGGCCTGCACAGGACCTTGAACTCTCAAAGCTTCCTCAGATTACATCTGCAAATTCTATGGTGAAGATTAGAAGGTTCATAGTTGAGGTATCCATAGCTGTCGTAAGTATCACAGTTCTTGCAAGTCTGGCAGCAGTTTACCTTATTAGGGGGATTCGACAGAGTGAGGTGATTGAAGAATGGGAGCTTGAATATGGTCCTCATAGATTCCCCTACAGTGAACTTAAAGTGGCCACAAAGGGATTTAGGGACAAACAGCTGCTGGGGTTTGGAAGTTTTGGCAGGGTTTATAAGGGCGTTATTCCCAGCACTGGGCGGGAAGTTGCAGTGAAGCGGGTTTCGCATGAATCCAAGCAAGGGGTGAGGGAATTTATTGCGGAGATTGCAAGCATTGGCCGACTGAGGCACAAGGAACTTAGTTCAGCTTCAAGGTTGGTGTCGGTATAAGGAAGAGCTTCTGCTTATCTATGATTACATGCCAAATGGTAGCCTTGACAAGCTCTTGTTTGAGAGCACACAGAATATGTTGACTTCGTCGCAGAGGTATACAATTTTGAAAGGGGTTACTTCGGCTTTGCTTTATCTTCATGAAGAATGGGAGCAGACAGTAGTCCATAGAGATGTCAAAGCAAGCAATGTATTGTTAGATGCATATTTGAATGGCAGGTTAGGGGACTTTGGGCTTGCTCGTTTATATGAACATGGTTCAAATCCTCACACCACCCATGTAGTTGGAACTACTGGATACCTTGCTCCAGAGCTTCCTCTTACTGGTAAGGCCACAACAAGCACTGATGTGTTCGGATTTGGGGCTTTATTGCTTGAAGTGGCTTGTGGAAGAAGACCCATTGAGCCGAAGATGTCTCCCGAAGAATTAATTTTGGTTGACTGGGTTCGAGAGTTGCATTCCAAGGGAAAGCTTTTGGAAGCAGTTGATCCTAGACTTCTTAATGAGTACCCTGTTGAAGAAGTTGGGCTCGTTCTTGACCTGGGTTTGCTTTGTTCCCATCCTCATCCCGAAGCTCGACCTAGTATGAGAGAAGTAGTGCAAATGCTTGCAGGCGATAAAGCACATCCTGTGCCACCTTCTGAACCTCCTTCGGCAGACACACCTACAAGAACTGAAAATCTTGATGAATTCATTGTTTCATTTTCTTCACACAAGCATGGTTCATCTATTGCTATCTCACATCCTAACAGAAGCTCAGATGGTAGGCTAGTTTTCACACCGGATAGAACATCACCACTTTCACTGTTAGCAGCAACAGCTTGAAAGGTGTGTGTAATTAAAACAAGTCATGGAGTAACTGTTGTTGAAAAAACATATTTATTTTGGTCCGTTGGTGCATGATCCATGTCTTCTTGTTTATTGGACTGGCCAATGATGAGTTACTTCCTCTTCAAACAGACTAAGAGCTGGAGTTCCAGAGATACAGAGCTTGGAGTTTTCCTTTTGATATATCAGAAAAAAAGGCTAACAGATCTGAAGTCTATGATTGCTGAGTGTAGACAAACTGTGTGCAGTTTTACTAATCTTCAAAGAGTATTTGATGCAACAAAATGTAGTGATTTTTCTTTAGTTGACCCAGTTTTTCATCTCAGCAAATGGCTTGATTATCTGATACAACAGAGATTGTAAATTTAGAGGAGAATTTCTTCTCTCATGTTTAAATTATATTTACAAGTCACAAAAAAATAACAGTGTGTGTTGAGTTTCTTTCAAGTGTGAAGATATGCTGAGTTACATTATCTGTGTAACTAGCAGTTTCCATTGTATATGAAATGCATAAAGAAATCTCTAGCTTGCATTCTTGTGCTTCAAAAACAAAGTTGTTTCCCAATTGTATTTCTGATTTTAGGGGCGACATTGTTTCAACGTTTGTACATTCCTTATAGAAAAAAAGGTGAACAATCATCTGTTCCCTCTATATTAAAAAAACAATCCTTGTTGCTTTATGTACTTCTTTGTTATAGTTTTAAATATTTTGAATTTCCTATTTATCTTCACAATTTTTCTGCTATAGATTCTTCTCTAATTGCTATAGGTTGCTCTCCAGGTAAAACAATTTAGTATCAAGTGGTTGTTGGTTTCAAAGGGGGACATCTTTGTTGCCAAGTTGAAGAAGCTTGGTTTGCAGAATCTTGTGTTCTTGTTTGAATAGGTTTGAGGCAGAGTATACAAGCACTGTATATGCAGAGTTTAGGGCATTAGTGGCTTTATAACTTATGCTACAAACAAATGACAAAACACAATTTTAGGGAAGAAAAATTTGGCTGTAAGTTCTAATAATCAAAAGAAAATAGTTTCTATTCTATGAAGCCTGATTTGGTACTTTTGAAGAAGATTACAAACTTGCCCATGCCCAAGTCTGATACCACTTGAAAGCTTGGTATCGCATATTCAAGTGTCAATGTTTGATAATTGGGTGCTTGTGTGAATTTATTATCTTAACATCATGGATCTGCATATCATATCTTTGTTTAGATGGACATAATGAATCACTTCTAGAGGCTACAGTTTCTTTTTTCTCCTTGTAAACAAATAAACCCTTACATCCATACCAACCAATACATTATGCATCCTGTCCATACTCTATAACCTTCAATGCTTACATAAATATTGTAGTTTTATAAAGTACACAAATAAAAAATATGTCCATACCAACCAACACATTTGTCTCCTTTACATAAGAAATCATGGTGTTGTCCATGCTTTTGATGCATTCCTCCTGTCATTTGTGCTGTAGACGATCTATTCTCTTGTCAATTAATGACTTGAACCACTAACTTGACACTGCTTCATTGTGCACTATGACATTTTTATCTAATTTCTTCGGAAAATGAAGAATTGATGTATAAAAGCACTGTATATGCAGAGTATACAAGCACTGTATATGCAGAGTTTAGGGCATTAGTGGCTTTATAACTTATGCTACAAACAAATGACAAAAAACAATTTTAGGGAAGAAAAATTTGGCTGTAAGTTCTAATAATCAAAAGCAAATAGTTTCTATTCTATGAAGCCTGATTTGGTACTTTTGAAGAAGATTATAAACTTGCCCATGCCCAGGTCTGATACCACTTGAAAGCTTGGTATTGCATATTCAAGTGTCAATGTTTGATAATTGGGTGCTTGTGTGAATTTATTATCTTAACATCATGTATCTGCATATCATATCTTTGTTTAAATGGACATAATGGATCACTTCTAGAGGCTACAGTTTCTTTTTTCTCATTGTAAACAAATAAACCCTTACATCCATACCAACCAATACATTATGCATCTTGTCCATACTCTATAACCTTCAATGCTTACATGAATACAAGTTTGTAGTTTTATAAAGTACACAAATAAAAAATATGTCCATATCAACCAACGCATTTGTCTCCTTTACATAAGAAATCATGGTGCTGTCCATGCTTTTGATGCATTCCTCATGTCATTTGTGTTGTAGATGATCCATCCTCTTGTCAATTAATGACTTGAACCACTAACTTGACACTGCTTCATTGTGCACTATGACATTTTTATCTAACTTCTTCGGAAAATGAGGAACAGATGTATACAAGCACTGTATATGCAGAGTATACAAGCACTGTATACAAGCACCGTATATGCAGAGTTTAATGGCATGCTTACAATAAATCCTCACTAACCCATGTAGCATGCTTACAATAAATCTAACCATGTAGCATGCTTACAATAAATCCTCACTTAATTATATTATATGACTTGTCAAGATCAAATTCAAGGAAGTGAGCCTTCTTACTCATCTCCCTGGCCAATTTGATGCTCTGCAAGGTGATAATATTCTTTCTTATGATTGTGGAAAATTGCGACTTGAATCATTTTCTTAAAATGTTTGTAATAACCTTGTGGGAGACATTGAGGAGGGTTATAGGCCTCCAGCCTTAAATTTCTTGCATAGTAACATACTACAATGTTGACATCATCATAGTTTTATATCATCTCATGACACAAATGATTGGGAAATATAGAAAAATTATTTTGTTAAATATTGATTGAATCTCATATCAAGGTTATAGTGTCTAAGTCACCTTTATGAAATTGTTGAAGTGATTTGCCTCTCCATCAACAAACTCTGGTTGATCAAAGACATGTTCACATATTTTAGAAACCTAAATGTGAGAACTAGATTGAGATTAAATGAAGATGTTCAATTCTGTGTACAGTTTCACCCATTGCTTATATACTTGTTTTAGTCCCTTTTAGCATTCAGTGAGTGAATTAAGTGAACAAACAATGTTGGAATGGAAGTGAACAGATCTCTTTTATATTTGCCTATGAATGGCTTGATATTGGTAATTCAACTATATGAATGAGTTATAGCTTATATTTAGCATGGCTCTTATTGATTCTGTTTGTATATCATTTAGTTGTGGCATGGTAATAGAATACAGTTATTTGCTTTTCTGAAGCATTAAGCATTATTTGGGGATATTACAATCTTCCTCTAGCTTTAAATTTCCTCCCACTAGATCTCTCATCATTTCACTCCTTAGAGTGACCCCTAGTCATTAAAGTTTTTGAATCAACATTTATTTCAAAAGGTCTTCTCCTCATCTCATCTTGTAGCCACTAACCTATAATCTCATCCATCTTGAGATTTCTACCTCTGTAGCTCCACCAATGGAAACTATCAAACTCTTCCAAGAATTCAGAAGACTACAAAGAAAAAGCTATGCATCATTTCTCTTCGTTTGCTTCATCACCAATGGTCAAGAAGATTGAGCAAGGCATTGGAGGCATTAATGTGATATATAACGCTGTCACCATCCTTCATCTTTAGAGCATATAGCTTCTTCCACGGGAATATCAAATTCATGAGGAGTCTAGCCTGATACAATAAGCCAAGCTTATCCCAACTCTTCTTTATTGTAGCTTCTCCTAACACATCCATTAACATAGAATTTGATATATCAAGACCAATCAAGGCCATGACCTTATCATTCATCTTGCCCCAGTCCTCCTACTTCACGATGTCAGACTTTGTGTCCTTCGTACTGATTTCTACTCTCATTCAATAAGCAAATATTCCATCTTCAACCTCCATAAATGGAAGTTGTGGCCATAGAATTTATCGATCTCTAAATGTCTAGATGTCATTTCTCCTACCACATATATCTTCTTAGCCTCTCACTGAAGCTAGCTACCTCAAAATAATCACTACTACAACAACACAACATTGTCCAACTTGAGCTTCTTTACCTAGAAAATGAGATTTCTCTAGCTTTCTGATCAAGACCTCAAAACAAGGCCTCAAGAACACAAGATTCTGCAAACCAAGCTTCTTCAACTTGGCAACAAAGATGCCCCCCTTTGAAACCAACAACCACTTGATACTAAATTGTTTTACCTGGAGAGCAACCTATAGCAATTAGAGAAGAATCTATAGCAGAAAAATTGTGAAGATAAATAGGAAATTCAAAATATTTAAAACTATAACAAAGAAGTACATAAAGCAACAAGGATTGTTTTTTTAATATAGAGGGAACAGATGATTGTTCACCTTTTTTTCTATAAGGAATGTACAAACGTTGAAACAATGTCGCCCCTAAAATCAGAAATACAATTGGGAAACAACTTTGTTTTTGAAGCACAAGAATGCAAGCTAGAGATTTCTTTATGCATTTCATATACAATGGAAACTGCTAGTTACACAGATAATGTAACTCGGCATATCTTCACACTTGAAAGAAACTCAACACACACTGTTATTTTTTTGTGACTTGTAAATATAATTTAAACATGAGAGAAGAAATTCTCCTCTAAATTTACAATCTCTGTTGTATCAGATAATCAAGCCATTTGCTGAGATGAAAAACTGGGTCAACTGAAGAAAAATCACTACATTTTGTTGCATCAAATACTCTTTGAAGATTAGTAAAACTGCACACAGTTTGTCTACACTCAGCAATCATAGACTTCAGATCTGTTAGCCTTTTTTTCTGATATATCAAAAGGAAAACTCCAAGCTCTGTATCTCTGGAACTCCAGCTCTTAGTCTGTTTGAAGAGGAAGTAACTCATCATTGGCCAGTCCAATAAACAAGAAGACATGGATCATGCACCAACGGACCAAAATAAATATGTTTTTTCAACAACAGTTACTCCATGACTTGTTTTAATTACACACACCTTTCAAGCTGTTGCTGCTAACAGTGAAAGTGGTGATGTTCTATCCGGTATGAAAACTAGCCTACCATCTGAGCTTCTGTTAGGATGTGAGATAGCAATAGATGAACCATGCTTGCGTGAAGAAAATGAAACAATGAATTCATCAAGATTTTCAGTTCTTGTAGGTGTGTCCGCCGAAGGAGGTTCAGAAGGTGGCACAGGATGTGCTTTATCGCCTGCAAGCATTTGCACTACTTCTCTCATACTAGGTCGAGCTTCGGGATGAGGATGGGAACAAAGCAAACCCAATTCAAGAACGAGACCAACTTCTTCAACATGGTACTCATTAAGAAGTCTAGGATCAACTGCTTCCAAAAGCTTTCCCTTGGAATGCAACTCTCGAACCCAGTCAACCAAAATTAATTCTTCGGGAGACATCTTCGGCTCAATGGGTCTTCTTCCACAAGCCACTTCAAGCAATAAAGCCCCAAATCCGAACACATCAGTGCTTGTTGTGGCCTTACCAGTAAGAGGAAGCTCTGGAGCAAGGTATCCAGTAGTTCCAACTACATGGGTGGTGTGAGGATTTGAACCATGTTCATATAAACGAGCAAGCCCAAAGTCCCCTAACCTGCCATTCAAATATGCATCTAATAATACATTGCTTGCTTTGACATCTCTATGGACTACTGTCTGCTCCCATTCTTCATGAAGATAAAGCAAAGCCGAAGTAACCCCTTTCAAAATTGTATACTTCTGCGACCAAGTCAACATATTCTGTGTGCTCTCAAACAAGAGCTTGTCAAGGCTACCATTTGGCATGTAATCATAGATAAGCAGAAGCTCTTCCTCATACCGACACCAACCTTGAAGCTGAACTAAGTTCCTTGTGCCTCAGCCGGCCAATGCTTGCAATCTCTGCAATAAATTCCCTCACCCCTTGCTTGGATTCATGCGAAACCCGCTTCACTGCAACTTCCCGCCCAGTGCTGGGAATAACGCCCTTATAAACCCTGCCAAAACCTCCAAACCCCAGCAGCTGTTTGTCCCTAAATCCCTTTGTGGCCACTTTAAGTTCACTGTAGGGGAATCTATGAGGACCATATTCAAGCTCCCATTCTTCAATCACCTCACTCTGTCGAATCCCCCTAATAAGGTAAACTGCTGCCAGACTTGCAAGAACTGTGATACTTACGGCAGCTATGGATACCTCAAATATGAACCTTCTAATCTTCACCATAGAATTTGCAGATGTAATCTGAGGAAGCTTTGAGAGTTTAAGGTCCTGTGCAGGCCCATTCATCCTGAAACTGGTATTCCTAACTGAAGTCACACCTGCTGTTCGTTCACGCCTGCTGTTCGTTAAACTAGTTTCAGAAACTAGTGCGCGGGTGACAACCGGGTGACAATTTGAATGGAACAGGAATAAGGAGCTCCCGAACAATACACCGCGGCTAGTTTGTCAGGGGATGTCAGGCCCCATTCTCTGCATCCGAATCCGATATCTTGTCAGGCCCTGGCAGGGAATGTCAGGATTGCCAGGGAGGGTGGCGGAGAAGCGGAGAAGGAGGGTGGCAGAGCTCCGAGAGGGTGGTGGAGGGTGAAGACATTCCCGGTGGCCTGAGCCGGACGATTTTCCGGCCGGTGCCGGAAAACGGGCCATTCTACCGCCTAGGTAGACTACTCCCATTTCAAAAAGCAGACAATGTATACATCCACATCCAACAGGGTCACATGGCCTCAACCTGCCCAGTGGGAAACTAGGTATGTTGGCCATCTAACTGCATTATAAGCCGTCCAAAATTTAAAGAGTCTTAGACTTTCTACTAGTGCAATGTAAGTGTGAATATCTTTAATTGTCCTAATAACTATGTAACTAGAACAAAAACTAAAAGACTATAAAGCCATCATGTAAACTTCTCAAAATTTTAGTAAAACATGACCATGTTGATCGTCCAGTTACTCATTAGAGGAGTCGATGGGCGCAAGATCTTTGGAGTTGGATCCTATGATCCAGGTTCGGGTGTGATAAAGGACCCTTCCAAGACCTTTTACTTTCGTGATGTGTTAGATTTCATTTTTAAAAGAACATAAATTAATACATGTCCATGCTGTAAAGAAGAGGAACATGTCAATCATCAACACATGAAAACATAAGCCGTTGATAATGGAGTTTTTCTAGGAGGGACTACGTCTTCGGGCCCCGGTCTCAAGATGGTGTAGGCCACTGCATTAAGTGCTATTAATAGTGATGATGTACGTAGAGATGATGTTGCTATCATACAAGGAAAATGCCCTCACGTAGGAGTGACGCCATGAGATGTTCCACTACCGGAACTCTCAGTCAAAAGACTCCTATTAGTATGACACAAAAACTTATGCATGATGAGCATCCTGCCAACATGGCATAAAATGGATCTCAAAGCAAACATGCATGGCGACACGAGTATCCCATCAACATACAACATAGGGATCTCAAAACACAACATGACAATAAGTACATCACACAAATGATTCTGCATCACATCAAGCAAGGAATCATACCAACTAATGACCCAAGCGTCCCACACTTGCCACAAGTTTATAACATGTACTTCGTGGTCAAGTTTACATCAAGATGGACGCAACACTCCACCTATGAAAACAAGGCCAACATATCATTGTTGCTCCAACAAGTGATGGAAAACACATAATCACTGCAACACATGATTTACAAACATAAGTGCAAACACTATTGTTTTGCTTTGACAGGTGATGGAAACACAACATCACTTTCACAGTTTAAAATGCAACTCAAAATAAGACCAGACATCATTGTTGCTGAACAAGTGATGGAAAACACATCATCACTTTTACATTTTAAAATGCAACAAATGATTTACAAAAGCACGACCGTGAGATGACAACATGTCTAGAAACCATTTTTCATTATCAAGGTGAATGGGTTGCCTCCTTGTGGCGATTTTGCTTGTCGAACAACTGCTTCACCTAGTTCACGCACTAAGGCGCTGCTCTAGATGGGGCCTCCAACAAGTGGCTCTTTGATGAGGGCTTCTCATCATCTATTGTTCATGGTTTACTAACTGTCGTCATGCATTCCCCAACTTCCTTTATGACATACCCAAGTCCTACCTGATGGGGTAATTCTTCTACTTTGATGGGGTTGACAATGCCTTGGCCATTAATGCCCAAGCCCTTTCCTTCATACCCCATTTTCTTCAACAATTTGGGGCCAATTCTTGTGGTATAATTTTCAAAAACAACGAAATCATCATCAGGACACATACATGAAGATGGAGAACTACTTTTTACCTCGCATGGGTCACGCTGCAGCTTTTTCAAGGCCTCGTCCTTAGCTTGCAGCTGTTGTAGCAAACTTTGTTTTTCCTCTTTCTCTTCATGTAGGCGTATTTTCAATTCAACGCTCTCTGTTTGAAGATTTTGGTTGTTGTGCTTCAGTTCTTTCAGGGCCTCTTCCGTGGCTTGCAACTGAAGTTGCGATCGCCCATTTTCCTCTGTCTCTTTCTGTAGAGTTTCATACATCATTTCCACTCTTTTTGAAATTTTGAGCATGGTCTCGTACAACATTTTTTCATCCTTTGTCGCTGCACGTTCCATTGTTCACGCTTGTAATTCACATCAATGCAAAGACCGCTTTAATACCACTTGATCCAGGGCCGGGTGTGATAAAGGACCCTTCTAAGACTTTTACTTTTGTGATGTGTTAAATTGCATTTTTAAATGAACATAAATGAATACATGTGCATACTGCAAAGAAGAGGAACATGTCAATCATCAACACAAGAAAACATAAGCCATTGATAACGAAATTCGTTCAAGAGGCACTACGTCTCCGGGCCCTGGTGTCAAGATGGTGTAGGATGCTGCATTAAGTGCTATCAATAGTGATGATGTACATAGAGATGATGTCACTATCATATAAGGAAAATACCCTCATGCAAGAGTGGCGCCATGAGATGTTCCACCACCAGAACTCTCAGTCAAAAGACTCCTATTAGTATGACACAAAAACTTATGCATGATGAGTATCTCGCTAACATGGCATAAAAGGGATCTCAAAGCAAACATGCATGGCGACACATGAGTATCCCATCAACATACAACAAAGGGATCTCAAAACACAACATGACAAATCATGACAATAAGTACATCACATAGATGATTCTGCATCACATCAAGCAAGGAATCATACAAATGAGTAAGAAACATGATCCCACATCAACCATCAAGCAGGGACCTGTGCAACACAATGCATAGCAAAAGAAGTACATGAACACTACATATACCTCACAACCAAGGGCCATCTGAAGAAGCGAATGTCAAACTGCTGAAGTTGTTCGTGCCATTGAACTCACAACATCAATCGCATTGCTCGCACATGAACGCTGACCCCTGCATCCCACTTAGAAAGGTGGCTGAAGAATAGAATGAGAGAATGAGAAATCTGAATGCACCATCAGATTTGTGGTGTCGAATAGTGCAAAATCGACTGTCCAATTTTTGAATTTTGAGAAATTGAGAATCTGGGGCTCAAGGAATCTTTTAGATTCCCCCTAGATTCTTCAAAGATTCTGCTCCATAGGTGGACTGGAAATATGCAACTCCAAAAGCGAATTTGACCTCGCCTTTGTGATCCCTGCGGAAAACCATGAAAAACGACTATAAACTTGACTACATTCCGACATGGAGAAAAATTAGCTCCTCGGGAAAATTTCAAGGATCATGGTTCCACTACCTGTTTCTACAGCAGTTATGGTTCCACCCTCATATTGAAAATGGCTGAAAAATGTAAAACTCTGATGGACACACGGAGAACGCCATTGCGTTCGTGGCGTCGAGAAGTGCTGAAACCATATAAAATTTGTCAAAATCTGACAAAGTGAAATTTGACCCCTCTTGCAAAAAACGCTGCCTCGAACTGCTTGCCAAGATTTTGCCTCCTCTGTCTCGAAATATGTGCCCGCTCGTGGTTCCTCCATTTGTCCGCACTGTGCAAATGAAAGTTCATTTAAGGTTTGTAGGGCGGATTACCCAATGAAATAGTTGGGCGCAATGGTTAAGTTAAGTGGTTTGTTGAGGAGGGGTCGGGTGGTCAAACCCAAACCCTCCCTTTTCTTATACATTATTGTTTTGTTCAACCAAAATAGGGGTGCGTTTTGGCGTATTGAAGTCAATGTACGGGGGTTGTTGTTTGTACTGTTATGGATGGGCACATTAACTTGTTTGATTGCTGTGACATGCGGCCGCCCGGTGGGGGTCGACCCATGTGGGCTGGGCGGGTTCAATCCCCGTCGGCTCCGCATTAAACATTGGCATACGGTTAAGGTTTGGGGGGAGGGGTTGTGGGCCGGGTCCACCGAAGGTGACCTGTGCCCACCCCAATGTGTTATGTTGAATGTTAAATGCGGGTTGGAGGTTGGAGGGTTCGGTGGGGTGATGGCCGCCGAGCCACATTTGATTTATAATGTGGTTTTGAGGTTGCGGGAGGGCCGACGGGGGTCATGGCCCGTCTACCCCTTAATAAAATTTTGTTATATGGTTTTGGAGGTGGTGGGGGTGGTGGCTCGCTACCATATATATATATATATATATAATTTTTATTTAAAAGTGGGGGAGATTTTCAAATCTTTAGAAAATAAGGGATATTGGGCAAATTAACAAGGCCACAATTTCGATCGCCTTTGGGAGCTAGGTTTCATGCCTCGGGGTCGGTCAAATTGTAGGACACTTAAACTTGGGCCACAGCCCAACTTTGACCAGAACTTTGACTGGCTCGTTCTCAATCATACGAGCACGGATTGATGAACCGTTTGCACCTCCACGATCGGAATGATGAGATCCATGCTCTGGTCCTAGGTCAAAATCATTCTGAGCACTTTGATTTTCGAGCGTTCATAAGCCCTCTTTGTCTTGTGTGTCTTTGGAGTCAGCTGGATCAATCCTCACCACTGAGGAGCTTTTGGTCTTCCAAAAGCATGAAAAACAATCTACAACTTTTATATACCTTGTCTTCATCACAGGAACCCTAAAAGGCCTCACTTCCATCTCCTTCACCTTTGTTCTTCAGAGCCTTAGGCGATGAGCCGACACCTGCAACCTCTGCAACCTGTAGTACATTGTTTCACAAACTATACACTTACCTATCATGACCAACTAATGACCCAAGCGTCCCACACTTTCCACGAGTTTATAACACGTACTTCGTGGTCAAGTTTACATCAAGATGGACGCAACAATCCACCTATGAAAACAAGGCCAACATATCATTGTTGCTCCAACAAGTGATGGAAAACACATAATCACTGCAACACATGATTTACAAACATAAGTCCAAACACTATTGTTTTGCTTTGACAGGTGATGGAAACACAACATCACTTTCACAGTGTAAAATGCAACTCAAAATAAGACCAGACATCATTGTTGCTGAACAAGTGATGGAAAACACATCATCACTTTTACATTTTAAAATGCAACAAATGATTTACAAAAGCACGACCATGAGATGACAACATGTCTAGAAACCATTTTTCATTATCAAGGTGAATGGGTTACCTCCTTGTGGCGATTTTGCTTGTCGAACAACTGCTTCACCTAGTTCACGCACCGACACTTGTCTTTAAGGCGCTGCTTTGGATGGAGCCTCCAACAAGTGGCTCTTTGATGGCCACTTCTGTCGCAATGACTGCAATAGTTCTTCTTCCTCCAGATCTGCGTAACCTGTTTCTTTACATGCTGTTGAGAGGGTCTTTCATACCTCATCCTTTTGTGTGCTGCAATTCTTTTCCAACACTTAGAAAATGTATGGTTATGTAATCCACAAAAGGTACATGTTTTTCGATGCCATGTTTTACGTTCATCTCTAACAACATGATTATAACCGAAATGAACATTCGAATATCAAAACTGGTTAAACCTTTCCTTGTTGTCTCTGATGTCAATATGGCGATGAGAGCTTGCCTTAGCTCTCTCCCTACAATGGGCATTGTCGTGGGATGAAGGGGGTGCGTTCCCATCATTCTCTTTTCTCGACGATTTCGACGATGTCTCGGATGACTCTGACACCTTTGAGCATTCTCCTTTAGTGTATCTTGAGGCTGCAAATTGATGTTTATGCATAACCTCCAAAGGTTGAGTTATGCCTTGGTTATTAACACCAAGTTCTTTTTCCTCCTCATGCCTTGTCCTGGTAAGGAGCCTCATGTTTGTCCCTGTAATTGGGATCCCCAAATCTCTAATAGAAATCATACCATATGAAGACAAAACTAAAATGAAATCAACATATTTTACCTCCTATGTCAATTTGGAAAGAATTGATAAGGGCTTCTCATCATCTATTGTTCATGGTTTACTAACTGTGGTCATGCATTCCCCAACTTCCTTTCTGACATACCCAAGTCCTACTTGATGGGGTAATTCTTCTACTTTGATGGGGTTGACAATGCCTTGGCCATTAACGCCCAAGCCTTTTCCTTCATACCCCATTTTCTTCAACAATTTGGAGCCAATTCTTGTGGTATGATTTTCAAAAACAACGAAATCATCATCAGGACACATATATGAAGATGGAGAACTACTTTTACCTCGCATGGGTCACGCTGCAGCGTTTCCAAGGCCTCGTCCTTAGCTTGTAGCTGTTGTAGCAAACTTTGTTTTTCCTCTCTCTCTTCATGTAGGCGTATTTTCAATTCAACGCTCTCTGTTTGAAGATTTTGGTTGTTGTGCTTCAGTTCTTTCCGGGCCTCTTCCGTGGCTTGCAACTGAAGTTGTAATCGCTCATTTTCCTCTGTCTCTTTCTGTAGAGTTTCATACATCATTTCCACTCTTTTTGAAATTTTGAGCATGGTCTCGTACAATGTTTTTTCATCCTCTGTCGCTGCACGTTCCATTGTTCACGCTTGCAATTCACATCAATGCAAAGACCGCTCTAATACCACTTGATCCAGGGCCGGGTGTGATAAAGGACCCTTCCAAGACCTTTTACTTTCGTGATGTGTTAAATTGCATTTTTAAATGAACATAAATGAATACATGTGCATACTGCAAAGAAGAGGAACATGTCAATCATCAACACAAGAAAACATAAGCCGTTGATAACGGAGTTCGTTTAGGAGGCACTACGTCTCTGGGCTCTGATGTCAAGATGGTGTAGGCCACTGCATGAAGTGCTGTCAAAAGTGATGATGTACATAGAGATGATGTCACTATCATACAAGGAAAATGCCCTCATGCAGGAGTGGCGCCATGAGATGTTCCACCACCAGAACTCTCAGTCAAAAGACTCCTATTAGTATGACACAAAAACTTATGCATGATGAGTATCTCGCTAACATGGCATAAAAGGGATCTCAAAGCAAACATGCATGGCGACACATGAGTATCCCATCAACATACAACAAAGGGATCTCAAAACACAACATGACAAATCATGAAAATAAGTACATCACATAGATGATTCTGCATCACATCAAGCAAGGAATCATACAAACGAGTAAGAAACATGATCCCACATCAACCATCAAGCAGGGACTTGTGCAGCACAATGCATAGCAAAAGAAGTACATGAACACTGCATATACTTCACAACCAAAGGCCATCTGAAGAAGCGGATGTCAAACTGCTGAAGCTGTTTGTGCCATCGACCTCACAACATCAATCGCATGGAAATCGCTGCTCGCACATGAACGCTGACCCCTGCATCCCACTTAGAAAAGTGGCTGAAGAATAGAATGAGAGAATGAGAAATTTGAATGCACCATCAGATTTGTGGTGTCGAATAGTGTAAAATCGACTGTCCAATTTTTGAATTCTGAGAAATTGAGAATCTAAGGCTCAAGGAATCTTTTAGATTCCCCCTAGATTCCTCGAAGATTCTGCTCCATAGGTGGACTGGAAATCTGCAACTCCAAAAGCGAATTTGACCTCGCCATTGTGATCCCTGCGGAAAACCATGAAAAACGACTGTAAACTTGACTACACTCCAACATGGAGAAAAATTACCTCATCGGGAAAATTTCAAGGATCATGGTTCCACTCCCTATTTCTGCAGCAGTGATGGTTCCACCCTCACATTGAAAATGGCTGAAAAATGCAGAACTCTGATGGATACACGGAGAACGCCATTGCATTCGTGGTGTCGAGAAGTGATGAAACCATATAAAATTTGTCAAAATTTAACAAAGTGAAATTTCACCCCTCCTGCGAAACGCTGCCTCGAACTGCGTGCCAAGATTTTTCCTCCTTTGTCTCGAAATCCGTGCCCGCTCCTAGTTCCTCCATCTGTCCGCACTGTGCAAATGAAATTTCATTTAAGGTTTGGAGGGCAAATTACCCAATGAAATAGTTGGGCGCAATGGTTAAGTTAAGTGGTTTGTTGAGGAGGGGTCTGGTCTCGCCCCTCCCTTTTTTTATACATTATTGTTTTGTTTAACCAAAATAGGGGTGTGTTTTGGCGTATTGGAGTCAACGTACGGGGGTGGTTGTTTGTACCGTTATGGATGGGCGCATTAACTTGTTTGATGGCCGTGATAGGGGGCCGCCCGGTGGGGGCCGACCCATGTGAGCTGGGCAAGTTCAATCCCCGCCGGCCCCGCATTAAACATTGACATACAGTTAAGGTTTGGGGGGAGGGGGTGTGCGCTGGGTCCACCGGAGGTGGCCCGTGCCCACCCCAGTGTGTTATGTTTAATGTTAAATGCGAGTTGGAGGTTGGAGGGCTCGGCGGAGTGATGGTCGCCGAGCCCCATTTGATTTACAATGTGGTTTTGTGGTTGCGGGAGGGCTGGCGGGGGTCATGGATCGTCGGCCCCTTAATAAAATTTTGTTATATGGCTTTGGGGGCGGCGGGGGTGGTGACCCGCCACCATATTCATATATATATATATATATATATATATATATATATATATATATATATATATATATATATTTATTTATTTTTAATTTTTATTTAAAAATGGGGGAGATTTTCAAATCTTTAGAAAATAAGGGATATTGGGAAAATTAACGAGGCCACAATTTCGACTGCCTTCGGGAGCTAGGTTTCATTCCCCAGGGTCGATCAAATTGTAGGACACTTAAACCTGGCCCACAACCCAACTTTGACCAGAACTTTGACTGGTTCATTCTCCCTCATACGAGCTCGGATTGACAAACTGTTCACACCTCCACGATCATGGCGACGAGATCTATGCTTTGGTCTTGGGTTGAAATCATTATGAGCACTTTGATTTTCGAGCGTTCATAATCCCTCTTTGTTCCGTGTGTCTTTGGAGCCACTTGGATCATCCTGACAGCTCTGTTTGACGGAGGCAAGCGATGTGCTTCTTGATCTGGTTAGGGCAAGCATTTTGGAGTTGAATTTGACGCTGGATAAGTTAAAATTGCCTGTGAATTTCTTGTAGGTTTGTGTTTGGCTTGGATGAACCAATAGAAATGGACGCCATTGCTTTTGCCACAATATTCTTCATAATCCAATATAAATTAACCGTCTACTGAAATTGAGTATATTCGCCTCGAGAATGGCTTGGATCCTGGACCAAAGTTTGCCAATCCTCCAAGTCCAGGTCAATATTCTCGGCCTTTTGTTTTAACTTTGATTCCTCCCCGTGAGAACAACTAATGGATAGAGCGAGGCGTGTTAAGATGATAAACCTGAGCATCTTCTTGGGTCTTCCCATTAATGCTATGTTGCCCTCGAGGCCTGGGTTGCAGAGGCTGAGATTTCCCAACACATCGACCTCATCCTTTGCTTCGGCTTTGAGCATGGCCCCCCCTGTCTTGCATTCTCTCTATGAGAGGAGGGTCGAGCCATAAGGATGACTTGCAGACCACACAAGAGCACACTAAACCAAAATATGAGAATCACATCAACCACCATGCAGGAGCTTGTCTGAATTGGCAACCATCACGCAGAGAGACAACATGGCACAAAAGCCTTTCAAGACTAGAAGTAATGTATCGCTGAAAAGATGAAAAAACGTGATACAACATAATAGTAAGCAAGAGACTTAGAAAACAGAGTATGCTTCACATAGTTGACCCAACCTTGACACATCAGGCCACCTTTTTTTGCCTTCAATGCCCAGTAACCCTTTGAAATCAGGGCTTCTTTCCAATCATGGTAGTTCCTCTTACAGACTCCCCATACCATTTCAAGCAACTGGTTTATCATTAAGGGAACGATTTGAAAAAAAACCCATAAACCCGAAACAATGGTTAAAGCCCCAACATCATTTACAGACTGGGAGACGAAGATGCACTCGTACCACCCTTTCGCAGACACCCTTGGAGCCTAGAGGAATCATTTTACCACAACAATCGACCAGATTGAAATTCTTGAGCCAGACCTCTAAAGCGAGCTTACTAATCAGAGCCCACACCTCACAATACATGTAACAACATTCATTGCCACCTTAGACATGCGAAGCAGTGAATGATGTTTGCCATCCGACCATCTATCATTATACCTCACAATTACATTGAGACCACTTCACCAGCTCTCACCCCGATCGGGGATATTTATAAAATATTTTGATTTTGAAATGAGTTATGGTTTTGGCAAGTAGTATTGATAAGCCATGGTATTGTAACAAAGTCTATTTAGAAGTTAATAATATCCATGATAAAATGAGAGTAAATATCCATACTTAAGAATCTTGTTATATTGTAAGTATTAAGCTTTAATTTAAAAATGTTATAAAATTAAATTATAATAAAATATTTTGATTTTGAAATGAGTTATAATTTTTGGACATGTGATATTGATAGTCTATAATATTATCCCATAGTATTGTAAAAAATCCTATATTATTATAATACTTGGAGAATAAATTTTTTAATTTTTTACTTTCATTTTTTAATATATATTTTTAAATATTTATTTATTTTTCAAAATTTTAATAAATTTCAAAAAAATATATTTAAAAATTTCAAAACTAATTGAAAACTAAAATTTTCCGATCAAAATAAAAGACTATCCAAATAATAATATAGTTCTTAAAGCTTGAATGGTTTGATAGAGTGTTGTTTGCATCCTGTATATTAAGATATCATTTCAGCGATCACAACTTCTTTAGCTTCTCCAGAAAATGACTTTCGATGAATAAAATTCCTTTAGTTGTATTGTATAATGATTCATTTTTTTCCAAAAAAAATTAGTAATGTTAACTTTGTGAAAGAATGTTTATTACTCAATCCACAATTATTACTTTATTCATATAAACCTTGCAAACAATATAAAAAAGTATATTATCAAAACATTTCATAGCACATCAGCTATAAACCATTGTAGAACTTATATCTCTAGTTGGCTCTCATACCTCATGTATCCAAACATTCTAATTTGGTCAACAATATTTAGTGTTGCACCTCGGAAAGAACATGTTCCATTTCTTTAACTTAATTTGGTACGAATGAAAGTGTCTTATCAATGATCCCTTTACTGACCCTAATTCTTCTAGGAAGCTAATAAAATATTCTAATATGATGATTCATAAATACTTGAATTTACATTTATTTTTTAAATTTAATTCGTATTTTAGGTAGGGAAAATTTCTTATCAATGGTCTATTCACGAATTTTAATTTTTCAAAAAGTTAATAATTTTTTTTAATTAAATAATAAATAATAAATAAGCTAATAAATAAGCATTTTAATTTATTTACACACATATAAATATATGGTTAATAGCCTCGAGTATGTCTTAAAATTGTTTTTCTGTTTGGCTAAGAGCTAGTCGAGTTCATTTTTTTGGACATAAGGAAACAAGTTAACGACCCAAGCCGAGTTCATTTTCTTGGGATGTAAGGAAATAGGTATGTTATTCTAGGTGGCATGGCTTTTCTTGAATAAGGGTGATGAGTCAGCGTGCATTTGTGGATAACAACTTGAGATGGATGTTCTCATTGCTGGTTTGACAACTGAGTTATGATAGATTTTCCCACCTGTGGAAAAAAATACATAGGTTAAATATACTTAATTTTTAATTTTTTATAGACAAATATTTAAACTCACAATATTAGTTGTGAGGTAAAATTGACATATGATAAATCTTAATATATAACATAAAGTGTTACATAGTAGCTAGTCTTTGACTCTTCAAATATAACTAAATTAAAGTAAAAACATTGAATTCAAGCTAATGTTACGGTTTACAATATGATCAATTTAACTTTTACTAATACGTAAATTGAGGTATTTTGTTAAATTGTAATTATGCATTGTTTGCATGTATGAACAACTTTGTTGCTAATTTTATTTGTTGAAATATGAATTCATCCACCACCATAAGTGGATTATGATCTAAAACTACTTTTCATTGGCTATTCGATTGTCTTCTTTAGATGTGAGAAAACATGTGAATAACCCAAAACCCAAAAGCATTTGGCATGAGTGAAAGTTCACCCCCTTAAAAACTACCAACAAAGTATTTTAGATGGTCAAGTTTTGTCAACATGCACATGATGATGTAGTTGCATATTAGGATCTTAGACATTAATAGAGGATAGATCAATATGTTTGAAATGACCCCAAAAAACTATTAATTTGATTTTTTAAAATTGATTAAAATTTTAGATTTATGATTTTTTTACTAGTTAATTTAATTTATGATAATAAAAGAAAAACACATTATTATTACAAGGCTTGTTATATAGTATTATTAATTAAAACATTTTCCTTTTTTATTATTTTTTTTTTTTTAAATTAAAAAATATTATGTAATGTGTATATAGAATGACCATTGAAGAGACTGATTTAAGCAAATTTTTTATATTCATTTATTTAATATTGAATGATGACAAATTTTTTATATTCATTTATTTAATATTGAATGATGACAAGTTTTTTATATAATGCGTGTCATAAGGTCAAAGATATTATATTGAACACGATATTTATGGGATATTGACCTCATAGGCATAATGTGGCATTGTACTTGACTAGAATTATGTGGCATGTAATATATGGGCCAATGGTTGCAATGTTGTGAGACAATTTATTGATATTTGTATTATATATATGTTACGACGTGAGTTTTGTAATGAAATCTACTTATGTTCAGAACCTTTGAGACCAATTGATTTAACATTTATTATGTTCATTTGAATTGATAGATGGTGCAATGTGGTACACTGCACCCTAGATTTGATTTGATTGGATGGTACACTACAGTACTCACTTGAATCATTGCAAAATAAAATTTCAACCAATAAAATTTAAGATAAATAAATAATTTTTTATATTAAAAAATAATATATTTTAATTAGCAAAGTTAATCTATAGAGAATCCTCAATTTTTTTATTCAAAACCAACACAACATGTACCATATTAATATGTTTACAATAAAATTTTTGAATTTTATTCTTATAACATAAAAAATGAAATTAACAATAAAATTTTGAATTTTATTCTTATAACATAAAAAATGAAATTATTAATGTTTTGATAATATAAAATTTTCAATTATATTTTTATATATATGTATACAATATTAAATTATATTTATTAAATTTAAAAGAAAATTAAAAATTATATAATATTTATATATAAATAAATATATATATATAATTTTAAGTAAAGAAAAACACAAAATTATTGTAGAGTGATAAATTATATATATAATTATTTTTAAATAAACATAAACACACTAACACAATTTTATTATAGACTGATGTTTATCAATGTTAAAAAATTATATAAATATCCTCACATTTAAAAAACCACAAATACATAATTATTTATTATAAAGTGATAAATTATATATATAATCATAATTTTAAACCGTCAAAAAGACACACAAACACAATTATTATAAATTAATGCTTATCAATATTAAAAAATTATATAACTAGCAATTGTCCCAAAAGGTACAAAGAGAGGCCGATAGGATTATTAAATTAGAATTGTTGAATTTCTCTAGAAGAGATGTTGGTTCAAGCCTAATGGATGAGCAATTTCAGCTAGCTAAAGGCCTTCTAATTACACTATTGTTTGGGTCTTGAAGTCTGGATGAGCAATGAAAATGCTTAAAACATAAGATGAAGTTTGTAAAGTAAACACAAGATTTGAGATCTTAAGTCATTGCTAGAATTAAGACGACATATAATTCACAATATTAAAACAATCAAAATGCATCCACCTCAAATACAAATAAAACATCACCTTTGCAAAATAATACCACCAGTAAACAATTCAGGCAGGATTGCTTAAATGTTTAAAAATGTATTAATTTGTGTATTAAGGATTAAAAGCAAATCACAGTTACCAATATGATTATAACAATTAGAGGAAAAATTATTAAATCCCAACAATGAATAACTATTATCTCTTACCACATTTAACCTTTTCACAACTATTAAATACTATGGAAACATATTAATTAATTTAATAGTTTCCACTGTGTGATGGTATACTAACGACAAGGTAATTCCATCATAGAATATAAGACATAGGATCTTCCAAACAAATTTAAAAAGGTCGGTAATACCATTTATGAACCAATTGATAACTTGTGTTTTTTACAATTACCTTAACCAGTGGTCTGTCCATGGTCACAATTACAAAATATTCAAGTCAGTATCATCCCCTTTGTTAAGATCACTTTCTTTCTCAGATAGTACTCCCTTTGTGAGGATACAGTCTCCATCTTCATTCTAAACCATTAATAATTTTCTGTAAGTAAGATAGGTATCAGATTCAGTTGCAAATCAAAAACTTTCTGGGTAGATTACATGATGCTCACAATTTTAGGAGTATGGGAATAAAATATATACAGAGCTGATGGATGAAAGATAGATTTTGGAATGATAGGGCTTGGAATAAGTGAGAAAGAATCCTTCCAAGGGCTTCATCGCGATAATGGGAAGACGGTTTATAAACATACATTTCCGTTTTCTTGACATAACATCTGTAAAGGATGTGACAGGAAACTTCTCCCTCATTCCCCTATGTCAACATAGTTGCAAGCAGTGAGATATTCAACAGACAATTACACTTCATGATCCGCCTTTGCTGCTTAACAATAGAATAACTCTTAGTGAGACCATTTCATTAATTTATCTTAAGACCATGGGGATATTTGATTAATAAATCAGGGAATTTGCAGATATTGTTTAACAAGTTTCGGAATCCAATTTAATACAAAATTTAAATAGCAAACTTGAACTACTTTTGTAATTGGAAGCCAGGCTTTTCGGAAGATATAGCAGAAATTCATTACAATTGCTAATAGTAACTTAATAGAAATATTTGCATTTAAGCAAATAACGAGAATATCTTGTGCGGACTAAAAAGCAGGAAGGAATTCTGGTTACACATATATTATCATAGAAATCTCAAGTTGTTTAAGTGTTCATGTATGAGTTTACCATGCCCTGTTCTTAATAAATTGAATTGGATATTCACGCTTTCTGCGTCATGAGGCATAAAAAGAACCCATAAACTCAACCTGAGTAAATGTGAGATATATGAAACTGGATTTAGGCTTTTCAGTTGTATTAAATACTATGGAAGCATATTAATTAATTTAACAGTTTCCACTGTGTGATGGTATATGAACGACAAGGTAATTCCATCATATAATATAAGACATAGGATCTTCCAAACAAATTTAAAAAGGTCGGTAATACCATTTATGGACCAATTGATAACTTGTGTTTTTTACAATTACCTTAACCAGTGGTCTGTCAATGGTCACAATTACAAAATATTCAAGTCAGTATCATTCCCTTTGTTAAGATCACTTCTTTCTCAGATAGTACTCCCTTTGTGAGGATACAGTCTCCATATTCATTCTAAACCATTACTAATTTTTGTAAGTAAGATAGGTATCAGATTCAATTGCAAATCAAAACTTTCTGGGTAAATTACATGATGCTCACAATTTTAGGAGTATGGGAGTAAAATATATACAGAGCTGATGGATGAAAGATAGATTTTGGAATGATAGGGCTTGGAATAAGTGAGAAGGAATCCTTCCAATGGCAGATAGATTTTGGAATGATAGGGCTTGGAATAAGTGAGAAGGAATCCTTCCAATGGCTTCATCGCGATGATGGGAAGACGGTTTATAAACATACATTTCCCTTTTCTTGACATAACATATGTAAAGGATGTGACAGGAAACTTCTCCCTCATTCCCCTATGTCAACATAGTTGCAAGCAGCGAGATATGTCAACTGTGTTATGATGTTAACAGCCGTAGAGTAGTGCCGCAAAAACTCAACGGTTACAATGAATTCTTACAGTATGCCACTGCATAGCAATTTGCAGTACAACTGTTTTTCATGCCACATAATAAGTGCTAAGGCAACCTTACAAGTGGTAAAGAGGGATACATGAATCTGAACCTTTGAGAATATAAAAGATGAGATCTACATGAACTTGCAGAAGGACCTCCCCTGGTCTGCCGGGTGTTATAAGAATTGCAACTTTGACACTTGTGTGCAACAATGTGAATAATTACTTCAGAAGTTACTCCACAGTCATTGCATAAGATCCAAACCTGCTCAAATGACCGACGAGAAAGTGGTGAGGTACGTGTGAGTGGACAAGAGATCGAAAAGCTTCCCCGAGATGGAGACTTCTTCATGATTTGAAACGTTACACATAGTTCATTAAAATACTTAATTTATAAAATAGAAACCCAAGACGACCATCAATGAGCCCAAGTTTCATTACTCCACTCAATGAATGGATAGCTTATATTTAAACCTCTTTGCAAAGAATAGTTTACGTTTAAATCTCCCAGAGCAGATGCTTCACTGCTCTTCGTTTAAAAGGCATTCCGAGGCGTCAGCCATACCCCGTAGATAATGTAGGAAGATACAAACAAATTTGTAGGAAGATACAAATTTTAGTGTTTAAAATCATTTGCAAGTAATCCTACCCTGGTTCTCCCATATGCTCTTCGACAATATGCTGCTCCTACCGTCTGAGCAGGTAATGGTTAGGATGTTGCCGAGAGGCTACCGACATTGGCTGACTTTCACCTTGTCTCCAGAATGCTCGATGAAGGATCAGCTGCTGCAGAGTAGATATCGGAAGGTGCTGAAGAAGAAGTTGGTGCTTCGGATGACCAATTACTGCTTGATGCTTTGTCAGGGTCAATAACTCTGCCTCGCTTACCTACGATGTGTACCCCCACACCATCCAGATCTATGAAAGCAGGCTTTGTGGGCGACAGAAGATCTTCTCGCTCACTTGTCAGCATCCACACCACCCGGGACATTGAAGGCCTCAACGCTGCAACCGCTTGCGTGCACAGAAGACCGATTTTAATCACTCTAATGCATTCCTTTCATGAATAACTGTCATCCAATGTCCTATCCATAACTTCTAAAGCTCTCTCTGTTTTATACAATTTCCATGTCTGGTAATTGGCCAATATCAAAAAAAATAAAAATAAAAACTTTAGTTCGCAAGAAGCTCTGCATATAGGAAAAAAATTCGATTAGAAAGATGAGAACCACAGGAAACATACTCGTTCGATGAGAAATTCCATGTTTTCACCCGAACTCTGATTCTTTCTTCCACTGATAATAGAAGGACTCCAAAGCTGAATACATCCGCTTTCTCTGTCAGCTGTCCACGCAAAGCGTACTCAGGGGCCATGTAACCTCTGCAAAATGCCATATTTAATCAAATCTCCATATCTTAAAGACTTAACCGAATGAATTATTTGGGAACCTCGAACATTTCATTGGTAGGGAAAATTCTTACAAAGTTCCTGCAACTCTAGTGCTAACGTGGCTCCGATCATCTGCAAAAAACCTGGCTAACCCAAAGTCTCCTATTTTGGGTCTGTGTTTGTCATCTAGTAAAATATTGTTGGCTTTAGTATCTCTGTGGATGATCCGAATCTCAGATTCCTCGTGAAGATAGGGCAGCCCACGTGCAATTCCAACTATGATTTCATACCGCTTTTTCCAATCAAGTAAATGGCGTTTGGTTGCATCTGCAATGCACAGTAAAGGGATTAGCAATCTATATGTACAAACTAAGGACTTTATGATCTATATGTAGCGACTGAGAGTGAGTAGAAACCAAATAGAATCCTGTCGAGACTACTGTTGGGAAGGTATTCGTAAACCAGTAGCCTTTCGGAGTTTTCAACGGAGCAACCAAGCATTGTCATCTAGTAAAATATTGTTGGCTTTAGTATCTCTGTGGATGATCCGAATCTCAGATTCCTCGTGAAGATAGGGCAGCCCACGTGCAATTCCAACTATGATTTCATACCGCTTTTTCCAATCAAGTAAATGGCGTTTGGTTGCATCTGCAATGCACAGTAAAGGGATTAGCAATCTATATGTACAAACTAAGGACATTATGATCTATATGTAGCGACTGAGAGTGAGTAGAAACCAAATAGAATCCTGTCGAGACTACTGTTGGGAAGGTATTCGTAAACCATTAGCCTTTCGGAGTTTTCAACGGAGCAACCAAGCAATTTCACAAGATTCCTGTGCTGAATACGATTGATGAGATTTGCTTCATTCAAAAATTCAGCATCTCCCTGCCTTGAACAAATATACAACCGTTTCACTGCAACCTCTCTGTTGTCTGGTAAAATTCCCTGTACATCAATAAACTTCAAATTAGTTTCTGTTTTCCATTACATTTAAATATGAAATTGAATTCAATGCAGGACCAAGAGCTCACTTTAAATACGGATCCAAAGCCCCCTTCTCCAAGCTTGTTCTCCAAATTAAAATTGGAGGTAGCTTCTCTCAGAAAATCGTACTTGAAAATTAGTTCCGCGTTCGCTATACTCGGAGCTAAGCTAATCTCTCCTTGGTCACCTGCGAAACCCATTGCAAGGTAAACAAATTGGTGAACAGTTCACAAGACACAAGCTGAAAATCTTCGAGGCTAAACAATTTAGCAATTTCTGGACCTCTAGTTCGATAAATCTGATCCTGAAGCTTCCGTCGAGAGAAAAGCTTCCACTTCCAAAGGCCTATGATCGCAATTAATACAACCATGGCAGCTAATACGCCCAGAATTATTCCGAGGACATTAGATTTTTTTCCTCTTGCAAAATTTGCACAACAATTCTAACTAAATTGGATATCTTTTATTTCACCAAAACAAAATCTTAAAAACAATATCTTTTCGATGTAAAATATGAGAAGAACATACCAGAAGACACTGGAGTACTTTCCCCTGGTGGCGGCGACAGAACAGAGGTATTGAAAAATTCATAGACCTCGTAACGCAAGTAGCAGTTCTGAGATCCAATTTGTGCCCCAAGAGCTCCACTTTGGCAGACAAATATATTTTCAAAGGCAAAAGTCAGGCAGGATCCGCAGCTTGTCCGGGACAGATCTCTCCAACACTGTGCGAAGCTGTATATAGTCAATGCTCGTTTTCAAAAACACAAAAACATTATTGCAGAGGGCGTGGAAGAGAACCTGCAGAGCACAAAACAGACAAATATGGTCGAAGAAAGCAGGAGTAATTTGTAAGTTCAGGAATTACAGGAATTTGTAACAAATTTGCGGATATTTCTGCCTGCTTCATGCAAGTTCAGGAATTACAGGAATTTGTAACAAATTTGCGGATATTTCTGCCGGCTTCATGCAGTGGGTGAAGATTCTAGCCCACCATCATTATGGAGAGAGGCGTGCATAACAGTTTTCCGTTCCAGGTTTAGAACTCGCACCAGCTGATCCTCCAAATCCGGAACACTTCTGCCGGCTTCATGCAGTGGGTGAAGATTCGAGCCCACCATCATTATGGAGAGAGGCGTGCATAACAGTTTTCCGTTCCAGGTTTAGAACTCGCACCAGGTGATCCTCTAAATCCGGAACACTCCAAGTGTTAACATCTAAAAGAAAAGGACGAACAAAGGACGACTGTCCAAGTGTCAGCACGAGAGCCAAAGGAACGACGAAAGTCTGTTCCTATCGGCCTAAATACCTTCGCATTTAAAAAAAACCACAGACACACAATTATTGTAGCCTGATGTTTATCAATGTTAAAAAATTATATAAATACCCTCACATTCTCAAAAGTAATAATTTCATAATTTTCTAAAATTGTTGATTCCAATTTTTAAGTTATGTCGAGGAAACATATTCACGTGTTTTTTTATTAAAATTTAAATAAAAAACAACGTAAAACAAATATTTGCAAATCCAGTCAGGTTTGAAGCGTGCTATAGACTTGTGAATGGATTTGGTTTGGCTGGAAAAAAATGAGTTGTTGTTGAAAACACGCCAGCCAAACCCGCCGACTTATTTCAGCTGGTTGCATGTGGTTCTCACTAAATAAAGATTGATTCGAGGAAATTGTTTTTAATTTGGAAGCTTTTTTGATGGGTTTTTTTAATTTGATTTTTCTAAAATCCAGCAGGAATTTATTCAAATCTCAAGTTTGATAGATAAGCCTGCACAATCGAAGTGCCGTAGGGTTTTTCAGGATGCTAAATCCATATTTACAGTAAAAAACCAGTTTAAATAACCCAAATCAAAAATTAACCTCAATTTTTTTCACCCGATTCCAACACTAAAAAGTCCAAAAATCACACTAAAACAACTCCATATATCTCTGGACTGGGGAGTTTCTTTATTTCCCAAAAAATTCAAAAAAACAAGTTATGATATTTCTGCACGGTATTAATGAGATCCAATGGATCAATGTCTAAGAACTTCGACATGATTATTATACATATATGTAAACGTACCATCTAACGATACAAGTCATGATTGCATGATACAAATTACAAAGCGATGGGTCATGATTGCATGATACAAATTACAAAGCAATGGGCAATACCATGTTGAATTTGATAGCTAATTAGATTGTTATATATATATATATATATATTTATTTTTGTTTTAATCTTTAAAGTTAAACTTTAGAAATTTTGCAAATTTTCTAGGTGAAACTTAAAATAATATAGGTTTGATCAAAAACCCAATTTATTATCTACTACATGGGGCAAAGAAAATAATAGAAATATATATGATAAGATTGTAATTTATATATCAAATCAATCCCAATACCACCTACATTAAATCATGGTACAATCCAAAAACATGTGGCGCTTGTAAAACATTTTTATTTAACTGGGGCAAAGATAATAATAAAAATATGTATAGTAAGATTGTAATTTATGTATCAAATCAATCTCAATACCACCTGCATTAAATCATATACAATCCAAAAACATGTGGCATTTTAAACCATATTTATTTTTAAAAATTTTAAATTAAAAATTTTACAATAAAAATTTTCATTTCATCGTATTTACCTAATAGAAAATTAAAAATAATAAATTTTACAAAATACAAAATATATTTTTAATTTAAAAAAGTTGAATTAATATAATACTTTTAAAATAACTTTATTAAAAAACAAAAATATTAGAATTCATACAAATTTGAGTAACGACCGATTACAATACAACTCATACAAATTTGACTAACAACTAATTACAATATATCTACCATCAACAAACATAATTACAATATAATTACCATCAACAAACATAATAAGAATATGGAGAGTATATAGAATATATATTTTGAGACAAATGGCGAAGATGTCACCATAACTCGGAACCTTGATGGACCTCTGCGACGATGATGTTGTTTGATGTTTTGACCTAATTTGGACATGGACAAAATTGATAAGGTTTACTGGTAAAAGGTGCTTTACAGTTAATTGTGGGGAAATATTTCAGTGGAACATTAATTTTTTTATGTCAACTTAATGATAGAGTAGATTAAAGTTATATAAGAGGATGAGATTAATTTATGATATTATAATGTTGCTTTTATTAATAAAATTATAGATAATTAAGAAAAAAAGAAGAATAGATTGATTAAATATAATCTATGATATTGTAATGTTAGTTTTGTTAATAAAATTATATATAGTTTTTGGAAAAAAAATCATAATATACACATTACATTAAAAAAAAAATTAAAATAATAATGATTTATATTCCTAATTATATAATATTTCAAAATTTCATATTTAAATTTAAGTAATAATCTTATAAAAATTTAATATTTAAAACTCAATTTTAAAAAACATATATAAACCTACTATCTATATTATACATAACCCATTAATATATTTCAAAATTTCATAATAATCCTATACCAACTTTATATATCATATTAAAAAATTTAATTTAAAAATATTATAAAATATATCACAGAAAAACATTATGTAATTATATGTATTATGAGTGTTAAAATAAATTTCAATATTATTAAATATAAAGATGTTAAATTTATATGTAATATAAATATATATATATATATATATATATATATATAGAACTATTTCTAATTATAAATTTGGTAATGTTGTGAGTTCAATACTAAATTAAATTGTATGACTTTTTTCTTTCAAGCTTTTGTGTTTCTAAGTGGGTATCAAGGATTAAGCCTTTCATCGCTTAGTTGGTTGAAGCCCCCTCGCCAAATCATTAGCTCTCTATTATGAGGTACACATTCAATTCTTTTTGGGTCCATCAAATTCACGCTCCTTGTAAAGTTAACTGTGAAAAAGGAAGAAGAAAGTTCGTATCAAGGATTATACACATTGTGGTGGATATGAAGTTCCATGAGTTTCATCTCCTTGAATAATATCCTTCCTATTTGGGAGTCTCCTAATGGATGCAGGGAACGAGTCGTCCATGTACAAAGACATAGCTTGCTACTGAAAGCAAATTGGCATTAGACATGAATTTCGACGTCTACCTTATACGAGATCAACCTTTCTAAGGTAGTTGGATTTCTTGGCATTTCCTTCAACTCCTTTAAGGACATTAAGAAGAGTGTAGTCTAATGAGACGTCAATTTGGCCCAAAAAATATTGGAATTTCTCGCAGCATTTTGGTAAAATTTGGTGATTTTTTTTTGGAAAACTGGGTTACAACTATTAAGATTCAAGATTTTGAGTGCCTCAAGAGTTTTTGATGGTGCTGAATCTATTTATACCATCAAAAACATGATTCAAACACTCCTACTATCAAATTTAAAAAAAAATGGTAGACAATGCCCATTAAGAAGCCACTGCAACATATCTAAAGTAACACTTCCTCGAAACTTTAGATTTCTCAAAGAACTTGAGAGGGTAGAGAAAGGTATGTATGATGGAACTGTAAATTTGTTAATTAGAGGATAGATTGTGGATATCACATATTCATAATTAAATTGTAGATTTTGGGAATATTTTAGAATTTGACAAAAGTTAATTATTTGAACTCACTTTTGGGCATCAAATTTTGAAACTGAAATACAAATAAGGATGACATGAGTTAAAAAAGAGACGAGTCTCCTAAAATCCTAGCTAAACAGTGCTAACATTGAGACGAGAGTGCTCAGATTTTGATATCAGGATTAATAGATCATAAAGGAAAGATTACTACTCTTGACATTAGAAATACTTGTATTGGTTCCAAAGGTGTAAACGCTTATTATGGCTTAATCTGTACATGCATGATATTGGTGACGAGGGTACAGAGAAAATGGAAAAGGCTATGACGTAGCATTTGCGATTGTCATCTACGATCGTCATGAGGCATAAACTTCAAAGGATTTTGACAAGAAAGCCCTGACAATAATTTGATTATGCTAGACATCTACATGTTAAAAACTCTTTTTCTCCATGGAAAAACCTTCTTTTTTATATTTGTTTAGAATAATATTTTTTAAGGATTTAATTGGTTGAATTTTTTCACATGATTTCAACCGAAGGTCTAATTTTATAAATAAGTTATGGAATGAAGAAGGTTGGAAACTATCCTTTAACAAGGGTAAAAAGAGGAACATAAGACAAGGTAGTGGATAGGGGAGTTTTGGTATTGGAAGAGGCAATGTTCAAGAAAATTCCACCTAGGGTCATTATGCTGTAGATTGAAGACTCAGTCAAAGGATTCATCATTGACATTGCAGTTTCCTACTATCTTTTCTCACTTTTATGTATTATTCTCTTGTAAATTAGAAACTTTTTATTTCTGCAGTAGCAATAATCTTAAGTAATCTTGTTATAGCAATAAAGAATTGTAGCAATACTTCCTCTCATTGTCTTTTATTGTTGCATTTGAGTATTTACAAGTACCTATTTAGTTTGAATGCATGACATTTATGTGTCTTTTTTATTACTATTTGAAGATTTTAAGTGAGTTTCCTCTTGAGAGATTTGCAATAGGTACACTATTTATTACTTCATATTAGTATTAAGGAGAGCTTTTCCCATAAATTAGGATCATTTAAAAATTTTGTGGATGCTATGGAACCATGGAGTTTATTTTTTGATTGCCAATAATTCTTTTGCAAACTATTGGCCATAAGTGAAGTTTCATATGTTTTCTTTCTTACCAGAATTATTAAAGTTTCATATGTTTTCTTTCTTAGTGCTAAGTGTCTTAACCAAAAATTTTGTATCTTCCACTTACAAATTCCTCATGTGTTTGCAATGTGGGATAAAGGTTCCCATTGTATAAGTCTTGGTCTAAACTTTGTCTAGGCTTTGCTTCATCCTATAACTTTTCCTCCAACATTTATTATTATTTAATGTAGTAGACTGGAAGCTCAAATTTACCATAGTACTCATGTCTATGTTTCAGATACAAGAGAGGATCCATCATCAGGGCACAAAACCACCATTAGGATTTTGTGTCCTAATGATGGATCTTCTTTCAAATCTGAAACGTATACAGTCCAACATGACTATTGTGGTAAATATGAGCTTCCATTCTACTAATTCCAACCACAGAAACATGAAAATTGTTATTATATAATTTTTGAATCTGCTATTTGAGGGCTCATTAAAGAGCTTGCTCAGAGGTCACTTTGAGCACCTAATCATGGTGATAGTTTGAAGAATACCCTATAACTTACTGTCCCCCCGCACTCCCCTGTCCTATCTCGGGCTGTGGAAGGGTTGCTTATTTTGACCCAATATCCAAGGTTTGTTATGAAGATGGAATCACATGACCTCTTATTTTTAAATTATTCATATCATAAAACTAATGTTGCCATGATGTTTAGCTTGTGGAGATCTTTTTGATGATATAATTTTTTTCTCAATCTGAGTCTCAGATAAAAAGTTATGCTTATATAAAGGTTGACCCATTAAAGTGAAACACATCATCACTATAGCTCCATGTGGCTCCACCTAGCCCATGTGGCCTTTCCATGCCATCATCATGGGGTCCATAAGCTCCCATACTACACAGAGTGGGATGCTTTGTTCATTGAAATACGATCACAAGAACTAGCTGACGACCGAGACCCACCACTTGATGTGGAGCCCATTAATCCATGTCATATTGGAACAGGCTCTCTGAGCTCCACTCTTCTTACATAAGAATTTTTCTTAA
Source organism: Pinus tabuliformis (assembly GCA_031772625.1). NCBI lineage: Eukaryota > Viridiplantae > Streptophyta > Pinopsida > Pinales > Pinaceae > Pinus > Pinus tabuliformis. The sequence goes on from CM062804.1 coordinate 1,014,375,633, forward strand.
TTTGATGGCCTAAAGATCCACAAGTCCAAAGGTGACCACCCCCGCCCACATCATATCCATCGAGTTTCACCAGTTATGCTTCTTCATGCATCTTTTCCACAAACATGATGGCCTAAAGGTCGAGAGTCTAGTAGGACCTACCCCTATCCAAGTCATGTCATGTCATGAGCTACTAGACACAAATCTCCTAAGTGAATCCATGTTTTGATGTCTTGAAGGTTGATTACCTAGTGGGGTCCACCCTTGAGCCACGTCATGTCGAGTCTTGACATATGCCATCTCAACCTCGACATATGCCACCTCCTCACATATGTGTGTGTGTTGCGATCGATGGTTGAAGGCCGATATCGGTCCCTTAGAGTTAACCTCTCCATGTGAGGCTCACAAAATTTTCCCTAGGGTATGATGACCTGATGGTATAGTTCCAATAAACAGGGTTTTGCATTAGTCTCTCTTCCTTTTTGTGCACATATGTTATGTTGTAGCCAAGGGCCAACAGGCCAATGCTCAAAGGGCAGTGTGGGGACCACTTAGTATGGTTTACTTGGAACAAAGTTATGCTAGTGGCTCTCAGTATTAACTCTTGCCACACACTTATGTGTTGAATCATGTAAGTGCTGGATAAAGATCATCAACATATTCATTCTATAATATGAGTATAGACTCAGATCTAAAATTGGGTAGTTCGGGATTGGGACCCATTTACATTCTTTCTCTCATACTTGATTCATGTCAAATATTCTCAATAGACATTCAAATAACATTTCATTTCATTGAATTAATTTGATAATAAGCCATGGACGAAACAAAATATGTGAATCAATTAGAATTGATTGTATTTATTGTTCGGTCCTTTGGTCTTCCACTCATGGTGGGTGGGATAATAATGAAGAAGTTGACGTAAAAATATAAGAATTTGATCTATTTCAAAGGAGTATATTCATGTTCCGAAAGAGGGAGATAAGAAGGTGCTTCAGGGTAAGGGTAGGAAGAAGGAGAGGTTAAGCTGGCAGGCAGACTGGAAATCTTGACGAACGATCATGAGAAACAAAGGGGTAGCTACCCTTCATCATTTCTTTGTGCGTTTATACTTGTAGCCCAAAGGTCTTAAGACCAATTTTTCTAGCTAACATGCAAGGGAAAACTACCTTGCAAATCCATATCTAAGTGTGATAACCAATACTACACCCTAAAGTTTTAGTCCCTAAGCCTCTGCGTGCTAACTAGAAATAGAAGGCAGGTGCATTGAAACCCAATAAACACATTTATGAAATAAGAAGGGGAAAGGTTCCAACATCAAAACATGTACAAGCTACATTATACTGTAAGGAGAGATGCACTAGTCACTCCAATTCCATTGACTAATGGTTGATTGGGTAGGAATTCTCAAGGGATTGTGTTTACTAAATCAACTGAATGTAACTCTACAACTCTTATAACAAGACATAAAGAATTACATACCCTCCAGTAAACATTATAAGTTAGATAAGCCAACAAGTTACTATATTACTTAACCATAGAAATCTAGAGTAAGCGTAGGTATGCAATTTATCACATGAAACATGATCCCAACATTGGAAAACATAGTTCTGTCATTTATTAAACTCATAACATATAAGACATCATGCTAATCATGAATCTAATAGTGATCTTCACCATTCAAGAATTCAATAACATTTATAAATATACAAGAGCTCATATCAAACATATGCAAGTCATGAAACATCACAATTCATAACTTAATTATATCATTGCATTTAACTTATTTGAGTATGTTAATATGGTTGGCAACTAAAGAAGGAGCTTGTTCTCTCCACCCAACAAAGGCTAGATACATTGTAACTTTCTTGTAGCTGACCAACCTCGAACTAGATTCAAATCTTGAGGGGATACTTTCTCAAGGATAATTTATACCAATGGCTTGGTCATACATTAAGGAGATGGGGTCCACTATCTAGGTGGTTTATTAACCACCATTTTATAGTAAGCACCACAATGGACCACTCACTCCTCTGAAATCATTCATAGGGATTCATCCAAGGTCTAAACAAGGTATTTCTCATCCCAAGAGATTGAATGCAATGTCCAAGTGGTATATCAACTGTCTTTTCATACCAAAAGGGTCTACAGTCCACTATCTGGGTGGTATATCAACTCTTTAGCAAGTGCCATAGTGACTCAAATTGCCTTGTGGAAGTGGATTGTCAGCTATACAACAAGCACCATAAAAATTTTGTCATCCATTGAGCCACCCACTAACCACTCAAGAATAGACACATAGTCTAGTGGCCTCAAACACAACATTACAGGGAATAACACCCCAACAATCACATTAGTCAAATTCAACCACAGGGATCAACAATCAAGTTCTCCCTTGCTCTGTCTCTACTACCAATTCTCCACATCTCCACACGATTCACAACTTGCCTTGATAGGTGCTTGGCCTCCAATGCAAGCACAAGAAAGACAAATATCACCCCCTAGACTAGTGCATGAGTTCTGGGTTGTGCATTTCTCCTTTTTATTTCACTTCTTTACTCTGTAATGTTCTTTCTACCTCCTCTCTATCCTTCGTTCACTAAATCCTCTCTATCCTCCTGACCTCTCAACCTTGCACTCTATGTTTCTCCAGCTGCTATGACCTATCCTCAATTTGCCGGGGGGGGGGGGATTGGGATGGGAATGACCATTGTGCCCACACCGCCCAATTCCATCCCATTGAATTTTTGTCATGGCGTAGTTTTCACTAGCCATCAACAAATTCATAAATTTAACGCTGATATTTCACAATTCTTCAAGGCATGCAACATCACTTCCCCTCAGAATGCGGATTTGTATTGGCACTCCTTCAGTCAACCACTCATTAAATTTGAATATTATTTTTTGTGTGTTTTAAAACTCAGATTATCTTGGACAACCATCTCTCCATCGTTGACACTACATAGTTATATTTACATATGCGGGGCGAAATGAGAGGGTTGTTACATACCCCCTTTGGTCGAATAGGTTGCTTGAGACCCAAAGTGGGGAGGATATTTTCCTTGATAGGGTGCAATGGCACTATTATCTTTCATAGAATAGTCTCGAGAAACAACATCCAAAATGGAAACCATAATAGGGAATAAGTTGAAAGAAAATTTCCCTAGAGAATAACAAAACATTAGGTTTTGGATCTTATTAGTGAATAAGATCAAACAATTGGTCACAAGAATATTCAAGAAAAAATGTAGTCTAATTTTTCACCTAGTGACCCAACGCTCTTTGAATGGAAGGTTTATTCACTTCAATGGTTGCTGAAACGTTTACTTCCTTTGATTTTTCAAATATACCTGGGCATCCTATTCTAGTGCTTGATAGACAAGAATGGGAAGATTGTACCTTCCTAATTTCATAGAAGATAGAGAAGATAACTTTGCTCAACATTTAAAAGATTTTCTTTCATGCATGTATCAATTCAAGATTTCTCAAGAAGATATATTAATGAAGTTGTTCAAGATATCTTTGGAAAGATTCAATACAATGGTTCAAGGGCTTTCCTACCATGATTATATCATCCTTAAAGGATTTTCATTCGAAGTTTAATGAATATTTTAAAAGGATATGTCTAGTTAAGGATATACTAGAGGCTTGTTACACAATGAAGTTCGAAAGACATTTTTGCTAGAGTGATGATGATGGAAATGCATATTTACAAAAATAATGATTTGAAATTAGTATCTTAGCGACTATTTAGATTTCAATTCAATTCATCTCTCAATTCTCCACTAATTTTTTTTTGGAAAATTGGCTTACAATATTCATTCTCACCATTGCTTAAAGACATACAAACAAAACATATGCAAACTATAATAAGCAATCAAGATAGAGACATGACATAGACAATTTGATAACAGAGTTCACTAGAACCTCCCTGGCTACCTCTCTAGGTTCATGAATCCCATGAACCTGCTTTATTGATTCTTGAAGAAAAAAGGGAAAAATAAGTAGACCTACAATCTACTTCTCCTTTACAAAATCCATGAATCAATAAGCCTTGAAGAAGCTCTCCACAAGCTCTCTTTTTCTCTTCTTGATTCCCAAGAAGGGTTTTTAAAGGCTCTCCATCTAAACCACCTAAAGATTTTTATGGAGACAATATCTCTCAAGATCCCCTTTGATTAGGACCTTGGCATATCTCAAGGGAATTGGTTGGAACAAATCTCTCAACCATCCTTAAGGATCTCAACTTCCTCCACAGGACTCTCCTTGAGACTAGGGATTGCAAGCCCACATGGCTGTGCTCCAATAATCCCTTTTTAATTAAAAAAAATACATTATTATGAGAATCTTATCTCATATGTTAATCATTTTACATGGCCATTTTTCCCAAATACCAACAAGAATATTTTCCAAGCCTATGAAGACATATGAACTTCATTCCTTTGCATTAGAAAAACTCCATGTGAGTTATTTGTTGGCTGGGCTGTATTGGCTGTATTTGAGGTCGACTAGAACATGTCGACATTTGAGGATCCTCCTGGATCACACCTCCCCATGGAGAAAACTTTTGGTCTCCAAAAGTATCAAATCATCAATCAACTATATGCAATGTCTTTGAAACATCTCCTTTGTCTCCTTCACCTTTGTTCTTCGGAGATTGAACGATGAAACCATTACTTGCATATGTATCTGACATTATTGAGATTACAATGAAGCAATTTACTTGCCAAGAGTTTATAAAATACTCTTTCGACAAGTTTACATGGAATTGCCAAGATCATTTAGGCAAATTGCTTCTTTCAAATCAATTACATAATAATGGTTACAAAACCCATTACAAAAACTTATGCATAATGCCTCTCACTCTCTCATCACCTTAGAGTGGCTACAAATCCCCTAGATGGCCATTTAAAACACTTTATGTTTTATTGTTTCTTGGCATCATATTATCATGTACAAATAATGGGGTTAGTGCTCTAAGTACCATGTAGCGCTAAAATTTTTAATTAAGGTTCTTACTGCAGACGCTCATAATTCAACAAATCTACTTGACTTGGGTTTCGAATCATGTAGGAGATCGATGATGTTACCACTATGCGTTTCACCTTTGCTGAAGTTGATGCCTTCAACACATTCAAAGTGCCTTCAACAGCTAGATTGATGAGTGCTGCCTTCAAATCATCAACTTTATCGATGATATTTGGACATGCCAAGTGAAACACTCCCCTGCAACCATTAATGGTCGCTGCCAAACTCTCATGATATCTTCTGAAAAGATGACACTCATGTCTTTTGAGGTCTATGTAAGATCTGTTCATCGTAATGTGACTCTCGTTGCAACAAGAGAAAGAGTTCCTCACTTCTTTCAACATTTCCTGCACGATGGCCAAATCACTACATCGCTAGTTCATGCACATATTATTGTTATACCTTGAGTTTAAGTTGATTGCTGATTTCCCGAATATTCAGAGATCGGACAGACATGGACGTGGTCAAAAAAATTGACCATGCCTATGTCCGTCTGATTCCCAAATATTCAAAGAAACAACAATCATGCCCCACTTGTTATACAAGATGGAGCCGACTTGTAATACGCGCTGGCCTCCACTCATTTTCTGTTTCCTTTGAAGAGAGTGCTCTTTGCAGACTGCCATATTCCATTCTTTCAACAATGGACAACCCTTGGACACTTCACCCATGCTTGTGGTAAGTCTGCCCTCACATTCAACATTTTATTTGTCAAAATCATGTTGGGCTTCTGCGAGTACCGATGCCCACCAGAGAGACATACGTTTGAGTCGCGCTCTCCACACAGTAGTAGCAACTGCCTTGACTGCCCCATGTTTGAATATTTCCCCCGAAATTGATATCTGTACAGTATTTGAAACTGCTTTCGAAGAGGAGCACTGCCAACAATGCTTCCGGCTTGCAGCTCTGCCAAGGAACCCGCAGTTGGGAAAATAAATACATCTCGAATATCTTCACGAGGTAAGATTGATATTGCCGCGCACTCCATGAAGGATGTGCCTACATATCTACCTAGCGGGACAAAGAAAACTAAGCAAGATCATTTACCTTCACACCATTAGGTTTTTTACCTGCAATATTTTCTTCCCGCTTTGGATTATAGAGTCGTGGATTGATATGGAAGTCTCGAGCATCCCAGATCCGACATGTTCCACCATCAGATGACGATAAAAGATGGTGCTCACAACCTGGTCAAGAACAGAAAGCAATGGAAGTTACAGCTCCAGTATGACCTCGCAACACAGATATCGGAAGTCCATCTGGAAAACGCCAAGCTCAGATGATGCATTCATTTGAAGCTGATGCCACTAAGGCATTGTTTGCACTCACTGCCAAATCCGTAATGTCACCCTCATGTCCACGACAGCTAGACCAACAAAATCTAGTTTCCATGGACCATATTTTGACAAGGCGATCATCAGAACCAGTGATTCCATACTGTGTACAACTGTCATATTGGAAAGCAAGAATCAACGACTGGGCAACACAATACGCTTGTGAAATTCCTCTGCGTGGAGAACCTCCGTGGACCATATTTTGACAAGGCGACCATCAGAACCAGTGATTCCATACTGTGTACAACTGTCATATGGGAAAATCAACGACTGGGCAACACAATACGCTTGTGAAATCCCTCTGTGTGGAGAACCTCCCAGCTCGACGTTTTGATCCAGCGAGCTCGCCGTGCTTTGAAATATTCAAAAACGTAACGAAACTGTCGCGTTCCATTTTTCTTGTCGATGCTATGATCTCTTTTTCCACTCTTCATATTTTTACCCAAGTATAGCAACGAGATCCGGGTATGTCTGTCACGCAAATTGCGCTACGCCGAATTTGCTTCTTGCAAAGCAACTCTTACATTTGTTGTTTCCATGACATTTTTGGGCAGTTTGTATTCTGGTAATGATTTTCAATGGCTGCCTGTTCAGCCCCTCCGTGACCATGGGCTCCAAATGCGATACCCAGTTGACGCAAGCAAGATTTACTCTTGTTCCTGCAGCTTCGTCCACGATCCATCGAGATTTCACTGCAAAAGAACCCGACACAACGGTGGCAGCAAAATTACACAATAAAAATGTGAAGTCAGAGAACATCAATATTTTCATCGCCATTGAACTTCGAGGTCGAACCAACTAATCACGCCTCGAAGGTTTGTTACGTCGAAAATTTCTCACTGAATCTCCATACGTTAGTTTAACTTTCTAGAGTCAAATTCGCAGGATTAGGAACCTTACCTTTTCATGGGTATGCTAAATTTGTTTGCACAAATGCTTACCGTACCATTTTAACAAACCCTCTTTCTGCAACTGCATTTCTGCAGCAAAACTTCATAGGCAGGATTCGATCCTTGGTTACCCTCAGATCTATTGGGAAAAATATCTGATCTGTAGGAAAATTAACCATGCTGCTCAGATCCAACCCCGATTTTCCATATCGACCAAACATAATTCCTGTGCAGGAGGATAGACACCCATTTCGACAATTCTTGCCACAGATCTTTTGCTGGTGCATCTCCAGGGGAATAAGCCTGATCTGCATTCGCAAAACCCACTTACCGAATTGAGCGATACCTCTTTTGCATCGAAGGGCGAGCCATATAATGTCTTCTGAGCACAATAGATTGCAGATCTAGGAAGATCATTGATTGGAGCCACCCAAAATACGATCTTGATGTGATTTCGGCCACTCAAAATAGAATCTCGAATGGATCAGATCACCACAATATACGTTATACGATCATTGCTTCAAACGTTTTGAAGGAGGATATATCGACGGCTTCCACGCAGCATGCAGTTCTGGCAGTGCACAACATGCAGTTCATCGCTTCCACGCAACATGCAGTTCATGACGATACATCAAGCCACCCTTGATCACTGGATGAAATCTGCGATACGGACACGCTTCCACGCAATGTGCAGACCACGAAGACAAACTAGGCACCAATTTTTTTTTTTTTAATGGAAACAATTCCACAAAAACACTACCAGCTACCACGCAATCTCCGCCAACGATCCAACAAGACCACACAGATCCACCAATTGAGCTGCATATCCACCAAACGAAGGTGTTGCTGACAACGATTGCCTCACAAGTGCTTAGCCGCAGATCCACCAATCTCTGTCCACCTCACTGTTTCAAACCTTTGCCCATGGTTTTCCTTTAACAATCCACAGAAACAACCTCTGATCTTGAGGCTCTGATACCACCTGATATGAAATTAGTGCCTTAGTTACTAATTTAGATTTCAGTTCAATTCATCTCTCAATTCTCCACTAAAAACATAATGGAAAATTGGCTTACAATCTTTATTATCATCATTTCTTAAAGACATACAAACAAAACATATGCAAACTATAATAAGCAATCAAGATGGAGACACGACACAAACAATTTGATAACGGAGTTCACCAAAACCTCCCTGGCTACCTCTCTGGGTTCATGAATCCCATGAACCTGCTTTATTGATTTTTGAAGAAAAAAGTGAAAAATAAGTAGACCTACAATCTACTTCTCCTTTACAAAATCTCTGAATCAATAAGCCTCGAAGAAGCTCTCCATAGTCTCTCTTTTTCTCTTCTTGATTCCCAAGAAGGGTTTTTAGAGACTCTCCATCTAAACCATCAAAAAGTTTTTATGGAGACAATATCTCTCAAGATCCCCTTTGATTAGGACCTTGGCATATCTGAAGGGAATTTGTTGGAACAAATCTCTCAACCATCATTAAGAATCTCAACTTCCTCCACAGGGCTCTTCTTGAGACTAGGGATTGCAAGCCCACATGGATGTGCTCCAATAATCCCTATTTAATAAAAAAAAAATACATTATTATGAGAATCTTATCTCATATGTTAATCATTTTACATGGCCATTTTTCCTAAATACCAACAAGAATATTTTCCAAGCCTATGAAGACATATGAACTTCATTCCCTTTTCATTAGAAAAATTCCATGTGAGTTATTTGTTGGCTGGACTGTGTTGCCTGTATCTGAGGCCGACCATAACATGTCGACATTTGAGGATCCTCCTGGATCAAATAATGACAAATATGGATACACAAATTTTCAAGAAGAGGCATCTCTTCCTCTTCCTTCAAGAGAATAAGTACTTGGTTTGGAAGAATAGGTTGTTGGTCCAAACTATTATGAAAATATTGTTCAAATCACCATGAGGAGGTTGCTTTCCAAAAAGATAGATAAAATTTTGCAGCTACTAGCCTTGAATATCGCAAAGAAAAAATTCTTCAAAGCATTTTAAGAAGTTATTCTAGCATGTCAAAGTGCAATTGATTTAGTGTGTACAAAGGATAGAAATAATAATGCTTATGAACAAGTTGAATACCATGATGAACATGGAGAATTAGTTTTCCAAGTAGACCTAGAGGGAAAACCAATGCTGTAATAAACCCCCTTACAACCCATTGGCCTTTTAAGGTTGAAATAAAGCAGTTACTAAGCTGAATTGACCTCTAAGATTCTAGTTATGGAAATGGGATCTAAATTTTTTGATCTTTTCCAACTTCCTCAAAACTTAGAATGGATAACATTGTTGCATTCATCTCATTGAGACATTTTCAATGATATAAAATTTGCTTCAATCCAACTCCCAGATCAAAAGATATATCCATTTAAAGATTTGACCTATTAACTTCTGCTAAGTCATACTAACCTACCATGTGGTGCCCATGTGGCTATCTAAATCAATGCCATTTCATCATTCCAAGGCTTGTTTAGTATTTCTTCTAGTAGCTATTGAATCGTTCATGATGATCAATACTCATAGGATCCCCATTCCCTAAGGATTATTATATATATACGAGGCATAAGGGCCCCTCTGTGCCACCTCACCCCAATTATAAAATCCCAGGGATTGCCTAAACTACCGGGGAAGAACGTCCTCCAGGGTTATGTGGAGCCCCACTCTGCCAAACCGTCACACCAATCCACCGAGGAGTATTCAACCAATCGCATGAGGTCTAGCCTCCACCATGGACCCCTCCTCCAATGCATTACACCACCCTTCACTCACACACATGTGCGCGTGGGATCCACCTCTGCCACATCACCCCAGGAATAAAATCTTGATGATATTATATTGAGCTCTAAAGGAAATCATTGGGGTGGAAGCGCTGAGGTGACATCATGGTCTCTAATCGTCGGGGTGATTTGATCTGGTCCCACTAGACCTCCAACCATTTTCCATTTGTGCCGTTCATGCTATAAACAAGTTTTTGGGTCTTTGTTTCGACATAATGGTTAATGAATGAATGGACCCACAAGCCACACCATCCCAGGGATTTAATCCCAAAACTTCCTCCTTGAGATCCCTTCGAAACCTCCAAGGTCATCCAACAATGCAAACTCGATAAGGAGATCAATGGCCCTAAACTCACATCACTCTCGCCCTTGGTCATGACACCTTATCACATGAACCTATGAGGTTGAGACCTATTGTCCCAGCCTTACATATCTTAGTTCTCGCAAATTTGAAAATCCAAATATTTAATGTGTATATAATACAACCTTTTCCCGAGGCCTCCATAACCACAACATATGTGAATATGTTGGTGGCCTGTTTCGCTGTCCCTCCTTAGCTTTTATGGAGACTTGGCCCAACCTCATTATTGTATGGAAATACTTACATAGGTGCATATGTACATATATTTATATATGCCCTGCGCTATCCCTTTTGATCTTTTACACAAAATTGGCTTAGCAAGGCCTGAAATGCATGCATATGATATTTATGTGTGTGTGTGTACAAATCACCATCTCTCTTGAGCTTATTAAGGCCTCAACCTAGCAAGACCTGAAATGCATTTTTATGCTTTTGCATAGGAGCAGAGCTATCTATCTTAGTACTCAATGACTCATGGGATCTCACAAGGTTGGCCCATCTCCCTCCACAACTCACTAAGGTGCATAGCCCTAGGCATCAAAGTCCTCACAGCGCCTCTAGACTTCAGCATCCCAATCTAATATTATGCACTCAAACTCAACAAAATGGCCCCATATCCCTTCAAGAGCTATCCATCAAGAGCTATATAAGGAAAAAGAGGAACTAGCATATTTAGTGTTGATTGAGTTTGTCCTCAACCCATATGTTGTTACACATTCTCCCTTGTAGGTATGGGTTCACATGAGATGATAAAATAAACCGGCCTTCTCGGCTCATTTGTGGATTTCCTTTTAATCACCACATCTCAACATGCAACCCATGCATTAGTTATAATCATAACATCATATAAGATAATTCATATGACCACAATAAATAAATAATCTATATGTTGCATCATGCATATCACATGCTTCACATCCTGAAATACCATCATAAGTTACAACATCAACATATCTATATCAAATATATGCCATGACATCACCACATATCAATATAACCTCATGCCATGATATCATAAATATGAGAACCATCTCAATAATAGAGCAATAATACACTATAACTATTCTTATCATGATTCATAATAAAAATCAATTTCATTTTTCTTGTATAAAAAATAAATACCAACAATAAAAAATAAGATTATTCAATATCCATCTAGAATTTAAGCTCTCTCATCAATACTATTAATGTCATGTTCTTATCAAGATACCAATTTGTTTTTGATAAACATTTCCTATACTTTCAATTAGGAATTTGACTATTCACCCAATAGTTATAGTCATTTAAGTACATCACGAGACTCATCATCTTGAGCCCTAATCTCTAGTCTACAGAGTTTATATCCTTTTCCAACAGTTAAACAATCGTTCTCCTTAAAACATTTCCTAGTTTATCACTTTTCATTTCTCACCAATTACAAGTATTCCCAACTTCCAGTTTCAACACTTTTGAATTCTATAGGTCATCATTATGACCCTTACCAATCATGTTTCTCAATCCCTCATCAATATCCTTAAGTGAACTTGCCACTTGACATAAACCCCATAATTTACCCCTAGACATTATTATATTTTCACAGTTAGCTTCACACTTTAATGTTATGCTCCTTAAAGAACTATTTGAACCTATTAGCTACTTGGTCCTAAAATTCCATAAGGTTGTTATTCACATTAGCACCATGCTCGACTATCACTAATGTTGGACTTACCATGAAAAGAAATACCTTAATATCAAGGAATTTTCTTTGCTTTTGTTGGCAAATCCTCCAATTTGCATCATACAAACATTCATGACATTATTACTTTTATAACTAAATGTTACCACAATTCATACAACTCCTCAAAATTGCCTTCATAATTATCTCATATTTATTGGATGATTGCCGTATTTTCTTCCCAATAGAAGTCTTTCTATTTAGAACTTGTAATGATCTTGATCAAGTTCTTATATGGAAATGCTACTATATTTATGCAACCATTTACCACGAGGTTATTCATTCATAAGGTACCCATAATATGATAATTTTTATTTATTAATCATGATTATTCCCTAAAACCAAATCTTCCATCCCATTCTAGGATAGGCTACTGCTTCTTGTTGATGTCTTGATAATAATAATAATAATAATAATAATAATGATTAAACTTAACTTTGGGACAAAATTTTGTAAAGAGTAAATAAATAAATAAAATAAAAAGAAATAAAAGTTGGCATGATGACACGTGGATTGTATACATCCAGATCCCTTTCCAATTCCCTTACCATTTTTGGAATGATATGTTCTATTTAAATGGCAGAAAAGGGAGATGAGGGGCATTCATTTTACTCATTCTTTGAAGAAGAGAATGTTGTGAGACAAAGGGCATTGGCAGAGAGGGTTCACGGGTGATATATACAATAAATATTGGCTGCGACTCGCCTAAGGTTGGGTGGAGATTCATCCCCAACACTTTTTTGCAGTTAGCAAGATTTGAATAGTATGACAACTTCATAATCACTAGTAAGGCCTATCGTCGCTCCATAAGTATGTTGTTCTTTTCAAATATTTTGAAAATCCTATGGTAATTAATTGAGTAGATATGTTGATTGATAATAACATGGCTGATATATTTAATTTTGTATATTTTAATTTTAGGTCATTATATATGGTATCAAAACCAGGTTTTGATATTGGGACCTGTGGGTTATGGACCCACCATATTTTCTTTGCGCCATTTTGATGGAACATTAACATATGCAATTTCTTCAAGTGAATTTGAATTGTTGTTTCAAAGGAGAAATAACATCATTAAATCTAAGCAAGTCATTTATATTATTTGATTGCTAAAATGAAAGAAATGAATTTCGTATTTGCATTGTGAAACTGAGAAGAACATTTTTTCTCAGTAACCGCAATATGTCTCGGTAGAATATAAGGGTCACAACCTTACAGGTGCTCGTGAAGTAATAGCTGCATTTTAACACTTTGTCTCACATCTCAGGTGTATAATTACCTTTCCTTGAAGCCATCGTCACTTGAATTTCATAATTTCATCTGTAGCTCTTTGCCTTTTGATGTAGTAATTGTAGTCAGATAATTTCCTTCATAATTGTATTTTAAAATTGTCTCTCTCCATAGTGGAAATGGTAGACCTAAAAAAAAAATCATTCAAAGAAATATTTATTTTTGTTTTGTTGTTGTCGTGTGATATTTGCAAATATCCAAACAAGTTTGCAGTTGAACATGTGGTGATCACTTAAGGTTGGAACTATATAGAAATGAAACAAGAGGAAATCACAACCTTGTCTGCTACCACACTCACGTATATCAATTTTTTTCTCTTGTATTTGATTGCATAGTAACTGATACTTAGTCCTTTTATATTCTAGGTGTAAATAATGGATGTTGGAAGCATAGGCTTTAGAGCACACAACTTCTCTCTCCGTGCAAAGACACGTGAGGAAATGGATGTGAGAATACAAAAGTTTGTTCACAAGCCATTACTGTGAATGGAGATAACAATATTGATATTTTGCGTTATCCTTTCTGAGCTTTCTTAAAGTTAAAACCCGTAATACACTATCGAATCCATCCCATTAACTCATGTTCATTTCGCTTCTTAGATCTTCCTCAATATTGGTACATAGACTCACACACATGTATACAATCCATGTGTTATCATGCCAACTTTTATTTATTTTTATTTTATATTAAATTTTCCTTCGTTATTTGTTGTTTTATTTATTATTTGTTTATTTTATTATTATTATTATGATTATTAGTACATGGAATTACATACTCCCCCTAGTTATGGAACTTCACCCCGAAGTTAATTTTAATCATTATTTTATTATTATTACTCCATGTTTGCCCAACACTCTCTATTGAACAAGTATACCAATAGACATCGAAAGTTACATCACAACATTGAGGAAATCTTGAGGAATCTCAAGGCTCTTTCCCAATTTTCGGAAATAGGCATATAGCCTTATTAGTTTATACCATAGCTTCAAATATTTCCTTAAGGCTTAGACCTCATCTTCTCGAAGGAAGTAATTTGGTTCTAGTAGTCAATGACTCTGGGCATCTCACAAGGATAGCCCATCTCCCTCCGTGACTCACTAAGGTGCACACCCAAGGCGTCGACGTCCTCACACCACTTCTAAACTTTGGTATCCCAATCCAATATTAGGAACTCAACCTCCTCAAGATGATCCCATAGCTCCTCAAGAGCTATTCATTAAGAGGTATACAAGACAAAAGAAACACCGACATAGGTACTGTTGATTGACTTTGACCCTAGCCCATATGGTTTACACATTCTCCCTTATAGGTACGGGCTCCCATGAGATCATCAAATAAACCAACCCCTTGACCCATTTATGGATTTTCTGTCAATCACCACATCTCAACATGCAATCTTTGCATTAGCTATAATCATAACATCATAAAAAATAATCCATATGCCACATCATGCATATCATATCCATTATGAGTATACAACATAATCTCAACAAAATAAATAAATAAAAACCACATGCATGACATCATTATCCTCTCATTAGAACTATGCCCATCACATTATGGAACATCATCCCAACATTATACTTTAACATTTCCCTCTTGACATAACAAATAACTGAAACCATAACGTCATATATAGTATCAATAAAATTTAAGCAATTAGACATGATTCAGATGTTTCAAAAATCATTTGTGCTTTTTTTGAATTATGGGATTTCCTTTTGAGATTGTAATTTAATTTCAACTATAGAATAAATTTTGCTGTGTGTGAATTTTTTTTTATCGATTTAATAACTGTTAGTATTTGAAAATATAAGAAACATTATGATTGCAAATCAAACATATTGTATATCATTTATGTGATAAAGAATCGTTATGGATGGAGTTGCAACATATGTTGACAACTATTGCAGGCGTTGGAAATCCCAACATGCCAGATTACGTTGGACCAAGACTATTTTGTTCGTTGGAAGTACTACAATTGAATGTGGTTCGTCTGCTCTCAACTGGGGATAAGATTAACGTGAACTTTAATAATAAGTCAAATATCTAAAAAAATTATCCCTGAAAGTATAAAGAAACTTGTTTGGTGTATATCTAGGAGGTATTACAATAGAATTTTCCTGATATGTTTCCCTCAAAATTTTGGTTAAAAAATTAACATCACTATAGAAATGATTTCTGATGCCGTAGTTAGATAACACTCTTTTCAATGCTTTTTGGTCCAAAATCTCACCTAATCAAACAACAATCTTTATAGTAATCCATTTAGATTTAAAAAAACCTACTTGCAAAACCAAACGATTCTTGTTTTTTCAAGTTGAAAAGATAATAATTTGTAAATTTGTTAGTTGTAGATCTACTACAAAGGATTGTCAAATTTACCATCCACATCTAGAATACCTCTCAGATCTACCCTATTAGATCCAAAATATATCTAAAATACCCTAAGCCAACATGAGCATATTACAAAATCTAGAATAATAAGCCTAAATCATAAAATTTACTAAATTATTAATTATGGGTGATAGTGATATATATTTATGTAATTCAAATGTAGATTATAAATTAGTTCTACATAGATATACTTATCATTATAAGCCCATGGGTCCAAGGGTTGGAGCCTAAGCTTTGATACCATGTATAAGACCCATAATTAAGATATACAAAATTAAATACATCAACCATGCTATTATCAATCAACATATCTACTCAATTAATTACCATAAGATTTTCATTCCCATCACGCTCCATGATCGTTGTGGTTGTTTCCCAAACTCTTGTTTTTCATTTTCACTAGGCCACATATCATGCATTTCTTGACCTTGTAAGACACTTTCTTTCCCTTGTAAAACATCCCATAGAATCTACACTAACTATAGTCGACTTCATCCATCTTGAAGTTCAATCACAGGTTATTGGCTTCGAATGACGAACAATCAACTCTCGTAGAAGCTTAAACTTACAAGTATATGCCTATTAAGTACGAAGCTTCATTTTAGCAAGTAGGTTATGAGCCATAAAATATTTAGCATGCCAATATAATTCCATTGTTAAAAAGAATTTCATGTCCTTGGTTCAACTGAAGTCCAAATTAAGAATGAAATTGGCAGTGGCTTAATCAAAAGCCATATAAAGTTTGTAAAGTCCTTCTAAACATTGGCGTCTTTCTCTAGTTTTATAACACATATTAAAGATTTGAGGGGGTCAATATGTGTAAGCCTTTGTTCTTGCTTCTACATCTTATTGACCTTGAGTTTTGTGTGAAGGATGGCTCAAAGTAGCCTTCTACTTCCTTATGCCTCTTAGAGCCATTTGTCAAAGAATTGATAACAAAGTCAAATTACTAGAATCGCCAAGAATGAACCAAGTGATTATGCTATCCCTTGGATTCTAACAAATAAATTGAAAAGCTAGTTGTAATTCTTGATAGTTAGAGAGTTAAATGTAATGATGCAGCATGATGAACCCCATGCATGTAGCATTCATGCCTATGGTCCTCGAGATGTTCCTTGCTTGTACTTTCAACATCATTCAAACAACCTTCAATTTCCAAAGTGAATTCACCCAATGCAAAATCTAACCCTTGAAGGCTTGAATCTATGTTTACACATGGAGAGGGGAGAGGCCAAACATGTGGGAGTGGCATTCCCCTTAGCCCATGCTTGCTTCCCATTAATTGTAACATACACCCCATACCAGTATAGGCACATGATATTTAAAAAGAATTAATAAAAATATATTTCAAGTCATAAAAAAATATCAATATAAACTAATGACAATAATGGCGGTGGCAATGACAACTGGTGTTACCAAAACCTGTGGAACTGGTTTAGTGACCAAACCACTCCAATTCGAGGTTCGAAACTAGAATTGCTCAGTTCGGTCCCAAACAGGTCGACTCTGTAATGAAACTTCTCAGTTCGACATCGAATCGACTATTTCTCAACGAGTTAGCTGGTTTTGTGATGAACCAACTGGTTCTATATAAGTTGATCAAAGATGTTTGAAGACTATTTTTTTAAGAAAAAATGAGGTTTTTTAGTGGGGCAACCTAAAATTCAAGCCTATGCCCTAGTATTGTTATGAAATTTATAGATGTTAAATTCTTAAAGTAAAAGTGACATTCTCCTTTATCTTTCATTTTCATCATTTTACTTAAATTTTTAACATTACCATGAAATGACTTAGATGTTTGAGAGTAATTCCAAACACATTGGATTGCATATGGAGAAAGTAGAATTTAAAATCTCACTCAAAATCCAACATACTTAACAATATTTCATGAGATTGGAGGGATTGCAATGTTTCCAGGAAATCTGGTCATGGACGAGGGTATAGAACTAGTATTTAATTAAAAGCACCATACTCTCTATGTACCTTGATGTTAGTGGCATTGATTGTTAAACTCATTTATCATGACCCTACTAAAAGTGTACCCATCACTCAAACAAAATATTGGCTCAACATGCTACTTTTTCCTATCTTATTTTAATGCTTAGAAGGTGAAATTGATGAAGAAAATCCCAATATAGGAAATGATTTTGATGATAGGTAGGTATTTGTTGTAGCATGCTTTATTTGATATCCTAGATGCCATCTAAAGTTTATTTGTTGATGTATTTTTGGTGAGAGACAAATTGCACTCTGCTATTTTGGTCATATGCATCCTTACATGCTATATAAATGAGAAATTTTGCTTATTTGTGCAAAAATTATTTGGATTCATATGGATGCACATGAATGTTTTTTTTTTTTTTAATTTTTTAATTTTTTAATTTTTTATTTTTGGTCCACTGGTTTTTTAGTCCAATTATTTTATTAGTTCTGGTCCAATTCCAGGTAGCAAAAGAGATATAAAACAATTGTGAGACTTGCTACTCGTATCAAAGAGATTTGTAATTCCATTTGTGTTAAACATGAATTTGAACGAGTACCAAAAGATAAATAGTTAAAACACGTGTGAGACTCTACTTGTATAAAAGACTCTACTTGTATAAAAGAGATTTGTAATTTCTTGTATTAACATACATATATATATATATATATATATATATATATATATATATGAAAAATAATGCAAAAACGATTTAATGTATTGATTTTAATGATAATACATTTCAAAATGAATAAATTGCATTTATTTAATTATTGTACTTGCTACTTGTATAAAAGAGATTTGTAATTTCTTTTGTGTTATATATACATACATATATATATATATATACGTGCCTGGGCTTATACCCCCGCGGTCGGGATGAATGGCTTGCCGCCTCTCCACCTGGGTTCTATTCCCTTCGTTGCATGATTTCGGCTGCTCCTGCAGCTATATGTTGTTGATTTGCTCCGCAGCTCTGTAGCAGATATTTGTACTATCTCGCTTCTGTAAATATGACTGATGTGATTGAAAGTTGTATGCATGACTGATGTGATTGACAGTTGTATGCATGATTTCCGTTGCTCCTGCAACTATATGTTGCTGATTTTCTCCGTAGCAGATATTTGTACTATCTCGCTTATGTAAATATCACTGATGTGAATGACAGTTGTATATAATGTAAATATTGTACTCCGGGCCTAATACAAGCTTCTAAAAGAACTAGCCCCACATTTTTAATATATAATTTAAAAAAAATAATGCAACAACAATTTAATGTATTGTTTTAATGATAATACATTTCAAAATGAATAAGTTGCATTTATGTAATTGTATAAAAGAGTTTTATAATTTCTTTATATATATATATATATATTTAAAAAATAGTAATGCAAAAACGATTTAATGTATTGATTTTAATGATAATACATTTCAAAATGAATAAGTAACATTTATTTAATTATTGTTCATTGAAATTATTTGAATATCATTATTTATTGATATCAAATAATAAAAAATAAATTGCAAATAAAAATATCAAAAATATAATATTAAAATGCTCAATAAATTGAATGTGGTATAAAATATAAGTTGTATTTATTTAATTAATTATTTATATATGTATATATATATATAATATGTCAAAATTGAAGTTAAGTGAGGAGAATCCTATTCATTTCTCTCTGAATAATCCCAATTAACAATTAACATCGTACAAATATTATTAACAATTAAAATGGTAAAAATATATTATTAAAGATGATGATTAACCTCCACTAAAACCCTATGTGGTAAGTAAAAGATTAATTAAAACTCTTTAATATTTTATTTTTATGCTAAAAAAGAAGGAAAAAAACATCCATAGATCAATTAAGAATTCCAATTAACAATTAACATGGTAAATATATATTATTAAAGATGATGATTAATGTCCACTAAAACCCTGTGGAAAGTAAAAGTGTGGTAAGTAAAAGATTAATTAAGACTCCTTAATATTTTATTTTTATGGAAAAAAGGGGAAAAACATTATTAACATGGTAAATATATATTATTAAAGATATTATTAACAATTAACATGGTAAATATATATTATTAAAGATGATGATTAACATCCACTAAAACCCTATGTGGGAATTAAAAGATTAATTAAGACTCTTTAATATTTTATTTTTATGTTAAAAAAAGAAGGAAAAAAACATTCATATAATTAACATCGTAAAATATTATTAAAAATTAAAATGATAAATATATATTATTAAAGATGATGATTAACATCCACTAAAAACCTATGTGGTAAGTAAAAGATTAATTAGAACTCTTTAATTATTATTATTATTATTATTTTTTATGCTAAAAAATAGAAGGAAAAAAACATATATATATTATTAAAGATGATGATTAACATCCACTAAAACCCTATGTGGTAAGTAAAAGATTAATTAAGACTCTTTAATATTTTATTTTTATGGTAAAAAAAGAAGGAAAAAAACATTCATAGATTCGTGTAACTGACTTAGTAGTCAAGGAAGGTTGGTAATGTGGTAAATGTTTTGGAAATGAGAATGGATGTGAGCAATCCAAGATAAAGTGTTTTTCATCTTCAACCCTCTTAGTATCGCAAAGACAACTAAGGGTGTTTTGGGAAGCTCATGAGAATTATTTCTTATCTTCGGAAGGTTGGTAATGTGGTAAATGTTTTAGAACTGAGAAAGGGTGTTTTGGGAAGCTCATGAGAATTAGTTCTTATCTTCAGAAGGTTGGTAATGTGGTAAATGTTTTGGAAATGAGAATGGATGTGAGCAATCCAAGATAAAGTGTTTTTCATCTTCAACCCTCTTAGTATCACAAAGACAAGTAAGGGTGTTTTGGGAAGCTCGTGAGAATTAATTCTTATCTTCACAATATTCATTTTCCAATATTCATTTTCTTCTTAGCTCGGGTGTTTTGGGAAGCTCATGAGAATTAGTTCTTATCTTCACAATATTCATTTTCCCCTTAGCTCAGGTGTTTTGGAATGCTCATGAGAATTAGTTCTTATCTTCACAATATTCATTTTCTTCTTAATCAGGGGAAACTCATATGCTCCTACATCTAGGCATAGAAGTAAAAGCCAGTATTCTATTTCAAGTGGGAATAGAGAAAGACAGACATAGGGAAGGAAGGCGGGCGTTTTGCTCCCCCACTAACTCACTCTACGACCTATCTATCACTACTATGGCCGGTAGGCAGGGCGTATTTTCAGACAATAAGTCAAGAAGGACCTGAAGAAGAGAAAGGAACCTGACTGAAGAAGCGAGAAAGGCCAAGACATAGCTCCCTTCTAACCCAAGTTACCGAAGCTTCAACAACTGGCTCTATTACTGGTACTGGATCGACTTATGCTACTGGTGCGTTGCGTCTGGTTATGCTTCTGGTTCAACTGCTGAGGTGACAACCTTAAATTGCTTAACCCCAAAGTCAAGTAAGGTTATCACTAACCTACCCTACTATAGATGAACCTACCTACCACTACCATAGCCACGGGCACTTTCCCCCATTTCCTTCCCGCAGCAACGAGGGGGCAACCTTACCTGAGCTAGCTCTTTGAGGGTCACAAATAGAGAGTTTGCTTACTCACTCTAACTTTCTGTTTGTGAAAGACTTCGTGTCAAGTAATAAGACAAGCAAGAATATCGTAGTATAAGCAATCCGCCCAATAACGAAACAAAATCACCGAGGAAGGTTGGTAATGTGGTAAATTCTTTGGAAATGAGAATGGATGTGAGCAATCCAAGATAAAGTGTTATTCATTTTCAACCCTCTTAGTATCACAAAGACAACTAAGGGTGTTTTGGGAAGCTCATGAGAATTAGTTCTTCTCTTCACAATATTCATTTTCTTCTTAGCTGGTCAATGCAGAAAGATAACTGAGGTTAGCGCAAAAAGATAATTCTGGTTAGCAAAAGTGGGGTTGATCACCTCCTCATAATACTTCCGCATCCTTCTCCCTTCTAGCTCCTTATCATCCCACAACTTGTTTTTAAATTTGGAAGTAATAATATTTTTAATTTTATCCTTATTCTCCAAGATGATCTTGTCCTTTATCCCCATTGGTCGAGCCGATATTGAACATCTTTGTGCCATCCTCACTTGAGAGGTAGGTGGGAGTTTTGGCTAGAGTTAAAAGCGATTTTGGGTACTTCTTGGTTTCCATGTTGTAAAACTTAATCTTGTACATAGACACTGAAACATAGTCATGCTTTCAATGGGGGAAAGACTAACTTCAACCATAGGATAGGGATTATTTCGTATAATCTTGAGGTTGTTGGTTATAAATTGTTTTTCGATCAGTTCTATCTTCCTCCATGATTCTCTAGATATACTGCAACCCTACACCTCACAACCATATAAAATAATAAGGGTGACGACAATATCAAAGAGGAACCTTCTTTTACTCCAAACCCAAAGGTCATTTGACTTACAATTATTTTCAAGCTCATAATAAGCTTTCTAGCTTTTGACAATCCTTTTCTCAATGCTATAATTCTAGTTGAGCTAATGATGAATGTCAATACCTAAATATTTGTATGAAAAAAACTTCTCAAACAATTGTTATCATAGATGAAATTATAATTGTTGATATTTTTAGATTTAATTATCATGACTTTAGTGATGTTAAGAGTCATACCCATCTTGGAGTTGTCATCGTGGAGGATTTTAAGTTGCTTGTCAATATCATCATGACTTATAATTTTATAATTCTAGTTGAGCTAATGATGAATGTCAACACCTAAATATTTGTATGAAAAAAACTTCTCAAATAGTTATTATCATAGATGGAATTATCATTGTTGATATTTTTAGATTTAATTATCATGACTTTAGTAATGTTAAGAGTCATACCCATCTTAGAGTTGTAATCCTGGAAGATTTTAAATTGCTTGTCAAAATCATCATGACTTAATTCTTCTTAACTTTAAAAATAAATCTATATTAATAAATTTGTTCTTTATAAACAAATAATACATAAGTAATTATGATAAAGCTATACTATTTATTCACAAATTCATTTAAAAAAGTAAATAAATGTAAATATATTTAAAAATAATTTTGTGATTAAATTGTAAAAAGGAAAATTTAACTCTTTCAACGTTAATATTAAACAAAATCATTAGAAATTCATTTTAAAAATTTAAACAATTAAATATATTTGAAAATAATTTTGTGATTAAATTGGAAAAATATAATTTAACTCTTTCCACATTAATATTAAACAAAGTCATTACAAAATTTTTAAAAATAAATATAATTAATTTAATTTAATTTAATATATATATATATATATATTTATTTATTTTTATTTTTATTTTTATTTTTATGGATTATCTTAGATATGGTTTACCTTTCAAAATAGAACATAGAAACAGAAATTTCAGACCATATATCTTCCACGTACATAGAAACAGAAGTTTCAGACCATATATCTTCCAGACCAGGCTCAAAATTTGAGGAATTCTACTTCTAGATATTAAACTATAATCATAGGATATAATATGATGTAGAGTTTTCATTTGCAGCCTGCCTCATCAGATCCTCGTCCTCTGACAGAAATTCAAGTATGGAACTAGCCTCGAGCGTTTATTTATTGGTGAACAAATGGTTTTTAACAATAGCAAAATTTATGGCATAGTTTGTGAAGAGTCTAACCAGTCTTTAGTGTTTATATTCCCTATAACAGTACTCTAAACGGAAGAACGAGGGATAAAATAATGAATTTAATTGCATTTTAAACTGTCAAAGAATAGACCACCATGACTGCATGCTTATTCAAAGCTGAATTCCAGTATAGACCACCATGACTGCATGCGTATTCAAAGCTGAATTCCAGTATCTCTCGCTAAAATTCTCCTGGCTACTGCACTAAGGCCTTCACAGCCTTCAAAATCAATGATACAACAAATCAATGGGCCTTGGTGTTCAGGCCTAGGCATCAGTTTTTACGTGTGTTAAAGAACTGGGATGGAACAGAACTCCAGCAATTATCGTCGGAACCCATCGTTATTATTCTCATCGTTATCATTCTCATCGTTATCATCAGAATCTGAATTTGATGTCTCAGATTCTTCTGAATTTTCGTCTGATGCTCTGCAAAAATACAGTAATAGATCAAATGGTGATTAGCAGCTGTAATTGAGAATTACTTTTCATCAAAAATATAATGTTAAGATTATTTTTGAAATGTTTTTTCAGAGAGAAAATCCTCATATATTATATTAAGAAAATATAATGAGTAGATACATGAAAGCCAAATCATGGCGGCCGGTTGTTCCTGAAAATTCAGAAGATATTAGCTGAGGCTTTGCAAAAGCTAGAAATCTGGGCCTATAACAAGAAAGAGCTGAAACAAATCCATATGAGAAGACCGAAATGTTGTTTGTTTTATTTTGTCATAAGGAGTTATAATGTTAATTTTTCAAGAATATTTTTGAAGTGCAAGAGTGATGTTAAACAATTTTGTTTGACCTTGCTTTTGTTTGTCAAAAAAGCAAAAAAGGGATTACGGTCGTAGATGGTAGGAATATTTTGGAATGTGATGTATAAAGTCAAACAATTGACTTAGAAAGAGTTATGATTTAGATTCTAGGAATATTTTGGAATCTGATTTATAAGAGCAACATCAAAAGGGCTATGATTGTAGATTGTAGGAATATTTTGGAATGTGATGCATAAGGTCAAACAATTGACTTAGAAAGAGTTATGATTTAGATTCTAGGAACATTTTGGAATCTGATTTACAAGAGCAAGGTCAAAGGGGCTATGATTGTAGGAATATTTTGGAATGTGATGTATAAGGTCAAACAATTGACTTAGAAAGAGTTATAATTTAGATTCTAGGAACATTTTGGAATCTGATTTACAAGAGGAAGGTCAAAGGGGCTATGATTGTAGATTGTAGGAATATTTTGGAATGTGATGTATAAGGTCAAACAATTGACTTAGAAAAAGTTATGATTTAGATTCTAGGAACACTTTGGAAACCCATTTACAAGAGCAAGGTCAAAGAGTTATGATTTAGATTCTAGGAACACTTTGGAAACTGATTTACAAGAGCAAGGTCAAAGGGGCTATTTTGGAATGTGATGTATAAGGTGAAACAATTGACTTAGAAAGAGTTATGATTTAGATTTTAGGAACATTTTGGAATCTGATTTACAAGAGCAAGGTCAAAGGGACTATGATTGTAGATGACACAAATATTCTGGAATATGATGTATAAGGTCAAATAATTGACTTAGAAAAATCCATAGTTCAAAGTCAAATGAATATGATGTATAAAGTCAAACAATTGACATAAAAAGAACCATAGTTTAGATTCTAGAAACATTTTGGAATCTGATTTACAAGAACAAAATCAAACAATTAAATTCGCTCCTATGATCAAATTTTAAAATATTCCTCCTAAAATTTACAATTAAATTAAATTCTTAAAAAATATAAATAAATGTATTGTGTCAATAATTTCCTCTAACAATTATTTGAATAACTAAACGATTTGATTTAGTGAATTACAGAGACTAAAGGTAGAAATCTGAATTGTTTTCTGAACGCTATAAATTTGCTGAGAGCATTCATTGTCGAATTTTGTCTTACGTGCTAGGACTATGATCAGGACTTGGTTCAGAAGCTCCTGCAGTTGTTGGTGAGTAAGCAGCGTCATCAGCACTGTAAGAACATCAAGATACATGAAGTTAACACTAACAAACATAGATTTATCTTCACCATGAGTCAAATAAAAATGGATAAAAATAGATATAGCTTAATAGATCAAAGAGTATTGCAAGAGTATGCGGGCTCAAAAATATAATGGATAAAATTAGAAGTGTTAGTATTAAAATTTCCAGATCACAAAAGTCTAAATTCAAAAGTTATTTTATTATGAATATTTTTTTATTTTATTATGAATAATTTTACTGGGTATTAAGTGGGTAAAATTATTTTAACAGATTAAGTGTCTAACTATAAATATATATAGCCGGACTCATTTAATACCCATTTACAAACTATAGATTTGTTCCCTTAACAAACAGCTTACCCATGAGCTGGTGATGTGGGCGAATACGGTGTCGCTGTGAATCCTGCACTCCCTGGAGAGTAAGCCGGCGAAGTAGGGCTGTACTGCAAGGAGCTGTTAGGATCGTAGACTGGAGAGGTTGGGCTATACTGTGCACCCCCTGGAGAGTAAGCTGGCGAAGTAGGGCTGTACTGCGAGGAGCTGTTAGGATCGTAGACTGGAGAGGTTGGGCTATACTGTGTACTGGGATTGTAGTTTGGAGAAGTAGGGCTATAGGTTCCAGAAGCTGGGGAATACACTGGAGAAGTAGGGCTATAGGTTCCAGAAGCTGGGGAATACACTGGAGAAGTAGGGCTATAGGTTCCAGAAGCTGGGGAATACACTGGAGAAGTTGGGGAATATACTGGAGACGTAGGGCTGTAAGGCCTAGAAGATATGGGGCTATAGGAAGGAGAAACAGGACTGTAAGATGGGGATGTGGGGCTGTAGGCTGGTGAAGTAGGGCTGTAACTTGGCGATACGGGGCTGTAGCTTGGCGATAAGGGGCTGTAGCTGGGTGATGTGGGGCTGTAAGAAGGGGACGTGGGGCTATACCGAGGTGATGTAGGGCTGTATGATGGAGAAGTAGGGCTGTAATTGGGAGAAGTAGGGCTATATGGTGGAGCAGTAGGGCTGTAATTGGGTGAAGTAGGGCTATAGGTTGAGGACCTGGGACTGTAAGCAGGAGAGACAGGGGTGTAGGTGGGTGAGGTAGGTGAATAGCTGGGTGAGGTGGGAGAATAAGAAGGGCTAGTTGGGCTATAATTAGGGCTGGTGGGGGAATAAGCAGGAGAAACAGGACTATATCCTGGAGAACTAGGACTATATGCAGGAGAAGTAGGGCTGTATCCGGGAGAACTTGGGCTATAACCAGGAGAAGTAGGACTGTATCCGGGAGAACTTGGGCTATAACCAGGAGAAGTAGGACTGTAGGAGGGTGATGAGGGACTGAAACCAGGGGCCGTTGGGCTGTAGCCGGGAGACAATCCCAGGCCCCCCACATAAGGAGAGAATTGTGCACCTGTGTAAGGGGACCTTTGGGCATCAGGGGACGTGATAAGACCAAGATATGGAGACGATATAGGAGACGCAGATCCTCCAGTAATGGTGAAGCTATCTGAATCCATGTAGTTGGGTGCTAGAATTTCGACGGCATTTTCCAACAAGTTGGCATTCACAAGCAAGGAACAGTTGCCTGTCCCAACGGGTGCCAAGCGCCCGACCAGGATGTTCTCGGAAACACCCCGGAGAGCATCGCCCTCGGCATAGGCTGCAGCGTCCATCAGAATATCCACAGTTTCCTCGAACGAACATCTCATCAAGGGTCCTTTCTCTGTGCGATTGATGCCATGGCGAGTGATAGACATCAGATGGCCCCGGTAGGTCATGGTGTCGCAGAGAATGGCCAGGTGCCTGTAATTCACATAAGAACCATCGAAAGATATGACAGCACGAAGTTCATCCAGCAGAGCTTTCCTCACAGCCTCGATGCCCAGCACCTCAATGACCTCGCACAGGTGATTACTTGTCGTCCTGGTAGAATCCACATCCTCGTGTCCCAACACAGCCAACAGATTGACACCTTCTGTATCCAGCGTCCATTCCTGGTCTGTCTTTACTCCTTCAATTATGTCAAACCTATTAATGTTTACTGATTTTATGAAGACTTTATTTATATCTGGAATCCCGCGGAGAGCCATTTGGGTGAGCACATTACTCTCAACTGTCTTTAAGAAGACATCATCCGTAGTCTCTGTAGAAACAGGAAAAAAGGAAAGTTACAGGCTCAGAATAACATTTATCTTTATTTTGAAAATAAAGAAGAGTTGAGAATGAGGCAGAAGAGTTGAGATTCAGGTGCATGAATGTTACATTTTTATTATTATTATGATGCTATTGTTACATTTTCTTTAATATTATTATTATGTTATTGTTACCTTGTTTTAATATTATTATTATTATTATGGTAAGATAATGGTAAAGTTAAATAATAATAAAATGAGATTTTCTGGTCTGTGGGATAAAGAATAAATTTATGGAGGTGTATATTTTTTACATTTTTTTCCGATTTGAACATGTGAGTTTAAATTTAAAATCAAGAAAATAAAAACAGAAAAATTTAAGATATGAGTTTAAATTTAAAATCAAGAAAATAAAAACAGAAAAATTTAAGATATATGTTATAGGATAATGTGGGCAAAAAAATTTCAAAAAAAACTTGTAAAATCAGTGTTTGAATCATGTTTTTATGGTCATGTGATGGTAAAAATGGGTTTCTAAGGCACCTAAAATTTTAAATTTTGACAACTTTTATTTGAATTTACAAAAATCTCTACCAAATTTTTTCAAAATATAACTAGAATTTCCATAACTTCCAGTAAAAAAACATAATGATTAAATTACAGCTATACTATATTTTCAATTAAATTTACTATCTTTGAAATGGATATGATCTTTTCCACTCAAATTAAATTCCCAAGTTAAAACATTTAAACTTTAGAATAAAGTAGCTGTGTGGGGCTCTAATAAATATACAGTGGACCTTTCCTTATCCATTTAGAAGTGCACTGGAGATTAACACCATGTCTGGATAAATAGAATCCAGGTTGGCCCTTTTCGAGCAGCTTGGCTTTCATCCCACACACACCACAACGGGGATCAAAGTGGCATACCTGTTAGCAAATTTAGGGGTGGACACTGGAGAAGGAAGAATTCTATGGATCACGAAATTAAATAAAAAGTTAGGGGAAGTCATTGCTGCAGATGAAATGAGGTCTTCCCACTCAAATTAAAGTTTATAAGTTGAAAGGTTTACGAACTCTCTATGGATCACGAAATTAAATAAAAAGTTAGGGGAAGTCATTGCTGCAGATGAAATGAGTTCTTCCCACTCAAATGAAAGTCCATAAGTTGAAAGGTTTAAGCTCTAGAATAGAATAGCTATGTGATACTTTAAGAGTAGCTATGTGATACTCTAGAGTAGCTCTAAAATAGAGCAGCTAGGTACTCTAGTGAATATATAGTTGACCTCTCCTTATCTGTATAGAAGTGCATTAGAGATTAACACCATGCCCAGACAAATAGAATCCAGATTAGCCAGACAAATAGAATCCAGATTAGCCCTTTTCGAGCACCTTGGCTTTCATATCACACACCACAACGGTGCTCAAAGTGGCAGAATGTTCGCAAATTTAGGGTTGGACACTGGAGAGGGAAGAACTCTTGGATCAGGAAATTGAATAAAAATTTAGGGAGTCATTGCTGCAGATGGAATGAGCTCAGAATGCTCAGCAACAGGGGATGGGAACTCTGGGGATAAGGAGCTGATTGATTCTCCAAAACTCTTCACGGCATACCAGACAGACAACCAACTAACGGAATCAAGTGGAGATGGGAGGTGGAGGACTCAGGCTCATATTGACTCAGAGGGAGAAAGATTCGAAAATGACATTCAATTACATGAAGCAGATAGAATGAAATGGCAGGGAGGAGAGGCACAGCACTCAGGATGTCCAGTAACAGCATGCCTGGACACAAATGGAGCACAAGAACATCCATCAAAAGGCAAACAACAATCACTGCAATCAAACAGGGTAGAGTCAAAGGTGGCTATTGATTTCTATTTTTGGCATCCTTCCTAGAAGCTATGGACTCGTTTTATCCATTTAAAGGATTAGGGCACCAGAAAGAATCAGAGCTAGTTTGTTGTCTGTTTCTGTGATGCAACCCAGTAAATTTTAGGAAGACACAATGTCCCTAGTGCATGGTAATTATTATAGATACCACAGGTCGGGTACAAGGTGAATACGTAGAGAAGCTAGCAACATATTTATGTATTTGACCTTTTGCTGGGATCCTTCTGCAAAACAAAAGGATGCTCAAATATGGAGAAACAGGCACAGGCAGAGATTGTCACCCAATATAAAAGTTGCTTTGTACTTGAAAATAAAGGTTTTAGAACACCAGGTAGAGACATCTTTGACATAAATGATATTCAATTCTATTATCAGCACCTTCGCTTTCTTTATAGGTCTGTTCATTCACAATCCTCATACGCAGAATCAGTTTCTCTGCATTATCATCACTGCAAACGCAGGACAAGTCCTCCCCAAAGTCCTCAGTAATCTTCCCTGCAATGTCTGCAACGCTTAGCCCTTTGTCCACCATCATTTCTCGGTTCAATTCTATACGCAGCAACCAGGGAGACATTTTCTCAGTTGGAACATCATCGTCTGGCATTTCATAATAGGCTCTCACAATCTCAGCATCCTCCTCTATAATAGTCTCCATTGGATTCGGATCATACCATATTTCAGTTGCCTCTGTAACGCTTCTGAGAGTTGTATACTCCAGAGCACACTGGACGGCCTTGGTTTTCTCTTTGGATGTGGCTATCTCAGGCAACACATACACTGACAGAGAGGGTGTTTTTATGTTCTTGGCAACGTTGATGAGCTCCTTGAGACGGGGAACACCGAGGGTAACATTCTTGGCACTGACACCAGCGTAGTGGAAAGTGTTCAAGGTCATCTGGGTGGCTGGTTCACCAATGGACTGAGCTGCAACACAGCCAATCATCTCACCTGGATTTACCAAGGCCTGAAGGAATCGGCATTCGATCTCCCCCACTACCCATTCAAATGCCTCCTTTGTGAGACGGTGTTCCTTCAGCACTCGTTTACTAGCCAATATGCTGCGAAGCAAGATATTGAAGAAGAGGGTGGCATTCTTCTGAGCCTCAATGCTGATCTGGTCATCACCAGGGACAACCATGAGTTTCTCCTGAAGCCTATTCAATGTTTCCAAGACTTCCACAGGGTGTAAGTTTGAAGGTTTTCTCATGTCAATTTTGAATAATTTCTGGGCATTCCAGATAATTCTCTTCAGATTTACAGGGAGAGGCCAGTTGCTTTCAATACCGGGAATAATCTCTGTGGCTAGCAGCTTCCTGTCTTTTTCCAGTTCCTGGTATTCTTTGTCAAGGACATGCTGGAGCTCCCTGACAGTTTTCAATTCTTGTACATACTCTGGCAACATATAAGGAGGATTCCAGTCCTCTTCACCAATTTCATATTTATAAGTATTATCGAACTCTTTCTTCTCCATCTTCAAAGGATCGACCTTCTGTGCCTCAATCCAGACAGCATCTAGCCCATCTTCGCCATAGAGAAATTGAATGATATCCCCTAATGAATTCCTTACTGTCCCGTCATATTTAACCATGAGGTCCTCCATGGCCTTGACCAGACGCCTCTGTATGTACCCTGTTTCTGCTGTTTTCACAGCAGTATCGATCAAACCCTCTCGGCCTCCCATTGCATGGAAGAAAAACTCCTGGGGAGTCAGACCTTGCAGATAAGAGTTCTCCACAAAGCCACGACTTTCGGGACCTTTATCGTCCTTTACGAAATGGGGCAGAGATCGGCTATCGAATCCAAAGGGAATTCGTTTTCCTTCCACGTTTTGCTGTCCCACACAGGCAGCCATCTGCGATATGTTAATGAAACTTCCTTTCGATCCCCCAGTAACCATAGCCTTTAGGTTATTGCTGTCTGCTAAACTTTTCTGAGCAAAACTTCCAGCATCATCCCTGGCCTTGTTTAGCACCTGCATAAAAACAAATGAACAGACTGGCTTACAACTCAGATGGTAAATTCAATGAAACAAACCCTGCTGATGATAAATTCAATTGAATGAACCCTGCAGAGATGTAGCATGGATCAGGAAAGAGTACTACTACGAGAATTCCCTATCAAAATTCAATTAAATAAATCCCACTGGCAAGTACCATGGATAAGGAAGATGGGATGAAGCAATGTTAATGGCAGTTTAGAAATGTTGATTTATGTATATTGTTTCTTCACGGGTTAGGTGATATGCAGATGAATTGGTTTATCATATAAATTAAAATAATGATTATTTAATCATATTTAAATTTAATTAATAAATACATACTTACAATATACTTACAATATAACAAGATTTTTAACTATAAAGATTCATCCCCACTTTACCATCAATATTATTAATTTGTAAATATGCTTTATTATAACAATTCCTTATCCAAAGAAGACCTCAATGGAGAAAATGAGAGGATAAAATATGCACAAAAACAATAGCTCATTTCACAATCAAAATATTTTAATTTAATTTAATTTTATAATATTTTTTAAATTAAATTTTAGAAGGCTATAATTACTTTTGAGATATATTTAAAAATATTTTGTGGAGATTAAATACTTTTATATAGAAAGATTGGAACTTTATATTAATATAAACAATATTATTAAGAAGTGATATGAAGAATCAAATCTCTCATATGCCAACCTTCTTCAAATTGTGCACTCAAAAAAAAGTTCCTATTTTGAGAAATTTGATCCCCAATACCACATGCACAAAAACTATAGTTCATTTCACAATCAAAATATTTTATTTTAATTTAATTTTATAACAATTTTTTAAATTAAATTTAAAAATTAGAAGGTCATAATTGCTTTTGAGATATATTTAAACCCTTTATCTACTATTATTAAAAATATTTTGTGGAGACTAAATCAAAATTTTAATAAAAATAAACATAAGAATACTTTTATATAGGAAGACTTGAAATTTATATTAATATAGATAATATTATTAAGAAGCAATACGAGTAATCAAATCTCTCATGTGCAAACTTTTTCTCAAGTTTTGCACTCAAAAACAAGTTTCTATTTTGAGAAATTTGATGTAAAGCAATAGTCTTTACATGCGACCTTTTGACGAAATTTTTTGTGCTGAAATCCTTGATTTCTCACATGTGCAAATCTTTCCCCAAATTTTGCACTCAAAAAAAAGTTTATATTTTGAGAAATTTGATCCCTCTCTAACCTTCTAAGTGTTTTGTAAAGTGTGACTTTTTCACAAATTTTTTGGTGCTAAAATCTTGATTTGTGTTGTTTAAACTCATTTTTTGAGTGCATATATTGATTCAACACCCGCAAAAACCCCGAAAACACTTCAATTGTGAAGAGTTCACCCATCAAACTTGTGATTTCAATGATTCAATTATGAAGAATTCACCTATCATACTTGTGATTTCAATGAACCATATTGCCGAATTCTAAATAAATTAGATAGAAAAATAAACCAAAAAACTTTTCAAAAAGTCTCAAATATAAACAATACATTTTGTAAATCTAAAATTAAAATAAATCTATATTGATATATATCTTAGTAACAACATTACATAAAAAAAAATAAATCATTTTATTTTTTAATATTAAAATTAATCTTCATTAATTATATATATATATATATATATATATATACATACAAGTTCACTAATAGTAAGTGAATAGTAGGTAATGTAAATGGAATGTAAATTAAGTAAAAGTTCATAATAAATTATATAAGTGGATTAGATAGAAAAATAAACTTAAACAATACATTTTATAAATCTAAAATAAAAAAATCTAAAATTAAAATAAATCTATATTGATATATATCTTAATAACAACATTACATAAATAAATAAATAATTTTTTTTAAATATTAAAGTTAATCTTCTTAAGTAAATATATATATATATATAAGTTTACTAATAGTAGGTAATGTAAATGGAATGCAAACTAACTAAAAATAGTAGGTAATGTAAATGGAATGCAAACTAACTAAAAATTCATAATAAATTATATAGGTCGATTTAAGTCTACACATTGTAGATTTTGAATATTTTATTGTTGTTAATTCATGTATAAAATATAAATGGTGTGTATTTAATTCTTATTGATTAAAGTTTATATGATATTAGGTTATTTGTAAAATATAATGTTAATAATTGAGGTTTTGTTTTTTTAATTTAATTAGATAGAAAAATAAACCAAAAAACTTTTCAAAAAGTCTCACATATAAATAATACATTTTATAAATTTAAAATTAATATAAATCTATATTGATATATATCTTAATAACAACATTACATAAATAAATATATATTTTTTTAATATTAAAAATAATTTATGTATAAAATATAAATGGTGTGTATTTAATTCTTATTAATTAAATTTTATATAATATTAGGTTATTTGTAAAATATAATATTAATAATTGATGTTTTATTTTTTGTTCTTTAATTTAATTAGATAGAAAAATAAACCAAAAACTTTTCAAAAAATCTCACATATAAACAATACATTTTGTAAATTTAAAATTAAAATAAATATATATTAATATATATCTTAATAACAACATTACAAAAATAAACAAATCATTTTATTTTTTATTTTTTTAATATTAAAATTAATCTTAATATAAATTCTGTAAAAATAATTATATATATATATATATATATATATATATATATATAAAATAAGTTCCCTAAGTAATGTAAATGGAATGCAAACTAACTAAAAGTTCATAATAAATTAAACTAACTAAAAGTTCATAATAAATTATATAGGTCAATTTAAGTCTACCACGCTGTAGGTTTTGAATATTTTATTGTTGTTAATTTATGTATAAAATATAAACGGTGTGTATTTAATTCTTATTGATTAAAGATTATATGATATTAGGTTATTTATAAAATATAATATTAATAATTGAGGTTTTGTTTTTTTTTTTTTTTTATGATTATATTTAAGAATAATAATTGAATAAGTTGGGGTTTTGAATTGGTGATTTAATGGAGTGTTTAAATGAATGTATCCAATTATTCTCTATCCAAGATTTCATGGACAATTGAAAATTATTTTGATTTTTATTTTTGTAAGCTTGGTGGGACTACATCTCCATTATATCACCCTAATCAAGGCGGGGATTGAATTGGTGACTTCACATCAAGAGCACTAGATCACCCTATATCAAGAGAACTTGATCACCCTATCCAAGAGCCCGTGGACAATTATTTTGATTTTTTAAAATTTATTATTATTTTTAATAAGTTAATGTAAATTAAATAAAAGTAATAATCATAGGTTATTAAGATATTATTATTACATTTGATTATAATAAATTGGAAGGTATTTTTCTTTTCGAGTAGTCTTTTAAGTGTGAACTTTTGGAAACTTTTCTGGTTTGTTTCCCGTTCTAATTTGTCTAGAATATGGGGATTCATTGAAATCACAAGTTTGACTCGAAGTGTCCTAGGGATTCTTGAGAGTGTTGAATCTATCTATGTTTAAACAACACAAATCAAGATTTGGCCACAATTTTTTTTGCTAGATTCCATCCAAAATGACCAAACAATTATTTTGATTTTTTAAAATTTATTATTGTTTTTAATAATTTAATGTAAATTAAATAAAAGTAATAATCATAGGTTACTAAGATTTTTTTAATATGTATTTATTTGTTTTATTTTATTTATTTATTATTATTATTTTTTAACTATAATGGTTATATTAATTATTTAAATCCGGTTGGGCCGAAACCAAGACAAACATCATTACAATATTCAGAATTCGTTTTAGTTGTTCCTTACATAGATGTAGATTTACTCTAGATTACAGGATCGAGTTCCATGTAGGTTCTTCATCATTCTTGCTTAAGGCTCCTTGTGGTAGGAGGCATGCCAGGTTTGCTTTTGTGTCTGCTACCTTATTTGAGCCACACAGAATATGGAAAAGGAGATAGGAAGAGAAGTCTCAGCCTTTGAAGTGTCTTGTTAAGTGCCGGATTTGAAGTGGTCCTCCAAATTTAATATCTTTAGCAAAATTTCTGAGTCCTCGAAGACTTGTATTTCCTTAATGCCTTTTTCACGTGCTATCTGACAGGATTTTAGTAACCCAAGGATTTCTGCCTAGTTGTTGGTTCTCTGTCCAAGTCCCCAGTTGAAGCTATCTTCACAAATACCCTCCGGGGAGTAGATCACTCCGCCTGCTCCTGCTGTCCATGGATTGCCTTTGGAGACACCATAAAAAAATGTTGTTTTACCTTGTTTCCTCCACCAAGCTTGAAAATTTGTGTCCACTTCTCGTAGTCTCCATACAATAGATTTATTAGGGCAAGTGGTGTTGTTTATCCTGTCTCGAAATATATAAGTTCCCATCCATTTTTTTCTTCCGGGAGAAGCATGTTATTGCTTTTAAGGGGATGATTGGCCACAATCCCGAGGAGTAATGATTTTGCTTTTGCTGCCACCTTCAAAGGGGAGTTTGGAATGCAGTTGAAGATCTGGTCATTTCTGGAGAGCCATATTTTTCAACAGACATATTTAGGTACTGCTTTCTAGATTCTCTTCCATGCTGTCTTTCTTTGGGTCATGTGGGGATAATGCATCCTCCAGGTGCTAAAAAGGTTAGCTACTTTGACTTGCAATGGGGCAGAGACATTGAGGCCTTAAAGGATGCAGTCCCAGGCTTCTTGAGCAAAAGAGCAATCCACAAACACATGCTCCATGGTTTCTTGGGCTTTGCAGGAGAGAGAACACCGATGTGGCCTGTGAATACCTCTTTTAGTCAAATTGTTACTAGTTAGCACTTTCCCATGCATTAATACCCAGGTGAAGAAATTTATTTTGTGGTTCCCCATCACCCCCACCTTCCAACCCAACACCCATCAGATCCCTCCAAGAACCTTTATCTTTGGGGGGGCTCTATCCCCCCTCTCCCTGAGGATGCGTAAGTAGGCTTGACTGTTAAGGAGGAGACCGAGAGGGTCCTAGACTTGTTTCCACACAGATGTAGTAAGGATCGAAGCTTGCTGTGGTTGAAGAGAGGCAAATCCATGCCTTGCGTTGTAGATTCCAGTCTTTCCCCATTCCCATTTGCCTGTCAAACACTTGTGAACCAGTGCCAGTCCCGTTAACTCTTCTTCCAGCAGGGTCTTTTGACTACGTATTTGATTTGGAATTTGAGGGATTTCCCAAGTTCACCATTTTCCAGAGTCGTTCCATGTTGAGATATCTGCCAGTGTGAGGACTCCTTGCTAAATGAGCCAGTTCCTGATTTCTTTGATTGCTTCATTTTTGCTCAAAGGCGATTGTCCCATTATGCTGTATTGCTAGAGCATCGTGTTTTTTCCATTGCCAGGAATGCGATACAAGTGCTTTTGGAAGAACTCTATCCCACGATAGTAAAGATGCCATATCGACATCCCTTTGATGCTGTTATCTATCTGTATGTTCCTTAGCGATGAGCCTTTTAGATATTTTTTCTTTATGACCTAACTGACAGGGTGTTTGCTATTTGAGAAGAGGGTCCAAAGTATTTTACCTCCAAGAGCCAGATTGGAAAGACCTGGGTCTCTTATTTGCAGGCCTCCTTCAGAGATGGGGTGTTTAACTGTATCCCAATTCACTAGATGGAATTTTCTTTGGTTTCCTCTTCCTCCTCTCCATAGAAAATCCCTGATAAGTCTGTAGATCTGTTTCATGATCTTCTTTGGAGCCAAAAGAAAGGAAGCCTGGCAGGGAGGACAATACATATTTTATAAGGATGAGTTTTCCAGCATTGGTGAGCCATTGACCTCCCCAAGCTGTAATCTTGGACTTAATTTTGCTCATTACCTCTTTCCACAATGATAATTTGTTAGGGCCCAGGGTTATTGGTAACCTGAGATATTTGATTTTATCCCAAGAAGTGAATCCCAAAAAGCCTAAGGAGAGGGCTATTCTCTGAATTGCTTTTTGATCAAGATTCCACCCATATATTGCACTTTTCCTTTTATTTATAAGAGCTCTTGACATGCTCCATAATTTTTGAAGAATTCCACTGTAAAATTTGGCTGTCTTGATGGAGGCTCTGCCCAAAAGAAAAGTATCATATGCAAATAGTGTGTGATTGAGAGGCTCTAGCCCTTTCATCAACTTGATTCCTGGAGCTGTCCCTACTTTCTTTTCAGCTGTCAGTTTTCTACTTAAAGTCCGCCATCAGAATGAACAAGAAAGGGGAGAGGGGGCAACCTTGCCTTATTCCCCTCGAGGCTTGGAAATAGTTTGCTGGCCTACCATTAACTAAAGGAGCTATCCATGGCTTTTTAGTACAAGCTTTAATCAAATTGACAAAGTTAGAGTTGAAACCAAAGGAAAGGAGGACTTTGTACAGGAAAGACATATTTACTCGATCGAATGCGTATGCCATGTCTAATTTTATGAGCATACCTTGCTCCTGACAAAGATAACTGGAATGTATGACTTCTTACACCTGTATTACATTGTCCAATATATGTCTCCCTTTGACAAAGCCGCCTTGGGTGGGAGAAATGAATTTCCCAAGCAGTGGCTTGATTCTGTTTGCTAGCAGTTTTATTAGGATTTTGTATGATGCATTGCAGAGTGAGATTGGCCTAAACCTATCAAAAGTGCCTAGATTCACTTCTTTTGGTATTAATGCAAGGAAGGTAGAGTTAGTACTGCCTCCCACTTTGGCTTTTTGATGAGAATATTTAATCATCCTCAGAAGATTAGTTTTTATTATTTCCCAGCAGATTCTATAAAAATGAATTGAGAAGCCATTAGGTCCTGGTGCCTTGTCTAGTTCCATGGACCATATTACTTTACAGATTTATTCCTCGGAGAAAGGTTTCATAAGACTAGTGTTGTCCTCCTTGCTTATCAAAGATGGAATGTGGGAGATAAATTCAAAGGTGACTTCTTCACTCCCATTCGCTTCCTCTTTATACAAATTTTGGAAATGATATTCTGCTACCTTTTTTAGTTGTTCTTGACCTTTGAGCATAGCCCCATATGAGCAAGTGATTTCAGAGATATGATTTCGAGATAGCCGAGCTTTATATTGCCTATGGAAGAAAGAGGTATTTCGATCTCGAGCTTTAAGCCACAAGCTACGAGACTTAAGCTTCCAAGTCTCTTCTTCATGGCGGAAAGCGTGAAATGATTTGATTTGGGTAGCTTATTCTTTTTCTAAATCTGAAGCAGAGATATCCTTACTTTCCAAATCCATTTGCAGATATGATAAATACTGAATTGTCTCCTTTTTGTTGTTGGCAGGAGAATTTGAGGGTTCTTTAATCCATTTTTTAAGAGCTCTCTTGGTTATTTTTAGTTTCTGCTCCCACACGAAGCTAGGAGATCCTGTCACAGGTATGGACCATGCCTCCAGAATAGTTTCCATGATCCCTTCTTTCCCTGACTAAAGCAGTTGAATATAAAGGGGATAGGGACCAAATTTTCTTCCTCTTCGAGCTGTAAGAGAATAGGTTTGTGATCTAAGGCCAAATTTGGGAGAATTTTCGAGGAGATCAGTCTTTTTCCTAGCAAGAAAGAGCTCTGCGCTAGGAAGCGATCTAGGCGAGCAAAGATGTGTTCTACCCCACCTCTATTGTTTGTACACGTGTAAAGACCTTTCTTCGGTTTGAAGTCAAGAGGATCCCAATGAAGTATCAGCTCCTCTACTAATGGAAGTATTTGGTCCCTGCCACTATTGCCACCTCTCTTTTATTTTGGATCAATGACGAGGTTGAGATCTCCAACCACTATTATATTCTGAGGGGAGTAAATGTCTAAAAAATCAGACAAGGTTTGCCATCATTCTTTCTTCTCTGTAAGGTGGAATGGAACATACAGGTTGAAGAGAGAGATGGAGAGCTTACTAGAGAGGTGCCGAAGTTCGGTGAATATCTAATGTTTGGTCTCAAAGGAGATTTCTACTTGAGACTTGTCTTTCGACCAGAATGTTGTTAAGCGACCAGAGGTACTTCTTGTACTAATGGCCTTTCCTACATTTTTTCCCCATTTTAATTTGCTGATCTCAAGAAGGGTTTCCCCTTCAATCTTAGTCTCTTGGAGCATGAGGATCTCGGGAGTTTCTATTTTCAGAAGATCTTTGACTACTTCAGCTTTCAAAGGGTTCCCCAAGCCTCTGCAATTCCAAGAGACTAGTTTCATTATTTAACGGAATTGGAGTGAGTTGATCCCCCCTTAGAGGGCCTTGTTCTGGTGTTTCTCCCGATAGACATTTCAATGGTGGATTGGTTGCCTTGCATTTTTTGCCTCTCTGCCTCTTCTTCCCTGGCTTCCTTCTGAGATTTCCTTCCAATTCTTTTAGGGGGTCTCTTGAATGTCTCGTCTTCTGATGACCTAGAGGTTTCCAGGGGTTTTTTCCTTGTCCTTTCTGCATATGTGGGTGAGGAGGAGGTTCCTGCTGGGGAGTCAAGTTGGGTTACTTCTATGTTCTTCTTTTCTGCTTCAAGTGAGGGAACTTGTCATTCAATCTCCTCTATCTCTGTTTCTGGAATTTCGATTGAAGTGTTGAGGGTTTCGAATGGGTTTATTGAGTCCATTGTCTTTGGATGTTCTCCTCTTCCTTTCGTTTGAACCATTCCTATTAAGGGAGTTCCAGACTCCATCAGTACCTCTTTCCCTTTATCGCTGATACTCACTTTGGCCTGGGCTGCTTTCTGCACCTGGATCCATTTTTATCCTTTCGGCTTCTCTAGACCTTCCTCCTTTTTTTTTGTAGTATCTTGCAAAATGCCCATATTCATGGCAATTTCTGCATTTGAATGGTAGCTGCTTGTAGTCTAACTCTTGGATATAAGACTAGTATGATATTGTTAACTTTATGGCTTCACGTAACCCTATTTCCAAGTTGACTTCGAGAATCTTCAATCGACAGGGCGACTGTGGGCGATGCTGTCAAGTTTCTTTACAAACTTGCGCTGAGTTTCCCTTGCTGGGCGTTTACTACTGTCATTGATCAATGTCTTGAACGCAAGGATCTCTGGTGGAGGAGGCGAAGGAGGAGGGGCCTCAAGGCCCCCTCCCAGGGTCATGGTGATGGAGGGAGTTGATCTGAAAATGGGGATCTTAGGTTTCTTGTCTAACTTACAAGAACCTCTCCCACTTCCAAAGCTTTAAATTTTCCCAAATCTTAATGATTTACCAGTGCGGAATTAAGAAATGCTTGAAAATATAGGTGTATGCTTGTATTTGTTTTTGACAGTTGAGTACTTATGTTCATTTGCTTATGCTGATGTGAAACACAAATAATAGTAAATAAAGCAGCAATTTAATAAAGCCCATAAGACAACAATATAATATGGAGTTCACCCTGGTATCTTG
This sequence comes from Pinus tabuliformis, assembly GCA_031772625.1. NCBI lineage: Eukaryota > Viridiplantae > Streptophyta > Pinopsida > Pinales > Pinaceae > Pinus > Pinus tabuliformis. The sequence continues at coordinate 1,014,416,508 of CM062804.1, forward strand.
GGTTATGTCTCCTTGAGCTCTAATCAACTCGATTAGACTCTCTGGGATTATGGCTTTAATTCTTTTACAAGTGATACACTTAACTCCGTTGGTTTACAACTAGACCAATGGGTTTAGAATGCCATCTTACCCCTGGCTGTCCTTGTTCTACAGACAAGTCTAGGCTTCTCTGGACTTGACTCCTTTAGTTAGTGCTCTGAGCTTCTCGAGCTTCTAGCTTCTCTGACTCCCTCAGAATTCTGCATTTGTCTCTGGAACTCCTTCTCCTATCTTCGACACACCTTAGACAGCCAGCCACAGCTCGATCATTCAATCTCCTGCTGTGCTACAACTTCCTTGTAGCCTCATGGCTCTTTAAAATTCTATTAGAGCTCTTTGGCTCTACCTCCAACCTCTGGTGGCTCTGCCTATTACAGTGATCTCAATTTGAGTCTCACACAACAGATACAATCAGTAGGATTGTACATGGATCCCCCAAGTCTCTCTGGAGTACACAGACTCTCTCGAGTACTCTATCTATCTCTGTCTTAACCTTGGCTCACTTGCTGCCTTTGCTTCTTCAGGTCAGCTCAGCTTTGTTTCTCTGCTTGCAGGTTTATTTACTGCTTCTTGGAATGCCCCCTGCTCTCTGTTAGTATGTGGCTTTAAAGCCAATCTGCTTCCTGGCTGTTCATTTCCTCTTCTTGGCTTTTTGGTTCCCTGCCTCCATCTGTTCGAATCCCTTCTTTCGGTGGTTACAGTAACTGCATAACGCCTTATAGGGAGGTGGCCACCTATTCCTTTAATAGATGAGCGTGTCAGGTTCATCGGAAACACTTGATTGTTTGAAACGGTTGTTATTTTCGTTTACTCCAAGAATTCCCACGAAACACGAATCTCTGCCAACTCATTGTCCATGTCAGACTTCAAAATCCTGCACAATATATTTTATAACTTTGTCAAATCCGGTCATCCATCGGGTCGCATCTCCGCCGTTGATCTGGACCCTTCGGGAGGATAACTTGCTCGATGTTTACCCATTTGATGTGAGTGGTTTTCTCTCTCTTCCATAAGACGCGTGTCACTCGCTGTGTGGCATCAGGCGGGACTTGGTCTAAACCACTTACCGCTCGAAGCCCTTCTGATATCCTGCCGGTTTCTGTGGAATCCCACCTCGGACGGAGCTGAAACAATTTCCGCTGCACTTCATGATTTTTCGGGTCCGGGTGCATGTGGCTCTCCTTCTTCGAGGGGTTTGCCCTGCTATTAGATTCCTCCCCCGTTGACTCAAACCATCGCTGACTTTGCTAATTCGTGACAACGCGTGTTACCATGGTCTGTGCTTGATCAACGACCCTCATTGATCCGCGCTGATTGCAGTTAGCAACTGTCATGAGGATTCCTTTGATAAGCTTGATCTACACAAGATTTTTAATCTTTGGCATAAATTATAGAGAGTTCATGAAGTTCGCAACTGTCATGAGGATTCCTTTGATAAGCTTGATCTACACAAGATTTTTAATCTTTGGCATAAATTATAGAGAGTTCATGAAGACTTAGAGAGTTTCAGGATCCATTTTGGATCACGCCTTCCCACTAAAATAACTTTTGGTCCACCAAAAGACTGATATACTGATCTGAGCAGTAAATGAGACTAACAACACCCTCTTATTTTAGCCTCCTCCTTACACTTGCCTTTGCATAGTGCCTCTGAACCAAAATCTCTGACCACTTCCCTTCTTGGATGGGTTGGTTGTCTCGGGAAGAACTGTTTTCCTCCTTGAATTGCAAAACTTTTGTTGTGAAGTTTATAGAAGCTAGTTTGAACTTCTTTCCCTTGATCCCCTTCCCACTAAAATAACTTTTGGTCCACCAAAAGACTGATATACTGATCTGAGCAGTAAATGAGACTAACAACACCCTCTTATTTTAGCCTCCTCCTTACACTTGCCTTTGCATAGTGCCTCTGAACCAAAATCTCTGACCACTTCCCTTCTTGGATGGGTTGGTTGTCTCGGGAAGAACTGTTTTCTTCCTTGAATTGCAAAACTTTTGTTGTGAAGTTTATAGAAGCTAGTTTGAACTTCTTTCCCTTGATCCTTGATCCAAGGTGGCTTAAACGAATGTGAAGTACATCTACTCCACAAAAATTTCATCTGTACCTGTTTGAAAAGCTGCCAACAACATCTGTTAACAACAGAAGGCATACTCACAACAGCTGGATGGACTGACTCCTGCTTCAACAAAGAAATAGATTTCACATCTTGTGAACCCTTCCATGTCTTATATCTGCATACAAATGATTGACTAAATAACCAACCAATAAAACATGCCTTTACAACAAATGACTCTTCAAGTCAAGCATGTAGGAAAAAGACTTTTAGGACTCATTTCCAAAAGATAAAACACTTCATCATTATCTCCATTTTGGAGACCAAGTTAACTTCTCCCAAGCCAACATCACATGCATCTCATGCTCATGCATGCATTCCATCTTTCAACTTTCGCTCAAGTACACTGTACTTTCAAAGCTGAAATGAACATACTGTTGTAGCAATAAAGTGAGTTTCCTACTCAACTTCTTTCCATTTACCATTTTGGTAAGATCTTGCAACTTTCATTTATTCCACAAAGAAATGCAAATAGATGCATCAATAGACATGCAGTCTTAATTGGATAAGAATTCTAACCATTTATTACCAATCCATTTCAAAGGTCCCTCCTTTGTTTTCACATTAGCATCAATATGTGAATCATCCTGAAACACATCAATCGTGGAATCTTTATTTCCATCCTTGCCATTTTATTTTTCCACCTTCTCCTTCAGCTTTGGTGGAAGCAGTGCTGGATTCAAAGTCCAACACCTTTCAGCAAGATGCCCTTGCTTATGGTAGTAAGTGCAACACATGTGCATCCTTTTGACAACATGATTTGCCTTGTCCTGTGGACCTTTGGCTGCTTGCTTCTTTTCCTTCAAAAGTTTCCTGTATATGGTCATCCTCTTCCAACATCTAGAAACATAATGGTTATCCAAACCACAAAGGAACATGCAATTCTTTTTCCATGCTTTACAAAATCAAAAGGAATCTTTTTAGAACCAAATTTATACCTACCTCTTTCACCTTTATTGCCTTCATGAGGAGGTGAAGCAAATGAAGAAGTGGCTCCCTTTGGAACACCATCACTTTCTTCAAGGCTGTCAGATTTTCCACAACTCTTTGGTTCAAGTGTGCGCTTCTGAACACCTGCATGATGCATCCTGCGAATGATGTTTCAAGCTATTACATTCCTCCTAAATAAAATCCTCACACTTCTGAGGTAGAGGACCTGCAATGAAACTCCTTTTTGGAACTGTTTCAATGGTCTTCATGGCAGCTTTGGAACTCTCTCCATAAGACTGTCCATAGCTAAGACCCAAATACTTAGGCCTTTCCTCAACCATTATGGGCTCAACAATACCTTGTGCATGTTTGCCCAATCATTTTCCTTCATAGCCCATCTTGGACATTAGCTTGGAACCTATGCCTCTGGTATGTTTTTCAAAAGAACCAATCTAAGAATTCTTAGAAGAATTTGAAGACAAATAAGAATGGTTTACCTCTTCTTCAAGCTGATACTTGGCCAAGGCTTCTTTGGCAACAAAGAGTTGTGAATCCAACTCATGCATCCTTTTTAGGTTCACATTTGCAATATGAAGTTACCTCTCCATTTCTTACAATTTTCCAGAAAGCATCTGCTTCTCTTCCTCCACGGAATTCAACTGCTCTCTAAGTATGCTGCTCTTCCTTCCCTCATACATTTCTCTCACCATATCCATCATGGTGGAGAAGTCTTGCTTCATGTCTCCGTTAAAGGAACTTGGGGAGCAAGAAGAATTTGAGAACTCACTTGTAGAAGTTGTCATTTTCAAAGTGCACAAAAAAACTTCAAACAAGATTATTAAAGAGCTTATTCAGTAACCTCTTGCAACAACCTTTTATGCTTCAAGGATTGCCCTGAGGTCCTTTGGGATAGAAGAATGCCTTCAACCCTTCTTCCTTCTTGTCCTTCCTGGACTGAGCTATCAATAACTTTCCCTTCACCTCTGCACACTCAAACAATAGTCAGTCTGCAACCAAGGATACAATCAATGAGGCAATAAATCCATGATTGTCTAAACACCTTTCGGACAAGCAATCTTTGCCCTGTCAATCAAGCATTCTGATGCAACCTTCTTTGAAGGTGGGGTTAATCAATCTTAAGCTCTGATACCACCTGATCTGAAAATGGGGATCTTAGGCTTCTTATCTAACTTACAAGAACCTCTCCCACTTCCAAAACTTTAAATTTTCCCAAATCTTACCTGATCTGAAAATGGGGATCTTAGGCTTCTTATCTAACTTACAAGAACCTCTCTCACTTCCAAAGCTTTAAATTTTCCCAAATCTTAATGATTAACCAATGCGGAATTAAGAAATGCTTGAAAATATAGGTGTATGCTTGTATTTGTTTTTTACTGTTGAGTGCTTATGTTCATTTGCTTATGCTGATGTGAAACACAAATAACAGTAAATAAAGCAGCAATTCAACAAATCCCATAAGACAACAATATAATATGGAGTTCACCTTGATATCTTGGGCTCCGTATCCTTGAGCTCTAATCAACTCGATTAGACTTTCTGGGATTATGGCTTGAATTCTTTTACAAGTGCTACACTTAACTCCATTGGTTTACAACTGGACCAATGGGCTTAGAATGCCATCTTACCCCTGGCTATCCTTGTTCTGTAGACAGGTCTGGGTTTCTCTAGACTTGAATTCTTTTACAAGTGCTACACTTAACTCCATTGGTTTACAACTGGACCAATGGGCTTAGAATGCCATCTTACCCCTGGCTATCCTTGTTCTGTAGACAGGTCTGGGTTTCTCTAGACTTGACTCCTTAATAACAGTAAATAAAGTAGCAATTCAACAAAGCCCATAAGACAACAATATAATATGGAGTTCACCTTGATATCTTGGGCTCCGTATCCTTGAGCTCTAATCAACTCGATTAGACTTTCTGGGATTATGGCTTGAATTCTTTTACAAGTGCTACACTTAACTCCATTGGTTTACAACTGGACCAATGGGCTTAGAATGCCATCTTACCCCTGTCTATCCTTGTTCTGTAGACAGGTCTGGGCTTCTCTAGACTTGACTCCTTCAGTCAGTGCTTTGAGCTTCTCGAGCTTTTGGCTTCTCTGACTCCCTCAAAATTCTGCATTTGTCTCTAGAACTCCTTCTCCTGTCTTCGACACACCTTAGACAACCAACCACAACTAGATCATTCGATCTCCTGCTGTGCTGCAACTTCATTGCAGCCTCGTGGCTCTTCGACAACTCATGCAATTTTGATATTTAAGATATTATTATTACATTTGATTATAATAAATTGGAAGGTATTTTTCTTTTCGAATTTTTGGAAATTTTTTTGGTTTATTTAATTTGTCTATAATATGGGGATTCTTTGAAATCACAAGTTTGACTCGAAGTGTCAGAATATGGGGATTCATTGAAATCACAAGTGACTCGAAGTGTCCTAGGGTAGTTTGTTTATAATATGGGGATTCATTGAAATCTCAAGTTTGACTCGAAGTGTCTACAATACGGGGATTCATTGAAATCACAAGTTTGACTTGAAGTGTCCTAGGGATTCCTGAGAGTGATGAATCTATCTATGTAGTCAAAAAATTAGTTTAAACAACACAAATCAAGATTTGGCCATAATTTTTTTGCCGGATTCCAGCCAAAATGACCAAAACTCCAAAAGTCACACTTAAAGACTACTACTTTTCTTTTTAATGTGATCATGTGCTATGCTAACACACTCCTTGATGTGAAGTCACCAATTTGGGATGATATATTGAACATGATGAAAATATAGTCCGACAAAAAATAAATTATAATTGAAATTTATATGAATTTATTTATTTATTTTTTATTATATAAAATGTAAAAATCCTTAATTGTATTAATAACCAATATAGTTAAATTCAATTTTAAAATTAAAAATAAGAAAATTTTCCAAAATATTAATATACCATGATTTTAAATAATTATCTAATTTAAAAATATAAAATAATAATAATAATAATAAATTTTTTAGTATAAGCGGTGGAACACAGGTTTATGTTTTATTTGATAAAATGTTTATATTTTACCAGTAAAATAAAAACATATAAACAAATTTTACTAAATAATCTTATAAACATTCCATTATATATATAATTTATATTTCCATTACCTATATAATTTATATTTATATTTTAAATAAAATTAAAGAGTAATAATAATAATAATATATTATTATTATTATTATTATTATATTTTACATATACAATATATGTGAGAAAGCACTTTTATGGTGTGAGAAATCACCTTTATGTAATGAAATTTGTTAGATGAGACATGTTGATATTTTATTCTATTTATTAGATAGAGAAAATATTTTTATACGATGAAATTTATTATATAGGAATTGTTGGCATTTTAATATAGCTATTACAGAGGGAAACATATTCAATTATGAAACTGAAAATTGATGAAGTTGTTTTGTAAAATAGTAATAAGAAAACAATACTAATATTAATACAAAGCCATGACATAAATGTTGATTTTGTATGATTTTTTTAGTTTTGAATCTAAAATTTTATATTATAATGTTATTTTTTAATTAAAAATATTAAAGATTAAAATATGTTTTTTAATATATATTATTTTGAATGATCAGAAGGAATGGATTTTTTTTCAATTAAATTATATATATATATATATATGTTTTGGAAGTATACAACTATTTATATTTTTATGTATATTTATAGTTTTTTATGAAATTTTTATATAAAATTAAAATTTAATTAATTTAAATTAATTTAACAATTATTTATATATAATAATGTTAACATAATGTTTATGGGCTTTGGATAGATAGACAATATTTTTAATTTATGATGAAATGTTTATATAAAATTAAAATTTAATTAGTAAAGTTAATTTAATAATTATTTATATATAATAATGTGAATATAATGTTCATGGGGTCTTAGAGAGATAGTCACTAGTTTGATGCACATATTTTTTTATATGAAATATACAACACTATTTATATTTATATGTATATTTATAATTCGTGATGAAATTTTTATATAAAATTAAAATTTAATTAATGTAAAATTAATTTAATAATTATTTATATATAATAATATGAACATAATGTCCATGAGGTCTTGGATAGATAGTCACCAATGTAATATATTATACATGATAAAAATATAGTCTCACTAAAATTACAATATAAACATGATACTTTATATCTATTTATAAATAATACAAATTAAAAAATCTATTTTCTATATTGAAATAATTTAATTAAATATAAATATTTAAATAATTTATTGAATTTATTATAATAAATAATTATAATAAAAATGTTTTAAAATAAAAAAAAATATTATAATATAATGTAAATTGAAATGTATTAAAAATAAAATAAAATTTAATTATATAAAAAAATAATTCAATGCTCAATATGTATAAATTAATTATTTTTAATTTTTGGTTTTATTATTAAAATTAATAATTAATTAAAAAATAGTTTTGAAAATATAAATAAATTTCACATCTCAAACAATTTATATTTACAAATTTAACAATTTACAATAATTATTTTTGATAATTGCTTTTAACGATTTAAAATTAGCGAGCTTCTAGAGCTGGTAGAGTATGTATGCCTTCATAGACAAGGGGCTCTCATACATCAATTTGGTGTCTAACTTGACTGTGACCTTAAAATTGGATGATGATAATAATAATAATTTCCCTTTCCCGTGAGTATGCTCTTGCTAAAATTATAAGAACTTAGTATACCCGACTTGCAGGTGGTTGGTTATGCTCTTGGTGTTATAGTGGCAGCTATGAGGTTTGATCCTGGGTCTCCCATAGATTAGGCCTGGCAGTGACCGATTCACCATGTGGTTAAAAAAAAATAAAATAATTAATGGGCCATAAGGCTTGAGAGTATGTCCTAAAAATATTTTGTTTTGCTTGACTAAGAGTTGATTTTTCCCATATACAGTGATGTGTGGTGAAACCTATGAGGTCAGGGTTCAAATCACATTGAGTATATTATCCTACTATGGTTTGTGGCTCAAGGAGTAGACTCCCCTTCACATTGAGTATATTATCCTGCTATGGTGTGTGGCTCAAAGAGTAGACTCCCCTTATCAGTGAGTCTCGTATCTTGCCAAAATCATAAGAAATTAGTATATCTGCTTGCAGGTTGTTGGATGTACTCTTGCTGTTATAGTGGCAACTATGAGAATTAATCTTGGGTCTTCCTTAGATTAGGTCTGGCAGTGTTCAAATCAAATTGAATATATTATCCTACTATGGTGTGTGGCTCAAGGAGTAGACTCCCCTTCACATTGAGTATATTATCCAGCTATGGTGTGTGGCTCAAAGAGTAGACTCCCCTTATCAGTGAGTCTCGGCTCTTGCCAAAATCACAAGAAATTAGTATATCTGCTTGCAGGTTGTTGGATGTACTCTTGCTGTTGTGGCTCAAAGAGTAGACTCCCCTTATCAGTGAGTCTCGGCTCTTGCCAAAATCACAAGAAATTAGTATATCTGCTTGCAGGTTGTTGGATGTACTCTTGCTGTTATAATGGTAGCTACGAGAATTAATCTTAGGTCTTCCTTAGATTAGTTTGGCAATTACCGATTCACCACATTGTTAAAAAAAGAGAATTGATCTTTTCTCAGATATAAAAAATAAATTAACCGTTCAAAACTCACAAATATATAATAAGAATAAAAATCAACTACTTATAAACCACCAGAACAGATAAAACACCCTGTGCATTTATAAAATATGAAAGGAAACCATTCTTTTCTTTTTCCTTCCTTTAACATTAAATTATAATTACAAATGGCTAATTACACTACCGATTTAACAATTAAATTATAATTTATAAATGTAAATGGCACTGGCTGTGATACTGGATATTTGGACGTACCTGATTGACTTTATTTTCAAACGAGTCCATCACTGAACGGCCAGGTTCTGCCTCCAGCGTGTTATTCCTAGCAGCTTGAATAAGATCTTTGACTTCAGACTTTGCTTTTGTTAAAATCTCATCAACCTTCCGCATGGTTGCAGCATCTGCGATAGTGTCTCCTATCCCCATAGTAAAGCCGTGCTGTAGCAGCCAGTAGTTAACAAGCCATTGCGTGTGACCTAAGAACTTACGGGCTGCATCTGGACCAACCTCCTCCCTGAAAATGCAAAAAGATTTTGTCACACGCAATAAACCCACTTAGTTCAATATGGCAAACTTTCATGACTGCGATACCAATAGATCAACAGTTCAATATGGCAAATTTTCATGATTGCATTAACAGAGAGTACGAATAATTCCACCATTGGTTTGTCTGTATTTTTAGTTGGTCACGGTGGGTTTTTGATAGAAGTTATTTATAATGAAATTTTTTGAAGTTTTTTTGGTGGGTTTTTCGGTCAAAATCTGGCAGCAATTTATTGGAATCGCAAGTTTGATAGCTAGTTTCTGCACAATCAAAGCCTCCCAGGGGTTTTTCAGGGTGATGAATCCAAATATGCAGTTAAAAAACCATTTTAACTGCAATAAATCAAGATTTAACCTCAATTTCTTCCGCCGGATTCAGTCACCGGAATCTCCAAAAAGTCGTATTATAGACAACTCCCTTTTGATATGATTAAAGCAATGTTATATGTTATCGTTTGGGTTTGGTAATGATTAGATTAGGTTTCAATTCGATTTTTTTGTAAGAGGCTCACTATTTTTTATATGTAAAAGATAAAATGGAATGACATTAATATTAATATACATCAAAAATGTTATTACTGACATGGAAATTGTAAGGATAAGATATAAGTTTGAGTTGTGACAAGAGGTTATGAATTTTGATTTATTAGTTAATAGCTATAAAATTTCTCAATTTTTTTTAAAATTCCCAAAATTTAAACCTCAAAGTTAAAATTCGACAAAAACTTATGACATAAAATTAAAAATAAAGCTCGAAATTAAAGATATTTATTAAACTTATTTTGAGTAGTTGATAGATAAAATTTAAATCCTCTCCAACTTGCTTTAACTCCCACCAATAATATGACAACAAAATATGTACACTGCAATATGGTGACCTGTAAAAAATAAAAAATAAAAAAAATATCTTTAAAAGTGAAATCTACCAGATCACATGAATCAGACTTCCAGAAGAGGTTCCAAGGGTTTTCTTGCAAAGTGTGCCCGACAGAAGTTCTCCTTTCTCAATCCGTACACATGTATCCCCATGAGTGATAAATCCTGTTTCAGTGTCTGGATGCCAGGAGGAGTATCTTATCAAATTTATCTGCTTTGGAATTATGAGATTGAATATTTGCTTGCCCGTCCAGATGGGCCTTGGTTTTATAATAGTTGGAGAAATCACAGTCCCATCAAAATGCTCGCACCACATCAAGATATTCATAAAAACATCCTGCCAAAACAACACCTTGGTTGTCATGATCAACTAAATCTTAACAGCATAAATCTGATTTTCCATGTGGCAAACAAAAAGCTAAAAAAAACATTTTAATTTGATTGGGAATATTTTAAAATCGCATTAATTAAAGTAAAAATAATTGATCTCACTTCTGTCTATCTGATTCTAAAATATTGATCTCACTTCTGTCTATCTGATTCTAAAATGTTTGCAAAATCAATAATTTAGATAAATTTAGTTAAACAAAACATTTCAGCAAATAACACAATAATTCTCATGGCATTAAGCAAATAACACAATAATTCTCATGGCATTAAGGGATAAAATGTTTGAAAATCAATAATTTAGATAAGTTTAGCTAAACAAAACATTTCAGCAAATAACACAATAATTCTCATGGCATTAAGGGATATGTTTAGTAATTTGTAAATTTCAGAAATATTTTAAAATTTTATGGATAATATTCAAGTCAAATAATTATCACACTACAATAGCTCAAATGGTAGTTGGTGGGTTTAATTTCTGTTTTACCTAAGTTTTATTCTCATGGAGTGAAGCAAAAAAATTGACGTCAGTTCTGTTCATTTGATTCCAAAATATTTCCAGAACCAATAATTTAGAGAAGTTCAGCTAAACAAAACATTTCAGGGAACAACACAATAATTCTCATCGCATTGAGTGATAATTCTAATCTTTTTTTTTTAATCTTGATTGCAGATTTCAGAAATATTCCAAGTCAAATAATTGGCAGGACAATAGTTCATTCCAAAATCTTATGGACAAGATTGAAGTCAAATAATTGTCTAAGGACAATAGCTTTGCAGATTTCAAAATATTGGAAAATCTAATGGATACGACTGAAGTCAAATAATTTTCAAAGGACAATAGCTCATTCCAAAATCTTATGGACAAGACTGAAGTCAAATAATTGTCAAAGGGCAATAGCTTAAGTGGTAGGTAGCCCACAGGTTTAATTTCACCTTCACTCAAGTTCCATTCTCTGAAGATATGTTAGCCTATGTGCCAAAAATTTGAACAAGTTGAAAATCATGATCAGTAATGTCTATAAACCCAAAAAACAAGAAAATTTGAATATCTTGATATTGATGTGGATAGTAACAGTCATTGTGCTTTTAAACCATGGATCTCGCTCAGAAAAATCCTCCAAAAATTGCCGTGGAAAAAGATAATAATGCTCAAAATCTACGATCAAATTAAGTTTTAGTTTAGCTAATTGGATCTTACCTTTTCTATAAAAGTATCCCTCTGGGTCACCTTCCTGCAACCCAAGAGTGTGTCTTGGACAATACCCATAACAGGCCTATTGGACTGGGGAGAGACAACACACTTTGGTACCATCATTAACTCCATGATTTCTGCTCTCGTCTCCTGCGACTGAGGCACATGCATGTTCATCTCATCCCCATCGAAATCAGCGTTGTATGGCGTTGTCACTGACAAATTCAATCGAAATGTTGAGTATGGCATGATTTTTATTCTGTGCCCCATGATGGACATCTTATGGAGACTAGGTTGCCGATTGAAAATAACTAAGTCTCCATCCATCAAGTGCCTCTCCACCTGTGGAAAACATTAAAGTTTTACTAAAATGTAGAAAGATGAATATTGACATATGCGAAGAATAGGTCATTTTGGATCCTACAAACTAACAATTATATTCTCTGAAGTTGATACTTACAACGAACCCATATTCTAAATGGTGGTCAGCAGAATTTTTCATAAATCTCAGATCGACTCTCTTCCCATCATCTCTAATAATGCATTTGGCCCCTGTTTTGCCCGGAGGTGGATGAAGTCCATGCGCAATAACCTCCCTCATTCTGTTTGCAAAGTCATGAAAATAGAATCAGCGAAGTACTCTACCAGGAAACCTATTCAACAAGAACAAGACCAAGAACAGTAGAAAGTCCAAGTTTACATTTTCAAATCATTTTTATCTCAATTGTATATTTAAAAATATTTTGAGAATTTAATTTATAGGAAAAAATGACTTTGATTATATTTATCACATTTTAGAATATTTATTAAGTTGAGATTTATTTTCATCTTAATTGCAGATTCAAAAATATTTTGTGAATTTAACTAACAAGAAAGAAATTAACGGTTTAACTTTGCTCTCATCCATGGTTACAAAATTTGCCCAAATAAAGAAAAAAAGAAAAATTCATCAATTCGATTTGAATAGCAAATATCTTAAGATAAAAATAATTGTGAAATTGAAACCATTGCCTTTTTCTATTTTACCATTGCTTTGGAAGGTTGGAAAAGCAAGAAAATAGGAAAAGTTAGAATTTGTAAAGTGAATTAAGATTTATTTTCTAAATATGTTATTATTTTGATAGATTAAAGAAATACTTATAAAATATGTATTTATATTTTAGGGGTTTTGAAACCAAATAATTATATTAGAGTTAAGTTTTGAAAAGAAAAGAAGTCTGGTAAGAAAGAGGAAGTGGTTTTTTTGAGTGAGTTAAGTGTCTAAAGTTATTATATTTTTTTTTTCTTGGAAAAAGTTGTGATTTTTATTAGTAAAGAGAAATTACATTCCGTAGATGCCATAGCATATGCAAATTGAGGGCCTCACCAAATTATTTGTTGAAACCGCTACCACAAAAAAACTATATTCTCCACGCAAGGAGATCATGAAAGTCAAAGTCTCAAAATTATTGTTACTTAATAGATTTAAACCGACAAATAAACAACCGCAAAAAACAGTGAACTGCATTCTCCACACAGGGAGATCATGAAGGTCTCAAAATTGAAATATCTATCAAAATAGTCTCTGGGTGAGAGTTCTATAGAACCCTATGTATAGAAATATAAATAGCATGCGAAATACTAAGAAAAACAGAAGAAATGTAAAAGACAGAGTGTTATATCCCCTGGTGCAAGTGCAGGTCTATGAACGGTCAGTGGTAAAACTAATGGGAGGTTCCATCAATTTCTTCCTGTATCAACTTGTCGGCACACTGCCTCCTTTGATAGGTAGTTTGCCCCTGAGTTGCACTCCTCGAAGAGAAGAGATATTATATTATTTGGAGCTATTATATTATCTAAAGCTATTATATTATTTAGAGCTATTAGAAATTATTCAAAATTTATAATAAATTAGTGAAAAAAATTAACAAAACGCATTAAAAAAAAAGTATGATAACTATATTTTTATCCATGAATTTGCTTCTATCCATCATATTTCCAAAATATTTTGAAATCAACAATCGAATTAAATTTAATTATGCTTGTATTTTTTTGAATAAGTTAAATTTCCAAAACTATTATATTATTTAGAGTCATTAGAAATTATTCAAAATTTATAATTAATTAGTAATTTTTTTTAACAAAATACATTTTGTTAGAAAAAAATATATCACTCTTTAATATCGAATTGAATTTTTTTCGAATTCAAACTTGATAACTATATTTTTATCCATAACTTTACTTCTATCCATCCTATTTCCAAAATATTCTAAAATCAACTATCAAATTAAATTTAATTATGCTGACTTACTTCTCTATATTATGTGCAGTCACCACTTCTGGATATGTCATGTTAAGTGCAATACTCCGAGGCACCCCCAATTCATCAATGTTCAGACTTGGATCACAGGAAATAACAGTACGCGCACTGAAGTCTACACGTTTCCCCATTAAATTTCCCCTGATACGACCCTCCTTGGCTTTCAGTCTGCTATATATGGATTTGATGGGCCGACCTGATTTCTGAGTTGCCTGTTATGTTTGTAAACATAACACATTAGTTACATTCATAAAATGCTTAGAGTATAATTTGCACTTCAATCTTTCAAAAATTTTGGAAACTTGTATAATCTACAATTTAATTACAGATTACAAAATATTCTGGAAATTTATATAACCTCTATAATTGTAAATTTCATGGAAAATTTATACAAGATATTTCAAAATCTATGAAGCCACTATATACTTACACTGGGAATACCAGGCAGGTCATTATTCATATAAGTAGCAACAGCATACTGCAATATATTGATGAATTCAACAAGAACATGAGGCGCACTCCCATTCTTTTCTTGCAATTTTAGACTATCGTTGTATCGAATGATCGTGGCAAGCGCATGGGTGAGATCGTCCTGCAAAATATTTGACAAAAAAATAAAACTGTAAATTTCAAAAACAACAACCAGACTATAAACTGAACAGTACACCTCTATAAATCCACATGTTGATCCATTTAAACTATTATCTATTCAGTTTTTTAGGGTGGTTTAGGGATACCAGGTGGCCCAGGGAAAAATCTAAGTAAATCAATTCGAAAAGATCTACTCACCAACCAAATAAGCAAGGCCTACTTCTAAGGGTGTCGATGTGATTTGACTCCTTGACCTCTCAACTAGACCCCTTGACCTCTCAACTAGTCAAATACTTAGTAACGGGAACTAGACTGATCTATTTAATGATTTGAAATATTATTATACAATTATAATAATATTTTATTAAAATATTATTTATTTAATAATAAAATTTATGAAAATTTTCAAATTTATAAGGATAGATATCTGTATTTCAAAATAAATTTCCAAAATTTTAATTTAATTGTTAGATGAATGGTAGAAATTTAACTTGCATAGAATATAGAATATGTTGGAATATTCATAGCCTTAATAAATAATCAAGAACTACTATTTATCTCTTAATTATTTGAAATACTATTATAAAATTATAACAATATTTCATTAAAACGTTATTTTAATGATAATAAAATTTATAAAAATTTTCAAATTTATAGAGATAGATATGTGTATTTAAAAATAAATTTCCAAAATTTTAATTTAATTATTAGGTGAATAGTAGAAATTTAACTTACATAGAATATGTTGGAATATTCAATTCATTAAGGGATCAAGAAGTAATATAAATATTTCTCTTTTAGTTTTGTTCTTTTAATAAATTTGTCTCAAATTAATTAATTAAATAAAATCTCATATCAACATGTGTCATATTGGGCATGTGGTATTGATAAGCCATAACCAATGGTATTGCAACAAAACTATTTACTAATTAAGATTTCCATGAGAAGCAGAGGCCAATCTAGATGGTTAAAAATATTTTTTAACTCATACATTAATTTTTTTGTAATTAATAATATTATAATTTAGTTATTTTTTGTGATTTTGTATTTTTTTTTTAAATTGGAGTAATGTGAGATATATTAAGTGTTTTAATTCTTTTATGAATTGATGTCTAATATTTCTCTCTTAGTTCTGCTCTTTTAATAAATTTGTCTCAAGTTAACTAATTAAATAAAATGTCATATCAACATGTGTCATATTGGGCATGTGGTATTGATAAGCCATGACCAATGGTATTGCAACAAAAACTATTTACTAATTAAGATTTTCCTGAGAAAGTGGAGGGTAATCTACATGGTTAAAATTATTGTTTAACTCATACACTAATTTTTTTGTAATTAATAATATTAATAATTTAGAAGAATATTATAATTTAGTTAATTTTTATGATTTTGTTTTTTTTTTTTTAATTGGAGTAATGTGAGATATATGTAAGTGTTTTAACTCTTATTATGAATTGATGTCTATCCACATTACCAGTGATTTAATTTTATATGGCTGCTAGTTTTTAATGTTTCTACATGATATTTTAAATGTTGAAGATTTCTCCACAAGAGAGATCTCGAGCAAAATGTTTAGAGCTCACTATCCTAATAAACTCTTGTCAGAAGCACCTGAATTCATTGTCATGGAATTGTCATGGATGATGGGTATTTATCTCGAGGGTAGATTTTGAAATATTTTTGACAAAGGAAAAGAATAATAACTCTTTGATTTCATCCATATTATTGATAGGTGCAAGATATTCCAAGATATGTTGGTAAAGATTTTGAAATATTTTTGGAAATCTAATGAATAAGAGTGAAGTCAATTTTGATTTTATTATTAGTCAAAATGTCGATAAAACTGTGTTAAAGCAAATGAATTCATAGTCAAGGATGATGGGTTTATCTGGAGGGTAGATTTTGAAATATTTTGGGAAATGCGATGAAAAGTGAAGTCAACTCCGATTTCATCTTTGTTAGTAAGAGGTCCTAGATATTCCAACTAGGATTTCATCTTTGTTAGTAAGAGTTCCTAGATATTCTATGCTCTGAGAGCGAAGTCAATTTTGATTTCATTATTATTAGTCAAAATGTCCAAATATTTTAAAATCTGATAAAACTTTGTTAAAACAATTGAATTCATAATCATGGATGATGGGTGTATCTGGATGGTAGATTTTGAAATATTTTTGGAAATGTGACAAAAGTGAAGTCAATTCAGATTTCAATTTTGATAGTAAGAAGTTTTAGGTATTCTATGCTCTGGTACTTTGAACTTATGTAGTTCACAGCGTTCATGTCCTTCTGATTGCCAAAATTACTATATTCAGAGAATCAACAATCAACATAAAAATATCCCCTCTAATATAAAAATAGATTTTAAAAACCTAACAAACCAGAGTGAAGTTAACTATAACTGTTTGATTTTGATTTCATTATTATTAGGCAAATTTCCAAACTATCCTGAAATCTGCAATGTATCAAAAATTACCTCGCTCCGGAGCGTAGGGTCCATCTTGATAGAAGGCCGGACAGCAGGAGGAGGAACTGGGAGAACCTGCAGAATCATCCAGTCTGGGCGAGCGTATCTAGGGTCGAAACCCAACATTTCACACTCATCATCCGTTAATTTCTTCAGGAGATTCAGAATCTGCACAGTAGAGACAAAAAGACTTTCAGATGAACTTTATGGATTCAAATGTTTGCAAGGTAAACTATGAAACTAGGGCATGGGTGGGTACACTATTTTTATCTGACACCTTGTACAAATCTAGCTTGGGTGGGTACACTATTTTTATTTGACACCTTGCGCAAATCTAGTTTGGGTGGGTACACCATTTTTAGCAGAGTATCGCAGCCGACTTCCTCCTATCCCTATGGATAGTAGATTGATTTTGGGAATATTTCTAAATAAGATTGTTAGGAAAAGTTTAATAATTGATATTTTTTTAATTATTTGATTTCAGAATATTTTCAAAATCTGCAATAGGGAAAAAAATATACGTACCACATCTGCATTAACAGCTTTCTTTTCCTTAAATTCTTGCTGCTGCTCTTGCTCATCTTTATCTTTGTTCTTCTTGGAAGGTTTATACTCCACCTGTATTTTCAAGCCAGTGATTGAAAGTGAGGGTTGTGAGGCACCGCAGCCACTGCGTTTCCTTACTTCATCCCCGTCCCCGGCCATCTCCACATCTTCGTCTTGTAAATGTTTTTCGTCAATCTTGTCTCCACCTTCACATTTTCCTTTGTTCTTACAACAATCCATGATCATCCTGAGCCTTGCTTTGGGGTTCTTTATTTTCAATGCTCGTTTGAAACGAACGTCGTCCTGCCACAAAAGAACGAACCATTCAAAGAAGAAAATGAAATACAGAAAAAGGAAGACTAAAGGTAATGACTGTCTTTCTTAGAAAATAGAACCTGAGATTCAAATAAAATGAAATTCAGAAACCAAAACTAAACAGCATCACCATTATATATGCAAATGCAAAGCAAGCTGAGATGTTACCATATAATATAATATAACGATAATAAAAAGATCTATATATCTGAAAAGGGTTGTTCAATTAAAATATGTTTGTGGAGCTGTTGGTCATATTTCATTGAAACAATTTCAAATTTTTGATGAAATTGTTTATTGTTTTTTTTTGTTTTTTGGGTTTTGGTTTTTGTTTTTGTTTTTTTGTTTTGTTTGTTTTTTGTTTTTGTTTGTTTGTTTGTTTTTTTTGTTGTGAATGAATAAATAAATTTAAATTAGTAATTCTAAAAAATTTAATTTAATTTTTAAAATAAATTTAACTAAAAATATATATCTTTTTTCTTTTTTTAATAGAATTAGTATTTACGAAGAAAAAAATATATCAAGAAAAAAAATACAAAATTTATAATAGTTACATTCTAATTATAAAAAATAGAATCATAATTTTTTTTATCGGAAAAATCCATACAAGTCTATGTTTCTGTTTAGTTTACATCCAGCTCTAAAATAGATGCACTAAAAAAATTGAAAAGTTCACACTATACTTATTTTCAAATTTATAATTCAATCACTATGAGGTAGTGGTAAAATGTATGATTGTACCAAGAGAGATTATATTAAATGGCCTTGTGACCCATAAGGGATGGTAGGAGTAGTGAGGATCAATTTCGATTTTAAAAGAATAGGGAAATTCATATGCATGGGTGTAGGGAAATGATATTAACAATCAAGTGGAAGCTCTTGCTTTGATCTAGGGTTTGAGGATTAGTGACAAAAGAAAGCATAGGAGATAAATTGTCACTTGAGACTCAAAATTAATAATCAAGCCTATGTATAAAGACAACTAAAGTGCACTAATAAAAATACCTCACAAAATCAACAATTAAGGGGACATGTTCAAGTTTCTTCATGTGTTAGTATTACTCATTTAAAAACGCAAACAAACTAGCCAATGCTACAAGCAAGTTTGAACATGTAACCTTTAGTAATAAAGTGAGTCCACCATGGTTCACTATTTCATAAATCTATGCTCAAGTGAACATTTAAAAATACAAAATTAAATATTTTAGCCGCCCACCCACTCAATTTTGAATAAATTTATTGTAAGGGAAGATTATCTATTAATATATGGGCATGTTTCCCTTAGGGGTGACCTCTGTTGGCCAGTAAACGCGTTGCTAAGGCATGTGTCGTTGGGCAAGTCACAAGTTCAATCCTTGATTTACTCGTGCGTTGTGCTTGGGAGTTGTGAGGTTGCACCTAGAGGTTATAGTGGCAACTACGCGAGTATGAGAATCAACAGAATAATATATATATATATATATATATATATATATATATATATCTATATATATATATATATATATATCTATATATATATATATATATATATATATATATATATATATATATATATATATATACACTAAATCAACAATATCAATGCATATATGAAAGTGTGACTTGCACTTCACACATGATGCATTCAATTGGAGAAGTCATTCAACCATTTTCTATAACAATTTTCATTTAGGGGGGATAATGGATGGACATCAAGATGATGTGAAAATGGTTTTTCTCTAGGAGCGTTTTACATCTACAATTTGGGGGTGACTTAAGTCCATGTTATAACCTTATTTTCCATTCTAAAGAGTCAGTTCGACCTTTGTCACCATACTAGAACACTAATTTTCTTCCCTTGGAAAGAAAAATTGAGAGCATCATTGCTCCTAGTGCACTAGAAAGGAGTGATGCGTCACTCATTATAACCTTGCAAAGAGCATAGGATCCCATATTGCCCTCTTGCGGAAGATGAAACACTCATAAGCTTCTTGACTTCATATTTCAAGAGATCAATTCAAAAAGGTTTGAATTTCCTTGTCTAATGGCCTAGGAATTTGTATTAAACTCTAAATTCATCAGGACCTAAGTGTCTACATTCATCCTCTTCTCTCCTCAACAAGTCTATATAATGAAGCCATTCTTAAGAAAAATGGATGTAGAAAAAGATATGTAGCTGCATGTTGTTGAAAAATCTTAGGGAGAACCTTTTTGCTACCATAAGGTTTCCTTGCTTGTGAGGGTAAGCCAAAAAAGAGTTAAAGAAAGTAGGCACAAAGGATCTTTATGCACCCAAGGTAAAATGTATTGTGATTCTTCCATTTTAATAATACATGTAATATTTGTATATTTGAGTATCTTGAGTAATATAGTATATCTAGTAGATATATAGCTAAATATTTGCTAGGAAAGGTAAATTTGGGGTCTCTGTTGCCTTGTGCGTAGGATACAGGTGCTTGGAGTAAGAGAAAGATCTTAAAGAGTTGGAATACTAAGATCTTCTACATCAACACCAATTAAGATCACCTACATATTTTAGGGATAAGATATGCGATTTATATTCCCGAAGTGCATGGATCCTTTATCATTTTTTCTATCATAGATCAAAGGAATATATGTGGGAATCTTCACCTAATAGCATAAGGGCATTTTTTCTGAAAACAAAAGTGATGACTCCACTGGGGATAGATTTATAAGATTTGTTCTCATTATTTCCTTGATTCTATTTTCTTTGAGTATTGTTTGGGATTTTCCATCCTTTTTCATCGCTATCTGAGCTAGTAGACTCTGATTTGTTAGATTTAAACAAGTTTTGAGAGAAACTTTAATTTCCCTGGATTGCTTTACACAAATATGGGATGAGTGATAATCTCTTTTAGATAGTGTATAAGAAGTGATCATCGCTTTTTGCTGAAAAAGATAGAGAGATAGAGTGATGATGCCTGTAGGTGTCCTTAGAATGATCCATCATTGGTATCCTTGAATTAGTGAATGCATGATGATTCCATAGTTTGTCATCAATACTAGACATCCGTTTTTTAGGTTCCTTAATGTCTTCTACATGACAATTCACATTAGTATTTTTATATGGAATAGATAGTTTTCCAAGGGATAATGGCATAAGACAAGTCCATTTGCAAATACCCTTCTAAAGTAACAAACTATTTTTAGATTAAAGAATCCCCCAAGCATTGAAAACATCTATAACAACATCCATTATCATATTTATCAAAAGAAGCAACTAAGCAGACCTTCAAATCCCCCATGAGACCATAAACTGATAAATTTTGAATCAAAACCACAAAAATTTCCACAAAGGCCATGTAGTTTGTAATTCTAACTAAAGCTATCACATTAATGTAAGCATCCAAATTAAGCATACAATTATGAAAAAGTAGAATTTTCGCTACTAATGTTAGAAATAAAGGTGTATGCCCCCCATTCCTTTGATCATAATGCATGTTTTGTGATATCATAGAAGGGTCCTCATTTTCTTTATCAACGTTAAGGAATTTTTTCTTTCAGAAGCAAATTTAGTCAATTCAAGAATAGGCACAAACACATTTACTTTAGCAAATAGATTACCCAAATCAATATTCACAGTGGCATCATCATGATCCTTTTTTATTTTAGGTGGACTAGGATCAATTTAATGGCAAAGACACTCTAGTCCATCTTTGTGTTGGGCCATCGTTATTGTTTGGTTGAGGATTTTCAAGTTGTTTACTTTGTCTTGTCTATGGAAATCCCTTATCATATTTATCCCTTGCTTCAATAACATTTAAATTCATATTAGGGTTCTTAACACATCCCTTAAATTCCTCATGTTATTGATTGGAAATAATATATAAGTTCTATTAAAAAAAGAAAAAAGACAATAATTATCATTTATCAAATTTGAATGCTTAGAACATTCTCCCTCATATCCTTAATATCAAGGATATTCATCCTCCTATGTGCTTCATTGCAATAGTGGCACCATGAGTCTCCTCATTGATTAATCATATCTAAACGAGCAAGGGTGTAAGAAATACTTTGTTGAGGAGGAAGTCTATTATTGTTTGGACCTAGATTCCCTTTTCATGCCTAATTGTTAAACTAGAGTCTAGGAAAATAAATTGGAAAATCAACATCACAATCTATATCTTTTAGCGATAAATATGTGTTTTCAAAAAATCTGATGTTTACTACACCAATTTCACTATATTGCATTGTTTGCAATAATTTTAAAGTGAGTAAATTTTGATTAATTTGTTCAGTGCATTGTTCTTACTATATTGAAGTGATTCTAGCATTTACATAGTGGACAAATTTGATCATTCTTTGTGCATTGATTTTAGCATCATGTATGCATCATTCTTTTTAATGATTGGCATCTATGATAAGTTTTATGCCTTCTATTTGATATTTGCATTGTTAAAAAATATTTTCTTCATTGCACTAATCTCAATGTTCATGAAGTCAATAGTTTTGACTAAATTGTTTGCAACATTGCTTTACTAAAATGCATTTATTTCAATTTTTTACAATAGATACATTTTATTATTTTATTTATTGCATAAAGTAGAAAAAATATTTATTGATAAAGACTCTTTGAAAACATATTTTCTCAATATTTTCAAACAACTAACTAGATAAAATTGTAGAAAAATCATTGTGTTTAATAGAACAATTTAGAGGTAGGGTAGAAAATACCTAATCAAAAAATACCTAATCAAGTAGATGCTTTGAGATCATGATCATGGATAAATAATAAATATTAAGGTGCAAATAAACTCCAAAGAAAAAGCTCACATGATCCCAACATTTCCAACTTTCAAGGCCTAAATAGAGAGCATCCAAACAAGGCTCAGGTCATGTAGGTCCCACTTCTTCAACATTAGCTAAGCTCGAATGCCTAAGAATTGATAAAAAAGGGTCATGTAAACTTGAAATTGCAACATAATTAAGTTAAAACTCTATCCATAGGGATATATATTTGTGTGTGTGTGTGTGTTGGCCACCTTCTATCATTTTCATGAGAAGGTCCTTATTAAGGCTTCATGAAGTTCGAATGATTGAAATTCAAGAAAGAAAAAAATTAACACTAGAAATAAAGACAGGCATTGCATGACCTTTTCTACAACATTTTATTAAAATCTTTGATTTCACCCTTAATTTTTGTATGATTATATGAAAAATGAGAAGTTAGGATGTGTTGCTACAATTTTTTTTAAGAAAAAGGACGAGAAGATCAATGTGAAATCTATTTATTATTTAGTATGTGCATCCTGCTTTCTTATTATTCAACTTATTTATCATCGAACATTGTTACTTTATTACTATTCAAATTTCAACTTATCTTTCATGTAAGTTTTGAAGTTTCCTTCCTAATAGTACTCTCAATATTTTTTTTTTTTTTATCGATAAAGACTAAATCTATTAAGAAAAATATAGTACAATCAGGAGAAGCAAGAGACCGGCAGACCGGAAATGATGGATCCATCAACCTCGGTCCCGGTAGAAAGATACAATCTCAGAGCTACATCAGATAATTTGAGAGCAAAAACTGACTAACTGACTTTTACCCCATAGGGTCAGAAACTACAACACAGTGTTTTTTCCCTTTCTTTTTGTTGACTTTTGTCCAGCCATCATGGGGAGAATGAGCTAGAACAAATTGAAGACTTGAATTCTCTATCTTCGGGAACTCCTTTTCTGATTCAGAGGAGGAAGTCTCATGGGCCCGTTTCTGGGAGATTGTTGTGACATGGGTGTGCCCCTTAGTAATCGTGGGCGGAACCATCGGCTGAGGCGCCTGGTCCGGTTCTGAATCGCTTTCCTCATCCTCCATACTTGGGGAGCTAGAGCTCCCAGCTGGCGGCGGTGGACAGGGAGCCCAACGCTTGGGTTTGGATTTTGCGAAGATGCCCTTTTTCGTTCTTGCTGTCAGCGATGGGCAGGAGTTCTGCAGGTGCCCTGTTAGGTGACAATGGCGGCATCGGAAGGCAGTGTTTTTGTAATCTATAAACTGGGTCCAAACAGAGTCATTGATCTTGAGATTAATTTGCTCTGGCAATCCCTTGCTTAAATCTAGCTCCACACATACTCTAGCATATGTATAGAGACCTTGCCGTTCCCTCTTGTAATCTCCCATTAAAAAGCAACCCAGGGTGTTGCCTATTTGCCTGTATACTTCTGTGCGCCACAGGTGTATTGGGAGATTTGGAAGTCTGATCCATACAGGGGCTTTAGTGAAGACTGCAGAAGCTGGGTCAAAGTCTGGGAACCATGGAGTTAAGAAGAGGCCTGCTGAACCCATGAACCAAGGGCCTTCTTCTAAGGCCTTTTCGTAGTGCTCGGGGTTATCGAACAACACTATAAAATATCCCTTTGCACAGAAATGAACCTTGCAACGGTCAGTCCAGTTGTCATTGATCCAGTCATAAAGATCCTTTGAGCGTGGCCAGAGCCCATTGAATCTGTAGATGATGGCCCTTTCAGCAAATTTTTGGGTGTCGTCTGCAAGGTCAGAGTAGGAGATCTCAACAGAGGGAACCTCCTCCAATTTGTCAACCAAGAAAGGCTTGGGTTTGGGAGGCTCTGGGGTTGCGGGTATCTCAGAGTGGACTGCAGCTTTGTAGGAGTATGGAGGAGCAGAAGAGGATTGCCCTGCAGCTCCACCTCTCAAGCGAAAGGAAAACACTAAAGAACTGTTGTTTTTTATGCTGTAAAAAGAGAGAGGAAGAGGATCTTCGAGCTGTTTACCTTGGAAAATAAGTCTCTGTAGGGCTGAGGGGATCCCAAGTCTGTGCTCCAGATTTGCTTTGAGGTTCTGCACCAGATCTGTAGGGTTTACCCATTGCAGAATGGTCTTGCCCAAGATCTGTGCTATTTGAACCTGAAAGGGGGCAGAGGAATTATCAAAAGATTTCTGGAGCAGCACAAGGCCAGAATCTTTTGAGTCTCCCATCTCTTGACGCAAGCGGCAGCAGGAGAGAAGAAATCTTCTGCCTGAGGTTTCTTTGGCTCCAACTCGGATCTGCAGCGAAGGGAAGGGCGACCGATCTGTGGAGAGGCCCCTGATCAATGGAGGGGCCAGAGCTGCCATGGCTATGCGCTCCTGAGCTCAACGCCTGGAAGTTCGCCTCTTCCTTCGGCTCAACCTCCGCTTGGATCTTCAACTCGGGTTCACGCCTCCAATAGATCCTGAATCGAGCCCTCCTTTCAGCAGCAAGTCCAAGCATAGGCCAGGCAACGACCGAGGACAGGGAGGCGACAGCGGCTGCATCTTCGCAGTTGGGTTTCGGCTCCGTAACTCTGCTCAATGCCTGTTTCGGCTCCGGCCTTCTTATCTGGAGTAGATCTTCCCCTTCAGCGGCAGAGATCCGAGGCCAAACGGAGGCCGAGGGTGCTGCGGCGGCGGCTGTTGTAGGGTTCATCTCTCGCAGCCCTTGCGCGTCTCGTCTCTCCGATCTTCTTGTAATTCAAATCCCAGTAAATTTACAAAAATTATTCAGTACTCTCAATATTATTAACGATACTTTAAAAATTTAATTCATCTAAAACACATACACAATGATGATCATTTGACATATATTGTGAACAAGCACTCATCTTAGAGATTTCAGTAGATATTTACTGGCTTTGACCTAGTGGGTTACGTTATAAGGGTGGTAACGTACACCCTTTGCACATGCTCCCAAACAAATTGATTGGATGTGCAGGTTACAACTCGACAACATCAAGGATCACTGGAGTTCTCATGAACTCCCTTTTTGAGCATGTGGATCATGCACTCCTTGAGTTGGAGCCAGGTGTTACCCACCAAAATGGGTAACAACTGACAACTAGTCAGATAGCTAGCCAATTAGCAACCCCTTAAAACCACTATTTGATGATAGTATGCCATGTTCCTTTTCCATTTGCATTAACCCGTATGCCTCTCCCCATATGGCATTATCACTTGGCTGCAGGTGGACTACTAGTCAAAAGGTTCTTTTATAATTTTGCATTCAAGTGCTTATACTTATTTTCTAGGCATTTACTATGGATAAAGGGGTGATCGAGAAAAACGATCTTAAATTTAAATATAAATATGTTCTCTCACCTTACCAAGGGGGTTAATATTTAATCGAATTGGACCTCCCTTGAGGCCTTAGGGTTATAGGAAGGGCACTACTTGAAAAGCCTAAATTGAGATATTGTGTTCATTATCCCCTATACCAAACTTCACTTTACATCACACATCACGAGCCCCATCTAGCACATCCATTCTTTGAGTCTAACTTGTCATTGTTTCATTGGGATTTGGGACCCTCATGTCCACAATACTTGAGTAGTATTGCAAAACATTGTCGTGGAGTTTAACGTAGCTAAAAGAATGGAAAAGGAATATCACAACCACAAAAAAGGAAAAGGAAAAAAATAAAAATGCAAAATATGGTTGGGACATAAGTTAGCACATGGGAAAAATCCTATCATGATCTCTACCCTCCTCATTAGCAATCACCTAGTTCCTGAGCACATGATGTTCCTTCACATAAAAAGGAACCCTTGCATGTCCCAACCTTGCTGAGAAATGAAATGTCTCATCTCAAGGGGTAATATAAATGCTACATCATAAAGAGCAAGCTTTAACCCTTGAGCTATGCACCATATTACAAAGCATTATCAAGAAGAAGTAAAAGGTGCACTAGAGAGATGGAAAAAATAGGCTGAACAAATCATGCCTCCATTATTTCTCCCTCCTTTACATTCATACACCCAGGAGGTAGACTCCTAATCAACCAGTCCATTTGACCATGGCACTTAGCCATGAAGAAAGTTTCCCTTGATTTTCATACATGTACACTAACACCTATTGATTAAGGGGTTGACTTTGGAATGATCAATTCTCCTTAAGGACTAGAAGCACCTAATATGGTTGACCATTAGCCACTCCTGTTAATGTAGGGAACACCTTTACGAGACTTGGTCCTAATATGGTTGACATTAGCCACCCCTGTCAATGTAGGGAACACCTTTACGAGACTTGGTCCTAATATGGTTGACATTAGCCACCCCTTTTTTTTCCGAAGAAATAGAGTTTGTAATTTCTATTAAAAAGATAATAACAGAGATTACATGTTGTTGATGCTGAAGCATATGCTGTAATGTGGTATAAACCACTGATCAAAGGATTACAATTCGTCCTGTAATGTCCAAAAATGGTAGATACTGTGCACAGTATCCAAAACACATAGTACTGGAAATAACAGAGTTATGTAGCAGTAAATAAAACAGGTACCTGAGGCATATACATCCTCATGCAGTAATAGATAGACTTAGAGCCGATAGTGTAGCTGATATATACAATAAATAAACATGTAGATCAAAAACTTCTAAGTATCAGGGGGGTCCCCCTGTTGAAGGCTGTCGATATATGGGCGGTGGTAGTAGCTGTGCATGCCTTCTGGAGTGTACTCTTCAATCTGCCAGTCACCTATGTGACGATCCGCCGCTTCTTTCGAGAGCCGGTCAGCAAGCACATTTCTTTCCCTGTAGATGTGAGAAACAGTGATCTGGTCAAAATGTGTTTTTAGAAAAACAATTTCTTCCAAGATATGTTTCAAAGAATATGCATGACAAATAGAGATATTGTTTGCCCAATCAATAACAATCTTCGAATCCCCAAATATTTGAATTTGTCTGCAATGTTTGGTAAGTGCAAAATAGAGGAGATGTCTCAAAGTGATCAGCTCAGCAAAGTTATTAGAGCCCATCCCCAATCCCAATCTCAAGTGATAATAATGTGAGTCAGATAAATGGAAAACAATACCCCCCCCACATCCTTGTAGGGGCGCAGCCCCGTCAAAATAAGCCCAGGGCATATCCTTGTTGATGATTTCAGGCTGTATGTTCCGTGGGATATTAGATTTATGCTCAAAGGGAATTTCAGTGTAGGCCGCGCAGATAGAAGGCGGAAGAAGATGCCAGGTGACTTTATAGTCCTCAAAAATAATAACATTTCGGCTGTTCCAAATGTACCAGGAAACCACCAGCGGAAGGTTCCTGGCCTTTTCGGAGGACACCTCAGTCCACCATTGATCCCATGCCGAGAGAATATCAACCCCTTGCCAGACAGTATTTATATTGAGCATCTGCGTGACTTGTGTCCATATATTCTTCGTGACTTCGCAGTGAAGGAAAAGATGAGCCGTCGATTCCTCCTCATTTTTGCAGAGGACGCACCAAGTTGGACCAGAGAAAGCCCGCTTCTTAAGGGTGGTACCTGTTGGGAGTTTATCAGCTATGATGTTCCACATATGAAGTCTGGTACGGGGCTGTGCCTGTAGCTGCCAGACATCCCGCCACCAGTTTTTAAGAATGTCCGGTTTTTTTGCTTCGATTATCTTCATGTAACCGAGCTTTGGTGCATAAGTACCAGATTTGGCTGGGGCCCAAATTAATTCATCTGCCTCCTCCTGCAACTTGATGTGAGATTCGGTGAGGGCCCGAATGTAACCTTGCCAAAGTGCAGACCAATCCTCTGGCAGAAACCATTGTCGATCCGTAACCCAAGCTTGTGAAAATATAGTTGATCGATGCGGGTCTCCGATTTGAGCCAAATATTTGATGCCTCTGTTATTGAGGTGTCAGATTAATCCTTCAGGCAGTAGATGAGCATTCCCCGAGCCGGGCCATGGATCCAAACCGATGCGAACCTGTGCACCATTCCCTATTTTCCATAGCAGGTTGTCGCGGATTAGGGGCATAGCTTTTAGAGTAGCCCTCCAAATTGCGGATATGCCAGAGTGGTGCCAAGTAGGTCTGCGAATCCATTCGGTAATGCTGGAAGGCCAAATGTATTTGTGGTGAACGACTTCCGCCCATAAGCTGTCCATTTTGATAAGTGACCAACCCTGCTTTGCAGTCAGAGCCTGTGCAAAATCTGACAGAGATTTTATCCCCCATCCTCCCCATCTCTTCGGCATGGCGACAATAGCCCATCTGGTCCAAGCAAAAATCTTACCCTTTTTTGTTGCCATTCCACAGAAATCTATTACAAATTTGTTGTATTTTTTGTAGAATTCCTTTTGGGATCCAAGTAAGCGACATCCAATAGACAGGTGTTGCCTCAAGCACATTTTGATTAATAGAAGTCTGCCCGCCTTTGATAGTAGACGGTGTTGCCAGCCAATAATCCTCTTTTCAATTTTAGTAATGAGCCAAGTCCAGTGGGCCACTTTATATCCATCCGGTCTTAATCTGAAGCCAAGGTATTTGATACCATCCATCAGCTGGCTTTCCGAGAAGGGAAAATGCTGAGCAGCCAGCAGAGTTTCCTGTTGTGTGCAGCGCATCAGGGATCTGGTGGATTTGTCCCTGTTTATTTCCATGCCCGTGGCTTTACAAAATAGCAGCAGTATATCCTTCAAAGCAATGATGTCTCGTACACTTCCATTAAGGAAAATTAAAATGTCATCAACGAACAAAAGGTGGGTAAGTGAAAACTGCTCAGTGATTTTGAGACCGCTGATATCACCATTCCTTTTAGCTTCCGCTATGAGCCTACTCAAACCCTCCATGACAATGAGGAAGAGTAGTGGGGAGAGGGGGCATCCTTGCCTAATTCCCCTGTTGATATTAAATCTTTCCGAGGCTGCACCATTGATAAGGATAGCAAAGGAGACCGAGGAGACGCATCCCATAATCCAGCTTATAAGAAGGTGTGGGAATCCCAGATGTGTAAGGATCATCTTGAGATAGAGCCAATTCACTTTATCAAAAGCCTTTGCTAGATCAATCTTTAAAGAGATACCTTTAAGATTCTTCAGTTTTATGGAGTGTAGGGCTTCCTGGGCAGTGCCAATGGCCTCTTGGATGTGCCTGTTACGGAGGAAGGCGAATTGTTCAGCTGAGATATGCGAAGATAGGATAGGTTTGATGCGATTAGCTATGATTTTTGCGATAATTTTATAAAGGCAGTTGCAGAGGGAAATAGGGCGAAAATCATTAAAGGATGTGGGGTCATCTGATTTAGGTATCAAGGCAATGAAGGTTTGGTTCATAGGAGGATGAATGTGCCCTGTGATCCTGCTTTCCTCGACGACAGCCAATAAGTCCGCTCCTATCTGATCGTAGAAGGCCAGGTAAAACTCCACTGGCCATCCATCAGGCCCAGGACTCTTATCCTTCTTAAACCATTTGAGAGTACTTTCTAACTCTTGTGAAGAGACTGGTAGGCCAAGATCTTCTCTGTCTTCCTCCCCAACAAAGCGAGGGAACTTTCCGGCAAGTCTGATGATGTCAGGCAGATTGACATTGTTTGGGGCCGTGAAGAGTCTCTTGAAGTGTTCAACCCCCAATCTAGCAAGTTGTTGATGTGTTGTAGCCCATCCATCTGGTTCCGTTGGAAGCTTCCAAATGGTATTGGATGCCTTTCTGCCGTTTGCAAGATTATGAAAATACTTTGTATTATTGTCCCCGGCTTTGAGCCAGATGGCCCTACTTTTGAGTCGCCATAGTTCCTCTTTATCTTGCAATATCTTCGATCTTTGCTCCATCAACTGGCACAATTGAGTTTTTGTGGCATCGGATTGAAATCCAGCACCTCTCTCATCAGTCAGATTAGCAATCTGCTCTTCCATATACTTCAGGGACTGATCATCTCTATCCCGTTTTGCTCTTGCCCATGTCTCGGTCAAAGATTTGAGCTTCTTTAGCCGAGTGCAAAAATCCATCGCTTTCCTCTGCTCTCTCAATGGAGGTTGAGATGCCCAGAAGTCAGTGACCAGCTTGTGATAATCCGGGTCTTGGAGGTAACCAGCAAAAAATTTGAAGGGAGAGCGCGGCTTAGGATTATTGTCACTTATCTGTAGGAGAATCGGGTGGTGATCCGAGAGGCCCCCAGTTCCGACCCACTGTCTGTATAAGGGAAACATCTGAATCAATACTTCATGCATCATATATCTGTCAAGTCGCCTTCCAAGAGCAGCCTCACCAGTTCTTTGGTTGTGCCAAGTGGGGAGCTTCTTGTTCATAGGAATATCCACAAGGTGGTGAGCATCAAGTAACATGCTCATCTGTTCCGCAAGAGGGTCATACTGCGCCTGATGACCCCAGGTTTCCCCAGCGCCCAAAGAGAAATTGAAATCGCCCCCAATGATAGTATTCTGAGTGATATGGTGACCAGACAGGAAATGTTGCCAGAAGGTGTACCGATTCTGGTTTGGCCCATAGATATTAATACATCTGATCGGGATGTCGAGTTCTCCCAGAATAAAATCCATTCCAAGAAATCCACAGCCCCCCCATGCCGAGATAGGTCTGCATTTTCTAGGGTTTATGCCAATAAGAAGCCCACCAGATCTACCACAGGCATCCAACCCATGTAGAACCCAACCAGGTAGCATAGCTTGAAGAGTTTTCACCGCCATCTCAGCAGTGCATAGGGTCTCCTGTAGAAGAATAATGTCACATCTAGATTCATGTATGAGCCGCTTCAGCGCCAAACGCTTTTTGGGGTTGGCTAGTCCCCTACAATTGAAGGAGAGCCAGATCATGGGAAAACACAGGTCAGGGGCTCATTTGCTCTAAGTGCCCGTTCAATAGTAACCTGTCGGCCCATGGCGACATCTGCAACCGCATTAAGCTTAGCAGAGGAGATTTGGGATGGTCTACCACGCTTTTGCTTGCGGTGACGACCAGGGGATGATCCCAGTCCCAAAACATTAGCGCGGGCCCGGGACCGTAGGTGGTAATGATGTGCTCCAGAGGCGACCGGGGAGGGAGGGGAATCAGGCCAATCCAATTTTGGATTGTAGGAGGGGGGGGTGGTAGAAAAAGTGGGCGGAGGCGGGGCAATTGTACACAGAATGGATGGGAGGGGATCATAATCAGTGCAGGGAGTCCGAATAGATGAGTGCATAGAAGATTGCAATGCATCAGAAATAAAAGGATTACTGAGAGGGAATGGAGCAATACCCGAATGTGTAGATGCAGCCTCCGCCGATTTTGGTGCAGCCTCTGCAGTCTTGGAACGTGTACGCGGCGGCTCTGTGGAGGATAATGCCTTCCTTCGAGTGCTCTTATTTGCATCAACACCCTGCTTCTTAGTAGAATTCTCCTGCTGTGCCAGACCACCAGTAGTAGGTATGTTGTCTCCAGCATTATGGTCCCCAGTAGACTGCTGACGAGGGCCTTTTGGATCCTCCGATGACAACCCTGTAACCAATGGGCAATCCTTGTACAGGTGACCAATTTTATGGCATCTACGACAGCGGAAGGGGACGCCCTCATAATCCAGTAGCTGTTTCCGGGAGACATGTCCGTGATGCAGAGTGATCTTCTCCACTAGGCCCGGTTTGATATCCATGTGAACAAGAATACGAGCCATGGACCTATTGCCCGTCTTCTCAAATGAACGGTCGTGCTCCAAGTATGTGCCGAGTGTGTTCCCAATCCTCATAAATGCATACGTGTTCCAAAATTGCCATGGCAGTCCAGGAAGACGAACCCAGATGGGGCCGGCCCCCAATTGTTCTCTTTCCGGATCAAATAAGGGATCCCATCGCTTGAGCATGACAGGAGCTAGCTCTATGTGCCAGAATTGTGAAAGAATCCACTGGGTGAGATCTGGCCGATTGAAGTGCAAAGCGAACCAGCCCCGGGTGAGGACCATGACTTCTGGTAGATCCTTAAGCAATGAACCCCAAATCTCCTCCACCCATAGCTTTAAACGTTCGGCCGTGTAGGTGCGCCCACGAACCCGACCCACCAGGACTTTACGAGAGGCGTCCATCACGTCTGGCATCGGAGCTTCAGGCCCAAAAATAACGCTGAAATCAGGATCAATAGCACGAAGGCATCTACCTTTCTTTACCTTCTCAGTGCGCTTACCAAAAGGGGTCTCCTTCAGAAGTCTGCGGCACGGGTCCGAGGAGCTGTGTTGGGCGGATCCCACAGAGCGAGCAGGTATCAATGGCGGAGTGAAGACGCCAGACCTAATAGGGGAACGGGGAGCCGAGGTAGAAGTGCCCAGGGGAGGGGGAATGGAGGAGTGGGGGGGGAGCCGTTGGGTCTGCGGCATAAAGGAGACTGAGAGGGAGTGGGAGCTAGAAGGGGGCGGAGGAGGCGGGGGCGGGGGGAAATCAGGTCTAATGTGGAGCTGAAGCGGAGCGTCCAAGGATGGCGAGGATTGGAAACAAGGACCCAAGATCTGTAGGGTAGCAGGAGATAACGGCGGACAATCCAGCGGGGAAGCGTCAGCGAGGTTATACTCAGGAGATTTTTCTTTTCCTTTGAGCGGCAGATGCGGGTTCCTCGATGAAGCACCTGTCTCGACCCTGAGCGCGACACTCCTCGGTATTAAGCACGGTCTGCTGGTGTGTGCCCAGATTTCCTGTTGGGGCATGGGGTCCGCTTCATAATCCACAATATCCTCTTCACCCATAGTAACTGTCGGAGAGTATAGCCTGTGACCGTGATCGAAACTGGAGCCGTCCAGCGGGAAGAACGGAGGGCGGTGACGGCAGGTAAACGGGGAGGGGACCGCGGCAGAGAAAGACAAAAAGAACCCCGTGAAAAGCGATACCACTGTCGGTGTTCAGGCGGTCAGATCTGTCATTCCAGTGGTAATCCAGGTGCCAATCGCCATGAAACGGGATCCTGAACCGAAACCCTAGCTAGGGTTCCACCATCTCCGCGAGCCATCTTCCTCATAAATGACATCGTTTACATTAGCCAGCGCTGTCAATGTAGGGAACACCTTTACGAGACTTCGTCCAATTAGATGTTAGAAGGAGATACTTGTTTGAAGTATTAATATGCCTTTAACAATCAAGTTTGGTCCACTTAGATGCATATACGATCTTAGCCTCTAATGGATGGTGTCTTTCACTTGAGTTCATGTTTTTTTTCAAGTGGTCCACAAAAACTCAAGCCTTGAGGGTATTCAACCCATAGGTACCTAGGACTTTTTTTAGAGAGATAGATGGCTTAACAAATGCAATGTTAAAAGAGTTCAATCTCTTGATGACTTGAGTAGATGTGGCATGTTTGAAATTACCTTCTGGATCTAAAATGTTGGTCTACTTTGACCTACCATAGAGGATTCTTCATGATGAAACCACTAGACTTAGTATGACCCAAGGCTAGCCTTGACACAACTTGATGGAAAAGACTCAATTCATAGCCCAAACGAGGATGGTCTCCTATTGAGACACTTGGGAGGGTTGTTGCACTTGGGTAACCCCTAACACTAGAGAGGAGGCATTTTTATTTTTATAATCAATGACCCATGAGGATGAGATGATGTAAACTTAGCTAGACTTGGAATCCCAGAGGAGGATTTAAGGTGGATTTGAGGGTGGTTCCTCAAATTTGGATGAACCTAGAATTATGAAAAATTTTCACACCTCATCCCACCATGACATGGCATTTGGAGCACTAAAAAGTGCATGACATCAAAAATTTTGAGGCTACAACTCACATATGTGGGTAATTATGGTTTATTTTGTCATTTAGCTAGTGGGTTGTCTTGTAAACCAACATATTATCTTATATTGAACTTGTCTTAGGGGCTTCATTAGATAAAAATTAGTTGAGATAGACCTCATATAAATAGAGGTCACCTCAATTATCTTCTCATCATCACTTATGGATAAATTCGGCCTCTCTAAAAAATTTCAACCTAACAACTTGTATCTTGTGGAGATGTGATATTTTGGAGTATTTTTTTGTGGAGACATTATATTGCTTTTGAGACATCATTTTGGGATAATAAGGGATTGGTCAATGTATTTTATTGTAAGTATTATTTATTGGTTATTACATGGAATGATTATTGCTAGGGTTTCTCCGTGCTAGCTTTTATTGATTATTTCTCTACGAAATTTTGGAAAAGTATTCTATGCATTACCCTTAAGAGTGTATGAAAAAATCTCAAGTGATCCTTTATGTTAAGCTCTCCTCAATCCTTTTATCCACTCATAAAATGATATCAATAGTTTTGAAAAATAGGGTCTTTCAATATCCCTTACTCCATTCTAGGGCTTCATTTTTCCATAAGTAGATCTTCCTCTAGACTCCATCACCCAAGATCAAGCATCAACATTTCCACATAAGTGGTCATACTATAAAAATTCCATTAAACTTAGATTTTTCTCCCTCTCCTCAAATTTTCAATAGTTTAAGGCAAGTCGCTAGGTCAGGGCTAGGGCCAAATTCAACTAGGGAAAGTGCATTTTGCGTTTGGAAGGTTTTTACATGTTCTTTGTAACTAATTTCCTCAAAATAACCCCCTTTCCATGATGAATTATTTCATTTTAGGGATGATGTCACAATCCCTAAAATTTAGCCCTAAGCTTTAACTTGGAGCTTTTAAAGGCTTAGTGTCTCAAAAATTGATCATATTCATCTTGTCAAGCCTTTTCTTTGCCTTTTGTACCTTGGTAAGCTTATTATCATTGCTTATTCATTCAACCCTAAGTCACTTGTGGCCTAAATAAGTCTTTGTAGGGCACATTATAACACTACCACCCACCCCCTTGGAGAAATATAGTCCAGGCGGGTGGTGTTACTTTGTCCTAACCAAACTTCTATGGTCTTGCTACAA
The DNA here is from genome assembly GCA_031772625.1 of Pinus tabuliformis. Taxonomy (NCBI): domain Eukaryota; kingdom Viridiplantae; phylum Streptophyta; class Pinopsida; order Pinales; family Pinaceae; genus Pinus; species Pinus tabuliformis. The sequence goes on from CM062804.1 coordinate 1,014,452,043, forward strand.
AAATGGGGCTACAAAATTCCTCAATTTTTAACTTCCCTAAAAATAAAAAATAATGCCACCATTGCAATTGACTCATTAGGATTTTTTTAGTGATATAAATTTTATTAAATTCTAACTCCCGAATAAAAAAAATGGTTGTTTAAAGTTTAGCCAATAAGCTCTTGCCAAATTAGCAAGGTAATACCACGTGGCACCCATGTGAACCTCATATGCTTTCCACATGAAAACCCCACAACACCTAGTATGTCCACGTGCCCGAGTACGACCATTGCAATGACCATGTGGTACTTGCCACATCATCCCTGCTTGAGCCCCACTAGGCCAGTCCCTTAGCCTATTTTGTAACCATATCACATTATAATGATTTTGAGATTTTTCGGGCTTGCAGTGCTAAAAGCCTTTGTAGGAATTTACAGGGTAAGTTCCACAGAAAGAATACCAAAAGGACACCGCTCACAACCAGATCTCAAATCAATACACCAGTATTTTTGACGTGGTTAAAACCCTCAGAGTGCAAGGAGGGAAACAGTCCACGGCCTGTCCCAACGTGGGTACTACAGGCAATTTATTAATTAAAGAATGAAAATTTACATAAGCTTCTCTCATGCACGGATTACCCGAACAATGACCCTCCATGCGCTTTAAATAGAACTCATGGACCAATCGGGTGTCAAGCCACGGATCAAGTGTCGGTAATACCGAGGTGAGAGTGAACCGTCGGATCACTACATATCGTGACCGTCGGATTGTAAGTTACAAAATGTACAACGGTAAAGAAACACACTTTACCTAACTCTAACCTAACTCTATACTAGACCAAGTTGAACTTAACTATATCCTATGTGTCGGAATATCCTAACATCCCCCCTTAAGAACAACTTGGGATAGGATTGAAGGATTTACAAATATGACACAATAGGAGAAGGAAGGAGGCACTAGAGCCTATCCCCCCTTAGTGACAACTTCCTGAACTCCAAGCATATATCGAAGTTTAGTGAACTTCGCCTCTGTGAGAGCCTTTGTGAAGATGTCTGCAACCTGATCATCTGTTGGACAATATTGCACTTCAAGAACATGGTCATGAATGAGCTTTTTGATGAAGTGCATGTGTAGTTCAATGTGTTTGCTGCGCTGATGCTGGACTGGATCTTTGCATAGCTGAATGGCACTTTGATTATCACACCAAAGTGTGGTTGGATGCTGCTGCTCAAAGCCAAACTCTGATAGGATCTGACGAAGCCACAAGGCTTCCTTACTAGCTTCCACGGCACCACGATACTCTGCTTCTGCTGACGAAAGAGAAATGGCAGCCTGTTTCTTACAAGCCCATGTAATAGGTCCTGAACCAAGAGTGAAGACATAACCGGCAGTAGACTTCCGATCATCAGGGTCACCAGCCCAATCAGAATCAGTGAAACCAACTAACAGAGGAGCTGCTTTGGCACTGTAATGAATCCCAAACTGTACTGTACCTCGAACATAACGAAATATTCTTTTAGCTGCTTTCCAATGACTTTCGCGGGGGTTTTGCATAAAACGAGCAACAAGGCCAACAGCAAAGGAAAGATCAGGACGAGTATGGGTTAAATACAAGAGTTTTCCGACAAGTTGACGGTATAAGGTAGCATCAACTTCAGGAGAAGTACAAGAGACTGAAAGTTTGACTCCAGACTGAAAGGGAGAAGGGGCTGGCTTACAGTCTTCCATGTGAAAATGACGAAGAATATCACAAGAATACTTGGACTGGGAAAGGAAAATACCCTCTTGGGATTGCAAGACTTGAAGACCGAGAAAATAGTGTAAGTGTCCTAAGTCTGTCATTTCAAATTTCTTTTTAAGGCTGGACTTCACATGGTTTATAAGGTTGGGATCACTACCAGTAAGAATAAGATCATCAACATAAAGAACAAGGATGATAAGAGAGTTGCCCACTTTCTTGGTGTAGACAGTATTGTCAGAATGACACCTAGAAAAGCCAGATTCTAAAGGAAAGCTATCCATTTTGGCATACCAAGCCCGAGGAGCTTGCTTGAGGCCATAAAGGGATTTCTTAAGTCGACAAACAAGGCTGGAGTCTGTTTGTATGAAGCCAATGGGTTGTTCCATATAGATTTCTTCCTGCAAGTCCCCATGCAAGAAGGCAGATTTAACATCCATTTGATGGACTTCCCATTTTAAAGAGGCAGCAAGGGAAAGAACAAGGCGGATAGAGTTCATTTTGGCAACAGGGGAGAAGGTTTCAGTGTAGTCAATGCCTTCGACCTGTGAAAAGCCCTTAGCAACGAGACGAGCTTTATGTTTATCAACTTTCCCATCTGGTCCATACTTGGTTCTGTAAACCCATTTACATCTAACAAGTTTGCGTCCCTTTGGTAGAGGAACAAGATCCCATGTATCATTTGTCATTAATGAATGATATTCTTCATTCATAGCTGCTTCCCAATGTGGATGGCCTGAAGCTTCTGCAAAAGTGTCAGGATCATGATTTACTGGAGCTTGAGCCAGTAAAGAAGAGGCTCTTTCAAACTGAGAACGTGTACGTCGCTGATCTGTAGGATCACCGGCAAGATCACCTGCTGCATCCCGAGTAGCACAGACCCATCTTGGAAGTTGAGGATCCTGAGAAGGTGGGGGAGGATTATCATCCTCGCTTTCATCATCTGAAGAAGAAATGTTTTCAAAAGTAGAAGAGAGAGGAAGAGGTGGCACATCCGCCGGACTAGGCTCGCAGGCCGATTTATTTTCATCAAATTTTACATCTCTTCTAATGATAACATTTTTGGACTTAAATGGAATAAGTCTATAACCTTTTACATCTTCAGAATATCCAACAAAAGTACATTTCTCACTCTTAGGTTCTAAAGCTTTATGCTTTTCATCTGGAATATGGGCCCATGCTTCACTTCCAAACACACGAAAGTGACTTACATCTGGTTTAATGGAACTCCAAGCTTCTTCTGGAGTGATATTCTCTAGAACCTTAGTAGGAGTGCGATTGATTATATAATTTGCACAATTAATTGCTTCGGCCCAAAAACTAAGACTGAGTCCTTTAGATTGCAGCATACAATTAGCCATTTCCTTTAAGGTGCGATTTTTCCTTTCAGCTACACCATTTTGTTGTGGAGTGTATGGAACAATATGTTACATTTGAATTCCATTTTCGGTGCAAAAGTTGATGAATGTGTTTTTAACATATTCTCCACCATTATCAGTTCTTAGCTTAAGAATTTGATGTCCAGATTGTTTTTCAACAAATGCTTTGAAGGCCAAAAATGTGTTAAATACTTCGCTCTTGAGTTTTAAGAAGTATACCCAAGTGCGTCTGGAGAAATCATCAATGAAAGTTAAGAAGTACTTGCAGCCAGAGAATGAAGCAACAGGAAGAGGACCACATAAATCACTGTGCACAAGCTGTAAAGGGGCTGAGGCGTGCCAAGAGGCACGTTTGTCAAAACTGTCCCGATGATGTTTTCCGAGTACACATCCGGAACAAACACCATCTCTGCAAGATACCATAGGAAGACCTGTCACCATATTTTCTTTACATAGATGCTGAAGGGAGCGATAGTTTAAGTGACCAAATCGCTCATGCCAAAGTTTGCTCACTTCATCATTATGAGCAACAAATACTGAGGGAAGATTTGATGACCCAAAGTTGTGAAACTTATACAACCTTTTGGAATCATCAGCAAGACCAGTAGCTAGAATCTGTTTAGGATCTTTTAGATCCTTGATTACAACATCATGAGGTGAAAATTCAACAATTTTACCTTCACCTGAATGAGTTATCTGATAGACAGATAGAAGGTTGCAGGATGAGGTTGGAACACATAATACATCATTAAACTGACCATTGTCCAGATGAACAGTTCCAGTCCCTACAACATTAAGAGATCTATCATCACCAATATATATATTTTTGGTGTTACATTCATTTAAAGAAGAAAACATGGCTTGGTTTTTGGCCATGTGACAAGAGGCTCCAGAATCAATGAGCCACTCATGAGAATGAGAAGAAGAAGAAGATACATTTAATGCATAACCAGACTGAGATGATTGATAATGACATGCAGAAAGTGCCATTCCGGAAGTTGAAGTTGAAGTAGGCTCCACATGGATGTTATGTTTCTTCATTGCGGCTTCCAAGGCTTCCATCTTCTTAAAGCATTTAGATTCTAAGTGGCCATCTCGATTACAAAAGTTACAATGTCTATCAGTCTTCTTCCATTTGTTTTTATTGGTCTTATCATTTTGAGGCTGAGATGGTTTAGGACCATTCTTTTGAGGATATGACTTCTTAGGATTCTTTGAATTTGGTTGCTGCTGGGCGGCTAACGCTTTCGTGGAAGAGTTTCCAAGATTAAGAAGACCAAGGTGTAAGAGTTTTTCTTGTTCTCTTATTAAGGAATCACAAAAGGAGTCAAAGGAAGGGGCCTTGTATTCTTGTCCTTGACAAATGAAAGCTTCCCTTGTAGAATGGAAAGTGGAAACAAATACAGAGTAGGCTGGTCCCAACTTAGTAAGGATGGAATAAATAAGGTTACCATCTTCTTTCTTAACTTTAACACCTTCCAAGAGATATCTAAGGGTCTTGAATTTTGACAAGAAATCTTCAATGCAAGAAAAATTATTAGGATCCAAAGTAAGCAGCTCATTTTCAAGTTGATGGGCTCTAATTTCATTTTTAATCCCAAAAACTTTAGCAAGTTTTTCTAATGCTTCATGAGGAGTCTCAAGTCCTGCAATGTGGAATCTAAGATCAGGAGAAATAGACATCCCTATCAAACCACGTGCTTGATCTTGTCTATTTTCCCATTTTGCCGCCTTGTCTTCATCTTTTGGTTTCTTCTCTTGGTTTGTGGCTATTCTGAAGAGACCTTTACTTCTAAGTAAATCTTCCATGTATTCTACCCATTGGAAGTAGTTAGTGCTGTCAAGAATGACTTGGCATGGAATTTCCATTTTTTAAAAAAAACTGAAGCTGAAGATGCTGAAAGTAAGTGTACCAACGGATAGATCTCGAAAAAATAGGCGGTTTTAAAAAAAAACGGCTCTGAAAAAGGCTTCCGGATGAAGAAGTTATGGCTTTTTGAAAAAAAATTGTTGACGTTGCCGGCAAAATGCGCGAATGTGCGAGAATGAAAAAAATCCGCCCCCACAAAATGGAGACTTGAACCCAAGACCTCTACTCTCTTAAAATAGCTTTGAACCAATTGATATATACAAAAAATTTGAGAGAGAGAGAGAGAGGGGGGGGGGGCCTTGGTTTGCGTGCTTGCCTTGAGAAAGCTCTTTTTCCCTACAAAACACAAAACACAAAACCCAACACGAATATGCAAAGAAAAACGAACCTTGCGGCTCGAAGTTAGCTTTAGCCAAAAAACTAGAAATTTTAAAAAAAATCTCAAGGTTAGCTTTAGCCGAAAAACTAAATATTTTTCTCAATGTTTCTGATTTTCCGAGATCACACTAAGGTGCAGGGAAAAGAGCATACGCATGAGAAAAATCCTTCCTTTCTGTTTCTGATTTGCCCAGATCGCACAGAGTCGCATGGCAAAGAGCATACGCAGAAATGAAAGGTATAGATCCGGTTAAAAAAAAGGCTAAATAAACTGAGACCGAAATAAGCAGAGAGAAATTAACAGTAAACTGCAAAAAAAAACACTGTATACCTCCCGATCTGAAAAGTGACGCAGCTAGGGCTACCGGAAACCTTTTCGCGTGAAACGAAAGGGGTTCCTCACTGGAACAGATGCTCCGAACGCAACAGAGCAGTCCTCTCGGCCCGAAAGCAGTCAGAAACAACAGATCTAGGAAACGACAGCCGCATGCAGTTCTACCGGCTTCAGATTTGGATCACCAACGGACGCGGCCCTCAAATAGCTCTGATACCATGTAGGAATTTACAGGGTAAGTTCCACAGAAAGAATACCAAAAGGACACCGCTCACAACCAGATCTCAAATCAATACACCAGTATTTTTGACGTGGTTAAAACCCTCAGAGTGCAAGGAGGGAAACAGTCCACAGCCTGTCCCAACGTGGGTACTACAGGCAATTTATTAATCAAAGAATGAAAATTTACATAAGCTTCTCTCATGCACGGATTACCCGAACAATGACCCTCCATGCGCTTTAAATAGAACTCATGGACCAATCGGGTGTCAAGCCACGGATCAAGTGTCGGTAATACCGAGGTGAGAGTGAACCGTCGGATCACTACATATCGTGACCGTCGGATTGTAAGTTACAAAATGTACAACGGTAAAGAAACACACTTTACCTAACTCTAACCTAACTCTATACTAGACCAAGTTGAACTTAACTATATCCTATGTGTCGGAATATCCTAACAGCCTTATCAACACATCCAAGGTGTTATAGAGATCATCATTGTCTCCTATCATCTAAGACCCCTCCACATAACAATTTCCCTTTTTAGAGAGCCATTCACCTTGCTTCTTAAGCGTAAACCCCATCAATATGTTGGCATTATGATGCATGTGTTGTAGTTGATGGCAACCCACTTGTATATGGTAACTAGATGAATCTACAAAAGAGATATCAGATGTGATAGAATGCATGGTAGTTGTGTTTACAGATGTGACAAAATGCAGGGCAATTCAAAGGAATCAGTTCAGAAGTAATATGCAATGGAAAATCACATTATAACAGGTCTATTAAGAGGGAACAAAGTAATGGTACAAAAGAATAGGACTAAGGAACAGAGGACTACATATCAGAATCAAGAAGTTGAAGAAAAAGGACATTTTCAGGTATGTTAAGTTGTATACATGGGTTCAATGTACAAAAAGAGTGTGTACACGTGGGTTCACTGTGCAAAAAGAGCATATACACATGCATGCACTTTCATAGAAGAAAAAGTGCGTATGGGATGAAAAACTAAGGAAATTAAGGTGAAAGAATACCAAGCGTCAATACCATGGTATTAGCCCATAATATTGAGCGGAGTAACGGTTATTTGATCCCGTCTAAGAATACCACAAGCTCTAAGTGTTGTTTTTGTCTGAGGTATTGAAAAAGGACGGATAAAACTATATAAGGAGGAGAAGATGAAAGGGCTATGTGTAGAAGTAATGAATAACTTATGAAGTGTTAGATCAAAAGAAAATATGCATGCTATGGGCATTTGATGCTTAGCTTGATCTGAACTAAGTATGCACCTGAGTGTTTGATAATGGATGAGATCTAATAATGGATGAGGATAATAATGAATTATGATTATGTGATATGATAATATATGGGTTAGATCTAATTGCTAACACATGTTTTATCCTTTATATGTGATGATCTGGGTATGTCTGAAGTCAGGAATTGCAACAAAGTTATAAGTATTTGCACATCTATACACTGATTCACTTTGTTGAAGAGGTTTTATGATTCAGTATCTTTAGAGATATACGTAGGTTGGACAGTAGCATATAACGTAGGTTGGATTCATTAAAGGAGCGTATACATTCTGACACATGCCTTTTGAAGTTACAATTAGTTCTAGTTGTTGATGCAATGATCTAGGTTTAGATCTGTGTATTGGTTATATTGTTTGATTCAGTATGTTAGAGGTTTCAGTGATTGTATGATTTAGTATGTCAGAGGTTTCAATGATTGATTGATACAGTACACCCGAGGTTTCAGTGATTGATTGATTCAATTATGATTATACCAGAGATTGATGATTGGGTTTCAGTCATATCAAATATTGATTGGGTTTCAATGATTGGTTGATGTAGATGTATTTAATGGTTGTATTGCAGTGGTGATTGATTTTGAGCTTCAATGTTACCAATGGGTCCAGTATGAAAGTTTGATGAAATGTGTCCTTCATATTGTAGTATTGTGTACCAGGAGTATCCGTCGTGAAAATTTATGAAACATGGTCCCTGGAGGATATTGAGGGTTGGAGCTTTCAGTGAGGAAGTCAAAGCTTCTTGCCAGTAGTGGCCGGTGATTTGATCAGGGGTTGGAGCTCCCTTCCAGTAGAAGCTGGAGAATGAGTGAAGGTTGTAGCCTTTTGTAGGTCGGAGCCTACGTACTAGTAAATATATCAGCTAGTACAAGAATTAGGGGGTTGTAGCTCCCTTCTAGAAGAAGCTCGAGAATGAGAGAAGGTTGTATCCTTCTGTAGGTGGGTGACTGTGTACTAGTATGAGTCTGCAACAGTACAAGATTGTAAACATATTTTCTTATTAAAAGAAGACAGAGATGATAGCAGCAGGTGGTTTTCACCCACATTGGGTTTCCACCTTAAATCTTGGTGTTCATGTGTGCTGCTTATGTGTGATGGTTTATTCTATTATTACTAAACATGGTTACTGTTTAATATTTAATAAAGTACTGATGCACTAATTAAATATCAACATATGATAAATTAACTGAATCATAAGTTCACTGGATATATGCTGGTTGCCTTAAGAACAGTTGTGTGCACACGCGAGTTCCCTTCACTAAAGTAGCGTATATTATGGAAATGAAAAAAGTTATTGATTTGTAAATACTGATCTCAATATTATTTCCAACAATTGGTATCAAAGTAGGTCCTTTGGCAGAAGCTTGATCGCTTGAAGGAGATCCGTAGTAACAATGGGAAAGAAGCAAAATAAGAAAGCACCTCAAAAGAAGAAGACATCTCAAAGGAACTATGACAGTGGGAGAGATGATTGGCCACTATGTGGAAGCAACTCTTCAGATTTAGAATCACCTCAGAATGAAGATGAACAAGAAAAAGAGTTATCAGGTATGAATTTATTGTCCTCTGGTGATACATTTCTCTGTTCATTTGAAGATAATGAATGTGACAGTGAAACAACTGAATTTTCTCTTATGGGTGAAAGAGAAAGAAATCAAATAGAGGAAGAATTTAAAAAGCTCACAGACACAATTAGAGATCAAAAGCATCTAATTTGTAAAAGGGAATGTGCCTACAACGAAGAAGTTACTAGGTTAAAAAGCCCAGTTGGAGGAAGGAAACAAAATAAAGAAGCAGTACAAAGAAAAGGAAGATCAAAGTCAAAGGTTGCAGGATGAAGTGACATCATTGAGAAATGAAGTGAATGAAAAGGACACAACAACCAAGGAACTTATAGAAAGAACTAGCTACTGTGAAGGTCTTGAAGCTATGGTCGTTTCTCTAAAAGAAGATCTCAAAAATTCAAATAAGCAGAAAGAAGAACTACTCCAAACATTTGAAGAACAAGAAAATGAAGTTCTCGAATTAAGGCAACAAGTGGAAGAAGGAATAAAAGCTGAAAAAATCATGAAGAAGCAATATCTTGAAAAGGAAGAACAATATCAGGTTGAGGTAAATATCCTAAAAGGTAAATTAGAAGAAAAGGATAAACTTTTACGATTTCAAGATAATACTAAGATTTTCGATGATATTCTTAGTAGTCAAAGGTCTCCTGCCATCAAATCTGGTCTTGGTTTTCATAAAACTGTTAAAGGTGAATCTAGATCACAAACTGAAGCAAGGAACTCTAGTGCAAAATCTAAAATGCTCAACAAGGAGATAAGAGGTCAACCCCATCAACAACCAAGGAAAGAAAGTCTTCAAAGAAAATCATTTACTCCTAACTATGGAAGTGCTAATTGATTCTTTCCTCTGATCAATAATGTTGAATGTTTTATATGTCATAATTTTGGACATGTTGCAACCAGATGCAGAAGTAGAATGGTTCAAGCTAATAACAGTCACACAAAAAGGTCATCATTTTCCAGGTACTTTAAGGGATATTGTTTTTCTTGCAATATGTTTGGTCACAAATCCATTGATTGCTATAGAAGGAATATGAAACATATAAGATGTTATTCTTGTAACAAGTTTGGACATATAGCAAAAGAGTGTAGGAGCAAATTTTGGCCAACATACCAAAAGAAACAAACATCATCACACTCCAAGGTATGGAAGAAGAAGGAAGTACAACTAGAAATATGTGGCATAGCTTAGTATGCAGATAGAACAGACTCAGGAGGAACTATGAAATTTCAGTGTTCTAATTCTCATACGCAGTTATCATGAAGAAAAGTCACGTATATACGTGAGTTAGAAGATGCACAGTTGTATATATGTTGGTTTGATGAAGAAGCAGTGGGACAAACTCAGAAAAATGATCTGATATGGTTTAGACAATTATCAATTATCTTTTATGTCTTGATGATTGATGACTACAGTCTGTGGATGTTACTTAGAAGTGATTTTGATCCTCATATTTTGTTGATGACTTGATGTATATCTGATTGATGATGATGCCTTGATATTTCTTACTGATATATGCAATGATCAGATTTGACAATAAACAGGTGGAACAGGTTCAGGGGGAGAATATGCTATGCTTCTAATAATGCATTGTTGGCATTATGTTTAGAAGTCTTTGGTACCTAATGATTCTTATCAATGGTGATGATGCTTATGTGGCTAAATTTTTTAAAAGATACATCATGCTATGTTGCAGTTATGAGTTTCCTACGATGAAGTCTCATATGATACTTATATTGCTTGGGGTTACATAGTTGTTATTCAGATCAGATTTATGGATGATTGTGGATGATGTTTTGATAATGCATACAATACATATATGTTGCTTACATGGTGATCTTCATAAGGACAAGGAGAAGTAAAAAGATTGAGTAAACAACTTCATTATTTGATGATGAGCCACTCATTTCTTTTATGCTGCTGTCATCATGCCTTTAATGATGCATAAAGTCCATATGGTGCAGTTATGATGCAATATTCCTATAGTTCTTGGCTCTCACATGGTTGAGGATTATTGTTGTTGATGATATCAAGAAATATTGACAAATGACTATGAGCTCATGGTTTTCTAGATACATATCACTGGATACACATTATGATTGGATACATGGATGATTACTTAAGTTTCATATTGATAAATATTGTTGGTTAGCCAAGAGAATGGTGTTGTTACAGGTTCCATATCCATTTGGAGACATGGCTTACTTGGTCACATAATGATGATGACTTCTTAATTTAAGATGATAGGCTTGATACTCACATATGTTGATTATCGTGGTTGATGCTTATCAGATGTGGGATGTTTCCAAGTGATGTTACATGGTTGATATATTGAGGGTTCTTGTGGAAAGATCATGCAGTTCTTGATGATGATTCTATGATCATAGATGATGAATATGGTGTTTTCACATACATATGATATGACGTGAATGATTTTGTGTTACTGCTTGGAGATATGACATATAAGGTTATGATAAGGTTCTTTCTACTAAGGAAACATAGTAAGTTGATATTGATGAGATCAATAGGATGAGTTGATATCTATATGCAACATACTTTGTCACTGGTTGATGATAATTACATGGTCATATCTTGGGAACTAATGATGGACATATACAGGTTGTTGGTCTGGATGTTGCTGACAGATGCTTGTGGTGCAGATCATACATGGTGTATGATAGTTGACGATGACTATCATGGTCTTGTTTAGATCTTTGGTCTCTGTTATAAATATCATTTGATGTAAAGGTCATATAAAGACCCATGATGTAATATGTCTCTATCTGTCGTAGTCTTTTAATGAGTCCCTCTTGGTCATATGATGTAATTTGTACCCCCACTATGCATGGGAAGGATGATGTAATAATTACTATATTTCAGTCATGTATAAACAATTGGTATATCCCCACTTGGTTGGGTAGATGAGTCAAATTTGGTATATCCCCACTTGGTTGGGAGATTGATGTATGTATGAATCATTGGTGATAGGAAGGTCATACTCACATAGTTGAGTTATAGAGTCATGTTATTCTTTTGGAAAATATTTTTGCAGACTTTGCATGTGCTCAAGGGGAGCATGGATGGTATAGTGCATCTCAACATGTACAAAGGGGTAGTTTAATCAGAAAATTCAGCATGTGCCTAGGGGGAGCATGATTAATGTTCATATTCAACTATTCAGATATGAAAGTCTTCATTTTGGTCAGCCCTTTACCCTTGATATCAAAGGGGGAGAATAAATTGGCATGCCCATTGCCCTTGATGTCAAAGGGAGAGAGTATTTTGGTGTTGCTTGTTATCTCTAACAGTTTCTATAGCGTGCAGTAATCAACACCAACATGGTTGCCATCAAGTCCAAAGGGGGAATTATGATGCATCTGTTGTACTTGATGGCAACCCACTTGTAGCAGAACAAATCACTTGTATATGGTAACTAGATGAATCTACAAAAGAGATATCAGATGTGACAAAATGAATGGTAGTTGTGTTTACAGATGTGACAAAATGTAGGGAAGTTCAAAGGAATCAGTTCAAAAGTAATGTACAATGGAAAATCACATTATAATAGGTCTATTTAGAGGGAACAAAGTAATGGTACAAAAGAATAGGAAAAAGGAACAAAGGACTACATATCATAATCAAGAAGTTGAATAAAAACGACATTTTTAGGTATGTTAAGTTGTATACACGGTTTCACTGTACAAAAAGAGCGTGTACACGTGGGTTCACTATACAAAAATAGCATATACATATGCACACACTTTCAGAGAAGGAAAAGTGCGTATGGGATGAAATAGATGGCTTAACAAATGCAATGTTAAAAGAGTTCAATCTCTAGATGACTTGAGTAGATGTGGCATGTTTGAAATTACCTTCTAGATCTAAAAGGTTGGTCTACTTTGACCTACCATAGAGGATTCTTCATGATGAAACCACTAGACTTAGTATGACCCAAAGCTAGCCTTGACACAACTTGATGGAAAAGACTCAATTCATAGCCCAAATGAGGATGGTCTCCTATTGAGACACTTGGGAGGGTTGTTGCACTTGGGTAACCCCTAACACTAGAGAGGAGGCATTTTTTTTTACAATCGATGACCCATGAGGATGAGATGATGTAAATTTAGCTAGACTTGGAACCCCAGAGGAGGATTTAAGGTGGATTTGAGGGTGGTTCCTCAAATTTGGATGAACCTAGAATTATGAAAAAAATTTCACACCTCATCCCACAATGACATGGCATTTGGAGCACTAAAAAGTGCATGACATCAAAAATTTTGAGGCTACAACTCACATATGTGGGTAATTATGGTTTATTTTGTGATTTAGCTAGTGGGTTGTCTTGTAAACCAACATATTATCTTATATCGAATTTGTCTTAGGGGCTTCATTAGATAAAAATTAGTTGAGATAGACCTCATATAAATAGAGGTCACCTAAATTATCTTCTCATCATCACTTATGGATAAATTCGGCCTCTCTAAAAAATTTCAACCTAACAACTTGTATCTTGTGGAGATGTGATATTTTGGAGTATTTTTTTGTGGAGACACTATATTGCTTTTGAGACATCATTTTGGGATAATAAGGGATTGGTCAATGTATTTTATTGTAAGTATTATTTATTGGTTATTACATGGAATGATTATTGCTAGGGTTTCTCTGTGCTAGCTTTTATTGATTATTTCTCTACGAAATTTTGGAAAAGTATTCTATGCATTACCCTTAAGAGTGTATAAAAACTCTCGAGTGATCCTTCATGTTAAGCTCTCCTCAATCATTTTATCCCCTCATAAAATGATATCAATAGTTTTGAAAAATAGGGTCTTTCAATATCCCTTACTCCATTCTAGGGCTTCATTTTTCCATAAGTAGATCTTCCTCTAGACTCCATCACCCAAGATCAAGCATCAACATTTCCACATAAGTGGTCATACTATAAAAATTCCATTAAACTTAGATTTTTCTCCCTCTCCTCAAATTTTCAATAGTTTAAGGCAAGTTGCTAGGTCAGGGCTAGGGCCAAATTCAACTAGGGAAAGTGCATTTTGCGTTTGGAAGGTTTTTACATGTGCTTTGTAACTAATTTCCTCAAAATAACCCCCTTTCCATGATGAATTATTTCATTTTAGGGATGATGTCACAATCCCTAAAATTTAGCCCTAAGCTTTAACTTGGAGCTTTTAAAGGCTTAGTGTCTCAAAAATTGATCATATTCATCTTGTCAAGCCTTTTCTTTGCCTTTTGTACCTTGGTAAGCTTATTATCATTGCTTATTCATTCAACCCTAAGTCACTTGTGCCCTAAATAAGTCTTTGGAGAGCACATTATAACACTACCACCCACCCCCTTGGAGAAATATAGTCCAGGCGGGTTGTGTTAGTTTGTCCTAACCAAACTTCTATGGTCTTGCTACAAAAATGGGGCTACAAAATTCCTCAATTTTCAACTTCCCTAAAAATAAAAAATAATGCCACCATTGCAACTGACTCATTAGGATTTTTTTGGTGATATAAATTTTATTAAATTCCAACTCTCGAATAAAAAAATATGGTTGTTTAAAGTTTAGCCAATAAGCTCTTGCCACATCAGCAAGGTAATACCACGTGGCACCCATGTGAACCTCATATGGTTTCCACATGAAAACCCCACAACACCTAGTATGTCCACGTGCCCAAGTACGACCATTGCAATGCCCATGTTGTACTTGCCACATCATCCCTTCTTGAGCCCCACTAAGCCAGTCCCTTAGCCTATTTTGTAACCATATCACATTATAATGATTTCGAGATTTTTCAGGCTTGTAGTGCTAAAAGCCTTATCAACACATCCAAGGTGGTATAGAGATCATCATTGTCTCCTATCATCTAAGATCCCTCGACATAACAATTTCCCTTTTTAGAGAGCCATTCACCTTGCTTCTTAAGCAAGTAAACCCCATCAATATGTTGGCATTATGATGCATGTGTTGTACTTGATGGCAACCCACTTGTATCATAACAACTCACTTGTATATGGTAACTAGATGAATCTACAAAAGAGATATCAGATGTGATAGAATGCATGGCAGTTGTGTTTACAGATGTGACAAAATGCAGGGCAGTTCAAAGGAATAAGTTCAGAAGTAATATACAATGGAAAATCACATTATAACAGGTCTATTAAGAGGGAACAAAGTAATGGTACAAAAGGATAGGACGAAGGAACAAAGGACTACAGATCAGAATCAAGAAGTTGAAGAAAAAGGACATTTTCAGGTATGTTAAGTTGTATACACGGGTTCAATGTACAAAAAGAGTGTGTACACATGGGTTCACTGTGCAAAAAGAGCGTATACATATGCATGCACTTTCATAGAAGAAAAAGCGCGTATGGGATGAAAAATTAAGGAAATTAAGGTGAAAGAATACCAAGTGTCAATAACATGGTATTAGCCCACAATATTGAGTAGAGTAACAATTATTTGATCCCGTCTAAGAATACCACAAGCTCTAAGTGTTGTTTTCGTCCAAGGTATTGAAAAATGATGGATAAAACTATATAAGGAGGAGAAGATCAAAGGGCTACGTGTAGAAGTAATGAATAACTTATGAAGTGTTAGATCAAAAGAAAATATGCATGCTATGGGCATTTGATGCTTAGCTTGATCTGAACTAAGTATGCACCTAAGTGTTTGATAATGGATGAGATCTAATTATGGATGAGGATCATAATGACTTATCATTATGTGATCTGATAATGGATGGGCTAGATCTAATTGCTAACACATGTTTTATCCTTTATATGTAATGATCTGGGTATGTCTGAAGTCAAGAATTGCAACGAAGTTATAAGTATTTGCAGATCTATACACTGATTCGCTTTGGTGAAGAGGTTTTATGATGCAATATATTTAGAGATATATGTAGGTTGGGCTAAAGGAAGTAGCATATAAACGTAGGTTGGATTCATTAAAGGAGCGTATACATTCTGACACATGCCTTTTGAAGTTACAATTAATTCTAGTTGTTGATGCAATGATCTGGGTTCAGATCTATGTAATGGTTACAGTGATTTGTCTGTTCTAGTTGTTTGGTTGAATTTGATTAAGTTTGAATGAATGGTCGATTCAATTGTGTCAGAGGTTCGGTGATTGTTTGATTCAATATGTTAGAGGTTTCAGTGATTGTATGATTTTGTATGTCAGAGGTTTCAGTGATTGTTTGATATAGTACACCCGAGGTTTTAGTGATTGATTGATTCAGTTATGATTATACCAGAGCTTGATGATTGGGTTTCAGTTATATCAAAGATTGATTGGGTTTCAATGATTGGTGGATGCAGATGTATTTAATGGTTGTATTGCAGTGGTGATTGATTTTGAGCTGCAATGTTACCAATGGGTCCAATATGAAAATTTGATGAAATGTGGCCTTCATATTGTAGTATTGTGTACTAGGAGTATCCAGTGTGAAAATTTATGAAACGTGGTCCCTGGAGGATACTGAGGGTTGGAGCCTTCAGTGAGGAAGTCGAAGCTTCCGGCCAGTAGTGGCTGGTGATTTGATCAGGGGGTTGGAGCTCCCTTCCAGTAGAAGATGGAGAAAGTGAGGAAGTCGAAGCTTCCTGCCAGTAGTGGCTGGTGATTTGATAAAGGGGTTGGAGCTCCCTTCCAGTAGAAGCTGGAGAACGAGTGAAGATTGTAGCCTTCTGTAGGTCGGAGCCTACGTACTAGTAAATATATCGGCTAGTACAAGAATTAGGGGGTTGTATCTCCCTTCTAGAAGAAGCTGGAGAATGAGAGAAGGTTGTAGCCTTCTACAGGCGGGTGCCTGCGTACTAGTATGAGTCTGCAACAGTACAATATTGTAAACATATTTTCTTATTATTAAAAGAAGACAGACCACAATAGCAGGTGGTTTTCACCCACATTGGGTTTCCACCTTAAATCTTGGTGTTCATGTGTGTTGCTTATGTGTGATGGTTTATTCTATTATTACTGCACATGGTTACTGTTTAATATTTAATAAAGTACTGATGCACTAATTAAAGATCAACATATGATGAATTAACTGAATCATAAGTTCACTGGATATACGCTGGTTGCCTTAAGAACATTTGTGTGCACACGCAAGTTCCCTTCACTGAAGTAGCGTATATAAATCTGATTATGGAAATGAAAAAGTTATTGATTTGTAAATACTGATTCACTCCTCCTCTCAGTATTATTTCCAACAATTGGTATCAAAGTAGGTCCTTTGGCAGAAGCTTGATCGCTTGAAGGAGATTCGTAGTAACAATGGGAAAGAAGCAAAAGAAGAAAGCACCTCAAAAGAAGAAGACATCTCAAAGGAACTATGACAATGGGAGAGATGATTGGCCACTATGTGGAAGCAACTCTTCAGATTCAGAATCACCTCAGAATGAAGATGAACAAGCAAAAGAATTATCAGGTATGAATTTATTGTCCTCTGGTGATACATTTCTCTGTTCATTTGAAGATAATGAATGTGACAGTGAAACAACTGAATTTTCTCTTATGGGTGAAAGAGAAAGAAATCAAATAGAGGAAGAATTTAAAAAGCTCACAGACACAATTAGAGATCAAAAAGATCTAATTGATAAAAGGGAATGTGCCTACAAAGAAGAAGTTACTAGGTTAAAAGCCCAGTTGGAGGAAGGAAACAAAATAAAGAAGCAGTACAAAGAAAAGGAAGATCAAATTCAAAGGTTGCAGGATGAAGTGACATCATTGAGAAATGAAGTGAATGAAAAGGACACAACAACCAAGGAACTTATAGAAAGAACCAGCTACTATGAAGGTCTTGAAGCTATGGTCGTTTCTCTAAAAGAAGATCTCAAAAATTCAAATAAGCAGAATGAAAAACTACTCCAAGCATTTGAAGAACAAGAAAATGAAGTTCTCGAATTAAGGCAACAAGTGGAAGAAGGAAGAAATGTAAAAATTTCTGTTTTCCCACCCCGGTTTTCAGTTTCTCCTTATTTCTCCCATGTAGTTAAATGCCCATTCCCATAACCATACATTTAACAGACTGAAAAAAATAAATATTGCTGAAAACACAAATTCTGGAAATTTTTCAGAATGCTGGAAATTGCAGAATTAAAAATCAACAATTAAAAACAGCCATTAAAACACATTAAAACACTGATATTTTTGGTCAACTTGACCCTGGAAAAACCCCCTACAACTCTTGGGGAAAACCAGTTTGAGAGCTCTTCTTTATTTCTGAAAATTGTCTTTTTACAGTGAGAATTATTCAGAAAAAAATCAGCAAGCAAATTTACAACTTATCTCCTTTCCCGTGCCTCACAGCAATCTGGAAATTACAGCAAACAGGACAGCAATAAATGCTGTACGACCTCCGTTTTGTGTGCAGAAAAATCAGCAAACTGCTCCTCGATTTTTGTGCAAAAATCTGCCTTTCACTATGTGCTGAATCAGCTGTACAAATCTGCTCAACTGCTGCCTTGGAATGTGTGCCAAGCTGCTGTCTCCTTCTCCTTCCTGCTCAGAAATCTCTCTTGCTCTCTTGCTCTCCTTCTCCCAATCTGCTCATGAAGGAATGAATGACCTTTTCCTCCTTTAATATAACTCCAAGTGACTTTTGGGTGATCCAAGTGACTTTTGGGTGATCTCTAAATCCAATGGCTGAAATAGATTTAGATCAATGGTTGAGATTAAATGCTCATTTAAATCTCACTTTCTATTTTTTAATTCACCCCACTTTAATAAAGACCCACTTAGTCATTTATTTCCAAAGTCACTTTTCCTTTCTAATTTTTCATTGACTTTATAAAAGTCACTTTAAAATTAGACTTAATAACTTTATCACTTAAAGTCACTTTTAAATTAGATTTAACTTTATAAAATTATAAAGTCACTTTAGGAGAAAAATTAAATTCTTTTGGACACTTTTCCCTAGGCCAAAGATCAAAGCCTAATGGAACCACCTGTCCTCCGGTACCAAATTTCAACACTCCCTCTTACCGAGGAAGGTGTTCCTCACCACACCCATCTTGTCTCTGAAGTAGACATGCTTGCCCCGTGGTAAGGCTTTGGTAAGGATATCTGCAACCTGCTCATCAGTGGAAATATACTCAAGCTTCACAGCTCCCTTCTGAACATAGTCTCTGATGAAATGATATCTAATCCCGATATGCTTTGACCTGTCATGAAATACTGGATTCTCCGTGAGTTTAATGCAACTCTGATTATCACAGTAAATCACTGAAGGTCTCAACGGCTGACCAAATAAGCCAAACAACATCTTGCGAAGCCAGATGGCCTCACAACTAGCTAGACTGGCTGCCATATACTCTGCTTCCGCTGAACTCAGTGCTACTGACTGCTGCTTCCGGCTGAACCATGACACTACTGCTGAACCCAACCCAAAACAACACCCTGAAGTGCTCTTCCTATCAGAAGCACAACCTGCCCAATCAGAATCAGTGTATCCTGCCAATCTCACTCCATCTCCCTGCCTGTAGTCCAGACCATAATCCACTGTCCCCTGCAAGTACCGCAAAATGTGTTTTGCAGCCACCCAGTGAACCTTCCTAGGCTCACACATAAACTGACTCATCGTGTTGACTGCAAAACAGATATCTGGTCTAGTGTTGACCAAATACATCAAGGAACCAATCAGCTGCCTGTACAATGTGGGATCCACCAACTCGGAATCCGAAGCATGAAGCTTCTTCCAGTTGGTGATCATCGGTGTCGACATGGGTCTACAATCCTCCATGTGGAATCTGCTAAGGATGTCCACAATATACTTCCCCTGCCCCAGGAAGAAATGCCCCTCCTCCTGCCACACCTCCAAACCCAAAAAGTAATGCATCAAGCCGATGTCCTTCATCTCAAACTCCGCCGCAAGATCTCTCTTGCAGTGCTCTATGAGTCTCTCTGCACCTGTAATGATCAAGTCATCCACATACAGCACCAGAATGAGAGGCTCCTCACCAATCACAATAAAGTAAAGGTTCGGATCTGCCTCACTCTTTGTGAAACCCATCCCCTGCAAGTATGCATCTATCCTGGAGTACCAAGCTCTGGGAGCTTGCTTCAGGCCATAAAGGGCCTTCTTCAATCTGCACACATGGGACTCCTTCCCATGCACCTCAAAGCCCTGTGGCTGCTCAATGTACACCTCCTCCTGTATGAAGCCATTGAGAAATGCGGTCTTCACATCCATCTGGTGGATCTTCCAACCCATCTCTGCTGCTATCGATATAATGGAGCGGATCGAAGTATATCGAGCCACGGGAGCGAAGGTCTCCTCATAATCAACTCCCTCTACCTGGGAGAACCCTCTAGCCACAAACCTCGCTTTGAATTTCTCAATGCTGCCATCTGCAGCATGCTTTACCTTGTAAAGCCATCTGGAAGTAACCACGGATTTGCCCTCAGGCCTCGGCACCACCTCCCAAACATCATTCTTCATGATAGAAGAATACTCCTCCTGCATGGCCTCTCTCCAGACCTGCTGGCTAGCTGCCTCCTCATAGCTAGAAGGCTCAGAGTCAAGGATGCTGGTAACCATCGCCATATAACTACAAAACCTCTCAGGTGGTCTACTCTCTCTGACCGGCCTCTTCGGCTCAGCAACAGATGTGGCATCTCTCAAGGTGTCCTGAAGCCACTTGGGCTTCCTCTTCCCTGAGCGCACTTCTTCCACCGGAGAATGAAACTCCTCCTCCTCATCATCATCAGTAGCCTGAACTCCTGACTGTCTGTCTGCTGTCCTCCTGCCTGCACCTGAACCTGTAGAAGCTGAGGTACCGTGTGAACTGTCCATCAGTGGACTCCCTAGTGAACTGCTCTGTGAACTGCTCTGCATGTTGCCCGGAGCACCACCCCTCTGGCTCGATGAGCCACTGCTCACTGACGGACCTGACATCCTCATAGATGTACCTCCGGATCCTCCTGATCCCTGCCCACTGGATCCCTGCGACTGACTCAACTGCTGCTGAGGGTCTGGCTGATCCAGATACTCTAACTCCCGTGACCTCCTAAAGGCCCTGTCCTCCTCGAACTTCACATCCCGTCTGACAACAACTCTCCTCTGTGCAGGAATGTAAATCCGAAAGGCCTTTGAGGTCTCACTGTAGCCCACAAAGATACCCTTCTCTGCGGTGGGCTCTAGTTTGGTCCTCTTCTCCTTGGGTATATAGGAGTATGTAATGCATCCAAAGATATGAAGATGACCAAGATCAGGCTTCTTCCTAGAGAAAGCCTCCTCCGGAGTCATGTGCCCCAAGGCACGATGCGGACTCCTGTTCTGCAAGTAAACAGCTGTGTTGCAGGCCTCTGCCCACAAGAACAATGGCAACCCCTGATCATGTAACATAGCTTTGGCAGCCTCTATGATGGATCTGTTCTTCCTCTCCGCAACCCCGTTCTGCTGGGGGTTGTAAGGAACAGTGAACTCCCTCCTAATGCCTGCCTCCGCACAATAGTCAACAAACTCTCCAAGGGTGTACTCTCCTCCATTGTCCGACCTCAAGGACTTGATCTTTCGGCCTGTCTGTGTCTCCACAAGAGCTCTGAACTCCTGAAACCGCTTGAAGACCTCACTCTTGGTCTTCAAGAAATAAATCCAGGTCCTCCTGGAGTGATCATCAATGAATAAAACATAGTACTCATACCCACTCAAGGAAACATGAGACATCCGACTGCTCACATCGGAATGAATCAAATCAAGTATCCCCGTCGCTCTGCTGTCACTGCTGGGAAAAGGGGATTTGGCAAATTTGCCCATCGCACAACCTCTGCAAGTATCAAAGTGATCAGTACTGAAATCTGGCACACCTGTAGTGATCTCCCGCAATGTCCTCAAGGCTCCATGATACATATGTCCCATCCTGCGGTGCCAAATCTCACACAGCTCAGAACTGCTAGCTCTGCTGTCGGTACTACTGCTCAATGCCAAAAGGGGCTGAAATGCAAACTTGTACACCTTTGCATGGCGTACACCTATCACTCTAGCTGAATCAGCTGGAGTGCCCCTGGGATACATCAACACCTGTCCTCCCCTGAACAGTACCTCATATCCTCTGTCCTCCAAAGCTGAGACGGATATGAGGTTCTTCCTCATCCCTGGCACATAAAGAACCTCTGACACCTTCAAGGGAGGTTTGGACTCCCTCTGAAATGTCACTGTCCCCACCCCGACTGCTCTAACAACTCTGTCATCACCAAGTACTACCTCAATATCAGTGCCACTCTCTGAAAGCTCTGAGAAGTACTCACGGACTCCTGTCATATGACGTGAAGCCCCACTGTCCACATACCAGATACCTGAAGATGCTCCGCTAATCGAGGGAAAAGCATGCTCCCTCTGAACCTGTGTGGCAGGTGATCCTGCACTAGAGGACTCACACATAGTGAACGCAAACTCCCGGTCAAAACGACCTGCAAAGTCCTCAATCTCTGCTGAAGCTGCCACGTCCTGGTTCTTCCCCTTCTTCTTCTTCTTCTCCGGACACACAACTGCATAGTGTCCCATCTTCTGACAATTCCAACACTTCACCTTGGAATAGTCCTTCTGTGTGTTCCCCTGTTTACCTTTACCTTTGCCTTTGCCCCCACCACTGCTTGTGGAAGCCTGCTTCTTCCCTTTGCCTTTCTTGCCTCCTGCCACCAGTGCTACGTCCTCATCCTGCTCAACTGGCTTGGCTGCCCCAAGCTGTCCTTTCCTGATCTCTGTCTGAATGCAATCATCCCAAAACCTCTCCCATGTGGGAAGGGTCTCACGTGCACAAACCCCATCAGCAAAGTTCAACCATGAACGGGGGAGGCCATTCACTGCAATCCGCACCAACTCAGTGGGTGGAATGGCCTCTCCAATCGCTGCCAACTCATCTCTCACATTGGTAATCTTTGTGAGATATCCAGCTGCACTATCATTACCCATCTTAATGTTCTTCAGCTTCTCCTTCAGGACCATCTTCCGGTTCTCATTGGTACTCTGGTAGAGATTGGACAATGCTGTCCACATCTCATGGGCATTGCTCTTTCCTCTCACATGAGGAATGCAATGGTCTTTGATTCCGTCTAGAATCAGCCTCTTACCCTTATTGTTCTTCTTTTTATACTCAGCCAACTGAGTAACATCAGTGGGCACAACAACAAGGTTCTGTGCGGTATGCACCATGATATCCCAGACTTCTGCCTCCTCAAAGATACTCTGCATTCTCTCCTTCCAAACGCTGTAATTTATATGCCCATCCAGCCTATCCTCCACCCTCAATCCCAATGACATCCTGCTGTCCTAAAACTGAAAAATAGCACTGCTGTAGTAAAGATAAAACTGTTGTTTATGAAAAAATCAGCTTGCTGGAATTTTCTGAGTGAAAAATCAGCAACTGTAATTTTTCCTTTTGTTGTCCCAAACTGCCCTTCAGCACTCAAGCTCTGATACCATGTAAAAATTTCTGTTTTCCCACCCCGGTTTTCAGTTTCTCCTTATTTCTCCCATGTAGTTAAATGCCCATTCCCATAACCATACATTTAACAGACTGAAAAAAATAAATATTGCTGAAAACACAAATTCTGGAAAATTTTCAGAATGCTGGAAATTGCAGAATTAAAAATCAGCAATTAAAAACAGCCATTAAAACACATTAAAACACTGATATTTTTGGTCAACTTGACCCTGGAAAAACCCCCTACAACTCTTGGGGAAAACCAGTTTGAGAGCTCTTCTTTATTTCTGAAAATTGTCTTTTTACAGTGAGAATTATTCAGCAAAAAATCAGCAAGCAAATTTACAACTTATCTCCTTTCCCGTGCCTCACAGCAATCTGGAAATTACAGCAAACAGGACAGCAATAAATGCTGTACGACCTCCGTTTTGTGTGCAGAAAAATCAGCAAACTGCTCCTCGATTTTTGTGCAAAAATCTGCCTTTCACTATGTGCTGAATCAGCTGTACAAATCTGCTCAACTGCTGCCTTGGAATGTGTGCCAAGCTGCTGTCTCCTTCTCCTTCCTGCTCAGAAATCTCTCTTGCTCTCTTGCTCTCCTTCTCCCAATCTGCTCATGAAGGAATGAATGACCTTTTCCTCCTTTAATATAACTCCAAGTGACTTTTGGGTGATCCAAGTGACTTTTGGGTGATCTCTAAATCCAATGGCTGAAATAGATTTAGATCAATGGTTGAGATTAAATGCTCATTTAAATCTCACTTTCTATTTTTTAATTCACCCCACTTTAATAAAGACCCACTTAGTCATTTATTTCCAAAGTCACTTTTCCTTTCTAATTTTTCATTGACTTTATAAAAGTCACTTTAAAATTAGACTTAATAACTTTATCACTTAAAGTCACTTTTAAATTAGATTTAACTTTATAAAATTATAAAGTCACTTTAGGAGAAAAATTAAATTCTTTTGGACACTTTTCCCTAGGCCAAAGATCAAAGCCTAATGGAACCACCTGTCCTCCGGTACCAAATTTCAACAAGAAAAGTTGAAGAAATCATGAAGTAGTATCTTGAAAAGGAAGAACAATATCAGGTTGAGGTAAATATCCTAAAAGGTAAATTAGAAGAAAAAAACAAACTTTTACAATTTCAAGATAATACTAAGATTTTGGATGCTATTCTTAGTAGTCAAAGGTCTCCTGCCATCAAATCTGGTCTTGGTTTTCATAAAACTGTTAAACGTGAATCTAGCTGACAAACTGAAGCAAGGAACTCTAGTGCAAAATCTGAAATTCTCAACAAGGAGATAAGAGGTCAACCCCATCAACAACCAAGGAAAGAAAGTCTTCAAATAAAATCATTTATTCCTAACTATGGAAGTGCTAATCGATTCTTACCTCTGATGAATAATGTTGAATGTTTTATATGTCATAATTTTGGACATGTTGTAGCCAGATGCAGAAGTAGAATGGTTCAAGCTAATAACAGTCACACAAAAAGATCATCAGCTTCCAGGTACTTTAAGAGATATTGTTTTTCTTGAAATATGTTTGGTCACAAATCCATTGATTGCTATAGAAGGAATATGAAACGTATAAGATGTTATTCTTGTAGCAAGTTTGTACATATAGCAAAAGAGTGCAGGAGCAATTTTGGCCAACATACCAAAAGAAACAAACATCATCAAACTCCAAGGTATGAAAGAAGGAAGTACAACTAGAAATATGTGGCATAGCTTAGTATGCAGATAGAACAGATTCAGGAGGAACTATGAAATTTCAGTGTTCTAATTCTCATATGCAGTTATCATGAAGACAAGTCACGTATATACGTGAGTTAAAGATGCACAGTCGCGTATATGTTGGTTTGATGAAGAGCAGTGGGACAAACTTAGAAAAATGATCTGACATGGTTCAGACAATTATCAATTATCTTTTATGTCTTGATGATTGATGACTACCGTTTTTGGATGTTACTTAGAAGTGATTTTGATCCTAATATTATGTTGATGACTTGATGTATATCTGATTGATGATGATGCCTTGATATTTCTTACTGACATATGCAATGATCAGATTTGACAATAAATAGGTGGCGCAGGTTCAGGGGGAGAATATGCTATGCTTCTAATAATGCACTATTGGCATTATGTTTAGAAGTCTTTGGTACCTAATGATTCTTATCAATGGTGATGATGATTATGTGGCTAATTTTTTTAAAAGATACATCATGCTATGTTGCAGTTATGAGTTTCCTACGATGAAGTCTCGTATGATACTTATATTGATTGGGGTTACATAGTTGTTATTCAGATCAGATTTATGGATGATTGTGGATAACGTTTTTATAATGCATACAATACATATATGTTGCTTACATGGTGATCTTCATAAGGAAAAGGAGAAGTAAAAAGATTGAGTAAACAACTTCATTATTTGATGATGAGCCACTCATTTCTTTTATGCTGCTGTCATCACGCCTTTAATGATGCATAAAGTCCATATGGTGCAGTTATGATGCAAGATTCCTATAGTTCTTGGCTCTCACATGGTTGAGGATTATTGTTGTTGATGATATCAAGAAATATTGACAAATGACTATGAGCTCATGGTTTTCTAGATACATATTGCTGGATACACATTATGATTGGATACATGGATGATTACTTAAGTTGCATATTGATAGATATTGTTGGTTAGCCAAGAGAATGGTGTTGTTACAGGTTCCATATCCATTTGGAGACATGGCTTACTTAGTCACATAATGATGATGACTTCTTACTTTATGATGATAGGCTTGATACTCACATATGTTGATTATCGTGGTTGATGCTTATCAGATGTGGGATGTTTCCAAGTGATGTTACATGGTTGATATATTGAGGGTTCTTGTGGAAAGATCATGCAGTTCTTGATGATGATGCTATGATCATAGATGATGAATATGGTGTTTTCACATACATATGATATGATGTGAATGATTTTGTGTTACTGCTTGGAGATATGACATATAAGGTTATGATAAGGCTCTTTCTACTAAGGAAACAGAGCAAGTTGATCTTGATGAGATCAAGAGGATGAGTTGATATCTATATGCGGCATATTTTGTCAATGGTTTATGATAATTATAGGTCATATATTTGGAACTTATGATGGACATATACAGGTTGTTGGTCTGGACGTTGTTGATAGATGCTTGTGGTGCAAATCATACATGGTGTATGATAGTTGACGATGACTATCATGGTCTTGTTTAGATCTTTGGTCTTTGTTATAAATATCATTCGATGTAAAGGTCATATAAAGACCCATGATGTAATATGTCTTTGTCTGTCGTAGTCTTTTAATGAGTCCCTCTTGGTCATATGATGTAATTTGTACCCCCACTATGCATGGGAAGGATGATGTAATAATTACTATATTTCAGTCATGTATAAACAATTGGTATATACCCACTTGGTTGGGTAGATGAGTCAAATTTGGTATATCCCCACTTGGTTGGGAGATTGCTGTATGTATGAGTCATTGGCGTAGGAAGTTCATACTCACATAGTTGAGTTATAGAGTCATGTTATTCTTTTGGAAAATATTTTTGTAGACTTTTCATGTGCTTAAGGGGAGCATGGATGGTATAGTGCATCTCAACATGTACAAAGGGGTAGTTTAATCAGAAAATTCAGCATGTGCCTAGGGGGAGCATGATCAATGTTCATATTCAACTATTCAGATATGACAGTCTTCATTTTGGTCAGCCCTTTACCCTTGATATCAAAGGGGGAGAATAACTTGGCCTGCGCTTTGCCCTTGATGTCAAAGGGAGAGAGTATTTTGGTGTTGCTTGTTATCTCTAATAGTTTCTATAGCATGCAGTAATCAACACCAACATGGTTGCCATCAAGTCCAAAGGGGGCATTATGATGCATGTGTTGTACTTGATGGCAACCCACTTGTAGTAGAACAAATCACTTGTATATGGTAACTAGATGAATCTACAGAAGAGATATCAGATGTGACAAAATGAATGGCAGTTGTGTTTACAGATGTGACAAAATGTAGGGCAGTTCAAAGGAATCAGTTCAAAAGCAATGTACAATGGCAAATCACATTATAACAGGTCTATTTAGAGGGAAAAAAGTAATGGTACAAAAGAATAGGACAAAGGAACAAAGGAATACATATCAGAATCAAGAAGTTGAAGAAAAAGGACATTTTCAGGTATGTTAAGTTTTATACACGGTTTCATTGTACAAAAAGAGCATGTACACGCGGGTTCACTATACAAAAAGAGCGTATACGTATGCACACACTTTCGTAGAAGGAAAAGTGCGTGTGGGATGAAAAATTAAGGAAATTAAGGTGAAAGAATACCAAGGGTCAATACCATGGTATTAGCCCATAATATTGAGCGGAGTAACGATTATTTGATCCCGTCTAAGAATACCACAGGCTCTAAGTGTTGTTTTCATCCGAGGTATTGAGAAAGGATAAAATTATATAAGCAGGAGAAGATCAAGGGCTATGTGTAGAAGTAATGAATATCTTATGAAGTGTTAGATCAAAAGAAAATATGCATGCTATGGGTTTCTGATGGTTAGCTTGATTTGAACTAAGTATGCACTTGAGTGTTTGATAATGGATGAGATCTAATGATGGATGAGGATCATATTGCCTTATCATTATGTAATATGATAATGGATGGGCTAGATCTGATTGCTAACACATGTTTTATCCTTTATATGTGATGATCTGGGTATGTCTAAAGTCGGGAATTGTAGCGAAGTTATAAGTAAGTATTTCCAAATCTATATGTTGATTCACTTTGGTGAAGAGGTTTTATGATCCAGTATATTTAGAGATATACGCAGGTTGGGCTAAAGGAAGTAGCATATAAATGCAAGTTGGATTCATTAAAGGAGCATATACATTTTGACACATGCCTTTTGAAGTTACAATTAGTTCTAGTTGTTGATGCAGTGATCTGGGTTCAAATCTTTGTACTGGTTACAGTGAACTATCTATTCCATTTTTTGGTTGAATTTGATTAAGTTTGAATGAATGGTTGATTCAGTTGTGTCAGAGGTCCGGTGAATGTTTGATTTCATATGTCAAAGGTTTCAGTGATTGTATGATTCAATATGTCAGAGGTTTCAGTGATTGTTTGATTTAGTACACTAGAGGTTTTAGTGATTGATTGATTCAGTTATGATTATACTAGAGATTGATGATTGGGTTTCAGTTATATTAGAGATTGATTGGGTTTTAGTGATTGGTTGATGATGGTTGTATTGCAGTGGTGACTGATTTTGAGCTTCAATGTTACTAATGGGTCTAGTATGAAAATTTGATGAAATGTGGCCTTCATATTGTAGTATTGTGTACCAGGAGTATCTAGTGTGAAAATTTATGAAATGCGGTCCCTGGAGGATACTAAGGGTTGTAGCCTTCAGTGAGGAAGTCGAAGCTTACTGCCAGTAGTGGCTGGTGATTTGATCAGGGGGTTGGAGCTCCCTTCCAGTAGAAGCTAAAGAATGGGTGAAGGTTGTAGCTTTCTGTTGGTCAGAGCCTACTTACAAATAAATATATCGGCTAGTACAAGAATTAGGGGGTTGTAGCTCCCTTCTAGAAGAAGTTGGAGAATGAGAGAAGGTTGTAGCCTTCTGCAGGTGGGTGCCTGCGTATTGGTATGAGTCTGCACTAGTACAAGATTGTAAACATATTTTCTTATTATTAAAAGAAGATGGAGACGACAGCAGCAGGTGGTTTTCACCCACATTGGGTTTCCACCTTAAATCTTGGTGTTCATGTGTGTTGCATGTGTGATGGTTTATTCTAATATTACTGCACATGGTTACTATTTAATGTTTAATAAAGTACTAACGCATTGATTAAAGATCAACACATGATGAATTAACTAAATCATAAGTTCACTGGATATACACTGGTTGCCTTAAGAACAATTGCATGCACACACGAGTTCCCTTCACTGAAGTAGCATACATAATTTTTCTTATGGAAATGAAAAAGTTATTGATTTGTAAATATTGATTCACCCCCCCTCTCAGTATTATTTCCAACACAATAGAGTCTCTTGTTGAATAGGTTATTGAAATCACTATCTCTACACCATTGATACATTATTCTTAGTGATTTCTCTAATATCGAGACACCTCCCATCGGTTAAAGTTCGTAAAGAGCAGGGAGATTCCGTTAAGTTAACAGTGGGCGATTGCTCCATTGTTGCCACTTGACCTAGTAGTTTCTCTATAAGAACCCCTCCTAAGACCACTGCTAGATTTAGTGGTAACATTTTTTGCGTCATTGTCAGGGAAATGAGACATGTGTCTTGTTCCCTTTGACATTTATCGACAAATCATTCTTGACAACTCCATTGAAGGAATGAAGCCCTAGTTCCTCATTGAACTTAAAAGTCAATGCTGGTAGGGTGAAACAAGAATTTGTAAAGGAAATTTCAATCACCCTGGCAACTCCAAATATGATCTCCATAGAATACTAAAAACCATATGGGATTGGGCAACAAAGCATCCAACATTGGATATTAAATGGATTCCAGGATACCCAAATGCCATTGATTATAATCGTAGGGAACCCTTGCCATACTTCGATGGTGACCCATTTACAACAGTTAACCATGTGATTAATTTCAAGGAATATATCTCAAAGATCATTGTGGTTCATGAAGATATTATTATTTATATATTCATCGCCTCTGTTAAGCCCGAATCTAAGGGCTTGTTTGAATCATGTGAACCAAAAAGTATATCTTCTTTAAGTACTTTGGTCAACCGTTTTCAAACACATGAGGAGCTTATTATACATGTGGTTAAAGATGCCATCCAAAGCCTAAATTCATTTAAATCATTGAACTTAGGGTCTTTCCCCATTACTCCTCACTTCTCACTTGCTAAACATCATGGGTGGTTGCCCAAGTTTGATGGAAGAAATGTTGATGCCAAAAAGCATATGCTTGACTTTATATGGGAAGTTAATCTTCAGATGCCTAATCTAGATGATGAGGATATCCTTGTGATTCTCTTTGAATTATCACTTGAGGGTGAGGCTACGAACTAGTGTGCCAACCTCCCTCCAAGAAGTATTGAATATTTTGATCAATTTGAGGATGTCTTCATGGAGAGATGGACTAATCAAGGCATCTTAGCAATTCTCAAGAGAGAAAAGAAATCAAAGATCATTATAAAGAAGAAGAGAGTCAAGAATCCCCATTTCTAGAGAGTTAAGGGGATCTCATTCCAAATAACCAACAAGAGTCAAGTAACTATGAAGGGGATCTTGATAACAATATCAATGAGGAATTCACCTTAAAAGATAAAGCTACTAGTATCCTCTTGATTCCTTAGGATAGTCTCCCTATTAGTGCATATAATAAAGCCCTTGAAATGGATCCCCACATTTTCCCTATGGATATCTTTAACCATTCTTCTATTAAAAGGGAAATGTGAGATATCGGGGATCATTCTTGCAATAAAAACCTTGTCTACAATGTCAATGATACCACTAAGGCCCCATTTTTTCTCTATGACCCTGGAGGGATGTCTAACTCATCAAATGATCCTTTTATCACTTCTTGTCATGCAACCATCGATGATAATGATCCTTCCTCCCCTTCTGAGCCTGATTGTTTGGGAAAGCATCTCATTGAGTCTAATCCCTCATGGAGCCCCAAGCAGTTATATAAGAAAAATAAATAAAAGGAAAAATGCATATGAAGAAGTGTGGAAAAGCAAAGGTTGGGGTAGCTTATGCACCATGATTTCTCCCTCCTACATTCGTATACCCAAGTGTGGGCTTCCATTATTATAGCTACCCTTGTACTATGGCATGTGTTTTTCAACCTTCCCCTAATGCCCTACTTTGTTCCATCATTATATCACATACCTCTTACCACTTGAGAGATGTACCATGGACATGTCACTCCCTTAGAGGTTGAAACCAACTAATAGGGTCCTTAGTTAACCTTATTCTTGAACTTGGAGACACTTGCACGTTCTAAAGCCCATTATGAAAGGGCATTCCACTATGAAGAGCCCACTTGGTTTCATGATTTGTAAGCTCATTTACTGAATTTCACTAATGATTTGTTGTACTAGAATGTGAGACGCATTGGATCTTATACAAGATTGCAAGTGGGTCTTCATCTCGGGGCTTGTTCTCCCTATACAAGGTCCAAGCCCTCCAAAGGGTCATATTGGAAATTGTAGGCTGAGTGTTGAGAGTCATGGGCCTCCACCATAGTAAAGAGAGATTTCCACTTCATGGGATCCTTCAGTTCTACTCATTTCTTTCTTGTGTTCCATTTATTTGTCAATGATGATGCACCTAGACCACCTTTCCTAATTAACTACACTCTTACAACAGACACTTGGAAGTTGAACTAGGTCCCAGATGAGGATGTGTCTCACCATGGGAGACAATGGGAGGGATCCATTTCAAGGGGGCTCCCCTGTTATCACTATATTTGGAGCTCAACCATTCATTTTGGCACATATTAGACTCTGCTAGGCCTCTTCTTCGATGGCCCTTCAACCTATTGTATCTATAATTTTCCCCTCCTAACTAATGAATGGATGAGTCTCCCAGATGAGCTGTTATCACTATATCAAGGGGGCTCCCCTGTTATCACTATATTTGGAGCTCATCCATTCATTTTGGCACATATTAGACTCTGCTAGGTCTCTTCTTCGATGGCCCTTCAACCTATTGTATCTATAATTTTCCCCTCCTAACTAATGAATGGATGAGTCTCCCAGATGAGCTGTTATCACTATATCAAGGG
This sequence comes from Pinus tabuliformis, assembly GCA_031772625.1. Lineage (NCBI taxonomy): Eukaryota > Viridiplantae > Streptophyta > Pinopsida > Pinales > Pinaceae > Pinus > Pinus tabuliformis. Next base: position 1,014,484,055 of record CM062804.1, read on the forward strand.
GGCTCCCCTGTTATCACTATATTTCGAGCTCATCCATTCATTTTGGCACATATTAGACTCTTCTAGGCCTCTTCTTCGATGGCCCTTCAACCTATTGTATCTATAATTTTCCCCTCTTGAGAGGCTTATTTTTATATTATGGAGCTATCTTGGTGGGCTTGTCACCAATTAATGTTATTTTTGCACACTATTTTATTAGTTGGGGCATAATTAGGCCAAATTAAGAAAACCAAACCCCTAGAGGATGATATATATTGATGTGATCATTTCATTTGATCATGATTCTTATTTTGATCTCTTCTTGAGAATTTCTCTATAGCTATTAGAGGACGAATTAGATATATTTGATGCATTTTGATGTTTGGAATTTTGCCTTGGTATTGGAGCTTCGATCTTTTGTCTCTCTTGACAATTGGATAATTTTGCTATAATTGTAAGTGCCTTTTTCATGATCTATCTCTTTATTTATGTCACATGTATAATGTATGAAAATTTTCGCTCATGAAGTTGGAGTTGCTACCCTAATGAAAATGAAAATTTATTGAATCTTAATTTTGTGAGGGTTTTTCATATGTTTCATGTTTGGTATAGTGAATGAATGTGCCTAGGGGTATAATATTTTTCATAATTCCCTTTATAAGTCATCAATTGTAGCATGAAGTGAATTTCCTTGGTAACCTAGTTGTTGCCATTAGGGCTATGCAAAGTTGCTGGGGAACTCCATAACTGGATAAAGAAACTTTAAACATTGAAAACTCATTGACTCCATTCTCCTAATAGGCTAGGCATTGGTCTAGTCCTTGATGATTGCCAAAATGAAAATATTTTTCACCTCCTTTTCTCATTTTCTAAGCCCTAACCCTAGTGTGTCTTAGGGCATCACACAATATCAATTGTAGCCATCCAAAATTGATGAAATTTGGTCCAGAATTGTGTTGGTTTGTCCTTGAGAGATCCTCAAATTTTGAATACATTATGATGGTTGAAGCTCAAGTTTTTCCAAGCCCTAGCTCTAAGAATATTTTGGGTTTGCGTTCAAATCTTATGGGAGAAGACGACGATAAATTAAGAAATTGATTTTCATGTTCTCCAACCTTATCTTGGGCACATCAAGCTGCTTGATTTGATGAAGAATAGAAAGAAGATGAAGAGTCACATGGAATAGAAATTTATTCTTTCAAAGTTTTGGGAGCTCCATAACCAAGAAATGTTGGGAGAATTGAAAGGGATTTGGGTTCAAACAGATTCAAAGAAATTTGAACAAGATACTCAAATTTCTCTTTCATAAAATTCGAGTCGATGTCATCCTCCATAAACTCATAACAAAAGTGAATGAAGTGATCATGAAAATATTCAAAATATTCATCAAGGTTCTTTATGAGATGAATAATCTTCTTATAAACGCTTTCATAATCAAACATGTCAAAAGCACGATGAAGCTCCTTGAAAAGATGTTTGAATAAATGAATAGAGGTGGTAAAAAATGTATATCACCATTGTTTAACACATCCTTTGAATGTGAAAAATGAACAACCTACAAGAAACATCCTCACAATCAATTATATGAGAATCAAAAAATTCAAGAAAGCGGAAGGTGTGCTCAAGAATGGTCGTTCCACAATCACCATTAAACTTGAGAGTCGACAAGGCATGAATTATCCCTGAGGGAACTTTCACATTTGCGACTCTAGAAAAACATGTTGGGGTTAAGATATGTGAAGAAACCATTTAAGATGAGGAAAGTTCAAACAAACTTCATGGGATCAATTTGTCATCTAGTCTTCCTCCTAACGCCAAAATCATGTAGATAGTGCTGAAAGCCGACAACGAGGAAGAGGTTCTACTTGATGTGAAGTCCCAATTAGATCCCACACTGTTTGGAGTAGGAGACACAACTGAAATATGGTCGATTGCGACAAGTGGTGGTTTGAAAGATATGCCTTGGTTGCAATGAACACATAAGATGAAATATGCATGACTTTGGTGAATGAAAGTGTCTGTAATTTGTGCAATATCAAGTGTAATGTATCAAAGGTTAATTCACATCAAAAGGAAAAGAGTGGGCCTCTCGAAAGAAAGTAATCATACATATCTTAAAAGAGACACATGAGAACCGTTAGTTAACTTGCAAAATAGTTCACAAGATAACAACGAGCATGATAATATAAACAACACACTTTCAACAAGATACATACTAAAGTTAAAAAATTAGTTCATTAACGTTAGCGTAAGTAAACAACATACATCACAAACATATAAAGAATAGTCTTACAACATTCACGACATATGCATGAAAGCGTGCCGACTCTAAGAGCTGCTCATTATAAAGTGAAAGTTCCAAACATACAATTACATTGCTGTAGCACTAGCCCCAATAATGGAACATGAAGACAACACTTGCTTCTCCAAAGAATGATACTCTTCCTATGCTATACTAGAGAAGCCAAGGCTCCAAATCTAAGTCTATAAGCCTTTGGTTCCAAGCCCTTTACTTGAGTTATGAGGGTTTATTTATAACAAATGAGATGACTCTTCAAATCCCTTTGTGACCTTTGAGCTTCCCTCATGAATCTTGGACTTCTTTTGTCTTTTCCTAACTAATGACTCTTCGTATTCCAAATTTAATTCTTGGACTTCCATTTACAATTTATTTCAAATATAATAAGACAAAAAACCCATATAGGGGAAAAAAGGGTAGAGCCTAATAAGACAAACTAAATACATTAAGATTGAGTTTGAGAAAACAATAGCTCAACAACTTTAGCTCAAAAACTTCAACTTTTAGTTGTTTGTTTACATAGTGATGCCAAGCTTTGTACTGTGTGATGGTCTCTTCAAACTTTTTAAAACAATTAGGTTGATAGTGGACTCTAGCTTCCATAACATCTAGGTAGATGGTTTTGGAACCAATCTGTGTTTCCTTCTACAATAAGAACAACATCGTATTGATCTTGGTGGTGTTACTGCTCAAACTATCTGGGGACCTAAGGAGAATCCCGGAAAATGCTAGGTCAAGGGAAACAAATGGAGTCTTAGCTCACTGTCATCTTACTTAAGTCTCCCTTCTATTTACAGACTTTCACCAATGGGAGGAGACTCAATATGTGTGGAGTCACTAATGAATGATAAGTCAACGGATATGAGTGACCCAGAACCTTTCCGAGAAGGTTTTGAAGAATGGGACTTGCTTGCTTTCTAAGCAAGGTACTATGTGCTTCTAGGGAAAGGAAGAGAATTTTGGGCATTAGGTGTATGAGGATAGACTTTGAAAGGAGTTCCCCACACCCTAAATTCTGTTTAAGTTGGTATCCCAGATGGTTCTTGAATAATAGACCCTTGAAGGAGTGTGACCACACGGGACCAAGTGGACTTGGTCTAGGGTATGAGGAAGGTATGAAATAATCGATGATTTTCTTACCCTAGAAAAGGTGGGAAGGATCAAAGAAAGTATTTGACTCAATGATTTTGTTTGACCCTGGGAAGTGCTAGCCTTGGGGATGGAAGGACAAGTTTTGGTCTCGGAGCTAGGGATTGGTTTTTCTCCCAACTCCATCAGAATATCTTCAAATTTGGAAGGGGGCTAGAAGAGAGGGCAATGCATGAGACGCTAGGAGATCAAACTTTTTCAGTGACCAACTTTTAAGGAAAATGATGCCCTAGGCACCCCAATGTGGTTAGACTTGGGTGAAGGTGAAAGAAAAGGAGTTTTGGTGACCACCCTTGGTAGATCAGTGCCTTAATACTTGGGGGAATGGAGTCTATGTTGATTATGTGTAAGATTTCTTGGTTTAGTCAAGGAGGCCTCAAAATTACTTCACAAACCTTCTAAGTCAAGTGAAAGCAATCTCACAACTTTTATACTTCAAATGTATAAGAGAAATGGATCGTCAAGGTAAAATTTTACCTCTAGGATATTTCGCTCAAACTACAAGGGCCAATGCATTGAGATAACGTTATGATATAGACATCCCACAACATTAAGCAAAAATTTGCATGCAACAATTAGCCTTAAAACAAGGAAAGTCCCATCCAACATATATGGAAAAGTAACAAGAATAACATAAAAAATTTCGTACTTACAATGCAGTAGAATATATCCAACCATTCACAAATGAAAACAAAAAATCTCTAGGAGAAGATAAAGCAATAACCATATATCAAAATTCGTCCATAAATGCTCTAAGAGTGATGATGAGAAATGAACTCATCTCACTCCTATCCTCCTTGGCCTACATAAGCCCCAAAAATAAAATAATTTGCTAATAATAAAATTTTGGTGACAAGACCACTAAACTAGCTCATAAATGAAAAAGTAAGCCTCTCAAGAGGTCAAATAATAATCTATGCATGTTGTAGGGCCCTCTAAAAGGGCTAATGAGGTCCATCGGTGCCACAATGAAGAGAAGGACCCTCAAAAGTAGTGGACAAGGGGGTGGCCCCTTGTAATAACCTGTGGTGTGCCAAATGATATCTGGGGGCACACAAATGTCCTCATGGGTCTCCAAAAAAATTGAAGATGTCTGTAGGTCGCCCTCAAGGGCTAGGATGATGGTGTATGCCACATCATCGTGGAAGTCTTGAATGATTTGCAAAGTGTATGGTGTAGATCTAGGGCCGGCTGGATCTGATGGATCAAGTGCATCCTCCTCATCCAATAAGCAAACCATGAGCAATCTCTGAATGGCTGGGGGGATCCATGGAGTGTAATATGTTGTTGTGGAGGCCCATAGATCTGAATTCTCTCCATACATGTGCCAATGTATCCCTCTGGACAGTTAGGACCTTGTATAGGGAGACCAAACCCTAAATGGAAACCATATGCAATCTTGCACAAGATCCTATGCATCTCCTAGGCTTCCAGTACAACAAGTCATTAGAGAAATTGAGCAAATGAGCTTACTTAATCATGGACCACAGGTGCGGACTTCATAATGTCCTGCCCTTCCATAATGGGCTTCAAGATGTGCCAATGTCTCCTAAACTCCCAATGGAGTTAACCAAGTACCCTATTAGGTGGTTTCTAGTTCTAAAGGGGATAATATAGTCAAGGTACATCCATTAAAAGGTGGTGGAAAGTGGTAGATAAGTGAATGAGGTAGGGAATGAGAAGAGGTAGCCCTGGGTCACATGCTGGGGCACAAGGATATCTAATAAGAGGGAATCCCACACTTGGGTTTATAAGGTGTAGGAGGGAGTGATCGTGGTACATGAGGTGCCCCGACCTTGATTTTTCCACCCTTCTTTTATGCCTTTTTCCTTCTTATGATTTTCTTTGATTAATTAACAGTGAATTCCCCCCTTTAAGGTGGGCAAGTTTCATTTCCCACCAGGGGTTGGGACAATCATGGGTTCCTGTATGATGAAGAGGCTCATAGAACCCATTGGAACCAGGGTGATGGCCATGATGATGGGGTAGAGGTCATGTATTGGCTTTAGCCGACGTGCTAAATTATTTTGTCTCGACCATCTTTTTGCATTTTGTGGTACTTTTCCTGTTGAATATGGCCATATATGCTTTTAACTTTCCTTTTAGCTGCATCAACCTCCAGGCTCCATTCTAGGCCATGATCCAAGGTGTGGGGAAGGAGACGGGGTGAGCTGACCCTATGTGGACCCAATAGAGGAATGTGGACCCAGGTGGGAGAAATTATGGATGGGGTAGTAATGAATGGAAAGGGGGTAATATGAGCGAATAAGGGAGTGGGACCAGACAACCAATATTGGGGTTTCCCGTGAAATACCATCTCTGGAATGAAATGGTCAATAAAAGAGATCCCACGAGACTAGAATCCAAGGTTAATTCCTAAAAGGGGTTTAGGGGACAAAAGCACAGACCTAGCCCATCCTTTCCGCCGAATCCCCCCATTAATCCATAACTAGAAGTGTTCATGAAAAGAGAACTACAATACTCAATTTCAAAATGGCAAGGATACCTTTAAATTTGAGAGGCCCAACTTCAAACATACGATCATGGCAAATGGGCAAGGGACCACATGGCTGGCTCAGGTGGCAATAAAATGGCACAATGAGCTAGCTGATGGTTGCAAGGGGATGTTGGCTACTGAGTGAGGGCCATATCATATTTTTTTTTTCTCCTAGGGATATTACCCAGAAAATGATTGGTATCATCTCGCTCCAACTAAGACGTGATCTTTCCAAGATGTGGGTGAATCTACTTGAATGGGAGATCACGAGAAATCCAACAATCTCTTGGTTAGGTAGACCTGTCGCCTACACCTATACTAGATGGAAAAACACAGGGAAACATGTTTTCACGATGTCTCATGATCGCACATGCTATATGTTATGCCATAAAATCAACAGAAAATCAAATATACAAATATGCATCTATCTACCATGAGAAATATCATATGACGTTAATTCTAATGCAAAAATGAGCACGCAATGCATCCTACCCTAACATGCATATGACGAATCTAACATTAAGTGTAATCATAAAGCCAGTGCAACCAACATATCATCAAGTCAATATAAATATGCCTACCTGTACGATCACTTTGTGAAATTTTTTGAATCTTTACAAACGGAAATCCCGCTGCAGTCACTGGTTTAGCATCTCCTACTTGTTATTTCATTCAACAAGCTATTTAATTTATAAACAATGATGTTATTTCATTCAACAAGTTATTTAATTTATAAATAATGATGAAAAACACTACTGTAGACTACACTGACATACATATCATAAACTAAAACAATAGATGATACAAACACACAAGGGACACTGTTATTTTTGGATAGCAAGTCCTTAGAAAAACCCAATGCAAGAAAATTGGTGCAACAGATAGAGGGTTTGTATTATTAAGCAAGCAAAATCTAAGTACAATAGGTTACCTCTCACACTGGCTAACCTTTCAGAGAAATCTCAACAATAAGAAATACATATGGGGGTTTACCTCGTTCTACAAGTCACAACTGATCCATTGAGTGGCCTAACTCAGGCAAACGCTGCGAAATCCTAGTGGAATCATTGCTTGGGCCAACATATTACCTCTAGGAGATTGCGTCATTCCTTCTACTAGATCGATTTGCTAGAGGAAGACTGTTTTTCAGCCCTCCTAGCTCAGATCCTCGTTTCTCTGGTAAAATATCAGACTTATGAAAAATACTCTGCACTGCCACTACAAGAGACCCTCCTGGCCTGTGTCAGCACTATGTGAACCCCTTCCTGGGCTGTGTAGGCCTCTGGGTTGCCTCTATGATCCTACTGTTGTGTCTCTTCCACGTACTCTTTGGCTCAGAAATCCTTTCCAATCCAAATCTATGCTTCTTCCCCTCTCACTACAACTGAGATCACTTATTCAATTTTCTTAGAAAACCACACCCCAAAAAAATCGAACTGACTGATGACTTGGTGTATCTCTAACCGACCCTCCAACCTCCTCTTATACTTTTCCTGTTGATGATTCAACGACCGAGATTAAGTCCCTAATCGACAGCTAAGATTAAAAGAGACTTGATCCTCGTCTCTTAGAAGCTTTTCACCCATATTTTTATTAATACCCATTAACATTTTATTTTCCTAAGTTTAGACTTAAGAACCCCATTAGAAATATTAACTATTTTAATAACTCACTATCCGGGTGGAATTTCTCCAAATGATTTTTGGGTTTTGGAGATCTCATGTGTTCTAGCCCCTCCATAAAATTTCAGAGCTAGAGAACATCCGATTCTACACCAAAATCAACACTCCCTGTTAGCGAGGAATGTGCTCTAACAATACTTCCAATAAAATCATCACACTGATTCACGACATCGGTCCTTTGTGCTGCTGATGCTTGGCTTGCTTCCCTTCATCCATTGCACTATTGCACCGTGTACTACTTCCCATGACACTGCCACTACCACTGCTTCATTTGTACTATAACTCCCTTTCAAAATGCCGCATAATGCTGCCCATAGCACTGCCATTGCTAACTGTTGCACTAAAACTCAGTTGCTAAGAAGTAAGCAACTGAAAAGCCACCTAAAACCTAACATGATGGTCAGTCTAGATGCCTCTTGATGCTCAAGCTACCTCTGTTGCTAAATTGTGTTGACCCTTTGATGCTACTGCACTACTGTTGTATCTGCTATGTGCCTCCCACACTGCTTAACAGTCTACAATGTTGCTTCAGACTTTGGCACTCTAACTTTGTCATTGTTTCTCTATCATCTCTCACACCAACTGACTCCCATCACTCTGCTACTGTCATTAAGGGCTCCTGTAGCTATATGTGATGCAATAGTTTGTGCACCTCAAGGATCCTGCCCCCTCGTGTAGTCCTCCCGACTACAACTTTGTCACCCCACCTCTTGTCTAGAGGCGAATGAACACTCATCGCGAAATCGTCATCCGCGCCTTCTCCGTCAGCGTTCATTGGAGCAACCTTCGAGTCAGATTTCTCTTCCTTGCCATTCTTCCGAGGACACTATGTGATGAAATGTCCTAGTTTCCCACGCCTAAAGCATCTAACTTTGGTTATATCATTTTTATTCCTCTTTTGCTGCCCTTACTCTCTCGATGATGTGAGAGTTGCATCCTCCTCCTCCTTCTTGGCTCTGACTCCTTTTCCACTGCTTCCTGCATTGGTTAACTACCTAATCTCTTCCAGTCGAAGAGTTGTCCACATATCCTCCCAACTAGGAAGAGAAGCCTTGCCCAAAATGCTCTGGACAAAAGTCTCCGAGTCTTCAGTGACTGCATTCAGGGAAGTCCTGACCATGAACTCAGGACCTGGTGTAGACCCCATGGAAGTCAGCTGGTCTCGAATCCCTTGTAACCTAAGAAGGAAGGGATCAATTTATTCTCCCATCTGCATATGATACTGTCTCATCTGGTTCTCAATCAACATCTTTCATTGAATGAAAATTCCCTCATACAAGGTGGTAAAGGCCTCCCACATCTCCCTTGTTGTGTCCTTTTCAGCAATATGTGTGACCACATGATCCTTGACCCCGTCCAAAATCATGCACTTCGCCTTCGCTTGAGCCTCCTTGTATTTCTTGAGAGGATTAACATCGACCAAAACAACAACCACTTTCAAGGCATAATCCTTGATGCGATTCTTTTCCAAGACTACCAGGATCCTGACCTTGCAGATGACAAAGTTGGATGCTCCATCCAATCTATCCTGATCCCTTAGTCCATTGAATTACATCTCTACTTAGACAAGTATAGAACATGTTCTATTCTCCATCTCTTGTTGTCGCCCCAAAAAGACTCAGATCTGGATTTATTTGGTGCTAGAAATCCTCCGAGGAACAAGTTCCTTATAGGCTCCCTTTGAGTCCTAATTTCCTTCACGGGAATCCTCCTGCCAGATAATGTCAAATCACCCCTTCTCCAATCCTCCTTTGCTGCTACTCATCAACCCATACCTAGATTTCTTTGGAAAGAAATCCGTTAAGGCAATGAATCCCTCTACCTCGGTTTTGTCTCCATAGACACTGTTCTACAACAAAAACAACAACAACAAAAATTTCCCAGCAACAACAACAACAACAACGTCCCACCAGCACCATAGGTCGAATCTGCACTGCTCCTACTACCTCGACAACTGAAGAATCTGAGCTCCTCTGGCTCTTCGCAATCACTGCGTTAGCTAGATCAACTCCTCCTGGCCACTGCATCACTCCTTCCTAGTCTAGAAAGATGATGTGGCTTTGCGTGAGCTTGATCTGCCCTGCTCTGCTTATGTGCTGGCCTAGATAGATGACGCAGGTGGGCTCCTCCCAGCTACTGTGTCACCCTCACCTGGCTCAAAATGCTGAAGCAGGCACTACGTGAGCTTTTGTGTCACCTCTTCTGCACTATGTCACTCTCCCTTTGCATCTCTGGCTCTGGAACAATGTTGTCACTCGGTAAAGTTGCCTCTTTGCAGTAAATTTGCTAGATATCTTGGCTGATGGCTTCAATATCCTATGATCTGCAATCCTCTGATACCATGTGAAAATTTCTGAATCTTTACAAACAGAAATCCTATTGTAGTCACTGGTTTAGCATCTCCTACTTGTTATTTCATTCAACAAATTATTTAATTTATAAATAATGATGGAAAACATTATTGCAGACTACACTGACATACAAATTATAAAATGAAACAATAAGTGAGATAAACATGCAAGGGACACCGTTAATTTTGGACAACACGTCCCCAAAAAAACCCAATGCGAGAAAACCGATGCAGTAGATAAAGGGTTTTTATTATTAAGCAAACAGAATCGGATCGGCTAACCTTTTAGAGAAATCTCAGTAGCAATAAATACATACAAGGGCTTACCTCGTTCTCCAAGTCATAAGTGATCCACTTAGTGGCTTGACTCCGACAAACACTGCGAAATCCTAGCGCAATAATATATTTGCTCAGTTTAGAAAGCATTCTTCCTCCATCCAGCAAATGCTCATCTCAACATATGATACAAAGAAGGAAAGAATATGTATGGCATTCTTGTAGGCCTAGGTCCCTCAATCAAAGTCAACAAAAAATTTCAAACAAACTACTTTTGAATTTTGGGCAAATGATGTCCATCCTTTAAATCAAATAGATATGCACAGGAAGGCATGAGAGATGGTATATTCTACTTTTACAGAGACTACTATTACTGCCTGTAAACTACATCTTACTTTAAATAATGTGCACTCTCGATTTGATCATGATGGCGCGCTGCAGCTCCACCTGCACAAACCATAGACGAATTTCGGACCATAATTAGCCGCAGTCACCGTAACCTCCGAACAACATCCGCAACTTGCCATTTCACGCCTGCATTTGCGACCAACTGTTGATGGTTAACAATCAGTCTACCATACCAAGGCATAGCATGGAGGGTATGGAGCTGGACACTGTAGACTACTCATCGGATCCCTACCCGGAGCAGGTCATATTCTGTAACCCTAACCCTAGACCAGTTCTTGCCTCCTCAACACCGTCCAGCTCGCATCCGGTGCCAGTTGTCTCCCTCCCCGAGCTTGTGGCCCCCACTCTACACATTGGGACCCTCTACATAGACTCACATGCTCTAGACTGTCTGTCGCTCTCTCCTAATACCCTTAACATCTTGGCTACCTGTTCTTCCCTTCTATTCGACCCTCCGCCTGATGTAGACCTCTGTTTTTCCAAGAACCCTTCATCTCGCTTGGGATCCATCCCTGATGCAGCCATAGAAACACAGAAGATGTCCGTCCACCCCAGAGGCTGCGAGGCGACTCAAGATACAAATCCTCCTTCTGGCTATTTTGATACCCATGTCATCCAAGCTAGGTCGGTGGAGACACACCCATAAGTTAATAGCCACTCAGATCCATTACAGGACCACCCTACTGGGAAGAGGAAAATAAAGTGCGTCAAGGCATCAAGTGAGGATTACACCACAAAGTTTGGTGAAGGACTCACCATGGGGGAAGTTGCCGACAAAGCAGGGAAAGTTTTGGTGGGTAGGGTTCATGGAAGAACCTACATAGCGAAGCGATTGTGGTTGTGGGTTAAAGAGATCTAGGGACATATTTTCATTCAGCTCCAGGAAGTCTAGATACTACCTCGAGGATGGTTTGTGCTTCATTTTTCTTTGGAGGCATACACGAACCTGGCACTTGCACAATGTTGTTATATTGAAATGGCGTCGATGCTACTTAAGAGATGGAGCCCTCTCTTCGATCTGGAAAGAGAGCAGATAGGAGCTAGACCTCTATGAGTACAGTTACCAGGGTTACCTCTTCAGTACTGGTATGAAGAAGTGTTCATGTGGATTGGGAACACCCTTGGCACCTTTTTGGATTACGACAAATCCATAGTACAATCCAAAAATCAAACCCTAGCCCGCATTCTGGTGCATCTGGATACCCGAGAGGGCTTGTAAGAAAAAATAACCCTGCAATGGCGAAATTTTACTAGGGTTCAAATTCTGGATTATGAGGGGATGCCATTTAGATGTCGACGCTGCCACAAGGTTTGACATTTTTATAAGGAATGTCCTCTGATTTCGAAACCCCAGGAAGCAACAATGGAAAAGGAGGCAGGCAGTGGTAAGGACACCCTTGACACACCTAGGAAGGCTCCATCTTCAGTACCTGCAACATCTCAGAAGGTGACTCCATCCCAACCAGTCCATCACTCCACAGGCAACTCTTTGGGACCCCCATCTCCACCTCTGACTCGAGCCAGGGCACTAGCTGAAGCGGCTCGATCATCGGGTACTCCTCTCCCCTCTTCCCTTGTTCTATCTTCTGCTCATACTTCTTCTGTACAACATCTGCATAATGCATTGGCTCAGAATCACACGCTCTCTCCCTCATCTATTTCTTGCCCCCTTCTCTCCCATCACCTAGTTTTCTCCACCACTGTACCTACCATTCAATTGATGTCCACCTCCCCCCCATCTTCTCCTTCCCCTGCTCCCCCTCACCATTATAATCTGCGTTCTTGGCCTCCCTCTGGGGAATCCCATTCAACACTCTCTGGACTTGGGTTGTCCCTTCTCTCATCGATCATCAAACCCCTTCGTGGGCGCAAGTCTTACCTTTCACATGCTATTCTCGGGGTATAGCTAGCTCGCCCAAAAAGCTAGCCCTACGCAGGCTATTTACAACTGAGCCTGTGGACATTATCCTTCTTCAAGAAACCCTTGGAGAATCCCAACACATCATTCAGATATCATAAAATATAAGCCCGGGATGGGAATTCCTTGCTCTTGATGCTACTGGTCAATCAAGGGAATTGGCCTTGTGATACAATCCCCGAACCATAAACCTATTATTGGTCTGGGGAGGAAAAGGGTTCATTGGTATCGATTTTTTTCTGCTGAGTTGGGGATGGATCTCCATGTCATGAATGTTTATGGGCCATGCCATGATTGTCAGGCATTATGGAATCAACTCTGAAATCTATCTCTTACCTCTCTAGACAATCTCATCATGGGCGGGGACCTAAATTTCTCCATTGGATATAGTGAGTCTTGGAGATCATCGACACATATTGACCCACTCTCTGATATCATGGAAAATCTCCTTGATCAAGCTCACCTCAATGATATCTTTATGAACCTACCCTTACCAACATGGAGGAATAGAAGATTTGGAGAGGCTGCCCTCGCTAGAAGACTGGACCCTTTCCTTCTTAAAAATCCAATGATGCAACGATTATCTCATTATAGGCAGTGGGTTGGAATCGGAGGCATCTCTGACCACTCGCCTATCTACCTTGAAATATCAGGTCCTCCTATCAAGCCCAAAGCCCCGTTCAAGTTCAATTCATCTTGGGTTTTGGATCCCTCCTATATTAAGCTGGTTACAGACTTCTAAAGGCAAAATCCTCCCTCCCAAAGACACACTTGGGTTGAGGGCTTTTGTCAAAATCTACTGCATCTCAAGAAGCTTACTATTAAGTGGGCAAAGGAAAAACTCCAAAAGGATTCCCATACCCTTAAATCTATTGAATCATCCTTGGCACACCTTATGGACAAACACAATAGGGGATTCTTAAGTCTTGAAGGCAAGCTAAATTTGATTGAGCTAGAAAATCAAAGAGCCAGAATTTTGAAGGAAAGAGAGGAAACCTAGAGACTCAAGAGACGTGCGATCTAGCTAAAAGTCGGGGATGAGAACACAAGGGGATGAGAACACAAGGTACTTCCAAAACTTTACCAAGGGAAGAAAAGCCTCCAACACCATTTGGAAAATACCCTCACCAGATGGAAGTATTGAAAAAACCTCCAATCAAATATCACAGTTAGATATCTCACATTTCAACAACTCTACAAGGAGCCACCTGTCTCAAACCTAGCTGAAATCATTCAAGTAGCAGGGCACTCCCAAGCTTTGTTGATCCGGAAGAGGTAGTTGAGCTAAACTCTACCATCACCAGAGATGAACTCGAAGGGACGCTAAAATGGTTTTAGAAAGATAAAAGCCCTGGTCCTGATGGATGGCCCATTGAATTCTACTTATCTTTTTTCAACCTCATCAGGAATGACCTCCTTAATGTAGTAGAGAGTGCTGGATCTCTGGGAAAATGTATGAGGCGATTAATGCCACCTTTATTGCTCTCATTCCAAAATCTAACTCTCCAGCATCCTTCAATGATTTCTGACCCATCTCTCTATGCAATACCCTATATAAAATCATTTCAAAGATCATCGCAAGCAGGATCCGACCTATACTCTCCCATCACATTTCTCCTAAGAAATTTGCTTTTCTACAAAATAGGTAGATCCATGAGGCCATCGACACTTCCCAGGAAGCCATCCACTCTATCAAAGCTAATAATCTAAAAATCATCATCCTCAAGATAGATCTTGTGAAGGCATTTGATTGTGTCAACTGGCTCTTCATTAAGATGATCCTGATCCACGTAGGATTCCCTTTAGCTTTCACAGACTGGATTATCTGCTGCATATCCTTAGCCTCTTTCAGTGTTCTTATTAATGGCTCCGCATCCCATTTCTTTCATGCCAAACATGGACTCCGGCAAGGATGCCCCCTGTATCCCCTTCTGTTTCTAATAGTGATGGAAGGTCTCAGTAGGCTCATCGACACCGTAAAATGGGAAGGCAGACTGAAAGGACTGAAAATGAACGAAATTTGTCATCTCACCAGACTGGATTTTCTGCTGCATATCCTTGGCCTCTTTCAGTGTTCTTATTAATGGCTTCGCATCCCATTTCTTTCATGCCAAACATGGACTCCGGCAAGGATGCCCCCTCTCCCCTTCTGTTTCTAATAGTGATGGAAGGTCTCAGTAGGCTCATCGACACCGTAAAATGGGAAGGCAGACTCAAAGGACTGAAAATGAACGAACTCTATCATCTCACACATCTCCTTTTCATTGATGATGTTATGATCTTCCTGGATGGCAACATCAGGTATTCTTCTTCCTTCCATGACATTCTTAATCTCTTTGAAAAAGCCACTGGTATGGCTGCAAATCAGGCAAAATCTACTATTACTCTATCTCACACCACCCCATAGGAGGATAGAGCTGCCCTCCATTTCTTCCACTATCCTCTGCATAATCTCTCAGAGGATCTAAAATTCTTGGGTTTTCGAATCAAACCCCACAACTACCAGATTACTGACTAAATCTGGTTAGTGATTAAAATTGAGAAGAGATTAAAAGCATGGAATCATAGATTTCTATCAAGAGCTGGGCACCTTGTCTTGATAAAATTAGTCCTGGAAGCCGCCCCTGTCTATTGGATGTCACTTGCCTGGATCCCTCGGGGAATACTCGGGCACATCCAACAAATATGCTGTCGATATTTTTGGAATGGAAAAGAGGAAGGTAAAACCTTTGCTTGGGTAAGTTGGAAGAAAATCGCATTGCCAAAAAAATGGGGGGGGATGGGGACTAAAAGACCTGTCTATTTTTGGCCAAGCTCTTGCAGCCAAGATGCGCTGGTCCCTCCTCACTTGAAGGAATCTTTGGACAACTGTGTCCTACCACAAATATATACGGCTGCTGCAATTATTGGACTCAGTAAGATTACCAGAATGGCCTCGGGTGGGCATTTCCATAATATGGAAAGCAATCCTTCAATCGATGCCTTTAATCAGATTAATCTTGGCATGGCACATTAACAATGGTGCATCTGTTCACATTGGTATTGATCCCTGGATAGGAGGGGGAAACATATATCATTTACCACCTGAACTCATACAATACCAACACAGGAATACCTTGATGATTGTACACATCACCGATCTCAAGCACAACACTATATTCAGACAAAACTGGAGGACAACACCTGAATTGAACATTCCTGCACAATGGAAATAGTCCTGGGATTCATATCTATCAGCTCTGTCTGAAGCTCATGTACACCTAAATCATGACCTAGATGTACTTGTTTGGATCCCAACTGAGCATGGGGAATACACACCAAAGCAGAGATACAATCAAATTCTCTTGGTTCACAAGCCTACACACTCTCAAACATGGTGGCAACAGATCTGGAAAATGAAAACCCCTCCTCGGGCATGCCTCTTCATGTGGAGTGTTTTATGTAACAAAACTCCTACAGGTGATGCCCTTATGCACAAATCTATTCATGGCCCGACCTGGTGCGTTCTTTGCAATCAAGACATTGAAAATAATGAACACCTATTTCTCCTATATCCGACTGTCATGTAATTCTGGCAAGTTACAACTCAACAACTCTTTATGCAAAATGCATGGCAAGGAACTTCTATTCTCCAAGCATGGAATAATTGGATTGCAACACACCAGGGAGATAAGGCACAACACCTACCTCTCATCATTTGTTGGACCTTATGGCTTACCCAGAACAAAATTATTTTCAAGAATGAAACTGACCGATGGCCACTTCTCATTGCAAAGGCCATAGCAACTTATCAAGATATTCCAGAAGAGGCAAACCCCCACACTCGCAGAACCTTAGCACCGGGTCAGATCGATAAATCCAAGCCATGGGCTTACGTCGATGGAGCTGCCCAACCACATGGTTGCGGAGGTGGTTTCATGATATACATCTCTAAAAAACATATCTTTAAGGTCCAATTAGGTCTAGGGGAGGGTACAAACAACTTTTCCGAGCTTATTACCCTCAGACATCTGCTCCATTTTGCATTAGCACATGAATGTACTTCTATTCAGATCTACGAGGATTCCAAAATTATTATCAGTTGATTCAACAACAAAAATCATTGTCATGCTACTTCTCTACCAAACATTTTGGATGAAGTCTACAATTACAAAGCAGTGTTTAACTCAGTCTCTTGTCATCATATATAGGGAATATAATGAAGATGCTGACAGAATTTCCAAGGAGGGATCACTACTTCCCCGAGACATGTGGATAATCTCTGAACAGATGGGAACAGACTTCTACCAATATCACCACAAGCCATATATAGACCAGGATTACCCTAGGGTGGATAGGCCCTAATTATATATATTTTTTGCTGTTTATATTAGAGTTTCATCAAATATGTAAATATTTATATCCGCTGATATATATACAAACAATCTGTATATGTATAGGAAATGGCTTGGCCATTCATATTTTGTTACAGTTTGTTTCGAATTGGTCTTGGATCAACAGTACTTGCATATGCCACATGCATCTACTACATGTAATTTTTCTACTTAATGAAAGATTACGATTTTTCCATGGGAAAAAAAATGTGTAGTCTCAACTCAAATTGTAGAAAGTGTCCTCACTTCCAAAGATACCAGAATCAAATACTTGGACCAAATGGTGATCAAAGCAAGTTTTGATCCAGACAATTCAAAATCCACGGAGGAGATAATAAGAAAGAAAATTACTGACATTGCAGCCTTAAAGAAGCAATTGAAGCTACCAACGACAGAAGGCCCCCATGCCAAGGAAACTAGAGAGACAAAGCTACAAAAGGAAGAGATGCTAAAACTTCTAGTGGAACAAGGTGCACAGATCAAAGAAATGGAAGCACAAATGACAAGTTAATAAAGGAAAACAAACATAGATCACTACTTGCAGTTGTTCTTCTTGATGTAGTTTCCATTGCATCTCTACTACAAACAGGTGTCCCTACAACAATCACGACAATAGGAACATCATATTCTATCGTGCTTGCCACATCAACTGTAAATGACTCAATTAAGTTAGCTCAATCTATGGAAAACATGTCTATAAAGGGAGAAGAGCTAAAGAAACTGAAGCGTAAAGATTCTACAGGAATAGAGTACAAGGTTTGAAAATGCCTACATGAAAAAAACATAATAGTCCCATACATTGTCCCAAAGATTGTAGAAATGGAAAAAGACTGTGCCATGGGAAATACATTGGCATAGGTAAAGGAATATATCTGGAAAAGGATCAATGAAGACATGGGGGATATCTAGCCCTCAATGCAAATTATTTTTGCACAGTAGGAGCTAATTGAATGGTCCAATGAAGCCATTGAACAGGTCAGAAAGAAACTGGGAGGTTAACCCAATGAAGCCACTAGGCTTATAAAATTTCTAAACTCCAAGAACAACCAATAATTGAAAGAGTTTGAAATTGAAGACTGAAATGATTTTGGAAGTTAGGAAAGTGCTGACTAAAAGAAATTTAATGAGACAAATTGAAGAGAAGGGCCGAATTATGAACATAGGTATACAAAAATTATTTGCTAAGATGGAGCCTCTCTACAAGAAAGGACTTCCCAACTTGTTAATTATTAGCAAAAATATCAACACATGGTCAGATTATAGTGAACAGATTATGACCAAAAGACTCAGTATGATAGGAAAGACATTCCTAGAAGCAGTGTAATACGATCTCGACATTCAATATGCAATTCCAAATCTGTTCATCACCCGACTGACATTTGCCAAATATATTGAAGTTGATGAAGTGTACAGAAAGTTATGAAGATGAATATCCCAAGTGAACAACGCTGGGATAAAATTTGTGAGTTACTAGAGTAAAAGGTAGTTTTGGTGGCCGAACTCAGCGTTACAACCCATGCAAAGTTTGAGCGCCAAACAACCAGCTATTCCACCATTTTAGTGCCACCACTTCAGACAGTTCAAATTTCCTTGATATTATTGTAATAAGTTATATTGATTCAGTTTTATTATTTTTAGATACATCCTAGTCATTCTGACAGGATATTTTTTGTAAATTAGTTATAAATACTTCATCTTCAGAAGTATCAAGGGTTGGTTTTTGTACGAAGAACACTATTGTATATTTTCTAAAGCATCAACATATTACCAGTAATACAAAATCTCTTTCACAAGATTCTTGTGTCAAGTTGTTGGTGAAGTGCTTCTATCTGTCTTATGTGTTTATATTTCCCTGTTTATAGCACATATTTGTTTTCAAATTTGAATTATTCAATAGATAAGTAAAGGGGAAAATTTGTTTAAATATACACTCTACACCCGAATACGAATAATTTCTATGTTTTCCTCTAATATTTAAATATATAATTAAGGTAACAATGCTCTATATTTGAAGTCAATCTTAAATTTTTTCTTCTCCATTTCACAGACTTTAAAGAATCCATTCGATTTAGCTACCCTGCCTTATGAGATCTATCTGTAGACATTGTGGTCAATCTGTAGATTGTGGTAAATCTGTATTTTATGTAACAGAATCCATAGCCCAATGGTAATCTAGTTATCTACCAACCATTCAAATACAAATCAAACCCCAAACTTCATAACTAGCCTAATATTCAATCAAACAAAGTTAAATCTTACAGAGAGAGCCCTCTCTCAAGATGGTAGGGCTAGATCCTAGCTTCCAAACTTGGTTTGTGGTTACCTTGATGATTTTCTTCTACAACCTTAAAAAATTACTGAGTGCTAACATGATGGATAGAATGAGGCTATGCCTCATTTATTAGTACATTATATAAGAGTTCAAAAATGAAAAGAAAAATCCCCTCCAATGCCTAAAATGTTTAGTAACCCACCCATGACCAACCATGATAGTTCAAAAGATAAATTGAATGATCCTTCTTAGGCCCACGCTAGGCTAGCGTGGAGACCTACAAGGGCAACATAAAGGCCTCATGTTCCAAGGATGACAGTGAGGGCCTCAAACATGATGAATAAGAGAGGGATGCCCTCCAAATGCTGCAAAACATCTCAAAAACCCAAGTTGGGTTTTGTGGGCTCCAAATGGGTGTCATGGGTCTCAAAATGGCTCAATATCAAGTCAATTCTTCATCAATGAGGGCTAAAAGATGAAAAATGCACTCCCATGTCTCCCTAAGAAAGAAGAAACTTCCATTGAGCCCTAGATCAACTGAGTATCAGGTGCAATGTGTATCCGGCTAAGCAACATGGTCCAAGTTCATTATCATCTCTGTATAACTGGAGCATGAACAAGCAATGTGGTGGTGCTAAAGAAGCCCATGGTGTGGCAATCAATGCTTTGCATGGTTGGAGGTCCACAACTATCAATGCTCACCCTACAAATGCCATTGTGACCTTCTGAAGCGCTTGGATCCCATATAGGGATACCAAGTCCGAGATGAAACTCACCTACAATTCTATATATGATCCAATTTATCCAGTCAACTTCCAATATAATGATTCATTAGTGAAATTGAGTAGATAAGCTTGCTAATCAAGGGTAGAAGTGGACACTTTATAATGGATTTCCCTTCCAAATGAGCTTTGAAAATGTATTGGTGTTACCTTCCTCGATAAGAGAGATTAATGAAGGACCCTATTAGGTGGTTTTAACCTCTAAGGGAATGAAAAGTCCATGGTACATCCATCAAATGGAAGGTGCCAAGTGAAATAGTGATGGAACCGAGTGGGGAAAGGAGGAGGCTCCAAGCCAAATGCCATGGTACAAGGGTAGCTATGATGAGGGAGTGACATACCTTGGGCGTATGAATGTAGGATGGAGAAATCGTGGTGCATGAGTTACCCTACCCTTCGTTTTCCACCCTTCTTTATATGCCTTTTTCCTTTTATTTATATTCTTCATTTTACTACTCTCAAAGGGATGAGAGCATTATCCGTAAGATGTAGTAGTGATTATCCCCTTGGGGGGAGTAGTTCATAGCCCAAAAGGGGTTGGGAAAATCATGGGTTTCCTAGTGATTAAAGGGGCACTCATGTGGGCCATAGGAAGCAGAGTGATGACCATAATGATATGGGGTAGAGCTCATGTTTGGATTTTTCCCACACGCTAAATTTTATTGTCCCGACCATCTTTTGCATTTTGTGGTACATTTCTTGTTATATGTGGCCATATTATGGTTTTAGTTGCATCGACCTCTAGGTAATCATTTGAAGATTGACCCACGGTGTGGACGAGGGGAGGGGGAAGGTTAACTCCTTGTGGACCTAATGAAAAAATGTGGACCCATATAGGCAAAGGGTGAAAAGGGCTTGTAATGAGTGGAGGGAAGTGAAATATATGGTATCAGGAAGCAGGACCATGCAACCAAAATGAGGGTTTCACAAGTAGTGCCACTCCTGAAGCTAGTAGCAAAGGAGATGCCACAAAACTTAGGTACAAGATTAACCACCAAGTTGAGGTAAGGGAACAAGAGTATAGAAAAAGCTCATTCTTTCCTCCGAATCACCCCACTAATCCATGCCCAAGTTTGTCTAGGAAAAGCAAGCAAAAACAACCAATCAAATAATGAAAAATCATACCTTTGCGGTTGGAAGGCCCACCTTCAAGCATACGATAATAACATATGAGCGAGGGTACATAATGGCTATCTCAAGTGGTAGAGAATAATATCACATCGAGTTATTAAGTGGCTACTGGATGTCAATCGAAGACAAATCTAGGAGAAAATTTCTCCTATAGGGTCACCCAGTGGTGGGTAATAGGGCACTTTGGTGTAGAGAAGATAGTGGCCAACTTGCAAAGGTATACATATTGGCCCAAGATGCAAGAAAATGCAGTTAGGTTCATAAGAGAATGCATGCTTTGTTGTACCAGTAAACCTAATAGTAGGAAACAAGTTCTATATCATCCCTTACTTTTACACAGTGAGGGTTTCCCAAGTAGTGCCATTCCTGAAGCTAGTAGTAAAGGAGATGCCACAAAACTGAGATACAAGATTAACCACCAAGCTGAGGTAAGGGAAAAAAAGTATAGAAAAATCTTGTTCTTTCCTCCAAATCACCCCACTAATCCATGCCCAAGTTTGTCTAGGAAAAGCAAGCATAAACAACCAATTAAATAATGAAAAACCACACCTTTGTGGTTGGAAGGCCCACCTTCAAACATACAATCATAGCATATGAGTGAGTGGACACAATGGCTAGCTCAAGTAGTAGATATTAATAGCACATCAAGTTATTAAGTGGCTACTGGATGTCGACCGAAGACAAATCTAGGAGAAAATTTCTCCACCCATTAGTGGTGGGTAATAGGGCACTTTGGTGTAGGGAAGACAGTGGTGAACTTGCAGAGGTATATGTATTGGCCCAAGATGCAAGAATATGCAGTTAGGTTCATAAGAGAATGCATGTTTTATTTTACCAGTAAACCTAATAGTAGGAAACAAGTTCTATATCATCCCTTACTTTTACCTAGTCACCCTTGGGAATGAATTTTCATTGATCTGGAGATAAAAAATAGGTTCAAAAATAAAAGTGCTCAAAATCTACCAAAATTGATGTCAAGTCATAGTGTTCATCGTTCTGATTCCAACAACTCTTTAATCACCCAATCTGACGTCGTATGAAAAAGTTATGACGTTCTGAAGTTTTTAACCAACTAAAAAGCTAATCTAACTAGGAAATCCATACAAATGACAACATCAACTCACTATGTAGGGTACGGCTGACAAAGGACAAATCAAGACTTGACACATGACATCTTCGTACAGGTGCATTTGGTGCAATTTGGTTGGTTGTTGAGTTTGAGGTGGCCAAATCAGAGGTCACCATGTGGCTTAATGACAAGGAACCAATTGGTGCCCCGAGGTTGGTCAAAATTTGTGTAATAGGCCTGAAGGCCTCGATGGGGTTTGAACACTCAACCTGCAGTGCAAAAAATCCACTCTCTACCATCACGCCATAACTTTGGTTCTTAACATATAGTGGTTGTCGTTTATATTTAATGTCATATTGTTTGGCGGTTGGGAGGAGGTTCTGGGCAGCTAACCCGATCCCCAGGTCACGTTATCACCATACAACCCATGGCTAAGGTAAAGAGGAATGGGGCTGGGCACTTTCTCTTAGCCCCTAAACCTATTGGACTCTAGAAGATGGTAGCAAAGAGTTAGTGGGAGGAGTGAGGCATTTGGGCTTAGCCCCGTTCCCATCAACACCCGTACGACTGAGCAAAGTGCATGGCAAAGAGGGTAGGGTTGTAAGCCCAGGCCCATGGTCATGACCAAACATGTTGCTACCCACATGACCACATATGAGGCCTAGCCAATGAGGGCAGGTAGTTAGTCCCTGACCCTCGGCCATATGCCATGATGTAACCACATGCTGATGGAATGAGAGTTAAATAGGCAAGAGTGGTCAGTTGGCCCTGACCCTGGCCCTATTGGGGCCATGTGACCTTGATTTTTGACATAGGGGATATTGTAAATTTAACGAGGAAAAAAAATGCACTTTTTGTAGTGGAATCTCGTTGATCCCAAGCAAAATTTTCGCTTAGCAGACTTGTAAAGGACAAAATCATCGCACAGTTAGCAAGTTTTTCCAATTTGCAAGACAAATAACAAAGCTTGGCTTGGAGAAGCATATCTTGCTCAATTTTTAACCTTTTTGAGCTCAAGAAGATCCTATATGGGGCTTTTTGAGTGTCCTGGATTCAATGGAAACCTCAATTTTTCTGATTTGAACAATTTATCATGTAATTTTTGTAGAATCAAGTATTTTAGGTCTAGAAGCAGAGACAATTTTGAAGTGGCGTGGAGGCATATTTTGTTAGAAAATCATAAAGGTAGAAAGTTTTCCTTTATATAAATAATTACTTATGATCATTTTATCTTTATGTTCTTTTATCTTTTAGTTCATCAAGAAATTACCAAAAACAATAGCACAAAGATCATGGACACTAGATATAGGCGAACAACTAGGGAAAAACCCAGTCAACAACTCTTCCTTAATAACTTCCTGAGATAATCCAAGACTCCTTACCTAGACACAGACATCCTCCACACCAAGTCAACCCTTTCTTCCTTCTTGCAGATCATAACCCTTCAATAGCAACTTTGATCTAGCAACAACTTGAAGCAACAACTTTGACCCAACAACTGGCAACAACAATAGCAACAACAACTTCGACCTGGTAAGAGAGACTTCAATCTCCTAGAGGAATCCACATGAGAGAGAGATAGATAGCCCAAAATTTCGATTCTCTTTTTCTTCCTCTTTCTCCAACTTCACACTCCTTTAGCCTTCCTTTATTACTTCACACTTTTCAAACCCTCTCTTCTAGATATCGAACTTGTGTGAGAGAGAATGAATGCTCCAAATGAATTCATATTTCTCCAGTATATAGGCTTCTGGTGAGGTTGACTTGGTCTCCTTGAGGCCGACTTGGTGTGGAGGTGAAAAATAGCTTATTTGATTCAATATTAAATTTTTTTACATGATTCAAAAGCCCAAGAAGCGTCTCTTTAAATGGACAATGACTTTGATGACTTAGAATAAATCCTAGAAGTCCTCAATGGGGACTTTGACCATGACCCAAGCATGAAAACCATGCTTTAATAAGTCATAATAATAAATATAAAATTATTTTTCATAAGTACATTTCATTATGACTCAAATGCAATTATGAAGACTGAACCTAGTTACATTCTTCAACATATTTGAGCATGGAGAGAGCCAAGTTAGAGGTTTTGTAGCCTTCCAGTTTCATTTGCAACAACTATTACTTCAGTACAACAACTCTTTTCAGTCTTTTCACAATGTGTTAAGGAGATAAGTCCTTTTTAACTCTTCATGTTTATCATCTTGAGTTGCATGTGAACGTGTTTCTCTTTTAAGTTCATGTGAAAACATAACTCACCATCTTGAAGAGGTTGTGAAACTTATTTTACCTTTTAAGACCAATTTTGTTAACTTGCAAAGTGTCAGAGGATGATTGGATTTTGATAAAAGGAGCTTTCCTCCATTTTCATATCAGGTGGTATCAGAGCAGGTTCTAACCAAGTTGCAAGTAAGGGAAATAAAATGAAGCATGAAAGACTCCAATAGTTGGAGGATATTAATATATCTCTTCGAATTGAGAATGTTGGGCTAATGAGATTGCTTAAAATTGCAGAGGAGGGTAAAAGGAAAATGCACCTACAATTGTAGCATGTAGTGGAGGAACATATTGGTGAGAGTTTCATCGTGAAAGCAATAAATATTCCCTCTAAGATTGAGCCAATTTGTGGGCATGGTTTGTACACAGGATATGGATCCTATGTTGAGAATGATGCTTGTGAGTTTTGTGAGCATTTGAAAGGTTCACCTTATATGCCCATTGGTAAAAGTGTTTGGCTTGAGTCATCAACCTCTTCTTCATTAACACCTGAAACAAAAAAAGAGGGGTGATAGGCCAAACGAGCTAATTAGCATTTCTAGTTCTACTTCTTTAGTTAATGATGATAACACATATTTTGCAGCCTTTGAAAATCATACCAAAGGTATTGGTATGCATATTTTAACTCAAATGGGTTAAAAGGAAGACGCCTCATAATCAATGGCCAAGGTATCACTAATCCTTTCGAGGTAAAGGAACAACTATGATATGAAGGATTGGGTTATGGTCATGGAGAAATTGGAGAGTGCTCTAAAATTGTTGAGGTAGAGAAATCATCGACTGATGACATGTCACACAATGATGGTAGTGATATTGGAAGATTATATCCAAATAAAGATGAATGTTCCAAGGGACATGCAAAGTCTAGTTCATGTCAAAGTCACAACGTAAAGGATAGGTATAAGTGTCATGGGAATTTTAGAAATGTTGGTGATTTTGATTATTTATGGGAAAAATTTCCTTGCACATTTTGATTATGAGCAACGTAAGGCAATGGTCAAAAGAATGGATCAAATCCTTGGGACAAGACATGAGGAACCTCTCATAAGTATGAAGAATTCCTTATCAATGGGAAAGCAAAAGAATTTTTGTACCCATTGTAGCATGAATGGGCAAAAAATTGAAAAGTGTTGGAAACAAAGAGGTCATGCGTTCCCTTGCACAAGTGGCAAAGTGGAAACTGATGTAGTTCTTGAAACAATCTTCGAAGTAGAGTAGGTGCAAAAAGAGAACCCATAAGTCTCGGATATGCAAAAATGGGTAGACTATTTTGTATAGTTTTCTTGGTTTGTAAAATTGTAAATACTTGTTGTATATTCCCGTTTGGGTACTTTGTAAAGTGAAGTGATCTACAATCACTTATCTGCAACAAGTGTGTTTTCTTTGGCATGTCATGTTATCTTTGTTTTATGGTTAGTCCATTTGTTTGGGGACTTTTAGGATTAGCATTTTTATTTCATCCAATATGTCTATAGTTGTGTCAAGCACTCAGTTATATAAGTATTTCGATGTGAATCTTGTTTTTGAATTCGATCTTTGGTAAATATTGTGCAAAATGTGACCATAGTAATGCAGACAAATCCATGTATGTCATTGTACAAGTGCAACTTGAAGACAACAAAGCAAACTATGAATCAATGTGTGGAAAAAATTGAGTTGCTTCTCATTTCCAGGTGGAAAATCAAGTTTGGGTTCAGTAAGGAGGGACTTCGAGGTGAAGTTTGTTTGAGCCTAAGAAATATGGTTTAGGAGAGAATGCTTATATTCCATTCATCAAAGTTTTTGTTCTGCATGTTTAAAATAATTCCAGCAAGCCACAATTCTTGACAAAAAGATAAGGACTTCAAGCAAAGACAAGGTGGAGTACCTTGATTGAAACTCAAAATGTGGAAAAAGCCATGTATGTCATTGTACAAGTGCAACTTGAAGACAACAAAGCAAAATATGAATCAATGCATGTCAAACATTGAGTTTCTTCTCATTTCCAGGTGGAAAATCAATTTTGGGTTCAGTAAGGAGGGACTTCAAGGTGAAGTTTGTTTGAGCCTAAGAAAGATGGTTTTTGAGAGAATGTTTATATTCCATTCATCAACCTTTTTTCTTCTGCATGTTTAGAAGAATTCCGACAAGTCACAATTCTTGACAAAAAGATAAGGAATTCAAGTAAAGGCAAGGTGGAGTACCTTGATTGGAACTCAAAGGCACTAATTCAAACAGAACAAGAAGGATTTAAATTTGGAAATTTAATGAGATTTTTCCTCACTTATTTACCGATTCAAGATAGAATTTTGGAGGTCCGAAAGTTCCTAATGGAGAGGTATGATCTAGAGATAAAAAATAGGCTCAAAAACGAAAGTGCTTAGAATCTCCCAAAATTGGTGTCAAGTCATAATGTTCTAAGGAGGGACTTCAAGGTGAAGTTTGTTTGAGCCTAAGAAAGATGGTTTTCGAGAGAATGTTTATATTCCATTCATCAAATTTTTTCTTCTGCATGTTTAGAAGAATTCCGACAAGTCACAATTCTTGACAAAAAGATAAGGACTTCAAGGAAAGGCAAGGTGGAGTACCTTGATTGGAACTCAAAGGCACTAATTCAAACAGAACAAGAAGGATTTAAATTTGGAAATTTAATGAGCTTTTTCCTCACTTATTTACTGATTCAAGATAGAATTTTGGAGGTCCAAAAGTTCCTAATGGAGAGGTATGATCTAGAGATAAAAAATAGGCTCAAAAATGAAAGTGCTCAGAATCTCCCAAAATTGTTGTCAAGTCATAGTGTTCATTGTTTTGATTCCAACAACACTTAAATCACCTCAATTTGACATTGTATGAAGAAGTTATGATGTTCTGAAGTTTTTAACAAATAACTAAAAAGCTTTGAAACTGGATTCGTCCAAAAAAAGCCACGTGTCAGAATCCCATGAATTCATTTGAATCATTAAGGATTGTTCATTTGTGTAATGTAAAGGAGGTTTCCCCCTCGAAGAGGCTGAATTCTAAGGCGTTCAACTATCTTTTCTATCTTTTTGAGAGCTGGTTTCATAACATTTGGTATCAAAGCTTTGGATTCTAGGGTTTCACTGCTCCAAATAGGTCATCGTGGCATTTTCGCTATAACTTTTTTCTGCGACATTTCAGAAGCTGAAAAAAACCCATTTGAGATGAAATCACACTGAACCTTGGGTCTACATTTTATAGCTTTTCGCACTATATTAGCAGAGATGATCTGAGGAAGTTGGTCTTTTTGCAGACTCTTGAATTACATTCCAAACATGTGACATGGGGAAAATCGTCATAACTTTCTCTCTGAGCATCAGACTGAAATTTCGTAAGAAGGTATAGAAAGAGGACAGGCTGTAGTTTCTTGTATATATTTTTTAGAGCCAAAGGTCGAAATGGTGACTCGTGGCACATCGTACAAGTTAGCTCTATTGAACTAGTCTATAATCAGGTCACTGTGGGAGATTTGTCATAACTCTTCCATGGAGAATCCAATTTGGAGCAGACTGGCAACATTGGAAAGAGTATGCAGAGGGCTACCGCAAGTCACAATTTCAGAACTGGATGATCTGAAATTACAAAGATACAGCAGATTCAATATCAAGCTCCTACAAAGTGAAAAAAAGTGTGTAGTTTTTTTTTTAAATTTTTGCATAAGCTTGGTTTGAAAAATTAGTTTGAAGGAATTCAAAGGGCATAGTAAAGCATTATTATCGGTAATTGATACCTCGAGGAAAGAAAATGAAAACACCTAGTAAGCAACCTGAAAGCTCTAGCATGACTCATGAAGAAGAGGAAGAAATGCAACATATATCAAAATTACGAGACCAAGTGCAACAAGTGTCACTTGCACAAAAAGCAACAGAATCTAAGATGGATGGTTTAAAGAAAGATGTAGAGGCTAATATGGATGGTTTAAAGAAAGGCGTAGAAGCTAAGATGGATTGTTTAAAGAAAGACGTAGAAACTAAGATGAATGACGTGGAAGCTAAGATGGACGATTTGAAGACAGGCATGGAAGATTTGAAGATAGATTTGACAAAGTTTCTACAAGAAATGCTTACTAATGGTGAAAGGGTAGTAAAGGAAACTCATGATGAAAACAAAATAAATGTTAACCATGATTTCATAGGCTCTAATGTTGGATCGAAGACCCACCATATTCCAAAAATCGATATGAGGAAGTTTGATGGGAAGGATCCCGCA
Organism: Pinus tabuliformis; assembly: GCA_031772625.1. Lineage (NCBI taxonomy): Eukaryota > Viridiplantae > Streptophyta > Pinopsida > Pinales > Pinaceae > Pinus > Pinus tabuliformis. Next base: position 1,014,512,723 of record CM062804.1, read on the forward strand.
ACATGGATATTACAAATGGAGCATTTTTTCGATCTCAATAATGTGCAAAACACACAAAAGGTATGTATTGCAACTTTATATTTGGAACCAAATCAGTTTGTATGGTATCAATGGCTTTGCTCTCGTAAACAAATTATCAATTGGGCTATTTTTATGGAAGAATTGACTGCACATTATGAGGATACAAAACTCAACACTTTTTTTAGCCAATTGATAAGTCTCAAACAAAAGGGTTCAATAATGGAGCACATTGAGGAGTTCCAAAAATTGAACATAAGTTTAAAAAATATTCCAGAGTAGCATAGTATTGATGTATTCATAGGGACTTTAAAGGATAATATCCAACATGATGTTCGCCTTTAGGAACCTGATTCATTAGATAAGGCATTCAGGTTAGCAAGAAAAATGGAAAGCAAAATTATGGCAACCAGGAAGCATACCACTCACAACTATAAAGATGGAAGTGTTGTTTCCCCTAGTCTTCCACAACCTATAAGGTTGACACCACAACAATTGGAAGAAAAAAGAGCAAAAGGGCTTTGTTACAGTTGTGATAGAAAATACACTAAAGGTCACAAGTGTGCTGAGAAGAAATTATTCTACATAGATTGTGAAGAGGAAGAAGAAAAGGAGCAAGAAAGGTCAAAAGAAGAGGATATACTCTAGGAACAAAGCCTAGATAAAGAAGAAATGAATCTGACCATATCTTGTAATGCATTGGCTGGAACTACCACTCCTCAAACCATCAAGATAGAATTACAAATCAAGAAGAAAAAGGTAATAGTGCTAATTGATTTAGGAAGTACCCACAATTTTATTCATTGTAAGATAGAAAAAGAATTGAATTGCTTCCTATATCCAACAGTGTCAAGTGATGGTTGCAAATGGAGGGACGATAAATTGCTGTGGAAAGTGCCATAATATCAAGCTATCCATGGGAGAGTATGTATTGACTAGCCCATTGCTTTCCATTCCAATGGGAGGTACTGATGTTGTACTCGGAGTCCAATGGCTACAATCCTTGGGTACAATAGCTTTTAATTTTCAAGAACTTTTCATGAAATTTTCTGCAGAAGGAAAGGAAGTTGAATTAAGGGGAATTGCAAGGAAACCAGGAAAGATAATCAGCTTTAACGGTATGACAAAGCTTCTAAAAAAGCAACAAAGAGGTGTAATTACACAATTATGTTCGCTAGATGTTTCCACAATGGAATCATCTATTTCTCCATATCTCCAAAAAGTCCTGGACAATCATTCCAAGGTATTTGAGACTCCCAAAGGTCTCCCACCTATTCGTGATCATGATCATGATATTCATCTGATTCTAGGAAGTGTTCCTCCAAACATCAGGCCGTACAAATATCCCTATGCCCAAAAGAGTGAAATTGAACGTATGGTTGTAGAAATGCTAGAGGCTGGTATAGTTAAACCTAGTCAAAGTTCTTTCTTTGCTCCAGTAGTATTGGTGCACAAGAAGGATGGATCATGGCAGATGTGTCTGGATTATAGGGAGCTCAACAAGCTCACTATTAAAGATAAGTTTCCCATTCTTGTCATTGATGAATTACTGGATGAATTGCATGGATCAATTTACTTCACCAAGTTGGATCTTCGTTCAGGATATCATCAAATCAAAATGAAGATTGAAGACATTCCGAAAACAACATTTAGAACTCATGAAGGTCATTATGAATTTTTGGTCATGCCTTTTGGCCTTACCAATGCACCTTCTACATTTCAAGGTTTGATGAATTCCATTTTCAAACCCTTCCTTAGAAAATTTGTGTTAGTATTTTTTGATCATATACTAATCTACAACAAGTCTTGGAAGGATCATGTTTGAACATGTTGACAGAGTGCTACAACTATTGGAGGAGAAACAATTATATGCAAAAAGATCCAAATGTTTCTTTGGAGTACAAGAGGTGGAATATCTGGGTCATATTGTATCTCATGAAGGAGTTAAGGTAGACCCTAGCAAAATTAAAGCCATTAAGGAATGGAAAATCCCCACATCCATAAAGCATCTGCGAGGATTTCTCGGGTTGATAGGGTATTATTGCAAGTTTATTAAGAATTATGGGAGAATAATAGCACCTCTAACAACATTATTGAAGAGAAATGCATTTTCATGGACTCTAGAAGCAACAAAGACCTTCAAACATCTTAAAGAGGCAATGTGCCAAGCATCGGTCTTAGCTACACCTGACTTCACAAAAACCTTTAATGTGGAATGTTTTGCTTCAGGAAATGGAATTGGTGTTGTTTTAAAGCAAGATGAAATACCCATTGATTTTGAAAGTTGTCCAATCAAGGGAAAGTTTTTACACAAAGGTATTTATGAGAAGGAAATGCTGGCAATACTACATGCACTTAAGAAATGGCGACCCTACCTAATGGGAAGACACTTCAAGGTAAAAACAAATCATGATAGCCTTAAATACTTTTTAGAACAAATATTATCCTCTGAAGAGCAACAAAAGTGGGTCACAAAGATGTTGGGTTATGACTTTGAAATCATCTACAAAAAAGGGAAGCAAAATGTGGTGGTAGATGCACTCTCAAGAAAGGATGAGGATGTGGAAGCATTGTTGTGTGCCATTTCTATTATCCAACCAGATTGGATAAATGAAGCAAGGGAGGAATGGAAGAATGATGAAGAAGTGTGGGCACTTATTTGAAACTACAACAAGATTCCAGTACATCTGATACATTTAGCTGGCAAAATGATTTGTTATGGTACAAAGATCGCTTATACCTCTGTAAGAATTCCCAACTCAAACAAAAGATTCTTATGGAATTGCACACTTCTCCCTTAGGAGGGCACTCAAGATTTTTAAAAACTTACCACAGGGTTAAGAAGGAATTCTTTTGGGATGGCCTTTTCGGATATTCAAAAGTTTGTGGCAGAATGTATGGTTTGCCAACAAAATAAAGTTGAAGCAATTAAGGCCCCGGGTCTATTACAACCTTTATCCATTCCAAGCCAATGTTGGGAGGAGGTTTCAATGGATTTTATCATAGTTTTACCCAAGTTTGAGGGAAAGAGTGTCATCATGTTGCTAGTTGACAGACTTACCAAGTATGCATATTTTTGTGCATTATCACATCCATTTAAAGCCAGTACAATTTCTACTGCATTTATGACAATAATTCAAAAGCTACATGGAAATCCAAAGATTATTGTAAGTGACAGAGATCCCATTTTCACAGGAAATTTTTGGACATAATTATTTTCTTGTCTTGGTACTCAGTTAGCTCATAGCTCATCTTATCATCCTTAATCTGATGGGAAAACTGAGATAGTAAACAAATGTTTGGAAGGATATCTTCGTTGCTTTGTATTTGATAAACAGACACAATGGGTCAAATGGTTGCCTCTAGCTGAATGGTGGTATAACACTTCCTTCCATACAACAAAAAAAATGACCCCATTTATGGAACTTTATGGATATCAGTCACCATCCATCACATCATATTTGAGAGAAAATTCTAAGGTGCAAGCAGTGGAACATCTGTTAAAATTGGAAACTAGGGCAAAAATTCATGTGGGTTATCTTATTCATGGTTGATAATATTTTTATTAGATTCCTCTCGTTGAGAGGTGTAGGATTGATATAGAGATCATCCGATTCCGATAAGTATTCACGGTGATATGAATTTATTTTGATTATGAAATTATTATCAAGCCGACCTACAACTCATGTAGGCTCAGAAGCCCAACAGTCGCATCTATTCAAAAACCAATGTTGTGTATAAATATAAGAGGAATTTTCCTCATTTGGACTCACTCATATCATCACATCTCTCTCTCTCTACTGCGTAGAAATGAGTCTCTTCTCTACTGCGCAAAAAAGGATCTCTCTCTCACACATGTGAAGCCAGAAGTTGTTGAACCTGAAGTTGCAATTGCAGATCCAAAGTTTGACCAAAGTTGACTATTAGATCTCCTCTTTAGAACTGCGCTGTAGGTCCATCTGGATATCCTATGAAAGCCGAAACTTTTGGTGGTGGAATGAAGCCAATCCGACAAATGGTTTGCAAGATATCGACTACCCTATTTTGAAGTCGGAAACTACTGAAACTGAGGCTGCAACTGCAGAAGTAAAGATTGACCTACGTGGACTAGTAGATCTCCTCATTTGAACTGCACTGTAGGTTCTTCTGACCCTCCTCTGGAAGCTGCAAATTTTGGTGGTGGAATCAAGCCGATCCGACAGACGGTTTGTGAGATATCATTTTCCCTAGTTTGATAATGAAGCCACTAATGCTGATGCTGCTGATCTAGGGTTTGCTACTGCTGATATGAATCAGATTTATTGTACTATTTCTCTCTGCTGAATTATTGAAGATAAAAGAAGATTTGATCAAAGGGTTTCCCCACACATTGTGGGGTTTGTCCCTGGCTAGCCGCCACATCTTGTGTCTCTTGTCTTGGCTTGTTTTCTATCGATTGTTTAATGTTCTATTTGCACTTTACTTTATGTACATGTGATTGCTAATCTGTGGAATATAATAAATAAAAGAAGTAAACTGTTATAGGCATAGAACATACCATAACTTAACATGGTATCAGAGCTGAGGTGAAGATAAGGCCCAAGCAAGAGCAAGAGCAATCACCAAAGAGAATATTGGTAAAGCTATCCTAAAAGAACGATGGGGTCCTCAACACTTTTTCCTTCCAAAGACAAGCTCTGTGAGAAAGCTGACTATCACAGATGGAGGATGTCTATTGATCTAACCCTGGAGGATCAAGGAGTGTTGGATGACGTGAGAGGCAATATTGTTGAGCCTCCATCAAATGCACCTCCTGTTGCTGGGAACAAATGGAAGAACAGAGAAATTAAAGCAAAGAAGATCATCTGAGACTCTATCGACAAGCGCTTGGTGGCCTACATCTCTAATCTAGACACCTCCAAGGAAATCTACGATAGACTGGTGAGTTTATTTAAAGTTAATGATCCAAATCAAGTTTTGTTTCTTAGAAATAAGTTGAGGGAAATCAAGAAGGGTAAAGATGAGAGTATGCAAGCATACTTCCTATGAATCACCGAGATCAAGAACGATCTCCTATCTATTGGGGAAACTATTACTGACAGAGAAATGGAACTCACAACTCTTGGAGGATTACCATATGAATGGTATGTGTTCATGACTACTCTTCTGAACAATCATGTAATTTTTGGTTTCGAGGAATTAATGGCTAGATGCATTTAAGAAGAAACAAGGGTATAAGAGCAGGAAATGCCCTTGCCTAAAGGTCCTCCTACTGCTTTTTCTTCTCATGATAAGAAAAGAAATAATTCTCGGTCTAAATAAAAAAGAAAGGCTGGATCTAAGGGTGGAAGAAAAGGACGATGTTTCATTTGCAATAAAGCAGGTCACTATGCAAGGGAATGCCTTGAAAGAAAGGACTCTCACCATGATGACGATGAAAATCTCTCTCATGGTAATTGAAGGAATGGAAAATTAAACAACAAAGGTAAAAGGAATGATGGAAATCAAGGAAGAGGGAAACCATTCAAGAAGGCTAGAAATTCCAAGTATGAAACTAACACTGTTGACAATAAGCAGGTTGAATATTATCTACCAGCTGCTCTATCTACCTCCGCTCCTTCGAACTCAATGGGAATTTGGCTCATTGATAGTGGTGCCTCAAGACACTTCATTGGTTAAAAAGAAGTACTCCATAATCTAGTAGAAAAAGAAACTAACCTGGAAATTGTCCTTGGAGATGAGTTGAAATACCCAATGAAAGGTGTAGGCAATGTTTCTCTCAAATTGAATCAAGGTAATGCGATTCACTTACAAGATGTATTATATGTATCTGATCTCAAAAAGGACCTGGTATCCATCTCGGTAATGGAAGACAAAGGCTACAAGGTAACCTTCAATGATGGTAAGGTACGTATATGGAAAAATAATGTTAAAGATGCTTTCACTCTTGGGTTTCGAGTTGGATTCTTTATATCAGGTCAGTGGACATCCGCTAGGTGTCATGTCTTGTGACACAACTCTTCAGTCCGAACTTTGGCGTTGGAGGTTTGCCCACCTTCATTACAAAGCTCTACCTGATGTAAAATAGATGGTAACAGGGATGCCCGAATTCCAAGTATAGAAATAAGGTGTATGTTTGGGATGTGCCGAAGGAAAGCTCAAAAGGGTACCATTCCTTTCAAGTCAAAGAATACCTCCGATATATTACAACTAGTTCACTCAGACATATCAGAGGATGGCATCAAGAGGGAGACTACTACACCATATACTCCTGAACAAAATGGTGTGGCGGAAAGGAAGAACCACACAATTATGGAAGTTGTCCGGGCCATGCTACATGATCAAAGACTTCCGAAGTTTCTATGGGTTGAAGCTACAAGCACTGCCGTATATGTACAAAATTGATGCCCTCATCAAGCATTGGGTTCCAAGACTCCTGAAGAAAATTTCACCAATAGGAAACCTGATGTTTCTCATTTTATAATTTTTGGAAGCCTTGTATATTTTCATGTGCCGAAAGAGAAAATAAATAAATTGGGTGCATCTGAAAAGAAGGGAATTTTCGTGGGCTATGGTGAAAATACTAAAGGCTATAGAATCTATGTAGACGGTGAAAAGGAAGTCGTAATTAGTCATGATGTCACCTTTGACGAAGATATGGCTCTCAGCAAGGTGAACAATCTTCCAACTTTGAGGAGCTCTCAAGAAGCCGACACTAGGGAACCGAAACAAAAGGATGATGAATCAATGCCTGATGTAGAAGAACCCATGGATCCAATTGATCCTCCTCCACATGAGCCTTCCTCTTCTAGGAAGAGGCCTTCATGGCTTAGGGGTCTACTTGATGATGCTGAAGGACATGCTGCACCCCGAAGAACCTTTCGTGAAAGTAAGAAACCTAATAGGTATCAGGGATACCTGACCATCATGAGCACAATCATACAAAATGAGCCTTCATCATTCTCAGATGCTGTCAAGCATCAAGTATGGAAGGATGCTATGACTGAAGAATATGAGTCTATCATGAAGAATGATGTCTGGGAAGTAGTTCCTAGAACCCATGACAAGATAGTTGTTACTTCCAAATGGAATTACAAGATAAAGCATGCAGCAGATGGAAGTACGGAAAAGTATAATGCTCATTTTGTTGCTTGTGGTTTCTTCCAGAAGGAAGGTATAGACTATGATGAGATATTTGCACCTGTTTCCAGATATACGACCATCCGCTTGATCATATCCCTTGCCGCTTCACAAGGATGGAACCTACATCAGATGGATGTCAAGACTCCATTCTTACACGGCTCGATCAAAGAAGAGGTCTACGTGGAGCAACCCGAAGGATTTGAAATTTATGATCAAAAATCTCATATATGCAGGTTGAAGAAGGCTCTCTATGGGTTAAAGCAAGCACCCCGAGCATGGTATGAGAGGATCGACAACTACTCGATGAAGCTGGGATTCACTAGGAGTGAAGCCGATCCTAACCTTTACTTTAAGGTTGATTATGATAAACCTCTCATACTGGTGTTGTATGTGGATGACCTCTTTCTAACAGGTGCAGACCCTCTCATTCTCAAATGTAAGAGGGAGTTGGCTTCTGAATTTGAAATGAAGGACCTAGGACTGATGCACTATTTCCGAGGACTTGAAGTGTGGCAGAATCTAGGAGAAACTTTCCTATCTCAAGGAAAATATGTGGTGAAGATATTGGAAAGATTTGGTATGGTGGACTGCAAGCCTGTAACTGCCCCGATGGAGCTTGACTTAAGAAGTTAAGCGGTAGTGCTACTGGAACTGTTTTATGAAATGTTACCGAGTATCTACAACTCGTCAGAGCATTAATGTAGTGAACTCCCATCCAAATATATGCTTTGCAGTCAACATGTTGAGTCAACATATGGTTGAAACCCACCACATACATTGGATTGGTGCCAAGAATCTGCTGAGATATCTTTGTGGCACTATCACTTATGGGTTAAGATACACTGCTGGAGATGTGAGACTATTTGGATACACAGATGTTGACTGGGTAGGCAATGTGGAGGACCGTGGGAGCACTTCCGGGTGTTGTTTCTCCTTGGGATTTTCTTTGATATCCTAGATGAGAAAGAAGCAGAAGTCGGTGGCTTTGAGCACTGCCGAAGCAAAGTATATTGCCGCCAGCATGGCTTCCTGTGAGGCAGTTTGGTTACGAAAGCTCTTCAGTGAGCTATTTGGATTTACATTAGATACCACCGTGATCCTTTGTGACAACTAGAGTGGGATTCGTTTGTTAGAGAATCTGATATTTCATGATTGCACCAAGCATAACGATATTAGATACCATTATATTCGAGATATGGTGCAGCGAGGAGCTATAAGGCTCCAACATATTGGTACAGATGAACAGGTCGCCGACATTCTGACAAAACCCCTTGGGAAAGTAAAATTTCTGACTTTCCGAGAACAACTTGAAGTTGTTCAATGACCCTTCGATGAGGGTCATGTATGATGCATTGAGCTCTGGGAACTCCAGGGGGGTGCGGGGTGCTTCTTGGAGCAGCATATGACCACAGGATGATTCACTATCCGCTAGTGGTATACATGTACACCCCGTGGCGACATTGTAGCATGATTGATGTGTTCTCCTGTGAGGCTTGGATTGATGTGTTCTCCATGGCGATTGTAGCAGGATTGATTTATTCTCCTGCGAGGATAGGATTGAGTAGTTCTCCTGTCGAGGCATCCTACCCATGCAGTCTGGGACTCATGGGAAGTACCTCTCATCTGATCAATGAGTAGGGAAATGAAGTTAGGGACCATAGTAGTACTGATGGACGCATCGTTGTATCTACCGTACTGCCTACGCTAGGATGAGCTTCATTGATCTGGGATCAATGATACTAGTCTGGGACCAGTGGTAGGAGTTGTACCATACTATGACATTGACTTCAGGTTGGTTGAGACTAGTCTGGGACCAGTGGCATAGACTCTGAGACTGACTTCGTGTCAGTGCAGTACTGGTCTAGGACCAGTGAGAGTGGTACATACTATGACGCTAACTTCGAGTCGGTTAAGACTGGTCTGAGACCAGTGGTACACTCTCTGAGACTGCGATACTGGTCTGGGATGAGTGGTAGGAGTGGTACTTACTATGAAGCTGACTTCGGGTCGGCTGAGACTGGTCTGGGACCAGTGGTACACACTCTGAGACTGAATTTGAGTCAGTGGAGGATGATACTGGTCTAGGACCAGTGGAGTTGTACTCACTATGACGTTGACTTCGGGTTGGTTGAGACTGGTCTGGGACTAGTGGTACATACTTTGAGACTGACTTTGAGTCAATATGATACATCCTCGATCATTTCTTCTTCGTCATAATTCGGACAAAAGCAGAGCAGAACAGAACAATGCAAGAGCAGAGCAGAACAGAGCAAAACAATACAAATCAATATAGGGCAGAACAAGACAAAGAAAAATAGTCAGAATAGAGCAGAGCAGGGTAGGGGACAGGCTGTACAAGACAGTGCATTTGATGGATGAATAGTAACGACCGATTGACAGATTGCAGATGGAGTTCTCCCTAGTTGAGAGGGAGTGTTAAAATTGGCAACTAGGGAAAAAATTTATGTGGGTCATCTTATTCATGGATAATAATATTTTTATTAGATTCCTCTCATTGAGAGGTGTAGGATTGATATAAAGATCATCCAATTCCAATAAGTATTCATGGAGATATGAATTTATTTTGATTATGGAATTATTATCAAGCCGACCTACAACTCATGTAGGCTCAGAAGCCCACCAGTTGCATCTATTCAAACACCAACGTTGTGTATAAATATAAGAGGACTTTTCCTCATTTGGACTCACTCATCTCATCACATCTCTCTCTCTCTACTGCGCAAAAATGAGTCTCTTCTCTACTGCACAGAAAAGGGTCTCTCTCTCACACATGTGAAGCCAGAAGCTGTTGAACCTGAAGCTGCAACTGCAGATCCAAAGTTTTACCAGCGTTGACCATCAGATCTCCTCTTTAGAACTGTGTTTTAGGTCCATCTATATCTCCTTTGAAAGCCACAACTTTTGGTGGTGGAATGAAGTCAATCCGATGAACGATTTGCAAGATATCGACTGCCCTAGTTTGAAGCCGGAAACTGCTGAAACTGAAGCTGCAATTGTAGAAGTAAATATTGACCTGTGTGGAATAAAAGATTGCCTCATCTGAACTGTGCTGTAGTTTCATCTGAACCTCCTCTAGAAGCTGCAACTTTTGGTGGTGGAATCAAGCCAATCCGACGGTCGGTTTGTGAGATATCGTATGCCCTAGTTTGATAATGAAGGCGCTAACGCTGATGCTTGCTGATCTAGGGTTTGCTGCTACTGATATGAATCAGATTTATTGTACTATTTCTCTCTGCTGAACTATTGAAGATAAAAGAAGATTTGATCAAAGGGTTTCCCCACACATTGTGGGGTTTGTCCCTGGTTAGCCTCCACATCTTGTGTCTCTTGTCTTGGCTTGTTTTCTATCGATTGTTTAATGTTCTATTTGCACTTTACTTTATGTACATGTGATTGCTAATTTGTGGAATATAATAAGAAAAAGAAGTAAATTGTTATAAGCATAGAACATACCATAACTTAACATGGTATCAGAGCTGAGGTGAAGACAAAGCCCAAGCAAGAGCAAGAGCAATCACCAAAGAGAAGATTGGCAAAGCTATCCTAAAAGAATGATGGGGTCCTAAACACTCTTTCCTACCAAAGACAAGCTCCGTGAGAAAGCTGACTATCACGGATGGAATATGTCTATCGATCTAACCCTGGAGGATCAAGGAGTGTTGGATCACGTGAGAGGAAATATTGTTCAGCCTCCATCAAATGCACCTCCTGCTTCAGATCTAGGGTTTGCTACTACTGATATGAATCAGATTTATTGTAGTATTTCTCTCTGGTGAATTATTAAAGATAAAAGAAGATTTGATCAAAGGGTTTCCTCACACATTGTGGGGTTTGTCCCTAGCTAGCCACCACATCTTGTGTCTCTTGTCTTGGCTTGTTTACTGTCGATCGTTTAATGTTCTATCTGCACTTTACTTTATGTACATGTGATTGCTAATCTATGGAATATAATAAGAAAAAGAAGTAAACTGTTATAAGCATAGAACATACCATAACTTAACAACATCACATCGAACATCAACAACAAGTCCTCCAACTCTTAAAGGATAACCTTGTGTTGGCACAGAATGGAATGAAACAACAGGAAAATCAACATCACAACGAAAGAAGTTTTGATGTAGGTGATTGGGTATTTCTACGGTTACAACCATATAAGCAAATGTCCCTCAAGCAAGCTAAGAAGGATAATAAATTATCACCAAAGTATTAAGGTCCGTATAAGGTGTTGCAAAAGATTGGTACTGTGGCATACAAATTGGAGCTTCTTGCAGCTTCTTGAGTGCACCCAGTTTTCCATGTTTCATGTTAAAAGAAGGTTATAGGTGACAAGCTCCCAGTTCAAACAATATTGCCAGAACTTGAAGAGGAAGGAATAATTATATTGGAACTGGAAGCAGTCATAGAAACAAGAACTCGACAGCTACGAAATCGATAAATTTCGGAGTATCTCATCAAGTGGAAGAACTTACCTGCTGAATATTCCACATGGGAGGATGAGAATTTTATACAGAAGCATCCAGAACTACTCAAGTGTTGAGGACAACACTTTTTTTGAAGGAGAGGGGCATGTTAGGTCCCTATAATACTAGTGATTACCCCATTACTATTGTAGTTGTATCCCTTATTAACATTGTTGTGCCCCTATTGTCCCCATATTGTTATTACTGTGCCCCATAGAATCCCTCTATTGTTATTCTTGTGGCTTTATATTATTATTGTTAGGTCGGCTGGGTTATATTGTGACTCCTTAGACTCCTATATATAGAAAGGAGGTTTTGTCATTTGAATCATTAAAGAATTGTTCATTTGTGTAATGTAAAGGAGGTTTCCCCCTCGAAGAGGCTGAATTCTAAGGCGTTCAACTATCTTTTCTATCTTTTTGAGAGCTGGTTTCATAACAGCTTTGGATTGGTAAAATTATTGAGGATGCATGACATATCCATAACTTTGTGCAAAAACATACAAATTCCCTCACTATCTACAAGAAGTACACCAATCTATCATTGTTGAAGATTGTTAATACACGATTTGCCTCTTCATTGATCATGTTGAAGAGGTTGAGGGAGGTCAAGACCACTCTTGGGGCCATGGTTATTTATGAGTTTTGGTCTTTTTGGAGAAAGACAGATCAAGTAGCCTCTAAAAGAGTGAAGGACACAGTGCTAGATGATGCTTGGTGGGAGAGGGTAGATCTAATTATTCAGATCATGGACCCTATCGTTTCTTTGCTTCAATTTGCAAATATAGACAAACCCATCCTAGGAGAGGTCTATGAGGGATCAGATTCCATTATTGAGTCTGTGAGGAGCATTATTCTACAGAGTGAGTGCCTCAAGTATGAGACATCACCAGAGGCCTTCTGTGGTACTATAAAAGATATTATTTTCAACAGATGGGCCAAGAATTGCACACCTTTACATTGTTTGGCTCACTCATTGAACCCAAAATACTACAACCATGAGTGGCTGAATGGTGGACCTTCTTGCAGATTCCCTCCTCACATGGATGGTGAAATCTCATAGGGGAGGAAAGATGCATTCAGGCAGGTTTTTAGGGATAAAGCATTGCTTAATGACGTGGAGGATGCCTTTGCGGAGTTTTCCACTGGCACTGGTCAATTTGCAGGATATGATGTGATTAGAGACAGGGGGCTAAGAAGCCCTATTCTTGGTGGGAGAATCATGGGGCAACAAGCCCTCCTCTTCAGCAGTTAGCCATGAGGCTCCTCCCTCAGGTGACTTCATCCTCTTGTTGCGAGAGGAATTGGAGCACATATGGGAACTTGTATAGTGTAAAGAAGAGTAGGCTTAAGCAGTCTATGGTAGAGACAATGGTGTATGTGCACACCAACCTTTGTCTTATTTACAAGCAGAGGGAAGAGTGGTTGGGGGAAAGACAAAGATGTGGGATGTCTTTCTTGATGATATGGGTCTAGAAAACAGTGTTGAGTTGGCATTGGTCAACATGGATCTCAATGATCCAGTTCTAGAACTTGTTAGATTTGATGACAATGATATTTTAGAGGGGTCGTCCTCCACACCAACAGATGTAGAGGAGACTATGGATATAGGGGAGGAGGAGGACGCAGAGGAGAGCAATGGTGACCATGATGATGAGGACATTGATGCTAATTCAAATGATGCCTATGCGGATTGATGACTCACGAGTCATGGGCTACCTATTTCCTTGAGGCTTGTATACCTGTAGTTGTTTTATATTTTCTATTTCTATTTTCCATTAGCATTGCACTACCTATGTAACACATTTTGATTTGATGACTTAATGAGAAAACTATAGCTGCTAGTGTCTTTATCTTACTATCTTGTAAGTTGTCTTTCATTTATGAATCATAATTTATGTGACATGTATTTGAATTTTGTATGTACTATGCATGCTATAATGTTACTAACTTTCTATCTAAATAGTAAAACTAACATCTAGATGAAGATCCATGTTTGAAATCAATGACTTTGTATCATCAATGAGAATATATATATATATATATATATATATCCTGTTTCGGGGGGTCAACATGTTCGAATCCGACACTCAAATCCCTGTGTCAAGTTACTTAGCTAAAAATTCAATAGCAGGTTGAATGGATTGATGAATGGGCAGCCCGTACAATTGACACCATCAGCTGATTGTGTAGGGTACAATTGACAGAGGACCAATCGGGCCTTGACATGTGGCATCTTCATACAGGTTCATTTGGCACAATTTGGTGGGTTGTTGAGAGTGAGGCGGCCCAATCAGAGGTGCCACATGGCCCAATGAGAAGGTGCCATGTGGTGCTCCATGATTGTTCAAATTTTTTGTAATAGGCTCGAGGCCTCGACGAGGTTCAACCCTTGGAGCTGCAGTGAAACAAATTCGTGCTCTACCATGACACCACAACTTTGCTTCTTAAGATATAGTTTCATTTACATTTAATGTCATTTAGTTTGGCGGTTGGGAGGAGGATCTAGGTGGCTGGATCCGACCCCCATGTCACGTTACCACCATACAACCCACAATGTAGGCATAGATGAGTGGGTTTGGGCACTTGGCTGTATCCCTTGAACCTATTGGACTCCATAGGACCATAGAAAAGAGTTAACAGGAGGGGTGGGGCACTTATCCCTAGCCTCAGTCCCATCAACACCCATATGACCAGGCAAAGCGCTTGGTGGAGAGAGTGGGGTTGTAAGCCTTGATCCATGGTCACGACTAACCACGTTGCTACGCACACGACCACAGGAAAAGGTCTGTTCAAGAAAGTGTAACTAGGTTCAGTCTTCATAAATATACTTTTGATATTTGTATTTATTCAAGAAAAGAAATATTATTTTTGTTATGTTTATTAATGAGTTTCTTGCTCATTGAAATAGGTCTCGCACATGTCATGATATACGCGAGTCAAAGAGTCAAAAGAAATTGTTGAAGACCTTAAGGACATGTTACACCAAGTACATATTTGTATAAGAGTAAAAAAATATCGCTCCAAGCAAAGACAAGTCCTCTCCATTAAACGACATCATCAAAGGAGCAAAAATGATGAAGGAAACTCAAGTCAGCCTATAGTCATCATGTCGACCTCAAGTCAATTTACAATCATCATGTCCACCTCAAGTCAGCCTAAAGGAGGGACAATCCTCTATTTATAGAGACTATCCACTCCCTCAAACAACAAGCAATCCACCCCTAAAATCATCGAGCAAGGAAGATCGAGAAAAGGGTAAAAAAGGACGAGTATAAGGATCCTCTAGTGCAACGAAGAAGGAGAAGTCATCATGGAAGGTTGGAAGACTGTTTCTAGGGTAAAACATAGTCAAACGTTTGAGAAAAGGAGACATCTCTGTGGTCATAACAGAAACAAATTAACATTCTCATACTTCTCATTGTTTGGGCTTGAAACTTAGGCCTATAAGGCATCCCACTAGAGCAAAGAAGAGACTTTCTCAATCGAAGAAGAAAGGAAGCCAATACTCAAGGAAACCTATCACATGTGAAAGAATTTAGGGTTTAGGATAGTCATATCAAGGCAACTACACCTTGAAGTAGGAGCTCGGTTGGTCAAGAGGAAGGAAGGAATCATCACAAGTAAAGGGTCTCACTAAAGATCAAGGATAAGTGTCTCTTCTAGAGCAAGTGCAACAAGGACTATCAACAATTGTAAGAAGAATGAAGTGCTGAAAGGAGGATGAAGTGTCGGGGAACGAAGTGTAGGGAGGAGGAAAGAATTGACTTGTGCTTGGAGGATATTCTTGTCAAGGGTCTAGGGTTTGGGATTGATAAATAGAAGCTTCAATAAGAGAAATTTACGAAAGGGTTTTCCTCTCTAAGAGAGAGGTTTTCCCTGGTAGAGAGCCAATATCTTGTGTTCTTGTTTCTTTTGTTTTAATAGAAATTTGATGAAGTAAACACTCACACTAATAATAAGAGAAGAAGATCAAGCTAACAAAGATAAATTGTAAAAGTGCTTCACAAATTTTTATCAAATCTAGAAGAATCCTACTATACATAATTTCCATTAATTCTTCAACATGGTTTCAGATCTAAGGTGGCACATCAAGGAAATGACATCCCAAGAACACTCATAAGGTGACTCATCTAAGGAGGACATCTCAAGAACATATACAAGGTTGAATCTCAAGCCAAGAAGTCTCAATCACATCAAGGACAAGAAGGTCTACTATCTACTATTCATCAATGAAGACTACAAAACAAGAAGAAAATCCTTATATAAAGGCATCTACAAGAAGAGAAAATGAAAGAGTGACCTACATCAAGAAAGTCCATTTGGAGAAAGTAACTTTAAGAACATGAAGATCGAAGGAAGGAAAGCCATCAAGTCTTCAAGAAGAAATAAACTCAACTACATCTCAAACTCTATCAAGTAAGTATATGTCCCCTTATGAATATACATGAATATCTTTTTGAAAGGAAAACAAAAAATTGGTTGGGAGAAATAACTTCCTTGCATGGAAAAAGAGGCCTGATTTACTTCTCAAAGAGAATGAATTTCTTGATCACATGAAAGGGAATATCGCTATCCCAGATAAGGAACAAACTCAAGCCTTATCCAAGTACAATAAGGATGAGGCAAGAGATCAAAGGATTCTAATAGAATATATCAAGGACTCTCTCATTCCTTGTGTCTCCAAATTTGAAACATCAAAAGAAAGCTATGACAAGCTAATAGAGCTATTCTCAGTAAGCATAGCTGGAGAAGTGATATATCTACAAAATGATTTGTACAAGATGAAGATATCAAAGGAAGGAATAACTCCCTACTTCATGAAGATATCTGAGATGAGGGATCAACTTCAAGAGCTAGGAGAAGTCATGTCTGTAAGTTTTAACCCTGTATATAAATTACTTGCAAACGAATTCTTAAAAGAAGAAAATAAACAATGGAAAGAGCATAAAACATAAAACATACACAAATATTTTCCCTTAGATCCAAAAACCAATACTACCAGATTGATTTTTCATTATATTCCTTTCAATGTTATAATACATATATATACATGTCGAAGAATCCATAAACCCCAATCCATTAACCCTTGATTAGAACATACCCCATGGACATAAAACTATCATGCCAAAACAATGTGTGGAATCCATGCACAAAACCATAGGTTAGTCTGCCCACCTAATATAGGGTCCAAATTATTTTCCCGGGGTGCTACCTCTAACCCTGTGTAGTGGGGCTATTTCCCCCCTGCATACTCCTCAACAGGGGGGAAACCGCCTCCCTTGTGACCCCCTAACTACTCCTAGCGCAACGTATAGGAGGGGCTTTGCCCCCCTGTCACCCCCCGCACATGGGGTAGTCGTGGAAAGAATATAACACACACCCAACAATTTCTGGTAGAGAAATGACAACTGTGGTACTTAATGCACTACCTGAGGATTGAGGCAATTTCACGTCAAGCATATATGCCAAGAAGGAAGCTACCCCACTAAGTGAACTATGGTCTCTATGCAAGATAAAGGAAACTAGACTCAAAGCAAAAGATGATGTGGGATCAAAGGAGAAATCATTTACTACCATGCCCAAGAGAAAGGGAAAAGTCGGAAAATTTGGTCCACAAAGATCAAGCACTAAAGATATGTCCAAAGTCCACTGCTTTGGATGCCAAGAATATGGACACTACAAAGGGATTGTCCTAAACTTAAGAAGGACAACAAGAAGAAGAGAAAAATGGAAGAAGCTCATGTAACTCAAGAAGTGAAAGAATAAGACAAGAAGAAGAAAAAGGAAGACCCTCCAAATCTCTACTATGACTAATTCAACCTCTTTACTTAAAGTCTTGTTTCAAAGTTTTGAGTAGTATAGGAGCATATAGAAATATAATAGATTTCATGGTTAAATATGTCTTCTAGAATGTAGGAGCATGGTGTAGATATAGCTCAAAATATTCATATAAAAGGAAGATACCTATTATAGGACCTCATCACAATGAAAGAATAGTTGTGTTAGAAAATTATATATTACAAAGAAATGGAACACATAAAAATATTGCAGAAATATAAACACAGAAAATGCATAAAACAAGAGAGACACGGATATATGTGGTTCACCCAATTTGGGCTACATCCACAGAGAAACAACGAGTCCTTCCTTTTATATTATCCAACAAAATGAAGAGATACAACCTACAACAGATCCGCTGTAATTCCCTCTTCGCTCTCACGAAATATCCTCTCCCTTTATCACTCAGAATACACATCTACATAAACGCAATACAATCCCCTCATATATAGTGAGGGGTTGCCTTCTAGGGCAAAAAACCCTAAATTAAACATAACTTCTACCATCAAATTTCCACCTAATGAACGACCCAGATTGACTACGAAATTACAACATTTTACAAGGCAGTTTTACATCTATTTTTAGCTTCAGGGGTGCTACCCCCAATCCCACGTGGGGTGGGGGGCTTCAAATAATTGTCATCACGCCCCCCCCCGAACTCCCTTGGCGACACACATAAATGGGCGAAATTGCCGCTACATTACGAAATGGGGTCCAATGCGGCGATACCTAAGAATAAAGAAGATAATCAGGCTCCACACCCAATATATTGATCATGATTAAAATTATTAGAAGCTCTACATCATCAAAGGAAGAAAAAATTGCAAAATAAGGGTCTTCAAGATCCTTTGATAGAATCTTTAAAAGAAGGTTCATACATAAGGGCAGATGTCTCATTGGGAGTCCCATTTATGGGATTCAAGAAAGGATGATATGCAGGCAAGAGAAGATGAAGCAAGAAAGGCTACACCAATCAAGGAGAACTATCAAATAAATCCGAGATAATCAAAGTAGAATCAAGACGAGGTATGTATGCATCAAAGTTTAAGTCATGTCATCATATATATTTGGTCGCGGGAAAAGTTCTAGAAGCATGATCAAGAATAAAATGATCTTTTTTACTAATGATATGCTCGAAGACATGTACTACAATGCAATAAAGGTCAGCATGAAGAAGTGCTCTCATAAGGAGTATAAGGTGATTGACTAATCAATCCAAGAAGAAGCAAATGAAGAAAGAGATCAAGCATGTGAAGAAAACAATTCACAAAGAATCATTATCTAACAAGATTCATTAACATCTCCTGAAAGAAGGCGTGATAACTCTGACAAAGGAAGAAAAAGATCAAAGGATCCTTGACACTTATGAAGGCCTTGGAGATAGTAAGGTGCAGATAACTAATTCAACTCTACAAATATGTCATGATGAAGAATCCATCCAAAAAAAGCACCATTTGATGTTGAAGAAATATCAAGATGAAGTCATGAATGGCTACTTAATCAAATTATGGGAACAAGAAAGTACAACTAAGAATCCATGTGAAAATTATTTTGAAGCATAGACAAGATGACAAAGGAGTATCTAGATGACAAGAGGACTAGCCAGATAGAAAAAGGACCTGATATGTATCAAGAAGGCCACTTTCGAGAGAAATGACATGACATTGGTCTCACTAACATTGTGCTCTAATCTTATGAGGGATGGATTTGTTAGTCAAGGCCTTGCTATGAACAATGTTGGTTACTATGATTCTATACTAAATGGATTGCTAATCCAGTGAATTCTTCAAGATTGAAAAATAGCCAAACACCTTGTAATGATTTATGAATACCTCCCTAGTTAAGAGGGAGTGTTGAAGAAAGTGTAACTAAGTTCAGTCTTCACAAATGTATTTTCGATATTTGTTATTCAAGAAAAGAAATATTATTTTTGTTATATTTATCAATGAGTTTATTGCTCATTGAAATAGGTCTAGCACATGTTAAAGTGCTATATGTGAGTCAAAAAGTCAAAAGAAAATGTTGAAGACCTTAAGGGCATGTTACACCATGTACATATTTGTATAAGAGTCAAATAATATCCCTCCAAGCAAAGACAATTCCTCTCCATGCAACAAAATCATCAAAGGAGCAAAAATGATGATGGAAACTCAAGTTGGCCTACAATCATCATGTCGGCCTCAGGTCCACCTAAATGAGGGACAATCCTCTATATATAGAGGTTTTCCACTCCCTCAAATGACAAGAAATCCACCTCTGAAATCAATGAGCAAGGAAGAATAAGAAAAGGATAGAAAAGGACGAGTATAAGGAGCCTCTAGTGCAACAAAGAAGGAGAAGTCATCATCGAAGGTTGGAGGACTATTTCTAGGGTAAAACATAATCACACGTGTGAGAAAAGGAGGCATCTCTGTGGTCATAACAAAAGCAACGTAATAGTCTCATACTTCTCATTGTTTGGGCTTGAAAGTCATCATCGAAGGTTGGAGGACTGTTTCTAGGGTAAAACACAATCACACGTGTGAGAAAAGGAGGCATCTCTGTGGTCATAACAAAAGCAACGTAATAGTCTCATACTTCTCATTGTTTGGGCTTGAAACTTAGGCCTATAAGGCCTCCCACTAGAGCGAAGAAGGGAATCTCTCAATCGAAGAAGAAAGGAACCTAATACTCAGGGGAACCTCCCACACATGCAAGAATTTAGGGTTGCAGGACAATCATATCAAGTCTGCAACTACACCTTCAAGAAGGAGCTCGGTTGATCAAGAGGAAGGAAGGAATCATCACAAGTAAAGGGTCTCACTAATGATCAAGGATAGTTGTCTCTTCTAGAAAAAGTGAAACAAGGACTATCAGCAGTTGTAAGAAGAACGAAGTGCTGAAAGGAGGAGGATGAAGTGTCTTGGAACAAAGTACAAGAAGGAGGAAGGACTTGATTGGTGCTTGAAGGATATTATTATCAAGCGTCAATAGAAGCATTAATACGAGAAATTTACGAAAGGGTTTTCCTCTCTAAAAGAGAGAGGTTTTGCCCTAGCAGAGAGCCAACATCTTGTGTTTTGATAGAAGTTTTATGAAGTAAACACTCACACTAATAATAAGAGAAGAAGATCAAGTTAACAAAGATAAATTGTAAAAATTCTTCACAAATTGTTATCAAAACTAGAAGAATCCTACAATACATAATTTCCCTTGATTCTTCAACAAGGCCTACTCAGTAGGGGCAGGCAGTTGGCCCCCGACCCTCAGCCATATGCCACAATGTGACCATATGTTGATGGAATGGGAGTTAAACCAATGAGGGTGAGTAGTTGGCCCTATCCCCGGCCCTATGGGTGCCACATGACCTTGATCTGGCACATAGGGGATATTGGAAAATTTCATTACACTTTTTGGGGTGGGAATCTTGTCGGTTCTGGGAAAAATTATCGCTCAGTGGACTGTGTAAAGGTTGAAATCATTGCACAATTTATTGGAAAATTTAATTACACTTTTTGCGGTGGGAATCTTGTCAGTTCCAAGAAAAATTATTGCTCAGTGGATTGTGTAAAGTGTGAAATCATCACACAGTTACCAAGTTTTGCGAGCTTGTAGGATAAATAACAAAGCTTGGTTTTGAGAAGCATATCTTGCTCAATTTTTAACCTTTTTAAGCTCAAGAAGAGTCTAAATGGGGGGTTTTTACTATCCTGGATTCAATGGAAACCTTAATTTTTTTATTTGAGCACTTTGTGATGGACCTTTTGCATAATCAAGTCTTTTAGTGCTAGAGGAAGAGACCATTTTGAAGTAGTATGGAAGCATATTTGAGAATGGAGAGAGCCTAATTAGAGGTTTCCCAACCTTTCAATTTCATATGCAACAATTTTTACTTCAGTAGGCAACAATTTTCACTTTAGTAGAACAACTCTTTCCAATATTTTATCAATGTGTTAAAAAGAGAAGCCCTTTTTAACTCTTCATTGTGAAGGAGTTATATGTTTATGCTTTTGATTTCAGGTGGAGTACAAAGACCTATTATGTGAGTCATTTTTATGTTTTCATTTTCATTAATTACTGTAAGGAGTCATCATTCTGAGTGAGAATTATTTGTAGGAGAATATGTTTCTTTCTAGGAGACTTTCTTTTTAGGAGAAACAAGCCACTCTACTTTCAACAAGTTGTATGTACTCACTTTCTGCTGAAATCAATATAGTGGTTTAGATTCTCGAGCAAGCCTAGAGACGTAGCCCATGAGGGGTGAACTCAGTTATCAAATGTTGATTTTTTTCTCTTCATGTTTATCATCTTGAGTTGCATGTGAATGTGTTTCTCTTTTAAGGTCATGTGAAAACTTAACTCACCATCTTGAAGAGGTTGCGAAACTTATTTTACCTTTAAAAACCCATTTTGTTAACTCGCAAAGTGTTAGAGGATGACCCGTTTTTGATAAGAGGAGATTTCCTCCATTTTCAAATCATTCATGGACTTTGTGAGAGGTTTACCAGCAATCAAGACAAGACATGATTACCTATTCGTGGTAGTTGACAAGTTTAGCAAGATGTGTGTTTTAATGCTTTGTTATAAGAACATCAATGAGAAAGAAATAAAAAACATGTTCTTTAGACAAGTCTAGGTGCACTTTAGTATACCAAAGAGAATTGTTTAAAAAAGGAACACGAGATTTCACAGTGTATTTTGGACTACGCCGTGGGAGAAGATGGACACAAAGTTGAAGAGATTTATAGATTTCCATAGGTAGATGGGAAGAAAAAAGTAGTCAGCAAGACTTTGGTGTAGCTTTTGAGGGGTTATAATCAAAAGCATATGAATACCTAGCATGAAAACCTGGTTTATATACAACACTCTTATAATAGAGAAGTCTACACTTCTACTTGTCAGTCCCCATTTGAAACTTGTTTTGGATATTTTCTTTCTTCACCTTTGGATATTCCATATGGGAAGAAAAGGGATGATCTTATCATGGGTCACCTTAAGGGTTGAAAAAATCGTAGAGGAGATCAGGCAAATCCATATACAAGTACAAGATACACTGTAAAAGTTACAAGAAAAATTTAAGGCTAGGCATGATCAACAAAAAATAGATAAATCATTTAATGTGGGAAACAAAGTATAACTATAGTTGAATAAGGAGAAGCTACAGGGTCCTGGTAAGAAAATCAAGGTTCTGCGAAATGGTCCCTTCAAGATACTAGAAAAGGTGGGTATTAATTCCTATCGACTCAAGATACCACCATATATGTGCATTTAATTAATTGTGAATGTAGAAAATCTAAAAATCTACAATTCTTCCATGCTAGATCAGGAAGAGGAACATGTACCACCTTTTATGGAGGATTTGGAACTAGGTGCTTAGGAAAAGTTAAAGGAGGATACAATTTTGCAGAAGAGGTCCAAAACTATGAGACAAGAGCAACATGACCTTTGGAAGATTAGGTTGAAAGGACAACTTCAAGGCAAAGCTAAATGGTACACCCGAGAGAAGGTGGAGGAAACATTTCCTCACCTCATTCAATAGAAGCTTTTGGGGATCAAAATCCTCCAAAAATGGGGAGGTGTGATCCACATTAAATCATTATATTGTTTTTCATCCATTGCGATGCTTTGAGAGGAAAAATTGGAGGAATAAACTCACCAAACCATTTTTGTCGACATGACCTACTTTGGAAAATTGGTGTCTGAAACATTCCATGAGCATTTTGAGGTATCAAACAATATTTTTTAAGGATTAAAATTTACCACTTTAGTGTGGCATATTTCTTTCATATTCTACACACAGTGACCTTTACAATAACCAAAAATCATGTCAATAAAAAATTGTATGCAAACATTTATGCCTCTCAAAAGTTAACCTTCTTGTTTTCACCATCATTATTCAAGAGGATGCCACATTAGCCCCCATTATTCATGGAAAATGATCTAGCCACATGATTATTATTAGAATATATCTCTATATCTCTATTTAGTAATGCTCAGTCTTTTAGATGTTTCTATTCTTATTCTTTTAGCAGTTTCTTAGATGAAACTGTTTGTTCGGTATTCTACATAGAAACCTGATGTTTCTATTCTTGTAAATATCTTTGTATTATCATTGAGCTGTTTGCTCCATGTGAATTAATTTCATTGAACATTCTTTTATGGTATCAGAGCAAGGTTAAGAGATTCTTCTTGAACAGTAATTCTCTATGAATAGTAATCTCTTGAGTCCTTTCTAAGGTCGAGCCCTCTGTAAGCCAGGCAGCCTTCACTGAGTCTTAGCCTCGGCTTTGCTCACTGTGATAAAAGCTTACAGTCGTCCATCTCGATACAGAAATGGATTCTTCTCTTGCATGATCATTTTATTAAAGAAATAACTTTGTGGCGGTGACTGTTTTCGTGGAAGCGAGATTTTTTTGCTGGTCAGTTCTGCTTGGAATAACGGATCCGGCTATCTTCTTCTTCACCTGGCAGCTACTCGACCACACCGTGGAATTTCTCAGCGTTTGTGATCCAGGTGTTCTACTTTCAAAACTCATTTGTTTGTTTGAAAATCGGAGTTGTGTTTTGAAAATCGATCTGCGAGCATCAGTCAAATTTTTTTTGATTAAACGCTGTCAAAACTTGTGGCTTATATACCCGTGGCTCTATTCATTATATATCACGCATTCTGTGTATTTTGCAAGCGTCCGTGGATTTATAAGTCAAAACACGTGGATCTGCAGCCCGTGGAATTATAAAGTCAAAACCCGTGGTTGATTAACCTATTTTTTTTGCAATCGCTGTATCTTGCAAACTCTGTTACGCCCGTGGTTCTATAGCTCTGTCTATAGCTCTGTCATACGTAACCCGTGGTTTATTATATATACGCCACATAAAGCCACATAACTCTGTTACGTAATCCGTGGGATTATATATACGCCACATAAAGTAACTCTGGGACATAAAGCCACCGTGGTTTATTTGTATACGCCCGTGTTTTATTTGTATACGCCCGTGTTTTATTTGTAATCACCCGTGGCAGTTGTTTGTTGAAATCCCGTGGTTCATATATCTATTTTGATAACCCGTGGCAGTTGAAACACGTTAAGTCATTTCCTGTTGAGACGTGAAGGCTTGATAGCTCACGTGGGCCATCCGTGGTCTTTGCCGGAATTTGTTTTCCGTGGTTTTGGTTGCCGGCATTTTTATCAACAGTTCTGGTTGTCAGAATTTTTTTATCAGCAGATTTTCGTTGGTATCCTGTCAGCCTTCTTTTAGGTTTGAGATTGTAGCAGAGTCTCCTTCTGCCTGTTATGTAAGCTGAATAGTTGTTTTTCCTTGCTGGCACGAATTGAGGAAGAGGCCAAGATCACCGTTTATCGCTGTATGTGTGACTCTAGTGGGAAACTTTCTGTGCTGAGATTTCCTATTCTTTCAAAGGTCACAAACTCCAACTTTCTGGGTTATTAAAAGGCTGTTATAAAGTTCTGGACCCGTGCCTTGTCTCCTGGGCAGCGTGTTTCTCAAACAAGTGCGGGAATATTGCTCCAAGTGGACTGAACTTTGTGTAAGAGCCTATTTCTGTTGGCTAAAATATCAGGTGCTACACTTCTGTTATATTCAGAATTTTAAATGTGAGAAGACTGTTATGCTAGCAGGATTATCATTGATTTAGACTGGAGAGTTGGTCTTTGCTGGGTAACATTGTTTTTAGCAGGACAAAGTCTGTTCTCCAATTAACATCAAGATAAACAGTCAGCTACATTGTTCTTGTGTGTCATACTTTTGTATTCTCTTTGTGAAAATGGCCACTCTTACCAATCTGATGTTAGAAGGAAATCAACGGTTTAATGGCAGCAACTATAACATTTGGAAACAAAGACTGCTGACCATTTTTGAGTACAGGCGTCTTGATCAACTCATTTTGGGCAAAGAGCTTCGTCCAGGTACAGCCGGGACCGATCAAGAGAAATTTGATGATCGAAATCGAGAGGCTGTTATGCTTCTCAAGCTCTCTGTCGCTGATGATCAGTTACCACAGATCCCTTCTGGCAAGACAGCTGCTGAAATCTGGGAACAGTTGAAAGAATTGCATGAGACATCTGATAAAAGCAGAGCTTTTTTTCTTAAAAATCAGTTGTTCTCCATCATGATGGATGAACATATGTCTTTACAGGAACATCTCAACAAAATTAAAGACATTCGAGATCAGCTCGATGCCATTGGTCGGACCATGGAGGAAGAAGATATGGTAGTCATTACCCTGAAGAGTCTACCAAAATCTTATGAACACTTCATTGAAACACTCAACATTACAACCACAAATGTTGATCTGAAGTTTTCAGATTTATGTACCAAACTTCTGCAGCAAGATAGGTGGAAACAACAGTTTGGTAGTGGGACTTCATCAGTGCCCTTGGAAAATGCATTTGCTGCAAAATATCAGTCCTCTCAGTCTTTTCAGCAGAGAGGATCATCTCAGTCTTTTGATCCTAACAGGAAGAAAAGTGTACAGTGTAATTACTGTCACAAGTTCGGTCACATGAAGAAAGACTGCAGGCAGAGGATTGCTGCTGAACAAAAGAAACAGGGAGGGTCTCATCAGACAGCGAATGTTGCAGAACATTCTGAGCAGACAGATTCTGCCTTTTACGCCTTTATGGCTAAAAGGTCTTCAGAACATGTTCCTTCCTCTGCATGGTACATTGATTCTGGTGCATCACGCCACTTCTCTCACAGGCGTGACTGGTTTATTGACTTTTCACCTTTCAGTGATTCAGTTGTATTTGGTGGAGGTGAAAAGTACACTGTTGCTGGCAGGGGTACAGTTCAAATTCAGTTTGGTGGACGCACGCTCATATTTCTAAATGTATACTATGTTCCTGGTATGGAGATTAATCTCCTCTCTGTCAGTCAGATTATGAGGAATTCTCCTCAGCTTGATGTTGTGTTCAGTGCACACAAGTGTTCCATCATTGACAGGGAAACCAGTCTGACAGTTGCTACTGGCCTCGAGGACCATGGTCTATACAGGCTACTTGACACCGGTGACTTTCCAGAAGTAGCACTAGCAGCTCGTGTCTCTCCCATCAGTACTCTATGGCATCAGCGATATGGGCATCTCAATATGCAGTATCTCTCTCAGCTCTCTCGGGAGGGACTTGTGTCAGGATTACCTGATATTCAGACTCAACAGTTGGGGGTATGCAGCGCCTGTCAAGCGGGAAAGCAACATCGGTCGTCATTCAAAACTGGAGAATCTTGGCGCGCATCTCAGGTACTTCAGTTACTTCATGCTGATATTTGTGGTCCTATGAATACAGCTTCTATAACTGCTTGCAAATACTTTTTACTTATTGTAGATGACTTCAGTCGAAAGATGTGGGTGTATTTTTTAAAAAATAAATCTGATGCTCTTAGTACCTTTCAGAAGTTTAAAACTTTAGTTGAAAACGAATCTGGTTGTCATATCATGACCCTTAGGACCGACAATGGGGGGGAATTTTGTTCCTCAGCTTTTGCCAACTTCTGTGATATTCATGGCATCAAACGTCAATTCACCACACCTTACACTCCCCAGCAGAACAGTGTTGTCGAGCGTCGCAATCGAACGGTTGTTGAAATGGCTCGTTCCATGTTACAACACCGGAGTGTTCCAAACAAATTCTGGGCTGAAGCAGTATTTACTGCTGTTTACCTTCTTAACCGATCCCCTACTCAGGCTGTTAAAGGGAAGACTCCTGAAGAAGTATGGTCTGGTCGTAAGCCCAAGATCAGTCATCTCAAAGTTTTTGGCTCAGTTGCATATGTTTGGATTCCATCTGCTAAGAGATCTAAGTTGGATTCCAAAAGTCAGAAACTCATGATGACAGGTTACAGTGATCATCACAAGGCTTATAGGCTGATAGATATAGCCACTGGTCGACTTAGCTTCAGTCGAGATGTAGTATTTGATGAAGACAGAGGATTCTTTCAGTCTTCTTTTTCTGAGCAGCGTTCTGAGGATCCGCCTCACAGTGTTCTTCTTCCAGTCAGTCCATCTGATGGGAGGGATGATGTAGCATCAAGATTTGATACTACTCTATCTGAGCTTCCTCCAGAAGCTAATCCCCCTCTTGCTGTCCCTATTGCTCTTGAGTCTGCTTCTCTTTCTCCTGATATTGGTCCCTCTAATCCTGAAATTGGTTCTTCTTCTCTTCGGCCAAAATGGTGGGCTAAAACCATAGGTGATCTCCGGGATGATGAGCTCCTTGAAGGTAGAACTTCTAGGCATAAGAACAGACAACAGTCCACAGTCAATTTTGCTCTTATGGCTAACCTTCACAGTACTTTTGAGCCTCAAACATATTCAGAAGCTAAGGGTATATCTGAGTGGGAACAGGCTATGGAAGCAGAATTTCAGAGTCTTCAGAAGAATCACACATGGACTCTTTCTGATCTTCCTGCAAACAAAAAACCCATAGGCTGCAAATGGGTGTATAAAGTAAAATACAAAGCTGATGGAACCTTAGACAAGTATAAAGCTCGGCTTGTGGCTCGAGGATTTTCACAGAAGGAAGGCATCGACTATGAGGAGACTTTTGCTCCTACAGCCAAGATGAGTACTATCAGGCTGGTCCTTGCCCTAGCAGCTCAGTTCAAGTGGAAAGTTCATCAGATGGATGTAAAAAGTGCTTTCCTAAATGGTGATCTCCAAGAAGAAGTCTACATGACGCAGCCTCCAGGATTCAAGGTTGCTGGTCAAGAACAGAAAGTGTGTCGGTTAGTTAAAGCAATCTATGGATTAAAACAAGCTCCTCGGGCTTGGTACATAAAAATTGATCAGTATCTGACAGATCAGGGTTTTCAGCGGAGTCCATCTGATGCAAACCTGTATATCAAGCATACTGATGATGATATCTTGTTTGTAGTTGTCTATGTGGATGATCTTATCATTACTGGCAGCTCTGCACATTTGATCCATGAGATCAAACAAGATCTCTGCAGAACTTTTGAGATGACAGACTTGGGACTTCTTCATTACTGTCTGGGGATTGAAGTGTGGCAGACTGAAAATCAGATCTTTCTTTCTCAGTCCAAGTATGCCAAAAATCTTGTGGAAAGGTTCAGAATGCAGGATTGCAAACCGGCCACGACTCCTATGGAACCCGGGCTCAAACTTTCAGCACAGTCATCCTCTCCTCTTGTGGATGAAACTTTATTCAGGCAATTAGTGGGCAGTCTCATCTATCTTACTGCTACCAGACCTGACATAAGTTTTGCAGTAAGCTACATTTCTCGCTTTATGTCAGCTCCTAAAGCTGATCATTGGATAGCAGCAAAGCGGGTGCTACGATATGTGCGTGGTACTTCTGATTATGGCCTCTTATATACTCACAGCTCCACTTCTACTCTCAGTGGCTACACTGACTCTGACTGGGCCGGTTCGGTTGATGACCGTAAATCTACAGCTGGGTATGTGTTTAGTCTAGGATCTGGAGCTGTTACTTGGACTAGTAAGAAGCAACAGGTTGTGGCTCTCTCCTCAACAGAAGCAGAGTATCGGGGAGCAGTTAAGGCAGCCTGTGAGGCAGTTTGGCTTCGTCGTATGCTTGCAGATATGCATGTTTTTCAGACAGGGCCTACTTCTTTGTTTTGTGATAATCAGGGAGTGCTCAAACTTGCCAAGAATCTTGTCTTTCATGAACGAACAAAGCATGTGGAAACTCACTGCCACTACATTCGACAGTTGGTTGAAGACGGCTCAGTTCAGTTGCACTATGTTCCCACCACAGAGCAGCCCGCCGATATCTTTACCAAGCCTCTTGGTCCTGATAAATTTGTAAAATTTCGTGGGTCTATTGGTGTTGTAAATAGATTGAGCATTAAGGGAGGGTATTAGAATATATCTCTATATCTCTATTTAGTAATGCTCAGTCTTTTAGACGTTTCTATTCTTATTCTTTTAGCAGTTTCTTAGATGAAACTGTTTGTTCGGTATTCTACATAGAAACCTGATGTTTCTATTCTTGTAAATATCTTTGTATTATCATTGAGCTGTTTGCTCCATGTGAATTAATTTCATTGAACATTCTTTTAATTATCATGAAGAAGGCTCTAAAAGAGTCCATATTGTAACTCTGGTTAAGAGTTGAGATAGTCAAACCTAACCACTAATAGGCTATCAAGTTGTGTTATAACCGAGCCATTAAGAGGATAAGGGGTTAAATTCTTTCAAATTCATTTGTTCCATATATGAACAAAATTAGTTGAGAGGGATATGAGATAGAGCAGACACAGAGGATTTGTGCACTGTAGTAGCCCACGATCCGTAGACCATACTTCTTTCTACTCACAACCATTTTCTATTCAAAGAAAGAGAGTAGAGAAACCTCGCCTTCTCACTGGATTTTCTCTTGAAAGGGTTTTCCAAGTCATATCTTGTGTCAAATCATGGTTTGTGAGTTTTTATTTCACTGTTCTATAGTTTTTTCATAATTCTAATGTGCATAAAAGAATCTACAAATCCAAAAATATAAAGAGAGATAAAACCCTAATAATGTATATTTCATATTTTTAAATATAGTTTTATCATATCTGTAATGAAGAACTGTCCAATGGAATATCCACCACAGTTTACAAATCATTCATAGTTTCTTACAAGTTTTTCCCATGTCTCTTTAACTAATTCACATTTCATAACTTTAACAAATTCTAAATTTGACAAGCCAATTAAAATGGAGTTCATAGCTTTTGGAGATGCAAGCCTTTCTCCCATGTCGATTAGTTGGAGGAGAGGATGGGACCTTATATCCATTTGCTAGAAAACATAAAACTTCAACACCAAGGGATTATTATCTTCCAAAAGAAAAAATTTGTTCCATCAAAGAAAGGAATTTTGATTGATGCTTCTTGACTGGCCATGGACCCTCCAAGATCTTATTCCAACTGTTAGAATGATCTTGAAGAAGCAAGTTCTGATACAAATTGTTGGAAACACTAAGAGAGAAATGAATCAATATTTCATTATTTTAAACAATTTTTTACATAGTTAATCTTGAAAACTAAACCTACATCACATAATAAATCATCCATATGTATCAACACAAAAATAAAAGTGCAAATCAAAACTTGAACACAAAACATTTCAAAACAATCTTCAATTTATTACAATCATTTGCGAGGACACCAATCCTCTGTAACTGTCAACTTAAAAATTTAATAGGCTTCAAATTATCAAGGAGATGAGGACACCAATCATTTTGTAAGCACCAACTTACAAATATAGTGGGCTCCAACCTATCAAGGATAAAATGACACCAAACCTTAGTGAGCTCAAACTTCTAACTTGTTTAACTATTTTGGAATCAATCCTTAGTAAAAAAAGTTTGTCTTCCTGGGAGCTGCTCCTCTCTTTCACACAAGGTTTTTGTTAGCACACTAAGCTTGGCCTTTAAGACACCACAACTTGGCCTTCAAACCAGGCCTAAAATAGATCTTCAAACAACGTAACTCAACCTTGTAAAACAACATATCTTGATCCTTAAACTTTAACCTTCACAGAACTCGACTTCCTTTTGTACCAAAACTTAGCCTTCATGACAGGGCTATAACTCAACCTAAAATAGGTATGAATTAGGCCTCCTTAACTATCATATCTCAACCTCCAAGACATGCTTGTAACACGATCTAAACAAAGATTATCAACCTCCTTTTCTTTACTTCAACAAGTATAAACTATGATTTCAAGAGGCTTAATTTCGACCCTCAAAAATCCAATATTCTTCCCTTACCAAACCTCAAAAACATACCAAAATCCTTCCTAAATCAATCGAAATCCCTTCCCCAAAATTTTTCTCCAAACCAACTCCTTTTCACTTCTGGTTCATGATGTATGAACTTAAGAACTCTTCTTTTTCGCTTTCTTAGATAGATCCAAGTCGCTTGAGAAAGTAGCTAGAAATTCTCCTTCTTACATCTATTTATAATGCATTTGGGTCTAGACTGGGCTAACTTTTCCACTCGCTGGGCCAACTAGAAGACTGTATAATAAATATTCAAAAAAATATTTCTCCCCAATCATGAAGAATTAGAAGGTGTGCCATATATCGTTGAAAAGGTCTCAAAATAAATTTCTAACAATATTTAGTATGCTCCCATTGGAGCTAGTAATTGGATTAAAAATGCATAAGTATCCAAAAGAGGCATAAAAAATCCAAGAACAATATATTTTTTTTCTAAGTAAATTTATTCTATTAATATGAAACAAAATATGTTTACAATGAGGCACAAGCCTCAGCAGTAGTGAACATCATCTTTCAAAAAATAACTTGACTGCCCAATCGATGGGGAAACCAGTCTGCAAAGGCAAAAATACCCACATGTGGGCTATCAGTCTTAAAAACAAGAAAAATCAAAACATGGTAATAAACCTAGAGAAGTTTCAATAGACAACCATAACAGAAAAGAGCCAGTCAGCAGAGGAGACCCCAGCTAACTTAAGGGTGACACCTGGCTACCACGTGTCGTCACTTGAGGTCGTCCGAGGCAAGCTCCTCTTCGATGAGGCAAGCATACTGATACCAGTCATCCTCCTCTTCCGACACACCGATTTGTGGCCCATGAGCAGTTTGAACGCCACCAGAGCTGCCAACAACTGCATGTGGTCCTAACACGTCAACCATTCTGCCACCAGGTGGTTCTGTGTCTCTAGATGTTCCTTTCGCAGCATGCTTACCGCCACCCAGAGCCTTGCCATGCAGGGTAACCATCTCCTCGTCCATTGATTGTTTGCCTGAATCACGATCACTCTTGAGCCTGTGAGCGTCTTGTTGCTATGCTCTAGTACTTCTTGATGGGGCTTCTTGCGGCTTGTTTTCTTCAGAGAAAACGATGGTGATGGTGGCTGTAATGATAGGTCTGTTTAGGGTGCTACAGAAGTGAAACTAGGTCAAGTGGGGAGCAGGGTGAGGGGGCAAAAAAAAGTTGGCAGTGTGGACCGCAGTGTCTCTTTGGCAAACACCTTTAAGTTATGCGCGTCCATTACCATTGCGGGTATCAGGATACTTGCTGGAGAGGGAACCATGTGGGTTGGGAATGTCAAGGGAAGGGGAGGGGGAGGCAGGGTTAGGGCTTTGCATCGCAGGAGGGCAGACACTACCACCATGACTTTCCCCTCTTCGGCTTCAGATTCAGTGATGAATGCGTGCCATGGCAGAATGCCAAGCCGAGTTATCAGTGGGGGAGTTAGCTAATGAATTGAGCAGAGGATGAGCAAGGGAAGGCTGGGCTGATGTCAAATTTCAGAGCCTGGTTTGGGAGTAGTGATGCCCATTGCCAAGGTCTACACAACTTACTAACCAGCAATGGCTCCCGTGACCGTGCGAGAACAGGGTTCAGCAGCTTGAGGCAGACAAATGCAATGGAGCAAGGGGGGAGGAGTGACATTATGGTGAGTGGAGTCCATAGCTGTGCGCATAATGGTTAATTCTTGGCCAGAGTACCCATTAAATGAAGCTTGCAGGACACCATGAATTTGGCTCAGGCTGGCATGGGAGGGAACGCAGACGGCCATGTGGCTCGTCCTCTCGCCGCCCATCGGTCTCATCATTATAAATGTCTGGATTGTCACCCGCATCTGGGTCCAAGAACAATATTTTAGGAGGCTCGAAATATGCTATTTAATTATGTAAATTTCTCTTTCATTTGGATAGGAATTGACATCATTAAAAACCATTTTCAATAGTAACAATCATTATCTTCCTAGTATCAATAATTACGTTCTCAATTTATATGTCTTATTTATTAGCCTCATTTAGACCCCAATTCCTAATGAGAGTGTAGAGGGGCTTGCACGCCACTAGTATCACTACATGATCCAATGGGGGTGAGGACAATTATTTGAGTTTCCCACGATGAGAGTTCAAGAACAACATCCCTAAACAATTTTTTTTGTTGAAAAAACTGTCTTGCAAAATATTGTAATTTCATTATCAACATGGATCATTCATATTTAAGTAATAGATCTATTGGTAGGTGCGTTAAGTTTTTTTTTCCTAGAAGACAACACTCTTTTATGAGGGAATTGTATTACAATTGTGTATTTATTGAGAGGGCATTGTAATTAAAATATAAAATATTGTGAATGAAAGAAAAAGATGTTGGAATGAATGTGTTGCATGTTGTAATCCCTTCATTTTATTGGACAAAAAGAAAAAGAAAATGACCAACTATTTTTTTGAGAATGTGGCCCAAATTGAGTGAACCACGTATATTGGTGTCTCTTGGTATTGTTTCATTCTTTGTTTTATTTTCACATCCTTTATTATTTTACTATGCTCTAATTTTACTCCTAACACATAAAAGAATATCTAATAAAAATAAACATTCATTTAAAAATGTACTTAAATGAAATTCGCAAGAAAATTAAAATATATATATATATATCTATTACACCAATAAGTATGTCTAATTTGGAATAAAACTTTCATTGAGCCAAGAGGCTCATTTTACATCCCAGTATGAGGAAATGTGTAATTTCATCCATGCTCAACGTGGGGTTGACATGTGCCTCTCTTAAATTAAAAATAAAATATTCTCTAAGTATAACACCAATATACTCTTTTCCAGCAGCCCTAGAAGTCAGCCCAAGATCTCCACCTCCCAACCCATTGGCATCAGGCTTGGGAGGGTTTCGCCGAGGCTCTTACTCAAGCCCACATCATGATAATGGAAGGAGAGGAAAAAATTGTGTGGGCATATGCAAAAAATGGGAGATACTCGCACAAGGAAGGGCATCTAAAACTCATGGAGATCGTTAAACCAGAGAATGTACAGCCTTGGTGGAAAGCCCTATGGAAGCTTAAAGCATCCCCTAGAACACGATTGCTTATGTGGACCATCCTTTTCAACAAAATCCCCACCGGCTCAAACCTAATGAAGCGATCTTTCCATGGACCTTTTTGGTGTCACCTATGTAGGAATAATGAGGAAAGCACCAAACACTTATTCCTGCACTGCCCTATTATCTCTGAGCAATGGAACCTTATTCTAGCCCCCTCCCCTTCCCTTCAACGTTGGCAAGGGAGATCTATCATGGAGGCCTGGCTGGACTGGCTAGAGAGGCACAAGGGTAGAGACAGAAATCTGCCCCTTCTGATGTGTTGGGCTTTTTGGACGATAAGGAACCGGGCCATTTTTGACCATAAGGACCCCCTATGGCTTTCCATTAGATCTCGTATCCTCGCAGACTTTGACTCATTGCCTGAAGACACCTCTCAGACTCCCTCCAGGAACATCCAACCTGAGCTCATAGATAAAGCACATCCTTGGGCCTATTTTGATGGCTCAGCCCAAGAAGAGGGCTATGGGGGGCAGGCCATACTCTACTTGAGGGAATCCCACTGTTTCAAGATCCAAATGAACCTAGGAAGAGGCACAAACAACTTTGCTGAGCTAACCACGGCCAAACATCTCATCCACTTTGCTCTAGAGAAACACTGCTCACATCTCCAACTGTTTGGGGATTCCAAACTTGTTTGCAATTGGCTCAACAAAACTTCTCATTACTCTACTTTTACGTTGAGACATATATTGGATG
Organism: Pinus tabuliformis; assembly: GCA_031772625.1. NCBI lineage: Eukaryota > Viridiplantae > Streptophyta > Pinopsida > Pinales > Pinaceae > Pinus > Pinus tabuliformis. The sequence goes on from CM062804.1 coordinate 1,014,547,720, forward strand.
AGGCTCATAGACTTACAACATCTTTTGATAACTTTGTCTGTCATCACATTTACGGGGAGCGCAACTCAGGGGCAAACTACCTATCAAAGGAGGCAATGCGCAAGCAGGAAGAGGACTGGCTGATTCAGGAAGAGGTTGATGGAACCTTCCATCAATACTACCACAGACCATTCATAGATCTACATTTACATCAGGAGACATAATCACACTGTCACTCCTTATACACTTCTGTTTATCTTTTTTGGCTCCTTACTGTTTTCGTCAACTGCTGTTTATAGTTCAGTACTTATGGTGTTATAAGCTCTCTTAGAGAATTTTTGACAGTCATACAGCATGGACTATTTCAGTGACTTTATTTTTTTGAGACCTACATGCCCTCCCTGCGTGGAGAATACAGGATTTTTTGGTACAGTTACCTACCTTGTCGGTTACAGTAGTTCTGAGACTTTCACGACCTCCCTGTGCGGAGACTGCTGCAAAACTTTTATGCTTGTTGCTGTTACAACAAACTGTCTTTTTTTGGGAGGCAACCAGCCTCAATATGCATATGCTATGGCATCTACAGAATGTAATTTCTCACTATTAATAGAAATTACGACTTTTCCATGGGGAAAAAAACAGCAATGTCAATTATAATAAAAAGAAAAAATGAATATGCTATGCATGTTTAGTTAGTTATCCATATGACATAATATAATCTCATGTAAAGTAATTGGAGGCAAAAAAAACTTGTAAAATGTTTAAACCTTATACTTTTAAAAAATATTTGGATTTAAAAAAACTATTTGAAGATCTATGTTAACTAATTTATGTTGATATCTACTTCATATATATCGATATATTAAGTAAAATGTTAAAAAAATATGCCAATGTTGTATATAATAAAATATTCAATGTGTGTTATCAATCAAATATTTTAATATGAATTAAACAAAGTTACCAACTTAATGAGAATTGTAATCTTAATATGAGAAATCTAACAAAAGCCCACATTTTTGCAAAAAAATCATACAAAAAACATGAAAGCAAAAAATGTTGATGTTGCATTATTATTATTTTTCAGGTTAAAATTCCAAGTGTCTTTTAGCAACAATATTAAAAGCCAAAAGTTTTATACATTAAGCATGAAAAAGATTTGTTGATGTTGCATCAACACTTTTCTTTTTCATGTTAAAATCCCATTTTTTAACAACGGAGTTAAAAACTAAATTTTTTGTGCAATATATGCAAAAAATACGCTGAAATTGAAAAGTGTCGATGGTACTCCTTTTTCAATTAAAATTCCAACATTTTTAGTAATGACATTACTAATAAAATATTGTGACTCCAAAAAACCTTAAAATTCCAATAGTTTTTTATTTAAAGATAAAATATCATGACTCTAAAAAACTAAAACTTTCAACAATTTTCAATAATGGATTTAAAAATAAATATCACTTCCAAAAAAACATTAAAAATTTGACAAATTTCAATCATGCATTAAATAAAAAATATCACAACTCCAAAAAATAATAAAATTTCAACATTTTTCACCCACAAAATTAAAACCAAATATCATAACTATAAATAATTTTAAATTTTCAACATATTTCAAGGCTACATATTACAATTTAAAAAAATCTTAAAAATAAATACCTAAAACAAAGTAATTAAGTAGTTTTTTTTTAAATGTTAAAAGTACATCTCTTTAAAAAAATCTTATCCAAAGACAACTTGACACACAAGAGGGAAGGACTTCATCCATTGTAACAAAAACTTAAAAATCAACTATCAAATTGACAAAAAATCATATTTTAATGGATTAAAAAAACACATAACTTTAAAAAATACAAATATAAATTTAGCAATGCAAATTAAAAAATCAATTTATATATATAGATAACAATTAAAAATTGCATAATAAAAAAAAACTAAAAAAGACAATTAAAAAATAAAAAATTACAATTTGTAAAAACACACATAAATTTCAAAAAAAGAAAAAAGAAAAAAGAAAAAACAAACAACAAACTACAATGTGAGGTCGAATCAATCCCACACTTACCTAGGCAGTACCAACCTACTCCAACCACCCAATCTGTCCCATGTTATAATTTGTTTATTATTATTATTATTTAAATAAATAATTTGTTCTTTCTTTCTTGTTATTTATATTTTTTTAAATTTATTTTCCCCCTCTTTTTAATTGTTTTTTAATTTAGTTATATGGTTTTTCTTTTTTTTATGTTTTGTTTTCTTTTAATATATTTAAAAAAATTGTAATGGTTTATTTTTATGATTTTTTATTTTATTTTCAATTTTTTCTATTTCTTTTTTCTTTTTTCTTTTTTAATTTTGATTTAACTACTTTACAATGTATTAATTATTTGTTTTTTTTTGCATTTTTTTTTTTTTTTTTCATTTTATATATATATATATATAATTTGTGTTATTTTTGCCTTTTTTAATTTGTTTTGAATTTTTTTAAACATTTCTTTCATTATTTTTACTTAAAAAATATGTAAATTACTATTTTTTTTTCAAATATTATCATATTAAATATAAATTTCATAAAATTTATTATTTTTCAATTTTTTCTTTTTCAAATTTTTGTATAAAAATCGTTTATTTGACATTTCATTTTTAACAAAAAGATCCATAAACATGCAATTTTTAATTATATCTATATGAAATAAGTGTATTTTTTTGTTAAGTATTTAAAATTATTATTTCGTTTAGTGACATCTTAAAAATGGTTAAGTAAGAGGGCAACAAGAGCCTGAGGTGTTATTTATAGCCCCAAAAAACAAAAGGCTTATAGTTTTTCTTGGGGCTTAGGAACTGTAAGAAACAACCAATTTGAATTTTGGAAGACAATGGGCATGTATGATTTGATCAATATGAAGATGGAATTTATCGAAAAGGAATGGAAATGAAAGGTCCAAAATGGTGGACCAAAATCTAGAATGGACACAAACTCACATGGAAATGAGGCTCCTTAGGATGGAGACAAAAAATATTTCTTTGAAGACAAGCACTTGAGATACAAAGTGAAGCTTTGAGGAAGATCATGTATAGGGACCTCCAGTTCTGGCATCAAATTTGCGGGTAGTTGCTGTTGAAGGAGAAATGGAGGGAGCTAGAACAGATCGTGGTAAGCAGATGATATTTGGAGACAATTCGTAGCCAAGTTTACAGGGGTTACCAGTGTAATGTTATAGTCCAAAAATCCCGCGGTAGTAAAAAAACCATGTTATGGTTGTACTGGAATTTTAAAGTAGCCGATGTTAGAAAGGAATGTAAATAGTTTTGGCCATAAAAATCATACTTCTTAATAAAATACATAGCCATTTCGTTTAAAAAAATAATTAAATAATAAACATTTAAAAAATATGCATATTTAAGACATAAGGAAATTTAAAGTGTTAGAAATATGCCCAAAAAAAGAAGAAGTTAATGCTGCAATAACACTTCTCAAAATCAATATAAAAATCACCAACATTTAAAAAAAAAAAGTATCCACACTTAACACATAAAAAAGATTATAGTACATTCTCTTACGCACATCGTTTCAATTTTTCAGCCATGAGAACAAAGAAAATGATGCACAAAACTATATATGAACAATGGTTATGCTCATTAAAACACCACATGCACATATTGTTGGCAATGTTGTTAGAGTTTCATTGATCAATGTATTAACAATGTTTTGTCAAGCGACCAGAAGTCCTGTGGTGGGTACGGTTTGTTGTCTTCCTCCTTACCTAAGTCTAAATCTCATGTTATAACATGTTTGTCTGTAACACAATTATCTACCTTAATTCCTCAAAATAGCAAGTAAATATTGTTCATAAATACAACTAGTACTAAACTCGTACAGTAAATCATATAAAAAAGAAAGAAAAAAAGATAGCAAAATATATCCCACACTTCAAAATAACAAATTCCTCACCGTCTACGCTTGAGAAGATCAAACTTGGTATGGCTTCTGATGAATCCTCAAGGCACCATGCTTGTAACTTTCTTTTCATGTAGATTAACTTAGCATTCCATGGCATTTCTTCATGCATGAATAAACTAGCTCTTGCAAGCCAATTCTCTGTTATTAGGCTCATAAATTCCTAGGTGTTGTTAAGTTAATGCTACGAATTCAAAAATGACGCTAACGTCATTGAAATTCAGATATGCATTATCTTATTACATTTCACATACGTTTATATGCACTAAGAATTACTCATCTATGTACATCATTGTGAGAAATGATGACATTGGTTTGAATTTGTAGAGCGTGAGTGTGCACCCTAACTTACTTAATCAAATAATAAAGTGCTGATTCCATTTATGGGTAGTTTTTGGGTTTAAGGTTTTGCTAATTCATAAATTTGTCAATAATATATTTTAAATAGGTGAATAATATATTTTAATTTCATCTAGTGGATATGTTTAACATGAAAATTTTATTGTAAAAAGTTAATAATAAAAAATTTATTATTCAAATTAGTTTTTTATAAAAAAATTAGGTTAAAATAAAGTGTTTGTATTTTCTTAATCTTTATGTTATTATTAATTTATTTTTCTCTAATTAAAATTTGATGGTGAATAAAAAGACCAAATGAATGAAAACTAATATAGATCACATATAGATCTAAGAAAAACATGCCACACAAGAAGGATGATGCTACAATAGACATCCATGGATGTTGGAGACATGTGAGGACAAACCTTGACAGCCAAATGAGATACAAGATAGTGGCCTACATAACACCAAAGCAAATGTATTACATTTATAGTGTGAAGGGTCATTTTTTTAATTGAAAGGTCTTATTTTTTTTAATTGAAAGGTCATATTTTTTTTGGAATTTTGTAATCCCTTCTTGGTGCACATTAAAGGTTTGAGTCTCATGTGGCATGGAACAGAGCTTGACAATCTGGATCTCAACCATTTTGTCAAAGCTCTTGACAAATTACATTTTGGAGAATTAATTTTTGAAGTATTGGCACAATTCTAGCTTGTTATTTGAGAGAAAATTGTCTATATCAAAAGATCTTAAAATTTTTAATGGATTTGGTTCAATATTTGACCTTTTTGAATGGAAATCGACAATATGAATGCGTATGGAAATGTGAGTTCATTTGAAGTGATAATTGATGGGAATAGCGATGTTAAAAGAAACAATCCTGACTAAATGATCATGGTTTATCTAAAGAGGTAAGAAAGAAACAATTTAAGGAGGAAAATTTAGTTAATATTGATAAAGAAAAGTGAAATGGAGAAGGTAAATCAATTTTCCAATCCTTGGAGTTGTATGCAAAAAACAATGAAAGCAAGTGAAGGATTGCAAATCCGTTGGATGTAGTGTTGTATGTTGATGAAACTAACAGTAAAATTTGTGACTTCTGATGAAGACGATGATGAGATGGATGTGAATCAAAGTAGTGTTGTGAATGAAAATAAAAGAAGGTGAAGCAAAAGAACCCTAAACATTGCAATGGAGGAGCAACTAGAAATGGTGTGCAAATGCACCTAGAATACCAAAATTTATTGCCTAATCAAATGTTTCTACTATGAAACCCAAATTTGAGAAATGTGGTTTAGCGATTGTTCCAATGGATCTATGTAAAATCAATTTTAAGAGTTGGGTTGATGAGAGATTACATGGATCTAGCAAGTGAAAATGGTGTTGGAAGACCAAGGTATGAATCAATATGGTTTCTAATGAAGATGATGAGGAGGTGATGTGAATCATAGTGTTGTGAATGAAAATAAAAGAAGGTGAAGCAAAAGAACCCTAAACATTGCAATGGAGGAGCAACTAGAAATGGTGTGCAAATGCACCTAGAATACCAAAATTTATTGCCTAATCAAATGTTTCTACTATGAAACCCAAATTTGAGAAATGTGGTTTAGTGATTGTTCCAATGGATCTATGTAAAATCGATTTTAAGAGTTGGGTTGATGAGAGATTACATGGATCTAGTGAGTGAAAATGGTGTTGGAAGACCAAGGTATGAATCAATATGGTTTGGAGATATAGCAAGAGAGACTACATAATTACATGGCTGAGAGAACATAGATGGATTCAATGGCGCTAAGGATTGGTGAAGAAGCCAACGTGTTATTGAGAAATGTAGTAGTGCGTGAATGCCCTAGAGTATTTGGTCCAAGTTGTAAATATTAGCCATAGGAAAGTTGTATTCTCAAGATTGTTGTAACGCCTATTGTTTGAGCATATATGTAGTACAATAGCACATGATATTTCAAGTTAATAAATGAACCACTTGAATAGGTACTAGGTTGGTAGGTGAACTCATACACCTACTTGAGGTTAGTGAGCATACATGGGTGAATGCGAAATATCAAGATCTAAGATAGTTGATGAACCATGCATGAGAAAAGGTTTCTTAGAAAAATTGTTGATACAATGATTGATTACCCATGTTTTTGGGTGGATTGTAACTTTTTTATATGGACTTCAACAAAGTTATTAAAACCAACTTTATCTCCGTAAATCAAGTTTAAGGGAGGGGGGGTTGTTAGGGTACTTCAGCTAAAGTTGACTCAGTCATAGACTCAATTTTCCATTGGAAGTTTTCAGACTCCAAACTTTGATAACCCATAGTTTTTCCCATGGTATTCTAATGTAATGTAACCATTATTCAAGTCTCTCTCTCTCCAAATAAATATCTACAAAATAATCTTTTAACTAATAATCATCATTAACTTCCCCTTTTTCATAATTCTTAAATGGATTTTCATGAATTATCTACATTATTACAAATTGGCATATCATTTAAACATTATTTTTCTTATATAAAAATAAATTAATCTTTTAAATTATACTTACTATTTTGAAGGTGGTTAGGTTTAAATGTGTACTTAAAAATAAATACAAGAATAATGATTCTATAGAATAATATACATTTTTTATACTCTAAAATTGATAAGATTGATTATAGATTATAAATAAACCTTCTTCTCTACTAAATTGATAGAATAATAATGATTTATGATTTCAAACAAAACAACATGTATGTGATGAAATATTTCTTTTATAAGTAAAAGAAAAAGTATTCATAAATAAATCAAAATATTTCTTTTTATAAGTAAAAGGAAAAGCATTCATGAATAAATTAAATAAATTTATGATAGAAGAGAGAAGACCATATATTTCTCTCAAAAGAAATATATTATTATTATTTTCCTTTTAAATAACCTGATGTGTTTTTTGATTCACAATAATTTTAACCTCGGATCTTATGCTTTCCATAATGCTGGATAGAATGGGTTTTTAGGCTAATACACAGACCTGGATTGAAATTGGTGGTGGTGGCATTTACCTCATCAGCGAGAATAGCTGCGCAGTTGAAACAGATGCAGCGCAGGACACAAAGAATGGTCTTCAGAAACCCAACATGAAACATGGGCCTCGCAAGTTCCAGGTGCGCAAAGTGACCAGGGCACTGCACCATGCCCGACCCACAGGTTTCGCAATTCTGCGATTTGTCCGCAGTACCCATTCGAGGATCATTCAGACCCCCCACCTTTGGCTTCCCTTGTTCATAAGACTCGGCGTATAGTATCTCCGCTACGGACATTGCTCGCTGCAACAGAGAATCGAATTCACAGACCAATTAATCGAAATTCTCAGAATCCACCAAATAAATCAATACGGTTCGATCACAATTTTATTCGTTCAGGTATAATAGATTTCATGGGGTGTAGACAAATTTAAAAACAAAAGAAGAAAGAAAACAAAAATCGCACATACAATTTCCTCCCCGCTGAGTAAGCCGAACTGAACCGTCTTTATGGTACCCCAATCGGCCATCGAGTAAGCGAACCTCGCATCCATGATTCCCGATTTCAAAGGTTCTTCTTGCACCTTTCTTGTTCTGCCGCCGCTACAGCCCAGAGGAAACTGAAGCTGCAAGATATAATTGTTTCAAATGGTCCCGAGCAAATAACAATCTCCCAAAACCAGACCCAAATCCTCAAATTAGATGCCCTAAGCCTCTACATTTGCTTGCAGAGGCTCAGGAGTCGAGCACTCCGGAAAGTGAAATTCGCAGAGGATTTTGTGAAGGGCTGATTTCGAGAGATGGACCTTCGCTGACCCTTACTTTTCCTGCGCCTCTCCAAGTTTTCTAAATTTGCAGGGTAGATCGACTGGCTTGATTTATGTTATTGGAAATTGTGATGGGGAGGAAGTCCTAACGGTCAGATTCGTTGGGCAACTGCCCTTTCTTTCTCACTGTTTGCGCGCTTTCACTTTCTCTCTATGTTTTAGGTTTTCTTGGGACATATAATATATTTTTAGCAGGTATTTTTTTGGAATTATAAATTTAATTTGATATATAAATGTAGCTGAAAGTGTATTTTTTTTGGAATAGGAAAGAAAATTGGTTTCACTGAATGTCAAGGGAAGGGAAGGAAATTGATTTTTAATTAAATTTATTAATATTTTCGGTCTATCAATTATGTTCAAATTGTAAATATCTATAAAATATAGATAAGTTGGTTTATGTGGAGTTTAGTTTTTATCAAATTCGAAATCTTATACAATTTTGATGATAACATCTCACAAATGTTAGCCATAATCTAAACTCACTCTAATTTAATAGAAAAATATTTAAAATCTAAAATTTCAATATCACCAAATTTTGGAAAGAAAATTTCTTATAAAATGCAATATTTTATTAAACAATTAAAGATAAATATCTAATATTTAAATTTATTGTACACAAAACTTAATAATATTTAAATTTACTACACCAAATTTAATAATATTACAATTATATGATATATTAAATTTCATAATTAATAAAAAAATATTTTGTTAGTTATTTACCTAGAAGTGTGTATGTAGCTATGCCCAATACACTCTCTCCATTCATTATGCCAGAACTAAAGCCACCTCACGAAACAGAATATGCACAACTTGCCATCCGTCACCCACAATGTATTCCGATCGATCATCAATGTCAGTCAAGCGCCATAAAGTGTAAACATAACCCGTTCTAAGCGCATCCACAACCGATAGACCCACTCCACCCTACATGAATGACCTGAATAATCTAAAGCTATAAAATATAAGATCTTGAGGTCTTGTCCACCAAGGCATGGAATTAGTGCAGTGGTAGTGGGGAACTGCACGTAATGGAAAGCCAACCCCCCATAATATGCGGGTAGGTATTATAAGAGGAGAAGAGGAAGCACCGATGGAGCATCATCTCACTCTTAGTCAAACTCTCAAACAGAGGATCAACATGAGTGATTGGGTAGTCTGTCCCAAGATATGCGAGTAGGTAGGGAGGGGCACACAACAATCTCTAGATAAATGGATTGTATTCTTTGTTATGCAGGATATATGAAGTATGATATGAGAGATGTTCTTTCAGGAAAATATTGTTGCCATCCACGATGCCTCCATATTTGTATATGTTTTCGTATCTATATCCTCATAGAGCATAGGGTTTTTCCTCAGCAAAAAATATATGTGGAGTTATCAGTTAATTAATGGGTAGGGGAAATATATGCCACCTGTTCGATTTAACCAAGTACATTATCAGATGGGTGGCATATACCGCCCTCACCCATTAATGAACTGATACCTCCACATATATTGTTTACCTTCTCCCTCCAGTCATTCCCTTGTCTTATATTGATTAGAAAGTGAATAGGTTGGTTCATTATCAGGGGTTTCCCCTCTGGAGGCGTACCTTGAAACAATATGCTTTTCACTCGAGTTTCATCATCACCTGAGTTCAACCATCACCCAACTAATTTTAAGCTTGATTGAATTGCTCTAAAGTAATAGGTTTACCACTAGACAATGGTATCGAGTTATCAATGGCCTCAAGTTGATTGATCGGGACAGGCACAAAAAAAAGTTGGCTGGAAAAGATGACAGACAACTTCTTCTAATTTGATGTTCTTTATGAATGAAACACCTCGTTTTTAGGGGTTGGATGAAGAAATACCCTCCTCTACCGGGGAAATGAAATGAATTTTCTTATTTAGTAATAATGCAATTTCTGGAAGTTTCTCTATGCCAAGATGCCATAAGAGATTGATACATGTTGAAATAAACCCTTTCTGGAAGTTTCTATAAGATGCATTGATTTGAAGTATGCTAATAAATCTGCATAAGGAACCTGTGTAGACCACATACAAGAGAGAGAGTGTGTGAGTGATATATGAGAATTCCCAGTCCTTATATTCTTTATGTTGGGATCTATATATATTATACTTGCATATATACGTGATACTTGCATCTCTATCTAATTGACATGGACTAAGGCTTAAATGACACTCTCCCGTAAAGTCAAAACTTACTCTCCAAAACTACCTTGACCAAAGAAGCACTTAAGATCTGGTCCATTGGGATAGGTGATAGCTAGCCTAGGTTTGATTGAAATTGTTAGGTCCCTATAATACTAGGATTACCACATTACTATTGTAGTTGTATCCCTTATTAATATTGTTGTGCCCTTATTGTCCCCATATTGTTATTACTATGCCCCATAGAATCCCTCTATTGTTATTTTTGTGCCTTTATATTATTATTGTTAGGTCAGCGGGGTTATATTGTGACTCCTTAGACTCCTATATATAGAAAGGAGGTTTTGTCATTTGGATCATCAAAGAATCATTCATTTGTGTAATGTAAAGGAGGTTGCCCCCTCGAAGAGGCTGAATTCTAAGGCATTGATCTATCTTTCCTATCTTTTTGTGAGCTGGTTTCATAACATTTGGTATCAGAGCTTTGGATTATAGGGTTTCGCTGCTCCAAATAGGTCATTGTGGCATTTTCACTATAACTTTTTTCTGTGACGTTTCAGAAGCAAAAAAAAAAACCCATTTGAGACGAAATCGCACTGAACCTCGGGTCTGAATTTCACAGCTTTTCGCGCTATATTTGCGGAGATATGATCTGAGGAAGTTGGTCTTTTTGCAGACTCCTAGATTACATTCCAAACAGGTGACCTTGGGAAAATCGTCATAACTTTCTTTTTGAGCATCTGATTGAAATTTCATAAGAAGGTACAGAAAGAGGACGGACTGTAGTTTCTTGTATATATTTTCAGAGCCAAAATTTGAAACAGGGACACATGGCACCTCATACAAGTTTTCTCTACTGAGCTAATCTATAATCAGGTCACTGTGGGAGATTTGGCATAACTCTTCCTTGGAGAATCCAATTTGGATCAGACTGGTAGCATTGGAAAGAGGACATAGATGGATACTATAGGTCGCAATTTCAAAACTGGATGATCTGAAATTACAGAGATACATCAGAGGCAATATCGAGCTCCTACAAAGTGAAAAAAGGTGTGTAGATTTTTTTAAATTTTTGCTTAAGCTTGGTTTGAAAAATTATTTTGAAGGAATTCAAAGGGCATAGTAGAGCATTATTATTGGTAACTGATGCCCCGAGGAAAGAAAATGTAAACACCTAGTAAGCAACCTGAAAGCGAGCTAGCATGACTCATGAAGAAGAGGAAGAAATGCTACATGATATATCAAAATTACAAGACCAAGTGCAACAACTGTCACTCTCACAAAAGCAAACAGAAGCTAAGATAAATGGCATGGAAGCTAATATGGATGATTTGAAGATAGATTTGAAGACAGGCATGGTAGATTTGAAGACAGATTTGACAAATTTTCTACAAGAAATACTTACTATTGGTGAAAGGGTAGTAAATGAAACTCATGATGCGAACAAAAGAAATGTTAATCATGATTTCATAGACTCTAATGTTGGATCGAAGACCCACCATATTCCAAAAATCGATATGAGGAAGTTTGATGGCAAGGATCCTGCAACATAGATATTACAGATGGAGCAATTTTTCGATCTCAATAATGTGCAAAACACACAAAAGGTACGTATTGCAACTTTATATTTGGAACCAAATCAGTTTGTATGGTATCAATGGCTTTACTCTCGTAAACAAATTATCACTTGGGCAATTTTTACGGAAGAATTGATGGCACATTATGAGGATACAAAAAGCAACACTTTTTTTAGCCAATTGATAAGTCTCAAACAGAAGGGTTCAATAATGGAGCACATTGAGGAGTTCCAAAAATTGAATGTAAGGGTAAAAAATGTTCCAGAGGAGCATAGGATTGATGTATTCATAGGGACTTTAAAGGATAATATCCAACATGATGTTCGCCTTTGGGAACCTGATTCATTAGAGAAGGCATTCAGGTTAGCAAGAAAAATGGAAAGCAAAATTATGGCAACCAGGAAGCATACCACTCACAACCATAAAGATGGAAGTGTTGTTGCCCCTAGCCTTCCACAACCTATAAGGTTGACACCACAACAATTGGAAGAAAAAAAAGCAAAAGGCCTTTGTTACAGTTGTGATAGCAAATACAATAAAGGTCATAAGTGTGCTGAGAAGAAATTATTCTAAATAGATTGTGAAGAGGAAGAAGAAAAGGAGCAAGAAGGGTCAAAAGAAGAGGACATACGTCAGGAACAAAGCCTAGATAAAGAAGAAATGAATTCAACCATATCTTGTAATGCATTGGCTGGAATTACCACTCGTCAAACCGTCAAGATAGAAGGACAAATCAAGAAGAAAAAGGTAATAGTGTTGATTGATTAAGGAAATACCCACAATTTTATTCATTGTAAGATAGCAAAAATATTGAATTGCTTCCTATATCCAACACCAGAGTGTCAAGTGATGATTGCAAATGGAGGAACGATAAATTTCTTTGGAAAGTGCCATAATATCAAGCTATCCATGGGAGAATATGTATTGACTAGCCCAATGCTTTCCATTCCAATGGGAGGTGCTAATGTTGTACTAGGAGTCCAATGGCTACAATCCTTGGGTACAATAGCTTTTAATTTTCAAGAACTTTTCATGAAATTTTTTGCGGAAGGAAAGGAAGTTGAATTAAGAGGTATTGCAGGGAAACCGGGAAAGATAATTAGCTCTAATAGTATGAAAAAGCTTCTAAAAAAGGAACAATGAGGTCTAATTGCACAATTATGTTTGCTAGATGTTTCCACATCGAAATCATCTATATCTCCAGATCTCCAAAAAGTCTTGGACAATCATTCCAAGGTATTTGAGACTCCCAAAGGTCTCCCACCTATTCGTGATCATGATCATGCTATTCATATGATTCTAGGAAGTGTTCCTCCAAACATCAGGTCGTACAGATATCCCTATGCCCAAAAGAGTGAAATTGAACGTATGGTTGCAGGAATGCTAGAGGCTGGTATAATTCAACCTAGTCAAAGTTTTTTCTCTGCTCCAGTAGTATTTGTGCACAAGAAGGATGGATCATGGCGCATGTGTCTGGATTATAGGGAGCTCAACAAGCTCACTATTAAATATAAGTTTCCTATTCCTATCATTGATGAATTACTAGATGAATTGCATGGATAAATTTACTTCACCAAGTTGGATCTTCGTTCTGGATATCATCAAATCAGAATGAAGACTGAAGACATTCTGAAAACAACATTTAGAACTCATGAGGGTCATTATGAATTTTTGGTCATGCCTTTTGGCCTTACCAATGCACCTTCTACATTTCAAGGTTTGATGAATTTCATTTTCAAACCCTTCCTTAGAAATTTTGTGTTAATATTTTTTGATGATCTACTAATCTATAGCAAGTCTTGGAAGGATCATGTTGAACATGATAACAGGGTGCTACAACTATTGGAGGAAAAACAATTATATGCAAAAAGATCCAAATGTTTCTTTGGAGTACAAGAGGTGGAATATCTGGGTCATATTGTATCTCATGAAGGAGTTAAGGTAGACCCTAGCAAAATTAAAGCCATTAAGGAATGGTAAATCCCCACATTCATAAAGCATCTGCGAGGATTTCTCGGGCTGACAGGGTATTATCGCAAGTTTGTTAAGAATTATGGGAGAATAGCAGCACCTCTAACAATATTATTGAAGAAAGAGGAATTTTCATGGACTCTAGAAGCAACAAAGGCCTTCAAACATCTTAAAGAGGCAATGTGCCAAGCACTAGTATTAGCTACACTGGACTTCACAAAAACCTTTATTGTGGAATGTGATGCTTCAGGAAATGGAATTGGTGTTGTTTAATGCAAGATGAAAGACCCATTTCTTTTGAAAGTCGTCCAATCGAGAGAAAGTTTTTACACAAAGCTATTTATGAGAAGGAAATGTTGGCAATACTACATGCACTTAATAAATGGCGACCCTACCTAATGGGAAGACACTTCAAGGTAAAAACGGATCATGATAGCCTTAAATACTTTTTAGAACAAATATTATCCTCTGAAGAGCAACAAAAGTGGGTCACAAAGAGGTTGGGTTATGACTTTGAAATCATCTACAAAAAGGGGAAGCAAAATGTGGTGGCAGATGCAGTCTCAAGAAAGGATGAGGATGTGGAAGCATTGTTGTGCGCCATTTATATTATCTAACCAGATTGGATAAACGAAGGAAGGGAGGAATGGAAGAATGATGAAGAAGTGTGGGCACTTATTCGAAAGTTACAACAAGATTCCAGTACATCTGATACATTTAGCTAGAAAAATGATTCGTTATGGTACAAAGATCGCTTATACCTTTGTAAAATTTCCCAACTCAAACAAAAGATTCTTATGGAATTGCACACTTCTCCTTTAGGAGGGCACTCAGGATTTTTAAAAACTTACGACAAGGTTAAGAAGGAATTTTTTTGGGATGGCCTTAAATCAGATATTCAAAAGTTTGTGGCAGAATGTTTGGTTGCCAACAAAATAAAGTTGAAACAATTAAGACCCCAGGTCTATTACAACCTTTATCCATTCCAAGCCAATGTTGGGAGAAGGTTTCAATGGATTTTATCACAGGTTTACCCAAGTCTGAGGGAAAGAGTGTCATCATGGTGGTAGTTAACAGACTTACCAAGGATGCACACTTTTGTGCATTATCACATCCATTTAAAGCTAGTACAATTTCTACCGCATTTATGGAAACAATTCAAAAGCTACATGGAAACCCAAAGATTATTGTAACTGACAGAGATCCCATTTTCACTGGAAATTTTTGGACAGAATTATTTTCTTGTCTCGGTACTCAGTTAGCTCATAGCTCATATTATCATCCTCAATCTAATGAGCAAACTGAGATAGTAAACAAATGTTTTGAAGGATATCTTCTTTGCTTTGTATCTGATAAACAAACACAATGGGTCAAATGGTTGCCTCTGGATGAATGGTGGTATAACACTTCCTTCCATACAACAACAAAAATGACCCCATTTATGGCACTTTATGGATATCAGCCACCATCCATTACATCATATTTAAGAGAAAATTCTAAGGTTCAAGCAGTGGAACATCACATTAAGCATCAACAACAAGTCCTCCAACTCTTAAAGGATAACCTAGTGTTGGCGCAGAATAGAATGAAACAATAGGCAGATCAACATTGCAGCGAAAGAAGTTTTGATGTAGGTGATTGGGTATTCCTATGGCTACAACCATATAAATAAATGTCCCTCAAGCAAGCTAAGAAGGATAATAAATTATCACCAAAGTATTATGGTCCGTACAAGGTGTTGCAAAAGATTGGTACTATGGCATACAAATTGGAGCTTGCTGCAGCTTCCTGAATGCACCCAGTTTTCCATGTTTCATGTTTAAAGAAGATTATAGGAGACAATCTCCTAGTTCAAACAATATTGCCAGAACTTGATGAGGAAGGAAAAATTATATTGGAACCGGAAGTAGTCACAAAAACAAGAACCCGACAGCTACAAAATCGATCAATTTCGAAGTATCTCATCAAGTGGAAGAACTTATCCGCTGAAGATTCCACATGGGAGGATGAGAATTTTATACAGATGCAGCACAGTTGAAACAGATGCAGTGTAGGACACAAGGAATGGTCTTCAGAAACCCAACATGAAACATGGGCTTCGCAAGTTCCAGGTGCGCAAAGTGACCAGGGCACTGCACCATACCCGACCCACAGGTTTCGCAATTCAGCGATTTGTCCGCAACCCCCATTCAAGGACCATTCAGACCCCCCATCTTTGGCTGCCCATGTTCATAAGACTCAACGTATAGTATCTCCGCTATGGACATTGCTCGCTGCCACAGAGAATCAAATTCATAGACCAATTAATCGAAATTGTCAGAATCCACCAAATAAATCAATACGTTTCGATCAAATTTTTACTCATTCAGTTATAATAGATTTCATGAGGTGTAGAGAAATAGATTGGTGTGTGGTTTAGTCCCCTTAGTATTAGGGGTTGAGGATAAAAGATAAATAAGGGAATTAAATTTTATTTCACATATAATTAAATTGCTTCATTAGTTGGTTTGTGTAGATTTCATGAGGTGTAGACAAACTGATTGGTGTGTGGTTTAGTCTGGGTAGTGTTAGGGGTTGAGGATAAAATATAAATAAGGGAATTAAACTTTATTTCACATATAATTAAATTGATGAAGCATAGTTTAGTTGATTTTTGTAGGGTTTAGTCTATGTTAGGTCACAGGTTCAAATTTCATGAGAGGGATTGAGAATGAAAATTATTTGGGATTTAAATTTCTCAAAAATATTTGAGCCTAGCACAATCTTGGCATGAAGCTTTCTATGGTAGATGGATTAATCTTCCCTGCCAGGTCACAGGTTCAAACCTCATAGGAAAGGTTGAAAATGAAAAGTACTTAGAGAATTAAACTTCTAAAAAACGTCTAGACTCAACTGGGCCTAATACAATCTTGATAACAAGCTTTTCATAATAAATAAATTGAGCCCAACACAATCCTGATAACAATATTTTCATAACAAATAGATTAATCTTCGAGTAAACAAACTAACCCCAGCCTTAACTCAACCTAGTGAAAAAAAAGGAAGAAAGAAAACAAAAATCGCACATACAATTTCCTCCGCGCTGAGTACACCAAACTGAACCGTCTTTATGGTACCCCAATCAGCCATCGAGTAACGAACTTCGTATCCATGATTCTTCGATTTCAAAGGTTCTTCTTGCACCTTTCTTGTTTTTCCGCCGTTATAGCCTAGAGGAAACTCAAGCTGAAAGATATAATTGTTTCAAATGGTCCCGATCAAATAACAATCTCCCAAAACCAGACCCAAATCCTCAAAATTAGATGCCCTAAGCCTCTACATTTTCTTGCAAAGGCTCAGAAGTCGAGCACTTTGGAAAGTGAAATTCGCAGAGGATTTTGTGAAGGGCTGATTTCGAGAGATGGACCTTCACTAACCCTTACTTTTCCTGCGCCTCTCCAAGTTTTCGAAATTTGCAGGGTAGATCGACTGGCTTGATTTATGTTATTGGAAATTGTGATGTGGAGGAAGTCCTAATGGTCAGATTCGTTGGGAAACTGCCCTTTCTTTCTCACATTTTGTGCGCTTTCACTTTTTCTCTATGTTTTAGGTTTTCTTGGGACATATAATATATTTTTAGCAGGTATTTTTTGGAATTATAAATTTAATTTGATATATAAATGTAGCTTAAAGTGTATTTTTTTGGAATAGGAAAGAAAATTGGTTTTACTGAATGTTAAGGGAATTGAAGGAAATTGATTTTAATTAAATTTATTATTATTTTCGGTTTATCAGTTATGTTTAAATTGTAAATATCTATAAAGTATAGATAAGTTGGTTTATGTGGAGTTTAGTTTTTATCAAATTCAAAATCTTATACAATTTTGATGACAACATCTCACAAATGTATAGATCGTTATTCCTTCCATCCATTTTACATTGACGTTAGCCATAATCTAAACTCACTCTAATTTAATAGAAAAATATTTAAAATCTAAAATTTCAATATCACCAAATTTTGGAAAGAAAATTTCTTATAAAATTCAATATTTTATTAAACAATTAAAAATAAATATCTAATATTTAAATTTATTGTACACAAAACTTAATAATATTTAAATTTACTACACAAAATCTAATAATATTACAATTATATGATATATTAAATTTCATATTTTATAAAAAATATTTTGTTAGTTATTTACCTAGAAGTGTGTATGTAGTATGGTATGCCCGATACACTCTCTCCATTCATTATGCCATAACTCAAGCCACCTCACGAAATAGAATCTACACAACTTGCCATCCATCACTCACAATGTATTCTGATTGATCATTAATGTCAGTCAAGCACCATAAAGTGTAAACATAACCCGTTCTAAGCGCATCCACAGCCGACAGACCCGCTCCACCCTACATGAATGACCCGAAGAATCTAAAGCTATAAATATAAGATCTTGAGGTCTTGTCTACCAAGGCATGGAATTAGTGCAGTGGTAGTGGGGAACTGCACGTAAGGGAAAGCCAAACCCCCATAATACGTGGGTAGGTATTATAATAGGAGAAGAGGAAGCACCGATGGAGCATCATCTCACTCTTAGTCAGACTCTCAAACAAAGGATCAACATGAGTGATTGGGTAGTCCGTCCCAAGATATGCGAGTAGGTAGGGAGGGGCACACAACAATCTATAGATAAATGGATTGCATTCTCTGTTATGTAGGATATATGAAGTATGGTATGAGAGATGTTCTTTCAGGGAAATATTGTTGCCATCAGGGACGCCTCCATATTTGTATATGTTTTCGTATCTGTATCCTCATAGAGCGTAGGGTTTTTCCTCGGCAAAAAATATATGTGGAGCTATCGGTTCATTAATGGGCAGGGGAAATATATGCCACCCGTTCGATTTAACCAAGTACATTATCAGATGGGTAGCATATACTGCCCCCACCCATTAATGAACCGATAGCTCCACATATATTGTTTACCTTCCTCCTCTAGTCATTCCCTTGTCTTATATTGATTAGAAAGGGAATAGGTTGGTTCATTATCAGGGGTTTCCCCTCTAGAGGCATACCTTGAATCAATATGCTTTTCACTCAAGTTTCATCATCACCCGAGTTCAACCATCACCCAACTAATTTTAAGCTTGATTGAATTGCTCTAAAGTCATAGGTTTACCGCTAGACAATGGTATCGAGTTATCAATGGCCTCAAGTTGATCGGTCGGGACAGGCACAAAAAAAAGTTGGCTGGAAAAGATGACAGACAACTTCTTCTAATTTGATGTTCTTTATGAATGAAACACCTCATTTTTAGGGGTTGGATGAAGAAATACCCTCCTCTACCGGGGAAATGAAATGAATTTTCTTTTTTAGTAATAATGCAATTTCTGGAAGTTTCTCTATGCCAAGATGCCATAAGAGATTGATACATGTTGAAATAAACCATTTCTGGAAGTTTCTATAGGATGCGTTGATTTGAAGTATGCTAATAAATCTGCATAAGGAACCTGTGTAGTCCACATACAAGAGAGAGTGTGTGAGGGATATATGAGAATTCCCAGTCCTTATATTCTTTATGTTGGGATCTATATATATTATACTTGCATATATACGTGATACATGCATCTCTATCTAATTGACATGGACTAAGGCTTAAATGACACTCTCCTGTAAAGTCAAAACTTACTCTCCAAAACTACCTTGACCAAAGAAGCACTTAAGATCTGGCCCATTGGGATAGGTGATAGCTAGCCTAGGTTTGATTGAAATTGTTAGGTCCCTATAATACTAGGATTACCCCATTACTATTTTAGTTGTATCCCTTATTAATATTGTTGTTCCCTATTGTCCCCATATTGTTATTACTATGCCCCATAGAATCCCTCTATTGTTATTTTTGTGCCTTTATATTATTATTGTTAGGTCGGCTGGGTTATATTGTGACTCCTTAGACTCCTATATATAGAAAGGAGGTTTTGTCATTTGGATCATCAAAGAATCATTCATTTGTGTAATGTAAAGGAGGTTGCCCCCTCGAAGAGGCTGAATTCTAAGGCGTTGATCTATCTCTTCTATCTTTTTGTGAGCTAGTTTCATAACATTTGGTATCAGAGCTTTGGATTTTAGGGTTTCACTGCTCCAAATAGGTCATTGTGGAATTTTCGCTATAACTTTTTTTCTGCGACGTTTCAAAAGCAAAAAAAACCCATTTGAGACGAAATCGCACTGAACCTTGAATCTGAATTTCAGAGCTTTTTGCGCTATATTTGCGGAGATATGATCTGAGGAAGTTGGTCTTTTTGCAGACTCCTAGATTACATTCCAAACAGGTGACCTGGGGAAAATCATCATAACTTTCTTTCTAAGCATCGGATTGAAATTTCGTAAGAAGGTACAGCAATAGGACGGACTGTAGTTTATTGTATATGTTTTTTAGAGCCAAAAGTTGAAACAGGGACACATGGCACCTCATACAAGTTTGCTCTACTGAACTAGTCTATAATCAAGTCACTGTGGGATATTTGACATAACTCTTCCTTGGAGAATCCAATTTGGATCAGACTAGTGGCATTGGAAAGAGGACATAGAGGGAAATTGTAGATAACAATTTCAGAACTGGATGATCAGAAATTACAGAGATACATCAGAGGCAATATCGAGCTCCTACAAAGTGAAAAAAGGTGTGTAGATTTTTTTGAATTTTTTCTTAAGCTTGGTTTGAAAAATTATTTTGAAGGAATTCAAAGGGCATAGTAGAGCATTATTATTGGTAACTGATGCCCCAAGGAAAGAAAATGCAAACACCTAGTAAGCAACCTGAAAGCGAGCTAGCATGACTCATGAAGAAGAGGAAGAAATGCTACATGATATATCAAAATTACAATACCAAGTGCAACAAATGTCACTCTCACAAAAGCAAACAGAAGCTAAGATAAATGGCATGGAATCTAAGATAAAGGGCGTGGAAGCTAAGATGGACGATTTGAAGATAGATTTGACAAATTTTCTACAAGAAATACTTACTATTGGTGAAAGGGTAGTAAAGGAAACTCATGATGCGAACAAAAGAAATGTTAATCATGATTTCATAGACTCTAATGTTGGATCGAAGACCCACCATATTCCAAAAATCGATATGAGGAAGTTTGATGGCAAGGATCCCGCAACATGGATATTACAGATGGAGCAATTTTTCGATCTCAAGGATGTGCAAAACACACAAAAGGTACGTATTGCAACTTTATATTTGGAACCAAATCGGTTTGTATGGTATCAATGGCCTTGCTCTTGTAAACAAATTATCACTTGGGCAATTTTTACAGAAGAATTGACAACACATTATGAGGATACAAAAAGAAACTCTTTTTTTAGCCAATTGATAAGTCTCAAACAAAAGGGTTCAATAATGGAGCACATTGAGGAGTTCCAAAAATTGAACATAAGGGTAAAAAATGTTCCAGAGGACCATAGCATTGATGTGTTCATAGGGTCTTTAAAGGATAATATCCAACATGATGTTCGCCTTTGGGAACCTGATTCATTAGAGAAGGCATTCAGGTTAGCAAGAAAAATGGAAGGAAAAATTATGGCAACCAGGAAGCATACCACTCACAACCATAAAGATGTAGTGTTGTTGCCCTTAGCCTTCCACAACCTATAAGGTTGACACCACAACGATTGGAAGAAAAAAGAGCAAAAGGGCTTTGTTACAATTGTGATAGCAAATACACTAAAGGTCATAAGTGTGCTGAGAAGAAATTATTCTACATAGATTGTGAAGAGGAAGAAGAAAAGGAGCAAGAAGGGTCAAAAGAAGAGGATATACTTCAGGAACAAAGCCTAGATAAAGAAGAAATGAATTCGACCATATCTTGTAATGCATTGGCTGGAATTACCACTCCTCAAACCATCAAGATAGAAGGACAAATCAAGAAGAAAAAGGTAATAGTGTTGATTGATTCAGGAAGTACCCACAATTTTATTCATTGTAAGATAGCAAAAAGATTGAATTGCTTCCTATATCCAACACCAGAGTGTCAAGTGATGATTGCAAATGGAGGAACAATAAATTTCTTTGGAAAGTTCCATAATATCAAGCTATCCATGGGAGAATATGTATTGACTAGCCCAATGCTTTCCATTCCAATGGGAGGTGCTAATGTTGTACTAGGAGTCCAATGGCTACAATCCTTGGGTACAATAGCTTTTAATTTTCAAGAACTTTTCATGAAATTTTCTACGGAAGGAAAGAAAGTTGAATTAAGGGGTATTGCAGGGAAAACGGGAAAGATAATTAGCTCTAATGGTATGACAAAGCTTCTAAAAAAGGAACAAAGAGGTGTAATTGCACAATTATGTTTGCTAGATGTTTCCACATTGAAATCATCTATTTCTCCAGATCTCCAAAAAGTCTTGAACAATCATTCCAAGGTATTTGAGACTCCCAAAGGTCTCCCACCTATTCGTGATCATGATCATTCTATTCATCTGATTCCAGGAAGTGTTCCTCCAAACATCAGGCTGTACAGATATCCCTATGCCCAAAAGAGTGAAATTGAACGTATGGTTGTAGAAATGCTAGAGGCTGGTATAATTCAACCTAGTCAAAGTTCTTTCTGTGCTCTAGTAGTATTGGTGCACAAGAAGAATGGATCATGGCGCATGTGTCTGGATTATAGGGAGCTCAACAAGCTCACTATTAAAGATAAGTTTCCTATTCCTGTCATTGATGAATTACTGGATGAATTGCATGGATCAATTTACTTCACCAAGTTGGATCTTCGTTCAAGATATCATCAAATCAGAATGAAGACTGAAGACATTCTGAAAACAACATTTAGAACTCATGAGGGTCATTATGAATTTTTGGTCATGCATTTTTTCCTTACCAATGCACCTTCTACATTTCAAGGTTTGATGAATTCCATTTTCAAACCCTTAGAAAATTTGTGTTAGTATTTTTTGATGATCTACTAATCTATAGCAAGTCTTGGAAGGATCATGTTGAACATGTTGACAGGGTGCTACAACTATTGGAGGAGAAACAATTATATGCAAAAAGATCCAAATGTTTCTTTGGAGTACAAGAGGTGAAATATCTGGGTCATATTGTATCTCATGAAGGAGTTAAGGTAGACCCTAGAAAAATTAAAGCCATTAAGGAATGGCAAATCCCCACATCCATAAAGCATCTGCGAGGATTTCTCGGTCTTACAGGGTATTATCGCAAGTTTGTTAAGAATTATGGGAGAATAGCAGTACCTCTAACAATATTATTGAAGAAAGAGGCATTTTCATGGACTCTAGAAGCAACAAAGGCCTTCAAACATCTTAAAGAGGCAATGTGCCAAGCACCGGTATTAGCTACACCGGACTTCACAAAAACCTTTATTATGGAATGTGATGCTTCAGGAAATGGAATTGGTGTTGTTTTAATGCAAGATGAAAGACCCATTTCTTTTGAAAGTTGTCCAATCGAGGGAAAGTTTTTACACAAAGCTATTTATGAGAAGGAAATGTTGGCAATACTACATGCACTTAAGAAATGGTGACCCTACCTAATGGGAAGAAACTTCAAGGTAAAAACGGATCATGATAGCCTTAAATACTTTTTAGAACAAAGATTATCCTCTGAAGAGCAACAAAAGTGGGTCACAAAGATGTTGGGTTATGACTTTGAAATCATCTACAGAAAAGGGAAGCAAAATGTGGTGGCAGATGCACTCTCAAGAAAGGATGAGGATGTGGAAGCATTGTTGTGCGCCATTTATATTATCCAACCAGATTGGATAAACGAAGCAAGGGAAGAATGGAAGAATGATGAAGAAGTGTGGGCACTTATTCGAAAGTTACAACAAGATTCCAGTACATCTGATGCATTTAGCTGGCAAAATGATTCGTTATGGTACATAGATTGCTTATACCTCTGTAAGAATTCCCAACTCAAACAAAAGATTCTTATGGAATTGCACACTTCTCCTTTAGGAGGGCACTCGAGATTTTTAAAAACTTACCACAGGGTTAAGAAGGAATTTTTTTGGGATGGCCTTAAATTGGATATTCAAAAGTTTGTGGCGGAATGTTTGGTTTGCCAACAAAATAAAGTTGAAACAATTAAGACCCCAGGTCTATTACAACCTTTATCCATTCCAAGCAAATGTTGGGAGGAGGTTTCAATGGATTTTATCACAGGTTTACCCAAGTCTGAGGGAAAGAGTGTCATCATTGTGGTAGTTGACAGACTTACCAAGTATGCACACTTTTGTGCATTATCACATCCATTTAAAGCCAGTACAGTTTCTACTGCATTTATGGAAACAATTCAAAAACTACATGGAAACCCAAAGATTATTGTAAGTGACAGAGATCCCATTTTCACTGGATATTTTTGGACATAATTATTTTCTTTTCTTGGTACTCAGTTAGCTCATACCTCATCTTATCATCCTCAATCTGATGGGCAAACTGAGATAGTAAACACATTTTTAAAGGATATTTTCGTTGCTTTGTATCTGATAAACAAACACAATGGGTCAAATGGTTGCCTCTGGCTGAATGGTTGTATAACACTTCCTTCCATATAGCAACAAAAATGACCCCATTTATGGCACTTTATGGATATCAGCCACCATCCATCACATCATATTTAAGAGAAAATTCTAAGGTTCAAGCAGTGGAACATCACATCAAGCATCAACAACAAGTCCTCCAACTCTTAA
Organism: Pinus tabuliformis; assembly: GCA_031772625.1. NCBI lineage: Eukaryota > Viridiplantae > Streptophyta > Pinopsida > Pinales > Pinaceae > Pinus > Pinus tabuliformis. Next base: position 1,014,572,230 of record CM062804.1, read on the forward strand.
AGGATAACCTCGTGTTGGCGCAGAATAGAATGAAACAACAGGCAGATCAACATTGCAACGAAAGAAGTTTTGATGTAGGTGATTGGGTATTCCTACAACTACAACCATATAAACAAATGTCCCTCAAGCATGCTAAGAAGGATAATAAATTATCACCAAAGTATTATGGTCTGTAAATGGTGTTGCAAAAGATTGGTACTATGGCATACAAATTGGAGCTTCCTGCAGCTTCTTGAGGGCACCCAGTTTTCCATGTTTCATTTTTAAAGAAGGTTATAGGCGACAAGCTCCCAGTTCAAACAATATTGCCAGAACTTGACGAGGAAGGAAAAATTATATTGGAACTGGAAGTAGTCACAGAAACAAGAACCCGACAGCTACGAAATCGATAAATTTCAAAGTATCTCATCAAGTGGAAGAACTTATCCGCTGAATATTCGACATAGGAGGATGAGAATTTTATACAGATGCAGCGCAGTTGAACCAGATGCAGCACATGACACAAAGAATGGTTTTCAGAAACCCAACATGAAACATGGGCTTCGCAAGTTCCAGGTGTGCAAGGTGACCAGGGCACTGCACCATACCCGGCCCACAGGTTTGCACCATACCCGGCCCACGGGTTTCAAAATTTAGTGATTTTTCCGGAGTCCCCATTCAAGGATCATTCAGACCCCCCATCTTTGGTTGCCCATGTTCATAAGACTCGGCGTATAGTATCTCCGCTACAGACATTGCTCGCTGCCACAGAGAATCGAATTCATAGACCAATTAATCAAAATTGTCAGAATCCACCAAATATATCAATACGTTTCGATCATATTTTTATTCATTCAGTTATAATAGATTTCATGAGGTGTAGAGAAATAGATTAGTGTGTGGTTTAGTCCCCTTAATATTAGGGGTTGAGGATAAAAGATAAATAAGGGAATTAAATTTTATTTCACATATAATTAAATTGCTTCATTAGTTGGTTTGTGTAGATTTCATGAGGTGTAGACAAATTGATTGGTGTGTGGTTTAGTCTAGGTAGTGTTAGGGGTTGAGGATAAAAGATAAATAAGGGAATTAAACTTTATTTCACATATAATTAAATTGATGAAGCATGGTTTAGTTGATTTGTGTAGGGTTTAGTCTATGTTAGGTCACAGGTTCAAATTTCATGAGAGGGATTGAGAATGAAAATTATTTGGGATTTAAATTTCTCAAAAAGATTTGAGAATAGAACAATCTTGGCAAGAAGATTTCTATGGTAGATGGATTAATCTTCCCTGCCAGGTCACAGGTTCAAACCTCATAGGAAAGGTTGAAAATGAAAACTACTTGGAGAATTAAACTTTGAAAAACGTCTAGACTCAATTGGGCCTAATACAATCTTGATAACAAGCTTTTCATAATAAATAAATTGAGCCCAACACAATCCTGATAACACGCTTTTCATAGAAAATAGATTAATCTTCGAGTAAACAAACTAACCCCAAACTTAACTCAACCTAGTGAAAAAAAGAGGAAGAAGGAAAACAAAAATCGCACATACAATTTCCTCCGCGTTGAGTATGCCGAACTGAAGCGTCTTTATGGTACCCAAATCGGCCCTCGAGTAAGTGAACTTTGTATCCATGATTCTTCGATTTCAAAGTTTCTTCTTGCACCTTTCTTGTTCTGCCGCTGCTACAGCCCAGAGCAAACTCAAGCTGCAAGATATCATTGTTTCAAATAGTCCTGAGCAAATAACAATCTCCCAAAACCAGACCCAAATCCTCAAAATTGGATGCCCTAAGCCTCTACATTTGCTTGCAAAGGCTCAGGAGTCGAGCACTCCAGAAAGTGAAATTCGCAGAGGATTTTGTGAAGGGCTAATTTCGAGAGATGGACCTTCGCTGACCCTTACCTTTCCTGCGCCTCTCCAAGTTTTTGAAATTTGCAGGGTAGATCGACTGGCTTGATTTATTTTATTGGAAATTGTGATGTGGAGGAAGTCCTAACGGTCAGATTCGTTGGACCACTGCCCTTTCTTTTTCACTGTTTGCGCGCTTTCATTTTTTCTGTATGTTTTAGGTTTTCTTGGGACACATAATATATTTTTAGCAGGTATTTTTTGGAATTATAAATTTAATTTGATATATAAATGTAGCTGAAAGTGTATTTTTTTTGGAATAGGAAAGAAAATTGGTTTTACTGAATGTTAAGGGAATTGAAGGAAATTGATTTTAATTAAATTTATTATTATTTTCGGTTTATCAGTTATGTTTAAATTGTAAATATCTATAAAGTATAGATAAGTTGGTTTATGTGGAGTTTAGTTTTTATGAAATTCAAAATCTTATACAATTTTGATGACAACATCTCACAAATGTATAGATCATTCTTCCTTCCATCTATTTTACATTGACGTTAGCCATAATCTAAACTCACTCTAATTTAATAGAAAAATATTTAAAATCTAAAGTTTCAATATCACCAAATTTCTTATAAAATTCAATATTTTATTAAACAATTAAAGATAAATATCTAATATTTAAATTTATTGTACACAAAACTTAATAATATTTAAATTTAAAAACACAATATTTAATAATATTACAATTATATGATATATTAAATTTCATATTTAATAAAAAAATATTTTGTTAGTTATTTACCTAGAAGTGTGTATGTAGTATGGTATGCCCGACACACTCTCTCCATTCATTATGCCAGAACTAAAGCCACCTCACGAAACAGAATATGCACAACTTGCCATCCGTCACCCACAATGTATTCCGATCGATCATCAATGTCAGTCAAGCGCCATAAAGTGTAAACATAACCCGTTCTAAGCGCATCCACAGCCGACAGACCCGCTCCACCCTACATGAATGACCCGAAGAATCTAAAGCTATAATATATAAGATCTTGAGGTCTTGTCTACCAAGGCATGGAATTATCACTTTGCTGTCATCAAGATTGTTGTTGTGCATCAACTCACTCAATTGGGAGTGCCATGGGAAACCTTCATTGCCCATGAGATTTTCAAGGGGCCTCAAATTTTTGCAGAACCTCAAGAGGAAGGTGGACCTTCTGGGCAACAAAGAGAGCATGAAAGTAGAACTAAAGAGGCTCACATTCCTGTGTTTATAACTTATGAAAAGGGGACAAGAAGACTTTTTGCAGCTGCCAAACGAGTATTATCTCCACCAGGGGTGGAAGGGGTCTCGTTCTCTTCACTAGACAACAGGCAAATGTTATCTTCACCTGGGGTGAAAGGGGTTTTGCCTTCTTCTTCAGCAGAACAGGTACAGGATAGAGGAAAGCAACCATTGCATGATGAAGGGCCTTCTGAAGGCCAAGACAGGGATTTTATTTTGGTTGAGGAAGAGGACACTGATTTGGGCTCCCAAAGCTCAAGACTCAAGGATGTGATCATCAAGGAGAAAGAAGTTGAGATCCAAGCCTTATCACTTGACCTTGAGAGGGATAAATGGATCATTAATTACCTTGAGCAACAGAACAAGCAATTGGAGGACAAACAAACAATGATGGAGCTGCAAACCATAAGGGAAAACCGGCAAGTGGCAAAAAGAAGGAAAATCAAGCTGACTTCACTAGAGCAAGAAATAGAGGCTGACCGAGAATCATGGTTGGAAAGAGTGAATATCCACCTTGAGAAGCTTCTTGATAAGGCTAATAAGGAGAAGAACATGTTGCGCCACATGGCCTATCACTATTTGGCTTGGAACAAAATCTGCAAGACAAGAATAAGAAGCCTAAAAGCCAAGTTAGGGAGAGCCTTAAAAGCCAAAAAGGAGCAAGATAAACTTAGAATCTTGGCTGAAGCTTCCTTGGCTCAAAAAAGCAATTGATAAGCTTTCCTCTTGCCAATTTTGGAGCATTTTGGAGAAATTTTTGTCATTTCCTAAATTTTAATTGCAAAAAAACAATCCTCTGATGCGTAGCGCCACTGGCACTGTGCATTGAGATGGTTGGGAATTTTGAGGAATGGTTTACATTTTTGAATTCCTCATGAAAAAATATGAAAACCTAGAAAATTTCATGAATTTTGGAGGAGATCTGGGTCACCTAAAGGGCAAAAAAAACCCAAAAAATGCCCTCTCTGCCACTTATGGACCCACAGGAAGCAGTCTTGGGAGAACTGATTTTTGAAGGGGAAAATGGATAGAAAATCCAAAAATTCCACTTGTCCTATAAATTAGATAGATAGGAATTTCCAACAAGCCATCTTGGAGCTAATTTGGTGAAGGGGAAGGCCTTCAAACTCAGCTTGGAAAAGGCACTGCGCATCAGGCAAAATTTTGCCAATTTTGCTCAAAAACTCAGATTTTCGCCTAGTTTTATACCAGTTTGACTTTTTCTTCTCTCATGGTCAAATTCATGATGTGAATTGATGTAATATGATGTAAAAATGATGAAAATGACACAAGGAGGTAGATACATCAGTTTTAGGTGGTTTTGAGCTGAATGAATCAGTTTCCATAGTTTTAGAGGAAAGCTGTTCCACTGCCTATTTTTCAGTTCCTAGTTTAGATCTTGTTGAAACAGCTCCTTGACTCATGGATTCGACCCCTAATGGCTAGCATAGGTGGTTTGATGCCTATATCTTGTACTTTCTTAGTCATTTGAAAATGTTGGACTCTTTTGGATGCATTGAGCTACTTTGTACATCACTTCTGCAGTTTGGCAAGGAAATAAACTAGGGTTTTGCAGCATTTTGTGGGATTCTTGTGGTAATGTGAATTAGCATTGTTTTCTTCTCTGTAATTCAGTTGATCTTATGTTTATGTGTGCCATCATCTCTCTTATTCAGCATAACTAAATGAATCAAGTGGAAAAGGTAGAATCCATTGGTGTTTCAGTGCTCTGCCTTAGGGTTTATTTAGTTTTACATGTTTTCTACTATCTGAAGAGGACTCATGACACTTGCATGCCCTCTCCAGCTCCTCACCAGTCTTTAGACTCACCATTACACTCATTTCAAAGTGTTAAAACACTTTCCTACCTCTCCCCACAAAAACCTCTGCAAATCTGTGTTGATTTCCCAGACCCAAAGTTGCCTTCCTCATTTGGTCCAGCAACCAAATCATTAAAGTCAATCAATATCCTCTGAGCAAACATACCTAGCCCAAAATTAGTATTTATATTAGTCATCTCAAGCCTTTCTTAACGTATTTTTCATTGATATTGACAAGGAGATATCACTCTCCCAACCTGGTAGCACTAGCTACTAGGTTAAGCATGGTTTGTTGTTACCATAGACCTGCCTTTCTCAGCCTGAGGTAGATTTAGGCCCTAACAGTCAGATGAAATAGCATTTATTTCGGAAGCAAGTGTATTATAAGGTGTATTAGAGGTTTGATTTGAAATAAAAAGTGTTTGACTAGATGACTACTTGCCATTTGAGTGCTTGAAGAATGTATCACACCGTCATCGACATGAGAGTCCTTACTGGATGGAGGCGGTGGAATAGTAAAAGCTGGTCTAGGTGCATTTGGAATCTTATCATAGAGCATTCCAGACTAGGTGTAAATCAATTTTAAGTACTGGGCACGGGCAATTACTTGCTCTTTAGTAACAAATCCTCCTTTAGCCACATCCTCGGTAATAGATGGCAACAAGGATTTAATAAACCACTTAGCTAAAAGCTGATCAGGAAAAAAAAATTTGACCATTCGACGACGACAATGCCACTCATAAATATGATCAGAAATGTGAGTAGCAGTGGTTTGTTTAAAGTTGGTCAATAGTTCTGTTCCAGTTTCATATATGATGGGTAACTAGAAATGGGTTAAAAATATAGTGGCTAAGGATGTGAAGTTCTCAAATGAAGTTCGTGGTAATTCAATATACCACTTTGCAGCCAAACCAGTGAGAGTTCACTGGAAAATACGTAGTCTTACTGAATCATCATTTAGGGAGTTCGATGAACACCATAAATGAAAATTCATAACGTGATTGGACAGATATTCTCCAAGGTTTCCATTGAACTTAGGAATATCAAAAGGCAATTTATGTGGAATCACTAGCCACCAAGTTGAATAAAGAATGGGATCATTGGTAAGATGATTTAAATCCGGTAATTCAATTGTTGCGACAAAAGGAATTGTCGACTTAGGTCAGGTTGAGTGTAACCAGGGTAAGATGGAATTGCCTGGGAAATAGGCCTTTGCATACTAGGATAAGGAATCTACTGCTGGTAACCTTGATAGGGGTAGGTTTGTTGAGCATATCCAATATAAGGTTGTTGTTGTTGGGAACTAGGATAAGTTTTTTGTTGATCAAAACCAACATATGCTTATTGACTAGAACCTAGGTAAGCTTGTTGTTGACCAAACCCAGCATAGGCTTGTTGACCAAGTCTAGGATAAGTTTGGTACTTTTGGAATTTATGTTGTTGGTATTGTGGCTGTCACGATTTTTGATACAACGGTTGCTGCCCACCAGTATAAGTTTGCCCAGGTTGTGGATAAATTAGACCAGTATAAGTCTGAGTCATCCCAGTTAATGGTAAAATGGCTTGAGGTTGTTGGATTCTAGACACAAACAGTTGTTGTAAAATGGCTTGAGAATACTAAGTCTGTAGACCTAAAAATTTAGGGTAAGAGGTTGAAGGATCAACTTGCAAAGGTTGAGATATAATCAACTGAGCTTGAGACTGTGGTAAAGTTGTAATGACATGCGTAGTAGGTATGGATGAAACAGGTTGTATTGGTTGTGATGGATACACAAGCCTTGGTTTAACAGGAATTGTAGGCTGCCATTGACAAACAGTCATTCCAAAATAAGTTGGACCTAAAGATAACAGTATACTGTCATATCATGGGCCCCCAAAGTATGGAGAATAAGCAGATTGGGCAAATTGTTCTCCATATGGAGGTAATCCAGTGTTAAGTGGATACATTGGATAGTAACTAGATGGACCAACTTGATATTAACTTGATGGATCAAACTGTTCAGTATTTGTAAGTGAAGAACCAAGTAAAATTCCTATGGACGACATGGGTGAAGACCATGGACTAGAAGAAACACCGGAGTGAGTTGTAGATAATAATTGGTAACCTAGTGGGATGGATGGACCACCATATAGATGTGACTCAGGTGTTGTGGTAAACATCGAAGAAGTAGTGATACTAGATGTTGTCGCAACTGTAACAGATGATATAGTCTGGGATGTTGTTTCAACCATAGTCAGATGATCCAATAGATGTCCTAATGAATCTACGGAGTTTGAAAGTAAACAAGATCAAGAGGAGAAGTATAAGTTAATTGAGGAAAAGAAGGATAAAGATAAAGCCCTGGTCCAAAAGGAATTGGAGTTCTAGGTGAAGTTTCTTCTTCAAATTCCTCTTTAATAGCAATCACACTGGGTGGAAGGATTTCACCATTGGGTCTGTAATAAATTTCTAGTGTTTGACTCCGCGGTAAAGGAGAAGTCTCAACAGTTACAGATGTCTGAGGATAAATCGGTCGATCGCCTTTAGATACGAGAACAACTTCTGGTTGTTTAACTTTGAGATCCAAATGTTTTGATAAAAGAACAATGGGTTCAGGATGAATTTCTTGAACAACTTCTGGTTGAGGATCAACTTCTTGTTGGATAAATTTAGTTACCATTTCACTAAGTTCACTTTCAGTGTCCTCAAGTAATTGTAAAGGTTCCACTTCAGTAGAAGATAAACCAGTAATAGTAGGAGTAACTGGAATCACAGTATGTACCGATATAGGTGACTTTGGTAAATCAGATGAAGAACCAAAAGTTTATGATGTACTGGACCCAGTTAAATGAGACTTCTTTCCCCGACTAGTAGTAGCTTCAGGCGGTAAAGGTGGTTTACTCTCTATGTCCTATGTGAATGACAGGGTAAAGGTTGATTTTCTTCCATGATTGCTGATTGATTTTATTATAAAAAGAAATAAACAAAAAGAGGTAATCTAGGCAAAAGAATTACCAAGCTAATGTGAACTACAATATACCGCCTCAAAGGAGCCAAGGACTTAACATCCATGCAGGTAATCTCCCCAAATGTTGTTTTCAGTGTATCACAATATACAAGGTGGTCGACTCAATTACGTATGGATGGATAGCAACCTAATGTAGTCCTCCCAAATATACCCGAAAGTACATGGAGACCCAATATGTGTTAGCATTGTCTAATGTGAAACTGCACTGTGAGAGCATTCCCTTATACTTTTGTACTATAGCACTGCCCGATATACCTAAAAATATGTGGACGAGCTATGATATACTTACATACATGGAATGAGGTATCACACTCGGAATGTGTTAGAAAACTATATATTATGGAGCAATGGAACACATAAAATATTGCAGAAATATAAACACAGAAAGCACATAAAACAAGAGAGACACAGATATACGTGGTTCACCCAGTTTGGGCTACGTCCACCCCGAACAACCAGTCCTTCCTCTCTATTACCCAGCAAAATGAAGAGACACAACCTACAGCAGATCCGCTGTAATATCCTCTGTTTTCTCTCACAGTCTCACCTCTCTATTTCCCGCTCACCGAATACACATCTATCACACAACCTCAAATACAATGCCCTCATACAAAGAGAGGGGTTGCCTTCTAGGGCAAAAAACCCTAAACTAAACATAAGTTCTACTGTCAGATCATCCGCCTAATGAACGACCCAGATTGACTAGAAATTACTATACTTTTACAAGGCAATTTTACAGCTGTTTTTAGCTTCGGGGGCGCTGCCCCTGAAACCCCCCGCCAAGGGGGGGCTCCCAAAGGTCACAGTCACCCCCCCTGGACCCCCCTTGCAGCAAATATTTTACGGGCGGCGTTGCCACCCCCCTTTTGAACTGGGGTCCAATGTGGTGATACCTTTGAATATAGAAGATAATCAGGCTCCACACCCAACAGAATGTATCACAGACCATTAGTGACAACTACTATGTTTAACAACGCCATAACACATCTCTAACCTAGAACTCTAAATGTTATGTGTTAAGTTACAATGCTCCATTAGGTTAATTGAGATAAATTTTAGCTGATCTTGTTTAAAAGTTTGCCTTTCAGGTTCATCGCGTGATGTTTATGGAACTCCTAGAAAGCAACTATGATGCGAAACATTCTTTTCATTTGATTTAAACAATGAAAACCATAACTAAAAGGGATAGAGCAATCAGAATCTCTAAACAAAGAGCATAGAGCACATCTAATGCAACTTTCCCTATACCATTCCTACAAGCACACACAAACTTCTTTTCACAAGAAACGAAGACTTTAGGACAATTTCTTTTTCAAAGAAATGAAGACTTTATGAAAATTATTTTTTTCAGAAAAGTAAAGACTAATCAATGTAAGCTAAATTTGGGATTGATTTGACAATGATATAGAAAACATAAAGAAACATTGAACAAACAAAGCCAAAGTGGGCATGGAAGAGAGATGCTAATTTGGACTTCAGAGAGAAACATTGACCATTCAGCAAGCAAGATGTGAAACAGTTTGGAAAAAAATCAAGCAAGAAGATGGATTTTTGCTTGATAGGGACCAGCACAGCCCTGAGTGGGAGACAATGTGTTGTAGAGCATTGTCTCTAGGCTAAGGCTGCTCTGTAGAGCACTGTGTCAAGAACAACAGTGCGTTAATGCCAGAGAGCACTATCAACACACAAATAAGCACACATTTTCACCAAACAAGCTTCAAAATGACTGAATATGAGTAAATGAACTCAAGCAAAGTCTACAGGTGTTGCTAAGACAAGGGATAAATACCGGGAATGACAATCGTTCCCCAGTATGGTCGCCAATTTATTATACAGAATTTATACCTATGGATAAGTATATCTTCCCTAAGTGGGTAGTTACACTTAGAACAACTGAAGTAAAGATGTTTAACCTTTTCCTACAATAAACAGATAAGATAAAGGAACCTACTTGTGATCCTTTGCTTCCTTTGATCTCCTTTGAGTTGCTCCCGTCGCTCCCGCTCAAAATGAATTCGCTCAATTGGTACTTGCCAACATAAACAGAAGACAAAAACAATCAAAACATGTGATCTATTTATTGTAAACAAATGGAATCGACAACATTTGAACATACATTCATCATAGATATAAACAAAAGTATTGGAAAAGGAACAAACAAATTTATTGATTGATAGAAGGAGAAGTTACACCCAATGTGGTTCGATCTCGTGTCACTCATCAAGCTTAGTCCAAGCCCTCATCACACTAATAGCAACAACAATCCAGCAACATGACATTACTTTGACAATTATTTCAAGTCTCTAAACCAACAATATTTCTCTATAATCTCCTAGCTCTCTTGGCTCTATAACGGGAGGCCAATTTATAGATGAATGCAAGTGGTTTTGTCATTAATATGGCATTGAATGGTTTTCCATAATTGGATGATTATTTTCCATGTTCAAAGGGATGAGAGGATAGAGGATTAGATGATATAAGGCTATCCTAAGTCGAGCTCATCTTGATAGGATAGGAGCTGGGTTCCTTCTAAAAGGCTCTAGAAAGGAGGAATATACTTAGGATCCAATGAACATTCAAGGATTCTCGCTTAGCGCAGGCTTGAGTGGGATTAGGTATGCTACAACATAGCCTTGAATGGGGCTACCTACTCTGTAGAGCACTTACCCCTGACCAGGGATGCGTTGGTGACCCAAAGAAGGACTTCAGCAGGGTTTGAAGTCAAGAAACTCTCATGGATGAAAGCACTCAATGAGGTGGCATGTTTATGGCATGTAGCAACTGAATTAGGATTTGATAGACCCTATTTACACTGATCTTATCATCGAGAGTGATGAGCCCAAATAGACCTATAAAAATCATCTCAACTTAAAGTCTTCCAAATCATTGATATTTTAATAGTTGACATTGCTAAATTTTGTGACTTGATTTTAAGCAAATATTGGTCAGAGAAATTAAATGGATATTTTTCAACTGATTGGTCACATCTATGGCTACCATACAATGGGGAGTCCAATTAGATTAGAATCGATAGGGAAAAACAAATGAAGCATATTGTCACTGATTTGGAAGAAGATAATGAACCTATTTCCTTCACTAATAACATTTTGGGAAATCATTCTGTAGAAAAAATTTCAAAAATTTTCTTGCTCAATTTTCTCCTTATTCATCTACCTCTATCTGTTTATAAATTGATATTTTTTCATAGAATTATACCTCACGTTGTGTAAATATTGTAGATTCATATGTAAATAAATCTGTAGATAATTTGATTTGGACATTTTATTTTGATGGATCAAAATCCAATGATGGTGCAGGTGTAGGGTGTATCATTATTAACCCTAATAAAGAAAAAGACATGCTCACCCACATATTATAATTTAAATGCATGAATAATGTTGCAGAATATGAAGCTCTTGTATAGGGGTTATGAAAAACAATAAATTTAGATGTCAAATATTTGAAAGTTTTCAGTGATTCAAAAATTGTCATTAAAGAGGTAAGAAACCACATTCACTGTGTTTCTATTCAATTAAAGCATTATCAATCATTAGTTCAAAAAGTGACATCCCACTTTTTTTTAATCAATATCAGCCCATACTAAGATTACAAAATGTAAGTGTTGACCTTTTGGCCAATGTTGCTTCCAAATTAATACCACTTGAGGACTTTAGTCTTGATCGTTTTTCTATCAAATTAATTTTTCGACCATCTATACCTAATAATATCTCTAATTGGCAAATATTTAATGATGATGAATATATCATAAGGTTTCTTACTTTTGAGGGAACTTATGATGATCAAGTCATTGATGAAGACTCCCATGACACGAAATTAAATCGATCCTCTGATGAAAGCAAAATTGAAAATTAAATATCTAAATCTATTATCAAATTAGAATATTTATATCATCTTAAATGTATATTTAAAAGATTCACTAATTGTAAAACAACTTCCTCATCTCTATGATTTGAAGTCATCATCCTTAGATAAGAGGAAAATCCCCATAATGTGAATTTAGGTCTAGAACTTTCTCTTGATGAAAGACTAGGTTTCATTCATCTTTGAGAAGGTACAAAGATGTTTTTGCATGGAAATATGATGATCTCAAGACTTACGATACATCAATAATTCAACATACTATACCAGTGTTGCCTAATGAGAAGCTCGTTCAACAAAAACTCAGAAAGATTCACCCCAATCTTGGGCCCCAGATAAACGTTGAATTAAATAAATGTTAAAGGTCGAGATTCTTTTTCCAATCAAGCAATCAAAGTGGGTGTAAAATTTGATTCTTCTTTGCAAGAAAAATGGAGATATCACAATCTGCATTGATTTTAGAAATTTTAATAAGGCTTCTGAAAGAAGGACAATTTTCCATTACCTCTTATGGACCATATTTTTTAATCTGTATCTGGTTTCGAATTAATGTCTTTTCTTGATGGATTTTCTAGATATAATCATATCCTTGTTCAGCCCATTTAAAGATTAAAAACAACCTTTAGAACTAAATAGGGAACATATGCATACAAAATATGTCATTTGGACTTATAAACACCAGGGAAATGTTTCAGTGAGCAATGGATATCGCTTTCTGAGGATTAATGAATAAAATTTCTGTAGTTTTTCTTGATGACATTACCATATTTTCTAAACATTGTAAAGATCACATACATGATTTAAAACAATTTTTTGTATGTTGCAGAAAATATGGGTTTTCCTTGAATCCTAAGAAGTTTTTTTTGGATTATGAGAAGGTAAACTTCTAGCATTCATCGTTTCAAAAGATGAAATTATCATAGATCAAGATAGAGTTAACACCATTTAGAAATTTCTCTTCCACACAATAAAAAGTCTATGTAGTCTTTTTTAGGGAAAATCATTTTTGTTAGATGATTTATCCCTAATTTTACACAAAATTTCTTGCCATTACAAAATATGATTAAGAAAAATATATTTTTAAATGGAGTGCAATAGAAAAAAAATACTTTAGTTCTATCCAACAAGCCATTTCACAACTACTCCCTCCTTGTTTTCTCCAAACTATGATAAATAATTTACCATGTATACTTTTTTCTTCTGACTGATCTTATGTAATTGTTTTGAAACAGACGAATGATCAATATGCAGAGGTGCCAATTACGTCATTTAGTTTAGGACTACAAGGAGCTGAGTTGAAAAAAAAGCTTAAGTTTTTTTCACTTCAATCAAGCATATTAGACCCTTTTTTATCAAATCACACACCAAAGTGACAATCCCTTATTCTGATATTAGAAATATTTTAGTACAAAAAGACCTTGGTGAAACGAGAGCTCATTAGGTCTCTACATCACAAGAATATGATCTAGAGATCAATCTTGCTAAAATTTTTAAGGTCAAGGTCTTTGTAGGTTTGTTACACGGAATTTAGATTCAAAATATGAATATAATGATAGAGATGATCAGGTATATGAATAACTTCATCAAGTAAATTCTATCCATGATTCTTCTAATTCTTAGTATGTAGATTTGATCTATTTTCCACTCATGGAACAACACCCATTCATTTAGATCCAAAGAAAAACCATGCTTTGAGACTTAAAATAAACCAATATCAACTTATTAAAGGAGTTTTATTTATAAAAATACTACGATTCAATGTTGTCAAGGTGCCTAGAAAAAGTTGAAGCTAATAAGGTTTTACAGGAACTCCATGATGGTATAGTTGGAGGTTACTTCAAAGGATATACAACAACTCCAAAAATCCTTCATGTAGGTGATTACTAGCCCACACTTTTTAAGGAAACTCATGTATATGTTCGTAAATGTAAAACTTGTCAAAACTCTATGGGACAAGAAATTAAGGCAAATGTTGGGCCTCACAATTGTCATGGTTCCCTTATCATATTCCTTAGTTTTAATATTATTTAATTGATTTTTTCTTATATTTATGATATATTAACCAATATAACATAGGATGTAGAAAGAATTAATCTAATTTTATTATTTTTCCTTTTTGATAACTATTTAGACTGCAAAAGCATTGATTTCTCATGGTTGAATCTTTACTATGAATGGGGGTTTTGTGATAGCTGACACTCAACGTCATTTCCTAATTTGTTCATGGTGAAATCATGATAGTGTGATGTTGTCTCAACTAATTATATTATATCAAGAGAGGCCAATTCTTATCTGACTAAATATGTTAGGGACAAAGCCCTTCGTTTTCTCATCTGGGCGATATTAAGACTCTTTGTAACTAAAAATGAGCATCCTGAGAATCTTTGGATTCTCAATAATTCTCTATATTAAAATATTTATTGTTTTTAATTCCCTTGACTCTGGTATAAAGATGAGGGCTTGTGTTTGGAAAGAGATATTTTTGTGTAATGTTTTCATACATTTGATAAGACTCGCTGAAAGTGTTGTTTGTAATTGTTCTTTCATAATATAATGCAAATTTCTACTATTAAGAGTTAACTGGATATTTTGATTTCTTCTACAATGAAGTCTAACTCCAGTAGTTTAGTCCCACTTGTGGATAAGGCGTTGCCTTCATTTGTATCGCTAGCTTCACATTTTCTCTCTTTATTTCAATCAACCATCTATTAGATTAATTGCAAGTCGCGTGCTTTATTTTAGGGACAATATTAGTATTCATAATATTGGTCTACAAGGATTGCTCTTTAAATAGTCAATTCACAATTGTTGTTGCTTTACTGTTGTTCCATGAAGGTTATGTCTAAACCATTGATGCTTTTTCTCTAGTTTAGCTTCTTTTCATATTAAAAAAGTATATTTTTCCAGTGTTGTTCCTTCAATTATGTGATTGCTGTTTCTTAGGTAGCAACTTAGCATTCGATAGTTTTTCCTTGTTGTTTCTTATGAAGACTAATTATACTTTGATATTTCTAGATGGTTTCTCACATATATAGTTTAGCTAAAAGATAAATCTTTAGAATGCGTATTTCAAGTTAGGAATTTATTCTTTCATTACAGTTAATTCTCTTGTAGTTAGAGAATTAGATATTGTTAGTTTCATCACTATCTATTTCATACACTGTGTATACAACCCTGAAATAACTAGACGAAACCTCAGGTTGAGGATTTAACATGTGGTACTTAGTTGCTTCTTTAGAATAATTAATTGTCCCACCATTTTGGTGTCATCTTCGGGGAGATTTTCAAAATAATGTGCCACTATACTTAGTTTAATACTTGATTCTCTAAGGGTTGGATATTGAAGACAAAAAGTAAGGACCTGCGCACACACCTTGGTAAAAAGAAACTTGTGGTGGTGTCTACCCCAGTTGATATATTTAGGATATTTAGTATTCATGACTAGTAAAAATATTAGAGGTAGGAACTAGGTAGAAATATATCAAAAATGCACTTTAAAAAGTACTAAAAGTTAGGTCTAGTTGGCCTTAGATGAGAAATCTCTATTGATGAAATCATTCAAAGGGAAGAATGTCATGCCTGAGTAGGCCCCTAAATGATATAGGGGCAAGGTTCTACTATTATTTCCCCTCAAGTAGCATAGTATTTTGTTGCCACTAACATTGAGATTCACGAAAAAACCATAGTATTTGAGAAGATATTTTAAGATTTACCAAGCGAGGATCTCAATCCTTTTAAGAGCGAGGGGCACTGTTGCAATTTAAAGGAACGAAGAGGTGAGACGAGTGATCCACATCCTCAACCTCTTGATCAAGAACCTTCTATGACACCCATTGTGAAATAAGGAATTGAAATTCTTGATTCAAGTAGTGTTGTAAGACCTAGATAAGGTTCAGGGTCTTGCCTCCGTATCAGTCTCTTTCTATTAGTACCACCTAATTTTTATATTCCTAAAGGATACTAGCATACTTTTAATCAAATGGAAGGACAGGTATCAGGCACACAAACTTTGACCATAGACTACCCTATCGTCAACCCACAAGCCAATGCACCCACGAAGGTTATTCCACTTCAAAATTTTCTAGATTTTCATGGGATGGCCTCTGAAGACCCATATACATTTCTATTTGAGTTCGCATTCTATGTCGAGGATATGATTACACTATTGACCCCTAGAA
Organism: Pinus tabuliformis; assembly: GCA_031772625.1. NCBI lineage: Eukaryota > Viridiplantae > Streptophyta > Pinopsida > Pinales > Pinaceae > Pinus > Pinus tabuliformis. The sequence goes on from CM062804.1 coordinate 1,014,588,243, forward strand.
ACTAAAGTTGTTTCCTTCCACTCTAAAGTGACCAACACTACATTGATTCATGGGATTAAAGGGCGGTACTATCAACTTATGGGACCAAACGAAACAAACCTTACTAGCAGCAACCTTCCAAACCTATCAATCAATCAATGAGAACTATACCTAAATTACAACCATCGCTACAACCGCTACAACTACCACTTCAGTTACCCCCAAAGAATCCACCTTCGTTATGCTCTTAGCTACTTATAGAACCAAATCCAAGTCCAAACAATAGGACTGTGCATCTTCTAGAAATTACTTTGATTACTATCCTCCATCCTTAAAATTTAATGAACTTTATTTAAGATCTGGGTGGACCATTTTTCTATAGGACTCCCTGAGTAACTTAGAGCAGTCAACAAAAGAAAATTATGTTAAAGAGTAGCATTAAAAAAAACCCATTTTGCCGTGATTATCATTGAGACAAAATCACTTGGTAAACTAACTAAGAATCAAGAATCTAGTAAAATTACATATGCTACTCCTCTATTTCCAAAAAGATTGGCCATAGTAAGACCATCCACATATCCTAAATTCGATCTCGTAAGAGAACTACAAAACTTGTGTATTAAAATTCCTCTTCTCCAATTTATTAAAGATATACCTATTTACGATAAAACTATCAAATATCTATGTGTCAAGAAACCTGGAAGAAAACAAAAAGACCCTCCTACAGTCCATGTCTTTGGGAAACTTTCTGATCTTATTTTAGGAAAGAAAATACCCATCAAATATGATGATCCCGGAAACCTCGCGGTCACTATTCAGATTGAGGAACTTAATTTCTCAAATTCTTTAATGGACTTAGGAGTTGCTACAAATATCATAACACTTGAAACCTGTGCCCTCCTTGGAATAACCACAATAAAACCAACCCTAACCATGTTGGAGTTAGCTGACAGGTTTGTGATAAAGCTAGAAGGAACCTTCGATGATATCATCATCTCTATGGATTCCTGGGAGTATCTAGTAATTTTTTTAGTTCTTAACCCTAGAAATAAGCTAGAATGACACCCTCTCTTACTAGGTAGATGGTGGCTCACCACTGTTAATGCATACATTGGGTGTTGAACTGGAAGCATGACTATTGTCAAAGGAACTTCCACCAAGAACCTTATTCTATACCCACCTGCTAAATCCAACATGACATCTGATAATCTTAAGTGGACTGCTCTTGAATACGAAGAATGAAGACTATGTTTCCCCTTACCATTGACAAAGCCCTTATTTTCAAGAAACAGACTGAGGATGACATAATTAATAGTTTCTTTACCTATCCCTCCACCGTAGGACATATAACATGTCATATATTGAAATTTGTGCTCAATAATGAAGCCCAAGGTGATCCAATGGAGGATTCAAATGATGATCACATAGCTACAATTGTAGTCCATAACAGTATTCCTGTTGAGATTGAACTACGAAAAATGTTGAATATTAATGCTAGTCTTAATGACCTTCAGCGTGAGAAATTGATCCAAATACTTCAAAAATACAAACAAGCCTTTGCCTAGAATTATGCAGACATCAAGTACATTGATCCACAACTATGTACACATCACATTTACATTGAAAAATATTCTTGTCGTCAACCACAAAGGAGATTGAATCCACATCTTAGGGAGATAGTGAAGCAAGAACTACAGAATTTACTCGATGTCAAAATTATATACCCTATATCTCACAACCGGTGGGTTTCACCATTGGTGGTAGTTCCTAAAAATAATGGAAAATGGAGGATTTTCATAGATTACAAAGAACTTAATAAGGCCACACATAAAGACATTATCCTCTCCCATTTTTAGACCAAGACCTTGATACATTCATTGGGAAACAATACTTTTCCTTCCTAGATGGATTCAATGGATACAATCAAATTTAGATTTCTCCTGAGGATCAAGACAAAATTGCATTCACCTATCCATGGGGAACATTTGCATACAAAGTTTTACCATTTGGGTTGTGTAATGCACCAACCACCTTTCAAAGGGAAATTTTGAGTATATTTTTTTATTTAACCAATGATGGACGTGAGCTTTATATGGAGTATTTTACTCCTTATGGTAATGAATTTGATGAAGATTTGGATCATTTGGAAAATATATTTGTATGATGTATAGCTACCAAACTATGCCTCAATAATTAGAAATGTCATATGCTGATGACAGGGTGTGTATTCTCGAGACACTTTATTTCTATTGCAGGTATTCAAGTAGATCTAGCTAAAATCGAGGTAATCCTTAAACTCCCTGCTCCTTGTACACCAACATAGGTACATACATTTCTTGGTTATGCTAGATACTATCGTCATTTCATACCACGTTTTTCAAATTTCCACACCGTTGTACATAATGTAAATAATTTTTATTTTCTTATAGTGTGTATATTTTATTTATTTTGGGAAAATATCACGAACATTTTATTATAAAAACATTATGCTACGATGATTACTGCAAGTGTTGGTCTAATTCATAATGTTTCTTCTTCATTTTTTGTTTCCTTAGTCACAACAACATTATCCCATTTGTTGTTTCCTTAGTCACAACATCATTATCGCAGTTGTTGTTTCCTTAGTCACAACATTGTCATCATAGTTGTTGTTTTCTTAGTCACAACACCGTTATCACAGTTGTTGTTTCCTTAGTCACAACATTGTTATCAAAATTTTTGTTTCCTTAGTCACAACATCGTTATCATAGTTGTTGTTTCCTTATTCACAACACGATTATCGCAGTAGTTGTTTCCTTAGTCACAACATCATTCCCACAATTTTTGTTTCCTTAGTCACAATTGTTGTTTCCTTAGACATGATTACTGTTTCCCTAGACATGGTTATTTTTTATGATTTATTTGCCAATATATTTGTTTTCTTGGGATAAGGAACACTTTAATCCCTTTTTCAATATGATGGTTGGATAACTAGTTTGTTTAATGTTTATCACATGAGAATTTACTTTTAAAAGGAAAACTTCTTTTAAAGATGATTTTATTATATGGATTTTTTAATCTCCTAAAATGCTTAATTCCCTGATTTTGTAATAAATTCATAAAGTACTCATTATACATTCCTTCTATCACCACTTAAGGATCCATCTCCCACTCTAATTTTTAAAACAATTCTACAGTTCTTTTAAAGAAATTATTTTTTGGGAACAAGATTAAATAGCTAAAAATTAGTTATTATAAAAAAATTACACCATCCCTAACTCTTAAGGAGTTGATGTGCCACCCCATCTATTAAGTAATATGTTATGATTAACAAAAATCATAGCAAGAAAATACTAAAAAATAAAAAGTCGGTGGAGGATAGGAGGTCTCATTATGAGCCAACCTACCATGATCATAGGACCTAGTGAAGTGACATTACCACTTCAGGTCACCAAGTCAGGGTGATGGCCTTTGATCTTAAGGCTGCAGGACAAGAGGTCTCATCATGAGTTGGCTAGTTCACTTTATTAGCTCCCATGAAACATTGTTATTAACTAGTTACCAAGCTAGAATAATGGCCTTCTTTAGATATTTAACAAAATTTAAATAAACTTATAGTAATGAATTTATTTCTAATAGATGGGATAGGCATCTCAATGGGATAAAAGGAAATCCTGTCGATGCTACGGACGCCTGCTAGCAGCAATGAACAAACTTATGGAATTGAATCTAATTTAAATACTACAATCCAGTTAGCTATTTTGTTTCCCCAAAACCAATAATGAACAAAGAAAATTGCTATATTTGTTAAAACATTCTATGGAGTGTTATTAAAATAACCCTTATAAAGTGATGATGTTGATTGTTAATGAGAACTAATAATAATTCTACATATCAGGGATAAATATTGTGGGACATTCAGAAACCAAGCATTTTTATCATCCTTCTTTATTAACTCCTATTTGATTTTCCATGTGGTATTCCTTAATTGAACATAGTTTCCAACCATCCATTGTTTCTAAATCTTCCCATGCCTTTATTCCTTTTGACATTAATGTTTTGGTTATCATGATTATTTTTGTCATTATTTCACTTTATGATTGATGATTGACCTCATTACTGTTTGGCATGTCATAAACATTTCTCGTCCTCCGTCACCATTTTTTACGACTATTTTCTCAGGCTTAATCAATGTGGATTTATCCTTTAATTATGACAAAAACCTGTCAACTCATCAAAATTGATTGACGGCCATGGTCAACCCTCCAAGTCTATTGGGGGGTGAGAAGGTGTCATTGCATGTTATGTTTTCCGAATTTCCAAGAAGGTGTTGTTCCATGTTATTTTCGTTGAACTTCCATATTTTGCGCAATATTGTTACCATATTAGACTCTAAGCTCCATTATTTCCATTTGTAAATATTTCCTTGTTGAACAACTAACAATGGGAGGCCATTAAATATGCCATGAATCAAACTAATTTCAAGCCATGGAGGAGGCATGTAATATTCTGAATCAGACAAGATGGCTAGCTTATTTTGGATGATTGTAAGGATTCGATAATGAAGTTGCACTCGAATTCATGTAGAAATTGAATGTAGGGGTAGCAATGGTAAAGAATGTGAAGATACAGGAAAGAAAATAAATAATATCAAAGGTAATATTCCTCCCATAAGAAGGGGAGAAGTGGTACGAAGTACATACCTCGCTACAAAATGCAGCCCTTTTATTTTCGAACGCTGGAGAAGAACTAGTGAACAAAGGGAAAGGATATAAACCCAATTCACTTATCGAAATTTGGAAAGAGAGAATAGGAATTGTTCAAAAACACATCACTTGCGACATAAGGTATGGTGTAGTGTGGATTCATCATCTTAAGTTAATGGAATTTCTGAGACAAAAGGTAGTCCTAAACCTTCCTTATTTTATGCATTCTCTGTTACATGAAAATGTTGGTAGATTAAAAAGGTATGAAGATAAAGTTCCAGTTGTTAGCCATCATGGGATCATTAAATTTCTAGTTGTGAAGAGTCTAAATCAAATACAATAGAGTTTAGATGGAATTTTAGGAAACCTTAGGGGTGAGAAAGAAATTCCCTTAGGAGGTGAAGTGATTGTTGGAATGTTTGAAAATATTTTAGCTGATAAAAAGGAGATAGAGAGAGACAGTGATACCAACCAAAATGAAACCCCAATGACAAGAGATGCTTCACAAGAAGTCGTGCAACTTAAAATTCCAAATCCTCAGAGATTTAGTAGAGTAGAAAAATGAGTAGCATCCATTTTTTCCTCCTTGCCCAAAAACAGGAGAAGGTCAACTCGACTAGTTAAACTACAACCAGGACAGAGTTCCTTAAACCCCCCTGAGTATTTAGCAAAACAAAAATTAATTCAAAAAATTTCTGATGAGGAAGGGACACAATAGAAAACCCATAAAGAAAACCTAGCTCAGGATTCATCAGCTCTAGGACAAACAAATTTAAGCTAGGAAGAATGGGAAATAGAGGTGGCCCAAGCATTAGAAGGATTGGAAAATTTATTAGAAATAGTGAGCTTAGGAGAACCAACATCCATTACAATGGAAGATCCTACAACTCATATAGGCAGCCCTCTTAATTCCAATCAGAATTTCTCGCCTAATTCTTTAGCTACAAATCCTTATGTTGGATCTCTAGCCATAGTCATTATAGAGCCATCTGATGATTCTAAAGCTATTTTCATTCAAGAAAAGTCCATATATTTTTTTCCATTATATTAGGGCCCTCTTCTTTGGAAGACATGGCTCCACAATTTCCTCCTAAAGACCCGATTGATGAAATCTGAGAGTTTAATGTTGCTCCTTCAAGCAGACCTCATATTAACCCTCTTGTTAATGGTTTCTCAGAACCTATGATAGATAGAGTGCCAATGGAAGTTGGTAACTCAATTATTGACCCTCTAATGATTGATTATGCCTAAAAAACTATTATTGAAGACTACGAAGTAACAAGCTCTGTTTTGCCTCCTCTTTCTTCAATAATTTTGGTCAGAGACTTTGTTTGAAGAACTAGAGGTACAAAATCCATGAAGAATAAAGTAAAAGGAAAAAATTTCAAGGAAGTTATTATACTAAGGAAAGAAAATGATAGGTTATAAAGGAAAGTGAAAAAGTTGAGAAAATGGTTGCAAACTAGCAGACAATTTCATGAGGGTCATGAAAATAAAGTTGTAGAACAACTTGGAATTGATGATAGGAAGAAAGAAGCCCAAAATGTTCAAACTCAGACTGATCTTGTACCTATCTCCATTGAAGTAGGGGTTTAGACTGATTTTTTCCTTGTTTCTACTGAAGTGTGAACCCAAATTGATTTTTCACCTATCTTTATTGAAGAAGAAGTTCAAATTGATCCTCCACCTATTTTATTGAAGCTTAGACTTAAATTTACCCTGTACCTATTCATATTGAAAAAGGAGCACAAATAGATGATGTAACTCCTTATACCCCATTGATTGTAGATGCTACAATAAAGGTGTTGAATAAAACCATGAAAAAACATAAAGAGACCATAGCTAGATATCAAAGGGAAGTAGTGCCTTAGGAGGAATATCAGAAGTTTCTCCAAGGGTTCCAAGCACTAACAATGATAGAGGATGAAACACATGTAAGGTTAAGAGCTGCCAAGAAGAAAATCCATGCCTTGTAGGAACATCTTTGTAAGGTCACAAAACAAAAGGATGAAATTTTTTCTATTTACTCAGATTCCCTAACATGTAGATATCCAACACAAAATTATGATTTATTTCTACTTGAAAAATACTTGCTACTCAAAGCCAAGGCTATACAATGTGTTCAACCGTATGAATTCAACAATGTGATGGATTTCATTACTATTTTTCATAAGCAGGATGAGCAAACAAACTATCTCCTATGTGAATTCTACATGCATAACTTTCTTTTGGAAGAACATCTAAATGAAAACATTGTTCCATTCATCGGAGATGTCCAATTCTAGGCTTTTATATCATTTTCACTAAATCAGATAAAATGGGAAAAATCCTATCACACTTTTCAGCGAAGAGAGCATAATATTGATCTCTGGGTTAGAGGTGAGCCAGAGAATCCCTTTTCTACATTTCTCCACCATAATTCCTTTATAGAGAAGCCTGATGTTGCTCCCTCACTTGAGAAAATTTATAATGAGGTATTACACTCAAGGTGGGAATAACTGGAAGACATAAGAAATGAGGCTATACATGGAGCCAAAATGAGATGGCAAGTGTCATCCAGAGAAATAAAAAACAGGGAACCTTTTGGCTTATATAATTTTCAGCAAGTTATGTCTAGAGTGCAAGATTATGTTAACATTGTGATGGAAGATTGAATCAAATGGATGGGATGCAAGTACAAACTTCCTAGGATTTGGTGACCTCAGTCTTACTATAAGTCTAATTATGATCTGTCAAATGCAGGTATGTATGTGTCTTTTTAGGAAACCAAACGTAGGAGTGGATTCAGGCTCAGAGGAGCAAAATCCTATGGAGGTTTCTCCTTAATTGCCCTACATGTCAATTATTTATTTGCATGAAGACATGTAAAAATGTCAGTTGGGGGGTGATGTTGGGCCTCACTATTGTCATGATTCCCTTATCCTATTCCTTAGCTTTAATATTGTTTTCTTAACTTTTTCTTATAGTTATGATATATTAACCCATATAACATAGGCTTTAGAAGGAATTAATCTACTTCAAGCAAACAATAAATTCCTCTCCTTTTATTATTTCACCTTTTTGATGAATTATGTTGATTGCAAAAGAATTATTTTCTCATGGTTGAATATTTACTATAAATAGGGGTTTTGCAACAGCTGGAACTTAATTTTGTTTCCTGAGTTTTTCGTGGTGAAATCGGGATAACGTGATGTTGTCTCAACCAATTATAGCAGATCGTGAGAAAATTTCTTATTTGAGTAAATATGTTAGGGAAAAATCCTTTCATTTTCTCATTTGGGTGATATTATGACTCTTTGTAACTAAAGATGAGCATCCTAAGAATCTTCATATTCTCAGGATTGCTCTTTGTTAAAATATTTATTGTTTTTATATCCCTTGACTACGGTATAAAGATGGGGGCTTGTGTTCCAAAAGAGATATTTTTGTGTAACATTTTCATACATTTAATAAGACTCATTGAAAGTGTTGACTGTAATCTTTCTTTTGTAATATAAAGTAAGTTACTGCTATTAAGAGTTAATTTATTGTTTTGAATTCTTCTACAAGACAGTTTGACTCCAGTAGTCCGGAACCACTCCTTGACAAGGCGTTGTCTTCATTTGTTGCTAGCTTCACATTTTATCTCTTTATGTCAATCAACCATATGTTAGATTAATTGCAATTCATGTGCTTTATTTTGAGTAGGGATAATATCAGTAGTTATAATAATGGTTTGTAGGGATTTATCTTTAGATAGTCAATTTACAATTGTTGTTTCTCTACTGATGTTCCCTGAATGTTATGTCTAGATCGTTGATGTTTTTTTCTCTAGTTTGGCTTCTTTTCTAGTTTTTATTTTATTTTATTTCAAAAAATATAGTTTTCCAGTGTTCTTCCTTCAATTATGTGATTGTTGTTTCTTAAGTAACAACTTAGCATTCAATAGTTTTTCTTGTTGTTTCTTGTGAAGAGTAATTAGAATTTTATATTTATGGATGGTTTCTTGCAGATATAGTTTAGTTGAAAGATAGATCTTTTCGATGTGTATTTCAAGTTAGGAATTGATTCTTTCGTTACAGTTAATTTTTCTTGTTGTAAGAGAATTAGTCACTGTTATTTTCAGCACTATCTCTTGCATATACTTTGTAGACAACCTCGAAATAACCAGATGAAACCTTTGGTTGATAATTTAATATGTGGTAACTAGTTGCTTCTTCGAAACAATTAATTGTCCCAACAATAGCATTTCCTCTTCAACTTGTAATCATTGAACAACCTTTTGACCAGTGGGGCATTGATGTTATCGGTGAGATCATTCCTAACTCTTTTAAACAACATAATTTCATTCTCACCACCAATGATTATTTTACAAAATGGGTGGAGGCTATACCTATTAAAATCGTTACCACTTATCTATTTATTTCTTTCATTGAACAATTTATAATCACTAGGTTTGGCCTTCTAAGCACTTTGATTTTTTATAATGCAAGGCATTTCTCTTCCAATACACTCACTGAGTTTGAAATACAAAAGGGTTTTAAATGAAATTAATCATCGAATTATTACCCTCAAGGCAGTGGTTTGGTTGAAGCCACTAATAAAAACCTATTAAGAATCATTAAGAGAACCATAGATGATAATCATAAAAACTGGCATAAAGCTTTAGTCTATGCATTATGGGCTAATAGGATCACATATAAAGCATCTATTTGAACTTCTCCTTACTTTTTAATATATGGAAAGGATACCATCCTATCCCCAAACATTGTTGTGCCATCACTAGCCTTAGTGTAGTCTATGCAAGAACCAATGTGCTCTAACTTACAACAACATTTTGCACAAATTTTTAAGTTAGAGGAAGTGAGAGATAAGGATGTACATACCTATAATAATCATCAGAAAATTATTAAACAATGGTTTGACAACACCTCAGTAGGCGATAAGAACTTTGGTGTTGGTGACTTGTGTTGAAATGGGACAAAATACACGAGGATAAAGGCAAGCATACTAAATTTCAAAAATTATGGCTTGGCCCATTTCAAATTTCCAGGAAAATCTGTCCATCTACCTTTATTCTTCAAATCCTTGAAGGAGTCGAGGAAACTTTTCCAGATTTAAAAAATATATATTTTTCTTGAAATTCCATGTTTTCTATAAATATGTAAATAATCATTTGTAAATTCATTTTTTTTGTTAATTTATTAACAATAATTAGTAACATGTATTTTTTATATCTTGTTTATACATATTTAATAACAACACATCAATTCAAAATTTTCTAAAGTAAAAGACAATATTTTTTCACATTCTGAAGATAAACCATTGTTGCTGGTTCGAAAATGGAAAAGAATCCTTATGCGATGGATCCAGAAGATAATCTAAACAATAATGAAACTCGCAAAAACTTCAAAAACAGTAAAGGACTTGTAACCTATCCATTATTATGAGAAAACACGTTGAAATGTATTAATTTCCCTCTACACACTTTAAACATAATAAGAGTGGAAAATTAAAAGATGAACAACTGACAGAATGCCATTATATGCATTATATGCATTTCTTTTCCAATTACTTACTTTATTACGTAACTTCTTAACACGTCATTGCTAAATATGCAATCATAAATTGTGTAATCTAAAAGCAAATAATAAATAAAACACAGGAAATCTTGGGAAATGTGTGTAAACCTGTTGGGCTTCTGGGATCACTTTACACGTCACCCTGATTCCTCTTGCCCGAAGGATATTTAGTTTTCAGTTTTTGTAAATTCCAGGAGAGTAAGCACCATTACATCTCACAGTCCATGGGACCCATATTTACTTTATTCTAATGAATAATTGGATAATAATAATGCCCTTCACTACATCTAATGAATAATTTCTTATGTGGTTATATGGGATTTCTTATGGTAAAATCTCTAATCTTCTAATTTTTCTATAACATGTGATTATTGCATAAAACCCTCATCAAATAGCTAGAATGAAAAAGGAAAGAAAAAACAGTTCTATAGCTCATGATTGGTCCATTTAAAGAGGAAAATAATGAAAAACTATCAGATATCTTTCTCTTTTTTATACTATATTTACAAGAGACACTAGCCAACCATCTTGGAATGCCATTTATGAGATGTTTGAGGAATAATTTCCAGAAGAATATGAAGAACCACCAATAGTTGTGATCATAAACCGAGGTTGCAATAAACCTTTTGAAGCAACAGTTATAGATTCCTCCAAGCCCCTATTACACAAAATTGTTGCACGACTTAGGTTGCTTCCCTATACAAACATGATATGTTGGGTGGTGGAAAATGTTGAAATATGTCAAAGACAATTGGTCACCTGACAACGTATCACCATTGGTTCCTTAAGCCAGAAAGTATTTAGGGAATGTATCATTTTCCTAAGCCATAGTTAGTATACAATTCCCAATTACTAGATAGTTATATTAAAAAAGAATATGAGGGTAAACGGGAAGCACTACTAAAAATGATAAAAGAATGGAGAAGTGACCCAAATAAGTTTAAAGAATAATTTGATGGAAAATACGCTATTTTTTACCTAGATTCTCCTTATTATTATATTGTTGCCATGCTATATCGATTTTTTTCTTTGCAGAATTCCTTGCAATCCTTGTTGACTGGGTCCCTCTTATTGAAAATGTTGTTAATGGTTGTATCTTTAATTGGACCTAGATTCTATTTGATGATATGGCTATACAAATCCTAGATTTCCGTTATAAACAAACCGCCACTCAATGTAACCTGTCATTCTATATGTCTTCTTATGTTATGGATGCCATTTGTTTTTCATTACACTTTCCATACATGGGGTGGAAATGGACACTTGCCAGCCATTTTCCCATTCATATTTACCACAACATTCTTTAGGAAGGAAATTATTTTGACCACCTTTACCACATTTTTCACCTCGTAATGATTCCTTTGTACTGATCCATTTTCAATTCTATGCCTCCAAGAATGTCTTCTGACACCCAAGATTTTTTGAGAATAATTGGAGATTATTATGTTGAAGAGTTTTTTACTTATGTTAGGGTTTAGGGAAGTAATTGTTGCCCTCATGGTTTTTCCTTTTACATCCCAAACAAGCTATTATCCAGGGAGATTGCTTATCAAAATTTTGGGATCAGAATAAGCATTGAACTTAAGAAATCCTCTAAAAGACTTTGGCCTATATTCCCTTTACAGGTTGGTTTGTTCACTCTTCAAAATTATGAGCATGTTGAGAAAGAAATATAGGCATTGTATGAATTAAATATTTCTATCATTCCTGCTAGGCCTTATGATCCTTCCTGGGTAGCTAAGAATTTAACATTGAAGCATATAATAGAAGATATATCCATGAACATAATCAATATGACAATTTATTATGTCAAGCTTCTTCTTATGACTTAGTCTGCTTCAAAGAAAAACAATTGTCTCCAGATAATTTTCAAAATTTTAGGGTTTTCAAAGACACTAGAAGGTCCACCCTAGCACTACATTTTTTTAATTTACCTGAAGGTGATGGTTTCAGAAAAAAAGTAGCCACCTCTTCCTCACAGGTTACACCCTAGGTTACTAATCCAATTCATATTTCTATTGCATATTCTGATTGGGATCAAACTTCTTCAGTCAATCCATTAGTTGATGATATTGTTAAGGATTAGAAAACATACATGGAAATTACTTCAACACCAGTTCATGCAAATAAAGAAAGGGAAACACCCAAAGCAAACACTTCTGATAATATTATTCGAAAAATAGTGACTATTTATCCTAAGTCTTCTAAATCTTCTCTTGCACAGTCTAATATTGTTTCAAGGATACCTATCAGTACTCAACTCAATGTAGAAGTAATTCTAGCACATCCAACCTAAATCCAATTGAATTTTGAAGAAATTCCTCCAATTGAAGCATTCTCTTGTCATTAACAAAAAGTTATTTTAATGAAAAGAAAGAAGAAGAGGAAGGTTGTGAGTCACAAGATCCTACAATAAGCTCCACATTATGATCTACTTCATTAGAAATGGTCTGGAGAGATACATAAACTACTTCTCACACAGAATTTCAAGAATCATTCCAATATGTTGGGGCTTATGCTTCTTCTAGTATCGATAGGGCATCCCATGTTAAATAATTTATTAAAGAAAATAAGAGAGAATTCAGTGGCTAGAACAAGAAGTAGCATAGCTTCAAGAACAATTTCAAGCATAGGTTACTTTAGTTAAAATCCAACATGATTCTGAGATGGAATAGAACTTGGATACTAGGATAAAGGAATTGCATCAAAAGATAGAATAGGTAGAATTCGATGATTTCAACCTTGTTAAATTCAAACATGAAGTCAATGAGTTGAACCTTCATCTACAACATCAAAAACAACTTCTTTGCAGCAGGCTACGTCTAGTACATGCTGAAAATAAGCTTGTTGATGCATTCATTGATGAAACAGTTGATATTGAAAGGGAATATGATGATTCCAAATGTAAACTCAATGAATTTATAGAATGGAAATCATATTCAAAGAGATTTTATCTTAATTTTCCAAATATCACCGAAATGCAAAAATTAACAACTCTTTTCATACGGAAAGACAAAATATGTTTGGCTAGTAGATTGGTTAACGATGCTCATGAAATTTCAAGTTTAATTATTTAGTCAATCACTCAACCTCTTATGGAATCAAGTTTATTATCAAGATATGAAGAGGATATTTTTCCAAAGGTAGATGCACTACAACATAGATGGCTAACGGATAGAGAAAAATGTAGTAAAAGGATCGAGACACTGTGAAAAGTGGATTTTGAGTTGAACTAGAATTTTTTTTATCAAACCACATGGTTACTTGCAAGTAACTAAAGATGTTATCAATCAAGAAACTCAGTTGTTGCCACCTTTACAAGTGTTGATGGCACTGGATCTGTCAACATATATGGCATCTCCCCGAAGTGAAGTCCAAATTAGACCTCACATTGTTTGTGATAGGAGTCCCATAGGAGTCCTGACTGCCACTTACTTAAATATTTTCCTGGGCTTAAACAAGTAGCATGAGAAATTAGTTCGCATGTACTTTTGAAAGAGAAAGAGAGTATGGGCCTTGTGAATTGTTCAATGTAGGTGTATCAAAGTTCTTTCACTGCAAGGAGCAAAAGTGAGTCTCTAAAATAAAAGTAACAGTACTATTCTAGTAAAGACAAACGCATATGAATGAAGAAGAATCATTATTAATCAATTGAAATAGTTCACGTAGATGCAACGATCATTATAACAATCACAACACACTTTCAATAAGATAAGCACCAAAGCCACTAAAATAGTTCAATTTCTTTAGCACAGTGTACGCCAACATAAGTCACAAACATTCAAAGAATAGTCTCAAAACATCCATGATCTATGAATGAAAATTTGTAGGCCAAAATGCTTAAGGTATTAAGAAAAATTTCCAAGACACATGAGTACAATGAACACCACTAGCTGCAATAGTGGAGTGTTAGAGCCACTACTAGCTCTCCAAAATAACTATCTCTCTCTCTCCAATGCCTTATGAGAAAATCTAAGGTGAAAAGTTGTCTCTTTGAGTAATGGGGCTCCTTTTATAACTTGAGGCATGACTCTTCATATTCCCTTGACTCTTAGACTTCCTACATGACTTTTCAACCTATAATGACCTTTGGACTTCTATACACCCTTTGGACTTCCAAATGGATTTTGAGTTTTAACATGATTTTTGGACTTCCACATATGTATTTTAGACTTCTCCATGTGGCTATTTTGTCCTTATATGACTACTGAACTTACACATGTTACATTTACAAATTACATCATTATTTTCACATCATCATGTGGTGACATCATGACAAGTCGCCAACATTGATGACTTGGACGCATAGTGACTTGTGACATGGAATTTCTGGAGAGATGAAAATGTTTCCACCTATGTCTTTTATACATGGTGCGTATTCATCGTTAATGTTTCCTTATTCCCTCCAAATGGTCTCGGATCATGTGGAGCCTCAATGCATCACTTCGATCATCAAGATTGAATATTCCTTATCTTGTTGCATCATGTGCTCTTTCATTCTGGAATGTTCTCTTGTGTTGCCTCTTCAATAAATCTCCTAACGAATCCTTCTCATGTTGTTCAAAGAACACATAACTCATGGAAAGAAAACATCAACTTGAAAATCTCCTATCCTATCATGTTTTATGCAAATTTTCTGACCGTGAGTTGACAATGCGCTTAAGAAGAGAAAATGAAGTTTTTTGGGTGTAAGGCGCATTGTCAAGGGACAAAAGTTGATTGTTGAGGACTGAGGATGTGCTATGCACTCCAATGGGAAGAGGAGACTTGATGGGGGTTGTAGGTTGCAGTCTGAAGAGATAAAGGGGGTTCAATGAGGCTTGTTGATGCACCATGCGCTTAACTGAGGAAGCCTTGGCCATAAATAGGGCATAGGGTGCAGAGTTTGGGCTCAATGGAAGTAAGATGTCCACTATCGATGTGTCATGCACTCAGTTGAGGGCACAGGGAATAGTTCCAAAGTTGATGGAAGGCCTAATGATCATTGTTGATGTTTCATGCGCTCAACTATGGGGGAACTTAAGGAAGGGTTTAGTTTGAGAAAGCAAGGAGGGTTTGTGGCTTAGGAGTGTGTTATGCACTTAGAATGGGTAGATGGAACATCCCAAACAAGGAATAGGGTCCAAATAAGCCTTGGGAGTGCATTGTGCACTTTCCCTTTCCTAATAGGAAAGTTCACAAGGACTGAAATTTGTCTAAGTCTAGAAGGTGAGCCATGATCAACATAATGATTTAAGAGAAAATTTGAGTGCAACACATACCAAATCATTGGTAAGACTTATATAGGACCCAATACTAAGAAATATATATCAAAACACCAGTTTAAAAACACTCTCCAAGTATAATAGACAACATATGTGTGACTGCGACCAAAAGTATCACTTAGCAACTCGAAAGCGTACTATGACCATGGAGTACATTATAGAAGTTCTAGACGATAAGACAACCCCTAAGAAAGAACAAGGACCTTTAAAACATCTAAAATAACATGATACAACACTTGGTGACCAAAAGGATGCTTGACACGATAGTAAGGTAGGCTCTGAAATATAAGTGTAGCAATATTTTAGAGGGTGTTGTAGCAATGAAAACACTCAGCGACACACTGGATGAACTTTAGCTTATTTGTTTAGGAGTGAATTTCAGTAGATCTTTAACCTTTTAGGAAGTATTTATTCACAATTAGATTTCCTTGACTTCCCTACTTACCTCAGTTTTGAACATAGTATCTACCATTCCTTAGCTTGGTTCAACACACACAACAATTATGTCATATCACAATTGGTTCGCTCTAGGAAAGGGTAATATATAATGGCGATTTTAAAATATTCAGAGTATGAGTTTCATCTCTAGTGTTGCTCCACTTCTAGCAAGCCTGGAAAATACCTCGGTAGAGTCACTACAGGAGAACAAGAATTTCTTCGCTGCCAAGG
The DNA here is from genome assembly GCA_031772625.1 of Pinus tabuliformis. Classification (NCBI taxonomy): domain Eukaryota; kingdom Viridiplantae; phylum Streptophyta; class Pinopsida; order Pinales; family Pinaceae; genus Pinus; species Pinus tabuliformis. The sequence continues at coordinate 1,014,604,401 of CM062804.1, forward strand.
AGCCTGAACAATACCTCGAAAAAGTTACTTACTTCATCTCTTTGTGCAAGAAGCCTTTCCCTTATTTCACCGTTTATTTATTTATTTAATGGAAAAACACCAAGTAGATTCAACACTAAATTGAGGAGTGGAGATGAATGTGGGTATCGTAGGTTTAATCAAACTTATCCTCATGAATGTATCATATTTTCTATCTGGGCTTCACTCAACTTAAGGTATCCTCCCAAACAAGGAAGAAGAACTAATAGATATCCAATTGTTGCAGATGTCACATCCCTTATACATCTCACCACATGGTCTCTTGACAACATACACACACTTTCACATAAGGTCTTATTTATATAAAATGACCAAAGAAAAAAGAACAAGATAGGACATGACTCAACATGACAAGCATAAAACAGACGGTACATGACAAAGAATGGAAATTGTATAGAGGAATACAAATTAGAGTTGTTGCTAAAAATAGAGCTTTAGATCTCAACCATTAACGGGAAGAGGTTTAGTCCTCGCATCCAAATATTTCAACTTGAAATTATTATGACCAAGCTTTTATTCAATGGTAAAGGGGCCTATCCACAGAGATTGAAAATTTGTGTGTTTACCTTTCTCTTTGTGAGCCTTATCCCACTTCAATACTAGGTTACCCACATCAAAAAATTTAGTCTTTACAGATTTCTTTTTGATCAAGCACTTGATGTGATTTTTATGCAGGGAAAATATTTCTTTGCCTTTGATCCTCTCTTCCTTAAGCTTAAGCAAGGTATTTATCCTACTTTGAACCAAGAGACACATTTTCCCTTGGATTCTTGGGAAAGTTACAAGGTTGGGAGATACATTTTAGGTGGCAGGATAGATTCTTTACCATATATGAGGAAGTATGGAGAAGTTTTAATGGAATGTTTTGGAGTTACACGGTTAACCCACAATGCATAAACCAAGGCATTATGATGGTTCCTTTGTTTAGAGAAGATTATTTTCTTGATTATACAAGTGAGATTGACATTGGTTGCTTCTATTAAATCATTTCCCTGTAGGTAATAATTTGATGCATGCTTTAACACAATACCATTTTATAATGCAAACTCATAAAGTTTCAATGAGGAGAAGTAATTTTCATTATCAAATACAAGAGACATTGGAACGCCAAACCTAGCTATGATGTTATGTTTCAGAAACGGGATGACTTCTTGGTCGTTGACTTGCCTTAGTGGAACTGCTTCAACCCACTTAGTAAAATAATGTTTCGCCATCAGAATGTATCGATGTTTCTTTGATGAGTGTGGAAAGATTTCACCAATGATATCTAATCCCCACTATTGGGAAGGTTCCTCAACTGTTATTGGTAGCAGTGGGGTAGTTGACTTTATTTCTCGACCAACACATCTCAATCATGCTAGGTACTTTTAGGTATAAGCATGGGAATCCTTGAATAAGGTCGGCCAATAGTAACCAACCCTCATTACTTTATGTGAAGTGGTATCACCCGCAAAAAAATTTCCTGTTGTTCCATCATGTAAATCTTTTAATACCATTTTTGTGTCTTTAGGATCTAAATACCTTTGCAGGACACCGTTATGGTGCTTCCATAAAATCACTCCATATATGAGTTGATAAGATAGATATTTCAAGTGAACTACACTCTTATTTTTATTCGATAAATGTGTGAGTGAGGTGCCATGCTCCAAATATTGCCTTATATCTAAATACCAAGATGTCGTTGAAATTGTTGGAGCAACTTGTTCAATGTTGTACATTTTTATTTCTTGTTCCCATCCTCTAAGATCTTCTTCTACAACATCTCTCACTTTTTCTTCAAATCGACAGATGCCATGGCCCTTCATAGTATGAACTAGCTTGAACTCTAGATCATATTCCTATAAACAGGTCATCCAATTTTCACTCTTCTCACCAAACTCTTGATGCACAAAGGGTGTTATAATTGTTGGATGAGGTACATATATAATCATGCAAGCGTTAACGAGATAGGGCCTGAATTTCTTATGATCCAGGTCCGAGTGTGACAAAGGACCCTTCCAAGGCCTTTTACTTTCGCGATGTGTTAAATTTCATTTTTAAAAGAACGTAAATGAATCCATCTGCATGTTGTAAAGAAGAGGAACATGACAATCATCAACACATGAAAACATAAGCCGTTGATAACGGAGTTTGTCCAAGAGGGACTACGTCTCCAGGCCCCGGTGTTAAGATGGTGTAGGCCGCTGCATTAAGTGTTGTTAATAGTGATGATGTACATAAGAGGTGATGTCGCTATCATACAAGGAAAATGACCTCACGTGGGAGTGGCTCCAAGAGATGTTCCGCTACAGGAACTCTCAATCAAAATGACTCCTATCAGTATGACACAAACTCATGCATGATGATGATGATCATCTCACAAAACATGGCATAAAAAGGATCTCAATGCAAAAATGCATGGTGACAACATGAGTATCCCATCAACATGACAAGAAAGGGATGTCAATGCAAACATGCATGGCGAAAACATGAGTATCCCATCAACATGAAAACATGAGTTGGCCAGATTCCATCCGCCGGAAAAAGTCCAAATTGTGTATCCATTAATCCTGCCTAGTTAGCAAAAGTCAACCCAACTTTGACTGCCTCTATCTTCCTCATTCGGACTCAGATTGACGAACCGTTCACACCACCGTGATCATGACGACGAGATATTTAACATGAACTTGGTTTGAGCATAATCCAAACACTTTTATTTTTGACCCTTCCTGAGTCCTCTTGGACTTCTGCATGTGTCTGGAGCCATCTGGATCAGCTTAACTGCCTTATATACTATGTAAGCTTGTTTATCAATTACAAGGTAATTCAATTATATCCCTTTTAAACCAGCGCTCATAAAAGAAATAGGTCATTCATTTCATTCATGATCCTTTTGGGTCAACAAGGCTACAATAGATGAATTAGAAGTGAAGGTATATAATAGGAAATCTTTACCATAGTCCAGACTAAATAATGTAGGAGCATCAGTAATAACTTGCTTAATACGGGAAAAATCATACTTCTCCCTTTTGTCCCATTTATAAATTGCATCTTTCTTTATCATCTCTTGTAATGGTTTAATGATCTGAGGATAATCATAGATGAATTTGTGTAGGAAATTGATATTCGCCAAGAAAGATTGCATAGCTTTTTTGTTTACAAGGAAACCTTGATTACACTGTTCGCAATGAAGTGCCCTAAGAGAGTACCTTTTGACACACCGAAGATGCTCTTTTTTGGATTTAAATAAATCCTATACTTGCAACAGTGATTAAATATTTGCTTGAGATGACGCAAATGGTTTGATCTCCTTTTAGAAAATGCAATCACATAATATAGATACACCACTACGCTTTGTCTGATTAAGCCATGGAAAGAGATGTCCATCTCCCTCTGAAATGTAGCACTAACACTGATAATTCTGAACGGCATGCGCTTAAAGGAAAATGTTCCCCACTTGGTTCTAAAAATGTTTTTTAGACAATTTGGTTCCATTACTAGCACTTGATTATATCCAAAGAAACCATATAGCAACGAGAACATCTATGACCTTGATACTTTTTGGAGTATTTTTTCTATAGATGGCACTGGATAGTTATCATTGTTTGATGCTCGATTGATATTGTGAAAGTTGACACATAGGCGTCTCTCACCATACGTTTTCCTCAAGGGGACTAGGTTTGAAACCAAAGTAGAATGTCTGACCTTGAAAATGATCCGAGCATCCAACAACTTCCTCAACTGTGTTTGGTTAAGTGGCTCAAGTGTTGGATGGACTTTCCTTAGTTTTTGTTGAAAAGACTTCACCCCTTCTTTAATAGGAATGACATGTTGGATAATGTGTGTATCGTATGTATTTAAATCATTGTATGTCCATGAAAACACATTAGTGTATTGTTTGAAGATACAAATAAATGTTTGTCGTTCTTGTGGAGAACAATATGTACTGAGGTTTACATATTTAAGATCGTCTTAAGTTCCCAGATTGACTTATTTAGATGATAACTTCGAGCTCTAAGTATTAGTATTAACTCGCCCTCTGAAGCAGTTTTGCAGGTCATAAATATATTCTAAAGATGCCACAGCTTTAGGCATAGTATTCCCTTTTGTTTCCTCAACTTCTTCCTACAATGCCTTCTCATGCTCATCTTCTTTAATGGTTACATATTTAAACATGTTTGCATTGAACATAAAATACAATATTTGTTGGTCATTATCAAAAGAAAGAAAGTTAGTGATGTTATCAGGTACAAATGACTTATAAATAATCTCTATAGAAAATCCATCTCTTAAAGGTGACATCCTAGCAGCTACATTAGCTAATATATCTGCAATGACATTGCAAACTCTAGGAACATAAACAATATTAAATTCTTTAAAATGAGAAAGCAGTCTTGATACCTCTTGTTGGTTGTTTATTAAACTTGGTGAAACACAATGGATGGTATTTCGTACCCAATGAGTGATAACCTCTAAATCGCCAATTACCTTAAGCACCTCTACCTTGAGGTCAATGAATTTCTTTAATCCCAATACGAGTGCTTCATATTCAGAAATATTTTTAGTGCGCTCAAACTCCAAAAAACATGATAAGGTGTACATTTTATTATGTGGGTTAATAAGAACACGGCTGGCTCCAGAGCCGTATTGAGTTTTAGAACCATCAAAATACAAAACCCAAAGATCAGTAACTAATAAGCTAGTTCCTACATTCATATTTCTATATACATCTATTTTACAATATTCATTTTCACCATTTAAACTGCAAGGAAGGATCTCCAACTGTGTGTCTGATGAAATAAGTGATGCTTGTGCTCGATAATACCCATGATCAATTTCTCAGAAATAATTCCCGAAAACAACATCTGCAAATCTAATAAGCTCATTATGGCCCTCAAGCAGTGTCACAATATATTTCATGTAGGGCTCACTTTCTACTCGAATTTGGTTATTCCTACCCTTATATGGAAGCCATAGATGTGTCCAATCCATCGAAAAATATCATTGCAACTTATTGGACCAATATCGACTTAACAATAAACTATAGGATTCGAGTATGTCCACAATTACAATATTAATTCATTGGTGAACTCTCTGGTCAGAAGACAAGTGGATAATAACATTGTTGAGTTCACCAATGGCTTGAACTAGTGATTTGTCTAGCTGAATAATTCGTGCATCATTTTAATCCCATTTAGCATTGATTTTCTTGGCAGTAGATAAAGGCATTACATTCACGAATGCACCAGAATCAACTAAACAATTATAGACATTGTAATTAAGATTTCAAATGTTTAGAGAAAAGGGGGGTAGAGAGTGTTAGTGTTTAAATTTTCAACTTTAACTACATATTTGAGAATACCAAGAGACTTACTAGACACCATTCAAGTAGCAAAAACTTTATCACTTGATGGAGGTTGTGATCAAAATGCTTGGAAAATCAATTCATGTTGGCCCATTATCTTAGTGAGCTCAAAGATCGAAATTTTGGCAAATACCTCTTCATGTCCTCAGTAATGTTATGGTCAATGCTTTCGTTTCTAACGGGTAGTGCTAAAGTGTCTGAGGGTGTAGCCTTATTTGAAACTTATAGAGAGATGGGATAACTTTTATTGTTGGTGGAAGTGTTCTTTGAAGAAGCCACACTCCCAGACTTATTTTGTGTTCTCTAAGAAAGATTAGTTGGTGGCAGAATTCTCCTCAATAGTTTTTTCTTCAATTATTTCCTTTCCAACTCTTACTTAGAAATGGGTCCTTTGCTCCTCAAGTTATATCAACCATTTTTTTGCTGAGGAGGAGGAGTCTCACTTATCAGTGGTTCTTTAGCACGTTTCTTATCAGAGTTGAATATGATATCAAAAGCATTAACTAAGTGTCCAACACCTGTGCTTTCCATGACCACGACATACTCATTTGTTTCTTCTGTTTACTCAGACTGTTCATTCGTTAATAAGGTATCCACATTATGGGATGCCATGGAATTCATGTTGTGATTCCATTGTGGGCATGTTTTATCTTAATGCCTCTCTTGATGGAAAGTACAATAGTTGTCCATGCCTATGCTTTCGACATTGAACACAACATTTGAGCTTTGTGCAGACTTAGCTAGTTGATTATTGTTATTTATTCTATGTAGAAATGGCTTAAATGATATGCTGCTTGTAGATGCCTCACTTGACCTTCTCTTTAATTTAGATACCTGACTAGTAAGTGACTTTAAATATTTGGCCAAGCTTTCCATGTCAAAGGAATCATTTTCCTTAGTTTTGGCTAAAGAGGCTTGAGTCTTCTTGTTAGTGTCCTTGGTATCCTTGGAATCTTCAAGACCTTCAGTCACTCCAATAGAGCATAAGTCCTTTTCAACTACAATTTCTTCTACAAAATTAAAGCCAAAGACTCCCTTGCAACTCTCTTCACAAATACAGAAATGTTTGTAAGCAAGGAAACTGTGTAGTAATATTTAGTGATGATATCATAAGGTTGCACATCTCTGGGGAACTAATTTAATATGTAGCTAAATCTCTTATTGAAATCCTTTACTTTATCCTTATTCCCCCATATTTATATCTTTGAGTTTTTTTAATAGCATGGCGGGAGTTTTATCATCTACAAACTTTTCCAAAAATAGCTTCTTAAAATACATCCAATGATGAATTGAACTGGGAGGAAGATTGTGGTACCAAACCATTGCTCTACCTTCTAAAGTGAATGGAAAGGGTCTACAAGAAGCATAATCGTAGCATACCTCAAGCATTAGTAAGTGCATGTAGAAATCATCGATATGGTCCTCAACCTTCGTCTTCTTGTCTGGATCAAACTTGGTAAGTATATTTTTAGATGTTTTGGAATTTTGTGAATAATTTCTGGAAGAGGAAGTGGCTCTTGGGCCATCCAATCCAAGTCTTTATCTTCCATGTCTTCTCTTCCTTCTTCCTCCTCCTTTTCTGAATATTAAGAATCTTCCCCTCGCCATTTAGATCTTTGTTATATTAGCCAGGTTGTTCTTTGTCAAAAAAAAAAAAAACTCCCGCATCACCTTTTAAACCTTCCTTGTTTGGTGGAAGATCCCCTTGTTGAACTATCTCTTTTGAAGGTTGAGGACATAACTAGATCATCTACTAATGATACCAATACACCAGCACAAGTTGTCTCTTTCTTTCTTGGATTATGAGGAAGATTATGAGAAATGGGAAGTAATCTAAGATATATTGCAAATTAATGAGTAATTGGCTGACTTCAAAAGTTGGTTTTAAACCAAGGTGAGAAGATTCTCCAATCTTGAGAATGAGAGTTGGAATGGAACTTGGACCATTACTACCTTGCAAAAATGATTCATTTTTGGGGTGAGGTATATTATCAGCCATAAAAAGGTGGTTTCCCTCCTTTTATTGCCAGAATGTTGACAGTGCTGGACCCACCAACATATAAGGGATATCCTCAATGTGAAGTCCCAATTATACATCACAATGTTTCGGATAGGAATGTCATCTAGAAATATGGCCCAATTTCCATTTACTTAGAGATTTTCCTTGGATTAAACAACTAGAATGAGAGAGTAGTGTGCATGTACTTTTGAAAGAGCGAGAAAGTATGCCTTGTGAAGTGGTCAATTGTAGGTGTATCAAATTTATTTTACTGCAAGGAACAAAATTGAGTCTCTAAAATAAAATTAATAGTACCATTCTAGTAAAGACACGCACATATGAATGAAGAATAATAGTTAGTCATCAAGTGAAACAGTTCACCTAGATTCAATGATCATTATAACAGTCACAACATACTTTCAATGAGATAAGCAACAAAGCCACCAAAATAGTTCAATTTATTTAGCACATGTGTACACCAGCATAAGCCACAAACATTCAAAGAATAGTCTCAAAACATCCATTATCTATGCATGAAAATGTGTAGGCCAAAATGCTTCAAGTATTAAGAAAAAGTCCCAAAATACATGAGTACAATGAACACCACTAGCTCCAATAGTGGAGCATTAGAGTCACTACTTTCCCTCCAAAATAACTATCTCTATCTCTCCAATGCCTTATGGGACAAGTCTAGGTGAAAAGTCCTCTCTTTGAGTAATGGGGCTCATTTTATAGCTTGGGGCATGACTCTTCATATTACCATGACTCTTAGACTTCCTACATGACTTTTCAACTGCTAATGACCTTTGGAATTCTATACAACCTTCGGACTTCAAAATGGATTTTGAGCTTTAAGATGACTTTTGGACTTCTCTATGTCTTTTGGACTTCCACATATGGCTTTTGGACTTCTCCATGTTGCTCTTTCATCCTTATATGACTCTTGAAATTCCACATCATTATTTTCACACAATCATGCGACGACATCATGACAAGTCTTCGACATTGATGACTTGCACCCATAGTAACTTGTGACATGGAATTTCTTGAGAGATGACAATGCTGCCACCTATGTCTTTGATACTTGGTGTCGATTCCTCATTTTTGTTGCCTTCTTCCCTCCAAAGGGTCTCAAATCATGTGGAGTCTCAATGGACCACTTTGATCATCAAGATTCAATATTCCTTGTCTTGTCGCATGACGTGATCTTTCATTATTGAAAGTTCTCTTTTGTCACCTCTTCCAACAAAGATCCTAATACATCCTTGCCATGTTGTTCTGAGAACACCTACAAATAAAATCACTCATGGAAAGAAAAAATCAACCCGAAAATATCCTATGCTAACATGTTTTATACAAATTTTCCAATTGTGAGTCGATGGTGTGCTTATGGAAAGGAACATTTCTAGGCACAGGGTGCATTGTCAAGGGACAAAGTCTAAGTGTTGAGGATTGAGGATGTGCTATGTGATCCACTGGGAAGAGGAGATTTGATGCAATATGAAGGGACAAAGGGGGATAAATGAGGCTTGTTGATGCATCATGCACTCAACTGAGGAAGCCTTGGCCACAAAGAGGGAATTGGGCACATAGTTTGGGCTTAAGGGAAGCAAGATGTCCATTATCGGTGCACCATGCACTCAGTTGAGGGCACAACGTGTAGTTCCAAGGCTAATGGAAGGCCTAATGATCATTTTTGATGTGTCATGCACTCAACTATGGAGGAACTTAAGGAAGGGTGTAGTTCGAAAAATAATCGAAAAAGAAAGGAGGGTTTGTGGCTTAGGAGTGTGATATGCACTCAATATGGGCACATGGAGCATCCTAAACAAGGAAGAGGTTCCAATTGAGCCTTGTGAGTGTGTTGTGCACTTTCCCTTGTCCGATAGAGAAGTTTGCAAAGATTAAAATTTGTCTAAGTCTGGAAGGTGAAGCATGATCAATACAATGAGTTAAGAGCAAAACTTAGTGTGACACCTACCAACTCATTGGTAAGAGTTGGAAAGGACCCAATATTGATAAATATATATCAAAATGCTAGATTAAAAACACTATCCAAGTATAATAGATAAAGTATGTGTGATTGCGACCAAAAGTATCACTTAACAACTCGAAAGCATACTATGACCATGGAGTACATTATAGATGTTATAAATGATGCGAAAACACCTAAGAAAGAACAAGGACCTTTAAAACATGTAAAATAATATGAGGTGACACTTGGTGACTAAAAGAGACACTTAACATGATATAAAGGTTGGCTCCAAAATATAAGTATAGCAATATTTTGGAGGGTGTTGTAGTAGCGACAACAACAAGCTAGTGTTTTCTGTTTTCAAATGAATATTAAACCCCACCCTCCTCCTAAGTTGGCATCACTTCTAGAAGTTCATCTTCAATGGAGGGAACCTACTAGCTCCACATCTACAACAATCCAATCAAATTAATCATTTTACTTTTAATTGTAACTAATATCTATTTTTTCCTAGACTGTTTTGCTTTAGTTGAGGAAAAAGGGGGATGTTAGTAATTCTCCCTAGTTTTGAAAAACCATTTAAGCACCTCTTGCGCTCATGATAACTTGTTCTGAATTTTGGCAAGAGAAATGCTCTATTGTACTTTTGTACAAAGATTTTTATTTAAATAAGTTGAACCATTTGGGATTCCAAGATTTATGAGGAGTAAACTAGAAGTGGTAATTTTATCCTTTGTTTGATTTTTTTTTTTTTTTGGCATCAGATCTTATGATTTTATTACTTATGTGCATGATTGGTTGAATGAAATGTTATCACTTTTGATGTATTTCTTTTGTTGATTAAGAGTATAAGTTTTATGAAAATTGTATGTGAATGAGCTTATAATTAATTCAATTAACTATTTAATTAAATTAATTATCTTTAAATAGTTTTAATCAATGATATAATCTTGAGGTCTATATTTTTATGTTATTCATTATAATTTTATTCACTGTAATATATTAGCACTGTTAGCACCCCAAGAAACTCTCCTAGGTTGTATCTCAGAGATGCTCGGGAGCATTACAAACTCAACATAATGTTGGAAATGGATGAATGGAAGGACTGCTGCTTGTTCAAACCAGATAACCACTTCTACTATGCTTAACTCCAGACATGGGAGAACACCCCCAAACTACAAGGCTTTAGACCACCAATTACTCACAATTTGAGGATCATGTGAACATGGAGAATACTAACCACACCAGTAGATGCATAGGACCCTATGATGGTCGACTGCAACCAGTAAAGAGGTCTGCAAATCTATTTCCTGATGCACAGACAAGATGAAAGCTCTCTGGCACTAAGTAAATTGAAACCTGCATAACACATTCAATGATACATACTAGACTTCAACACAGAGGTGGGATGACAGCCCCTCTAATGCTAAATATCAAGAGCACATGAACAAATGCATAGCAGGCACAACCTAGAACAGAGAAGAAGTGGAAAGTGAGCAATTAACAATAAAAGAAGCTTGTATTAGCTGAAAATGAAGACTAGACGCTGGAAGTATCAAAGTAGTTACAATCTCCAGAAGTTGAACCTTACATCAAAATAACAACCATCAACCCTGATTACATATGTGTTCTGGGTATATATAGAGTTTGATTACAAAAATGCTCTGCTATTCTATGCGTGGAGGGGTCATAATGGACCACCAACCGCTTTGACTGTCTAATATGGGTCTCTGCTGCAATCTGCTTGCTTTAATGAATGAAATTGATCTTCTTGGATGATCTGTTGTACTTCTCGAGCAGGCGGAGTGTAATATGGATGAAATTCCATAACTGATAAATGTGTTGATCTGTTCGAGGCACGTCCTCTTCCCCTCGGCCATACTATTTCTTCAATGCAGTTGTTGAAGATGAAATACTCCGGGCATTGGTAGATGAACACCTTCGTCCTTCAGGAGCATAGAACAATCAAAGGTGGCATACTGAACGACGGGTATAAGATCGGGTCAGAAGAGCAAGATTGGCCGTTGGATGAAACAGATGGACGATAGATATGGCCCAGTGGGAGGAAACAGGTGGAAGTGGGAACAGACAAACATGAGTCGTCAGATCCCCAGCAGATAGATCCGACAGCCATCGGGTAGGAAAGATACACGGGAGATAACGAGCAGGGACGGGCGAATGGGCAGTAAGATGTATTTATCACACCGCTTTCGGAGGTCGGGCAGTAATCGTTCAAGGGCGAGCAATGCCAGTTATCGAGCAACGCGTGGTGGATGTGACAGGGCAGAAAACCACTGTGATCGTGAGTTAACGCGCGGTCAGCTTGCGAGAGTAAGAGGAGCGAATGCTGTCGGATCGAATGAATGGACGGCGGAGATCTGTCGGCAGGAGGTATCGGGAGATATGAAAGCGAAGCGATCAGGATGGATGTGGGCCGTTGGATCTTGTCGGGACTGATCGGATGGCGGAGGAGTGATCGCAATATCGCATCGGCGGAAGTCAGGGGCGTAGCCTTTATACATGGATGCGATTTGTCAATAGTGATATGGAGCCCATACCCGACTACACCATTGTAACATGATTTAATAGCAATATCACATCCAATAGGGGCAATCAGCAATCAGCCATCGGCGATGTTATAGACATGGCTTAAACAAGACCTCCTGATAGCTGCGATTGTGATTGCGATTAGAAATAAAAGCGCCAAGTTATATGGTCGGGTCTAATGGAAGGCTTGAACTTCACACTTAGGACTGGGGCTAAAAAGGGGCTTTGTCAGATTTCAGAGGCTTTATGAAGGCGTGCAAGTATATGAGTGCAGGTTATATGTGGTTTTAACTTTAGCACTTGGGGCTTAAGGATGAAGGTTTGCATATGATTTTTGATAGCAAGCCCTGGGAAATGGAGGTGGAAGGAGGATGGAAGAGGTGGAGGGGAAGGTGAAAGTGATCGGTATGAGTTTCCTTTGGGCAAAAAACAAGAACTAAGCCCATTTCTATCCTTTGAACATCCGCAACATGTAGCAGAGCTAACACTGGCTCCTTCTGGGGATGGACGTGGGCTGTTGGATCTTGTCGGGACTAATCGGATGGTGGAGGAGTGATCGCAATATCGCATCGGCGGAAGTCAGGGGCATAGCCTTTATACACGGATGCAATTTGCCGATAGTGATATGGAGCCCGGACCTGACTACACCATTGTAACATGATTTAACATCAATATTGCATCCGATAGGGGAAATCGGCAATCGGCCATCGGCGATGTTATAGACATGGCTTAAAAAAGACCTCCTGACAACTACGATTGCGATTGCGATTAGAAATGAAAGCGCTAAGTTATATGGTCGGGTCTTATGGAAGGCTTGAAATTCGCACTTAGGACTGGGGCTAAAAAGGGGCTTTGTTGGATTTCAGAGGGTTTATGAAGCATGCGAGTATATGTGTGTAGGTTATATGTGGTTTTAACTTTAGCGCTTTGGGCTTAAGGATGAAGGTTTGCATATGATTTTTGATAGCAAGCCCCGGGAAATGGAGGTGGAAGGAGGATGGAAGAGGTGGAGGGGAAGGTGAAAGTGATCGGTATGAGCTTCCTTTGGGAAAAAAACAAGAACCAAGCCCATTTCTGTCCTTTGAACATTCGCAACATGTAGCATAGCTAACACTGGCTCCTTGGGGATGAGATCCTCCCTGTGAGGTCTCAAGAACTTGCAAATCAATGCCTTTCCTGTGAAAAACAAATTAGCCAAAATTTCCTAGTGTTCCATTGGGCATAGAGTCTACTTTGCTTACACTAAACTGATAAAACAAAATATTTACAACTTTAAGGCCAAAAGACCTTAAACCACATAAATTTTTAGAAAACGCCCATTAACTGGGCTCCAGAAAGAATCAAACTTCCCATGATTGCCTTTCTTTTCTTTTAGTGCATCCCACTTCAGAACCAAGTCTCCAACCTGAAAATCATCTATTTTTTCCCTTTTTTTCAGAAGCTTCCTTGATCTTTTTCTGATGTGCTGCAGCCTTTTCAACCAGTTGTCCTCTGATTTTGTGTACCTCTACCAAATCGATGATCCTTTTTTCCATGTCTTCTTCCTCATTCTGTTCTTGTTGCAGGAACTTTGCCACAGGGAGAGTCAACTGAATTGGGAACACGGCCTCAGTGCCATATACCAGCCTGAATGGAGAATTCCCTGTAGATTTCTTAATGGTCACTCTGTCGGTCCATAGTGCATATTTGAGCTTAGAATCCCAATTCTTTTTGTTGTCTTCCAGCAGCTTTTTAATTATCCTTATCAGAATTTTATTTGAAGATTCTGCTAGACCATTTCCTTGAGGATAATATGAGGTGGAATGAACCAATTTAATTCCCATTGAATCACACATATCCACCAATTCTTTTCCCCTGAAGGTTGCTGCATTGTATGTGACTAATTTATGTGGACCACCAAATCTGGTAAAGATATGATGTGTCAAAAACTTCATGGCCACATTATGATCAGCCTCTGGTAGGGATTGCTTTAATCCACTTAGTAAAATAATCAGTGGCTACTAATATCCATCTGTGCTGGCCACTGGAATGTGGATTGATTTCTCCAATGAAATCTAAGCCCCACTGCTGAAAAGGTCCTTTTGCATGTATTGGTTTTAAGGGCAGGGACTTCAATTGTTGTTTCCCTTCAAATCTTTGGCACTTGTCACAAGATTTAACAAATGAAAAGACATTAGAAAATAAAGTGGGCCAATAGTACCCAGCTCTGAGGATCTTGTGGGCTGTAGTTTTCCAATAATGGTGTCCTCCACACATGCTGGAATGAAACTGCTGCATAACTTCCATTGATTGTTCTCTGTCCAGACACCTTAAAAGCATTCCAAATGGGTCCCTCCAACAGAGCAAATTTTCATGGATGCAATATTTTGCGGCCCTGAGTTTAATAGTTCTGACTTGACTTTGAGTAAGGCCTAGAGGGATTTCTAGCTTCAGTAAGAATTTAACTATTGCAGAATACCAATCACAAGAAGCTATATTTTCTACCACCGACTGTTTTTTCTCTGGTTCAGCTGCTTCCTCTTCTTCTGTTTGACCCTCTTCTGCATCAGTGCTTATGAGATTTATGTCCAATTTTCTGCAATTTTCTTCAACTAACAATTTGGCAAGACCCTGACCTCTGACCAGCTTGGTGGGCTTCAGTTCTGTATTAAATTCAATTAACTTTGCAATCCATTTAGCCCTTCTTCCATCAGCATCAGGTTGCATTAAGACATCTTTTATTGTAGCAGAGGGTACATATGCAATTATCTAGGAATGCAGAATATAAACTCTGAAAGCTTTCGAAGACTTGAAAAGAGCATACACTTGTTTTTCAATAATATCATACCTCAGCTCAACATCCCTTAAGGTTTTGCCGAAAAATGCCACCAGATGCTTTGAGCCTTCTTCATCTACTTGCAATAAAACCGCGATGCAAGGGTGTCATTAGAAGCAAAAGAAAATATATGGAACTCCTTGCTGTAATCTGGACTGATTAAAGTGGGAGCCTCCATAATAGATTTTTTAATGGAATCAAAAGATTTTCTTGCTATGTCAGTCCATTTGATCTCTGACCCCTTTTTCAACATGGAGGTAAATATGCTTCACAAGTCCTGCAAAATTTGGTATAAACCTCCTCAAAAAATTTATCTTGCCCAGAAAGGACTGGATGTCCTTCTTTGATCTTGGGACAGACAAGGTTTGTATTGCTCTTACTCTTTCTGGGTCAATTTTTACACCTGCAGCTGAAACAATGTGTCCTAACAACTTGCCTTCTTCTAAAGCAAACTGTGATTTTTTAGGATTGACTAAAATCCCAAACCTCCTGCACTTCAGAAACACTTTTTTCAAATGCTGCAAATGGTCTTGATGACTGTTAGAGTATACTGTTATATCATCAAGGTAGATACAGACAAATTTATCCTTCTCTCCCACAAATGCTATATCCATAGCTCTCTGAAAGGTGGCTCTAGCATTCATCAACCCAAAATGCATCTTGGAATACATAAAAGTGCCCCAAGGAGTGGTGAATTCAGTCTTCTCTTGATCATCTCGATGCACAACAATCTGATTAAAGCCTGAAAATACATCTAGGAAAGACATCACTTTGGCTCCTGAGACCTTTTGGCAGCAAATGCTCCATCTTGGGTAGAGGATAGTTGTCTTTCTCAGAGCATTTGTTTAAGTTTCTGAAATCAACAAAAAGTCTAGTTTCTCCACTTTTCTTCCTCACCACAACCAAATTGGCTACCCATTTTGAATATCTGAGAGGAACAATGATCTTGGCAGCCATCAACTTTTTAATTTCTTTTTCAATTAGAGGGAGGAGCATATGATTTATTGGTCTCAGCTTCTGCTTGAAAGGTATGGTGTGTTTCTCTAAAGGGATTTTATGCTGGATAATATTCTTATCATATGTTTTCAGGTCGCTATATTCCCAGGCAAAGACATCAGCAAATTACTTCATTAAATTGCAATATTCAGAGCTTTGGTCAGCAGACATATGCGTGGACAGATTTATGTATCTTGGCTGACTTGGACTCCCTATATTATGCTTATAGACTGCAGACTGATCTTCATTTTGGGTAGCTTTATAGGGCACGTCATTCTGGTCAAACAATCTTTCTAGAGGAATTAAACCCATTGGAATATGATTGCTGGGAAGCTGGAAAATACTGTCTTTGCCAATATTTTTTCTAAGCTGGGACTGGGGGTCTTCTTCTAAAGCTTCATTATCTTGGTCAATTTTCATTTCAGAAAATTCATCAACTATTCACTTCATCATCATCTTCAAAAACTTTCCAATGGTGGACGTTATCAGGCAAGGATGGTCTATATTTCATTTGGACTTCATAAACTAGTCTAGGTGGCATGGGAGGGATAAACATGCTAGCAGACACAGCAAGGGAATCAACAAGCTGATTTTTGGCTCTAGGGATATATGAAATACAAAAATTATCAAAGGAATCTTTGAGTCTCCATACCTCATCTCCGTATGCTTTCAGCCTTGGGTGCTTTTCTTGAAACATTTTGTTCACCTGTTGAATGATCAGATCAACATCTCCAAACACTTTTATACTTCTGATTCCTCTGTCTTTTGCTGCGTTAAGGCCCAATATCAGAGCTTCATACTCTGCTATATTGTTGGTGACTTGAAAAGCCAGCTTAAAAGACAGATGTGTACTTTCTTGTTCTGGAGATATCAGCACCACCCTTGCTCCTGCAGTCTCCCTAGAACATGCTCCATCAAAGAACACCTCCCAAACCCGACTTCCTTGCCCTTCCTCGACCTGAACTATTTGTTTCTTGAGCTGCGACGAGGCCTTCTGAGATTCTTCAATTTGGAGGATACAAGCTCCAAAATTGGTGTCCACAACATAAATAGGATGATTAGAAGGATTATTCTCATCACTGATGATATATGCCAACTGTGCTTCTCTGTATAATCTCCTGCTTTCTCCTCCAAAAATTAGGACAGTGGCATAAGATAGGTCATTCTAAAATGTCCCACCTAGTCTCTTAATCCATCCTCTTGACAACAACATGCCAAATTTGGGAGGGACATCTGCTACCACAATATCCATCATCATACTCTTCATGGGCAACTGAGTTAGGGTAATGGCTAAATCTTTAATCAACCCCAGAAATTTCACCTTTCTTGAATTGAATGAAAATAAATCATGATATGGTCTGGTGATGTCAAGGCCTAACTCTTCAATGAAAGCTTTAGGCATCAGATTGTGGCTGGCCCCTATATCTAGCAGGCAGTTGTGGAGGATTTTGTCATGTATGGTCAATGAGACATAAAATGATGGAGAATTATCATTAGCAAGTTCGGTCATCGGGCTAAGCACAACTGCAGGCCTATCATCTTGGAAATTGAAAGAGTCAGTGGAGGTTTGTGTGGCTTTCAGCTCAAGAGCTTCAAGGATAGGCTTTCTAAACACTTAACTCTTTACAAGTTCTAATAGAGGCATAAATATTTTCAACTTCTGAACTTCTGATTCAAAGCTGAAAGAGGGAGGTAACTTGTCAGAACCTCTTACCTCTTTAACTGGTGCTTTGAGGATGACTGGGTCAGCTGCTGGTCTTCTTTGTTTGTTGTTTTGTGACTCTGTTTGGACAACAGCTCTTTGGGTGGGATTCTCCTTGACATTATTTGCATTTGACCTCAAATTATATCTTCGCTGCTCCTCAGTTTGTAGAACAGCCTCCCTATCCCAACTTTGACTGTCTTGCTCCTGCAACAAAAATTCTTCGTATGCAGCCAATGTTAAAAAGGCAGCACTGCCTTTATTTTCCATACAGTGAATTTCATCCTCATCTTCAATCTGTTCCTCCTCCATGACTACATTTTGGAAATGAGCTTTAACTCTTTGATCCTCGTTAGTTTCTTTACCCTTCTAAATGATTTGCATTTTCTCATTTGCTCTTCTGAACAGATTTGGGTTTCTTGGAGCAAATGTGTTTGGGAGCCTTGTCTTCCCAGCATTCTGCTCAACCTCCAGCTTAGATATTTTAGCAGCCAATGACTCAATCATTCTAGTCATTTTATCAAATTTGGGATTGGAAGATGAGGCAGAGGAAGAAGAAGCCTCACCTCTCTGCCTCCTTCTGTTAGCATGACTTCTAAGTTTATCTGCAGCCATAATATTAGATTCTACTTCTAGGGCTGCATCCTACATGTCAACAAAAGTAGCACATCTTCTTTCTCTCAACAACAAACATAAATCAGAGTCAAAGGCACTGGCATAGGCAAGTTTGGCAGAGGTGGGGGTAGGATTTACTTTAACTGCTATCTTACTATACATACGATTGAATATTTTATTAAAATCAGGCAATGATTCCCCATTTTCCCTCTTCAGGTTACCAAACTCAGTATGGTAATACAACAAGTCCTTTTTATCTCCCCGGTGCTTCAAAAATGCTTCATCTAAGGCTTCAATATCAGCAATAGATCTAGGGGGCAATTCTCTGAACCACTTTCTGGCCTCTCCATCAAGGCTCTGGAGAAAAACTCTCATCCACACATCATTTTCACTAATGTCTAAGTTATCAGCATAACTATAAAAATCCTCAAGGTGTTCTTCAGCTGTTACTCCCTCTGTGCCAGTGAACTTGGGCATATATTTATGATATTCTCCTGCAGGCATGGCATTCAAAGGGACAGACAAGACCAAAGGTCCATACCTAGCAGCAATGATTCTTTCCATCTTCGTGAGTGCTTGCTGGCCTGCCATGACTGGGGTATGTGGAAGGATATTGGCAGATTGAGTAGTTTGAAGCAATGTAATGGATGACAGAGACAAAGGGATGTTATGGATTGTATGGGATGCTTTCTTTGGAGTAAGATCCAAAGGGGAACTAAATGAGCAAGGAGCTTTATAAATCTTTGCAGTTGATTCTTCACTATCAGTACTAGGTTCTAGATCCTCAAACTGTATATCCTCAACTAAAAACTTTTCATGCAGAGACAAATAAGATTTCTTCGGCTTACCTGATCCTGGTGCTCCTTTCTGTGATGTTTTCTTTGGGTTAACAATCTTCTCAGGGTCAGGCACTGGAACAGCTGGTGATTTCTGAGGATTTCTTCGAGTGTGTCTCACGAATTGAGCTAGGACTATAATTTGGAGTCACCAAAGGTTGGTCTTCCTCCAGTGGAGTCGCCAGATAGATTATTACAACCAAAATTGTGTCCAAACTTTGTCTATCATCAAAGTTGGAACTGTGTCGTTTCCCAGGGAAGCTGAGCCTCAATCTCCTCTCCCCGACAATGGCGCCAATTAATGTTATCACCCCAAGAAAATCTCCTAGGTTGTATCTCAGAGATGCTCAGGAACATTACGAACTCAACATAATGTTGGAAATGGATGAATGGAAGGAATGATGCTTGTTCAAGCTAGATAACCACTTCTACTATGCTTAACTCCAGACATGGGTGAACACCCCCATACTACAAGGCTTTAGACCACCAATTACTCATAGTTTGAGGATCATGTGAACATGGAGAATACTGACCACACCAACAGATGCACAGGACCCTATGATGGCCGACTGCAACTAGTAAAGAGGCCTGCAAATCTATTTCCTAATACACAGACAGGATGACAGCTCTCTGGAACTAAGTAAGCAGAAACCTGCATAACACATTCAATGATACATACTAGACTTCAACACAGAGGTGGGATGATAGCCCCTCTAGTGCTAAATATCAAGAGCACATGAACAAATGCATAGCAGGCACAACCTAGAACAGAGAAGAAGTGGAAAGTGAGCAATTAACAGCAAAAGAAGCTTGTATTAACTGAAAATGAAGACCAGACGCTGCAAGTATCAAAGTAGTTACAGTCTCTAGAAGTTGAACCTTACATCAAAATAACAACCATCAACCTTGATTACATCTGTGTTCTGGGTATATATAGAGTTTGATTACAAAAATGCTCTGCTATTCTATGCATGGAGGGGTCATAATGGACCACTAACCGCTTTGACTATCTAATATGGGTCTCTGCTACAATCTGCTTGCTTTAATGAATGAAATTGATCTTCTCGGATGATCTACTATACTTCTCGAGCAGGCAGAGTGTAATATGGATGAAATTCCATATCTGATAAATGAGCTAACCTGTTCAAGGCACGTCCTCTTCCAATCGGCCATACTGTTTCTTGAATGCAGTTGTTGAAGATGAAATACTCCAGGCAGTGGTAGATGAACGCCTTTGTCCTTCAGGAGCATAGAACAATCAAAGGTGGCATACTACACGGCGGGTGTAAGATCTGGTCAAAAGAGCAGGATTGGCCTTTGGATGAAACAGATGGAGGATAGATATGGCTCATCGGGAGGAAACAGGCGGAAGCGGGAACAGACAAACATGAGCCGTCAGATCCCTGGCGGACAAATCCAACGGCCATCGGGCAGGAAAGATACACGGGAGATAACGAGCGGGGACGGGCGAATGGGTGGTAAGCTGTATTTATCACACTGCTTACAGAGGTCGGGTGGTAACCGTTAAAGGGCGAGCGATGTGAGTTATCAGGCGATGCGTGGCAGATGTGATAGGGTAGAAAACCATTGTGATTGCGAGTTAATGCGTGGTCAGCTTGCGAGAGCAGGAGGAGCGAATGTCGTCGGATCGAATGAATGGACGGCGGAGATCTGTCGGTAGGAGGTATCGGGAGATATGAAAGCGAAGCGATCGGGATGGACGTGGGCCGTTGGATCTTTTCGGGACTGATTAGACGGCGGAGGAGTGATCACAATATCGCATCGGCAGAAGTCAGGGGCATAGCCTTTATACATGGATGCGATTTGCCGATAGTGATATGGAGCTCGGACCCGACTACACCATTGTAACATGATTTAACAACAATATCGCATCCGATAGGGGCAATCGGTAATCACCCATCGGCGATGTTATAGACATGCCTTAAACAAGACCTCCCGACAGCTGCGATTGCGATTGCGATTAGAAATGAAAGCACAAGGTTATATGGTCGAGTCTTATGGAAGGCTTGAACTCCGCGCTTAGGATTGTGGCTATAAAGGGGCTTTTTCGGATTTCAGAGGGTTTATGAAGGTGTGCGAGTATATGAGCGCATGTTATATGTGGTTTTAACTTTAGCGTTTGGGGCTTAAGGATGAAGGTTTGCATATGATTTCTGATAGCAAGCCCCGAGAAATGGAGGTGGAAGAAGGTTGAGGGGAAGGTGAAAGTGATTGGTATGAGCTTCCTTTGGGAAAAAAACAAGAACCAAGCCCATTTCTGTCCTCTGAACATCTGCAACATGTAGCAGAGCTAACAAGCACATGGTTTATTAATATAGTCATTATTTTATGTTATATATATATTTTTTATTTTTTATTTTATCATATATCACCAATCCCTTTCCATTCCTTTTCGTTTATCTTTCTTAAGTCTCCATCAATTGGAACAATCATTCTATGAATAACTAGACCCAATACATAACTAGTGGGTATCACCATACCAAACAGAAAAGAGTATGATTTGGGGCTTTGATAAGGAAGTCTCTTAAATGTTGATTTCACACATTTTTGGCCATCAATAACATTACACTTAACCATATTCCTGATTAGACTGGACTAAACTGGACCGAAGAGAGACCTAGTATTGTGACAAAGGATCTGGGTTAGATTAAACATTCAGACTGATTTGGCTTAGCATTGAAGTCATAGATTTGACTAAACAACGGCTTGGACCCCACTCGTCTAGCAATTGATAACACATAACTAAATTGGCACCTTGGCAAACAATGTGGGCTCCTAAATCGACTAGACTTGCCCTCAAGATGAGTCATTAGACAGAGGTTATATGCAAGGTCTGTTTATTAAGAGTTAAATAACTTGGAATATGAGTTGTGAGTTAGCTTAGAAATTGGGGACTATCACAAACCATTGACTAGAGTGTTAACTATCCACTGCAATTCAATCATGACAATGATGATAAGTAGTGTCAGAGCCTCTATAGAAACTAATAATGTAATTTTTTTTTTATATACTTTAAAATCATTTTCTTATGTTTGACAAATATTAAAATTAAATCCTTCTCCCATAATATTATGTCACATCAATATTCATTAAAACAATTGAAAATTAAAATTGAGAATTTTAAAAATTAGAAAAATAATTTTTAATTATAGAAAAAATGAAATTAATAAACATTTTAAAGAAACTCTTATTAAATTCAAGAAGATTTCATTAAGTAATACATGGTCAAGAGTGTTTGACCATGAGGCGAACGCTAGAGTCTTTGGTAAGGCGGCTGACTAGTAATTTTTATGTAAGTATATCATGACGTATTTATTTCCCATTGACATTGAGTACCCATGCTTTATGTAATTTTTCGGTTAGACAAAAATGTTGCATTTTACTTTTGAAATATTGTTTAATGATGTGCAAAAGTACATAGGTAGGTTTAAATGAACTTTCTTGAAAATTTACATTTAATTAAATCAATAGTTTTAATGATATCATAGTTTTAGCGTGTAGACATTTTGTAGTTTGGGAATATTATAATGAAAGTAGTTATGATGTATGTTTGAAAAAAATTATGATTAATTTTTGAATTTTTTTTTTAAAGATTTATGATTAAATTTTAATATATTTTAGAGATAAGAAAGAATCATTATTGAATTCTCGATGGTAATTCATGACCATTAAATAGTGGTTCATTAAGGTTAGTATCAAGAGAACCATTCAATATAATTTATAGTTGTTAGAATGACAAGAAGCTTACCTATACACAAATTAATTATGGGTGTAATCAAAATCTAATATTGAGAAAAGCTTGAAAGATGCCATTATGTGTAACCTATAGAAGATGGTATTTAGTTAAACATTTTTTTTTAAGCATAGGATTGTAATGATGTAAAAAGCTTGAAGGAATTCATTGGGAACACATGATTTATAAACCAGGGATTTACAACCTACTCACTTTATTAACATAGATATCGTGTGGAATTAAAATAAATTTTTTGACAATTTTGTTTGTAGTTTTCTATTTCATTAATATTATGGATTTTAGCAAGGCTAAAAATTAATTAAATGTAACACCCTAGTCTTTTACCCCTAACTTATATGACATAAATAATGTGTATGTTAATGACAAATTAGCTATGAGTCTAGACATATGTGTCTTATGTTTGGAAACATGACATGATACACTAACTATTGACTAGTTAAGTAACCATTCTTATGGTACATTTTAGTGAGTAAATAGGAATATTACATTTATTATGGAAATTTCTCAAAACTCATAAAGGGAGAAGTCGCTAAGTAGCAAAATTTAGCCCCTTAAGTTTACCCTTGTAAGATAATATAGAAAATAATTTATTTTAATTGATTTATATTTCCAAATGTCCAACAATAATAATGAATAAAGATGCTAAAAAAACTAATTGTGCATTTAAGTTATAGGGTTTATGAATTTGATACTTCCAAAAGTTATCTCTCTTGTAAATTAAGATATTTTAACAAATCATCCTAATAGAAGTGGAGATGACTATAAGAATTCACAGAAGAAACCTTATAATCATAATATTACATTGAATGAAACATGCATATTAGTGTATCCTTCCCCACTATTTCATGATATGTTCTATAAATATATATGTACCATATGTCGTAATCTCCACAGTTAAAACATTTCGATAAAATTATGTTAAATTGCAGTTTTACATCTTTTGTTAAGACGAAATTCATGATATTAGGGAAATTAAATTCAAAAATTTATTATGGCAATGAAATTTAGTGAAACATTCACTAAGATTTTATAATATTTTATAATTCAATGAGATATTTCCAAAGAATTTAGAATATTTTTACAATTTGGTGAAAGATTCACCAAAAACTAAAAATATGTTATTGTCATGTTATTATTCAATTAGAGATCCCCCAAAACATTATATAAACATATTATAGTTTTTTCTTAGAAAAAATCAATAATATTATTAAAGGATAATAAAATTACATATCAAGATATACATATGTGCATAAGTTTGGACCATGTGAGTCCCTTTAAGTGTTGGATGCAAAAATTTGCTTACCCAAATAACATTTTGTCATACATACAAGTCTTTAACCTTCATAAAAGAAGGTCATCAAAAGTTATATTTTAATCTAAATCTATCTATCATATACAAAAATCATACTTAAGTCTAGAAATTGTCTGTCATAAAAGTCTCAGGACACTGTCAAAAAAGAAGTATGTTATTACAAAGTAGATTTATATTATCTTTTAACTACTGACTAGATGAAATCTACCCATGAGGGGTGAAAATACTCGATATGGTATTTATTTTCTTAGAGTTTTCAGCTGCTTTTTTTGTAGATTTTCCTGTAGATTCACAAGCTCATGTAATTTTCCAAGGCATGGGACAAGAATCTACTTCTACTTTCAATCGGCGGAATCCAACAGATCGATTAAAGAAATATGAACAAGAAGAATAAAAATCACTAGCACATACACAATAAGTTTTTATAGGGAAAGCCACTGCTCAAAACCCCACCTATCTATATTGCATTAATCAGAAATATGAGTGAAGATACAAATCTTGTTCTCACAAGAACAATTCCACACAAGTATACTCAACTCTCTACCTCACAACCCCGTTATTAGCCAACACCATAACCAAGGATATGGGTGACAATGATTTCAAGATCAAAATTCCCTCTTTTATTGGCCTGCACTTAGTGTTCAATGTGAACCTCCTTCACCCATACTTTCCACAATTTTTGGACACATCAAACATTGTTAAGAAGCTGACACCAATAGAGCTCAACCCAAATTGCATTGAACAGGACATGACTGGACAGATCATGGATACATAGATTAATAACACTCACTAACAAAGGATCTAAATGTATCATCTTAACAAAGGTGGCTAGCTCCTGCACCAAGGCGAGTGGTTCACTAGGGACCAAGTTCAACAGAAGTTTCTCATCTCATGGAGGCACTCAACGCAATGGGGACCATTGCTTCTGAAGGGGGCATGAGTGATCATGGATATTGGTGGCCACCTGCCTATTCCACTCGGACCGCCAATGTTATTTCCTTTCAGTTTCCTAATTTCTAGTAGAGTTTACTATCTTTCACAGTTTTTCAGTTCTGTAACTTTTGAAGTTGTTTTAGGGCCCTAAAAAAGGTTTTTTTTTTTTTTTAACAAGCAAACCCAATAATTTTAATAAGGTTGTACATTAAAAAAAAATCCTAAAATAGATCTTTCTAACAAGGCATTGTACATGTAAAATGGAGATTGTATATAAAAGTTACGATCCTGGGAATTTGATGTTCTAATTAACCCCAATGGGGCCCACATACTTTTGGTGCTATATCTCCTAGGGTTAGCATTTTGGATGTTTAGGGTTTTACATTGTTTCTCAATAATAAAAATGCCTTCGAGCCTCATTGCAACATAGTTCAAAGGGCATGTAGCCATCAAATATCGTCTTAGAGATAAGCTACCATCACCCGAGATAGCTTATTTCCTTTCTGCATGTAAACAATTTTTAGTATTTGTTATTAAGTAATTTGAAGTTCAATTTTCATTGTAGCTTTGTGTTTCTATTTAAATCTATAATTCATTTCATTCTTACATAAATTCATATTGGCAGTATTAGAACGATATTCTCTGTCTCTATTTGTTTGTGCATGTACCCAACAAAGGTCAAATAGATGTAGACATTCCTATATTTGAAGGTCAAATAGATGTAGACGACGTAGATAAATGGTTAAATTTGCTAGAAGGATATTTTCTGATTCATAATATTTCCAATAGGGAAAAGATTACTTTTGTGCTTCTCAAAGCAGACCCCTCATCAAGGACCAGTGGGAAACCTACTGTGAACAGAGGGATAAGAAGGAACACTAACTATTTTCAGTTGCACCCACTTGGAATTCTTTCAGAGATGACGTCAAGGAACAATATTACCCTGTCATGAGCTATGAAGATAATTACATAAATTGGACCACACTACAGCAGGAAAGGGACTAAGGTGTGCCACAGCTCACAAATATTTTTAATACCCATTGAACGAAGTTGGGTATCAAGGATTCTAAGCAGAATCTGATACTCAAGTACTGTGGTTGTCTGAACAAATAAATCTAGGCAAAGATGGAGTTCTTGGACATTTCCTCGCTTGGTTTCGCATATCGATATGCTATCAAAAACGAGCATAAGCTTAAATAGAAAAGTGAGATTTTGGATCCACGAATCCAAAGTAGGGAAAAGGCACCTGTAAACTGCGGGAAAAAGAACATATCCAAGGTGGGGTGACCTTGTACAATCCATCGAAGCCACAAGAAAAGAATAGCACCATGAAGATCAAGAAGCACATAGGGATATGTTCTGATTCTCCCAAGAGCCCCACTCACAACACACGTGAGTGCCGCGTCAAGTAGTCACTAGTGGTTGAGCTGAAAGCTTTAGAGTCAGATGCATGTTTTGACTCTGAATGACAACCTCACAAGAGGGCCAATAAGGGGAAGTCGATTATCGAAGTAGAGTGCAGAACCATCGCTTCCACCACCAAGGTCTAGAAGATTAAGCCCGAAGATCCAAAGGAGGGGGAATGTCTATTCCACTTGCAAATGTGGGTGAAGAGTTCTTTGTTATAGTTTATTCTCAGCAGTGGGAGCCAAAATAATCTCATCTTAGTTGAGGTCATGAATAAATTGGGCACATTAACGACACCACACCTACAACCATACACCATTGGATGGCTCCATCAAAGGTGAGATCTCTGAGTCAGGTAGCAATGTTTCCTCCCCTAAAGAATCAAGCCCTTCACAGGTGAGTTGTTGTGTGATGTTGCTCCCTGTTATCACTTATGGAAAACTTTGGTTGTGCGAAAAACCATAAGGTAACTTCAAACCTCTTTTAGGTTGAAATCTGGCCCTTCAACCCAGAGAGGGATCTCTCCGTAAAATTCAACTACTCTATGTTCACTGTAGTAGTAGTTTTTTTCAATTGAGTTTGATGGCCATATTTAGTTCATACGATAAAATTGGTTGGGATGTTTAAAAACAAACCATTGGGCATGGAGTCCAGTTTTAAACATGTAAATCTACATATCCAATGAGCAAGCTATAAAAGGCATGATAACAATAAATCCTTTGAATGTTTGAGAAAATGGAAGAAAATAATTGAAATGAAACAGAGTTTATAGCTAACTGAGGTAACAAATACTAATGGTTGATAAATACAAGAAAGGAGCATCAATGAATCCCAATCTTAGATACTAACATTTTCATACATGAAAGAAATTTTATATAACAAAGAGGAAATTGACAAGGAACTACAACACATGATTTTCCTATAAAATTCTCATTAAAAACTATAATATATTCAAGACTACTCAAATATACCAGAATGAAAAATGTTTTTCAATAATATTCCAACCCTTCTTCATTCTTCATAAATTGTTATATAGAACTTACATCATCTGATTGCAAAATAATAGTCTCCATATTAATTACAATAATCTAAGATATCTAAATATATTCAATTTCATGCATGTAAATAAAAACTTAGATACAATCAGTTTTACCTAAAATAGCTACAGGAAAATGTCTTGATATATAGGTCAAGTGAAATATCTTCTCAAACTATCTTCCTTGGAAATAGAAATAGGTCCCTAACTGATAGCATAGCATCCTACCTGGAAAAGCAAGTCCCTCTGCAAAACAGATCCAAGTTTCCTCCGAAACTAATTTCTTGTTCATCCTTTCTTTCGTTCAGACCTCCTCGTGAAATAGCGTTGATACTGTTGTTTTCAACTTTACTAGTTTTTTGTTTTGTAGCTTTTGCTGACAGGCTAATTGTCATCATTTTATTTTCCTCCCGTTTCAAAATCGCTGACAATAAGAAGGTCAACATTTTCACCTATTTGAATTTCACTAACAACGGAGATGTCAACGCTCCCTGTTTGCTCCAAAATTGTTGATAGACTGATTGTCATTGTTTCGTTCCTGTATCATTTTCTATCAACAAACACACAATTGTGTCCCAAAATAACTGACAGTGGATCTGTCAATTTTATCAAAAATGTCAATGATGGGAATTTCAGCTTTCCTGAATATTCCCCTATAGGCAAACAAATATAAGGCTAACTAGCAGCGATAAAATGAAAACCTTGTTTCATGAAATAGATAGGAAAAATTCTAAGTTTAATCTGCCAAACCTCTTAGCTAAGGGTACTAGCTGCCTTGAGAAGTACATCCACCTTCTCCAGACTTTGCTTGTTGCTCTTCGTCTCCATAAGAATCCTCTTCATAGTTCCCTTGTCTCTTCTCTTCTTATAGCTTGTATCATTCTTCATGTTGATGATGAGGTCCTTCAGCGGCATATTTTCAACATCAATCACTTCTTTGGCCAACTCTAAGTTATTTCTGAGTTTGATTTTTTATCTAATTTTTTTAGTTGGACTTGTATGGGATCTCTTGCCACCCTTAAAAACTTCATACAATGTCTCCTCCTCTTCAGTCTCAATCTCTACTTCTTTTCCTTTAGGAACCTCTATTTTCGTTGTGTTTGCAGGGGAGGGTTCGAAAGGTGGAGTCACAACCTAGGAAGAGCTGATAATAGTAGGTAGGTTTATAGGGGATACAAGGTCTGGTTTATGGAGCCTGGCACTTTTCCTTTGGTAGAATTTAGGAATCTTAGGGCTAGAGGATGTAGATGGAATTTCTATGTTTTCTTGGATGGTTGATGGCTCAATAGGGGCTTGATATTTAGTTTTCTTCTCTTTTTTTGTAGTCTTTGGTATACCTCTTTGTCTTTTAAGGGGTTTAGGTTGAAAACCTCCCCAAAAAAGGAAATGGATCCAAGTCATTTTTGCCTGGCTAGCTGGTTTTCAATTAACATTTTTATTAGGGATTTGTGGTATATAAAATGGGAGGAGGGCTCTATGTGGGACTTGAACCTAGCTGCAATATGTTTAAGGATTTCTAGCAAATAAAAACATGGATTTTGATTTTACCAGTAAGATGTGCGAGGAAATAAAATTGGTATAGGTTTAACTGATTAAACCATCCTTCGCAAGTCAAATATTGCTAACAGAGGCATAAAGGCACATGCCATATTTCCTGCAACCACTCCTTTCAAACTCCAGCACACCAATTTTTCCCCTTGAATTCTTCTTTTCAAAAAAAGGGGCATCGATTCCTGCGAACACATGACTGTGGAAAATATTTTCTCCATCTGTTGGTAAGGCCATGGTGTCAGCGATGGACTGCTCTGTAACTAAAAATGACAGGCATACAACCTCCCCATTCTTTCCATCAAACCCTTGATCAAAATACCGATCCACTTCATCATGGTAGTCAGTACGATGGTGGAAAAAATCACTCCAACTGACTTGCTAAAACAACTGATGAATTTTGGGGTATATGTCCAGCAAATCCAACGCTTTGGGCTCAGACCGATTCGCTTTGCCTTCTTTCCCCATCACGTTATGTGGTCTTCCTAGGATTCGATCTTGTGTCCCTGTGAGTAAAATGATTTTCAATGCCAAGTGTGGCTCACTCCGAACTAACAAACACAAACTACTAAAGGGACATGGTAAAAACAACTTGACATGCAGATGGATATTACAGTTGGATATTTAGTTTATGATTACGAATGGAATTTGTATCATACGGAAAAATTATTTTAAGTGGCATTCACTCATACTAGTGGAGAAAAAATCATTAACTAGTACTTTTTATCCCTTCAAAATAGATAGAGACATGTTTCAATGATATCACTGACGTTGAAGTGGTTAGTAGAGTCATCACTTATTAAATTTAAAATATGGTTTTCACGCTGACAGTTAGTCTGTCAATCAAAAACGAAATTGTTGAAAAGCATGTTTTCAACGAATTTATTCACAAGACCATATCAGATCACTAAAACACTAATAGCCCCATTATCAGTAATTTCCATGTTTTATTACAACTAAAATGGTGACATTGAAATTGTCAACATTTTATGAAAAATTTAAAAAACTAAGTTTATTGTGATAACGCTCTCCTTGAAGTTTGTGATGTATTATTAGGCCAACCATACTTTTGGAACTGTCATGATGTGTAAGAGTCTAGACCTCGCACTGTTATTAATACTTTTGGAGGTAAGCTAAACAAGATACCATAGATAGCCCTGCCTACCACCATTTATTTGATATTTTCTAAGCAATGCAGTAATATCATCTCCTAGACTGGGAAGTTTTTTTTCTTTATGATTTGGGAAGGAGGTGATCATCCACATAGATCACCGACCTCTTTAGTTTATACAGAGACAAGGAAAGCTGTAGAATGACTGCTATTAGAAATGGTCCACATATCTACAATGAATTCATTTAAACATTAAGTACAAGAAGGTAAGCACCAATAATGTTGTGGATTACCTCATTCAGCCATTGGTTGTGGCGTTGACCACTATTCTCGACTCTTGTGGGAACGAGACTTTTGAATGGTTGCATATTTACAAAAATGATGGAAAATACACCACCACATACTAGATGTTGATGGATGAAAAGCTAGTTCCAGACTTCCACCTCCAAGATGCACCATTATGTCACCTTGGACACCTTTGTGTTCCTTCAAGCAAGTGTGCCAAGATGATTTGGGAAGCACACTACAGTCGGTACGTAGGACACATGTGTAGAGAAGATAGTGGCAATATTGTAGAAGTATTTTTATTGACCAAATATTTGATAGGATATTAGAAAATATATCATATTTTGCACTGCCTATGCCATCAACAAGCCAAACATTAAGAAGAAATGCTTGTATACTCCTCATCCTACTCTTAGCCAGCCCTGGGAATCCATCTACATGGACTATATGTATGGTATTCCTTCTACCAAGCATGGAAACGACTGTGTATTTGTGGTCGTTGACATATTTTCTAATATGGCCATATTGGTTGCTTGAAAGGAGAGTATCTTATTAGAAGCCACTAAGAAATTCTTCTTTAAACAAGTGTGTGTACATTTTAGGATCCTACAGACTATTATATCAAATCAAGATAGCAAGTTCCTAAGCACATTATATTTAATCCTCTGGTCATTGTTGGACACTAATCTTACCAAGTCTACTACATTCCACCCGCAGGCTGATGGCCAAACATAGGACATTAATATGACGATTGTGAACATAATATACATGTATAACTCTAAGCACCCACGAACATCAGATGAGAGTCTTCCTTATGTGCAACATAGTTATAACATAGATATCCATAGCTTGAAAGGAAACAATGCCTTTCAAGTGGGCCTAGGATTTCAACCGTTATGTTCCATTTATGTTGCACTTCCTTTTGCAACTACACAGGAAGAATCTGAACATGTTCAACTTGAAGCTAATGAAGCCACTAGGTTTATTGAATACATTCAGAACATCCACTAGTATGCTCATGCAATTTTCAATAAATCCAATTCGAAGTACAAATAATGACATGATCAGCATTGGGTGCCGCATAAGTTTCAGGTGGGAGACAAAGTGTGGTTGCATTTGTAGAAGGAATGCCTTGCTAAATCCCATATAAAGCTTCAACCACTCTGATATGGGCCTTACACCATCCCCAAGGTTGTGGGTGACAATGCTGTCAAGTTCAACATTCCCCCATTCCTTGGCCTTCTCCTAGTGTTCAATGTGGACTGCCTTCGGCCATACCTTCCACTTTTGTTGGACACATCAAACATTATTGAGCAGCTGACATCGACAGAGCTCAACCCAATTGCACTAAAAAGGCCACGACTTATCAGATCATGGATACACAGATTAAGAAAAACTACCAACAAAGGATCCAACTATATCAGATTGTCAAATTTCGCCAGCTCTTGCACCAAGGCAAGCGGCTCACCAAGGACCAAGTTCAACAGAAGTTTCCAGATCTCATGGAGGCACTCAATGCAATGGGGACCATTACTTCCTAAGGGGGGAGGAATGATTTATATGGATATTGGTAGCCACCCACCTATTCCACTTGGACCCCCAACACTATTTCCTTTCAACCTCCTAATTTCTAGCATAATTTACTATTTTTGGTAGCTTTTTGGGTCCTGAACTTCCAGAGCTGCTTTGAGGCCCTAAACAATATTTTTTTGGAAAACGAGTAGGCCCATTTTATTCAATAAGGGTATACAGTCGAAATTTGTTTTTCTTGGATAGATATTTATAACATGGTATCATACGCATCAAACAAAGATCGTTTGCCAAAGTTACAACCCCAGGAAGTTAGTTTACAAATTAATCCCAAAAAGACCCACGTATTTTTGGCACTTCATCTTCTAGGATTAGGTTTTTGGATGTTTAGGGTTTTCCATTATTTCTCAATAATAAAAAGACCTTTGAGCCTCATTGTAACATAGTTAAGAAGGCATGTAGTGTGATATCCCTCTGCTTAATGACTTCATTGTAGTTAAATGTGCACAAGTTTAATTTTGGTTAAGTGTAAAATATTAAAAGACAAATAGACATTTAATCATCGGTAATTTTGTTGATGATAATTGTTTGTAAAGTTAATGTTTTTAAAGTTGTAATTATGTTTTTATTTTATAAATAAAGACAAAACTCGGGAATTAATAAAGTTGTATATAAAATTTCAAAAAATGGAATTGTTAATAAATTAATGCTATTCTATTATTTACAATAGAGAGTTGATGACTAGATGTGGTTAATTGAGGTCCTTCAGCGGCATATTGTCAACATCAATCACTTCTTTGGCCAACTCTAAGTTATTTCTGAGTTTGATTTTGTATCTTAGTTTTTTAGTTGGACTTGTATGGGATCTCTTGCCACCCTTAAAAACTTCATACAATGTCTCCTCCTCTTCAGTCTCAATCTCTACTTCTTTTCCTTTAGGAACCTCTATTTTCGTTGTGTTTGCAGGGGAGGGTTCGAAAGGTGGAGTCACAACCTAGGAAGAGCTGATAATAGTAGGTAGGTTTATAGGGGATACAGGGTCTGGTTTATGGAGCCTGGCACTTTTCCTCTGGTAGAATTTAGGAATCTTAGGGCTAGAGGATGTAGATGGAATTTCTATGTTTTCTTGGATGGTAGATGGCTCAATAGGGGCTTGATCTTTAGTTTTCTTCTCTTTTTTTGTAGTCTTTGGTCTACCTCTTTGTCTTTTAAGGGGTTGAGGTTGAAAACCTCCCCAAAAAAGGAAATGGATCCAAGTCATTTTTGCCCTGGCTAGCTGGTTTTCAATTAAAATTTTTATTAGGGATTTGTGGTATATAAAATGGGAGGAGGGCTCTATGTGGGACCTGAACCTAGCTGCAATATGTTTAAGGATTTCTAGCAAATAAAAACATGGATTTTGATTTTACCAGTAAGATGTGCGAGGAAATAAAATTGGTATAGGTTTAACTGATTAAACCATCCTTTGCAAGTCAAATATTGCTAACAGAGGCATAAAGGCACATGCCATATTTCCTGCAACCACTTCTTTCAAACTCCAGCACTCCAATTTTTCCCCTTGAATTCTTCTTTTAAAAAAATGGGCATCGATTCCTGCGAACACATGACTGTGGAAAATATTTTCTCCATCTGTTGGTAAGGCCATGGTGTCAGCGATGGATTGCTCTGTAACTAAAAATGACAGGCATCCAACCTCCCCATTCTTTCCATCAAACCCTTGATCAAAATACCGATCCACTGCATCATGGTAGTCAGTACGATGGTGGAAAAAATCACTCCAACTGACTTACTAAAACAACTGATGAATTTTGGGGTATATGTCCAGCAAATCTAACACTTTGGGCTCAGACGGATTCGCTTTGCCTTCTTTCCCCATCGCGTTATGTGGTCTTCCTAGGATTCGATCTTGTGTCCCTATGAGTAAAATGATTTTCAATGCCAAGTGTGGCTCACTCCGAACTAACAAACACAAACTACTAACAGGACATGGTAAAAACAACTTGACATGCTGATGGATATTACAGTTGGATATTTAGTTTATGATTATGAATGGAATTCGTATCATAAGGAAAAATTATTTTAAGTGGCATTCACTCATACTAGTGGAGAAAAAATCATTAACTAGTACTTTTTATCCCTTCAAAATAGATAGAGAAATGTTTCAATGATATCACTGACGTTGAAGTGGTTAGTAGAGTCATCACTTATTAAATTTAAAATCTGGTTTTCACGCTGACAGTTAGTCTGTCAATCAAAAACGAAATTGTTGAAAAGCATGTTTTCAACGAATTTATTCACAAGACCATATCAGATCACTAAAACACTAATAGCCCCATTATCAGTAATTTCCATGTTTTATTACAACTAAAATGGTGACATTGAAATTGTCAACATTTTATGAAAAATTTAAAAAACTAAGTTTATTGTGATAACGCTCCCCTTGAAGTTTGTGATGTATTATTAGGCCAACCATACTTTTGGAACTGTCATGATGTGTAAGAGTCTAGACCTCGCACTGTTATTAATACTTTTGGAGGTAAGCTAAACAAGATACAATAGATAGCCCTGCCTACCACCATTTATTTGATATTTTCTAAGCAATGCAGTAATATCATCTCCTAGATTGGGAAGTTTTTTTTCTTTATGATTCGGGAAGGAGGTGATCATCCACATAGATCACCGCCCTCTTTAGTTTATACAGAGACAAGGAAAGCTGCAGAATGGCTGCTATTAGAAATGGTCCACATATCTACAATGATTTCATTTAAACATTAAGTACAAGAAGGTAAGCACCAATAATGTTGTGGATTACCTCATTTGGCCATTGGTTGTGGCGTTGACCACTATTCTCGACTCTTGTGGGAACGAGACTTTTGAATGGTTGCATATTTACAAAAATGATGGAAAATACACCACCACATACTAGATGTTGATGGATGAAAAGCTAGTTCCAGACTACCACCTCCAAGATGCACCATTATGTCACCTCGGACACCTTTGTGTTCCTTCAAGCAAGTGTGCCAAGATGATTTGGGAAGCACACTACAGTCGGTATGTAGGACATATATGTGTAGAGAAGATAGTGGCAATATTGTAGAAGTATTTTTATTGACCAAATATTTGATAGGATATTAGAAAATATATCATATTTTGCACTTCCTATGCCATCGACAAGCCAAACATTAAGAAGAAATGCTTGTATACTCCTCATCCTACTCTTAGCCAACCCTGGGAATCCATCTACATGGACTATATGTATGGTATTCCTTCTACCAAGCATGGAAACGACTGTGTATTTGTGTTCGTTGACATATTTTCTAATATGGCCATATTGGTTGCTTGAAAGGAGAGTATCTTAGTAGAAGCCACTAAGAAATTCTTCTTTAAACAAGTGTGTGTACATTTCAGGATCCTACAGACTATTATATCAAATCAGGATAGCAAGTTCCTAAGCACATTATATTTAATCCTCTGGTCATTGTTGGACACTAATCTTACCAAGTCTACTACATTCCACCCGCAGGCTGATGGCCAAACATAGGACATTAATATGACGATTGTGAACATAATATACATGTATAACTCTAAGCACCCATGAACATCAGATGAGAGTCTTCCTTATGTGCAACATAGTTATAACATAGATATCCATAGCTTGAAAGGAAACAATGCCTTTCAAGTGGGCCTAGGATTTCAACCATTATGTTCCATTTATGTTGCACTTCCTTTTGCAACTACACAGGAAGAATTTGAACATGTTCAACCTGAAGCTAATGAAGCCACTAGGTTTATTGAATACATTCAGAACATCCACTAGTAGGCTCATGCAATTTTCAATAAATCCAATTCGAAGTACAAATAATGACATGATCAGCATTGGGTGCCGCATAACTTTCAGGTGGGAGACAAAGTGTGGTTGCATTTGTAGAAGGAATGCCTTGCTAAATCCCATATAAAGCTTCAACCACTCTGATATGGGCCTTACACCATCACCAAGGTTGTGGGTGACAATGCTGTCAAGTTCAACATTCCCCCATTCCTTGGCCTTCTCCTAGTGTTCAATGTGGACTGCCTTCGGCCATACCTTCCACTTTTGTTGGACACATCAAACATTATTGAGCAGCTGACATCGATAGAGCTCAACCCAATTGCACTAAAAAGGCCACGACTTATCAGATCATGGATACACAGATTAAGAACAGCCACCAACAAAGGATCCAACTATATCAGATTGTCAAATTTTGCCAGCTCTTGCACCAAGGCAAGCGGCTCACCAAGGACCAAGTTCAATAGAAGTTTCCAGATCTCATGGAGGCACTCAATGCAATGGGGACCATTACTTCCTAAGGGGGGAGGAATGATTTACATGGATATTGGTAGCCACCCGCCTATTCCACTTGGACCCCCAACACTATTTCCTTTCAACCTCCTAATTTCTAGCATAATTTACTATTTTTGGCAGCTTTTTGGGTCCTGAACTTCCAGAGCTGCTTTGAGGCCCTAAACAATATTTTTTTGGAAAACGAGTAGGCCCATTTCATTCAATAAGGGTATACAGTCGAAATTTGTTTTTCTTGGATAGATATTTATAACATGGTATCATACGCATCAAACAGAGATCGTTTGCCAAAGTTACAACCCCAGGAAGTTAGTTTACAAATTAATCCCAAAAAGACCCACATATTTTTGGCACTTCATCTTCTAGGATTAGGTTTTTGGATGTTTAGGGTTTTCCATTATTTCTCAATAATAAAAAGGCCTTTGAGCCTCATTGTAACATAGTTAAGAAGGAATGTAGTGTGATATCCCTCTACTTAATGACTTCATTGTAGTTAAATGTGCACAAGTTTAATTTTGGTTAAGTGTAAAATATTAAAAGACAAATAGACATTTAATCATCGGTAATTTTGTTGATGATAATTGTTTGTAAAGTTAATGTTTTTAAAGTTGTAATTATGTTTTTATTTTATAAATAAAGACAAAACTCGGGAATTAATGGTTAAGTACAGATGGCTGAAAGAGGAAAAAGGTTGAAATTTTATTTTGGAAATTATTATTAGCCATCAACATGTCCTAAGAATCTAATGTGGGTGACTAGATTTAATTTTTGAATTGTGATATTGGTCAATTAAATTTTTCGTAGAAGATATAAAGTTGTCCTTAAGATTGGGAAACAAGAGCTCATTAATGTGCCGTTAACTACCTGCCACATGTTGGTGAGGTGGATGCAGTTAATAACCACCCAAAGAGTGGTAGATGGATGATATATTTGTAATTTTACTTTATTTTGTCTCGCAATATTTTGAGAGCAGACTTAGAGAGACTGAAGAGAAGCACGAATATACAAATAGAAGAAGAACCATAGGCCTAGTTGCTTGGGGGGACAAGCTGATTTTTTTTTGTGTCAAGTTTAGAAGGATCCAAGTGTTTAGCCATCAATTTCCCAGAATAATTGTTCAAGTCAGTATTTCTACTTGTGGTATATGTGTATTTATTCATAACTGAGAAAAGTTTACTTCTAATTATATCCTTTATGAATGCTTTCATTTTAACATATGCAATGAAGAAAAGGTATTGCGGAAAATTGAAAGACATGTTTGATATTTATTTATATATTATTGATGGATTAATTAGTAGGAAACAAAAGTAGAGAAATTAGAATCTTATCCATAAAATCCATTGGAGTCAGAAGGTTCAAGGAACATCTGATGCATTTCAGAAATAGAAAAATTATATTCCAATAAAGAAGCTTAGGATATTACTGCAGACACATGGCCTTGATAATTCACTTTCCATAGTTTGGAAGTGTTAAATTTCTTCTTGCACAATCAAAGAAACTTAAATAAAAGAACTGGAAGAAAATCTAGCAGTAGATTCTTTGAAGAACTGGTTCAAGACCAGATATTTGCACACATAGAAGGTACAATCCTTGTGTAAGTTGAGGGAGATGAGATCAATTTCACAAGGCTAAATTCCTTGGAAACATCGAAGGCAAAATTACTATCTCTTAGTATGTAGAACAACTTCCTAAGAAATAACAAATGAGTTATCGTAGTACGCAAAAGGAAAATTGCATGATAGGAAGAACATTATTTTCTTATGAAGTTGTAGCTCGATTTCAATTAGCTTTTGTTAATATAAACTGTGCAAAATATACATTATTTGATGTATATAATGAGAGTATGTCTCTTATAAAACCTATAATTATTCTTATAAGTTTAACTTATAGTTTATTTAGAAAAACGATATCCTATTGATATGTTGTTACCGTATGAAATTGAAACCTATACACATATATAGTAGCAAAAGAGATGAAAACAAAAAACTAGAATGATATATTCTAATAATATTATAAAAAGATGTATGAAAATATATATAAAGGAAATGAGAACATTTACATTACAAATGCATTTGTATTAGAGTAACCATGAAACAAAAACCTTACTAGTAGAGCATTATAAACAGAGGAACCATATTTACATGATTCTTCCCATTCCATTAAAACAGTAGTCATATTGTATACAAAAATTATTTAAGAAATATTTAAAATTGCAATATAGAGAATTTTAAAGGGAGGTCTTATAATTTTGTATAGAAAATTGAGTTAAACATAAAATCGGGAGGTCTTATAATTTTGTATAGAAAATTGAGTTAAACATAAAATCTCATTAATAAAAAAAATAGTGTAAAACATTGAAAAAGGGTTTGGCCTGTATCAATTAAAAAAATGTGTAATAAACTTCAGTTTCGATTAAGGGTTAAATTAAGAGTAATAAAAGAAAAATGAATACATTTCAATGAAAATATCACAAGGTCATTAAACATATGGTGAAACACTATAACTATCCATGTATTGATTTGAGATCCGTTGATCTAAACAGTAGATGTGTGTTAGGTAAACTGGGTGTGTGGCAATAGTAAATAACTTTCCACTTGAGTGCAAAATACTCCAGAAGAATGATTCACATTATATCAATTACAATAATGTGCAAGGTTACAAAGGTTACAATAATACCACACGTGGAAAGCAACAAGGATTTCTATGATTCATATCTGAAAGTTTAACAATAACCAAAAACCATAATGTGAAACTCCTCCATGGGGACTCTATATAAGATGATGCACATGTTATATAACAGTTGTGTGTAACATGAGATCACAAGTAAATATTGATGATGATATTATTGTATCCAAAGAGGTAGGTCGAACTGAGGTCCATTCATTTTAATACAAATTATAGTATGGTTATAATATTTTGAGTAAAGGAATTAACCCACATGCTAAAAGAAAGTTAAATATTATGTTGATATAAGTGTTCAAGAGTGTAGTTCTACGTAAGAAGTATGGTGCGGAAACCAAGCTATGGTGATGTTATATGCTTGTGAATATAACAAGGTCCAGAACCTAATGCAAAGACGTATTTATACAATGGATCTTGACATAAATACATTACTTTTGGAAATAACAAATAAACAAAAATATTGAATACATTAATGTTAAATGGAATTGTTAATATATTAATACCAATAAATAGAATTGTTAATAAAGTAATGTCGTTGTAAATAAAGTTGTATACAAATTTTCAAAAAGTGGAATGGTAAAATAAAGTTGTATATAAATACCAATAAATAGAATTGTTAATAAAGTAATGTCGTTGTAAATAAAGTTGTATACAAATTTTCAAAAAGTGGAATGGTAAAATAAAGTTGTATATAAAATTTCAAAAAATGGAATTGTTATTAAATTAATGCTATTCTATTATTTACAATAGAGAGTTGATGACTAGATGTGGTTATTTGATCGTTTCTCTAAAAGAATTGTAGGCAGGTTACGAGTTTAAGTATCTATCCATTGCTGGCAGAGCGATTTTAGCACAATCTCAATCTGTTCTTGCTTAGATGACAATGTATTGGGGAGATCTATACTATTTCCCTAAGTGAGTTATTTCTATTTTGAACAGATTGATGGCACATTTCATATGGGGTGGTAGTAAGGAAAAAAGTAAATACCATCTGACTAGTCTTTCGAAAATTTCCTTTCCAAAAGCTTTGGGAGGTTGGGGTATTAAAGAATTGTAGGCTGCGAGTTTAAGTGTCTATCCATTGTTGGCAGAGCGATTCTGGCACAATCTGTTCTTGCCTAGATGACAGTATATTGGGGACATCTATACTATTTCCCTAAGGGAGTTATTTCTATTTTGAATAGATTGATGGCAAATTTCATATGGGGTGGTAGTAAGGAAAAAAGTAAATACCACCTGACTAGTCTTTCGAAAATTTCCTTTCCAAAAGCTTTGGGAGGTTGGGGTATTATGGACATAAGGAATTTTGGTAAAGCCCTCTTATGCAAATCCATTTGGAGGGGCATAAATGGGGATAGTTTCTGGAGCTCTATCATCAGAAAGAAGTACATGGGGAATAAAGATCTCATATTCTGGTATAGGGAAGGTTCAATTGGAAAATCTCATGGATCTGCTATATGGCAGAGCTTTCGGAAAATTGAAACTTTCTTTCTCAATAACCTCCATTGGAATGTCCAGAATGGCAGGGATGTGTTTATTGGATATGATCATATCATGGGTTTGGGGGAGCATTTCATTATTCCTACATCCATCATAATGGCCCTTCATAGAAGTGGAATTTTCACATGGAGTCAACTAATTGCAGAATGGCAGGGAGGCATTCCTATATGGAAGGACCTACAAGTTTTGGGTCTTAATGAAGCACTAGCTCAGCAATGAGACAATATCATGATGTCTATGCGAAGCTCTGGCATATGCAGATCTGAAGGAAAGGACTATCTCACATGGAGGGGGATAAAGGGGTGGGATGATATACAGGTAAAAGATATCTATTTAGTTCTAGGTAAAACAATTCCTCCCCCTTTTCAGATCATCTTTCTGTTACCACTGTGGAAAATGGGGGTGCCAAATAAAATTATTCACTTCTCCTGGCTCGTTTTTCACAACAAAAATCTGACTTGGGAGAATCTACAAAAAAGGAACTGGTCAGGGCCAAGTATATGTCTATTATGCAAATGTGAGGAAGAAAATAATAATCACTTATTCCTCACCTGCAGATTTACTTATCAGTTATGGAGGGAACTAGCAGTTTATTTTGGTATCAGTTTGGTGGATCACACAATTATTCAAGAGGCTTTATGCTGGTGGAGCTTGCAGAATGCTTCCTTTAGACCAATTCCTCTTCTCCTATTATGGACAGTTTGGAAGCGAAGGAACAAAATTATATTCCGAGATGGGATAGAAGAACAAAAGCTTGCTTTTGAGCAGATCCTTTCATTGTATAATTCTATCTCGAAGAAGTTGTCCACAAACAAATCTAGAAATATAGAGTATCAGTCGAAGATTTCGATGAGTTATCTGTGAGCCTTTTTCGACGGAGCTGTGCAACGGGGTTCGTGTGCTTGTGGCTGTTTCATATCGATGAATGAAGAACAACACTTTTCCATTTATTGGAATGGTGGTAATGGTACAAACAATAAGGCTGAAGCTATGGCATTGGCGGGCCTTCTTCAGTTCAGCTCCTTCCTGAATATACAATTACTTCAGATATATGGGGATTCCAAAATTCCAAAATCATAATAGAACAGGCTCAAGGGAAGTTGAACATAAAGAATCCTTTGTTATCTGGATGGATGAACAGGATTGGAATGTTATGGAATAGCAATAAAGATTACACAATCAATCATGTGGACAGGTCACAGAACTCTCGGGCGGACGTGCTGTCAAAGAAGGGCCTCACAATCGAGCCTGGTACATGGAAAATGGAGATACAAATGGAATCTACAATATATCAGATAGAAGATTTCTCCCTTCCGGGTACCTAGTTTTTCTTTTTTGGCATTTTGTCTTCATATGCTCCATAGAAATATATCTTCTGCATATCAAGGTATGTCGGTCTTTTCCTTTTTGATTTTCTCCTTTTTGATGGGATGGCAATTTCTGGGATGGCCCAGTACATATTTCCAGGAGTTTCTGGCTGAGCATTATCTGTCTATGCTTCTAATACTTTCCTTATCATGCGAGTTTAGATACTATGCTTTTTGTTGTGCTCTTTTACAGCTGATATCCTACATATATCTCGCTATAACTTTATCAGTTTTCTCTATGTAAATATCTCCTTACATGAATACAAATCTTGCTTTTAATAAAAATAAAAAATTAAAAAATTAAATAGAATTGTTAATAAATTAATGCCATCATAAATAAACTTGTATGGTTGATGAGTACAATATTGTATCATTAATGGACTTATTAATAAATTAATGCCATTGTAAATAAAGTTGTATGTTAATGAGTACAACATTATATCATTAGTGAGAAAAATTCAAAAAACGGAATTGTTAATAAATTAATGCCATTATAAATAAAGTTATATACAAATGTCAAAAAATGGAATTGTTAATAAATTAATGCTATTGTAAATAAAGTTGTATGGTTAATGAGTACAATA
Organism: Pinus tabuliformis; assembly: GCA_031772625.1. Classification (NCBI taxonomy): domain Eukaryota; kingdom Viridiplantae; phylum Streptophyta; class Pinopsida; order Pinales; family Pinaceae; genus Pinus; species Pinus tabuliformis. The sequence goes on from CM062804.1 coordinate 1,014,646,678, forward strand.
TTGTATCGTTAATGAGCAAGGTTGTGTGGTTAACGAGTACAATGTTGTATGGTTAATGAGTACAATATTGTATCGTTGATGAGTAAGGTTGTATGGTTAACACAAAATTTCAAAAAATGGAATTGCTAATAAATTAATGCCATTGTAAATAAAGTTGTATGGTTAATGAGTACAATATTATATCGTTAATGAGTAAGGTTGTATGGTTAACGAGTACAATGTTGTATGGTTATTAAGTAAAATATTGTATCGTTAATAAGCAAGGTTGTATGGTTAATGAGTACAATGTTGTATGGTTAATGAGTAAAATATTGTAACATTAATGAGTAAGGTTGTATGGTTAACGAGTACAATGTTGTATCGTTAATGAGTAAGGTTTTGAATCCTTTATGACCTCTTTTTAATTAGTTCAAAATAAAAGCAACAAATTTAATCATATATATATATATATATATATATATATATATATATATATGAGAGGGTATTTAAATGTAGTTGTCACATCTCTTCTCAAAGATAAGTTATCATTGCCCGAGCTAGTTTATTTCCCTTCTACATGTAAATTGTTTTAAACATTTTTTGTTAAGTAATTTAAGTTCACTTTTCATTGTAGCTCTGTGTTTATGTTTAGATATGAATTTCATTTCATTTTTACATAAATCTAGATTAGTGGTATCAAAGAGGTTCGTTCTTTCTCTTTTTTTTGTGCATGTTGCCAACGAGGTCAAATTATAAGGAGTTAGTACTTGAACTGGTTGAACCCTTTCAAGACTAGCCTCACCGACCTAGACGACCTCCCATAATAGAAGAAAAGTGATGGAACCCATCAATAGGTATATTTAGAGGCCCATTGTGCTATCCTTTAGCCCTTAAACTCTCTTTTTCTCACATCAATTTACATTTTTAGCCATAATATACTTAGTAGGGAGACTAAAGGGTGCATGTCACATTTCATGGCCTAATGTGGTTAATATAGAAGAAAAAGAAGCATTTTTGGAGACATTTACCATATGGGGGCTTGTTGGAGGCATCTAGAGAGAATATAGGAGGCTTATCCACTACATTAACTCTCCAACTCAACTTGAGTCCCAAGATTCCTCACCAACGACTTGAAGTCCACTAGTAGCTGAGGAACTCAAGTGCATGTGGAGATCTAAGGGAACCATATCAATCAATTTCGAGATTTTGGAGGGGATCAGTCATCCTCTCAAGGGAGTTTCAACTCAGTCACTTTTTGTATAAATAAACATGCCTAAGGGCTCATTAGGATTTGAACTCTTGGAGCTATGAAGAGCTATTGAAGGCAAAGTACTTGACACTATTATCTCCATTTTGATATTATGTATTTTCACTCTATTTTTTTTTAATTAAAGGTATTTTGTTGATCTACATCCGAGTTAGCTTAAGAGGGTTGGAACTCGTGGGTTACGGCCCAACCTAAAGGCTTTAGCCCCTCTCATGTATTCTTCCTTTTTCTTTCTTATTCAATTTGTTGTATTTCTTTCTTTTGTTTAAGTAGAAATTAGATTCCAAAAATTGTAGTTCCAAGTCTGATCACCACCTCTCTTATGGGAATTATGGGTGAAGAATCTACAACAACATGCCAAAACTATGTGTTTATGATTCCTTGAAAATTACTAGGCTTTGGATTGAAATTATATTACATGCTTGGTTCCCGCACCTTAGAATTAATATCATGATTTGGCAAATATATTATATGCATGTTGTAGGATAGAATAAATCTTGAAAAAATAAAATTCAACTCATACTTTCCACTTTGATTAATTTTACTGCAACTTTGATTACTAGATGTATGTCCTTGATTGCTATTCTGTAGGAGATGTTAGTGACTTGAAGGGGTTGGCACACTCATTCACATCCATTTAGAAATTTCAATCCTCGTCCTGGACACCTCACACTACTCTCAAGCTATGCCACCGAGGTCATCTTTTCAGGGCCACTGAAGGACACCGTGGACATGAAATTTTGTGCAAGATATGCCTCTAAGGGGTGCTAAGCTTGGCAAAAGACCTCACACGTCACCCTCATCCACCTCCCATCTCCTTTCAGAACACCTTCCTTGATCTCAGAAAGCTTTCGGACCCACTCCTGTAGAAAAATAGGGCACTTCTGTAGCAAAATAGAGTTTCTTATAGCACCTTATCGCAGTCTTGTAGCACTAGCCAAACGTAGCCATATTTGCCCTATGATCTTTATTTTTGTATCTTGAGATTGAATGATGACCTCTAGGCTTTGAATCCATGATTAGGGAGGCTCAAGGACCACTCTAGATCCTTGCTTCCTCCACTGCAACCACAAAACAACAAATAGAGTTAGGAAGAAAATTTTCACATTTGAAACTCTTCAATGCAAGTGATTTAGACTTAGTTTCTGGATTTCATAGTTGTGTGTCATAGATTAAATTTCTTCTTTCCAAGAAATTTGTAATTAGATTAATGATTTCCATTCTGCAACTAGAAAATTGATCTAATTTGTTTGCAAATAGAGTATCATTTTTTATCTCCACAACTAGTGTAGTCATTCCTTTTCCAACAATTATAGTTAGTATGTTTACATCAAATGAATGGTACTTTCACTTTTGCAATTAGGGTAATTATCCTTTCCTTCCAATTAGGGTATGTTTTTTTTTTCTTTCCACATAAATTCTCTTTGTAGTTAGTTGAAGGAGTGGTCTCTTCTTGCCTTAATATGATATAATGAATGAGGTTGACATGAGTAGAAGTTGACCTACTGTGGATATAGAAATGTCACCTCTAAGTTTGTACGATCCCTGGGTTGATAATTTAAATTGAGCATCTCGGGGGTTGCAACATCCTTGATGCAATACCAAGGCTCATCAAAAAGAAAGATGAGGGATCGGGAGATCCTTTCAAAATGTTTCTTGAAGAAACCCTTGAGTGACAAAGGAACAAGATGATGGATAACTTTCCCCAGATTCTTCAATGGGAATCAACGAGAGAAGCATCTTCATCTAGTAACCACTTCTAAGCCATCGCCCCTTTTAAGGTACAATATAACTTTGACATTCCTATTTTTGAATGTTAGATAGAAGAAAATGTTGTAGACAAATTGTTAAATTTATTGGAAGGATATTTTTCAGTCCATAATTTTTCCAATAGGGAAAATATTACTTTTTCACTTCTAAAAGTCGCCCCCTACATCAAGGACTAGTGGGAAACCTTCTATGACCAGAGGAACAAGAATAAACCCTCACAATTTTTAGTTGTACCCACTTGGAATTTTTTTTCAAGATATCATCAAGGAACAATATTACCTTATCAGGAGCTAGGAATATAAGTGCATAAAATGGACCACAATGTAGCAGGAGACGGACCAAGACATGTCGAAGTTCACAAATATTTTTCATACCTTTTGCACAAAGTTAGGTATTAAGGATTCTAAGCGGCATCTGGTACTCAAGAATCGCGATTGTCTACATTAATACATTTAGGTAGAGATGGAGATCCTAGACGTTTCCTCGCTTGGCGCCAAATACCGATATGTTGTCAAGATTAAGCAAAAGTTTAAATAAAAGAAGTGATATTTTGGATCTTTGAATCCAAAGCAACAAAAAGGTGCCTCCAAACTGTATTACAAATGACATATCCAAGGTGAGGTGACCCAGGACAACCCATTGAAGCCACAAGAAAATAATAGCACCATGAAGATGAAGAAGGACAAAGGGAAATTGTGTGAGTTCCATATGAACCCCACTCATAACACAAGTGAGTGTTGCACCAAGTAGCCACTGGTGGTCAAGCTAAAATCTTGAGATTTAGATGCATGTTCTGACTCTAAGTTGGAACCTGAAAAGGGGGCCAACAAGGGGAAGCAGATTATCAAGTAACCACCACCAAGGTTTACAAAACTGAGCTTGAAGATCCAGAGCAGTGGGAACATCTATTCCACTGACATATGTGGTTGAATGATTCTCCACTATAGTTCATTCTAAAAAATGAGAGCCAAAGGAACCTCATTTCAGTTGAGTTCATGAATAATTTGAGCCTACTAACAACACCACACCCACAACCATACACCACTAGATGGCTACACCAAGGGTGAGATAATCGTGTCAACTAAGAATCCTGCCTTCCCTACAACATCAAGCACTTCACAGATGATGTGTTGTGTGATGTTTCTCCCCTTGAAGTTTATGATGTATCACTAGGCCAACCATACTTGTGGAAGTTTCATTTTGTGTATGATTCTAGGCCTCACATTGTTGTTATTAATTTAGGCGTAAGTTATACATGATACCAGAGATAGCTCCACCTACCGCCATTTCTTTTTTCTTTTCTAAGAAATGAAATAAGATCATCTCCTAGGCTGAGAAATTTGTTTTATTTCTTATTCGATCTCAAAGTAAGGGGAAGGAGATGATCATCCACACAAATCACCATCCTCTTCATTTTATATAGACACAAGGGAGGTTGTAGAATAACCACCATTAGAAATGGTCGACATATGTACAACAATGTCATCTGAACATTAGGTACAAGAAGGGTAGCACCAATAATGTTTCATATTGCCTCAGTCAGCCATCACTCGTGGCATCGACCGCTATTCTCAACTCTTGAGGGCACGAGACTTCTGGGTGGCAACGACATTACAACAATGATACAGAATTTGCCACCACATACCATATGTTGATGGATGGAAAGCTAGTTCTAGACTTCCACCTTCAAGTCGCATTATTATGTCACTTGGGACACCTTTGTGTTCCTTCAAGCAAGCATGACAAGATGATTTGGAAGGAACAATACAGTCATATCGCAGGACACTTTGGTGTATAGAAGACAATGGAAGTACTACAAAATAATTTTTATTGGTCAAATATTCAATAAGATGTTGGAAAATATATTAGGTCTTGCACTTCCTATGCCATAGCCAACCCAACCATTAAGAAGAAAGGCATGCATACTCTTATGCCTACTCCTAGCCAACCCAAGGAAAACATCTCCATGGACTATATGTATAGTCTTCCTTCTACCAAGCATGGTAACAATTTTGTATTTGTGGTCGTTGACTGAGTTTATCAGATGGCCATATTGGCTACTTGCAAGAAGAGTATCACAACAAAAGCCATTACGAAACTCTTATTTGAATTAGTGTGGGTGCATTTTTGGATCCCATGGAATATTATATTAGATGAGTATGGCAAGTTCCTAAGCGTATTTTTTTCAAGCCTTTGGTCATTGTTGGACACCAAGCTCACAAAGTCAACTAAATAATTTTCCCATGTTTCAGCCTTAAGCTAATAAAACCATCGGTTTTATTGAATGTATTCAACACATATTCCAATAGGTTCACCACATCTTGGATAAATCCAATGCTAATTACAAACAACTACATGATCGACATCTGGTGCAACATAAGTTTCGAGTGGAAAAAAAAGTTTTGTTGCATTTGCAAATGAAACTCCTTACTAGAGCCCATCAAAAGCTTCGACCAATCCGATATGGAACTTACACCATCACTAAAGTTGTGGGTGTCAATGATTTTGAGCTCAACATTCCCCCATTCCTTGGCCTATACCCGGTGTTCAATGTGGACCACCTTCAGCCATACTTTCATTTAGTTGTAGACACATCAGACATTGTTGAGCATCTGACACCAATAGAGATCAACCCAGATTGCATTGAACAAGCCATGGCTGATAGGATCATGGATACATATTAAGAACACTCGCTAACAAAGGATCCAATTGTATTAGGTTGTTAATATCGACTAGCTCCTGCACTAAAGCAAGTGTCTCACCAGGGATCAATTTTAACGGAAGTTTCCCCATCTCATGGAGACACTCAATGCAATGGTGACCATTGCTTAGTAAGGGGGCATAATTGATCTAGGTGGATATTGGTGGCCACCAGAATAATTCACTTAGACTCCCAACACTATTTCATTTTAGTTTCCTAATTTGTAGTAGATTTTACTATTTTTTCCATTTTTCAGGTCTTGAACTTTAGGAGTCGTTTTGAGGTACTAAATCATGTTTTTTTAGAAAATGGGCAGACCATTAACCTTTCTTATGGTTTTGTAGTAGAAATTTATTTTCCTCGAAAATATCTTACTAACGAGGTATTGACCTCGTCAAACAAAGATAACTTTCCAAACTTACGACCTTGGGAAGTTTATGTACCAATTAACCCCAACAAGGCCCACATACTTTTGGTGATTCATCTCCTATGGTTAGGTTTTTGGATGTTTAGGGTTTTCCATTATTTCTCAATAATAAAAAGGCCCGAGGCTCATTGTAAAACAATTTAGAAGGCATGTATCCATCACATCTCTTCTCAGAGATAAGCTATGGTCGCTAGAGCTAGTTTATTTCCATTTTTCATGTAAACAATTTTTAGTATTTGTTATTAAGTAATTGAAATTTATTTTTCACTATAGTTCTTTGTTTTTGTTTAAATATTTATTTCATTTTGTTCCTACATAAATTTGGATTAGTGATATCAAAGCAGTCTGCACTTTCTCTATTTTTGTGTGCATGTCCCCAATTAGGTCAAGGTACAAGGATTTAGGACATGAACTAGTTGAACCCTTGCAAGACCGGCCTTGCCAACCTTGAAGACCTCACATGGTGGGGAAAAATAAACATGAGGGAGCAAGAAATCTTTTCAAAATGTTTCTCAAACGGGCCCTCGTTAGAGAAATTTTAAGGTCAAAAATAGGCCTCAAAACAAAAAAGTACAACCAAAATAAACTTATAATAACCATTAGGATTTAAGATGACGATCTCAACCATGGGGAATGATTCAACTTTTTTGGAGTAAAGAAAATATATATCTATATATATATATATATATATATATATATATATATATATATATAACTTTTTCAACTCGTATTTTCAACTTATCTCCTTGCAGTTTTACTCAAATTTCAAGTTGGATCACTCGTTGAATGGGGGATTTAATTTCTCACCCAAGGGGTGTAGATGTTGCATACTTTCGATGGACCCTGCTACACAAAAAATGAGAAAGAAAAACATGATTGCAATCAAATTTTTCATGTATTTCTCATTTTTTATTTAGCAGGTTCCATCGAAAGTATGCAACATGGGTACTCCTTAGATGAGGAATTAAATTTTGCATCCAACAAGTGCTCCCACACGAAATTTGAGTAAAATAGTAGGGAGATAAGTTGAAAGTATGAATTAAAAAAGTAGTTTTTTCTTTTTTACCTCTAAAATTTGATGATGTAATATAATCTTATTTTATTGTTTCCACTATTATTTTATAATATTCCTTAGGAGGCCCATTTTAAACCTCAAAATTTCTCTAATGCAAGCAAAAAAGTAATAAGATGATGGATATTTTTTCTAGATTCTTCAGTGGGTATTAGCTAGTGAAGAATCTTCATCCAACAGTCACTACGGAGGTTTCACCCCCTTTAAGCTACAAGTTAACTTTGACATTCCTACATTTGAAGGTAAAATAGATACCGACATGATAGATAAATGCTTAAATCTACTGGAAGGATATTTTTTGGTCCATAATTTTTCCATTAGGGAAAATATTACTTTTTCACTTCTTAAATTTGCCCCCCGCATCAAGGACTCGTGGGAACCTACTATGAGTAAAGGGATGTGAAGGAACCCTCACTATTTTTAGCCACACCCACTTGGAACTATTTTTGAGACATTGTTAAGGAGCTATGAAGATAATTACATAAAATTGACCACACAGTGGCAGGAAAGAGGCCCATTAGGGGAATTTTGAGGTATAAAATGGGCCTCATAAGGAAATTATAAAATAATGGTGGGAATAATAAAATAATATTATATTACATCATTAAATTTTAGAGGGAAAAAAGAAAAAACTATTTTTTCAACTCGTATTTTCAACTTATCTCCCTATGGGATTACTCAAATTTCGAGAAGCAACACTCATTGGATGCATAATTTGATTCCTCATCCAAGGAGTATCCATGTTGCATACTTTCGATGAACCCTGCTACATGAAAAATAAGAAATACATGAAAAACATGATTGCAATCACGTTTTTCATGTATTTCTCACTTTTCATGTAGCAGGGTCCATCGAAAGTATGCAACATGGGTACTCCTTGGGTGAGGAACCAAATTTTTCATCCAATGAGTACTCCTACTCCATATTTGAGTAAAACCTTTGGGAGATATGTTGAAAATACGAGTTGAAAAAGTAGTTTTATTATTTTATTATTTTTTAAACTTTTTACTTTTTTACTCCAAAAATGGTGAATCATCTCCCATGGTTGACATAATCATCTTGAATCTTATTGGTTCTTATACAGTTTATTTTGGTTGTACATTTTTCTTAGGGGCCCATTTTAGACCTCAAAATTCCCCTAATGCAAGACATATTGGATATCACAAATATTTTTTATACCCTTCACACGAGGTTAGGTATCAAGGATTCTTAGCAGTATCTAGTACTCAAGTATCATGGTTGTTTGCAAAAATACATCTGGGAAGATATGGATTTCCTAAACATTTCCTCGCATGGCGCTGCATACTAGTATGTTGTCAAGATCGTGCAAAACTTTAAACAAAATAAGTGAGATTTTTTATTTGTGAATCCAAAGCAAGGAAAAGGCACCTCCAAACCACAAAACAATGGCTAGAGCTAAGGTGGGGTGATCTAGGAAAACCCACTGATGCCATAAGAAAATAATAACGCCATGAAAATGAAGGACATAGGGAAATGGCGTGAGTTCCACAAGCACCCCACTCATAACACAAATGAGTGTCGCACCAAGAAGTCACTGGTGGTCAAGCCGAAAGCTTCAGAGTCAAATGCATGTTCCAAACCTAAGTCATAACCTAACAAGGGAACTGAAAAGTGGAAGAATATTATCGATGCAGAGTCCAGTGCCACCATTTCCACCACCAAGGTCCAAAATATTGAGCCTGAAGATCCAGAGGAGGGGGAACATCTATTCCACTCACATATGTGAGTGAAGGGTTCTCCACTACAATTCATTCTCGACAGCAGGAACCAAAAGAACCTCATCTCAGTTGATGTCGTGAAGCGGTTTGACCTACTGACGACAACACACATGTTGTCATACACCATTGCATGGCTCCACAAAGGGTGAGATATATGTGTCAATCAGTAGTGTCGCCCTCCCTACAACATCAAGCCTTTCACGAATGAGGTATTGTGTGATGTTTCTCCTCTTGAATTTTGTGATATATTATTATGCCAACCATACTTATGGAAGCATCATGTTGTGTATGAATCCAAGCATGTCACTATTATTATTACTTTGGGTAGAAACCTATACAATATACGAGAAGTATCCCACTTACTTCCATTGAATCTTTGATCTCTGCTAAGCAATGCAATAAGATCATCTCCTAGACCAGGAAATTTTTTTCTTTCTAATTTGCTCTCAAAGTAAGGGGAAGGAGATGATCATCCACATTGATAATCAACCTCTTTAATTTATATAGATACAAGGGAAGTTGTAGAATGACCACCATTAGAAATAGTCCACATATATGCAAAAATTTCAACTAAACATTAAGTACAAGAATGGAAGCACCAATAATGTTGTAGATTGCCTCAGTCGGCCACTAGTTATGGAGTTGACCACTATTCTCGACTCTTGTGGGCACGATACTTCTCGATGATCATTCCTTTCAAAAAATGATCCAAAATTTTCCTCTACATACTAGATGTTGATGGATGGCAAGCCAGTTCCAAACTTCCACCTCCATAATGCATTGTTATGTCACCTAGGACACCTTTTTGTTACTTGAAGCGAGCATGCCAAGATGATTTGGGAGGTGCACTATAGTCAGGTCACAAGACACTTCAGTGTAGAGAAGACAGTGGCAGTACTGCAAAAAAATTTATTGGCCAAATCTTCGACAAGACGTTGGAAATATATTAGATCTTGCACTAGTTGTGCCATCACCAAGCCAACTATTAAGAAGCAAGGCATGTATACTCCTCTTCCTACTCCTAGCTAACCCTAGGAATCCATGTCCATGGACTATATGGCTGATCTTCCTTCTACCAAGCATGGCAATGACTATCTATTTGTGGTCATCAACATTTTTTCTAAGATGTCCATATTGATAGTGTGCAATAAGAGTATCACAACGGAAGTCACTGCCAAATTCTTCTTTGAATGAGTGTGGCTACATTTTGAGATCCTACAATATGTTATATCATGTACGCATAGTAGGTTCCTAAGCCTATTCTTGTCAAGCCTTTGGTAATTTTTGGACACCAAGCTCACTAATTCAACTGCATTCCTCCCCCAGATGGATGGTCAGACACAGGTCGTCAACAGGATGATTATGCACATACTTTACATGTACAACTCTAAGCACCCATGAAAATGGGATGGGAGCCTTCCCTATGTGAAACAAAGTTATAATAGATCTCTCCATAGCTCGACTAGCCATAACCCCTTTCAAATGGGAATGGGATTCAACCATTATGTCCCATTCACGTTGCACTTCCTTTTGCAACTACATAGGAAGAATCTCCCCATCTTCATTTTGCAGTTGATAAAGCCACAAGGGTTATTGAATGCATTCAACACACCCACTAGCAGGTTAACGACATCTTGAATAAAGCCAAATCCAACTACAAACAATGACATGATCAACATTAGGTGCCACATAAGTTTCAGGTGGGCAATAAAGTGTGGTTGCATTTGCAAAAGGAATGCCTTGATGGATCCCATAAAAATCTTTGACCACTATGATATGGGCCTTACACCATCACCATTGCTATGGGTGAGAATTCTTTTGAGCTCAGCATTACCCCATTCCTTGGCCTACACCCAGTGTTCACTGTGAACTGCCTTTGGCTATACTTAACGCCATTGTTGGACACATCAGACATTGTTGAGCAGCTAACACCAACAGAGCTCAACCCATATTGTATCAAACATGACATGATTGATCAAATCATGGAAATGTAGATTAGGAACACTTTCCAAAAAAGGATCCAACTGTATGAGGGTGACAATGATGACTAGTTCCTACATCAAGGAAAGTAGTTCACTAGGGACCAAGTTTAGTAGAAGTTTCCCCATCTCATGCAGGCACTCAATGCAATGGGGACCATTGCTTCTGAAGGGGGGAGAACTAATCCAAGTGGATATTGGTGTCCACTCGCTTATTCCACTTGTAACCCCAACGCTATTTCCTTTGAGTTTCCTAATTTCTAGCAGAGTTTAATATTTTTGGTAGTTTTCAAGGTCTGTAACTTTTGAAGATGTTTTGAGGCCCTAAAGGACGGTTTTTAGAAAATAGGTAGACCCATAACCTTCAATAGAGTTTTTTAGTTGAAAGTTTTTTTCCTTGGATGTATCTTTCTAACAAGGTATTGAACTCGTCAAATGGACATCATATGCCAAATTAACGACCCTAGGAAGTTGATGTAACAATTAACCTCAATGGGGCCCATATACTTTTGGTGCTTCATCTCCTAGGGTTAGGTTTTTGGATGTTGAAGGTTTTCCATTATTTCTCAATAATAAAAAGGCCTTCAAGCCTCATTGTAACATATTTTAGAAGGCATGTAGTTGTCACATTGCTTCTCAGAGATAAGCTACCATCACGCGAGCTAGCTTATTTCCATTCTACATGTAAACAATTTCCAGTATTTGTTTTTAAGTAAATGAAGTTCAGTATTCATTGTAGATCTATGTTTCTATTTAAATTTGTATTTCATTTTTGTCCTGCATGAATATGGATCAATAGTATTAGAGTGGTCTTCTCTTTCTCTGATTTTTTGTGTAGGCCCCCAATGAGGTCAGGGTATAAGGAGTTGGGACTTGAACTAGTTGAACTCTTATAAGTCCAACCTCGCTGACCCTAATGGCCTCCCATGGCGGAATAAAAGAAAAATGAGGGAGAAAGAGATCCTTTAAAAATGTTGCTCGAAGAGGTCCTCGAGCAACAAATGAACGAGATGATGGATAAATTTTCCCAGGTCCTTTGGCAGGTATCAGCGAGCAATGCATCTCCATCCAACAGTCACTTTGGAGGCATCACCACCTTTAAGGTAAAATTTAACTTTGACATTCCTATATTTGGAATTTATATAGATGAAAATTACATAAAAAAAGTCTTAAATCTGATGGAAGGATATTTTTCAGTCTATAATTTTTCTAATAGGGAAAATATTACTTTTTCACTGATCGAAGTCTTTCCCCCTGTCAAGAATTGGTAGGAAACCTACTGTCAACAGAGAGACAAGAAGTATCCCTCACTATTTTTAGTCACCCCCACTTGGAATTATTTCCGAGACGTCGTCAAGAAACAATATTACTGTGTTGGGAGCTATGAAGATAAGTACATAAAATGGACCACACTGCAGTAGGAAAGGGAACAAGATGTGCCATAGTTTAAAAATATTTGTCATACCCTTCGAACAAAGTTGTGTATCAAGGATTTTGAGTGGAATATGGTACTCAATTACCACAGTTGTCTGCACAAATATACCCAGGCAGAGATGGAGTTCTTGGACATTTCCTCGCTTAGTGCTACATATCGATATGCTGTCAATATCTAGGATAAGTTTAAATATAAGAAGTTATAATTTGTATATATGAATCCAAAGAAGTGAAAAGGAACCTACAAACTGAAAAACAAACAATAGAGTCAAGGTGGGGTGACCTAGGATAACCCATTGAAGCCACAAAAAAATAATAGCACCAAGAAGACAAAGAAGGAAAAAGGGAAATGGTGTGATTTCCACAAGAACCCCACTCACAACACAAGTGAGTGTCGCGTCAAGTTGTCACTTGTGCCCAAGATTAAAAATTCAAATTTAGATATATTTTCTGACTCTGATTCGAAACTTGACAATGTGTCTGACAAAGGGAAGTAGACTATTGATGCAAAACCTATTGCAATTGTTGCCACCACCAAGGTTCAAAAGATTGAGCCCGAAGATCTAGAGAAGGGTAATGTATATTCCACTCACAGATGTGGGTGAAGGGTTTTCGACTACAATTCGTTATCAACAGCAGGAGAAAAAAGAATCTTATCTCAGTGAAGGTCATGAAGCAATTGAGCCTACTAAAAACACCACACCCACATTAGTACACTATTATGTGAGATCTCCACCAAGGGCGAGATCTCCACATCATCTAATAGTGACACATGCCCTACAACATCAAGCCATTCATAGGTAAGGTATTATGTGATGTTGATCCCCTTGAAGTTTGTGATTTATTATTAGGCCAACCATACTTGTGGAAGCATCAAGCTGTGTATGAGTCTAGGCCTCTCACTATTATTATTACTTTGGGCAATAAGTTATACATGATACTGGAGGTAGCCCTACCTGCCACCATTACTTGATCTCTACTAAGAAATGTAGTATTATCATCTCCCAGACTGGGAAAATTATTTTCTTTTTGATTTGATCTCAAAGTAAGTGCAAGGAGACGATCATCCACATAGATCACTGACTTCTTCAATTTATACAGACACAAGGGAAGTTGCAGAATGACTGCCATTAGAAATGGTCCACATATCTACATTAATTTCATATGAACATTAAGTACAAGAAGGGAAACACCAATAATGGTGCAGATTTCCTCAATCAACCAATAGTTGTGTTATTGACCACTATTCTTGACTCTCGTGGGCATGAAACTTTTGGATGGCCGCAACTTTACAAAAAATATCCAAAATTCACCAACACATACTAGATCTTGTCGGACAGCAAGCCAATTTCATACTTCCACCTCTAGGATACACCGTTATGTCACTTAGGACACTTATTTTCCTTCAAGTGAGAGTGCCAACATGATTTGGGAAGCACACGATAGTCAGGTCGTAGGACTTTTCAATGTAAAGAAGTTAGTGGCAATACTGCATAAGTATTTTTATTGGCCAAATCTTCGACAGGATATTTGAAAATATATCAAATCCTACATTGCCTATGCCATTGCCAAGCCAACCATTAAGAAGAAATGCCTATATAATCCTCTGCTTACTCTTGGTTGGCCCTGGATATCCAACTACATGGACTATATTTATGTTCTTCCTTCTACCAAGCATGGCTATGACTGTGTATTTGTGGTCGTCGATAGATTTTCTAAGATGGCCATATTGGCTTCCTTTAAGAAGAGTATCATAGCATAATCCACCACCAAACTTGTCTTCGAACGAGTGTGGGGACATTGTGGGATCCTACAGACTATTATATTAGATCGGGATAATAGTTTCCCAAGTGCATTCTGGTCAAGCCTTTGGTCATTGTTGGACACCAAGCTCACCAAGTCAACTGCCTTCCACCCCTAGACAAAGGTCATCAATAAGATGATTGTGCACATACTCCACATGTACAACTCTAAGCACCGATGAACATGGGATGAGAGTCTTCCCTATGTATAACATAGTTATAACATTGCTCTCCATATCTTGATTGGTGACAATCCCTTTCAAGTGGGCTTTGGATTTCAATCATTGTGCCTCATTGATGTTGCACCACCTTTTGCAACTACACAACAAGAATCTTCCCATGTTCAATCTGAAGCTAATAAAGTGACTAGGCTTGTTGAATGCATTCAACAAATCCTCTAGTAGGTTCATGACATCTTGGATAAATCCATTTCCAAGTACAAACAACAGCATGATCAGCATCGAGTGCCGCATAAGTTTCAAGTGGTCGAAAAAGTGTGATTGCATTTGTAGAAGGAACACCTTGTCGGAGCCCATCAAAAGCTTCAATCACTCTGATTTGGGTTTTACACCATCACCAAGATTATGGTTGACAATTATTTGAGCTCAACATTTCGCCGTTCCTTGGCCTGCACCCAGTGTTCAAAATGGACTGCCTTTAGCCATACTTTCTACCATTGTTGGACACATCCGACATTGTTGAGAAGCTAACACCAATAGATCTCAACACAGATTTCATTGAACAGGGCATGAATTATTAGATCAAGGATACAAAAATTAATAATACTCACCAACATAGGCTCCAATTATATTTTGTAAAAGTTGGCCAGCTCTTGCACCAATGCAAGTGGCTCATCAAGGACCAAGTTCAACAAAAGTTTCCCAATCTAATGGAGGAACTCAGCGCAATGGGGAACATTATTTTTGAAGGGGGGAGGATTAATCTAGGTGGATATTGGTGGTAACATTCCTATTCCAATTGGACCCCTAGCACTACTTCTTTTTAGTTTCCTAATTTCTAACACAATTTACTATTTTTGGCAGTTTTTTGGGTCCTGAATTTCCGGAGTCATTTTGAGGCCCTAAATGACATTTTTTAAAAAACAAGCACAGTCTTCAATTTTGGTAGGGATATATAATTGAAATTAATTGTAATCGGATAGATGTTTCTAATAGGGAATTGTATGCGTCAAATAGAGATTGTATGCCAAAGTTATGACCCTGGGAAATTGATGTACTAATTAACCCCAATGGGGCTCACATACTTTTAGTGCTTCATCTCCTAGGGTTAAGTTTTTGGATGTTTATGGTTTTCCATTGTTTCTCAATAATAAAAATCCCTTCAAGCCTTATTTTAAAAAAATTTAGAAGTCATGTAGTTGTCACATCTCTTCTCAGAGATAATCTACCATTGCTTGAGCTAGTGTGTTTCCATTCTAAATGTAAACAGTTTTCAGTATTTGTTATTAAGTAATTGAAGTTCAATTTTTGTTGTGGCTTTATGTTTATGTTTAAATCTATATTTCATTTCATTCATGCATAAATCCAAATGAGTGTTATCAAAGTGGTCTACTCTTTCTCCATTTTTATATTCATGTCACCAATGAGGTTGGTTTATAAGGAGTTAGGAATTGAACTAGTTGAACCCTTTCAAGATTGGCCTTGCCGACCCCAGCAGCCTCCCATGGTAGAAGAAAATAAAGATGAGGGAGTAGGGGATCCTTTCAAAATGTTTCTCAAAGATTCCCTCGAGTGACAAAGTGAAGAGATGATGGATAACTTTTCCCAGATCCTTCGGCGGGTATCAGCAGGCAAAGCATCTTCATACAACAATCACTTTGGAGGTGTTGTCGCCTTTAAGGTAAAAATTAACTTTGAAATTCCTATATTTGAAGGTCAGATAGATGTAGATGCCATAAATAAATGGTTAAATTTAATGGAAGGATATTTTTCAATCCACAATTTTTCCAGTCGGGAAAATATTACTTTTGCACTTCTCAAAGTTGCCCCCCACATCAAGGATTGGTGGGAAACCTACTGTGAGTAGAGGGCTGAGAAGGAACCCTTATTATTTTCATTTGAACCCACTTGGAATTATTTATTTTTGAGATTTTGTTAAGGAAAAATATTACCCTATCAGGAGCTATGAAGATAAGTACATAAAATGGACCACACTGTGATAGGAAAGGGACTAAGATGTGTCAAACTTCAAAAATAGTTTTCATACCCTTCACATGAAGTTGGGTATCAAGGATTCTGAGGAAAATATTGTACTCAAGTATCTTTGTTGTCTACAAAAATAAATCTAGGCAGAAATGTAGTTCCTGGACATTTCCTCACTTGGCGCCATGTACCAACATGTTGTCAAGATTGAGAAAAAAGCTTAAACAAAAGAGTGATATTTTAGATTTATGAATCTAAAGTAAGGAAAAGGCACCTCCAAATCGTAGACAAAGGAGAGAGCTAAGATGTGGTGACATAAGACAACCCATATAAGCCAAAAGCAAAGAATAGCACCATGAAGATGAAGACGGACACAAGGAAATGGTGTAAGTTCCACAAAAGCCCCACTCATAACACAAGTGTGTGTTGTACCAAGAAGTCACCAGTGGTCAAGATGAAAGAGTCACGGTCATATGCATGTGTTGACTTCGAGTCAAAACCTAACAAGGGAACTGACAAGGGGATGCATATTATCGATGCAGATCCCAGTGCCATTATTACCACCACCAAGGTCCAAAATATTGAGCCTAAAGATCTAGAGGAGGGGGAACATCTATTCCACTCATAGATGTGGGTGAAGAGCTCTTCATTGTAGTTCATTTTTGATAATGGGAGCCAAAAGAACCTCATCTGGGTTGAGTTTGTGAAGTGGTTGGGCCTACCAATGATAACACACCCGTAGTCATGCACAATTGGATGGCTCCACCAAGGGAAATATCTCCACGTCAACTAGCAACGTTGCCTTCCCTATAACATAAAGCCCTTCACAAATGAGGTATTGTGTGATGTTGCTCCCCTTGAATTTTGTGATGTATTATTAGGCTAACCATACTTGTGGAAGTTTCACGCTATGTATGAGTCCTTACCTCCAACGGTTATTCTTACTTTGGTAAGTAAGCTATATAGGATACCAGATGTGTTGAGAAATCTAGGGGTACCTAGATTAGGTGATTTCTCTTACTTTGTTAATTCCTTCTGATGTGTTTTTATTTAACTTGATTAGCTTATTCTTTCACTTGATTATTATTAGTGTTTTCTACCACCATCAAACAACTACTAAACAATGAAGAACAATAACAAAAGAGGACACAAGATATAGGCCATCAGCCAAGGCCTAAACCTCTCTTCTTAAGAGGAAAACCCACAAGAATTCTTCTCTTTTTATAGAACTTCAAATGACAAATTCTAAGACCTAGAATCCATTCCAAAGTACCCTCCAAGACCAAGTCAATTCTTCCTCTAGAAAATTCGACCCCAACAACTTTTTCAACTTCGATCCTAATATCTTCTCCAACAACTTCGACCCCTAGTTGATTAGAATCTTGATTGGGAGCAAAAATTAGCTCAAAAATCAAAGTGCACGCAATCACTCAAAACTTGAAATACCATATCTGTCTCGGTGATATGATCTCAATGCAACTCGTCTCACTAAAAAATGAGTTCGTATGAGAAAGATAGAGCCTTCTGTCCGCTTTGTCAAACATGCAAATTTTGGGTACAGGTTGACTGGCACGCTGACTAGGCATCCATACAGCCCAGTCAACAAAAATAATATTCCAATGAATATTCATTGGAATATTCCCACAAGTGGCTCAATTTTGTCGTGACAAGTGTCGGAATTGGATTGGTCAAGTTCATTTAAGGTGGACCAATGAGAGGCTGACACCTAGCAAGCTGAAGGCTGCCATGTGCCCCCTCAAAGGTCATTTAAAATTTTATTGGCAGGTAGGGGAATCAAACCGTGACCTCTCCCACACAATCCCTACGCTCCACCACTATGCCACACTATTTTTCTTAGCCTGAAAGGAGCACACTTTTCATTTAAAGAGATAGTCATTGGAAGTTGGGGGAGGAGAGGGCCAACCCCCCTCCACATATGACCAAACACTTAAAACCAGGAGCAGTGCTTACGCTAATTGTGCATGCTTAATGTGCTAAGTGATTTTAATGCTACTTAATCCAATCTTATCACTTAATTAATTTTTGATTTAGTTGGTGGTAATTTTGGCGGCTATGACAAATCCGGAGCTACTCCAATTTTGGCGGGGTTAACTAGTGTTTCTCCAGTTTTGGTCGAGTTTTCCTAGGGAAAACTGAAGAGGCCATAACTTTGGCATATTTCGACCAATTTTGGCTCAAAAAGAGTCATTCCTAGATGATTTTGATGCTTTGAACACAATCAAATAGGTTGCAGAGGCAGAAAGGCACTTATGTATGTGAGTTTGCTAAGTTGAAGTTTAAGGAAGCCTAGGGCCACCAAGAGAGGAGGTTAAGCCTAGATTAGTTGAAGTCCAATTGCAGATCTTGGAAAGTAATTTTTGGGGTTTTGGGGTCTTCTGAATCCAATGGAGTAGGTTGCAAATCCATTGGCACACTGCAAGTGCATGTAATTAGAGAATTGACCATTAATCCAAAGAGGGCCTAGCCATTGAAGCAGGTCCATGGAGATGTAGCCCAGAAGGGGTGAACTCCTTTATCAGTTGTGTGTTATGATTTTGATGTGTTTTATTTCTCTATAATTTACTTGTGATAGATGTGTTTTAAACAACTAATTAACCTCATAAATTTCTCATAAAAGACACTCAATACTTGATACATAATTCCTCACATTTTGGTTAATTTGAGGTGATCCTAAACACAATTGTTCTATACTGATGAGGGAGCATGCAGAGAATTAACAAGTTTGCACAACATTCAGATCAAGTTGGTATCAGAGCATTGTTAGCTCATTTTAACCCTGAGATGGTTTGTCACGGTTAGCTAGAAAATTAGCTATTGTTTCGTATTTCTGCAAGGAGAATTTCACTGTGTGCAAGTTTATTTGTGTAAGCTTAAGAAAGAATATGCTTCTTTGTTGAGAAACTTTTTGAAGCTTTGTGAAGCTTTTTGATGCATTACAAGTGTGATGGCAGCTTCAACAAGTGATGTTTCTAATCCATCTTCCTTAGCAAGACTCTTTGATTTAGAGATGTTGCAAGAGGTTATCATCATGAGAGATATGGTGCAAGAGATGAATGAAGATAGGAATGATAACATTATACTTCAAGAGTAATTGATGGCCATGAAGGAGGAGAAACAAGAGCTTCTTGAAAAGATGCATGAGATGGAGATTCAACTCCATGATGCCAAGGAGACCCTAGCCAAGTATGCGCATGAAAATGAGGCATGCAATTCAAGTTTATCTTAAATTTCCTCTCAAAAGGAATGTTTTGGTGTTTTTAAAATACACACTAGAGGAATATGGTCCAAATTATTGATGAAGATGGTCTATGAAGGTAAAGGGTTAGGCAACCATGCACAAGGCATAGTAGAGCCAATTGTTGTTGAATAAAGGACTAGGTATTTGGGTCTTGGATATGGAAAACATGATGGAGAATGCTCCAAAACCAAGGATACACATGAAGGTGTTCCAAGAAGGTCTTCTGTTACATGTTCATTACATCAAGGTTGTGAAGTTTGTATTCATAAGGAATGCAAAAGCTTTATACATGTTTTGGAGAATTTCGTATCTACGTATAAATACTAATTCCTAGATAAGTAGCCATATCTAGAACAAAGCACTTTAGCCTTTTCCTATAAGCAATAGATAAGACAAAGAGAATGAGAAGACCTACTTGTAGTTTCACTTTCCTATTGTCTCCTTTGTATCGGTCCCATCGCTCCTTCCCATACTTAACATACCTATAAAAATCAACAGAAGACAAAGAACCAATCAAAGCAAAAAATCTATTGATTACAAGTAAATGGAATCAGATACATTCACACATATAAGTATCATATAACAAGATAACCATATGGAAAAAGGTTCAAATACTTTATTGAATAGAAGGAAGAATTACAACCATGAAGTCTGATTCAAAGTCACTCCTCCAGCTTTGATCCCATCCACATCACATCAAAAGCATGAAAAACTTATAGCATAACAATACTTGTCTCAAAGTCAATTCTCATAGCAACATTATCTCCTTACAATTCATCAAAGTCTAGCCCTTGATCTCTTATATGAGTGCTCAATTTATAGGAATATGGAGGAGGTTATGTCATAAATGGGGGTATTGAATAGCCTTCCATACTTAGAATTAGTTTCATGGAGGAAGGTATGAGAGGATAGAATGCATCTTAACTCATTCCTCATCCATTTTCGAGCTCATGGGAGTTGATATGTGAGGGAAACTTCTAGAAGACTCTAAGAGATAAGAATATTCCCCAAACCCTATGTGAATTTTGCTCAATCTCACCCAATGCAGGTAAAAGAGGGCCTAAGTACTTTGAAGAGCACCCTGTTGTTGGTACCATCCCATGACCTCCTTTTTCCTCCTAAAACATATCATTTGCCTACCTCTTTCCATCATACATCTCCTAGATTCCTTGAAAATTGATTAGCTAATAGTACTATAGTTATTAAAATGCATTGAAATTGATTTAGGAGTTTTATGTTAAAGAATTAGGGATTTTTGGTAAAATGACTACAGGAAGTTCCAACATCCTGTAATTGGTTTATTGTTTGACATGTGGCATGACAACTAGGCTAGAGCAAAGGGTAGGGATGAAAAGTAGAATGTCCAAGCATGGATGAATACCTATCCTACAGCAGAACCGACCCTCCTACATGCGTGGTCAACGATGGTCAAAGTATAGCATGTTGGCAACAAAGGCAACAACAACATAGCATTCTAAATTGATTTAGTTTTGTTCCTTTTTGAAATCAGTTTAGGATAGAAACATTTTAAAAATCACGACATGATAAAAGCAGCAACAGCCACATCATGAATGTACATTCGTTTTCGAAATGTAAGGGGTTGTAAAAACATATGTAAACACAGTTCTGTGTAGTAGTTAATGTTGGTTATCATTGTATCGTTTGGAAAACAGAGTTTGAACTTAATATCAAGAACACAGTTGCAGTCACGATCTTTTCCTTGTTGCGTTGATTTTATAATCGGTTGAACACAGTCCAGTATACCTCTGAACGCGGATGGTCCCTGCGTTAAGCTGGTATACTGTCATTTCCTTTTCATTCGCAACCTAGTGTATTAAATGATATGCATAGCAATTAAGATTGGTTTTCGATTTCAATAGAATGCATATGGTTTATGTTTATGATCGTGCTTGAACAGTTCATCACTGAGATCGTGAATCGCATCCTGTAAGGGATTCGATCCTTTGTTGTCTTTTAAAGCAATGTCATGAACTCTGTTATCATTTCAAAGTATGCTTATGGTTTCTGTATGTCTTTATCTTGCATGAATATTAGTGAATGTTGAGTATTTGCTAAATAGGGGTTTTATGCATAGTGTCTCTATAAGGAGATTGAAATCTTGGTTTGAAGAGATACACAGTGTTTTAATTTGGTAAATGAATTGAATGACAGTGTTGTAATTAAGTAGATTAATTGAGTGACCTAAGTGTTTAGGTGATAGGTAACATACCTCAATCTTCCGTAAAGAAGTCCTGCAACCTACCATCATAACCACTTAGCTAATAATCCTTTATGTCTATATACTTTAGACGCATGCCTCTAAGTCTACGCATCCTGGTCGATAATAAATATAGCCTAGTCTAGCACCCTAGATAGGACACTACATTTTGGCGCCGTTGCCGGGGAGGCGTACTTAAAGGATTTAAAAAGAAAAAATTCAATAAACAAAAACGAGCAAAAACACAGTTAGAAATCATGTTCATTTATGCCTAGATTTAGGGACAATCAGGGTAGATTCATAAAAACCCCCCACCATCCAAAAACTAACCCATCATCATTAGGAGCAGACTCTTTATGGAATACAACACCAGCTGAGGAAGTCACCATCCAAGCATTAGAGGAAAAACAAAAGTCAGGACAAAGGCTTACTCTCATCGAAAGGCAAACTTTATTAACACATAAATCGCAGAAGAAGCACTTTCCTAGATCTTCCACACAAGGAGAAAGTAGCACAGTGACCGAACAATATTTCTTTAATCTCCTCTTTCAAACAAGTGACACTGACATAGAGAGACCTATTAGAATGGCTGAGGAAGGAGCTGGATCAGTACCAAATCACGGACAGAGAGATGAAGAAGAGTCAACTTTTAAGTTTCCTATACATGAACCACAAGAAGATGATGAGATCAAAATGAAAAACATACCTCCATCCGTGCTACCAAACTTTTATGGTATGGCTTCGGAAGATCCAGACTCATTCTTGTTCGAGTTTGACATTGTATGTCGAACATATGGCTATACAGATGATGCCCATAGGCTTAGACTCTTCCCAGCGACATTAAAGGCATCAGCCTTAAGATGGTTCATGAGGCTTGGTGAGCATGCTATAGTTGATTGGGATGGCATGAGAAGAATATTTCTAAGGAAATATCAACCTTATTGTAGATCCAAAGATTCTAAAGATGATATCTTTAGAATGAGCCAGCAAGAGGATGAAACCTTAGAGGAATACTTAGAATGGTTTGTCTACAACTTACAAAAATCCAAACACCAAACTATGCCTCTTGATCTGATCCGCACAATATTCTTGAAAGGTATTCGAGAAGAATACATGGATGATCTTAACTTGATGGGCAAAGGTGACATTTCTGCCTTACCCTTTGAAGAAATCGCTGAGTTATGCGAGAAGTATTCAAGGAGCAAAGCTAAAATGGGAAAAAGAACCCTGTCATCCAAAGTCACAAAATCTGCCTCCGCAAGTGTCACAAGGGCTGAAATAGGGAATCTGTTAGAAGAGTTTAAAACAGATCTGTTAAGCACCCTAGGGAACCAAATTGACACTCTAAAAGCTAATGAGAAACAAGAAGATGAAGATCAGATAATGGCTATCTTCTGCCCAAAATGCCAGAAGAAACATGCATTAAAAGACTTCCCACTAGAAAACATCCAAGTTTGTGCTTTCTGTACTGAACATCATGATATGTTTAATTGTCCTAAAGTTAAGGTTTTGCAGAACTGTAATATGGCAGCCAATGTAGAGATGGAAAACATGTATTACATGGGCACAAAGAGACCATGGCAGCCAAGGCCAGCACCTCAAGGTATGTTTCCAAATCAAAATTTGCAATTTCCTGTAAATGATCAAATGTATGCACAAAATTCATGGAATGTACCCATGCCATGGCAGCACCAAAACCACCCACAGCAACAATGGAGACCGTCTCAACAGTACTCTCAATCCTATCATACATATCCTCAATCATACCCACCATATTCACAACCATATCAACAATACCATCAGCCATATTCATCACATTCTCAACCATATTAGCAGTATCCTCAACAAGTTGTTTATCAGCCTCAACCTACTCAACAAGCACTACCTGCTCCTCCACCAATAAATCCACCACAACTGCAATTTCCAGCTAACTCACAACCTCCCAGACCTACTCAAATTCTTGCTCAAACTGTCCCAAATCCAAATAATAGAGCAGAGAGGCCAGCCTACAATGTAGAAGAGGGAACCTCATATCCCACACTACCCTTGCAAAATATCAACTTGAGGTCTGGTAGGGTACTCCATAAAGATTCTCTAATAACAGATAAGCAAGAAGAAAACACAGAAAATGAAAATGAAATGACAAATCAAAGAAAACCAAACGATGATACCAAAGATAAGCATATGCAACCATTCCATCAACCTTTTCCAGACCGATTGGTCCAAATAAAACCTCCACTGTCTATACCACAGTTTGATGTCTTAGATGAACTCAAGAATGTCTACATAAAAATTCCACTGCTGCAAGCTATAAAAGACATTCCCATATATACTAAAGCCATCAAAGACATGTGCCTCAAGAAGCCTACTAGAAAAAGGATTGATCCTCAAACCATTCATGTTATAGGACATTTAGCAGGCCTTATGACCAATACCATCTCTATGGAAAAGTATGTTGATCCTGGCATTCCCAAAGTGACCACCATCATTAACAACATAAAAATTCCAAACACTTTGATAGATCTTGGGGCCGCAATCAATTTCATGACTCTTGAAACCATGAGAACACTCTAGCTCATAAATTTGCAACATACAATGATTGTTCTAGAACTAGCTGATAGGTCTAAAGTGATTCCTGAAGGGATTTTGGAGGACATAATTGTCTCACTAGACTCTTGGGAGTATCCAGTGGATTTCTTAGTTCTTCAACCCAAATCCAATTTAGGAGGGCACCCTATCATCCTTGGTAGACCATGGTTAGCGACTGCTGATGCATTTATAGGATGTCGATCGGGCAACATGATCATTTCAAGAGGGACCGAAAGAAAACAACTCACTCTTTAGCCATCGGCACAATCACGAGCAGTAACACACGATTTGTGGCTTGATGATAAATTCAATGATAAAGAAGAAGTACAATCTGTTTTTAGCATTGACCAAATCTATGATTTCCAAGAACAAGACAATAATGATTTGGTAGAATTATTCCTTTCTCAACCTGATATTTTCGAAAACTTGAGAAATGACCAATATCATGCTGCAGATGTACTTTTAGCTCAAAATTTTCAGGAAACATGCACCATTCAATCTTTGTAAACGACATTTCACGACATTTTTCCAGTTCAATCCATCACCAACACACAGAGTCAGATCATAGAGATTAGTCCAGGGAAAACTCTGAACATAGGCAATCACCTAGACTCATCTCAGCAAGAGAAATTGATTCGACTATTGAGAAAATACCAAAAAGCCTTTGCTTGGGACTACACCGATATGCATGGGATTCACCCCGACACATGCACTCACCATATTTATACAGATAGTACCATCAAACCAGTGAGGCAACGACAGAGAAGAATGAACCCCATGCTCCAGGATATTGTCAGAGAAGAATTGCAAAAACTATTGAGAGTTAATTTTATATATCCTATTTCTGACAGTCAGTGGGTATCCCCATTGGTTATAGTGCCCAAGAAAAATGGTAAGTGGCGCATTTGTGTTGATTACAGAAAACTGAACAAAGCAACGCTTAAAGATTATTTCCCACTACCATTTATTGACCAAGTGTTAGACACCCTAGCTGGGAAATCATCATTTTCTTTTCTTGATGGTTTCAGTGGCTACAACCAGATCAGGATAGCCTCAGAAGACCAGGACAAAACCACATTCACCTGTCCTTGGGGCACTTATGCTTACAATGTTTTTCCATTTGGACTTTGCAATGCTCCAGCTACATTTCAGAGAGCTGTATTAGCTATTTTCGCTGATTTAGTTCATGATTGTGTTGAAGTTTATATGGATGATTTTTCAGTGTACGGAAATTCATTTGAACATGCATTAGAAAACCTTGAAAGAGTTTTGAAAAGATGTATTGAAGCTAATCTGTCCTTGAGCAATTAAAAGTGCTTTATGATGTTAAATGAAGGGATAGTATTAGGCCACTATATTTCTTTTCAAGGCATCAAAGTTGACCCAGCAAAGATCCAGATCATTGTTGATTTGCCAATTCCAAAAAATCAAAGAGAGGTAAGAAGTTTTCTTTTGTATGCAAGCTATTACAGAAGGTTTATTGAACATTTTAGTAAGATAGCTTTACCTTTATTTAAACTTCTAACAAAAGATGTACTTTTCAACTGGAATGAGAACTGCCAACAAGCATTCGAATTACTCAAAAAGAAATTATCAACCGCACCAGTCTTAAGAGGGCCTAATTGGAGCCTACCATTTCATATCTTTACAGATGCATCTGACACTGCAGTGGGTGCATCATTAGGAAAAAAAGAGGAATCTTGTAATTATGGCATTTATTTCATTAGCAAAAATCTCACACCTGCAGAGTTAAACTACACAGTCACAGAAAAGGAAACACTTGCCATCATATATGCTGTGAATAAATTCCGACATTATATAACTGGTTATGAGGTCTTTGTACATACTGATCATTCTGCCATTAGACATTTAATGAATAAACCAATAACTAGTGGCAGAGTTACCAGATGGTTATTATTGTTATAGGAATTTAACATCACAGTGTTAGATAGACCAGGTAAAGAGAATCAGGTGGTAGATTTTCTTTCTAGACTGCAAAATCCTGGTGAGGTTGTTCCGGTTGAAGATTCTTTTCCAGATGAAAATTTATTTGCAATTTCCATAGTAAATCCTTGGTATGCTGATTTGGCCAATTATTTGTCTACAGGAAGGACACCTCCACACTTTACTGCAAAGGAAAAGAAGAGACTAGTCAAACAAAGTGCTAGATATTCATGGCTTAATGGAGATTTATTTTACACTGGTTATGATATGATCATTAGAAGATGTGTAAGAAATGATGAGATAATTTATATTTTAAAATCTTGCCATGATGAACCGTGTGGTGGGCATTTTGCAGCTAAGCGAACAACATTCAAAGTTCTTACTCTTGGATACTACTGGCCATCCATTTTCAAGGATGCTAAGAAGTATGTGAAGAGTTGTGACAGCTGCCAAAGAATGGGCAGGCCAACAGCTACAGACGAGATGCCCCTTCAGCCCCAAGTTCACCTAGAGCCATTTGAAAAATGGGCTCTAGACTTTATAGGACACATTAACCCAACTTCCAATGGTAAGAAGTACATCTTAGTATGTACTGATTACGTCACAAAGTGGGCTGAAGCAAAAGCACTGGTTAGAGCCACCGAACACACAGTGGTAAATTTCCTTTTTGAAGAGATTTTTGTAAGCTATGGAGTACCAAGGGAGATAGTGACTGATCAAGGTACTCAATTCACCTCAAAGCTAGTGAAGGACATCACAGACAAATACCAAATCAAGCATAGGAGAAGCACACCTTACCATCCACAGGCCAATGGGCAGGTGGAATCCACAAACAAAAATTTGGAAGGGATCATTACTAAAACTGTGGCAATGAACAGGAAGAATTGGGAAGAGAAGCTCAAAGATGCACTCTGGGCTTACAGAATTACGTGGAAGGATACTACAGGATTTACACCATATCAGTTGGTGTACGGCAAAGAGGTAATGCTTCCTATTGAGTTTCAAATACATACTTTTAAACTGGCTGCAGATTTGCAAATTGACTTGGACCAGGCACAACAAGAAAGAATTCAGCAGTTAAACCAGCTGGATGAAATAAGGTAGCAAGCAGAGGAAACCACAATCCTCATGCAAAAACAAAGGAAACAGTGGCATGATGCACATATCAAGAAGAAGTAGTTCAACGAAGGTGACTGGGCTTTACTTTTTGACTCTAAATTTAGAGATCATAAAGCCAAGTTTACCACCCATTGGATGGGCCCATACCAAATTATTCAGGCTTACGACAATGGTTCAGTCAAGCTCAAAAATATTGATGGAGAAGGTCATTCCTTTACTGTCAATGGTCATCGCCTGAAACTATACACTAAGCCCATCAGCAAGCAAGATTTTCTCCAAACAGTATCTCAACAAAGAGAGGTTGAGATACTGCAGCCCTCAGCTGCAGTATCCCTGCCTTAGTTCATTTCCTTTCAATTTAGAAATTCAAAAAGAATTAAAAAAAAAAAACAAAACAAAAACTAAAAAAAATATATATAATAACAATGGGTTAGATGTGAAAACCAGACTCTGGCACACTCTAAGCCCGAATTCTTACTTGAAAACCAATTCGTTGGCGGGTAAGAATTCTCTTTCTTTTGTTCACTGTTTGATTTATCAACTGAATAATGACTTGAGGACAAGTCAAAACTTCAGTGGGGGAGAGAAGCATCAACATTTTGTTCTTTTATCTCTCCATTGTAAATTCTTAAAGATTTCTTATCTCATCTCCTCATTGTAAATTTCCAAAGCAGTTTGTTCCAGCATTCCAGATTTCAATAAAGAAGTTGTTTTGTCATTGTTTTATCTCAGAGGGACCTGGTTATAAACATTATGCAGGGGGACCTGTTCTGTCCAGAAGACCATGCTACCAACACCAGCAGTAATGGGATCTGTTTAAGACACATAAAAGGGACCTGTTAAGAGACTGTTACTTCAGGATTACTTCAACAAAACTTCATCAAATTTCTACAAGGATCCACAGGTTGCTGGGCACCAAGACTACATCAAATACCCAAGCTCAAAGAACCTGTATACATATAATTCTTTCTCTGAATTTCAAAGGAGCTGCATGAACATCTTCAAGATCTCAAAGGGACCTGTTACATTTGAATCTATCTCAGGGGACCTGTTATGAACAGCAAAGAATAGTCAAAAGAGACTAGTCCTACTCAGCATGCCAATGCAACAACAACCAACAAAAGTGTAATGTGTTCCTTATTCTTAACATTTAATTTCTTAGATTAATTTGTAATGTTAAATTTAATGACTGTGACTATTATGATCGATTTCAAGGACACTACATTTTCCATCATCCCTTATCTCGCTGATTCTTATCATCTTTCATACTCCAACCTATTTCATACCTCTAAATCCATTACCCCTTTTCATATCAACCTTGTTATGCCAATCGCATCCTACAACCATAACAACATCTTCCATTTGGCCGAGTACCAATAGAAGCAGGACACGTGGTGGATTGTTTTTTTTTTTTTTTTAAAGGGAAAGAAACAAATGTTAAAGCGGGCCTATTCATTGTATCCCACACGGTCGAGTTATGATTCCACCACCCGAAGTAGCCAAATGGTTCAGAGGACTCTTTGAAATCATACCCCATTATTGCATATATGCTTCCAGCGCTCCTATGATGGCATTTCTACAAACGGTACAGCCATTCCTCTGTTGCAAAAGATGAATACGCTATGAAGTAAGTATAGTTGGTTATTTCACCACCATTCTCAGTTATTTCACGTTGGCATTTAACTCCCGTGACTTCCACAGTAAGGATTGAAAGCAGTGAGCGCCACAAGAGGGAAATATAACCATTCGGTTTCGACTCCCACCAAAGTCACAAGACAGTCAACCGAGCATCATACTGGATATTAAGGGAGCGACACCACCAGGTAACAAATTGAAACTTCTTTGTTGAAATTGAAAAACATAAACAGAGAAGAGTTAGAGCACGACCCTTTGCCAAAATGACCAATAGGGTCGAGCCGAGCATGTTCGACAGTTCTCAATAACATGAAGATTGCATTACAATTCTCAAAGAGATACAGTGGTTGCCCTTTTTAGAGAAATTTCATGGAAGTAATGAAGTACCAAACAATTCGCTTTCACATTCAATGGAGAGAAAGCCCTGATAGGTAACTTCTCATTCAGGGTTTCGGAAGACACCATAACCCAGTCAATAGGGATCAGCCCAGAAGGGGAGAAGTACTTTAAGACAAAGCAATTTAAAGAGAAGTCATGGACTCAATTTATGTCTAGATCCAGAGTCTCATCAGTTAACTGGAAGAAAGGCGTCCCAAGGAGTTGGTTGATGCATCCCTGGGACGAGATGGTCTATATTCTCCAAAAATTCGTAACTTGCGAAGGCCGCTATAGTATTGTCTATCTATACCATATTAAACTACTGCTACACTTGAAAAGGCAGTGTGTTATCAGTCTACCATATTTTCTATTACAAAGCCTAACCAAGATGTTGAAGACCATCCAAAAGCAGAAGGGAAATGAAGACAAGAGCCTATATCACTTTGGCTTAATTAAAATTCTTATTGAGCATGAATTGCAGAGAAGAGGGAAACCGTGGAAGGAGTTCTTAGCTGCTAACCAAATTAAAGATGAAGAAGACAAAGAAGAACTGCAGGAGAACTCAGGATTCATGAAGGATATCGACGAAGAGATCCCAGTATCCAAAGCAAGAAAGGTACCTCCACCTGTGAGCAGCATAAGGACTAGGAAAATGAGAAAAGAGGATGCTGAGAAGGCAGAGCAAGATAAAATTTTCCACACTTATTCAAGAAGAACAAGGTGAGCACCAAAAGCCCAGTTACAAGAAGACCAGCTTGAATCCAATGCACCTATATCGATGGATGTTGAGAGTAGTGACCACTCACAACCAAGACCAGGAGCTGATATAGAGGTTGAAAGCAATAACAGGCAAGAAAAAGGTTCACCAACTCCCATTAAGAAGCAGAAGAAACTGGAGAAACAAATTGAGAAATTAAAGGAAGAACTCATGGAGGCTAATATGCTAGAAAAAGTTATCAAGAAAGAAAATGAGATGCTCCGAGCACAGAGTAAAGAGACTCAACAGAAGAATGAAAAGTTAAGGGAGCGAATCAGTGAACTTGAGGCTGAGCAAATAGATATTTGTAAATGGGCCACTAAGTGGTACAACCAGAAGAAGACCCTCAAAGAAAAATACAAAAGATTAAAGCAGGAGCTCCATGGTCAGAAAGATGCCCAGGTGAAAAAGAATGTGGATACACTGCTAAAGGCAGCAGAGGTCTAGGCAGGGACAGAGTTCAAGGGAAGCACTTCGGGGTTAGCATGAGGACATGCTAATTCATTAAGTCGGGGAGAGATGTTGGTACCATCCCATGACCTCCTTTTTCCTCCTAAAACATATCATTTTCCTACCTCTTTCCATCACACATCTCCTAGATTCCTTGAAAATTGATTAGCTAATAGTACTATAGTTATTAAAATGCATTGAAATTGATTTAGGAGTTTTATGTTAAAGAATTAGGGATTTTTGGTAAAATGACTACAGGAAGTTCCAACATCCTGTAATTGGTTTATTGTTTGACATGTGGCATGACAGCTAGGCTAGAGCGAAGGGTAGGGATGAAAAGTAGAATGTCCAAGCATGGACGAATACCTATCCTATAGCAGAACCGACCCTCCTACATGCGCGGTCAACGATGGTCAAAGTATAGCATGTTGGCGACAAAGGCAGCAACAACATAGCATTCTAAATTGATTTAGTTTTGTTCCTTTTTGAAATCTGTTATGAAACCAGCTCAAGAAAAGATAGAAAAGATAGATCAACGCCTTAGAATTCAGCCTCTTCGAGGGGGCAACCTCCTTTACATTACATAAATGAACAATTCTTGGATGATACAAATGACAAAACCTCCTTTCTATATATAGGAGTCTAAGGAGTCACAATATAATCCAGCCGACCTAACAATAATAATATAAAGCCACAAAAATAACAATAGAGGGATTCTATGGGGCACAGAAATAACAATATGGGGGTAATAGGGGCACAACAATATAAATAGGGGGTATAACTACAATAGTAATGGGGTAATCAGTAGTATTATAGGGACCCAACATGCCCCTCTCCTTCAAAAAAGTGTTGTCCTCAACGCTTGAGCAGTTCTGGATACTTCTGCATAAAATTCTCATCCTCCCATGTGGAATCTTCAGCGGATAAGTTCTTCCACTTGATAAGATACTCTAAAATTGATCGATTTCGTAGCTGTCGAGTTCTTGTTTCTGTGATTGCTTCCGGTTCCAATATAATTTTTCCTTCCTCGTCAAGTTCTGGCAATATTGTTTGAATTGGGAGCTTGTCACCTATAACCTTCTTTAAACATGAAACATGGAAAACTGGGTGCAATCGAGAAGCTGCAGGAAGCTTCAATTTGTATGCCATAGTACCAATCTTTTCCAACACCTTGTACGGACCATAATACTTTGGTGATAATTTATTATCCTTCTTAGCTTGCTTTAGGGACATTTGCTTATATGGTTGTAGCCGTAGGAATACCCAATCACCTACATCAAAACTTCTTTCACTGCGATGTTGATCTGCCTGTTGTTTCATTCTATTTTGTGCCAACACAAGGTTATCCTTTAAGAGTTGGAGGACTTGTTGTTGATGTTCGATGTGATGTTCCACTGCCTGAACCTTAGAATTTTCTCTTAAATATGATGTGATGGATGGTGGTTGATACCCATAAAGTGCCATAAATGGGGTCATTTTTGTTGCTGTATGGAAGGAAGTGTTATACCACCATTCAGCTAGAGGCAACCATTTGACCCATTGTGTCTGTTTATCAGATACAAAGCAACGAAGATATCCTTCCAAACATTTGTTTACTATCTCAGTTTGCCCATCAGATTGAGGATGATAAGATGAGCTATGAGCTAACTGAGTACCAAGACAAGAAAATAATTCTGTCCAAAAATTTTGAGTGAAAATGGGATCTCTGTCACTTACAATAATCTTTGGGTTTCCATGTAGCTTTTGAACTGTTTCCATAAATGTAGTAGAAACTGTACTGGCTTTAAATGGATGTGATAATGCACAAAAGTGTGCATACTTGGTAAGTCTGTCAACTACCACCATGATGACACTCTTTCCCTCAGACTTGGGTAAACCTGTGATAAAATCCATTGAAACCTCCTCCCAATGGGTGCTTCCTGAATCAATCAACACTATTACCTTTTTCTTCTTGATTTGTCCTTCTATCTTGATGGTTTGAGGAGTGGTAATTCTCGCCAATGCATTACAAGATATGGTCGGATTTATTTGTTCTTCATATAGGCTTTGTTCCTGGAATATATCCTCTTCTTTTGACCTTTCTTGCTCCTTTTCTTCTTCCTCCTCACAATCTATGTAGAATAATTTCTTCTCAGCACACTTATGACCTTTTGTGTATTTGCTATCACAATTGTAACAAAGCCCTTTTGCTCTTTTTTCTTCCAATTGTTGCGGTGTCAACCTTGTAGGTTGTGGAAGAATATGGGCAACAACACTTCCATCTTTATAGTTGTGAATGGTAGGCTTCCTAGTTGCCATAATTTTGCTTTCCATTTTTCTTGCTAACCTGAATGCCTTCTCTAATGAATCAGGTTCCCAAAGGCGCACATCATGTTGGATATTATCCTTTAAAGACCCTATGAACACATCAATCCTATGCTCCTCTGGAATATCTTTTACCCTTATGTTCAATTTTTGGAACTCCTCAATGTGCTCCATTATTGAACCCTTTTGTTTGAGACTTATCAATTGGTTAAAATAAGTGTTGCTTTTTGTATCCTCATAATGTGCTATCAATTCTTCCGTAAAAATTGCCCAAGTGATAAATTGTTTACGACAACAAAGTCATTGATACCATACAAACTAATTTGGTTCCAAATATAAAGTTGCCATACGTACCTTTTGTGTGTTTTGCACATTATTGAGATCGAAGAATTGCTCCATCTGTAATATCCATGTGGCGGGATCCTTGCCATCAAACTTCCTCATATCGATTTTTGGAACATGGTGAGTCTTCGATCCAACATTAGAGTCTATGGAATCATGATTAACATTTCTTTTATTCTCATCATGAGTTTCCTTTACTACCTTTTCACCATCAGTGACCCTTTCTTGTAGCAACTTCTTCAATTCATCCATCTTATCATCCATGCCATCAATTTTAGCATCCATGCCATTCACCTTAGCTTCCATGCCATCCATCTTAGCTTCCATGCCCTTTATCTTAGATTCCACGCCATTTACCTTAGGTTCCACGCCACTTATCTTGGCTTCTGTTAGCTTTTGTGAGCGTGACATTTGTTGCACTTGTTCTTGTAATTTTGATATATCATGTAGCATTTCTTCCTCTTCTTCATGAGTCATGTTAGAGCTTTCAGGTTCCTTACTAGGTGTTTGCATTTTATTTCCTCGGGGCATCAGTTACCGATAATAATGTTTTACTATGCCCTTTGAATTCCGTTAAACCAAGCTTACACAAAAATTAAAAAAAAACTACACACCTTTTTTCACTTTATAGAAGCCTGATATTAAATCTGATGTATCT
Source organism: Pinus tabuliformis (assembly GCA_031772625.1). Classification (NCBI taxonomy): domain Eukaryota; kingdom Viridiplantae; phylum Streptophyta; class Pinopsida; order Pinales; family Pinaceae; genus Pinus; species Pinus tabuliformis. The sequence continues at coordinate 1,014,680,663 of CM062804.1, forward strand.
CTGTAATTTCGGATCATCCAATTCTGAAAATTATACCTGCAGTAGCCTTCTACGTCCTCTTTCCAATGTCACAAGTCTGAGCAAAATTGGATTCTCCAAGGAAGAGTTATGTGAAATCTCCCAGTGACTTGCTTTTAGACTGGTTCAGTAGAGCGAACTTGTACGACGTGCCACGAGTCACTGTTTCAACCTTTGAATCTGAAACACACATACAAGAAACTACAGTCCGTCCTCTTTCTGTACCTTTTTACGAAATTTCAATCTGATCCTCAGAGAGAGAGTTATGACGATTTTCCCCAGGTCACCTGTTTTGAATGTAATTCAGGAGTCTGCAAAAAGGCCAACTTCCTTAGATCATATCTCCGAAAATATCGCGCAAAAAGCTCTGAAATTTGGACCCAAGGTTCAACGCCAATTCTTCTCAAATGGGTTTTTTTTTTGCGACTTCTAAAACGTCACAGAAAAAAAGTTATAGCGAAAATTCCACGATGACCTGTTTGGAGCAGCGAAACCCTAGAATCCAAAGCTCTGATACCAAATGTTATGAAACCAGCTCAAGAAAAGATAGAAAAGATAGATCAACGCCTTAGAATTCAGCCTCTTTGAGGGGGAAACCTCCTTTACATTACATAAATGAACAATTCTTGGATGATACAAATGACAAAACCTCCTTTCTATATATAGGAGTCTAAGGAGTCACAATATAATCCAGCCGACCTAACAATAATAATATAAAGCCACAAAAATAACAATAGAGGGATTCTATGGGGCACAGAAATAACAATATGGGGGTAATAGGGGCACAACAATATAAATAGGGGGTATAACTACAATAGTAATGGGGTAATCAGTAGTATTATAGGGACCCAACAAAATCAGTTTAGGATAGAAACATTTTAAAAATCACGACATGATAAAAGCGGCAACAACCACATCATGAATGTACATTCGTTTTCAAAATGTAAGGGGTTGTAAAAACATATGTAAACACAGTTCTGTGTAGTAGTTAATGTTGGTTATCATTGTATCGTTTGGAAAACAGAGTTTGAACTTAATATCAAGAACACAGTTGCAGTCACGATCTTTTCCTTGTTGTGTTGATTTTATAATCGGTTGAACACAGTCCAGTATACCTCTGAACGCGGACGGGCCCTGCGTTAAGCTGGTATACTGTCATTTCCTTTTCATTCACAACTTAGTGTATTAAATGATATGCATAGCAATTAAGATTGGTTTTCGATTTCAATAGAATGGATATGGTTTATGTTTATGATCGTGCTTGAACAGTTCATCACTGAGATCGTGAATCGCATCCTGTAAGGGATTCGATCCTTTGTTGTCTTTTAAAGCAATGTCATGAACTCTGTTATCATTTCAAAGTATTCTTATGGTTTCTGTATGTCTTTATCTTGCATGAATATTAGTGAATGCTGAGTATTTGCTGAACAGGGGTTTTATGCATAGTGTCTCTGTAAGGAGATTGAAATCTTGGTTTGAAGTGATACACAGTGTTTTAATTTGGTAAATGAATTGAATGACAGTGTTGTAATTAAGTATATTAACTGAGTGACCTAAGTGTTTGGGTGATAGGTAACATACCTCAATCTTTCGTAAAGAAGTCTTGTGACCTACCATCATAACCACTTAGCTAATAATCCTTTATGTCTATATACTTTAGACGCATGCCTCTAAGTCTACGCATCCTGGTCGATAATAAATATAGCCTAGTCTAGCACCCTAGATAGGACACTACATTTTGGCGCCGTTGCCGGGGAGGCGTACTTAAAGGATTTAAAAAGAAAAAATTCAATAAACAAAAACGAGCAAAAACACAGTTAGAAATCATGTTCATTTATGCCTAGATTTAGGGACAATCAGGGTAGATTCATAAAAACCCCCCACCATCCAAAAACTAACCCATCATCATCAGGAGCAGACTCTTTATGGAATACAACACCAGCTGAGGAAGTCACCATCCAAGCATTAGAGGAAAAACAAAAGTCAGGACAAAGGCTTACTCTCATCAGAAGGCAAACTTTATTAACACATAAATCACAGAAGAAGCACTTTCCTAGATCTTCCACACAAGGAGAAAGTAGCACAGTGACCGAACAATATTTCTTTAATCTCCTCTTTCAAACAAGTGACAATGACACAGAGAGACCTATTAGAATGGCTGAGGAAGGAGCTGGATAAATACCAAATCACGGACAAAGAGATGAAGAAGAGTCAACTTTTAAGTTTCCTGTACATGAACCACAAGAAGATGATGAGATCAAAATGAAAAACATACCTCCATCCGTGCTACCAAACTTTTATGGTATGGCTTCGGAATATCCAGACTCATTCTTGTTCGAGTTTGACATTGTATGTCGAACATATGGCTATACAGATGATGCCCATAGGCTTAGACTCTTCCCAGCGACATTAAAGGCATCAGCCTTAAGATGGTTCATGAGGCTTGGTGAGCATGCTATAGTTGATTGGGATGGCATGAGAAGAATATTTCTAAGGAAATATCAACCTTATTGTAGATCCAAAGATGCTAAAGATGATATCTTTAGAATGAGCCATCAAGAGGATGAAACCTTAGAGGAATACTTAGAACGGTTTGTCTACAACTTACAAAAATCCAAACACCAAACTATGCCTCTTGATCTGATCCGCACAATATTCTTGAAAGGTGTCCGAGAAGAATACATGGATGATATTAACTTGATGGGAAAAGGTGACATTTCTGCCTTACCCTTTGAAGAAATCGCTGAGTTATGCGAGAAGTATTCAAGGAGCAAAGCTAAAATGGGAAAAAGAACCCTGTCATCCAAAGTCACAAAATCTGCCTCTGCAAGTGTCACAAGGGCTGAAATAGGGAATCTGTTAGAAGAGTTTAAAACAGATCTGTTAAGCACCCTAGGGAACCAAATTGACACTCTAAAAGCTAAGAAGAAACAAGAAGATGAAGATCAGATAATGGCTATCCTCTGCCCAAAATGCCGGAAGAAACATGCATTAAAAGACTGCCCACTAGAAAACATCCAAGTTTGTGCTTTCTGTACTGAACATCATGATATGTTTAATTGTCCTAAAGTTAAGGTTTTGCAGAACTGTAATATGGCAGCCAATGCAGAGATGGAAAACGTGTATTACATGGGCACAAAGAGACCATGGCAGCCAAGGCCAGCACCTCAAGGTATGTTTCCAAATCAAAATTTGCAATTTCCTGTAAATGATCAAATGTATGCACAGAATTCATGGAATGTACCCATGCCATGGCAGCACCAAAACCACCCACAGCAACAAGGGAGACCGTCTCAACAATACTCTCAATCCTATCATACATGTCCTCAATCATACCCACCATATTCACAACCATATCAACAATACCATCAGCCGTATCCATCACATTCTCAGCCATATCAGCAGTATCCTCAGCAAGTTGTTTATCAGCCTCAACCTACTCAACAAGCACTGCCTGACCTCCACCAATAAATCCACCACAACTGCAATTTCCAGCTAACTCACAACCTCCCAGACCTACTCAAATTCCTGCTCAAACTATCCCAAATCCAAATAATAGAGCAGAGAGGCCAGCCTACAATGTAGAAGAGGGAACCTCATATCCCACACTACCCTTGCAAAATATCAACTTGAGGTCTGGTAGGGTACTCCACAAAGATTCTCTAATAACAGATAAGCAAGAAGAAAACACATAAAATGAAAATGAAATGACAAATCAAAGAAAGCCAAACAATGATACCAAAGATAAGCAGATGCAATCATTGCATCCACCTTTTCCAGACCGATTGGTCCAAATAAAACCTCCACTGTCTATACCACAGTTTGATGTCTTAGATGAACTCAAGAATGTCTACATAAAAATTCCACTGCTGCAAGCTATAAAAGACATTCCCATATATACTAAAGCCATCAAAGACATGTGCCTCAAGAAGCCTGCTAGAAAAAGGATTGATCCTCAAACCATTCATGTTATAGGACATTTAGCAGGCCTTATGACCAATACCATCTCTATGGAAAAGTATGTTGATCCTGGCATTCCCAAAGTAACCACCATCATTAACAACATACAAATTCCAAACACTTTGATAGATCTTGGGGCCGCAATCAATGTCATGACTCTTGAAACCATGATAACACTCCAGCTCATAAATTTGCAACATACAACGATTGTTCTAGAACTAGCTGATAGGTCTAAAGTGATTCCTGAAGGGATTTTGGAGGACATAATTGTCTCACTGGACTCTTGGGAGTATCCAGTGGATTTCTTAGTTCTTCAACCCAAATCCAATTTAGGAGGGCACCCTATCATCCTTGGTAGACCATGGTTAGCGACTGCTGATGCATTCATAGGATGTCGATCGGGCAACATGATCATTTCAAGAGGGACCGAAAGAAAACAACTCACTCTTTATCCATCGGCACAATCACCAGCAGTAACACACAATTTGTGGCTTGATGATAAATTCAATGATAAAGAAGAAGTACAATCTGTTTTTAGCATTAACCAAATCTATGATTTCCAAGAACAAGACAATAATGATTTGGTAGAATTATTCCTTTCTCAACCTGATATTTCCGAAAATTTGAGAAATGATCAATATCACGCTGCAGATTTACTTTTAGCTCAAAATTTTCAGGAAACATGCACCATTCAATCTTTGCAAACCACATTTCACGACATTTTTCCAGTTCAATCCATCACCAACACACAGAGTCAGATCATAGAGATTAGTCTAGGGAAAACTCTGAACATAGGCAATTACCTAGACTCATCTCAGCAAGAGAAATTGATTCGACTATTGAGAAAATACCAAAAAGCCTTTGCTTGGGACTACACCGATATGCATGGGATTCACCCCGACACATGCACTCACCATATTTATAAAGATAGTACCATCAAACCAGTGAGGCAACCACAGAGAAGAATGAACCCCATGCTCCAGGATATTGTCAGAGAAGAATTGCAAAAACTGTTGAGAGTTAATTTTATATATCCTATTTCTGACAGTCAGTGGGTATCCCCATTGGTTATAGTGCCCAAGAAAAATGGTAAGTGCCGCATTTGTGTTGATTACAGACAACTGAACAAAGCAATGCTTAAAGATTATTTCCCACTACCATTTATTGACCAAGTGTTAGACACCCTAGCTGGGAAATCATCATTTTCTTTTCTTGATGGTTTCAGTGGCTACAACCAGATCAGGATAGCCTCAGAAGACCAGGACAAAACCACATTCACCTGTCCTTGGGGCACTTATGCTTACAATCTTTTGCCATTTGGACTTTGCAATGCTCCAGCTACATTTCAGAGAGCTGTGTTAGCTATTTTCGCTGATTTAGTTCATGATTGTGTTGAAGTTTATATGGATGATTTTTCAGTGTACGGCAATTCATTTAAACATGCATTAGAAAACCTTGAAAGAGTTTTGAAAAGATGTATTGAAGCTAATCTGTCCTTGAGCAATGAAAAGTGCTTTATGATGTTAAACGAAGGGATAGTATTAGGCCACTATGTTTCTTTTCAAGGCATCAAAGTTGACCCAGCAAAGATCCAGATCATTGTTGATTTGCCAATTCCAAAAAATCAAAGAGAGGTAAGAAGTTTTCTTGGGTGTGCAAGCTATTACAGAAGGTTTATTTAACATTTTAGTAAGATAGCTTTACCTTTATTTAAACTTCTAACAAAAGATGTACTTTTCAACTAGAATGAGAACTGCCAACAAGCATTCGAAGTACTCAAAAAGAAATTATCAACCGCACCAGTCTTAAGAGGGCCTAATTGGAGCCTACCATTTCATATCTTTACAGATGCATCTGACACTGCAGTGGGTGCATCATTAGGAAAAAAAGAGGAATCTTGTAATTATGCCATTTATTTCATTAGCAAAAATCTCACACCTGCATAGTTAAACTACATAGTCACAGAAAAGGAAACACTTGCCATCATATATGCTGTGAATAAATTCCGACATTATATAACTGGTTATGAGGTCTTTGTACATAATGATCATTCTGCCATTAGAGATTTAATGAATAAACCAATAAATAGTGGCAGAGTTACCAGATGGTTATTATTGTTATAGGAATTTAACATCACAGTGTTAGATAGACCAGGTAAAGAGAATCAGGTGGCAGATTTTCTTTCTAGACTGCAAAATCCTGGTGAGGTTGTTCCGGTTGAAGATTCTTTTCCAGATGAAAATTTATTTGCAATTTCCATAGTAAATCCTTGGTATGCTGATTTGGCCAATTATTTGTCTACAAGAAGGACACCTCCACACTTTACTGCAAAGGAAAAGAAGAGACTAGTCAAACAAAGTGCTAGATATTCATGGCTTAATGGAGATTTATTTTACACTGGTTATGATATGATCATTAGAAGATGTGTAAGAAATGATGAGATAATTTATATTTTAAAATCTTGCCATGATGAACCGTGTGGTGGGCATTTTGCAGCTAAGCGAACAGCATTCAAAGTTCTTACTCTTGGATACTACTGGCCATCCATTTTCAAGGATGCCAAGAAGCATGTGAAGAGTTGTGACAACTGCCAAAGAATGGGCAGGCCAACAGCTACAGACGAGATGCCCCTTCAGCCCCAAGTTCACCTAGAGCCATTTGAAAAATGGGCTCTAGACTTTATAGGACCCATTAACCCAACCTCCAATGGTAAGAAGTACATCTTAGTATGTACTGATTACGTCACAAAGTAGGCTGAAGCAAAAGCACTGGTTAGAGCCATCGAACACACAGTGGTAAATTTCCTTTTTGAAGAGATTTTTGTAAGCTATGGAGTACCAAGGGAGATAGTGACTGATCAAGGTACTCAGTTCACCTCAAAGCTAGTGAAGGACATCACAGACAAATACCAAATCAAGCATAGGAGAAGCACACCTTACCATCCACAGGCCAATGGGCAGGTGGAATCCACAAACAAAACTTTGGAAGGGATCATTACTAAAACTGTGGCAATGAACAGGAAGAATTGGGAAGAGAAGCTCAAAGATGCACTCTGGGCTTACAGAATTACGTGGAAGGATACTACATGATTTACGCCATATCAGTTGGTGTACGACAAAGAGGTAATGCTTCCTATTGAGTTTCAAATACATACTTTTAAACTGGCTGCAGATTTGCAAATTGACTTGGACCAAGCACAACAAGAAAGAATTCAGCAGTTAAACCAGCTGGATGAAATAAGGCAGCAAGCAGAGGAAACCACAATCCTCATGCAAAAACAAAGGAAGCAGTGGCATGATGCACATATCAAGAAGAAGCAGTTCAACGAAGGTGACTGGGCTTTACTTTTTGACTCTAAATTCAAAGATCATAAAGCCAAGTTTACCACCCATTGGATGGGCCCATACCAAATTATTCAAGCTTACGACAATGGTTCAGTCAAGCTCAAAACTATTGATGGAGAAGGTCATTCCTTTACTGTCAATGGTCATCGCCTGAAACTATACACTAAGCCCATCAGCAAGCAAGATTTTCTCCAAACAGTATCTCAACAAAGAGAGGTTGAGATACTGCAGCCCTCAGCTGCAGTATCCCTGCCTTAGTTCATTTCATTTCAATTTAGAAATTCAAAAAGAAATTAAAAAAAAAAACAAAACAAAAACTAAAAAAAATATATATAATAACAATGGGTTAGATGTGAAAACCAGACTCTGGCACACTCTAACCCCGAATTCTTACTTGAAAACCAATTTGTTGGCGGGTAAGAATTCTCTTTCTTTTGTTCACTGTTTGATTTATCAACTGAATAATGACTTGAGGAAAAGTCAAAACTTCAGTGGGGGAGAGAAGCATCAACATTTTTTTCTTTTATCTCTCCATTGTAAATTCTTAAAGATTTCTTATCTCATCTCCTCATTGTAAATTTCCAAAGCAGTTTGTTCCAGCATTCCAGATTTCAATAAAGAAGTTGTTTTGTCATTGTTTTATCTCAGAGGGACCTGGTTATAAACATTATGCAGGGGGACTTGTTCTGTCCAGAAGACCATGCTACCAACACCAGCAGTAATGGGATCTGTTTAAGACACATAAAAGGGACCTGTTAAGAGACTGTTACTTCAGGATTACTTCAACAAAACTTCATCAAATTTCTACAAGGATCCACAGGTTGCTGGGCACCAAGACTACATCAAATACCCAAGCTCAAAGAACCTGTATACATATAATTCTTTCTCCGAATTTCAAAGGAGCTGCATGAACATCTTCAAGATCTCAGAGGGACCTGTTACATTTGAATCTATCTCAGGGGACCTGTTATGAACAGCAAAGAATAGCCAAAAGAGACTAGTCCTACTCAGCATGCCAATGCAACAACAACCAACAAAAGTGTAATGTGTTCCTTATTCTTAACATTTAATTTCTTAGATTAATTTGTAATGTTAAATTTAATGACTGTGACTGTTATGATCGATTTCAAGGACACTACATTTTCCATCATCCCTTATCTCACTGATTCTTATCATCTTTCATACTCCAACCTATTTCATACCTCTAAATCCATTACCCCTTTTCATATCAACCTTGTTATGCCAATCGCATCCTACAGCCATACCAACATCTTCCATTTGGCCGAGTACCAATAGAAGCAGGACACGTGGTGGATTGTTTTTTTTTTTTAAAGGGAAAGAAACAAATGTTAAAGCGGGCCTATTCATTGTATCCGACACGGCCAAATTATGATTCCACCACCCGACATAGCCAAATGATTCAGAGGACTCCCTGAAATCATACCCCAGCATTGCATATACGCTTCCAGCGCTCCTATGATGGCATTTATACAAACGGTACAGCCATTCCTCTGTTGCAAAAGATGAATACGCTATGAAGTAAGTATAGTTGGTTATTTCACCATCATTCTCAGTTATTTCACTCTGGCATTTAACTCCCGTGACTTCCACAGTAACGATTGAAAGAAGTGAGTGCCACAAGAGGGAAATATAACCCTTCGGTTTCGACTCCCACCAAAGTCACAAGACAGTCAACCGAGTATCATGTTACGCAGTAATTTGTCACTGTCTCCCTGTCAGTCTCTCTACTGTGTCTGGGTTTCCAAATAATCAAGCCCATGCTCTCTGAATTGGCCAAATAACCCACTTTGCCAAAGTTTTTGCTATCAGCGCGACTTTTGTCCAAATAACCGCGCTGATGGGCGCTCCATAACAGACCAAATGCGCTGCCAGCGCGGAAGTACACCTGTTTTCCGCGCTGATCGAATTTCATGAGCCAGCGCATCTGTTATTCATATCTGATCGCGCTGACATGACCTTCCTTGTTGTTCAGCTGCGATGTCAGCGCTCCAGTGCAGTTATAGACCCGCGCTGATCCTGTTTGGGCGAGTTTGTTCTAACAACCAATCTTCCAGATGCCTCCAGACCTGGTTGTTGGCCTTGTGATTGTCGCCCTCCCTTCTATGGCATGTTTGTTCGACATTTGAGCCACCTTCCTTGGAGATGAGCTCATCCTCCCACCATTTGTGGAGACTCTTTCTCCTATTTATACCTCTGCCATTGCCATGAGTAAGGGGTTGGAGTTTTTTGGGAATAGCTTGGATTGTGTGGAGCTTATAGTGCTCAGATTGCTGCTACTATAGGTAATTGGTGTGGTAAGTGTGGAAGTGCTTGATAGCTTAGGGAAGGTTGTTTTGTGTTGCTTGTGTGAGAGAGAGAGTTTCTTGTCTTGGGAGAATCATTTCCAAAGGTGAATGCTTGAGACACTTGCTGACTGGCCCCTCCTGAGAAGGATACCGACGTCAGAACATTTGGTTGTACTCTTCTCTGCTTGATTAATAATAGATGACTACTATTATTGTTCCATTCTCATTTGTCTATGCAATGATTAATGTGAATTACATCCTTTCTGACTGATGTATAGTTGCTTTTATTAGATTTCACGCTTGTGTTTGTTCCCTCTTCGTGTGTGCAGGTATCTATTCGCGGAGATCGCAGAGGATTGTGACCGGCCAGGGCGAAGGAGCGAAGGTGGCATCTCTTCATCAAACAACAGCGCTGGAATCCAAGTAGGTGTCCTTTACCTACCTTTTAATTGCAATTAGGAACTTGCATAGTAGCATTGACTGATTGTTGCTAGACCCGTTCTGGGCTAGTAGGGATCGCCTCTATTCGTAGAGGGGATTTACCTCTCCAACAATTTGGCGACCATACTGGGGAGACTGGCCTTTGTCTCTTTGTGTTCATTTTTGCTTTGAGTTTGATTTTTACTCTCTTTTCAAAGATTGGGGATTAATTATCAGTCCTTTGCGTTTCCTGGGCTGATTTGGGAAATGCCCTGTTTGATTGAAAGATTGGCTGTTTTGATTTGGGAGCTTTTGATTTGCTTGTCACTATTTTTGAGCTCCATCGCGGATTTAATTTTAACAGTCGCGCTGACATCGTGCTCACCCTTTTGCAACATCCTGTTCATCGCTTAATTATGCCTAACAGTCGCGACGATCCTGGAAATCGGATCAGCGCGGAAAAGACGTGTATAGTCGCGACGTCAGCGCCACTTGCTAGCTTCTTACCCGCGCTGACCTTGGGTTGCTAGCTTAATTCCCGCGACGACTGTGTTTTTCTGAGATCAGCTCGGTTTTTTGGGCAAAAGTCGCGCTGACAGCGCGGGTGGCCTGTGTAAAAGTTGCGCTGACCCTTGATCATCACGGGTTCTCAGTGTGTAACTTGCGCTGATTCCTGAAAAGTTGTTTTTATAACTTTATCTCCTGAATTCATCAATCTTTCTTATCCCCTGTTGTTTCTTGTCCCTCAATTAGCTTGTTTGGATTACTTTTGGTTAGAGGCACTCTCTCTTTGACGTCATTCGAGTGAGTCTTGTGACCATGTGACCTAGCCCTTTAGAAGTTTCGTCGAGAAACCATTTGCTTAGGTTACTTGTCTATTCAAGGTTCATCCACAACCCTCTTATTGATTTGCTTGAGGCTTTTTCACTGCTTGTTGCTGGTTGATTTTTAGTGTCCATTATTGAACCACTTTTTATGTTGATTCTATTTCTTCACTACCAAGCACAGATCACAATTCTTTGGATCGATCAGTTCACACTTGCTTGGTTGTTTAGGTGATTGTTATTGAACCAATCTTCGTATTGTTTCGATTACTTCTCACTACCCGGACACGGATTACAGTTGTTTGGGGTCAACCGGTTCTTTTCAAATTTGTTGTGTTTTGCATTGAGTGATTTTACTTTTGTTTGCTCGGTGTTGCTGTCTCTCAAAATTCATTTTAAAGTGCATAGTGCCATTGGAAAAGAAATCAAACTAGTATCTTTTGCGTTCAATAGTTAATTGGAAAAAGAGCATTTCATTGATTTATGTTCTCAAAAGAAAAGTTTTATTTCATTGCCATTAGCTGCATTAGGTTGCTTGTTTGATTGTATTCATTTTGTTTGATTGAAAACTCTTAACCTTCTCATAGTTAGAATTCATCGAACGAAATGATGACCTTTGGCATGTAGTTTGCATCTAGGTAATTGTGAGAGATCATACGGTAGGACCTGAAACCGAAACTTAACTCAAGATCAACCATAAAATGAACTGAATGAACATAAAAACGCATTGGAACATAACGCAAACATCTAGAGGTCTAGGCTAGAGACGTGTTCCGGCGTCTTTAAACATAGTCACTATTGTTTCACATTACGGTTGGGTGATTCCTCCTTCTGTGACTCGATAGTGGTCTAACACGGACTGTGCTCCCACGTACCGTCGCGTATATAGGGAGACCCCACTAGGCTTTTATCCTTGATCCATAGGAAGCTGAGTCTGCCGCCTTGCGAACCGTAATGCACCGAACACAGCATTCGGGAAGATTGACTGCAGTACGTAAAGTCCTTGGTTCTCATATGATTGCCAAGGTGTATAAGCGGTTTTACGGATTGCTTGGTAAACCTTTTGCCTAGAAGTCTCCAGAGTAGTCACTTTTGATCCTTTTCGGACTCCCTAAATGAAAAGGTGCCAGTGAGCGTCTTGTCACTTCGTGCTCATTAAATATTCGAAGGAGACTAGAGTCATCTTTTGTCCTTTTCTCGACTCTTAAAACATGAAAAGGTCAAGTTGTGTCTGTGCGTCTTAAAATTCATTTGGCTACGATAACATTACCTGGTTAGGTCTCGTGTGCGTGAGCTTGAGTAGGTTTCTTTTCGTTTGCGATGGCAACTTTTCCGGGATTCACTAACCCAAGTTCCCCTCCTGATGGGAATCTTGGTCATTTCCCTCCTCTTGGGAATGTTGGTGCTCCGTATATGGCAACGTTGTCCCTACCAGGGTTAACTGTTGGGTTGCCTGTTTGGTTGTTTTCAACCTCTTTGGTCCCTACCGTATCGGCTGTTAGTCCATCAGTCCCTCCACCTGAACAACGTCATGTTGATCCTAAGGTGGATCTCTCCCCTTCGACGCCTACTTCTACGTCTTCCTCTTGTACTTCGCCTGGTGAAACTCTCGATGCGGGTAACCAGGTGGCTAAGAAGAAGAAGAAGAAGACCAAGAAGAAGAAGTCCCCTAAGGGAGAGCTTACACGCGCCGTCCCCTCCTCAAATCCAGCTACCCCCTCCACTACATCCGAGATAGGGCCACCTTCCACTCCTCCACGGAAGGTTAAGTTTCCTTGTCGATTATGCAAGGAGGACCATCTTCTTCGCGATTGTCCTGGCATTCCCAGGGTACTAGAAGTATGGTCTCGCGATCCGGCCCGCCCCTCATCGTCCACTGAACCTCACGGCGATGCTACCTCATCAGTTGGGAATGGCAAGGGAAAAGGGAAGATTCGAATCCCCTGCAGACTTTGTGAAGGCAATCATCCCCTTCACCTTTGTCCACTCATGGATAAAGCCTCTGCTGTGTTGGCATGTCTTGCTGCTCCTCCGAATCCATTTCCCGCTGGTTATCAACGTCTTTCTGCAGCTGCAGATCATCCGCCTCCCGACAATGAGATTGGTTCACATTCTTCTCTTGTCCAGGCTCCTCTTCCCGAACCCGGCTGTGTCCAGCCTGTTCCAGACCAACCATTGGTCGGAAAGAGTGTCGACTCGAGTCCGCCGCTCGCTCACTCTGTTTCGGAAGAGCCAAATTCCCATGTTCTTCTCGTCTCATCAAATTCTCCTGAGCTTGATAATGGTTTTCCCATCCCAACCTCTCTGGAGAATTCTGATTCGGTTCCTTCCGAGCAGGGGGGCAACCATATGGTTCCCCCACCAAGTAGTTCGGTCATTTCCTTCGATTGGAGTCGTTTGACTACCCCTCCCCTTCCATCCCATGTGCCTTTTTGGGTCACCGCCTATGCCTCCCATATGGCACTGCCTGGCACTGTGTTGGATGAAGGAGCATCGGTTAGTCTTATGCCCGTTACTACTTGGCGAGCTTTGGGTTCCCCATCGCTTGTACCTGTCGCACCGCATCTCACTGCGTTTGACGGAGGAACGAGTCACCCATTAGGGATCCTTCCAAAGTTTCCTATTACTTTGGGGGGCAAGACTGTCTATATAGACGTCTCAGTTACCCAAGGTTCTTTAGACTTCAGTCTTCTCCTTGGTCGTGATTATGTGTATGCCATGGGAGCCCTTGTTTCTTCACTTTTTCGTGTGGTTTGTTTTCCACACGATGGAAGAATCGTGACATTCGAGCAATTATCGTTCGTTCGTCCACAAGCCCCTCCGGCGCACTCATCCTTCCCTCCTGGCTTTCATCCACAAGTTGGATCTGCCTCACCGCAAATCAACTACGTGGCCACCTACCCCGTGCCCGTACCCAGTGATGACACCATCGTGCATAGTGTCCTGGGGGCATTAGGTCCTGATTTCCAAGATGTCGACCTTCCCTCCGGAACCACTTTCTTGGGGGCCTCCACTTCCCATTCATTATGATGAAGTTCGGTCGGAGCATAGTTCCTTTCCGGTGTCAAGCTCCTTAAAAAATGAAACTAGGCTTAGTCCGAGGATAGTTTTGATCTTATGGTGACCTTGTTAAAAAACGAAACAAGGTGGTCGAGCATAGTTCCTGATCTTGTGTCAAGCTCGTTAAAAAATGAAACAAGGGTTATGAGGATAGTTCTTTTACTGTGTCAACCTCATTAAAAAATGAAACAACTCCCTTTTCAGATCGAGTCTTTGCTTAAGATCTCGTAAAATACAAGTCGAGTCTTTCCTAGATCTCGCAAGTGAACCTTCATTCCATCCACTTTGTTGAATGCAATGAAGCTTGGGGGGCATGTCCCTCGATTTGCGTTATTATGCTGGGGGCATGCGAACTTATAACAAGCATAGTTTGTCGTTTCAAGCTTGTGTAAACATGAAACCAAATCCAAGCAGAGTTCTCCATGGTTCACGCTTGTGTAAAAATGAACCCATACCCGATTTACATCTCGTGATTGCTATCTTTATCTGCTAAATTCTGCTAGATGAGCCTTGGTTGTTTTCATTCCATCGCCACCATCTCTTTGGCCGATCATATGCTTTCACTTGGTTGTTTTTCCTTTCCTGAGGAACCGCAGCGATGAGTGGTTTTATTAGCCAGCCTCTTGACCATTACATGTTTTGAGCAGTTCCACCATTGCCGGAACCAGTTGCTACCCTTTATACCACTCGTTCCTCTAGGACGAGTCGCCTTTAAGCTCTTTTCTGACTCGTAAAATATGAAAAGATTGCCGAGTATTTTCCCTTTTTAAACTCGTTAAATAGAATAAAAATGGAGGTCTGCTTTCAGCTCTTTTTTGACCGTTTAAAGACGAAAAGATTGCCGAGTCCCCCTCTCGGCTCGTTAAAAGGAACGAGAGGCGGTCACCTTTAAAGCTCTTTTTTCGACCGTTTAAACTAAAAAGATTGCCGGGTGTTTGTCATTTCGCACTCGTTATTGGCTCCAAAACGACGTACTTCCGACCGCTTTTTTACTTTTTCGGGTCAAAATCACTACTCATGAAAAGTACTCCTCGATCATACTGGTCGGGCGGTTCCTTCGAGCATTGTTTTATACTTTTTCGGGCTCGAGAGACACAACTTTACGAAAAAGGACCCCCCTGGAGTTTTCTTTTCCACCGTCTTTTCAGACTCTCTAAACAAGAAAAGATGCCGAGCTTCTCCTTTGTCAGGCTCGTTAAAACTTAATGACATCGGACACCGTCGAAATGACGCCTTCCAAGCATATGCTATCCCTGTCAAGCTTGTCCGCCAAAAATAATCGGGGTACCTGCCAGAAATGGTGGGGAAAATGGAACTGTAATAATGGTCGTGTCGGTAGTATGTCGCTCTTGAACATGGCACTCCTCTGCATGCGTGTCTGGGTGGGGATTTCTCATCTTGTTTTACACTAGCCTTCATGGGTTTGGGTTATCCTATTTGACCTCTCATCTGCTCATTGCCTTGTCACCATGACCTCTGTTCATTTGATGTCAGATACTGCCAAATCCGCCTTTGTGCCGCCGGTATGTTCAAGAGAAGTTGACCTCTGCAAGATTACCACCTCCCTCTGATGTCTCACACAAAATCTTTTATCCTCCTCTGTCTCGTGTCGATGATGTGGGAAACATTATGGCCCACCTTCGATCAAGGTTACTTCCTGTCGACTCCAGCTCATTATCTAGGAAAGTGACCTAGAGACTCCCTTCAGGTGCCTTAGAGCCTGCATGCCTCAATGGCAGGTTCTTCGTGTTCGACGTGAGGTTTTCATCATTGGCTTCCGATCGGATTTCTGTGGGTGTTCGACACCAGCTCATTGATTCACACGCCGCGGATTGTACCTATGAGTACCTTGAGGACCATCGTCATTATTGGTGGTACCTCTCGCGTCTGTTAACAGTTTTCATCATTGACTGGTAATCAGACGATGTTCATGCATGTTCGACTTCAACTCATGTATTCACATGTTTGGACTTGTACTTTGTTCGGGTCGAGATGGAGCGCAAGACCCTGGATCCCCGTCTGTTATGATCCAGGTTGCGATTTTGTGGATGGTCATTACATGACTCATTGATGGATGGCTGCGCCCATACCTGAGTCTTCATGGATGGCTGCGACCATACCTTATTGTCATCATGGTCTTCTAAACTGGGTGGCTGCGTCCATACCACAGACCTTCTTCGCATGTCTTTTGGATGGTTGCGCCCATGCCTAGACTGCATGTACTTGATTATCAGAGATATTCGGTCCTTCCTGGTGGTGTTCCAGTTCAGCGAGTTTTGTAAAGCATTTCACCCCTCCCACTCTCTCGGGTCTCACGCTTTAGGGGGCAATCTGTTACGCAGTAATTTGTCACTGTCTCCCTGTCAGTCTCTCTACTGTGTCTGGGTTTCCAAATAATCAAGCCCATGCTCTCTGAATTGGCCAAATAACCCACTTTGCCAAAGTTTTTGCTATCAGCGCGACTTTTGTCCAAATAACCGCGCTGATGGGCGCTCCATAACAGACCAAATGCGCTGCCAGCGCGGAAGTACACCTGTTTTCCGCGCTGATCGAATTTCATGAGCCAGCGCATCTGTTATTCATATCTGATCGCGCTGACATGACCTTCCTTGTTGTTCAGCTGCGATGTCAGCGCTCCAGTGCAGTTATAGACCCGCGCTGATCCTGTTTGGGCGAGTTTGTTCTAACAGCCGGCCTTCCAGATGACTCCAGACCTGGTTGTTGGCCTTGTGATTGTCGCCCTCCCTTCTATGGCATGTTTGTTCGACATTTGAGCCACCTTCCTTGGAGATGAGCTCATCCTCCCACCATTTGTGGAGACTCTTTCTCCTATTTATACCTCTGCCATTGCCATGAGTAAGGGGTTGGAGTTTTTTGGGAATAGCTTGGATTGTGTGGAGCTTATAGTGCTCAGATTGCTGCTACTATAGGTAGTTGGTGTGGTAAGTGTGGAAGTGCTTGATAGCTTAGGGAAGGTTGTTTTGTGTTGCTTGTGTGAGAGAGAGAGTTTCTTGTCTTGGGAGAATCATTTCCAAAGGTGAATGCTTGAGACACTTGCTGACTGGCCCCTCCTGAGAAGGATACCGATGTCAGAACATTTGGTTGTACTCTTCTCTGCTTGATTAATAATAGATGACTACTATTATTGTTCCATTCTCATTTGTCTATGCAATGATTAATGTGAATTACATCCTTTCTGACTGATGTATAGTTGCTTTTATTAGATTTCACGCTTGTGTTTGTTCCCTCTTCGTGTGTGCAGGTATCTATTTGCGGAGATCGCGGAGGATTGTGACCGGCCAGGGCGAAGGAGCGAAGGTGGCATCTCTTCATCAAACAACAGCGCTGGAATCCAAGTAGGTGTTCTTTACCTACCTTTTAATTGCAATTAGGAACTTGCATAGTAGCATTGACTGATTGTTGCTAGACCCGTTCTGGGCTAGTAGGGATCGCCTCTATCCGTAGAGGGGATTTACCTCTCCAACACATCATACTAGATATTAAGGGAGCGACACCACCAGGTAACAAATTGAAACTTCTTTGTTGAAATTGCAAAACATAAACACAGAAGAGTTAGAGCATGACCCTCTACCAAAATGACCAATAGGGTCGAGCCGAGCATGTACGACAGTTCTCAATATCATGAAGATTGCATTACAATTCTCAAAGAGATACAGTGGTTGCCCTTTTTAGAGAAATTTCATGGAAGTAATGAAGAGGTTACCAAACAATTCGCTTTCACATTCAATGGAGAGAAAGCCCTGATAGGTAGCTTCTCATTCAGGGTTTCGGAAGACACCATAGCCCAGTCAATAGGGATCAGCCCAGAAGGGGAGAAGTACTTTAAGACAAAGCAATTTAAAGAGAAGTCATGGACTCAATTTATGTCTAGATCCAGAGTCTCATCAGTTAACTGAAAGAAAGGCGTCCCAAGGAGTTGGTTGATGCATCCCTGGGACGAGATGGTCTATATTCTCCAAAAATTCGTAACTTGCGAAGGCCGCTATAGTATTGTCTATCTATACCATATTAAACTACTGCTACACTTGAAAAGGCAGTGTGTTATCAGTCTACCATATTTTCTATTACAAAGCCTAACCAAGATGTCGAAGACCATCCAAAAGCAGAAGGGAAATGAAGACAAGAGCCTATATCACTTTGGCTTAATTAAAATTCTTATTGAGCATGAATTGCAGAGAAGAGGGAAACCGTGGAAGGAGTTCTTAGTTGCTAACCAAATTAAAGATGAAGAAGACAAATAAGAACTGCAGGAGAACTCAGGATTCATGAAGGATATCGACGAAGAGATCCCAGTATCCAAAGCAAGAAAGGTACCTCCACCTGTGAGCAGCATAAGGACTAGGAAAATGAGAAAAGAGGATGCTGAGAAGGCAGAGCAAGATAAAATTTTCACCACTTTTTCAAGAAGAACAAGGAGAGCACCAAAAGCCCAGTTACAAGAAGACCAGCTTGAATCCAATGCACCTATACCGATGGATGTTGAGAGTAGTGACCACTCACAACCAGGACCAGGAGCTGATATAGAGGTTGAAAGCAATAACAGGCAAGAAAAAGGTTCACCACCTCCCATTAAGAAGCAGAAGAAACTGGAGAAACAAATTGAGAAATTAAAGGAAGAACTCATGGAGGCTAATATGCTAGAAAAAGTTATCAAGAAAGAAAATGAGATGCTCCAAGCGCAGAGTAAAGAGAATCAACAGAAGAATGAAAAGTTAAGGGAGCGAATCAGTGAACTTGAGGCTGAGCAAACGGATATTTGTAAATGGGCCACTAAGTGGTACAACCAGAAGAAGACCCTCAAAGAAAAATACAAAAGATTAAAGCAGGAGCTCCATGGTCAGAAAGATGCCCAGGTGAAAAAGAATGTGGATACACTGCTAAAGGCAGCAGAGGTCCAGGCAGGGACAGAGTTCAAGGGAAGCACTTCGGGGTTAGCATGAGGAAATGCTAATTCATTAAGTCGGGGAGAGATGTTGGTACCATCCTATGACCTCCTTTTTCCTCCTAAAACATATCATTTGCCTACCTCTTTCCATCATACATCTCCTAGATTCCTTGAAAATTGATTAGCTAATAGTACTATAGTTATTAAAATGCATTGAAATTGATTTAGGAGTTTTATGTTAAAGAATTAGGGATTTTTGGTAAAATGACTACAGGAAGTTCCAACATCCTATAATTGGTTTATTGTTTGACATGTGGCATGACAGCTAGGCTAGAGCGAAGGGTAGGGATGAAAAGTAGAATGTCCAAGCATGGACGAATACCTATCCTACAGCAGAACCGACCCTCCTACATGCGCGGTCAACGATGGTCAAAGTATAGCATGTTGGCGACAAAGGCAACAACAGCATAGCATTCTAAATTGATTTAGTTTTGTTCCTTTTTGAAATCAGTTTAGGATAGAAACATTTTAAAAATCACGACATGATAAAAGCGGAAACAGCCACATCATGAATGTACATTCGTTTTCGAAATGTAAGGGGTTGTGAAAACATATGTAAACACAGTTCTGTGTAGTAGTTAATGTTGGTTATCATTGTATCGTTTGGAAAATAGAGTTTGAACTTCATATCAAGAACACAGTTGCAGTCACGATCTTTTCCTTGTTGCGTTGATTTTATAATCGGTTGAACACAGTCCAGTATACCTCTGAACACGGATGGGCCCTGCGTTAAGCTGGTATACTGTCATTTCCTTTTCATTCGCAACTTAGTGTATTAAATGATATGCATAGCAATTAAGATTGGTTTTCGATTTCAATAGAATGCATATGGTTTATGTTTATGATCGTGCTTGAACAGTTCATCACTGAGATCGTGAATCACATCCTGTAAGGGATTCGATCCTTTTTTGTCTTTTAAAGCAATGTCATGAACTCTGTTATCATTTCAAAGTATGCTTATGGTTTCTGTATGTCTTTATCTTGCATGAATATTAGTGAATGCTGAGTATTTGCTGAACAGGGGTTTTATGCATAGTGTCTCTATAAGGAGATTGAAATCTTGGTTTGAAGCGATATACAGTGTTTTAATTTGGTAAATGAATTGAATGACAATGTTGTAATTAAGTAGATTAACTGAGTGACCTAAGTGTTTGGGTGATAGGTAACATACCTCAATCTTCCGTAAAGAAGTCCTGTGACCTACCATCATAACCACTTAGCTAATAATCCTTTATGTCTATATACTTTAGACGCATGCCTCTAAGTCTACACATCCTGGTCGATAATAAATATAGCCTAGTCTAGCACCCTAGATAGGACACTACACCTGTCATGGACTTAACTGCTCTACAAGGCACCCTTACATGGGCCTACTTATGATGGTCCCTTTAGAGATCATTTCAAGATGTCTTCAAGTCATGAAACTGTTTGGGAAGGAGGCATTCAAAAGGTTGACTTGTTTAGGGCATGTAGCAAATGAAATTAGGGTTTGACAAGCCCTAAAACACTGATTTGGATGATGGGAGTGATGTGCCCAAATGGATCTGTAACAGCTACCCCCTAAAGCATGAAGTCGAAAATAATAATGTCAAGTGATATGCTTTACGATGTGATGAGGAGGTTCTGAAGTGGTTGGTGACCTGCATCGATTACAATACATAATATCATGATATTTTGATTTTTTCTCATGAATTGCTGAGGGAAGGCATACCCATGCTCAACATATAAACTTTCATTACAAGTACATAGATAGTTGTCTACAGATATAGACCCATGATTAGAATGACCATCAATGTAAAACCATTGTACAGATGATTTGGTACATTTCCTAAAATTGCAGCCTAGATGGATGAAACTAGATCCAGGGTCTTCTATCTCATTCAATCGTTCGATCAAGTACGAGTCTAACCATGTGAATATGTGATTTGAAGTCAAACATGGGAAGACACCATTTTATTACCATCCAATGATGTAAGTTGTTAACAAATGTGAGAGGAATCACCGATAATGATAATCATCCTCAAGGTACTGCAGTACATTCTGCATGGTGTGAATGGTTGTTTTGATGTCAAACACCATACAAAGTCTTTCGGTCGAAGGCTAGTGATGTCAACCTGTCACCAGAAGTGAGAAACTTGCCATTGATGTATGCAAACCTCAAGGTACTGGAAGGGTGTTTTTAAGTCAACTTCTTGGATAATGAGCTGATGTCGACAAGAAGTGACTCATTGCAGGAGGGCCTTGATGTCTCCCACATCAACAACATGAAACAAGTGTAATTATTTTGGAGACGAAATTTGGCAGACAACATAAGTTTTACTAATGGCAGTCATGAAAATGATTGTTTATGGTATTGCGAAGGATGAATTTTATCTGGATGACTTCTCTTGAACATGTTGACGGCACTGAAATGAATTGGTAGCATTGACCCAAAACAAAGTGATGGATGGTATGATAGACCAACGGTATGACAACCATCAAGTTGATAACCCAAACCAAATAGTCATGGTGATGAAGTGAAAGTGTCATGCTCAAGAGCAACTTGATACCATAAAGTGGTTTTCCCCTTTTTCCATTTTCCCCAGTCATTGCTGACTAGTACCTCTTTATTTTTAATCAAGCTTGAGGAGGATAACATATGCTTGTTTTATAATTCCACCCTTCGTGTGAATCCATTGCTATGTGAAGTTTTAACAAGTCTAGCAAAGGTGAAACTCGTTCTTGTCATGATTGACAAGTTTGTCTCTATTTGATGTTTTGACGAGTTTAACGACAAAGATAACTCGGTCCTTTTTATGTTTAGAGAGTTTGAAAAGGGACAAAAAGAAAGCTCCACAAGTTATTTTTCGTAGATTCGTCTCTCAAGTTTGAAAAAGCGTAAAACAATATGAGAGAGAACCTATTGACCATGTTCGATCAACAAATTCCTTTTTCGTAAATAATCTTAGCCTGAAAAAGGGTTAAACTTATACTAAGTAGATGTCATTTCCAATCCGTTAACGAGCTGAAAAGGACAAGCGCTCGACAATCTTTTCATATTTCTGTGGAGCTGTAACAAGGGTCTTTTTCACCTCTAGTTATCTCACATTACAAGTCAATCCGGGAGCGTTTTGTTATTGTAAGGGACATCTTAATTTGAGGCTATTTGTCAGGATAATGCTTTGTAGTATAGATCTAAAGAATACAAGAGTAAACGGATGCTAATGCTAAATTACTTTTGCATAAAGAAATCACACACGCAGCAACTTCGTCAGTCGAGGGTATGGAATTAATAACCTATCCCCCTAGAAACTGATGAAGGAGTATGGATCATGATCTGGGAGCATTATAGCGTCTGTTGTATCTCACAACAGTCTTGAACCTCCTCTCATGCCACTTCAATAAACGCAAGCGAAAGGAACAGCAAGAAAACAGAATGAAACAGCAACTTCAGAAATGGAACAGCAATAAAAGGAACGGCAGTAAATGGAACGGCAATAAAGAAACTAAGTCTCGCGAGGTCTACACTTCCAATCCTTGGCACACACTTGCATACAAAAAGGAAAGCAATCATTTATACAGGTTTGTAGCTTGATCAAATGGAACAACAAATTATCAAAGACAGGAAACGTCAATCATATATATATCAAATGGAACAGCAAATCATTAAAGACAGGAAACGTCAATCATATGTACACGATCTGCAATAGTCACCAACAATCCATTAACCCCAATCACCTGTAGCTGAAATATTCCACTTATGAATTCTGTAATTAGTGCAAACAACTCAGATCAACAGTATGCGAAGAATCCTTTATTACAGAGATTTATAACAGGGAAGCTACAGATGAATAAATATGAAACAACATGTAACCATAACAGATTATGAGAAACAAACCACACAAAGCAGAATTGTAATGGTACAATCAGCCAGTGTCCGTTGGAGCCGGGCCCAAAGCTTCCAATGGCGCACTGCCGTAAACTACTTCAGACGCACGGAGAAATTAACACCGAGATATTATATTAATGCATCAATGAGAGTACAAAACTAAGTCTCAGAGAGACTAAATAGTCTGAGTTCAACTGACAATGAAATTCATGAACAGAAAGTTAAAGATACAAAAGTCATCCCCTAGTTTCAATGCTACCCTCCTTTTATACAATTAACGGCGGAGTTCATCGGTCGACAAAACGATTGATCGTAGCGATCCCTCAGGATCGAAGATCCTGAGGGATCCGCTAAACTGTTAACGCTTTCCTTTACTCGGCCTGTAATTCCGAACTGGCAGTCCTTCATCTCGTTTCGGACTGATCTCCCTTGATTTACTCGACCTGGTCTGAACCCTATTTAGAATTGGAGGGACAGCCGTTATCTTCTCGTCAAATCCCCGTTTCGCATTGCGCCTTCCTGCTTTTACCTTTTCCTACGTAGAGAAGACAACTGTTAGTGATTGGATCATTTTAGACTCGTTGTCTTTGCATTTCCCCTACTTTATAATAAAGAAAAGATTACAACTATTGCTTAAAACATCACTAAATCATTTATTAAAACATACCTTCCCAATGCTCTACACACCCCCCGACTTACTCTATTTCATGGCCTCATGAAACCGTTATAATTAACATGGACAGCAGTAAGAGAATAGGCTGGAGAGGGTACTTCATGAGGGGGTCTGCAACCATGATAGGCAACTAGATTATCAAAGAAATAATGCAACTGATCTGCAGGCATATCATACGAGGCCTGGTACCCTGGTGTAGGGTGCCAGATAATTGGGCTACGGAACCGATATCCTAACCAAGATGGTCCAGCTTGCAGAATGCACTGGCCATAAAAAGGCAATCGTTCAGCAGCCAGCTCAAAGTTCTCATATCTGAAGGGCTCCCTGAGCTGGATGCTTGGGGTGGAAATCCGATAACGGAATTTGGCAGCCTCCAAGGCGGAATCTTTAATAACCAGGAAGTATTCTAAGCTATTTCGGATCAACTCCTCATGCATGGGTCCTAGTAGTTTCATAACGCCAGGGTTTCTCATAAGGCTTTTATGTGATTGCCATAGGCGAACTGGATCTCGAGGCTCAGCCCTGACCCATAGATCCAGGCTGTGCTCCTGCCTCTGAAAGGCATTGTAAGCCCTGAGCCATTTTAACTGGTTGACCCCAAATGAAACAAAGGCTTGCAGCTGTATATCCCCCACAAAGGGGCCAGGGTTTAGATCAGTTTCCTGCTCAAGCACCATATTGTGCAAATAAAATTCGCATAATAATCATTGGACCTTAACCCCATAATGTTTGCAACAATCAATAAAATCATTAACAGTGTTAATCTGAATGGGGGCACCTGCCCTGACAGCTTTTATTTTCAATCTTACGTATCTTTCAAGGAGGAATAAAGCATAATTCTTCGCGGGGGCCCTGCAAGTCAAAACATCATCATACAACGAACATACAGTGTCCAATTGTTTAATAACAGCATCTAGTCGACGTGTTACCTTGGCAACCTTTTCCTGCTCCTTCTGCCATCCTTCAAAAGCCCGACTCTCCGATTCACTCATGTTTCTCAGCTGCTGTTGCAGTTCTTCATGTTTTTCCAGAGGGATCCTTTGTTGCTCTAACTGCTCAGCCCTCTGCTGCAATTCTTCGTATTTTTCTCGAGGAATCCTCTGCTCAACTTCCTGCTGCAGCTCTTCATATTTTTCTCGAGGAATCCTCTGCTCAACCTCCTGTTGCAGCTCCTCATATTTCTCTCGAGGGATCATTTGTTCCCGTAGCTGTTCAGCCTCTTGTTGGGCCTGACTTATCTCGCGGCGCAAGGCCTTGGTTTTTGGATCCCTTTCCCATAATTCCCTGGAGGCCGGAAGTTTCGCCTGGACCTTTACATTTCGTCACTTAATTCTCCTTGAAGGTGGTGTCTCAGTGTGAACTGCTCTATTTTCCCCTTCCTTCTTGACATGTACAAACGGGTACGGTGGTCCTTCTGTAACTGGGATGTCGGCTTGTGGCTCAACTTTAATTGGAACGGCAGTTGGTTCTAATGGGCTGTTTGGAATATCAGCCTGCTCCTCTATGTCAATAGGAACGGCATTCTGGTGCTCTGTTCCAGATGGAACAGCATTTTGTTCCTCAGTATTAATTGGAACAGCTGCAGGCTTGCTAGCAGAGTATCGACCTACTAGATGCCTATAGGTGCTCTGTCTTCCTCTCTGAGAGGACCCAGCTGTATTTGCCCTTCTTTTTCTTCTCACAGTCCTCTTTATTCTCAAACTGGCTTTCAGACTTCGAATTTTCCGCCGAAGCTGGGCTATAATGGTCAGCAATTTCTGCTGTTTTCTTCTCAACTTCTTAATTTCTTTTGCCTCGGCTGTGGGCACATGGGCGGCCCTCAGTTCTGCTCCTCTTTCATCGAGGGTTTCTTCCATCATTCGGGGAACGTCCTGTTCCCGACAAACATTTTTATCCACCCCACCATCAGCGGATGGATTTCCTTCTGGTGTTTTAGGAACGGCTTGTTCCTGATTGGTATTCACATTTTCTTTGTCGATGACAGGGGGGTTTTCTGCCCCTGCCATTCCATCATGCAATTCGTCACGCGTATCTTCCTCAAATGGTCCTTCGGGAGGCTCTGCCGGACTGGAGGGTGAAGGATAACCTCTAAGGCTGGCCAAGATGGTGGCCATCTCTTCTTCCTCCACAGGGTTTTGTGGATGGCTACCCCCCAATTGTTCCATCTCCTTCTCCCGAATTGGCTGCTCAGCAGCTCCCTCTGGATAGCTGGTCTCGGCCGCAGAGTCGTCATCCCTATCTCCTTCTTCAGCTCCTACTTCATTCTCTGTTTGTTCCAGGTTTTCCCCAGGTATTTGTTCTGGCGCTGGAGGGTCCTCTATTATTTTAATCGGCTGGCCTATGTTTGGCTGGATTTTTTCCAGCCTACCTCTTATCTTTGCCAACCGAACTGACTTTCTAGGCCTCCCGGGCTGTTCGGGTGTGCTGACCATCTGTTCCTCCGCCTCCACCTTTCTGCGTTTTTCAACCTGTTCTTCTGTGCCAGAGGAATGCCTTCGCTTTAAGGTAGCAGGTATTTTTGCGGCCAATTCCTTACGTTTTTCTGCATGTCTAGTTGCTTCAAGGGTGCATTTTTGTTTCCCTAGCTTTATGCGTTTCTTCGCTTGCTCGGTTGTGCCCGAGGGTTGCTTAGGTTTTGGCGTTTCTCTGGGTTTTTTAGGTGTTTCGGCGGTGCTAGCGGGGTGCTTCGTCTTTGGGGATGGTGATTCTACTCCCCCTTCAATTGCTGTAAGAAGTTCCCGCCAGCTGGTCTGCTGCCGAGCGAGACTGTATGTCACTATCAGGCGGATCAGCCCGTGGTGGCTAACCACTGCGTCTTCATGGTGTGCCTTTTTCAGGCTCCGAGAGGTATCATGCAACAATGAATTTAACAATGCAGGGAGATTCACAGCACATTTTCCTTTTAACACAGCTAAGAGCTTAAGGTGACGCGGCCTTACCACATCTTTTCGTCCTTCGCAGGTGATGTAGCTCTGTACTACCTTTGCCAGTTCGCTCCAAGGTTCTCCCAGTGTTGCCGGCAGCACTCCTTTTCCCTTCACTGTCAGCTCCTGCCCTTCATCTTGGAAGAGTTCTACGATCTTTTGCAGTCTTTCTTTCTTTGTTGTCCATATTGGACCTAAGTCTGGTAATCCGGTTACTTCCGCGATTATTTCCTTCGTGACTGCTATCTGCTTCCCACCTACCACTGAGTGTTCTTCCTGCAAATTCTGCAGGAATTCCATGGCCACTTTTTCGTTTGATTTGCGCAGGCGGCCAAAATAAGTTAACCACCCTGCTTTCTCTAAGATCTTCCGAGCGGCTTCGGAAACTATGAGCTCGCTCGGCTCGCTTCTGATAGACTTTCCCCCCATGGTTCTGTTTCAGGGTCTAGATGGAACAGCAATGCAAAGAACGTAATTGCGGCAAAAAGAAAAGATACAGAGCATGCATGAATAATTGATCATAAATAACAACTTTTTCAAAAAATAGCATTGTCATGCCGTTAACGCATATCGTACCTCCGTATCATATCATTTCCGAATGATGTGTTAACACGTGGCCGGCGGAGTAATGAAGTCACCTCCCCCCCGCGCGAAATGATAGGCTGCCCCAGCCGTCAAATAGAAGAAGGCGGTCATTCCATCACCGAGTCATAATAGAGCAGCTTTTAAAATTTTGCCATGTTTCAGATTAGACAAAGAAATACCGAGATCGATGCGACAGATAGATCGCGTTTAACATAAGCCTTCGTGATGTGATGCAGAACATAAGGATAGGACGTCTAGCACTCATGGAAAGTCTGAGATTGTCATAGTCAATGCCTTTGCCATAATTGGTAATGATAAATGGTCATGTGACGTATCCATTAAGGTGTAAGATATAATTATTACAAGGATAGAAAGAAAGATTTAATAAGATCCAAATTGGTGTATATGTTTTGACTCCGATACCATTAACAGAGCTCTGCTGCCGACCGGTGTTTATAACCGTGGCAGAGTTGTTTATTTCACCCCGGAACCATAGTCCTTTGTGTAGTTTTGAAGAGAAATTCTTGTCAACATGCAGGCCATCATGCTGGCTTGGTAACCAGATAACCATGACGCCATTCACCAGAGAGGCGCGAAACGTGGGCAGGCTGGCTCGTGATGAGACCCCCTGTTCCAAGGTTTGTTTATATAATGAACCTGTTGGACCATATCCCTGGTGTGGTGGCCATGATGGGAATGCCACTTCGCTTCCAATCTTATGATCATAGTAGGCTGGTTCTTAATGAAACCCCCTATCCTGCATTTGACAAATAATTTCTTTTGGTTCTGCTGCTTTTTCTTTTGAGATAGACTTTTGCTCTTGTATAGTTACACATAAGGGTGGTTCAGCCCTCCTTAAGAGTGGGAATGGCGGAAGAAGTCTTGTTATCCCAATAGGAAGATATAAATTTTCTATTCTTATTTCCAAGTAATAATAAAGAAAATTGTAGGAACGTAACATGATAAAGTTTTCCAACAGGGCAGAGGAAGTGAGACTTATGGCTGAAAGAATGATGAGTGTATGGTTTCCTCCTTTGTTGCATCAATACTAAGGCTGTTATAGATAGCAATTTATGATGTGCTGATCTTGATATATCATACCTTTTATATTTGTTGCATAAATATATAGCTGCTACTTATGGCCTCGGGACAATGTTTTCTTCTTATAGAAAGGACGAGAGCATACTATTTCTTTCTTACAAGGGAGGGTGGGAGGGTTCTTTTTGATGCAATGTCCTAAGATAACAAAAGCACTCAAATGCTGCTTGCTAAAAAAAGGATTGAAAAAACACACAAATGTTGCTCCTTAAACGGAATAAGAAAATTCAAAAGTGCTGTTCCTTTTGAAAAGGAACAGCAAAAATTCAAAAGTGCTGTTCCTTTTGGAAAGGAACAACAAAAATTCAAAAAGTGTTGTTCCTTTTGGAAAGGAACAGCAAAACTCAAGGGTGCCGTTCGTTTTGAAAAGGAACAGCAAAACACACAAGTGTTGTTCCTTTTGAAAAGGAACAGCAAAACACGCAAGTGTTGTTCCTTTTGAAAAGGAACAGCAAAACACGCAAGTGCTGTTCCTTTTGGAAAGGAACAGCAAAACACGCAAGTGCTGTTCCTTTTGAAAAGGAACAACAAAACACACAAGTGATGTTCCTTTTGAAAAGGAACAGCAAAACACGCAAGTGCTGTTCCTTTTGAAAAAGGAACAGCAAAACACACAAGTGCTGTTCCTTTTGAAAAGGAACAACAAAAACACGCAAGTGCTGTTCCTTTTGAAAAGGAACAGCAGACACACAAGTGCTGTTCCTTTTGAAAAGGAACAGCAAAACACACCAGTGCTGTTCCTTTTGAAAAGGAACAGCAAAACACACCAGTGCTGTTCCTTTTGAAAAGGAACAACAAAACACACAGTTGAAACATATATACAAAATTTACAATCTTATATACAAAATGTGGTAATAAAGAATGAAATTCTTACGAATCTATAGGGGAGGAAGTTTTTGCTTCCTCTCCCATAATCTTGATGTTAGTATCTTGGCGTAACTGCTGGCAAAATGATTCCCGAGTGAGCAGTTTGCGATACAGACGAACTCGGTGGCCGTTTACCTTAAATGTATATCCAGATCCATCGATTGTAATCAAAGTAAGGGTCCCATTGTCATGGACTTTTTGAATCTCGTATGGTCCCAACCATCGAGTCTGAAGCTTCCCCGGGAAATCCTGAAATCTAGAATCATATAACAGAGCCCAGTCTCCTTCGTGAAATATCTTATTTTTGATGAGCGCATCATGCCATTTGGCTCGCTGCTGCTGGATGAGTGCTGTATTCTGTAATGCAGCGAGCCTTGTTTCGTCCAACTCATTAATTTGCTGTAATCGATTTTTCTGTGCTTCACTTAAATCTAATCCGACTTCTTGGGCAGTTCGCAGGGTTTGGATCTCAAATTCTATAGGAAAAATGGGTTGCTTTCCAAACACTAAGTGATATGGTGAATAGCCAGTGGTACTTCTCCATGTGGTTCGATAAGCCCACAGTGCCTCCGGTAGTCGGGCGGCCCAATCGCGGCGGTGTGAGGCAACAGTTTTTGTCAAGATGGACTCTATTATCTTATTACTGTTCTCGACTTGCCCATTTGCCTGCGGATGGTATGGGGTAGTAATTTTGTGATGTATGTGATGGTTATTGAGTGTTGCAGCTAATTTATGTCCCACAAATTGTGGTCCTCCATCTGTAACCACTTCCCTTGGGAGACCATAACGTACAAACAAATGGAACAAGAACTGAATTACCGACTCCTCTGTAGCTCTGGGTAATGCCTCCGCCTCAACCCATTTGGTAACATATTCAGTTGCCACCAAAATGTAAGTTTTTTGGTTTGATGGGGGGTTGATGGGTCCGACAAAGTCCAGAGCCCAGCGTTCGAAAGGTTCGATCACCAATTGAGGCCGCAAAGGCATTTCGTCTGCTGGGCCAGGTCGTCCTACACGCTGACAACTATCACAGGCCTGGACAAATTTTTTGGCATCTTTGAAGATTGTAGGCCAGTAATATCCTGTTTGTAATACTTTGTGTGCTGTCCTTCGTTCAGCGAAATGTCCTCCACATGGCCCGTCATGGCAGGCTTTTAAGATATCAAAGATTTCGTCTTCTTGAATACATCTTCTGATTTCCATATCTACGCCTGTGTGAAACAGATAGCCCCCAACCCACGAAAATCGATTGCTTTTCGCAACGATCTGTTTCTGTTCGTTGGGAGTTAAATGTTTTGGAAGCTTACCCACTGCAAGATAATTAGCCACATCAGCGTACCAGGGAGTCTGAACAGCGACTGCAAATAAGTGTTCATCTGGGAATTGGTCCTCAACTGTTGCTGTTTCAACTGCTTTTGGTATTCGTGAAAGAAAATCAGCTACAGGGTTCTCCTTCCCTGGTCGGTCTCTGATTGTAATGTCGAATTCCTGCAACAAGATCAACCACCTGGTTATTCTTCCATTTGTAACAGGCTTATTTGCTAAATACCTAATAGCAGAATGGTCTGTAAACAAAATAACGGGATAGCCTGTAATATAGTGTCTAAATTTATTAATAGCATGTATCACAGCTAAAAATTCTTTTTCGGTAACAGTGTAATTTAATTCAGCCGGAGCCAAATTTTTGCTGATGTAATAGATAGCGTATGGTCTTTTCTCTTCTTCTTGGCCCAAAACTGCACCGATTGCTGTGTCTGAGGCGTCGGTTGAAATTTGGAATGGTAAGTTCCAATTAGGTCCTATGAGAACTGGAGCTGTAGATAGCAACTTTTTTAACTCTGTGAAGGCTCGATCACATTTTTCTGTCCACAAAAAATCAACATTTCCAGTTAATGCATGTAGAGGTGCGACAATACGTGAGTAATGTTGTATAAATCGTCTATAATACCCAGAAAAACCAAGAAAACTGCGTACCTCTGTTTGATTAGTGGGGGTTGGAATAAGCATGAGTATTTGAATTTTAGCCGGGTCTACCTGAATTCCAGCTGCTGAGATGTGATGTCCCAGAATGAGTCCTTCTGTCATCATCATGTAACAT
The DNA here is from genome assembly GCA_031772625.1 of Pinus tabuliformis. Taxonomy (NCBI): domain Eukaryota; kingdom Viridiplantae; phylum Streptophyta; class Pinopsida; order Pinales; family Pinaceae; genus Pinus; species Pinus tabuliformis. The sequence continues at coordinate 1,014,711,674 of CM062804.1, forward strand.
TTTTCGTGACTCAAGCAAAGCCTGGTAGCAATGCAACGCTCTAGAACTTTTTTGAGAGTGTCCAGGGCTGGATCAAAGTCATCTCCATATGGTGTGAAATCATCCATATAGACTTCCAATCCATCATTAATTAAATCTGCGAAGATGCTAAGAACAGCCCGTTGGAATGTGGCCGGAGCATTACATAATCCAAAGGGTAAGACTCGGTATGCGAACGTTCCCCAGGGGCAAGTAAAGGTAGTCTTGTCCTGGTCTTCAGGGGCAATCTGAATCTGGTTATATCCGCTGAAGCCATCCAAGAAAGAAAAAAATTTCTTGCCTGCTAAGGTGTCCAATACCTGGTCTATGAAAGGGAGAGGGAAGTGATCTTTTTGTGTAGCTTTGTTTAATTCTCTGTAATCAACACAGATCCTCCATTTCCCGTTCTTTTTAGGTACTACCACAAGTGGGGAGACCCATTTGCTGTCAGAAATAGGATAAATAAAATTAACGTCTAATAATTTCTGCAGCTCATCTTTTACAACATCTTTTAAATGGGGATTGAGTCTTCTCTGTGGTTGGCGAACTGGTCTTGCATCTTTCTCGATATAGATATGATGTGTACATAGCTGGGGATCAATCCCCTTCATATCGGGATAGTCTCAAGCAAATGCCTCCTGATACTTTCGTAGGAGCTGGATGAGTTTGGTCTCTTGTTCAGGTGTCAGATTAGCGTTAATGTTTAAAGTTTTGCCCGGTTCAATTTGTATTACCTTGCTGTTAGCAACAGAGGTTACAGGTATATTTGGGTCATTGTCATCTTTTAGAGGATCTTCCTCTAATTCGTTATCAAATGCCGCTTTTATCATAAAGCATTGTGTATACGATGTGGACTCTGTTTGATTAATGAATTTATTGATGGCATCATCTTCCGTTTGATCTTTAAAATCTAGCGCTTCCTGAACTGTTAATGGTGGTCTAATATTATCAGTAATATATGAGGCAGGGCGCAGATTGGTCATCGATATATGAGGTGTGATGCTTGGCTGGGCTGGCGGGTACAAGATTAAATTTTTGATATCCGGTCCTCTGGTTATGGTCATGTTTCCCTGCCGGCATCCAATGTAGGCGTCAGCAGTAGCGAGCCATGGTCTACCTAGAATTAGCGGATGTCCATCTAGTCGGGTTTTGGGATTAATCACCAGAAAATCGGTCGGGTATTCCCAAGAGTCCACTGAAACCATGACATCATACAAGGTGCCTTCTGGTCTTATTACTAATCGGTCAGCTAGTTCCAGTAAAGTGGAAGTAGGCTCTACCGATGTGATTCCAAGCTTCTGGCAGGTTGATGTTGTCAGGATGTTAATCGTAGCCCCTAGATCTACTAAAACGTTGGTCAGGGTCTGCCCACAGACTTGAATAGTGACAATTGGGTTTCCAGGATCCTCATATTTAATTGGTGTTTCTTTCCCTGATAAGAGGTCGGATAAGGTGCCGACTACCTGGACTCTAGGGTTAGGGGTTATATTTCTTTTTGTTTTTCTGCTACACAGGTCTTTTATGGTTTTTGCATATATGGGGATGTCCTGTATAGCCTGAAGGAATGGAATTCTTATATACAAGTTTTGGAGTTCTCCCAGAATATCAAAATCCGGATATTGCATTTGTCTTGGAATGGCCAGTCATTCTGGGAAAGGTGGAGAAGATGTAAGTACTTGCTGATGAACTTGGTCTTTACTTACTTCTTCTTGTTGTGACGGCTGTTCTATCGGTAACTGGTTTTCAATATGAGCGGTTCTATGTCCCTCGGTTTCTATTATTCGCCCAGATCTCAACTGAAGATCATTGCACTCCTGTAGAGCAGATTCAATCTCGGAAGATTCTATAATTTGAAGAGATTGAACTGGCCGATTATTTGGGTTCGGGTTGGGTTGGGCTGGGAGCTGCGGTCTTAGGTTGGGCTGGGGATTTTGTTGCAAGGCTGGCAGAGTTGGTTGAGGGAGCGGAATTGATCCTGGCGTTTGATATGTCGATCTTGGCCAGTTGCTCTGCCAGGGTGAACTTTGCGAAGCGGAAGGGGTCCACTGCGGAGGATATGAACTATTTGGCCAATATGGCGGAGGATAAGGAAAGTTTGGCCAACCAGCTTGGTTCATCCAAGGGTTCGGAGTAGGAAACATTTGAGGCGGCCAATTTGAAAACGGGTGCTGAGACTGATTTTGCCACATATTCTGTTGCTGAGCATTAAATTGCGGAGATTGAAAAGAAGAGGAGGGATCTTGAAACATACCAGGTTGCCTAGGTTGCCATTGACGACGTTGGTTGATAAAGTATGCTGATTCTGGTTCCTCTTCTGCTTCTTTGTACACCACCTTTAAACCAGGGAGCGAGGGACAGCTTTCAGTCGGATGGTCCTTGGTACAAATAGCACATATTTGAACTGTATCGAGCGGGCATTCTTTCTGGCTATGTTTCTTCCTGCATCGTGGGCAGAAAATTGCCAGATTCTGTTCCGCTTCTGCTTGCTTCTGTTTAGCCTGCACAATATCAAGCTGTGTTGTTAATGTCCCCATGATATCAGTTTTAAAATTCTCTAACAGATTTCCAAGTTCCACTCGTGATACTCCTTCTGTTGATGTTCGATTGTCTCTAATGAAGCGATCATATTCTGCTGGTTTTATCCGTGTGCTGCCTCTTGAGCTCCTGATACACAGATTAATGATGTCAGCAAAATTTTCCTGATAAATGTCTCCTTTTCCCATAATATTCAATGCTTCAATCCATTGCTCCTTCATACCTCTAATTAATGCAGTTTTCAACACGTTATCGGGCAGAGGTAACGATGCATATGGAGATCTCTGCAAGTTATATTGGAAACGTTCTACATATTCTTCTAAAGTTTCATTTGGTCTGGCAGACATTTGAAATATTTCATCCTTTAGTTCTCTTGATCTACAATAATCCTGATATTTTTTTAAGAAGGCCGCTTTCATTTCGTCCCAATTGTTTATGACTCCACCACCTAGACCCATGAACCATCTCAGAGCTGCTCCCTTCAAGGTAGAGGGAAATAGTTTTAGCTTCTGGGGATCAGTGGTGTAATCATATCCCCTGCATAACACATCAAATTCAAATAGAAACGCATCAGGGTCTTCTGATGTGAGTCCATGAAACGTCGAAATATGTTGAAGCGGAATTGCCTTCATTGGTGCATTCGCAGCAGAATCTACTATGGGATATTGCAAAGTAGAGGTTTGGGTATTTGGCTGATTCTGCGCCATGGAATCAAATATATGCCAGTAATCTTCAGGAATTTCCAATAGAGTATTCCTTGGTTGAGGAGGGGTAATCTTAGCAGGAACTGTTTTCACAACACTCCCTTTATCAGGGATAATGATGGCCCCTACAGTCTGAGGTGAATGAATTCCCTCAACAAGGATTTTTGCAGCGCTTCCTTTATCCGGACTATTTAAAGGCTGGTTTAGTTCAATAGGAGATCTAAGTTCCTCGATTTCCCCTGTTTCTCCTTCTCCTTCGCAAAGGTTACTAAAATTTCCTTCGTGCACTGGTCCAGGAGTCGAATTGTCAAATTCTTGAAAGTCCTGCTCCTCTGTCTGACTGTGCACCTCCGCAAAGGTTTCAGATGGTAATTCTGAGGCCTGAAGGGAACTAGCAGGTTGTTTAGAGTTTACTTTCTTATAACCTACTGATGGCGGAGATCCGGCTTTCTTGTAAATTTCGTCTATAAAGGTCTTTCGTCCAAGGGTCGCCGTCCCCTTGGCTTTTTCGATTTTGGATGGAGGCTTTTGATTCTTTTCTGGCTTTTTCTGCTTAGTCATGCACTCCAATTAAATTACTAAATCAATTCTGCTAGGAAAGCGGACGGTGGAGCAGGGCTTTTACATGCTCCGCACGCAGGTTCTTACCTTCCGTTTTTAAAATCCAGTTCTCCCCTAACAGATTCACACACTACCCTGTTAAAAAAAACAAATGGCTATGCCCCTTCCCCGGCAACGGCGCCAAAATGTGGAGCTGTAACAAGGGTCTTTTTCACCTCTAGTTATCTCACATTACAAGTCAATCCGGGAGCGTTTTGTTATTGTAAGGGACATCTTAATTTGAGGCTATTTGTCAGGATAATGCTTTGTAGTATAGATCTAAAGAATACAAGAGTAAACGGATGCTAATGCTAAATTACTTTTGCATAAAGAAATCACACACGCAGCAACTTCGTCAGTCGAGGGTATGGAATTAATAACCTATCCCCCTAGAAACTGATGAAGGAGTATGGATCATGATCTGGGAGCATTATAGCGTCTGCTGTATCTCACAACAGTCTTGAACCTCCTCTCATGCCACTTCAATAAACGCAAGCGAAAGGAACAGCAAGAAAACAGAATGAAACAGCAACTTCAGAAATGGAACAGCAATAAAAGGAACGGCAGTAAATGGAACGGCAGTAAATGGAACGGCAATAAAGAAACTAAGTCTCGCGAGGTCTACACTTCCAATCCTTGGCACACACTTGCATACAAAAAGGAAAGAAATCATTTATACAGGTTTGTAGCTTGATCAAATGGAACAGCAAATTATCAAAGACAGGAAATGTCAATCATATATATATCAAATGGAACAGCAAATCATTAAAGACAGGAAACGTCAATCATATGTACACGATCTGCAATAGTCACCAACAATCCATTAACCCCAATCACCTGTAGCTGAAATATTCCACTTATGAATTCTGTAATTAGTGCAAACAACTCAGATCAACAGTATGCGAAGAATCCTTTATTACAGAGATTTATAACAGGGAAGCTACAGTTGAATAAATATGAAACAACATGTAACCATAACAGATTATGAGAAACAAACCACACAAAGCAGAATTGTAATGGTACAATCAGCCAGTGTCCGTTGGAGCCGGGCCCAAAGCTTCCAATGGCGCACTGCCGTAAACTACTTCAGATGCACGGAGAAATTAACACCGAGATATTATATTAACGCATCAATGAGAGTACAAAACTAAGTCTCAGAGAGACTCAATAGTCTGAGTTCAACTGACAATGAAATTCATGAACAAAAAGTTAAAGATACAAAAGTCATCCCCTAGTTTCAATGCTACCCTCCTTTTATACAATTAACGGCGGAGTTCATCGGTCGACAAAACGATTGATCGTAGCGATCCCTCAGGATCGAAGATCCTGAGGGATCCGCTAAACTGTTAACGCTTTCCTTTACTCGGCCTGTAATTCCGAACTGGCAGTCCTTCATCTCGTTTCGGACTGATCTCCCTTGATTTACTCGACCTGGTCTGAACCCTATTTAGAATTGGAGGGACAGCCGTTATCTTCTCGTCAAATCCCCGTTTCGCATTGCGCCTTCCTGCTTTTACCTTTTCCTGCGTAGAGAAGACAACTGTTAGTGATTGGATCATTTTAGACTCGTTGTCTTTGCATTTCCCCTACTTTATAATAAAGAAAAGATTACAACTATTGCTTAAAACATCACTAAATCATTTATTAAAACATACCTTCCCAATGCTCTACAATTTCGAGAGTCTGAAAAGAGCTTAAAGAGGACTCCACTTTGAGGAACGAGTTGTGTCTAGGATAGAAACTGGTTCTAGTGATGTTGGAACTTCTCAAAACATGTTGATTTATGTGAAGAGGTTGGCTAATAAGACAACTCATTGCAACTATTCCTCAAAAAGGGTAAAACAACCAAGTGAAAGCATATGATCGGCCAAAGGGATGGTGGCGATGTGATAAAAAAAATCAAGGCTCATCTGACGAAAGAGGCTCATAGAATGGCAATCACGAGGGTTAAAAATGGAAATGGGTTCTTTTTTACACAAGCTTGAACATAGGGAACTATGCTTGGGTTCAGTTTCATGTTTACACAAGCTTGAAATGAAGAACTATGCTTGAATTCAGTTTCATTTTTACAGAAGCTTGAAATGAAGAAATATGCTTAAGATTGGTTTACATGCCCCTAGCATGATGAAAGGGAGAGCCTCCTGCAACCAGATGGAAGTCGCTGCAGTGAAGCAAGACAATTATCCAACACTTTTTTGGCTTCGTCCGAATAGGGACAAAGGTGAATGGGGTGATTCCCTTCACATAACCTACAGGGAAACTTAATTTTACCACTAAGTGCATGCCCCCCAAGCTTCATTACATTCACCTAAGTAGACTACTTGCGACTGTCAGGTGGATGGAATGAAGGTTCATATATGAGATCAAGTGAAAGACTCGACTAGGATTTTATGAGATCTACTCAAAGACTCGACTTGGAACTTTTCTCCAGGGGTCCTTGTTTCATCTTTTAATGAGCTTGAAACAAGACAAGGAACTTTGCTCATACCCTTAGTTTCCTTTTTTAACGAGGCTGACACAAGACAAGAAACTATCCTCATGGGAGCTATTTCATTTTTTAATGAGGTTGACATAGTAAAAGAACTATCCTCATATCCTTGGTTTCATTTTTTAATGAGGTTGACATAGTAAAAGAACTATCCTTATATTCCTTGTTTCATTTTTAAATGAGCTTGACACAAGACAAGAAACTATGCTCAAATTCCTTGTTTCATTTTTTAATGAGCTTGACACAAGACAAGGAACTATGCTTAGATTCCTTATTTCATTTTTTAACGAGCTTGACACAAGACAAGGAACTATGCTCAGATTCCTTGTTTCATTTTTTAACGAGCTTAACACAAGATAAGGAACTATGCTCAAATTCCTTGTTTCATGAATCATAAGAGGTCATGACTTCCAAGAGGTTCTCATCAGATGGGAGAACAATTCTCTAGAAGGGATCCGTAGCAAGGAATCCATTAGAGATATCTAGTTCCAATGCCCCCAGTATATAATGTACAACATCATGGAATTGATCGTCGATTGATGTAGGCATGGAACGGGTTGCCACATAATTAACCTATGGTAGGGAAGATACCATTGGTACAAAAGGATCATTTAGGGAAGATGGTTGACTAGAAGACATATTTGGACCAGGAAATGAAAGCTGGTCAATGGTGACAATTCTACCTTCATGCGGGAAGCACATCACTCGAAGGAGTGTTGAAACAATAGCTCCCATGTCATAAACATAGTTGTGCCCAAGAAGTAAATTGTAATCTAAAAGGACTGGGACTACCATCACATTCAGATAAATGATTTTTTCTCCCAAATTAATAGGCAACTGAGGAAGGATCCCTAATGGTTGACTGGTTCCTCTGTTAAAAGCCAACATATTCTGGGTAACAGGGACAAGTGGCAACGAACCGAGCGCTCGCTAAGTCGTGGAGGAAAGGATACTCACAGATGCACATTCATCTATAATAGTGCCAGATACAACCATATTACAAACATGTACTATGATCTGGAAAGGCACATAAGAAGGAAGACAACATCCTACCAGTTGATTCCAATCAAAGGAAGTGACCAGACTACTTGGAGGGGGTACCATAGAAACGGGAGAATTAACCCCTTGAGTTATGAGAGCGGGAGGATTTTCCTCCTGTCTTGATGGAACAGGAGGATTGCCCCCAAGCTCATTGGAATATGAAGAAATGAAAAGAACCTGAGTGGTATCATATTCACTCTCTTTGGGAAAGGTACAATTAACTAAAGGTGAAAGCAGGTCAACTGTTTCCTCGACCTGTGATGGGTTAGGTAAAGACTTATTGGATTCACATTCTGAGAGAGTGGGTTCAACTGACGGTTGATTTAGGTCAGTCACTTTATCAACTAGTGAAGGATTAAGGGAGAGTCTCCTATAACCAGATGGAAGTCATTGTGGAGAAGTAGGATGGTTATCCAACACTTTTTGGGTTTCACCCAGATAGGGACAAAGGTGAATGGGGTGATTCCCTTCACATAACATATAGGGATACTTAACTTTACCCTTCTTTCCACGAACTTTACCACCACTAGTTGATGGTGTGTCACCAACATGATCTCTAGAAGTTGTTGACAAAGGATGATGTGAACGAGAAGGCCATTCTTCTAAGATCTGAGGAATACCAGAACAATTTCGAAGAAGATGGTATCCCGCACAAATTTTGCGTGTATATCAAACTTTGTGAGGCTTGACAGATGGTTTCTCATTAGATGTTGCATTCAAAGCAATGGATTCTTGGTTGCCCTTTTGTTGAATTTGCTTCTTCTTCTTCTTCTTAGCGACCTGGTTACTAGTACCAATACTTTCACCAGGCGAAGAGAAAGAAGGGGAGGAAGAAACAATCGAGGAAGAAGGCAAAGGGTCAACTTTAGGATCAACTGGAGGTTGATTTTGTCTAGTTGGAGGAGTACTCGATTGTGGAGAAATCAAGACATTTTGAACCAAGGAGGTTGAAAACAACCATACTGGAAAGCCAATGGTAAATCCCGGAAGGGACAATGTAGCCATATATGGAGCACCAACATTTCCATAAGGAGGAAAAGGACTAGGATTCCCATCAAAATGAATTCCTTGATCAGTGGACTCCGGATTTATTTCCATATGTCTCAACCTAAGACCAAATAAGGAGAGAGCGTAGAGGATGTTATCCATATTCAATTAATTTTATTTTAATCAAAGTAACATAACAAAACAAAAGAGGGATAATCTAGGCAAAAGGTTTACCAAGCAACTGTGAACTGGAACCTCCCGACGAACCAAGAAGTATGGGCAGGCAATCTCCCTAAATGTTGTGTTCAGTGTATCACAGTGTACAAGGCAGCCGACTCGGTTACCTAAGGATGGATAGCAACCTAGTGTTTTCCTCCCATATATTCCCAAAAGTACGTGGAGGCCCAATCTGCATTAGTGCTGTCTAATGCAAAACCGCACAGTGAGAGCATTCCCATATACTTTACGTACTATAACACTGCCTTGTATACCCAAAGGTACGTGGATGATCTACGATATACTCACGTATGTGGAATGAGATATCACACTCGGGATGTATTGCAGACAAGTTAGCGACATCTGCTATGTTTTATGATGTCGGAACATGTCTCTAGCGTAGAACCTCTAAATGTTTTTTTTTTAGGTGACAATGCTCCATTAGGTAAATTTAGGTTAATTTTAAGTTGATCTGGCTTAGTAATATTCCTTTCAAGTTCACCATGCGATGTATTCTAAAATTCCTAGGAATGCAACTATTATGATAAGAATTCTTTCCATTCAATTTAACAATGAAAATCTTAGCTAATATGGATAGATCAATCAGATTTCTTTCGATAAAAGAGAAAAGCACACAATCTAATGCAATTTCCCTAAACTATTCCTATGAGCACACACAAACTTTTTTAATGCAAAATGCATGTATTTCTTTTCGATTTCCTTAATGTGAATATGAACAAAAGGAAACTAATGCACATACAATCAATCAATCTTTAACAAGAATGAAGACTTTACGACAGTTCTGTTTCGAAGGAAAGGAAGACTTTTAGGACACTTTCTTTCGATTAATCGACTATAATCTAACTTTATCTATGGATCCATAATGAAAAAGAAAACACTTAAGAAACATTAATCAACCAAGTCAAATCGGGGATAACAAAGAAGATAACAACTTGTTTTCTAAGACATGACATTCATTGACCAATTAGCAAGCAATCAAACAAAAGAAATTTGGCAAAAAAACTCAATCCAAAGGTGGGAAATTGACCGTAGGAGGATCAGCGTAGCCTTGAATGGGAGACAGAGTGCTTCAGAGCACTATCCATAAGCCAAGGGTGCTCTGCAGCATATTGTGTCTCTCACAAGCCTACGCTAGTGACAATAAGCCATTTCAAGGGGCAAATTGACACATTTTTTTACCAAAATTCAATGCAATAAAGATGAAATACAATTAATGAAAACAAGTAGGATATGCAAGAGTGTCCTACGAGGTGGATAAGCTACTAGGAAGGATGATCTTCCCCAGTATGGTCACCAATTGTTTTGGAGAATTTGGTATCTATGGATAAATACTAATTCCCTAGATAAGTAGCCATATCTAGAACAACAGTTTAAAGCACTTTAGCCTTTTCCTATAAGCAATAGATAATACAAAGAGAATGAGAAGACCTACTTATAGTTTCAATTTCCTCTTGTCTCCTTTGTATCAGTCTCGTCACTCCTTCCCGTACTTAACATGCTTGAGAAGTACCTGTAAACATAAAAAAAAAGAAAAATAACCAACCAAATCAAAAGATCTATTAATTACAAGTAAATGGAATCAGATACATTCACACATATAAGCATCATATAACAAGATAAGCATATGGAAAAAGGTTCAAATACTTTATTGAATATAAGGAAGAATTACAACCATGAAGTTTGATTTGAAGTCACTCCTCCAGCTTTGATCCCATCCACATCACATCAAAATCATGATGAACTTGTAGCATAACAATACTTGTCTCAAAGTTAATTCTCATAGCAACATTATCTCCTTTCAATTCATCAAATTCTAGCCCTTGATCACTTAGATGAGTGCTCAATTTATAGGAATATGGAGGAGGTTATGTCATAAATGGGGGTATTAAATTGCGTTCCATACTTATAATTAGTTCCATGGAGGAAGGGATGAGAGGATAGGATGCATCTTAACTCATTCCTCATCCATTTTTGAGCTCATAGGAGTTGATAAGTGATGTAAACTTCTAGAATAATCCAAGAGATAAGAATATTCCCCAAACCCTATGTGAATTTCGCTCAATATCGCCCAACAAAAGTCAAAGAGGGCCTAAGTGCTCTGAAGAGCACCCTGGCATGGACTTAACTGCTCCGCAACGCACCCTTACATGGCCTACCTGCGCTAGTCCCTTTAGAGATCATTTCAGGATGTCTTCAATTAATGAAACTGTCTGGGAAGGAGGCATTCAAAAGGTTAACTTGTATAGGGCATGTAGCAACTGAAATTAGGATTTTATGAGCCCTAAAAGACTGATCTGGATGATGGGAGTGATGTGCCCAAATGGATCTGTAACAATACCTACTTTGCAAGAAGATGCTCATAAGCATGCAACTAGTGGAAATGGCAAACAAGAGGTTGTTGAAAGCTCTAAGGTCATTGGAATCATTGCTGGTATTCTGAAGAGAGCCACTACCTCATCAAATTCACCTCCTTGAGAAGGCGAAAAAGATGAATGTGCAAGGTATAAATATTCCTTTAATCAAGTTTCTTTTGATTATGATAAACATGGTAAATCTTCACATAATATTTGGAGAAAAATTACATGCTCCTTTTGTGGTTTGAATAGCCATACTATTTCGAGGTGTTGGAAGAGGATAGCCATACACAGGAAACTTTCAAAACAAAAGAGGAAAAAAGCCAAAGGTCCATTGGATAATGGAAACCATGTTGAAAAGAAGATGCAATTATTTTTCACTGATTTCCATAAGCAGGGTCATCTTGTAGACAAGTGTTGGACTTTGCATCCAACAAGTCATCCACGACATTTGAAGAATGTGGAGAGATATTTTGGAAAGAATAGAAAAGAGGATTCCATAATTGATGTGGGTCAGGATGATACACATGTTGAAGTGTATCTGAAAGAAGCGCCATTGAAATGGTTTAGAAAGATATGGTTAGATTTCTTAAACAATTAAGTCCTTGCATTTCTTTTGATAATTGATCCAAATCTTGCCTTATTGAAGCATTTCCTTGTTATTTGGATGCATTTCTTTTCTCCTGAAAGTATGTTGTATATTGCATGAAGCAAGATGTTGGAAAAGTAGAGTTATGTTGACTCACTTAGATGCAGCAAAGATGGCAATTTGCAACTACAAATTTGTATGCATGTTGCATTCTTGAACTTGCATGTCTATGTGAGGAAGGTGTTCGAAAGTGGAGTATGTTGACTCACTTTATTGCAGAAAATTTGGTCATTTCAGCGCTTTAATTAATCGTACATACCAATGGGATTCTTGTACTTGTGATTGTAATTGTGAGAAAGTTGAGAATTGTTATACATGCATAAGATTTTGTCTGTGTGAATAGTGGAATTTTTAATAGTTTCATTGTGCTTGAACATGCATGAGTGATTGACTTGTGTTGGTTGATTGCTTTGTTAACATGTATGTTGTCAACTTGAGAATGTTGATCATTTTCACATGCATGAGTGTTGGCTTGTGTGATCGATTGATTGTTACATGTATGTTATATCAACTTGGAAGAGTTGATTTTGTCTCCAAAGATGAAAGGGAGATGTGACAAATTGTTTCATGAGAATGTGGAATTCTTGTTGTAAAACGTCAAGTGTACATGCTTTTTCTTGACTTGAAAGTCAATTGTTTGAAGAAGCATGTTTTGTCAACTTGTGTTTAGTTGATGGTCTATACACCAAGATGTAAGAGTACATGGATGTTCACATGATGTGACTTTTGTTGATTTGAAGAAACAAAAGGAAGAGGTCGTCAAGTTATATTCTTGCATGAGTGTTTTTAAAGGTTAATGGTGTTTCTTGTGACAAGATGTCATAGGATTTTGGAAGGTACAGGCTTGAGCAAGAGGCTCATGATTAACCTTAATTCTCAAATCATGACATGAGCATCATGTTAATACTGGAGGATGATTGAATCAAGAAACGAAAGTGAACAAAAATGCCAAAAAAATTACAGCCATTGTAGACCATTTTATGTGTTGATGCCAAGAAGCGAAAGAGATGGCGAATGCATTCTTCCAGATGTGTAATTTGGAACCGTGGAGGTAAAATAATGGCCATTTATTTTCTTGTTATTACTGATATTGGAACTCATTGTTGTAATTCACTCAAATGGGCTTAACTTGGAAAAGTGGTTTCCAAGGAGAAGCTTGCATCGAATGCATGTGCTAAAAAGGAGGAACATGATTCTCAGTGGGAAGGCCATCAGTCAGCTTTCCAAGCACTAAGGGATTGCTTTGGTATAGCGGGGTGTTTAATCAACAAGTAGCGAGCGAGTGTTGGATTGGGTCAGTAGCAAAAGGAGAACATTGGTTGAAGTGCCAAGCCATTTGCAAGGCAAGGCATGTCAGTGAACCCAAGTGGTTGTCATGGAGATTTTTTCATGTAGAATCAATTGATATAAATTGGGAAGGAGAAGAGTATTCATCTCTCATTAGATAACCAACTTTTGTGGGTCCAAAAGCCTGTCAGTGGGAAGGAGTGATCAGAATCTAGATTAGGGGCAAAAATTAGCTCAAAAATCAAAGTCTCAGAATCGCTAAAAACTTGAAAGACCGCGCTCGTCTCGGCGATATGATCTCAATAAAACTTGTTTCACTCAAAATAGAGTTCATATGAGAAAGATAGAGTCTTCTGTCCGCTTTGTCAAACAGGCAAATTTTGCGTATAGGTTGACTAGGATGCTGACTAAGTATCTGTATAGCCCAGTCAGCAAAAAAATATTCCAGGGAATATTACTTTAAATATTCCAAGAATATTCCCATCAGTGGCTCAATTGGGTTGTGACAAGTGTCGGCATCAGATTGGTCAAGTGAATTTAAGGTGGACCAATGAGAGGCTGACACGTGGCAAGCCTAGAGGCCACCACGTGCCCTCTCAAAGGTCATTTAAAAGTTTATTGGAAGGTCAGTAATCGAACCCATGACCTCGCCCGCACAAGCCCTATGCTCCACCGCTATTCCACACTATGTTTCTTAACCTACAAGGCATTTGATTTTCATTTAAAAAGATAGTCGTTGGCAGTTGGGGGAGGAGAGGGAGAGCCCCGCGGGCTAGCCCCCCCCTGCATATGACCAAACACTCAAAATCAGGAGCGGTGCTTACGGTAACAATGCATGCTTAATGCGCTAAGTGAATTTAGTGCTAACTAATCCAAGCTTATCACTTAATTAATTTCGGATTTAGTTGGAGGTAATTTTGGCGGGGTTAACTGGAGCTTCTCTAGTTTTGGTGGAGTTTTCCTAGGGAAAACTAAAGAGGCCATAACTTTGGCATATTTCGACCAATTTTGGCTCATAAAGAGTCATTCCTAGATGATTTTGATGCTCTGAACACAATGGAATGGTTTGTAGAGGTATAAAGGCATTTATGTATGTGATTTTTCCACGTTGAAGTTTAAGAAAGCCTAGGGCCACCAAGAGAGGAGGTCAAGCCTAGATCAATTGAAGTCTAATTGCAGAGCTTAAAAAGTCATTTTTGGGGTTTTTGGGTCTTCTGAATCCAATGGAGAAGGTTTCTAAGCCATTGGATCACTGAAGGTGAATGTAATCAGAGAATTGACCATTAATCCAAAGAGGGCCTAGCGATTGAAGCAGGTCCAAGGAGATGTAGCCCAGGAGGGGTGAACTCCTTTATCAGCTTTTTGTTATGAGTTTCATGTGTTTTATTTCTCTGCAATTTACTTGTTATAGATGTGTTTTAAAAAACTAAATAACCTCATAAATTTCTCATAAAAGACACTCAAATCTTGACATATAATTCCTCACATTTTGGTTAATTTGAGACGATCCTAAACACAATTTTTTATACTGGTGAGGGAGCTTACATAGAATTAAAAGTTTTCCCAACATTCATATCACCAGTAGCATCTCCAACAAATTCAACCCCCAACAACTTCTTCTGTAACTTCGACTACATAAACCCTAGATGGAACGTGTGGGATGATAATGATGAATTTTCTTCTTTTTCTTCTTCGCTTAGATATCCTTCTCCTTCTTTATTACTCAGCTTACAAACACTTAGTATTCTCCACACATAATTCCAATTTCCTGAGGTAGATACAATTTCAGTCTTAGTGCTGCAATTGATTCCCAGATTCTTTCGCATGTGTGATGGACATTGGCAAAAAAAAATCATAAAATCTTCACTTTATCCTTCTCTTTCTTTGTTAAGTATTTGGCTTCCTTTTTCATCCTCTTCTCTTCTTAGATCAAACTTCTTGAGAGGTTATTGGATGATCTTCAAATGAGTTCAACATATTCTTATTTATAAGCTTCTTTCTAGATCGAATTACTACCTTTAGGCCGACTTGTCCACTCATGAAGGCTGACTTGATCTGTTGATCATGACAAGGTCTTGGAGAGTCTATTTGACACTTTTGACTTTACATAAAATTTGTTTACAAGATGTAACATGCTCAAAAGGTTCTTTCATACATGAAAATGACTCAATTGGCTTGTAGACTCAAAGACAAACCCTAGAAGCACTCAATGGGTGCTTTACCTATAAATAATTTCTCATTGAGCATGAAACCTATGCCTCAAGAATGAAAATAATAAATTATTTTTCCCTTTACATCAAATACGTAAAATCATGATTACATATGTCATTATGAAGACCGAACCTAGTTACACATTTCAACACTCCCTCTTAGTTAGGTAGTTATTCATAATCCATATAAGGTACTTGGACATTCTGAAATTGAATAATTCTCATAAGAAGAGTCAGATTGGTAATATATCTCATAAGCTATCTTATCAGCTTATACCATAGAATCTCATCATACCAACCAACATTGTCACATAGCAAGGCCTTGACTAATAGCTCTGTCTCTCCACAATATTAGAGCATAATATTGGTGAGGCTAATGACTGATAGACACCATCACCATTGTCTCTCAAGGCACATACCCCACCCAAGTGTTCACAGGGTATGTCCTTTTAGGACAATTCCTATCTTGGAAGGACACATCCTCAAGGAATTTCCTCTTCAACTACTCTTTCCTATTGGATTCTCTACCACATCCTCAAAGAGTATCAGAATCAATATCATATGCTTACCCAATCCTCCATTATTTCTTTGCAACATGAAGACAAGAATGATGTGTCTATCTCTCCTCATAGCCTTCACTAAGACTTATGTTTGTTAGTCCTGGTCTAGTGCATGACACATGAAGTAGAGAACAATATTAGTCACTCTCTCTTAACCCGGGAGGATCAACTCATTCTGATAAAAGGAATATACACAAACTCCCTCTTAACTAGGGACTTGCCCAAGATCCCTCTCAACTAGGGACTTGTTTCCAACAATGGTTACTTTCTCTTTGGTGGATATGATGGTACTAGCAGCTTCTTGTGGGAATTCTCCTTTCTATTTCATGAACTTTATATTCTTCATCATGGAGCCTTCATATTTTTATATATTCTTTGTAGGGCATTGGGCATCCATCACTTTCCTTCAAAAAACCATAGGGTTGAACCAACAACCATGTTATCTTTCTCTTCATCAGAAAGTGATATTCTAGTCCACATCTAGCTTTTCTTCATACAATTACCTATTTCAAGTCATGTTTCTTTTGGGATATTTCATCCATTCCCATGAGTACTAGTTGTAAGTGACATTTACAACTCTCTTTCAGTAGCCCTGTTTCAACCCAACCAAATGTTAGTCAAAAATAAAAATGAACATAAAATCAAAGTTACGTTTTATGATGTCCTTTCATCACGACATCTGCTTCTTGAAAAATCAACATCTTTCATATTCATAAATACATCTCCAAGGCTTCCATTGTCAAGGGTCTTCTTCCTTTACAAACTTTTTCAAGGTCTTTATATCTTTCTCTATGGAGATGTTATATCCAGTTCTTCTAGCCATAGAGTTTTGATTTATTACCTTATCTTACGTGACTATAGTTGCATTTTCCATGAAATCTCCTTTCTTTCTTCACATATTTC
Organism: Pinus tabuliformis; assembly: GCA_031772625.1. Lineage (NCBI taxonomy): Eukaryota > Viridiplantae > Streptophyta > Pinopsida > Pinales > Pinaceae > Pinus > Pinus tabuliformis. Next base: position 1,014,728,247 of record CM062804.1, read on the forward strand.
TCCCTATGAACTCCTATACCTAGTTCCTTCATCTTGTAAACCACCTCATATTCCATATGAGGACATATTATATTGACTTCATCTCATTAATATGTGAACTAGTTCAACACATGTGCCTCAATGCATATTTCCAAAGGAAGAGATCCTTCTTCTTTTATCATGCTCATAAGATAAATCATTCACCCAAGCTATCTGCAACTATACTATTACATGACTTAATCTATCAAATATATACATACCTGTTTTCTTCATTTTGTCATCTAGAATTCCTTTACCAACTTCCTTTCCTTGCTTGAAAGTACTTCAATCATCTTAACATGTTTCACTCCTTTGTTATCATGCTATCATCCTTCCAGACAATGGGTTCCACACAAGGTGGAATTTCTTAGTGAGGAACTTGCTTCATCCAAGTAGAGGTGAACCTTCTAATGAAGATTCCAATAGAGGATCTTGATTATCATCACCCTATAAATTCCCTTTCCTGATGATGATGATGTTGTATGATGATTTATTTTTTTATGTTAGATTAATTACTTCCAACCATATATATTACTACTTCAGTTTTATTTTCATGCTATGAGAATACCATGAGCTATTTCCTTTCCATCATAATGATTGTTGTCATGAGATCTTTTCAACTTCAATAATATGCTTTTAATACGATGTCATCTTCTAATGATGCATCCTATCATACTTACAATGATTCCTACCATCATCTTCTAATGATGCATCCTATCATACTTACAATGATTCCTACCATGATGGCTATCTTTTACAAAACTGAAAAGAACTAAGTGAAGGAGATTAACTTAGTGATAGTAGAGATATTTCACTTCCTCTTTCTTTTATTTCTTCCTCATATTCTTCCATTTTTTGGTGACATGGGCTTCATTTCTTTATTTCCTTTTCTTGTTTCCCTTCTTGAGTTTCAAACAATCTCTCTTTAAATTCCCATATTCCTCACATTCATAGCATTGGATCTTTGACATATCGATCATCTTCCTCGTCCGAGGACCAAATTTCCCAAACATCCCTTTTCTCCTAACCATGGCAAAAATTTCTTGAACTTGTTCATTTGACCCCACATCGCTTTTTTCTTTCAACCTAATGTCTTCTAAAAATAATGAAAAGAGTTAACTGAATGTGGTGGCTTCCTTCTTTCCATATATTCTTGATACAAAGTTTCCCCATTCATCAGGGAGTGCATTGAGCACAACGGTGGTCATTTCTTTGTCAGGTATTGTTTCCCCTAACTCTTACAGTTGGTCTCTTATTTGTGACACCCTCATAAGATGTGAGGATATCCCTTCTTCCCTTGATACCTTCATCTTATATAGCTTGGTTCTCAAAGATATCACTTATCCTGCAGTAATTATGGAGAACAATTCTACCAACTTATCATAGATTTCTTTTGAATCTTCCAACTTTTCCACATAAGGGATGAGGGGAACCTTGATTCTATAAGGATTATTTGATCCCTTATTTCCCCCTTAATATATTTTATTGGAGCTTGAGCTTCTTCTTTTGGTGGTTTAGTGATTGAACCCTTAACATGTCCAATGACTACATTTTCTGTGAGGATCAAATCTTTCCTCTTTTTCCATGCAAGGAAATTTGATGACCCAACCAGTTTGTTGTTATCCTTGCAAAATGAAGTCATTTTGACATTAGATTCAGGCATAGATATAAATATACTTATTTGTTAAGTGAAGGTGCCCCTTTGATGGTAATATCTTCAACTTGATGCTTTCTTGATGATGTCGATGATAGAATACGTATTCTTGATGAAGATATCTAACTTCAGGTATGCTTTGAAAGGTGATCCTTGATTCAAAGAGAGGGAGATCACCTTGATTCCTTGATGATGATGGAAACAAATTTTCTTTCTTATTTGAGATGAAGACTTCAAGATGCTTCAAATGTGTAGTCCTTTATGATTTCCTTGTGTGCGGACTTTATGTATCCTTCTTGATGGTTCAATTTCCTATTCGATGACTTGACATTTCTTGATATTCCTTTTGATGGTCCTTCTACAAGTTGTCTTTCCTTGTCTTATCACCTTAGCTCTGGTACCATGTTGAGAAATCTAGGGGCATCTAAATTGGGTAATTTCTCTTACTTTCATAATTTCCTGCGATGTATTTTTACTTAACTTGATTAGTTTCTTCTTTCACTTGATTATTATTATTGTTTTCTATAATCATAAAAAAACAACCAAACAATGAAGAAAAACAACACAATAAGACACAAGATATAGGCTATCAACCAGGACCAAAACCTCTTCTCTCGAGAGGAAAACCCGCAAGAACTCTTCTCTTCTTATAGAACTTAAAATGGTGAATTCAAAGACCTAGAAACCTTGTCAAAGTCCCCTACAATAGAAAGTCAATCCTTCCTCTTGAAACTTCAAACCCAGAAACTTCTACAACTTTGATCCCTAGCAGCTTCTCCAACAACTTCGATCCCCAACAACTTCTAACTCTAGTATCTTCTTCTATAACTTCGACTACAGAAACTCTAGATGGAATGTGTGGGATGATAATGATGAATTTGTTTTTTTCTTCTTTGATTGGATAGCCTTCTCCTTCTTGATTACTCATATTGCAAACTTAGTCTTCTCCACACCTGATTTCGGTCTCCTGAGGTAGCTGCAATTTTGGTCTTACTACTGCAATTGATGCCCTAATTCTTCCACACATGTGAAGGATATGATCCCAAAAAAAATCATAAAAACTTCAATCTCTCCTTCTCTTTATTTGTTAAGTATTTGGCTTCCTTTTTCATCCTCTTCTCTTCTTAGATAGAACTTCTTGAGATATGATTAGATGATCTTCAAATGAGGTAGAAGTCTTCTTATTTATAGGCTTCTTTTAGCTCGAATTATTTCCTTTAGGCCGACTTGTCCCCTCATGAAGGTCGAATTGATCTTTTGATGATGACAAGGTCTTGGAGGGTCTATTTAACACTTTTTACTTTACTTAAATTTTATTTACAAAAAGTTACATGCCCAAAAAGGTATTTCAAACATGATAATGAGGCAATTGACTTGCAGACTCAAAGACAAGCCCTAGAAGCACTCAATGGGTGCTTGACCTATAAATAAATTTTCCTTAAGCACGAAACCCATGCCTCAAGAATTAAAATAATAAATTTATTTTTCTCTTTACATTAAATACATAAAATCATGATTACACATGTCATTATGAAGACCAAAAATTGTTACACCTTTCAACAAGAGGTAGCCTCGCTTACTGCCATTTCTTTAATCTCTGCTCAACAATGCAATAAGATCATCTCTGAGACCAAGAAATTTGTTTTATTTTTGAATTGATGTCAAACTAAGTGGAAGGAGATGATCATCCACACGGATCACCGACCTATTCAGTTTATATAGACACAAGGGAAGTTGTAGAATGACTACCATCAGAAATGGTCCACATATCTGTAATAATTTCATCTCAAAATTAAGTAAAAGACGGGCAGTACCAATAACGTTGTAGATTTCCTCAATCAGACACCCATTGTGGCAGTGACCATTGTTCTCGACTCTTGTGGGAATGAGACTTTGGATCGTCGCGGCTTTACAAAAATTATCCAAAATTCTCCACCACATACCAAATGTTGATGGAAGGCAAACCAATTCCAAACTTCTACCTCTAAGACACACTATTATGTCATATGGGATGCCTTTGGGTTCCTTCAAGTGAGCATGCCAAAATTATTTTGGTGGCGCACTACAGTCTGGTCATAGGACACTTCATTGTAAAGAAGATAGTGGAAATACTACAAAATTATTTTTATCAGCTGAATCTCCGACAGGATGTTGGATAATATATTAGACCTTGCATTTTCTATGTCATCTCCAAGTCAACCATTAAGAAGAAAGGTTTCTATAATCCTCTACCTACTCCTTGTGGAACTTGGGAATCCATATCCATGGACTATATGCCTTGTCTTCCTTCTACCAAGCATGGAAATGACTATGTATTTGTGGTCATTTACATATTTTCTAATATGTCCATATTGGTTGCCTGCAAGAAGAGTATCATAGCATAAGCCACTGCCAAGATCTTCTTTGAATGAGTGTGTACATTTCAAAATCTCGTAGACTATTATATCAGATAGTCATAACAGGTTCCTAAGCACATTTTGGTCAAGCCTCTGGTCATTATTGGACACCAGATCACCAAGTAAACTAAATTCCACCCCATGAATGATGGCCGGATAAAGGTTGTCAACATGATGATTGTGCACATATTCTCCACGTACAATTATAAGCACCTACAATAATGGGATGAGATTATTCCCTATGTGTAACATATTTATAACAAATCTCTCCATAGCTCAATTGGCTAGAGCCCCTTTCAAGTGGGCTTGGGTTTCAATCATTATGTCCCATTTATGTTGCATTGCATTTTAGAACTACACAGGAAGAATCTACCCATGTTTAGTATGAAGATGATAAAGCCACATGGTTTATTGAATGCATTCAACAAATATTGCAGTAATTTCACAACATCTTACATAAATCCAATTCCAAGTACAAACAATGACATGATCAACATAGGGAGCCACATAAGTTTTAGGTGGGGGACAAATTGTGGTTGCATTTATAGAAGGAATGCATTACTGGAGCCCATCAAAAGCTTTGACCAGTCTGATATGGGCCTTACACCATCACCAAGGTTGTGGGTGACAATCATTTCAAACTTAGCATTCCCCCATATCTTGTGCTGCACCTGTGTTCAATTTGGACTACCTTTAGCCATACTTTCCACCATTGTTTAACACATCAAACATTGTTGAGAAGCTGACACCAACAAAGCTCAACCTAAATTACATTAAACAGGCCATCGTTGATCAAATCATGGATACATAGATTAAGAATACTTGCCAACAAAGGATCCAAATATATTGGGTTATCAAAGCTATCCATCTCTTGCACCAAGGAAAGTAGCTCACTAGGGACCAAGTTCATCAAAAGTTTCCCCATCTCATGGAGGCACCCAATGCAATGGGGAAAATTACTTCCTAAGTGGAGAGGATTAATCCAAGTGGATATTGGTGGCCACCCACATATTCCACTTGGAACTCCAACACTATTTCCTTTCAATTTCATTGTTTCTTGCATAATTTACTATTTTTGGCAGTTTTTTGGGTCGTTATCTTCCGAAACCATTTTGAGGCCCTAAACAACTTTTTTTGGGGAAATGAGCAAACCCCAAAAATTTCAAAAGGGGGATGCAGTAAAAATTTGTTTTCATTAGATAGATATTACTAATAAGGTATCATATACACCAAATGAGGATCATATGCAAAATTTACAACCCCGGGAAGTTGATGTACCAATTCACCCCAACAAGGCGCGCATACTTTTAGTGCTTTATTGCCTAGGGTTAGATTTTTGGATGTTTGGGGTTTTCCATTGTTTCCAACAATACAAATTCCTTCAAGCCTCATTGTAACACAGTTTAGAAGGCATGTATCCATCACATCTCTTCTCAAAAATAAGCTACCATCGCCCGAGCTTGTTTATTTCCATTTTGCATGTAAATAGTTTTCAATATTTGTTATTAAGTAATTGAAGTTCAGTTTTCATTGTAACTTTTTGTTTTTCTTTAAATTATTATTTCATTTTTTTCATGCATAAATCTTGAGCACAACCACCCATGAATATCTTCACATAAGTCTTACCCAGATGTTTATTATTTCCACTCAGACAAAAAAATGAAATCATTGTGTTTAAGCTCGTTGATTCGTAAAAACACGAAGGAATGCAAACCAACCTAAAATGAAATCATTAGAAATAAATAAATTATTTAAATCTTATATGAATAATCAATTGCATAAATAAATAAACACAATATCATATTAGTAATATAATTGCATGAACAAATTGAATAATATTATAAGAATTTATTTATAGAAATAAATAAATGTTCTCTTGGAGTGGGACATTTCAAAAAGAGGTAGCCTCACTTAATGTCATTTCTTTGATCTTTGCTAAGAAATGTAGTAAGATCATCTCCTTGACCAAGAAAATTGTTTTATTTTTGAATTTTTGTCAAAATAAGTAGAAGAAGATGATCACCCACATAGATCACCAACCTCTTCAGTTTATATAGACACAACAGAAGTTTCACAATGACCACCATCAGAAATGGTCCACATATCTGCAATAATTTCATCTTAAAATTAAGTACAAGAAGGGCAGTACCAATAATGTTACATATTTCCTCAACCGACCATTGGTTGTAGCACTGACCACTGTTCTTGACTCTTGTGGGCATGAGACTTCTGAATGGTCATGGCTTTACAAAAATGATCCAAAATTCGCCACCACATACCAAATTTTTATGGAAGGCAAGCCAATTCCATACTTCCACCTCTAGGATGCACTATTATGTCACCTGGGATGCCTTTGTGTTCCTTCAAGTGAGTATGCCAAAATGATTTGGTGGCACACTGCAGTTGGGTCACAGGACACTTCGGTGTAGAGAAGACAGTGGAAGTTCTGCAAAAGTAATTTTATTGGCCAAATCTATGACATGATGTTGGATAATATATTAGATCTTGCACTATCTATGTCATCTCCAAGTCAACCATTAAGAAGCAAGGCATTTATGCTCCTCTACCTACTCTTGGCGGACCCTGGGAATCCATCTCCATGGACTATATGTTTTATCTTCCTTCTACCAAAAATGGAAATGACTATGTATTTGTGGTCGTTTACAAATTTTCTAAGATGCCCATATTGGTTTCCTGCAAGAATAGTATCACAGCAAAAGTCACTGCCAAACTCTTCTTTGAACAAGTGTGGGTATATTTCTGGATCCCATAGAATATTATATCAGATCGACATAGAAGGTTCCTAAGTGCATTCTAGTCAAGCCTCCAGTAATCGTTGGACCCCAGGATCACCAAGTAAACTGTATTGCACCCCAAAACTGATGGCCAGATAGAGGTTGTCGACAGGATGATTGTGCACAGACTCTGCATGTACAACTATAAGAACCTACAATTATGGGATGAGAGTATTCCCTATGTTCAACATAACTATAACAAATCTCTTCATAGCTCAACTAGTCACAACCCCTTTCAAGTGGGCCTGGGTTTCAATCATTATGTCCCATTGATGTTGCACTCCATTTTTCAACTACACATGAAGAATCTATCCATATTCAGTATGAAGCTGATAAATCCACCAGGTTTATTGAACGATTTCAGCACCTCTGCTGGCGATTTCACAACATCTTAAATAAATCCAATTCCAAGTAAAAACAATGACAGGATCAGCATATGGTGACACATACGTTTTAGGTGGGGGACAAAGAGTGGTTGCATTTGCAGGATGAATGCATTACGAGAGCTCAGTGAAAGCTTTTACCACTCCAATATGGGCCTTACACCATCACCAAGGTTGTAGGTGACAATTATTTTGAGCTCAACATTCCCACATTTCTTGGTCTACACCTAGTGTTCATTGTGGACCGCCTTGAGCCATACTTTCCACCATTGTTTGACAAATCAGACATTGTTGAGTATCTGACACCAACAAAGCTCAACCCAAATTACATTGAACATGCCATGATTGATCAGATCATGGATACACAGATTAAGAACACTCACCAACATAGGATCCAACTATATCGTGTTATCAAAGCTAGCCATCTCTTGCACCAAGGGAAGTGGCTCACTAGGGACCAAGTTCATCAAACGTTTCCCCATCTCATGGAGGAACTCAATGCAATGGGGAAATTACTTCCTAAAGGGAGAGGAATTATCCAGGCAGATATTGGTGGCCACCCACGTATTCAACTTGGAAATCCAACACTATTTCCTTTCAGTTTACTAATTTCTTGCATAATTTACTATTTTTGGTAGTTTTTCGGGTCGTGATCTATCGAAACTATTTTGAAGCCCTAAACAATGTTTTTTTGGAAAATGAGCAAGCCACAAAATTTTTGAAAGGGGGTTGTAGTCTAAAGTTATTGTCATTGGATAAATATTTCTAGCAAGGTGTCATACGCATCAAACAGATATCATATTCCAAAGTCACGACCCCAGGAAGTTGATGTACCAACTAGCCCCAATAGGGCCCACATGCTTTTGGCACTTCATTTTTAGATGTTTAGGGTTTTAAATTGTTTCTCAATAATAAAAATTCTTTTGAGCCTCACTATAACATAGTACAAAAGGCATGTAGCCCTCACATCTCTTCTTAGAGATAAGCTACCATCACCAGAGCTAGTTTATTTCCATTTTGCATGTAAATATTTTTTAATATTTGTTATTAAGTAATTGAAGTTCATTTTTCATTGTAACTTTATGTTTTTTTTTTAAATTAGTATTTCATTTTATTCATGCATAGATCTTGATAACAACCACCCATGAATATCATCACATAAGCCTTACCAAGATGTTTACTATTTCCACTCAAACAAAAAAATGCAACCATTGTGTTTAAGCTCATTGATTCGTAAAAACATGAAGGAATGTAAACCAAACTAAAATGTAATCACTAGAAATAAATAAATGAATGAATTCAGATATGAATAACCAATTGCATAAACAAATAAACACAATCTCATATCAGCAATCCTTTTTTTTGTAAATCAACATTTTGTATTAATTCATAGAATACATAGAGTACAAAAGGGTCTGCTCGTGCAGACTAAAGAGAGACAACCTTGCTCATTTACAATGCTTAACAACCACAAAAATTCGGTCGAAATGACCCCAAGGCACACCACGTAGGGTAGCACAAAGAGAGGTTGGGACCTACAAATCAGAGTGCCCTTTCCGGCGACTAGAAAACATATAGAAAGCAGACGAGATGGACCTCCAAGATAGAAAAAAGACAAAACAGATAGGTGACCAGTGAACTTGAAGAAACAGAGATAAAACTAAGCGACCAGTAAACTTGAGAAACAAAGACAAAACAAGTGTTGAGTATCAATAGAAAACTAAAGCTGCCAAAACATGCCATTACAGCTTGAGGATGACATAATCTTTAGTGGTGATACCTGGGTTGGTTGAAGCAATAGAATTACCTGGAAAAGGAGAGCGCTGAGATGTACGCTTCCCATGGCTGGTTCCTGTGGCCTCCTCTACACCCTCCCCCATAGTAGAGGAATCCTGGCGAATGGTGTGCCGAAGAAGATTGATTAACACACTCATTTTTTGGGAAAGATTGGCGACTTGCTACACCAGAGCACTGAGATTGAAATCCAAGGCTTCCAATATCGCCATATGATCCAGGGAAATAACGGAAATAGCTTGATGAGCTTGATTAAGGTATTCCCCTTGCATACTAATTGCCTTTGCTAACATAGTCTTCATCCGCCACATCTCCACTTGAGTATGTACAAATTGGGTAGCCCTAGTGGTTACCGTTCCAGGATCCTAGATCCACTCCACCTCCTTCTCCAAATATTTTTCCTCCAGGTGCTCTTCCTCCTTTGCAACAATCGCTTCAAGTTCCTCAATTTTGCGCTTTTCCTTAAGGGAGGTTCTTGTTTCATAAGAGTCTTGAGCACTCTGCAGGTCTCTATTTGTAGAAGCATTACAGCTACCCTCACACGCCATGCTTTTGTGGCAGAGAACAAAAATTCGAAGCCTTCTGAGAACACAACTTATACTATGCTGAGTGTTGTGGGAAAGCAATGCATGACCCTTGCGATGGGAAGCCGTAGTTATAGTAGATGGAAGCCTTGAACAGCCTAAGGCTTCCCACCTCTTCGTCTTATGATCACACGTCTGGTCATAATAATTGCTGCTTTGATCCCCACATTTTTGTTGATAATACAAATCCTTATTATTAATTGTGCCACGCTTGAGCCAATTCGTGGATTGCCAAGTGTCTCCCTTTGTGTTTTGATGCCGGCGATGCCCATAATTTTTGTTCACTGTGCTCCTTGGTACTAGCCCTACATTCTTATGAATTGAATGCCACTTCCTTTCTTGTACTCCCTGAGCCTGCCATCCACTTATCCTTACATCCCTTCGATTGGGTGAATTCATTATCCTCATATGGGGAAATTCTTCATACCCCTTCGCCATTTCTTTCGTTAAATAATGTCCTACCTCAAAAGAAGAATGCACCTATTCCTCAGCTCCGTGCAAATGAATTCCTGCCAACAAGTGTCCAAGTCGGCCAAGGGATTATCGATTCCATAGTTTTCCAAATGATCTGCCATTGTATTCGCCTTACGTCTAACTGCATGAAGGATTAATCCGTCCAAGCGCGATAGGTGTTTTGCGATGAGTTCTGTTACCTTCGCAAGCCTCCAGTGCCATGTGACTTTGCTTGGTTTAGCTCTTGTATACAATCTTCTTACTGCCGTGACCACAAGTTGAGAGTCCCCTTCCACCACGGTGGCTCCATATTTTAGTCTTCTGAGAATTCTCAAACCTTGCTCAAGCATTGCAAATTCCATTTCGTTATTAGTCCCTTCACCTAGCGATTGACTATAAATATGTTGAATTTCCCCTTTGCTGTCCCTGAGAACACCTCCCATGCCTGCAGGTCCTAGATTTCCCCTAGAGGCCCCATCAAAATTCAGTTTGAGGAAGCCTATCGGTGGAGGAATCTAGGTATTCACATTGGTGTTTAGCTCCTGTTGATAATTCGAAGAAGATGTGAAATTTCCCATGTTAATGTCAAAAGATTTTAGAATCTATAAGTCCGAACTAGAGATGTTCTTGTCCTGTTCCATTCTTCCTTTGGAGAGAACAATTTGCTTGATATTTTGAAGAATTGTGTCTTTTGAGAAATTTATGCCTCTTGTTTCATTTAGGAATACTCACCGGTTTCTTTCTTTCCAAATTGTCCATGCTATAAACCATGGTATAAGTTATTATATTGTATTAACCAATTGGGTATTGGAGAAACTACCTCTCCAATTCTCTATTGTTTCTTGAATTGAATTCCTAACCCTATCCATCCTTTTAAGAAAGGTTTCTACCCAATTCCATGTGTTGTCTTCCCATTCACAGGTATTGAGGAGGTGATTCATGGTTTCCTCCTCAATTCCACACATGGGGCAGCGAGAAGGACCTATGAATCCTTTTTTCTGGAGATTCTCCCATGTAAGCATTCTTCTGTGCATCAAGAGCCAGAGGAACGTTTTAATCTTCGGCCATAGTTGGGCGTCCCATACTTTGCTATGCCATTTGACTTTTTCTTCATGCTCAGTGCCTTCTATATGTGTTCTTGCTTCTTTAAGTGTGAATTTTCCCCCTTTAACCTTTCCCCAGTGTAATTGGTCACTATCCCTTGCTTTCCTTATCCTTCTCTTAGCCAGCTATGTTCACAGGTCCTCGAAACTATTGTTTTCTTCTGCCAGAGGTTCTGTCTCATTGAATATCCATGTTCTCCACATCTGGTCATTTTCGTTAGGCTTCCAGTATTGATTCACTGTGGTTCTTCCTTGCTCCTTGCTTCTTCTTTGGATATCTAAGAATTCAGGGCTTTCCAGCTTAGGGAGTTGTTGCCATGCATCTTCCCAGAAAAGGGTTGTATTTCCATATCGAATTTCCCAAAAAATTTCTCCTGAATTATGTGCCGGTTGGTTCTCGCCATGTTCCAAATTGGAGAGCCTTATGGAGTTTCTTGCATTTAGATTAAGTTCTGCAGTCTGTAATTTTGAGCGTACTTCTCTTTCCAATGTTTGGCCCATGGTAATTTGGGTTCCTTTAGCCACCTCCACCATAATTTTGCTCCACAGGCACGGTTAACCGTGAATGGGTCCTGCAGGTTCAGCCCTCCTAGATGTTTGGGTTTACAAAGCTTATTCCACGCCATTAGCGACCATTTCTTCTTCTCTGAATTACCCAACCAGAGAAAATCCCTTTGGATGACCCTTATCTTCTGCAGAACTCCCACGGGAGCTGGAAGAATGGAGAGCATGTATTGTGGAATGGCCTGGAGGATTGATTTGGTTAGAACCAGTATACCTGCGAAGTTAAGGGCTCTGTGTGTCCAATGATGACATCTTTTTTCCAAGCTAGCTAAAAGCTTTTCCCAGTGCAATTTTTGCCAGGGCTTGTCCATTAGCGGAACTCCGAGGTATCTCGAGGGGAGGTTACTTATTTTGAAGCCAAGGATGGTAGAAAGGTTTTTTTGAATAGCTAGGTGCGTATTAAAAAAAAGATAGAGGATTTTGAGAGATTTAGCTCCATACCTGAGGCCTTGCTGAAGAGATTGAGAATACTTTTGTATCCCAGAGCTTCTTTAACTGAGGGAGTGCCATGCAGCATTGTATCATCTACAAACTGTTGATGAGTAGTTGTTGGATTTGAGGGAAAGGGCTGAAGTCCTTCAATAACTCCTTCCTCTTTAGCCTTTCTGATTAGTCTGCTTAAACCTTCCATCAAAATCACGAAAAGGACGGGGGATAAGGTATCACCCTGCCTCAAGCCACGTGAAGGAGAGGACTGGGTAGTTAGGGCTCCGTTAATTAGTATTGAAAATCTTGTGGATTTGACCAAGGCTAGGATCCAAATTATCCATTTCTTAGCAAAGCCAAAGGATTCCAAAATAGTTTCCAGATAGTGCCAGTTTACCTTATCATACGCCTTTGATAGGTCTAGTTGCATCATCATACCTGCTTTCTTCTGCGTTTGAAGTGTGTGAATCATCTCTTGTGCTAGTAAGATGTTGTCCAAAATCTGTCTCCCCTCTACATAGCCTGATTTCTCTTCCGAAATAATACCTGGAAGTATGGGTTTCATTCTATTGGCTATGACTTTGGAAATAATCTTGTACAGGACATTGCATAGCGCAATTGGATGAAACTTTGAGGGTGTGTTAGCTTCCTCCTCCTTTGGAATAAGGGCAAGGAAGGTGGAATTGAGGGACTTGAGGATTGAAGAGGAGAACCGAGAATCCTCCACTGCTTCCCAAACTTCCGTCTTGACTATCTCCCAACAAGCTTTGTAAAATTCGATGGTGAATTCATCAGGCCCAAGTGCTTTACCATTTAACATCTCTTTTATGGCCTCTTCCAGAGATATTTCTTGAATTAAAGCTATGTTTTGCTCCTCTGTAATTAGCTTGGGGATGGAGGCAGGGAAAATTTTAAGAACCCCCCCTAAATTTATAAATATAATAAATGGGCGAATCTCCATGGTATATAGGAAAAATGGAAGGCGATTTTATCAATAATATAATATGTATATATAATTTTTTGGCGAATCTCTCACCAGGCATGGCGAATATTTTACTCAATTATAAAATCTTGTAAGATCTTGGCGAGTCTTTCACTAAATAATAAAACTTTGTAAAGTCCTAGTGAATCTTAGCATAGGCTACATGCTGGTTTAATTCCCCCATTTAAATAAGCTACATTCCAGGTGAATACCATGGGTCAATACCACGTGCTGTTTTGGTGAATACCATGGGTCAATACCATGTGCCATTTTTATTTTTATTAATTCTAATATTAGGGTTAATAATGGTTTTTTGCATGGTATTAATAACAATCTAGTCCATGGTATTTGTCCCATAGTATTTTGGCCATAGGTTTCGCCTAAATATTACTCATTTTTGAGTGTTCGTAAATATAAGGTGACTTATGGAGTAAATATAAAAAAATGTTTTATTTGTTTACCATACCTCTCGTTTATTTATATTTTTATTAATTTACCATACCTCTTTTACAAATATGGTATTTGGCCCATAGGATTCACTTAAATAAAACCTCTTTCTTGAGCCTTCATAAATAGAACGAGGGTTATGGACTAAATATAAAAAGAGGTTTTATTTATTTACGATACGTCTAATTTATTTATATTTTTATTTATTTACCATACCTTTTGAGTAAGTATAAAAGGACGTTTTATTTATTTACCATACCTCCACTTTACTTATATTTTTATTTGTCTACACCCTTACATGTATATAAGGTGACTTATGGAGTAAATATGAAAAATGTTTTATTTATTTACCATACCTCTCATTTATTTATATTTTTATTAATTTACCATACCTCTTTTATAAATATGGTATTTGGCCCATAGGATTCACTTAAATAAAACCTATTCTTGAAAATGGGTGAATGGATTCACTTAAATAAAACCTATTCTTGAAAATGGGCGAATGGAAGGTTGTAAGTCCTAATTTCAAGGGCTAAATTTACCTTTTTTACCCTCTCCCTTAAAATAAGGTGGGCTATTTGAGGTGATTTGTAAAAATGTACTATGATACAAAATATTCGCCCACTAAAAATTTAAAACCCCTTAATTTCGCCAAAGGGCGAACATTCGCCCCTAAAATTATCCTTGGATGGAGGATATAAGTTCCTCAATGGCCTCCTCTCTGTCAATCCCAGGTTCCTGAGCAGTTCTACTGAAGTGGGTTATAAGAAGGTTGGAGATTTCTTGATGTGTCTGTATAGTGGCTCCCTGTTCATCTTTAAGGCTTAGAAATTTGTTAGCCCCTCTGTGATCAATGGCAGATCTATGGAAGAATTTCATGTTCTGTTCTCCTTCCTTAAGCCATTGGATTCGAGACTTTATCTTCCAAAGTGTTTCCTCCTGTTGGCATCGTAGTTGCCAGTCCTGCATGAGCTTCTTTTCCCTGTCCACAGTGTCTTGGTCTATGTTACCTTGAATCCATCCTTCATGAATATGTTCCATTTGTTCCTCCAGTTTCTTTTTTCCTTGAATATATTCCCAAAGACTTCATGATTCCAAACTTTCATTTTGGTTTTGATGTGTTTCAGCTTAGCCTGTAGAAGATACATTTTGGTACCTTTTACACCCAATAGTTCTTTCCACCATTGTTCAATTTTCTGAATGAACTCAAGGTGAGTGAGCTAGAATTTCTCGAATCTAAAAGGTTTATTTCTAGGAGTGCCTTGGATTGCTGCAGTCAATGTGATGGGCCAGTGGTCTGACCCTCCACTGGGAAGAATGGCCGATTCAACAATGATTCCTTCTAGAAGGATGATTTCTGTCACTAAAAATCTATCGAGATGAGAGGCTATTTGCCTTTCCCCTCCCCTTTTGTTGTTCCACGTGAAAGCACTGCTCTTGGGGAAAACATCCACCAGATTGGCTGATCTAATGAAGTCTAGGAAAGCTTCAGAGTCTCTGTTGGATTTCCGAATACCTCCTCTCTTTTCTGAGAGTGAAGTGATCATGTTGAAATCACCTCCAAAGATCACCTTTGCTTGAGGATATCTTAGCTTTAGGTTGAATAATGTTCTTAGAAATAGAAGTTTCGCCTCTAGTTTCTGGGGGCCATAGACATTGGTGCAAAGATAAGTCTCTGAGTTCCCTATTACTTGGACTTCTATAGCCATGTAGGATCTGGCTGCCTCAGAGGAGAGGAGTTGGATTACCTGTGGATTCCACAAAATGATCAAGCCTCCCTCCCATCCATTGCTAGCTGTCTCCAAGTATTCTATGTGTTTACCTAGTTTTTTGCTGATATTGATTACCGTATTGCTTGAGCACTTAGTTTCTTGCACAAGCACTATGTCTGGTTGTTCCTTTTGGACCTTCTTCGTTAATAGATGTTGTTTTATATGGCTATTTAACCCTCTAGCATTCCAGGAAAAAACTTTCATTTTAAACGGAGTTTAGGAGGTTAGTGAAAAAGCCTCAAGGGTTTTCATCTTACGTGAATTCAAGAGAATTTGTCCCAGTTCTTGTAACGCCTCATTGTTAGTCCTTCGTCCTCTCTTTTTCCGGTGCTTGGAGTTGATGGAGGTTTGATGCAATCCCTGTGTGTGGACCCCTAGCCCCTTAGTTGTTCCCAAGCACTTACTTTGCAACTCCATCTCTACCCATTGCTGTGCTATGAATATGTCATTGATTCTTTTTACCTCCTCTTCCGATATATGTTCCATTCCCTTCTTTTTCCAGTTCTCAACCATGTTTGGTAGATCCATACCTTCTTGCTCTAGTATGTCGCTTAATTCCATATCTTCGAGCCCGATTTCACTGGTGAACATCTCCGAATCT
Source organism: Pinus tabuliformis (assembly GCA_031772625.1). NCBI lineage: Eukaryota > Viridiplantae > Streptophyta > Pinopsida > Pinales > Pinaceae > Pinus > Pinus tabuliformis. The sequence goes on from CM062804.1 coordinate 1,014,744,219, forward strand.
TCTTCTACCCCCTCTGTTGTTTCTTGAACCTGATGGATGATACTTAAAGGGTTGGCCTTCGGTTCTTTCATATCTAGTGTTGTTGTAGATCTGCTTATTTTCCTGGTTTCTTGTTCTTTATTGTTGTCCTCTGATTCCGTTTCTATTTCTAATACTTCAAATGCATTGCGCATATTGCCATGGTTTAGCATTTTTTATTTGCTCTCTGTTTGGCTTTCGGTCTGGTGAAGATTTCCTTGTTCTTCTCTCCTTTGTTATCCTTGTTTTCCCCTGCTACTTTGTTCAGTGGGCATTCTCTGATTAAATGACCATGCTCATGACATTTTCTACAACGGAACGGGATTTGCTCATAGTCTATGGCTTGGAAATAATCCTCGTCTCTGTATTCTAGCCATAGGCCCTCATGCAAAGCTCCCGAAACATCCATCTCCACGCAGATTCTAGCACAAGAGGTATACCTTTTTTGTAATGTCGCTTCTGAGGCCTTGATGAAGGTCCCTAGCTTGTTACCTATTTGTTCCAGAGTTGCATGTCCCCAATAATCAATTGGAAGAGAAAAAAGGCGTATCCAAACTAGTACCTACTTGAAAGTTTCCTTTTCTGGTACAAAGTTGGGTTTCCATGGCCTTATGTAAAGACCTGCGGAGGCACAGAAATACAACCCTCCATCGAATATTCAATCCTTGTCTTCCAGATTGGAGAAAACAACAGTAAAGAAACCCTTGGCTCCTAAGTGCAGCCCTACATCACCTTTGGGTTTCCATTGTTGCTTTATACACTGCATAGTGCTTGCTCTGTTGGCCAGAACCCCATGAACGTGCAAATCACTGCATGTTTGACCATGTGCTCCCAGTATGACTGAATTTCCAGATCAAAAATCACAACCCTCAGGGTTTCTGTGGCTTTGGGCTTGCACGGACCTTGTTTTTTTTTTCCATTGGGTGCTGAAGTTATTCCCCCCTGTTCCTCTTTATCTTTATTTAGAACCTCTTCCTCTACACCTGCCTGCTCCTTCTCTAGTTTGTTTCCTTGAGAAAAATGTCCTTGGGAGGGATTCTTGCTGTCTCTGTACTCTGTACTTTTGCTTTCATCATTTTCCTTCAATTTTTTGGTATTTTTACCTTCATTACTCCTCTTCCCCTTGCTGGTTGGATTCTCCTGATCTGACTTCTCATACCCTACTATTTGCACCCCATCCTATGCTGTCTTCTTGTTCATCATTATCTATTTGTATGATGTATGATGGGGTCCCAATGGACCCCATGTTTTCCATCTGTCGGATTAGAGTTTGCCCCCTTTCGTGAAGCCCTGCCGCTTTGATCCTGTTCTTCTCCAGAGTTAGTTCTTCAGTTGCTGTAGAAACTGTGATCTTCAAACCCTAGATCCCCCTAGAGCTCCTCTCCTCATCCCCGCCTTTCGACTAATCCCCGGGTGGCTAGCACCTCATATTAGCAATCTAATTGCATGAACAAATTGAATAATATAATAAGAATTTAGTTATAGAAATAATATTACATCACGCCTATGGAAAATATAAACTTAAATTAAAATAAAAGCTCAATAATTATAAATTATTCCATTATCATTCATATATTTCTCTAAGCATCTTCCTTAAATAATAGAAAGAGCTTCCTTTTATACATAAATTTAAAGGAAACTAGAAATAACAAATATCTAAATAAACCCACTTATGGATTTAATAAATCCATAGTGTTTACACCAATTTTCGAAATGACAAATGGTTTCCATAATCATTGCTAATAATTAGCTATTAATGGATAAGTCCAAAATATTTTACCAAAGAATTCCAAGATTCTTAGTTGACCATTCAAACTAATATTTGTCTTGGATTAGAAATATGATTTCCATATATTTGATTTTCTTAAATTAACATTATTATTGTATGGATCCATAATTGTTATGTAGAGTAATGTAAAACATGTAACATCATGGCTCACAGTTCTTTTGTTGGCTAGAAGTTTCAATTTTAGCTCACAGTTATAGTGTTGCGGCTTCTACATGGGTGTTTCACCTTATGTAATGCAACAAATGTGTTTTAGCAATTGTGTTACTGTGTTGCAGCAATGGTGTTGCAACAATTGCAAGTGTTGCAGCAATTGTGATACAACAATTGGGTGGCAAAAATTGTGTTGCAACAAATATGTGACTATTGCAACAATTGTATAAGGGTGTTGCACCAACTGTATAAGGGTGTTGCAATAACTATACAGGGGTGTTACAACAATTGCAAATGAGTGTTGTAGCAACTAGAAATGAGTGTTGCAACAATTGTGCAATGGTGGTTGTAAAAATTATACATGGGTGTTGCAACAATTATGCATGGGTGTTGCAACAATTGTGAATGAGTGTTGCAACAACTAAAAAAGAGTGTTGTAGAAACTAGAACCAAAATACACCCTGTGGTGACATCACAACCTACACAACAACCTATTTGGCACATCTTCTTTGCATATTAACTTGCAAATATGATATTTGTTTAATGTTTAATCATGAGTTCATCTAAAACACTAAATAAACGTAAATAAAACATATTAGGTCTAAATTTCACTCAATAATGGATTAGTACAAAGTCTTGGTAAGTAGAGAAGGGTTAGAAGTAGGAAAGAGATGGTCTAAAAATATTTCATTTTTGGAGCTCATCACATAGATACCATAGGAAACCTTTGTCATTCCTAGTCAAGACCCTAATGCATACAATGTATCTATATTTTCACTGACACCTGCCCTTGGAGAATTTATATTTCTTAGCTTCCAAACCCCATCATAAGCATATTTTAATTATATTATGAACTATATGGGAAAAAAATTGCTTTGGAAGACCATTTCATTTGGTTCCAGTCATAGTCCCAAAACTACTCTAATTTTTTATGTTACCTTGAGTCACAGGGTATTTGAACCTTGAATCTCATGGTTTGCACAATACTTGGGTTGAGCCGCAGGGGATTTGAACTTTAAATTTCATGATCTATATAATACTTCATAACACAGTGATTGCAAATTTAACTAACCCTTGTGGGCTTAACATACTCTAAAATTGTATTCCTTGTGATCTCTCCTATTTTCTCCTTGCACTAGATATCCAAGAAATCCTCAAAAATACTTCCTTGTCACTTTTATTTTCCACCTTTCATATTTGTAGGCTCCTTCATACTTATTGAAAGGAAATTTTATCATTAATTGTGATGCAAACTAATACCCTTTTTTGCAAAGGATACATCTTCTTGGACCCTACTAATTTCTCTTAAAATTACCTAAGTTAGAATTCTATTTGCAAGAGACAACAAATAAATAGTATTATTTTTAGACGATAATTTCTTTTTCTAGATAGAATTTAACCACTAATTATACTCCTCTTCTTCCTCATTAAAAAACATTTCTTTGCATCCTAACCAAGTTGTTTATCCTCCTCATGAGTTCTATCTCATCATCTTCTTCACTAGTCCTTATTGCACTTTAGTTAAGACTACACACATATTGGGTCTAGAAATCTACTTCCTCCCCTGGAAGTCTCAACCTATTTGATCCTATCCTACATCGATCCTAGATAGATGAGTTATCTACATCTACTTACTCTCTCATATAATGGATACCTTTCATATATATGGATTTTATCAATCGCTTAGGTAATTTAAATTCCCATCACTATCTACCCATGGGTATCCTCTAATTCTCACCCTAGTCCCACTTCCTACTCTCTACACTAATCAATTTCCCATATGTGGGAAAGCCTTTACTGTAGCCTTCCATATTATGGAATCTCCCACTAGGGTTTTCACTAGAAGTCATCTCTAGTCCTCCGAAGATGAAGGATCGATATATTACTACATCAGCACTTGGTTCCATAAGCCCTCTTCTTTCATTAACCTCCAAATTTTGTTCCCTACCAAAGATTGATAAAAGTTATGTATATTCTTTAGACCTCATCCTATAGCTTCTTTAGGTATTTTATTTTTTTCTATTTTACTAAAGGAATGCCTTTCCTTTCTCTCTTTCATGTCAATAAAAATTTAAAACATTTATTTCTAATATTTTGAGCATTCATGTTGGCATATATGCTAGCAAATGCCAATAAATAGGAATTTCCTCCAAGATTAATTTCCCCAAGATAAATCTCCCCCCTTTAAAAAGAAATCTATAGCACCAATTTGTTACTTTATTGTATATTTTTACATAAACCCAATTCCAAACCTTAAACCTATAATCATTCGACTTCAACATGAATCCTAAATAATTTAAGCCATTATCAAAATATGATAAAGGAAGGATTTGAAGTATCCTTATTTCTTCTTTTCCTTTTATTTTATCAAATAAGATATTTGATATCTTGAAATGTACTTCCATCCCTATTGCTTTGCAAAACAATTCTAGAATATCCTTGTATTTTTATGCTTCCCTCATAATGCCTAGACCAAATAAGGTAACATCATCAATGAATGAGATGGACATATATATCCAACTTATTTTAATCCCTATATTGTACCTTCTCTTTAATTTTCACTCTTTAGATCCCCTACATAAGCCCTCAAATACCCACAAAAAGAGAAAGGGAAATAAAGGACATCTCAATCTTAATCCCTCAAGGGAAGAAATAATCAAGAGCCTAATCCATTTATAGTGAGGAAAAATGATACTAAAATCAAACACCCAAATTTGAACATGAAAGCTTCCACAATTTTTCTTTAGGTTGATTGTTTCTAGAGATAAACTATGTAGAGGAGTGGAAACAGCCACTCCTTTACATAGTTTATCTCCAAAATCAATCTACATGTTTTAAAGAGGGAGTCCATACAGGTTGATAGATTTTTTTTTATTTTTTATTTTGAGGAAAAACCTGTGAACAGTTTTGAAACCAACGTTTCGGACTAGCTTAGTGAGTCCATCATCAGGGCAATGAGATTTGTTTTTGAGAAGAGAGAGCGTGAAAATTACAGAGCTTATTAATAGTTATTTGAAAAATATTGTTGTTGTCTTCATTAGTAGTCAGCTTATAAATGGTAAATTAATTAATACTTATTTAATTTATTTATTTAAATAGGTATTTATTATATTTATTTATTTAGTTATAATTTTATTATATTATATTTTATATATATCTATCTATATATATAAAATTTATTATTTAAATTTCAAATAAAATAACTCTATTATTTATTTATTTATTATTATTATTATTATTATTTATTTATTGATTTATTGATTTATTTTAATTTATTTATTATAAATAAATAATTTTTTTTTAATAAATATCTATTTATTTAGATAAGTATTTATTATATTTATTACATATTATTGGTTATAATTTTATTATATATATATATATATATATTTCAAATAAAATAAAATAAATCTATTATTTGTTTAGATAGGTATTTATTATTATTATTATTATTTATTAATTTATTAATTTATTTTTATTTATTTATTATAAATAAATAAAAATAAATTAATAAATACCTATCTATTTAGATAGGTATTTATTATATATTATTATTGTTTATTTATTTGGTTATAATTTTATTTATATATATATATATATATATATATATATATATATAAAATTTGTTATTTAAATTTCAACTAAAATAAATTTATTATTTATTTATTTATTATTATTATTATTATTTATTTATTTATTATTATTATTATTATTTATTTATTTTTATTTATTATTATTATTATTATTATTATTTTATTTAATAGGGGTTTCTAGGTGTCACTTAACTTTAGACCGTTGTCTCTATTCATATTATTGGAGGATTTTTCAATTTCAATTGCTTCTTTTACTCTTCTTTTTAAATAATGGTCTTCTTTATGAATTAATTTTGCTTGTTCCATGCAAATATAAGGTGAGGGGGAACAAGCATGCTCAGCTAGCCCAGATTTTTCTGACCTATTTCTTGAGATGTCATTAATATGCTCTTTTAGCCTAATGCCAAAGGATCTCCCTGTTTCACCTATATATACTTGGCCACGAGAGCAAGGAATTGAGTATACCCCTTTGTGATTTTTTGGGTCAATAAGGTCCTTGGAAGAATCTAGCATGTTTTTGACTGTCAGCTCAGTTAACAACGTAGGCAGTCAAAAACATGCTAGATTCTGCCAAGGACCTTATTGACCCAAAAAATCACAAAGGGGTATACTCAATTCCTTGCTCTTGTGGCAAAGTATATATAGGTGAAACAGGGAGATCCTTTGGCATTAGGCTAAAAGAGCATATTAATGACATCTCAAGAAATAGGTCAGAAAAATCTGGGCTAGCTGAGCATGCTTGTTCCTCCTCATATTATATTTGCATGGAACAAGCAAAATTATTCATAAAGAAGATCATTATTTAAAAAGAAGAGTAAAAGAAGCAATTGAAATTAAAAAATCCTCCAATAATATAAATAGAGACGACAATTTAAAGTTAAGTGACACCTGAAAACCCCTATTAAATAAAATAAAAAAGCAATAAACATAATAATAATAATAATAATAATAATAATAAATAATAATAATAATAATAATAATAAATAATAATAATAATAATAATAATAATAATAATAATAATAATAAATTAATAATAATAATAATAATAATAAATAAATAAATAATAAATTTATTTTAGTTGAAATTTAAATAACAAATTATATATATATATATATATATATATATATATATAGATAGATATATATATATAATATAATAAAATTATAACCAAATAAACAAACAATAATAATATATAATAAATATAATAAATACCTATCTAAATAAATAATAATAAAAGAAGATTATTTTATTTGAATTTTAAATAATGAACTACATATATATATAAATAAACAATAATATAATAAAATTATAACTAAATAAATAAATAATAATAATATATAATAAAAAGCCCCAAGAGTTAGCTCAATCGGTCAAAACAGTGCCTCGCCAATCGGGAGGTCACAGGGTCAAATCCCGAAAGCTCTTGGGGTCAGGTCAGTATAGGCCGAGGGGTGTGCTCCCCTTCGGGGTCGAGCGCCCAGTTATTTCGTGGACGTAGCGGCTGCCCATTGACCATGGGTATCCGTGAACCACATGTGAAAAAAAAAAAAAAATAATATATAATAAATATAATAAATATCTATTTAAACCAATAGGTTCTTATTAAAAATAATAATATATAAATAATAGATTTATTTTATTTTATTTGAAATATAAATAATAAATTATATATATATATACAATAATATAATAAAATTATAACCAAATAAATAAACAATAATAATATATAATAAATATAATAAATACCTATCTAAATAAATAAATTAAATAAGTATTAATTAATTTACCATTTATAAGCCGACTACTAATGAAGACAACAACAATATTTTTCAAATAACTATTAATAAGCTCTGTAATTTTCACGCTCTCTCTTCTCAAAAACAAATCTCATTGCCCTGATGATGGACTCACTAAGCTAGTCCGAAACGTTGGTTTCAAAACTGTTCACAGGTTTTTCCTCAAAATAAAAAAAAAAATCTACATGTTGTTACCTGTTGATGCCTCGAAATTGTTGCATCAACATCGGGGAAAACCACCCGGTCCGGACCTTAAAGGCAACACCTTTTCCATTTGGTGTGGTGGCTCCGATTGGATATAATGGGACCAATTTCCCAATGATGTGTAAATAGGATGGATAAGTGGTTGATTTTCTATTATCTAATGATAATGGATGGACGATTTATTCTACAATGCAAAATTATGAACAACTAATCTATCCCGAGAAATTTCCACTTTAGTGTAACTTTTGATGATCTTTATCTACAAATAGGCATATAGATGACTCTATTGATAAATAAAAACATTAATCCATATGATAATTACTTTGTTCAAGTAGTTGAACAAAGTAATCATTAAAATAGTATTACACTATTCTTCATATATCATTGACATAAATATGATTGAAAGAATAACATTCATTAAACATTCAATAGTGATAAGTATAAGGACTGTTGTTAAAACGCATACATATATGAAATGATAGCAAGATTGAATAAACACTGATTCATATAAAATAATGGAGCAAAGACATAGATAATAGTACCATATGTAATTTGAATCATTCCCGATATCAATTGCATTCAGATTCCGTCTTCAAACTTAGAAATACTCTCACAAAAAGCAGTAGTGCATGTCTCATCAAAGTATTCTTCATTAAAATTCAGAATATAGGCCTAGTATTCATAAAAAAATATATCAGAAGCACAATAGTGTGACTTCCCGATCCAAGTTTTATACAAAAATTAAGGACCCCTTCTAAAGACATAAAAGGGTCTATAAATACTATCTAAGCTAAATGATTATGAAATAAAAATGCTATGATGTGGTATAACCAAATCATGAAAATCTCCTTGAAATGAGTATGCTTGTAGTCGATAGAATGATTCATTGTTTCGGCCGATCATCCTTTGGCTTGAGATGGCAGATAGCAAGCATTGGTTGCAATTTTGGAGGGTGACTCAGACATGAATGAAGTTGGGCTGAATATGTAGCATCATGAATTTCGGGAATCATGTAACCGATTGCATCGGTTAAAAATTTTAATGCTGCCTTTTGACTGTATGGTTTAACTAGGAAGAGCCAAAAGGTGTCCCAAGTTAAACTTTGGATGCCTGCTATTAATCTCTCCTTCTGTTCTAAATCCTATTTGCATGATTGTTCTAATGCTTTAGCTGATGGCAATTTACTTGGAGTGCACTTTGAAATCAAATTAGATAGATAAATAGTATCATTAATTAAATCAATCAAGTTACCAGTTGTTGATCTACATCTTGAAGTTTCCCTTTCTGCTTTCATCAATTGTGATTGCCATTCTAGGAAAAGAATTTCCTTGTGTGATTCTAGAATTCTAGGTAGATTTGCAGCTTGCTCTTCACTGGTTTCTTGTCAGGAAAGAAAGTTTGTTAATGTCTCATCGGCCTGTTCCAAATTCTGCCTTGCATCAATTGATTTGTCAATCATTGATGAAGAAATCTCACAGAGGGGCTCAACAAGGGAAATATTATGACATAGCAAATTTAATTGTTTAATCAATGCTTTATTGATCTTGATAGATTTGGATCTAAACTTTGTTGGTTGAGGAAAACTTTTGAGCTTTTCTATTTGTTGTGATAGTTGAGCGATTTGCTCATCTTTTGTTTTACTCATTTGTTCATTCATTGATTTCAGCTTGGTCAGTGCTAGAGATAGCTCCTTTTGTTTCTGGACTGCACTTTGGTCTATCCTTTGCTTCTCCTTGAGCAATTGCTCATTTAGTTGATTTTTTAATTGTTGTTATGCTGCCAATTGCTGTTCTAACTACTCTATCCTCTGTTGTCTTTTGGATACCTGTGCTTCCAATGAAACAATTGTTTGATCTTTTTCTTTGAGTAAATTGCTAACCTCTGATGCTTTATCCATAGTGGTTGCTGAGTATGCCCCGGCATATTGAGAGAGTTTTGTGAGGTCCTCAGAAGGATTGAATTCTTCTTTCCATACAACATTAACCATCTTTGTTTGTGCATGTAAAAGGGAAGATTGATCAATCCTTCTCTTTTTCCTTTGTCTTTTTACTACAGCCCTATGCTTAGGGCTATAGAAGACATCTAAAGGTGGTATTTCTTCTATATGCAAAACAATTTCATTCGATGGATCCTTAGGAATTATCTCTACATTTTGACTATGGGTAGGCCACTGGTTCCTTCAGTTGGAACCATATTTGTTGTTTTCTTGTGACCAATTGTCACTTTGGGCATGATAAAACCCTGCAAATTCTCAGGATTGCTTATAATGGAATCGAACTGTTGCCATTCTTTAAGAAGCTTGGGATCAATCTGAGTATCTATCTCTATGTGTTCACTGCATTTTCCCTGTTCTTTCTCCTGTTCTGGTGCTTTTTCTCTCTTGGGAACGTTTCCTATTGCAGGAGTTTTGTCAACAGTTTGCTGTTCGGGCTCGCTTGATTGAATTGTTGGGGTGGTGGCTAATAAGTCTAGAGGCAGAGTTTGCAACCTCTGTTCTCTAAGCATATTAAACATTTCCAGCCCTTCATCTTGATACCTGATCTTAGCTAATGATTTTACCTGAAATAGTGATTCAACTGAGGAAAATAGGTCATCAAAGTCATCATTTTCATGATCAAACTTTGCGAGTTTGGCTTGTTCAAGAACATTATAGGAAACTTTTCTTAGATCATATTGCCTGTTGGGAATTGTTGCAAGATTTAGCATTTGTATATTTTCTATTTCCTTTTCTGCATGTTTGTAATCATGAAGAGTGAATACAACACATCTTAAAGGGAATGTAGGCCAAACCTGTTTCTTGGAATTTCTAAGGGTTTTGGATGTCCCTTCTGTTGTTATCTGATAGGCCAATTCCCGAGCTAATAGCTTATCGGGCACATACAGGGGAAGGACATGGGGTTTTGTAAGGCTACCAAAAAGCCTTATATAAGTAAACTTGTCTTCTCCGAACCAATTACCTACTACAGTCAAGTCGATCCCTGCTTCCTCGGAAATCCTGGGGGCAGGCTTATCAAAAATAGCATAATACACAGGCAACATAAAACCATTGCAAATTTTATACAAATGGTTTTTGTAGTGAGCCTTCCATAACATTTGATGATAAATATGGATTAGCTTAGGGTCTTAGGGAGTCCATCTCCATCTGAGCATCGGATATTTAGAATTAAAACAAAGAGTATCCATAATGTAAGCACCATAATAAAAAGGGGGAATGGTCCTGGTAGTTTTACGTGCATTTGATCTAAATTCGAGAATTGCTATGGCTAATTTGTCGGACAAAATGTTTGTCCAATCCATCACATAGCTATTGATTGCTGCCTCCATCAGAGGGACCATTTCAATGGTGAACTTAGCAGAGTCATGTATTCCCCACATTCTACACATCATAGCCCCGACATAACAGTAAGAAGAAGCCAATGAGTCCACAGAGTACTTACCTGATGATTTGTGTTTGTGCTTCTCAGGGTTATGTCTCCACTGCTTAATCGGGGCCGACTCTAACTCGTTTTCATTTGCAAATTTTTCAAGGAAGGCTTTGTTATATCACTTTTCAGGCTCATGTAAGTGATACATTTTCCTTAGATCATTAGGCTGAAATGAGCCAAATATCCTCCCATCAGCTGTACAAAATGTTCTGTTTGAGACTGGAATTTCTTGTACTACCCATCTCACTACGTTAGTATATGGAAGGATTTTTTCTCGCGCTGCTATTCTATGCAGATATGAACAAACTAAATCTTTGAGGGATGCTTCCAATTTGTTACTTGAGTTAGCTGTGGCTTCCTTTGATATTTTCTCAGGCTCTTCTACTTCTATTATATTGTAGATGCTCTCCCAGCTTGTATTTCCTAGACCAAGGGACATAGTGTCTAATATTAACCCTTTTCTGCTTGGTTCGGGATCTTTGGCTAGCTGCACTATTGCTGTGGCAGCCTTTGCTGTGGATTTCTTTGATTTCTTTCCCATTTGTTTCAAATTTCTGATTTCAGCGAAATTCTGCACAAGCGATTGAAAAATTGTGATATAGAGAAATGCTGCTATAGACCAATATGATAATGAAAAGTAGTTACGTCGATCAACAGGTGATAATGGATTATAGTAAGATTGTCGCGGATAAAATCTAAAGGAAAGATCTACCCTTAACTGCTTCATTGATTAGCCGCTTAACCTGTCAATCATAGTAAGAAGGTTTTAAATGCCCATCATGTTGTTTATATGCCGAATGATTCATTCAAGCGTGGCTTAGATATGTTTGATGGATGATCAGTGATAATTCACAAATCGGCGATCGGTAACATGAAAGGAATGGCTTTAATGTTTGTTTTAAACATCTCTGATCACCGAAAGGTGATATAATGCATGAAAACCTTTTAAATATATTCTCGAGATATGCACCTCATTAATGCATCGCAATCGGGGGATGGATTCGGGTTTTATTGTTGTGTCAATGTGGTTTCGCCGATTGCCGATGGAGATATACTTTATCGCATCGGAGGATTTGAGCCTGCCTTCAATCATGTGTTGGCTTTTTGTTGTCATTGCCGATTTTCCAATTGCGATATGCTTTATCGCATCGGAGGATTTTAAGAGGCTCTATTACATTGTGCTTTGGCATTTGACTTCCCCGATATCCAATTGCGATTGCCTTTTCGGATCGGAGAGAATGGATGTGTTTTGCATATGCTTCCTTTGTTGTTGCGATATGCGATTTTCCGATCGCTTTATCACAATAACGAAGAATTTTATAATATTTTAAAGGCACACTTTATTTCTATTAAAAAAGTTTTAAAATAATTCATTTACCTTAAGCCTTTTGATAAGGGTTTTTCTTATGATGGGTTAATACCAATTTATTCACACATCTGGCTAAGTTTAAATTTAAAAGGGACCCATTTCAGATTATGATTTTGTATAAAATTTTATGAAATGGGGGGTTGTTGTACAGCACAAGATTACCCTAGAGGAGTGGAAACATCCCCTCCTTTACATAGTTTATCTCCAAAAAACATCTATACGTTTTTACCCTAGAGATAGTTATTGGCTCAAAGGGAACTAGTGCCTAGGACATTTGTTTCAAAGTTAATAAAAATATTTAAAGTTCTTTGCCCAGAGCTAGCTTTATACGATGTAATGGAAACTGTATTTTGGAGATAAGAAACTCTTCTTAAATTTGGCCAAATATAAATGTTTACAGCTTTTATGAAGTTATAGAGTGGTGAGAAGAAAATAATAGAAAAAGGATTTAATATGTTGAACTATAAAGAATCCAATATATAAACCCTAGTTGGAACTTTAAATGGAATGTTACAAATAATGGAGTGATAAAGTAGTAGAGCATTATCTAAGCTTTTTACCAATAATATTTACATGTATCTATAACAACCATAAAGGAACATAGATAAATATGCTTATCTTAAGAGAAAACCCACTACTAATACACATGCGCTTCAAATAGAAGAAAAATAGATAGAAATTTTACAAAAGGAACACACGTACATACTATAACTCATCAATATAATGGAATCAACTTCGATAAACTTTATTGATCTCCAAAAATGGCTTGCATTACAAAAAGTTTTAATTGCAAAAGTATCTGAGACAAAATCTCGGAACCCTACTTGGCTCTCGAGTTCTTCTTTTGAAAGTTACATTAAAAAAAGCTATATTAATTTTCAAAACTGTCTAACTACGTAACATTCCTTCAACTAAAAACTTATACAATATTACAAAATACAATGCTTTATTTTCTAGGTGGTCGTGTGATCGGTGGAACTCTAACTCTGAGGTTTGGCACGTGGTTCCAGAAATTTAACAGTTATAGGCTTGATCAAATCTTGACATATTTGAGAGTGGATCATATTTTGAAAAGCAGCCTTCAAATTTTTCAATTTGGTATAATTAGGCTTTGAATGAAATAATGATTTCATTAGGCAAAGCAATTGAAGGTCCCTTTATAGAAAATTTACCATTGTTTTGCCTTTGAATACCACAGTGTTTTCAAGGGTGGAGTCTATTTTACATTTACATATTATTAGTTCTTGCTCATACGTCTCTTAAGGAAGAAAATTACCTTGCACATTTGAACAACTTGGCAGTTCACTCTTTTTCTTTGGTCATATTTAGAATCAAATGAATCCATATACTTTTTTACAATTTCCAGTTTGTTTTTAGTTTGAATAAGTAGAAGGTTCTTCTCGATTATTTTACTAATATCCATGATTATCGTAATCATGTCAACAATATGCATTGCCTTTAATTCTATTGTAGACTTTTCATTAAAAATTTAATGATCTTCCTAGCCTTCTGTGTTTTTTTTGCACTCGTTCCTTAATGAAGTCACAATCATTTGAATCTATGTTAGAGTAGCTCTTTCGTCAATAATGATTTTTAAATATATCCATTTAGATATCATCCTAAACAATTTTTCTGGCCTCAATCAAAGACATATTACCTTTCAATCTGTTCTTTAACTCCTTAATCTCCTCTTGAGCTGATTTATATTTCTCAGTGATCTGGTCATTTTCTAGATTTGTTGATTTTAATTGCCTTTCTTTAACATTCAATTTTGCTTGAGACAAAGCTAAATTGTCTTGGAGATTCTTCATTTCAACTTTTGATAGTGTGAGTTCAGTCATTACCTTTGTCAATTTATCTAAAGGGTCTTCTGACTCACTGGATACCACAATTGTACATACATGGCTCTTAATAGTTTGCTCCAGATCTTTGACCTTCTCCTTAAGGGCTACCACCTCCTTGTTCTTGTCCATCAACTCAGTCATTAACTACTCCTTTTCTTTCTCCACATGAGCTATCTCAGTTGTTTGAAAATGTTCTATCACTGGCATCTTTAGTTTCTGTCTTAATGATTGCATTTCTTTGCATAAAATGTGTAATTGCCTCTTTAATATCTAGATTAACCCTTAGCTTCATAATCAACTTTTTGAATCCTTCGAGTATATAAATATAAAGCTCTATAATTGGCTTTCTCCTACTTAATTTTGTTTGAATCATTTTCCAAGATTTTTTCATCCTTATTAATTGTCAATGAATTTTTGCTTAAATCATTGTATAACATCTCCCCTGCCTACTTATGTAAATTGATTTTATCATACAATGGAATATCAACTACATTCAGAGACAAATCAAATATTTTGAATTCAGATCTTGAAGGAATTGAATGAACAATATGATGTAAGAGGGATAGTTTCAATTGGTTCCTTTCCGAATCCATTGTTGAGATCTATTGTCGAGAGTAGCCTTGTTTAATAAGAAGTCATTTGTGTAGCCAACTAAGACATCATATCATTCTTCATCGTCTGAATTCTTTCTTCAGTTGCTTGGTAACTCATCTATGTTACATTCACTACAGAGGAGGATATTTCAGTTGTGGGCATTTCTAATTCTGTAGATCTAGAAGGAGTGGCGAATTTAGGATTTCCCAGGTGCATTTGAAAACCAAACTAACTATAAAGTTATTCTCTTAACTTTGTCGATATTTTTTCTTTTTCTCCAATCTGAACCTTTGTCTTCTTTTTTGAATGAACATTCTCCATTTCAACATTTATTATTTCAATAATACTCCTTTTCAAACTTTTCTCTTTGATTGAAAGGGTTTCAATATTTATTTCTTACTGCAACATATTGACTAACAAAGTTTCTTTATTGGCCATCTTTTCAATTTAAGATCTATTGTCATGAGAATATGGTCCAAAGTTAGTGTCCACCATTCTTTCCTAAATTAAATAATGAGGATCATATTTCCATTTATCTCCTGGTTCAAAGTTAAACTACATCATCTCTTCAGCTTTAGTAATGGCTTGTCTAGCATCCACTATGAAATGGCCTACAACATTCTCCAAATTGAACATATATACTTTGTGCCTACGATTAAAGTGGACTTGATCCAAATGAAGACTTTTCCTTATGAACTCTAAGTAAAATATCCTCATAGGTAACAAAATTGGAAAATGATAAGGCTGCACCTCAACTCTTCATAGCCTTATCTCTATGTATTCTTTAAGAAAGTACCAATCTCCAACCCTAGTATCCTCACCGCGCTGCAAAAATTATTTTTTCTATGGAAAAATCCTCGAGGGAGATGCATTATTCAATATAGTGTAAACAATAGCCATATATGTAGAAAAAAAATAATAAAACCCCCCATTATTTAGGTTTATCTTAACAACATTAGTCCACTCAATCACTGAATTTATTTGTTTCTTGGAATCAAAGATATTCAGACCCAAATAATCAAATTTATACACATGCATGTATAGAAAGAGGTAGACCAAGACAAGAGGATATCTGAAGAGAACAACAAGCAGGAAATTATTAAATTGAAAATTACTGGACTCAGCTAGGTATGAGGGGATATCTAGGACCACATATGGTTGTAGCATTTGACATAAGAACCTTAGGGGTTTTCTACTTACATTCCCTGTATCATCTTCACCCAGCAATAATAAGATTACAGCTAACAGTTTTTGTGCGTATTGAGAAAAGAAATACATAAGATAGGTCATAGCCACTGGAGGGACTTGTGAACTTAGGGGTAAAATTTGGTTGAGAAAACCTTGTTTGTTTTCTTCTAACAATTGAGTGAAGGCTAAAATCAATGAGGTGTCAGTAAAATTCAAAGAATTTTGAACCATGCGAAAATTGAAGGCTTTATGAATAAGCTTAGGAATGACCTCAAGAATGCTTTCCCCTATAGAGGAAATATTATAGTTTCTTTGGGGAACAAGCGCAAATACTAGCCAAGACAAATTCAGGGAAATGCTAGGTAGTCAGGATTATAAGGTAATACAAATTGGATTGAACAACCCTAAATGTGTCATCTTCATTAAAGAAATGACCAAAACTATCAAAACAGAACTCTTCAAGGTCAAAAGGGAAAAATGAGTCATGAATTTCAGCTTTCGTGTCCATTAAAAGCGTTTGGGTGGAAGGATTAGGGCTTATAGGCTTCTAGGCTGACTTCATCCTTTTTTTCATTTTAATCATTGTCAAAAATTGAGGTATAATGTGGGATTTATAAAATACCTAATAACTATGCGAGAGCATGAGGGGCTATGTGATAACTATGTGAGAGCATGGGGGCCTGAGGTGAAATCATTGGTTGATGGCCTAGACAATGATTAATGGAGCTTTCAGACTACAAAACGAGACAGAAAATAAAAAGAACACAAAAGTTCATTTTAACCCTTTCAGACTAAGCGGGAAGGTGATGGTAATGACTAGTACGATACAGATGGGTGATGTGACAAACGGTTAACATGGAGGGTGACATAAGAGGATCACTCAGACTCTAGCTCGCTTGTCACGCTCGTTTGGCAGGCTCATCTGACAAAAGGATAGTCACATGCCTTTTAATGGGGGTTGTTTTTCAAAAATCACTTACCACTTTGTGACACCACATTCAATGGTTTCAGAAAATGTGATTAGTGAGGGTTGTAATCAACTATAACCATTGATTGGTTGATCAATGGTTTCAATAAACTATTTTGTGCCACTGCTTCCCTTTTTCAACGTCCAAGCATGTTGAATCATTGCATATTGATTGGATTGACCACTCATGTAAAATAACCATGATCTGTCTCAGAAGTTGCATGCAATTTAACTCCTTTACAATGAACGTGGCCAACCCACTCATCTATAGTTCGAAAATGGAATTGATCAACCTGAAAAGTTATTTTCATGTACAACAAGATCAAAGATTGATCTAGCTACTTTGTAGTTTTTTTCTTGGAATATATATATATATATATATCTATCTATATATATATATCTATATATATATATATATATATATATATATATATATATATATATATATATATATATATATATATATATATATATATATATATATATATATCTATATATATATATATATATATATATATATATATATATATATCCCTTTTTTTCAAAATTTGGATGGAATTGAAAATTTAAACTACAACACTACCAAACATCCCATCATCCAATTTACCTTTTGAATATTCATTCCAACATGAATTTGCATTAGTCTCATATAAATCCAACTTACCCAACTTACCATATCATTGGAATTATATGGGTATAATTTGAGAACCAAAGTTAACATTTCATTTTTTATTATTAAATTGTTATAGAGAAATATCTCTTATAGATAGGTGAGCATTCCCTCAAATCTTCCCTTGATCCAAAATAGGTTATGGGATAGACTATGATACAACTTCCATTATATCCATTGCAATCAATCCTAATAACAAAAGGGAGAATATGGACCATACATTTTGTCTAATGGTTTTCCTTCTATAATCTTGGCTGATGTAGCTCCAAGGATATAGCTCCAAATCCTAACACATGCTCCTTGCAAACAAGATGACAAGAATATTATCAATCTCAATTCCTTTCAAGTAATAGGAATGTTGACTACTCTTAGATATAACCTAATCTACCCAAGGAAGATTAGATCTTAAACAAAGTTTCATAGGGCGACAATGCCATCACGACAGTCTTCTCTTAAGCTCCATGCTCCATCGTTTGAATTGATTGTCACTGTTAGTGTCATTTAGTTCTACCTGTCACCAGTGATCAAATATGATTTTACCAAGTTTTGTTAGGGCTCTCAAAGTCAAATTTTATCATGTCACTAGGTTTTTAAAATGTAATTTTATGTTTTTATATGTAATAAGTACTTCAAAGTTCCAAAGGTTGCAGTTCAGAGTTCCAAAAAGATCCAATGTTTTATGAAAGCCAATAAAGTTACAAAGGTTCAAATTTCAAAGGTTATAAAGTGTCAAGGTTCCAAATTCGAGTTTAAAAGGGTAAGATGAGTTTTTCTAACTCATTTGCACTCTTAAAAATCTCAAGATCTCTCAGTCATCATCATGAAAACTCAAAAAGGAGAAAAACTTGTGAAAAATTGAGGGTTTTGTTGCATTTTGGGAGGTCCAACCTTTCTGAGGAGGTGAAACCTTTTTGCTGGCTGGTGCGACCCTTCTGATCTTGGCACGACCCATCTGAAGACACCTTGGGAGAATAAGTTTTTGGAGGCCTTACCATGGGTCATTTTAAAAAATTGAAGATGTTCTAGAAACTAGACAAACAAGGCTAGTTTATTGTTCTTTCAGATTTCAATTTTGACTTCATGAAGGCACCTAAAAATGGCCTCAAAATTGGCACTATGCTTCTGTAATTTTCTGAGATTTTAATTAAAATTTTCACTGTGTATTTTTTCAAAGTTTCTAGTTTGACTTTTGTAAAAGTCAAAAGGTAAAAGTGGATGAATGTAAATGGTCAATGTAAATGTAATTGGGTTTCTATATGGGTAAATATATGTCTTATCCCCCATTTAATGCTTTTGATAGATATCTTGTGATAGTTAGATAAAAGAGGAAATGGTTGAGTAACCGCCCTAGTATGTAGTAGTCATCAAGTAGGTGCATGTATTTGACTTTATTTGCTGGAAATTCAACCTTTTAGGGAGGATTTCAACTTCAGAGCCTATATGAGGCCTTTTGTAATCATTTTCAAGGGTTGGATGCAGTGGAATTAAGCCTTGAATGCTAGTGTAATTGAGAATTTAGCAAGAACTAATAGATAGAGTTTGCAGCTATTATAGTGGGATTCCTGTGGTATGTGTTTTAGCAGTGTTTTTCCTTTGTGATCATAAGTTTGAATGGATTGTATCTTTCATTTTCATTTCCATGTTTCATGTGCTTGTTTCCTAAGATAATAAACATAATTCATTCATGTAATGCTCTGTTTTGGAGAAGCTTTCACATTATTGTTCATTTTTCTTCTGATATAAACGAATTCATGAGACTCATGATTGTTTAGAAACCCTACTTATCTCCCATATACAAAATGACAACCCTAAAGTGCTGAAGTGTGTGCCTAGCTTTCCCCTATTACATCTCTGCAAATCTGATTCTGAAATCCTAGACCTAGCTCTCTAGACCTAAGCCATCATCCAACAAACAATCAAAATCAAATCAAACCCACCTGAGCCTAGCTATCTAGCCTAAAATCCTTTATATCTCAATCATATTTTGGCTACGATTTTTTAAAAAGATCCCTCTCTGGTTTGGTAGGGCTAGCTACCAAACTAAAAGCTTGGTCTGAGGTTACCTCTGTCAATTCCTCTTAGCCTGGGACATTGTGGGGGATAAAAGTTACCACAAGCATTCCTAACTGAAGTATTTTCAAGAAATCCATATGGTTGTTAGCATACTCACAATTGCAATATTCATAAATTCATGTGCATATTCATTCACACAGTCACCATATAAAGAGAAATTGAATTAATCTTCCTCCTACTATGATGGTTCTCAATTAATGACTTGTTAATTGAAATGGCACCATTAGACCTTCATCTCATTATTCACATATTCATAAAATATAGAAGATACATCAGTCAAGCACTATTTAAGTTAAGGAAATTTCTTTCTTATGATATTTTCATAAATTATATCATAGTCTATTTTCTTCAAGTGGAACTAACCAGACCTTCTTTGTTGATCCATTATCTTATTTTTCCCTCTACTACAATTTATCACATGCACAAGATATAATCAGGGCCAGGAAATTATAGTTGGGTTTTATTCATCTTTTCTCCATGAGATTATTTCCTTCCCTTTCCTACTACCAACAAACCAAACCAAGATGAAATGAAGAAGGAAAGGAAAATGAAAAATATAAAAACACACACACACACAACAAAAACACATGAAAAAAAACACAAAGCATGACCATGCATAAAATCAACAAAACAAAAAACATGTAGCCAACAACAACAAACAAACAAACGAAAATATATCGATTCACAACACATCCAACATTCTATATTCACCTTCAACAAGAGAACTTTGTACATGCACAAACTTTTAATTAGATTCTTCCTTGAGGTCTAAAACAACTTCAACATCCAAAATAACATTATTTTGGAAAGCTTATGGGGATGCTTCCTTATCTCCCTCTACATTGTTGTTTGTTGTTCCAAGTTTCTGAAATTTACATGAGTTATTTTTCTTTTGTTCTTTGTAAGGGCATGCACAGATCAGGTTCTCTTCTTCACAACCCCAACATGTGAATGTATCTTTTTTTCTCTCCAACCTTATGATATTTCTCTCTATTTTTGCCAAAATGACAACCTTTCATATCCTCAAATGTTAGCCCATGTTGCGACAATCCTTCCATGTAGGACACATTTTGTAGCAGCATTATGTTTAGGTTCACCTATTCTTCTTGTTTTCTAATGAGCCTTTTTTTCTTTGCTTTACAAATCTTCAACTTAGATTTGAGGTTTTTCAGGGTAACTATTCTATGTATCATATTATTTTCCATTCCTCTATTTCATATTATAAATTATATTTTTTTATGTGATGTCACACACACACACACACAGTTGTTTGTTATATCAAGAATAAATGTATTATTTTGTTACCTTGTCATGTCAACACTAGGTATGCTAATTTGATGCATTCTACTCTGATGTTGTTCACACACCTAACACCCATGTTAGTTACATAAAAAAAAAGACACGTAAATATTTTACAGTCACGACAACTGCAAGTCAATAGTCAACATACATACAAATAAATTATCAGAGTCAAGTTTCTCTTTCAAGGGCCATCTAATCCTAGTGTTGAACCATGCTCTAATACCACTTTGTAACACTCCCTCCCACACCCTTGTACTATCTCGGGATATGGAAGGTGTTACTTAATTACTTAACCTGACCTCTAAAATTTGTCATAAATATGGGGTTACGAAAAATATTTTTTTTTTCTTTTAGTTTTTAGAATTAAATTCTAATATCACCATCATACCTAGCTCGATGAGAGCTTTCTAATGATACATTTTTTTCCTCAATTTGTGTTTCAAATCAAAATTTATGCTTGTAATAACTTTTGGCCTATAAAATAAGGGAAAGTCATCACTAAGGCACCGTGTGGCACCCACATGGCCTTTGCTTGGTCCAAGTGGCATTGCCATGTAAACTTTATGGGGTCCACTAGAACTAGGATGTGGTTGTTCAGGTTTATTAGCATAACAAATGGGTTTGTTGTGTAATACAACTAAAGGACAAGATATTTAAATGAGGTGGAAACCCCAAGTACACATGGTCACAACAAACTGTGGCTCTCTCGGTTCCACTCTCCACACTTCTGCAATGTTAACCCGACTGTCATAGGCCTGCGATCTTGGTGGTTCCACCCCGACGCACTTATCCCCAAATCAAGAGGAACCACCTCCTCTTTTCTCTCATTGTTGATTGCATTTGATGTTCGAAAGTTGAGAGTCTGGTGGGATCCACCCCTAGGCCACGAAACTTCAAACCAGCAGAACTCGACCACTCTACCCATAATTCTTTAAGGCTAGTTACCTCGATGGTTGAGAACCTATTGGACCTACTCCTAACTAGTGTCAAAGTTTATTGACCTGGTCTCCACCATCCATTACCACATATCCATTTTGGGGGCTTGATGATGCAATGATTGAAGGTATGGTGGGACCTACCCCGATCCACTCCATGTTAGACTAGGGACCATCAATTATAGTTCTATTAAATTGTATATGAGACTGTTTCCTCGAAGGTCCAAGAGCCTGAAGTTTGATGGTGCCTACCTGGTAAATGTCATATTAGACAGGGGAATGAGTGGCTACCTAACTACATTTGAATAAATGGATTTTCCGGAAGGCGTGAAGGTTGAACACCCAAAAAATTTACCCTTAGTGTTTTTCAATCTCGAGGTCTATCGGCACATTCTTGGACGGAGATGTTTGAACACATGAAAGGTCAAACACTTGCAAATATGGCTCTTGGCTTATATGGTTCAAGGCCAGTGGACTTAGTCCTAAAATTTTAATAAGTTAGGATAATAAGAGGGGGAGATCTTAGTCCCCAATTTATAGTAAAGAATTTCCTATGGCCAGAATCATGTCCTTCATCATGCTTTCCAATTGAGTAATGAACAGGGAATTAAGTGTCCATATTAGCCTAGTTAACGATTGTTGAGACAAGAAGTGGGGCAAGGCCCCAAACCAAGTTTCACATAATATATCCATTCTACTGATGAAATGTTGCACCATTCAACCTAGTTTTGTTAGTTTCTTATACAAGCTATTTAATTTATCCAAGGAGATGTGCACTACCAATTAATCAAAATAGGAAACTCACAAGTGACATCACTGCTCGTATGAAAAATGCAACTTAACTATCATTCAACATACAATCCTCTTGAGGAGGTTGAGTTATAATTTATAGATTATGACTATTAGGTAAAGAGAAAGAGAACCTAAATACATAATTCATTACTTTCATCATAGTGTTAACCAATACATCCCAAAACTTATATCAACTATAAATAGACAAGATAGGGTTAATTCATAAATGTGGTGGAAATATTCATATTCCAAGAATTCAATGCAACCATAAATCTATAAGGTAACTTGTTACATTTGAATCTAACATAAAACTTAAACAATCAATTATAATGTTTAAGATAACATGCAATTATGCCCATGACAGTGAACTACATAGTTCAAACATACAATCTATATTCATGGACACATAAAACAACTAGTTAGTCTTTAACGTGATAGTGAGATTTAGTTAATTACTCATGAACCTACAAAATTATTCCATTTAGTATCGTTAACAATACAAAATGTTCCATATATATATATATATATATAACTTGTAAACTGACTTGCAATCAAGGTTGTGACCATGAGCTACCCAAATTCTTAAACCTATAAGATAACAAAGATCTTATAAGAAGGAAAAAGGACAATCCTGAGTAATTTTCAAGCCACTATTCATGAGCATATCAAGAAACCTACAATTCACTAAGAAGGTAGTAACCATATGATCCAAGCATTCAGTAACACTATGGATAAACAAAATAATAGATCAACCATGATTATACAATGACATAGGAATTCTCTCATGATTATAAAAAAAATAATATATGTTTAATATCATCCTGGTTTTTCACCTCCTACACGTTAATATTATCAAAATAAATATGTGATTTTTATTCTATGAATTGAGATTTTATTTTATCATAATATTTAATGAGATTGTCATGTTATAGATCAATTTCATTTAGCTTCTTATAAAACTCTTCTTGTAAATTGAATAACATTTCCTTAATCAATAAGCCTTATGTTCTAATGAAATTAACATTTCCATGTTTAGTTCTATACTCTTCTATCTACATTTCAAGAGAACAAATCTACTGCTTGTACTCAACAAAGAGTTCTATGATTTGTTTCTCTTGCATCTGCTAAATTTCAATAATTATATGTTCTCCCTTAATACATTGTGTTCCTTTTTCATGAACCTTCTAAACCATAAAAACATTTGCATTGTACTTGCTTGCAAATTGGTCAACTTGTTGTTTATGTTTTTCCTCCAATTGTATCTCTTTATACTTGAATTGATTTTGTAACCCAAGAACTTGTTATATAACTTGTAAAATGACTTGCAATCAAGATTGGGACCATGAGCTACCCAAATTCCTAAACCTATAAGATAACAAAGAGCTTATAAGAAGGCAAAAGGACGATCTTGAGTAATTTCCAAGCCATTATTCATGAGCATATCAAGAAACCTGCAATTCACCAAGAAGGTAGTAACCACATGACCCAAGCATTCAATAACACTATGGATAAACAAAATAATAGATAAACCATGATTATATAGTGACATAGGAATTCTCTCAGGATTATAATAAAAATAATAGATGTTTAATATCATCCTGGTTTTCACCTCCCGCACATTAAGATTATCAAAACAAATATGTGAATTTTATTCTATGAATTGAGATTTTATTTGATCATAATATTTAGTGAGCTTGTCATGTTATAGATAAATTTCATTTAGCTTCTTATAAAACTCTTCTTGTAAATTGAAGAACCTTTCCTTAATCAGTAAGCCTTATGTTTTAATGAAATTAACATTTCCATGTTTAGTTCTATACTCTTTTATCTACATTTCAAGAGTACAAATCTACTGCTTGTACTCAACAAAGAGTTCTATGATTTGTTTCTCTTACATCTGCTAAATTTCAATAATTATAATGTTCTCCCTTAATACATTGTGTTCCTTTTTCATGAACCTTCTAAACCATAAAAACATTTGTATTGTACTTGTTTGAAAATTGGTCAACGTGTTGTTTATGTTTCTCCTCCAATTGTATCTTTTTGTTCTTGAATTGATTTTGTAACCCAAGAACTTGTTCCTTTTATTCTTTTAATTGGGTGGTCAATTTATTGACATACATTTTATTTGCATTTGTGAATTCTCCTAAGGCATCTATTGTTTCCTCTATATATTCCTCATCATTAAGATGAGAAAAATTCGATAAAATAGATGGGTCTTGGAATAAGACTCTAGATTGATCCGTATTTATTTTCTTTCTCTAGCTTTGACAATGTTTTTCTTCTAAGTGTGAAATACATAACTATTGAGTGGAATGATAATGGATTCCACAAGGTGCATCATATTTAAATCCATGAGAGAAGAAGTTGTCTTACTGGGAATAGAGTTGATGGGAATGTTATTGATGGAAGAAGATGAGATTAAAGTTGTTGAACTTCCAAATCTATTTCTTTCAGTGATTTACTTTACATCATTTGTCTTAGAAGGAGTCTAGTGATTAAGATTAACATCCTTTTGTGCACACTTAGATACATCTTGAGTTTATTTATTATGTTCATCCTTATTCCCATCTTCTATATATTTACTTTGTTCTTGTTCATTCTATGTCTATTCTCATTCTTTTTGTAGACATTCTTTGTCTACTTGTTTCTTTCACTCTTTTTTCTTTAATTTCTCTTCTTTATCTTGCTCTTCTTTTTCTGATTTTTCCATTTTGATCATTCTTTTTTTTTTCTTGTCATGTTTTTCCTCTATACTTTTAGCTATTTTTTCAATGTTTGACTATTAGCTTGAAGAAACAATATCTCTGGTTGAATCTGATATTGTTTGGATAGCCATATAATCTAGATCATTTCCTTACATCCTGGATTTATCCTTTAAAAATGTAGATTTTTTTTTTTGTATAAAAGTTGAAAACTTAGATGTTTTTACAAGATCTTGAATTTATTGAAATCTCCATATTAATTCCTCTTGAACTCCTTGGAACATGATGTCAAGAGAGGAATGGTCATGTATATATGTCCTAAATTTGATTGAAGAACATTGTTTCTTGATGATCCCCTTAGCACCATGTCTTCTTAAGGGGTCCTTGAACCAAGCTTCTACTGAATCATGTTGGGGGTTTGCTAATGAATATATTCCCACTAGAATGGGAAAATAAGGCCAAATAATTTTCTTGTTTTTCTTTATGATAGAAACCATACCATTACCAATTCTTAGATAGGTGATTTCTCTAATGACAAATCTCTTAGTAACATACTTTGGAAAAGTATCAGGTCCATCTTCACAATGATATACACAAATATAAGAACAATATTCATCAATATACTAATCACCAATATCTTTAGTTACATCCATAGAATTCTAAGTAAATCTAGGAGGAACATGATTCTTAAACACAACCTATCGAGAAAAAAATAAAATTATCACAAATATCATTAAAGTGATGTTTCACATTGTTTCCCCAAACTAATACAATATATTTGTATAGGTTTTTATGCATGTGGCAAACGACATGGCATGAATGGGAAAGGATTCATGTAATGGACAATATCCACCAGATAATCTAACATGAATAATATTAGGCAATGCCTAAGTGGATTTCCTAAGATTTCCTAACTTCACTTTGAATACTTGATGAAACAATGATGGCCCAATTAAATTTGGTACCATGTTGGATAACCTGGAGGATCACAGAAACTCATTCCAACTTAGATTTTTTGGCATTAGCTTCTCCATATAACTGGCATAACATGGTTGAATCTATGGAATGAGTTTATCAAGATGTCCAAAATTAGTTTTCGAGCAATATTTCAAATAACCATTTTCTAATCCCCTATAACTAACATATTCCCAAAACAAGTCAACTAACAAAGAGCACCATGTCCATCAACTATTGTTTCATTAGCTATCAAATATCAGGATTTTAGGTGTTAAGAAATCAGTTGTTTTTCATTGAACATAGATAAGAACCACCTAATGCTAACAAAGCATAAGAGATCATTATGTGCTAAACTATTTTTGTTACTTTTTGTTTCATTGATCATTTATTTCCTTGTCGAGTTTTCGAGATGTCAAAGTATCGAGATTTTGACCAATTAAATACTTTACATGTCAGTCAATATGACAGAACCTAAGAAGAAAGTCATGTGTTGAGCTTTTCCATGATAAAAGTCATAACATTTCTATATTGTGGTATATCAACTTTCAAGAGTTGGAGGTATTGGGTGCTTTATTTGCAACAAAGTTGTGTGTCCGTCAATATACCGAAACCCAAAATGGCATTAATCAACAATTACCGATTCTCATTACAAATCATTAAAAAAATTGGATATTGTCAAAATAAAGGAAAAGAAGGATTTTTGGGGCATAAACTCTTCGAAGCTTATTATTCCTAAACTATATATTATAGTTTATTATTAACTTGAAATCATAATGAATCATGAAATAAAACATAAAAACCATCTTAATAAACTTTAGCTAAGTAATGTTAATCAATAATATCATACAAATTTCATAGGATCCCCATTATTTATTAAGCAATATACAAAAATGGGGACGTTATAGTACTAATGACAACAAGACTACATCCCAAATTGAAATATATTCATTATCCCTTTTGTTTGGAAGGATAATTGGTTAATATATAGTTTCCTTATCCAACCTTATATATTTTTCCTTATATTTTAACCCTCTTCCTTGGTACAACAATTCTTCTAAACTTTTAAATGCCTTTTCTATGTCCTCTAGCTCTACTTTATCTTCCTACTCTCTAGAGCTCATAAAATATCTTTCTTGTGGACTTTCCCTTCCCATCATCTTCATATCTACCACTTTCTTTCCAAACTTTTCCATTTTCATCTACCCCTAGGATGAAAGTAATCCTTCACCATATTCCCCTACACATGATATCTCAAGAAATGAAAAAGAATTCTCCAATAATCTAGGATTTGACTATATTTTTAAATCCCCTTCTTTATTTCAGTGACCTCTAGGATCCCCTCTCATAGATATATCTCCACTAGGATTTTTGCAATTGTCCCAATAGTTTTTAATAGAGCATTCTCAACTAAATCAATGAATAGTCAATTGGGGTTATCCGGGGTAGTTGGTAGGAAGGAATGGAATCCTATCCACCTAGGTTCAATTCTCATAAGTGGCATGAATAATGTTGGTAGTATTAACAGTGTATGTATATTTCTCATATGGAATATATTGTGTTGTACTTGTGAAAAAAAAATTCAACGAATATTGCAAGATCCTTTCCAATTTACTCTAAGATAGTTCTATTCCACAATTATAGGGGTACCCAAATAATTTTATCCAAACTGGTTTGTATTCTTTCTTTCCTATCGAGGATCAAAACATGGAGTCTACCACCTCAAGGATAGAAATTTTAATTCCAAAAACCATTTTCCTTCTAGAATTCTATTCACTTTAACCTGTGACTAAAGTTTGAAGGTTAATATCCCTCTATTAACACATTAAAAGATTGTGTCTACCTGAGCATCCCTTTCCATACCCTATCAGAACATCTATACAAATATGTTTTAGAGACCATAATTTCAAAAAAATCCTTATCATTTTTATTTTTTTCACTCAATGATAAGTACATGTCCCCCATAATGACATCTTCATCCAAAAGTAGCTTCATGATCTCCATTTTAACAAGTATGCAATTCCTTCTTCTTATTTTTCAATCTTAATCCTAAGTCTTTCTTTTTTAGAATCCCTTTAATCTTAGGGTCCTCCGATTATCTCTACTAGACTAAAATTATCAAACAATAAGCCATTTTCAACACTATTCCTACAAACTAAAACTTTTCTTCCTTCCTCGACACATATCTGTTTTGGGACCCTCGCGATCCATAATCTCCGAGTTACCTAAGTGGGGCAATCTCTCAAACAATTGAATGTGTTGGATCAAACTAACTCCCTTTCCATTATGCATATTAACTCCATACGACCATGTGACCTCATTTCCTTTACTCCTCTAGTATCACATACTCTAGTACTTATAGTTGGCCTAAATTTTGAAATTACATACTTCTTCAACTCCTCTACTAACAAGAATTTTCCTAAACCTATAGTTTGTAAAGGAAGCGAGACTTTAGAAAAGACCTCCTTATTAACCAAAATAATACAAAGACAAAGATTTATGGGATGTGAATATGTCAAATTCCTTCCTCTTTACTTGCCTCCAAAACTAACCATAATATAAAAACCTTATTTTCATAACAACAAACTAGTAACTCATCCCATAACCTAAATATAGAAGTCAAGACTCTTCACCCCTTCCCCAAAGTTACAAGGTCCACTTCAAGTCCTCTTCTTCTATTATACCTTTGGTGACTATCTATCTAAAATTACACATATATAAATTGCATTTATATGTTTTTTAAACCTACATAAAAGGTTTTCTAATTTTCAAAAAAATATAAACTAAGTTTCAAACTTTAGAAGTGCACACATGTGTGGTCTAGTACACCAAGTGGTCAAATGATTAAATAGATCTTTGTGGTTGATTATTGTCCACGACCACGAGTTAGATTCTATTATTTTCAACCATGGTCAATTTGTAAGTGATCTAAACTAATTTTCAAACTTTGGAAGTGCACAAATGTGTGGTTTAGTCCACCAAGTGGTCAAATCATTAAATAGATATTGTGGTTGATTATTGTCCATGACAAACAGTTAGATTTTGTTTTCTTTCCAGCCATGGTCAATTTGTAAGTGAGCTTCTATTTGGATTTTATGCCTAGCTTACATACTCCATAATGTCAAGATATTGATGTACATGAAAATGTTTCAATATGCTAGATTTTGTGCATAGGTTACGTACCATGTGTCATGCTTTTGGAATGATATCAGGATATTTTGTAGATGAAAATAGTGAATGTTTCAATTATATTTAGAAAAAACAAAAACATGTGAAAGATATTACACTTTAAGTATGTGTAGATAGTGTTATGATAATAACGTTTTCGATTCATATTAAATTGAACCTAAAAGTGTAGAAAGCGTTATGATTATAACGTTTTCGATTCATATTTTATCATGATAATAACGTTTGGAAATATAAGTTAACTCCTTCAAGAATTTTAAATTTTATTATTTGGATTATCATCATGTCCTGTTTTTAATGTGTAATGTGAGCTTTTTTATTTTACTTTGAAATAGTATCTAAGGTAAATTAATAAGTTTATTTTTGGTGTACCCATTAAATTTTTAATTTGTAAAAATTAAATTTAAGCAAACATGATAGCAATCTTCCTCTTAATTAATTAAACTAAAAACCATAAATAATATTTAAAATAATTGTTTCTCTAAAATACATAAATTTAAATTTCGCCTTAATTATTTTCAAACAGTGTATATTATAATTTTTTCATGGCGGGTGATTATCAATTCCATATAAATAAACTATGATAAGCAAGTATGGGTCACATTGGATCCTTTTAATTGGTAAGTCGACTTTTAATTGGTAAAGGGATGTAGACATGATGCATGTATGAGTGTGAAGTGAAGTTAATGGTGCAAGGTGTAGCTATGGTATCTATATGGTTTTATGATATAGTGTTTATTTAGTTAAAGGATAATCAACTCGTTTGAGGGAGATTTGTTAGCAAGGAGTTCATGGTAATAATAGTGGATATTATGTTTTTATTCGGTTCTAAGGGGTGCAGGATTGTGGAAAAAATCAGCCTTTTTTGGGAATTATTGCATTGAATACCTCTAACTTTATTGGCATTATAGATGGGCACAATCTCACTTTGTAAGATATTCGTAAACTCTATGTTGCTTATTAAATCTAATAGTAAGCTTGATAGCTCCTCCTCTTAATGGAGTAGTGCTTTGACGACACTAGTCAAAGAGAGTTTATGTCTGTGTTTAGCTATAGCAAAACCAAAATCCTCCAACAATTACGTGTTCACTCTCTATATCTTATATTCAACTTAGTTTGGTTCTATCAAGATCCTCATTTGACAAATATATTATGGGATATATTCTATAACTATTTTAGTAATATACACTGACTATCTCTAGTCTCCCATGAATTTTGCTTGGGCTTCTTGAGTGGCAAATGCTAGTTTGGGTGTTTAGACCTTTGTTATAGTGTCATGGTGTTTGACTCAAGATTATTGAAATCAAAGTCTTATAGAAGAGAGGGACATCCCTGAATTCGATTCTTGATTATTCCTCCTAGCAAGGTCCCATCCTTAATGGCTTATTCTCAGGAAGGTAGTACTTGGTTTGAACTCTTGTGTTATCTCATTCATTCTGTCATTATTCTTTGGTGCTTCTACTTCTCAAACTGAGGCTATACTAAAATGGTGTTTGAGTTTTTTTGGTTGGGTATTTTTTGTAGTTTTACAATCTCTCTTCTCTATCAAGTGGAATTATCCTTTTCGAATCCCTCATAGAGTTTGAATTGTTGTCTCATATCTCTAAGATTTGGGTGGGTCTCTATTTCAAGGTGGGTGGTCTCTGAGTTTTGGGTTGGTCACTATCTCTAGGTGGCCTACCATAGTCCTATTTATTTAATAATTGAGTCACTCTATGTTCTTCTCTAGGTAGTTTGCCATCCTTCTCTCTTTGAACCTTGGTATTTCTCTCTTTATTATTGGAAAATTATGCCTTGGGGAGGAGGTTCATGTGACAAGGGGGGTCACTGTAGTGGAATCTTACCTGTCATCTCTCATTCCAATATGGTAGTAGAGCATTTTGCTCAAATTTTATGTAGAAACATCCCTCTAGCAAACTGAAGTGAAATTGAGGAAGCTAAGAGGGAAGCTAGAATTGATCAACAATTCATAATAGACTTAGAGGTAGAGGAACAAATTCACAACCGAGTTTTAGATACAGAAATCATAAGAACACATCATACCAGGAATATGCAAAGCATTGACATGTATTGGCAGCTTAAAACAATAATGGGTAAATTACTGGTGGAGCACTCACAAAAACAACAAGAAATTTTTTTAAGCATGGATGAAGTGAAAAGACAAAGTATAATGTTAGATAACAAAGTTGAAACGATGGCTAAGAAGTTTGCAAACATGGAATTCCTAGACTCGAACAAGGAGACAAGACCAATAGTCATGATCTAGGTTGACTTTCTTAATTAATAGAAGCTCTCTATGAAATTTACTATTATGTTAGTTAGCCATAGTTTGTTAAAAGGATCAATCAAGAAGGATATAAAACCTCCAAAGTATCATTTTGGCAGAAAATATTTGATAGGATTTATTATCAATTTTAAACATTTTACTTGGGAAAAATCAGCAATGTTATGATACTGTTATGTTTTCCCATGTGGAAAACCAAAAGACATGGAGAAAAAATATTATATTATAATTTTTGATATGATCTATATTATAATATGTTTTATATTAACTTACAACCCCGATGGGGGTGGGAGAACAAGAGATACGGAATTTGACTCCTAGTAGGTGAAATCGGGACAGATGATTCAAGATGGAAGGTGGTGTTAGAGCCTAAATTTACCTTAGGGTAAGGAAGGTAGGATCTAGGGCCAACATCAAACCATGCTTAACCTGGTAGCTAGCCCTACCAGGTCGGGAGAGGGCTCTCTCCGAGTCAATCTTAGCAAATTATGATCGATGAGGGCTTGAGATGACTGATAGAAATACTGATCTTAGGCTAGGTATATGTGCAAGAGAGTTTGATTGAATAAAATGATGTTTTTGTTGGCTCAAATGGAAAGGTAGATTTTGGGTGCGGGGATTGAGGCTCAGTCTTGCAGAGATCTCAATGGGGCAAGGTAGGCAATTGTTTTTGGCACTTCAATTTGAATGAGATGGAAGGATTAGACAGGTGAGGAGCTGAAGAGGGCAAGGAAAGTCATGGATCCTCTCCAAACAACTGAAAACATCAAGAAACTAAAGCAAACCTCAAGTAGAGCACTGCAATTTCAATGGATTCTACTTACACTCTTGTTTGTTTAGTTAAGAAGAAACAAAATAGAGAATGGAATACATAAAAATTAAGAAAATTCATGATTACAAAATATAGCATTGTACCAAGACAAATTGCCACATGGATCCCAAAGAGTGTTACAAACCCTGGTCTCAATTCCTTAGTCGAAATGTTGATATAAGTGTACAATGAAGCTCAAGGCTTTCTCAAAAGTCCTACCTTCTGCCAAATTCCAACCCCTACAGTATGAAATTCATAAAATATATATATTTTCTTATCCTTGTACTAAGGGATTGAGCTCAACCATTTTCTTCAAAATAGAATCAGTTACATTAAACTTGGGCCGAATTTCTGAAAATAGGTGTTGAATATGAACTCGTATCTCCTAACCCATAACACCTGTTACAAAATTGAAAGAGGTTTTTGTAGATAAGGTCATTTTGGAGAAAAACCTCTCTCGAATTTGGGAAATGTGTTTCCAGTTTCTCGTAATCTGTTCCACAAAATCATATTTAAAACAGAAAATCATTAAAAATTTAAATCTGTGAAAATGAGTTGTAAAGATCTAGTCACATATCCCAATCCATGACACCTGTGAATAAACTGAAAGAGGTTTTTGTTATATGGCTCGTTCTTAACAAAAAAATATTTGGGTTTCTCAAAATTACTTTGCATCTGTTGTAAAATGGCCCCACACTAAAATGACTAAAACAGTAAAAAATATGAAAATTTTGCTTTGTTTAAATGTAGGCTCCAAATATCACTGTAAATCTCCCACATAGTAGCACTTGTGCATAAATGGAAGGATATTTTTTTTATTTGATATGTGATGAACAAAACCTCTTTCACTTTTCAAAAATTCCTTACCATTCTTTTAGAAACTGATTTTTTACTAAACTTGTCATTGTGCGCAGCAACTGACCTCAAAACATGCATAACCAAGAATCACTCATTCATTTCGATCATATATTCTAATCTAGAAACCGGTTATGGAAGCGTGATATACCGTTGGAAATATTTTTCTGATCTTCTTCTGATGGACACACTTGTGACATGTTTTGTGCTGAACATCATGTGCAAAACATCTAACAAAACCAAACATAGTAAGAGCTCATGTTGATCTCTAGTGACAGGCTGTGAAGACTGGAACTAACAGGTGGGAGGGAAACCATGCCAAGTGATGCCTCTTGGGAAGAAGCCTCGAGGAGGTAAAATTCCTTATATTCTTGCAACTCAACGGACTTGATATCATTCTAATTCTTGGTATGGGAGGGAGGGTGAGCAGTTTCAATTTGAACAAGTATAGCTTGTCACCTATGCATGTTCGTCGGTTTAGTTAGCTCAACAATGAGGGGAATTGGCAGGGTAGGATATTCTCACAGTGTGGTCTTTGTTCGAGTGAATTTTAGGGTTGTGTGGGATACAAGATAGTGGGTTTGGGGGAGCATCTTGGGTGCACTCGAGCTACAGAATGAAGCCTTGGTAGTGAACATCCACTTGAAATCACTCGATCTTGGGTGGTGACACCAGGCCACAAGTGGTAATTTGGTAAGCGGAGGTAATTCTGCAAGTTTCAATTATTCCTTATCTTACTTTACCGATCTAGGTTTGGTTGTTTTAGCTTCGTTCCTTTCTTGGGAGTGTACAATTTTGGGACAATTTTTTTTCTTAGGAGGTTGGGGAGGTAGCATTACATCGACTCCATCCACAACCATTTTTGCAAAGGATCCCTCTACGAGGGCTAACAACAATTGGACTTTTGCTTGATGTTTTGGTCATTGGGGATGTTACATCATTTATTTGGTGCACGGGTCTTCCCTAATGGGTTGGAGAGGCCATAATTGTAAGACTAGATTGGGTTTTCTTTCTTCTTGGAAACGTTGGTGTCTTGGCACAATGTTGGATATGCTATGAAGAGGAGCAACCCCTTGGGTCCAACCCAAAGGGGAGTCGACCATGCAGAGGATATGGAGGAGGACATGACAGGGGGTGTGGGCATGGAGGGATAAGTTTCCCATGTTCGTGCCTAGTCATCGAGCCATGTGGAAAAACCACCCATGCCTTCCTCCATAACGGAGCAGTTATCGGGTATCTCAGCAAGCTTAGAGGTCATCTGCTAGCATAGATATGAGGATCATAATGAAAAAATGCATATCTCAATGACATCCAATTCATCCAGGATGATACTGTGGATCGATTAATATCCATTTGACGAAGCCAATGTCGCTCAAGCGAGTGGTTGGATGAGACAAAAGCTTGGTTGGCAGTTGGTGCATATTAATTTTCACGTCCATGAAGACCATGGACCTCCTAGGGCCCTGGGTGTTGGTCATGCACCGCCCTCTCCTCCTTGAAATGTTATCTACTGGGTGATTTTTAATATTACTAGCATTTTGGGTCATCTGGCTTTTTTGCCTCTGGAAATCATGTAAAAAATGGAAATATCTAACATGCGTTTGCATCGCTCTCTTGGCTAACAAATCCAGTCGGAGTGAAGCCAGGAGAGCAAGGGGTACCTAGATTGTAAATTGTTCCTTTTTGATGAATTAATGAAATTGTTTTGGTTGAAAAAAAAAAAAATTATATTAGCTTACAAAATAATATTATATCAAATCTTATATATTATTGTATATTAAAACCTAAATTTTTTTATTTTATATTCTAAACTTCATCTTTTTCTACATGTCCCTTTAAATGCACATCCTTTTGCAATATATGAACAATTTATATTTGTGAATGGCCATTCTGTTTATCTATCTACAAAATCCGCAAGGACATTTGAATGCACCTATCTTAATTACTACATTCTTGCTTTGTTTAACCCTTCCTTGTGACTTAGGTAGATTAAAAATAATAAATTTCACCCTGAATTATCATTCCAATTAATATTTAATTAATTATTGTGTCAAGAGGTGCTCTTCAGCCCAGTATGGAAGAGATGTTGTAATTTGTTGTCCAGTAAACATTTTGACTTGGTTAAATCATCAAGTGGGTTTTGAACTTCACGTTCTAATAACCCACTAATTTTACCATGGAATTCTTCCCTAATTTAACCTATTTAAAAACATAAAATTCCATAAATTTTCCATTTTTCCCCAAGTTGAAGATTTGGTTGGGCTTGTGTTGATAACCATGGTTTCAAAACCATTTATCCCTAGTTCTATGTGTTGCATGTCATTTTTTCACCATTAGTAAAATGACCACCAATTTGTATCTATCGCTATCAAATGAAGTGTTCCAAGCATTCCCCTACAATGTTGGAAGCAAAACAATCCCAAAGACAATAAGAATCCTGGATTACATTGCTCAAAAACATATTTTTAAGCACTTGCGTAGTTTCCCTAGCCATTTCCTATTCAAGCATAGTTTTGACCATTTTGGTTTGCATAACCCTATGTTTTATCTTCCACTAAAAACTGCACAAATATCTTAACATGGGTAAAAATAAAAATCCAATTCTAGAAGCCTTGTTGGAGGAATATTTCTCAACCAAAAGGCCTTGATCCCCTACATACTTGGGCCTCACCCCTTGATTCATGAATCAAACTCCCTCTTTTTTTGGAACCCTAATCCCTCTCTTTATGGACCTCAAAACGCCTCCTCTTGGCCTATAAATTCAACACAAACCAAAGGGTAAAGGAGGACTTCTGAATGTAAACTTATGATGCCAGATTAGGACTGGAAGCTTGTCACTAAGGGGAGGATTGGATACCATTTGGAGGAGGCTTACATCATCAAGGCTAAGGTTGTATTGCTCCTTATTCAATATCAATACAAGTAGTTGTTTCTTTCTTATTTGCACTTGTTATGATGCTCTTTACAAAGCTTTGCATAGTTTATAACTGAATACTAGATTAACATTGTGATATATGCTATGTTTCAATTTCCATTCACTTTGTGTTTCTCTCTTTATATATATTATTCTTTCATTCGTTGTTTGGTTTTGTTTATGTAGATATTCTCTTGAAGAAGCAAGGAAATGATTTTGAAACAATCAAAGGGACATCCATAAGCATTTCCTAGAAAGGTAAGAGATTCTTGTGCTTTTCATATACCATGTTTTAGTTGTAGATTAAGGAAAGGTAGCAGTTACTTTTCTGTTTGTTTCTAGATTTTTCTTTGAATCTAGGGATATCACTCTGGTCCATAAGAGTGATTTTTCTGCCGTAACACTATGTTGATGATCCGTGGAAGAGGGTTTCATCATAGAGGGCTCGAATCCCATTCGTTCTGTTGAATATCATTTCATCTAAGGGTTTCACAAGAAAATGCAAGCTTTGTTTGATCTTCAGCAAGAAGAGGCAACTAGAAATGGTAGTGTTCAATATTTTGGTTAGCCACTTTCAGCCTCGACCTTGAAAGTGTTTTTACAGGGAAGTAGTAATAATCTGGTTGTGTGGTCAGAAATGATTTTTATTTTATCTAGAACTAAGAAATCATGATTCCAACATTGGTGGATGTTCAACCAATCCCAGACACCACCACCGACATTGAAATTAAAGCTGAGAATCGAACACCATCAATAAGGGTAGGGTTTGTGAAACCCCCAAGTCCTAATGAAGCCATCGATGTAGGGTTTGAAGAAAGAAACAATTTGCAAGAGGAGAAAATTCTCGTGGATATCAAAGTAGTAAGAGAACAAGAAGCGACTTCATCGGATGACAGGATGAGGATGATATTGTGGCAAAGCACACACATTTCTGTAAGATCTATGGAAAGGGTTTCAAGCATGAAACCAATGTTCGAATGCACATGTGATCCCATGGAGGAAAATAAAATATGAACCATGCGATCATGTGCAGGTCACCAAACTAAGCCATCAATCAACAAGCAACTTCCCCAGTTATTATTATTATAAATTATTTTTTAGATTTTTCATTTTTAAAGATTTAATTTTTATAATTAGATTTAGTATATTTATTAATATTATATTGTGTTTATTTATATACTGATTTATAATACTATTAAATTTAAAAATCTTGTGTGTAGGATAGAACTAAAAACATCATGTGAAAAATCCATTTACATAGGAATTTGTTGAAAAATCGCATGTAAATAGGAATTTTTTGGGTTTTAAAAGTTTATTGCTTATTGGTTGTTGGTATTGAATGAATTTGATACATTAAGTAAATGAAAATCATCTGTATATTCACTACCATTGAATGTGTTGAATGGTGTTGCCATTGGTGCCAACATAAGTCTTTTAACACTCTTAATATTCGTTTATCTTGCATCGATTGAAAGCTCCAGAGGACAAGAAGCCCTAGAAGCCCAACACTTTATGAAGGTTTTGAGGATGCATAGCAATGAATTTTCTTTAAATACGATCATCATTATATTCTCATCATTGTAATGATTCCCACAATATATGGCATGCCTTTGGGCTCCTCACAGTTTGCAAGATATACCAGATTAAATATGGTGCCCCTTTCTTGTGGTCAAGAACACCAACTAGTCATATGATGTGGTAGTTTATTATTAGTTTGTTTTTCATTCAAAAATCAAATTAAATAATTTGTGGCTAAATCATTTCATTGAGGGCATTGAATCAATTTGTGGATCAAATTTTTGGCTCCAAAGCCAATTTAAAATTTTCAAATTGAAATATTTTTGCTTCCCTCCAAAATTTTCAAGTTATCTTGCCCTCTATAAGGAACCTCAACCTCTATATAAAGGATACATTTTAGCCCTCATTCATCAATAAATCAAGTAATATCAAGTGAATCTATAGCCTCTTGGGTAGTCATGCCAATATGGAGAGGGAATATGTTGAATGACTCAAGGGTATTGGGCATTAATATTTTACCTTTTTATTTGTTGGCTATTCAATCTGATATAGGGCATTTTATATGACAATTTAAGATCACTCTCTTACACAAAGGCCAAGAACATAATGATACATACTCTGTGAGTTTCACTAGTTGAAGCACACCTCTTGCATCAATTGACATGACAATGCTATGAATTTCTAAGGTTGAGCAATGAATACACACAAGTGTTATTCACTATTCTGGTTTGAGAATATATCTATGTAAGATGATGCATGAGTCTCCCCTGATCTGATGCATTGAGACTAGTACACATTCGATTGATGTCATTTTTGGTCGAAATTCAAAATGTGGAAAATATTTTAGATAGTCTATTACAACGATTTGAGCTCACAATCTCATGGCATGAACAATGGCATAAATCCATGCGATAATAGTCACCTGTGCGAATGATATCGAGTTGGCAATCATTTCATCAAAATTTCATTGCAATGATGATATAACAATTTAATATGTTATTGTTTAAGAAAATGTGATATGGGTGTAGTATGTATATGTGGATGAAACTTGTGTGTTTGGAAAACTTTCAATAAATATTTAATTGTATTTAATTTTGTTAATTAAATAAAAAAAATCTCAGATTGGATGCTTCTATGATTCATGATTTAAGAATATCTTCCGGAGAAATCACATAGAAAATTTAGATTCGACGCGTTTCAAACCTTTATCTAGGTTCATCATTAGGACAAGGATGAGTAGAAAGATAAATAGATCACTAATTTATATCAGAGATGCAACGGTAAAATTCCAACGGATAAAAAATTATAGAAGTCAAACTATGAATGATTCATGTAACAAATAAACTCTCGTAGTGTATTGTACATGACATGTGAAGCTATACCAAAGCAATGACATCATTATTAATCAAGGAAAACCTATGTATGGAGGGGAGGGTTTGGGAGAATTGAGATTTGGATTGATCTTTATGTTGCAAGTGCTCACTTTAAGTGTATGATGGTTTGCATAAATACCTTTTCTAATGGTCAGTATGATCATGTAATTGAAGGCCAATAAGTTCTTGGAATGTTGACGATCTTGATTTATGAAGGAACGAAATGAAATAAATATATAAATAGTGTTTGCATTATGAATTATGTGTTGTCCTTGATGGAAACCTACCTGATAAGTTGTCCATAATGACAACCTACTTGATGAGTTGATTCTTTGATGGAAACAACTTGATACATATGTCAACATGATGTGTCTACAAATATGATAGAGTGTTTTGACACACGCGGGTTCCCTTCAATAAATTCGCATATAGAAATCAGGATATAAAATTGAAAAGTTTAATGATTTGAAAATACTAATTCACCACCCCCCCCCCCCCCCCCAAGTATTTTTCCCAACAATTGGTATCAGAGCAAGTCCATTGGTAAAAGCTTGATCTCTTGAAGGAGATCCGTCAAGACAATGGGAAAGAAGAAAAAGAAGACAACAACTCAATGAAAGAACACAGCTTAAGTAAACTATGACTATGATGATTTTATATCATGTGGACTAATAGATGGAAGAAAATATTCAGATTTAGAAGCACCTCACTTTATATTGGTCAAGAATGAGGATGATGAAGCGAA
This sequence comes from Pinus tabuliformis, assembly GCA_031772625.1. Classification (NCBI taxonomy): domain Eukaryota; kingdom Viridiplantae; phylum Streptophyta; class Pinopsida; order Pinales; family Pinaceae; genus Pinus; species Pinus tabuliformis. Next base: position 1,014,784,273 of record CM062804.1, read on the forward strand.
ATAATTATCAGGTACTGATTTTTGTTCCACTTGTGATCCATTTCCATGTTCATGTAATATTGAAGATAGTGAATGTGATAGTGAATCAACTCAATTTGTTTTTATGGGTAAAAGTGAAAGAAATCTAATGGCCCTAAAAGTAGAGGTTAAAAGGCTCACAAATAAAATTAGAGATCAACAAAATCTATTTGATAAAAGGGAATGTACCTACAAAGAAGAGATTACCAAGTTAAAGACTCAGTTGCAAGAAGAAGAAAAAAATAAGGAACTAGTACAAGGAAAAGGAAGATCAATGTCAAAGGTTGCAGGATGAAGTAACATCATTAAGAAATCAAGTGAATGAAAAGGATACAACAACCAAGGAACTTAAAGAAAGAACCAATTACTGTGAAGGACTTGAAGCAAAAATCATTTCTCTCAAATCTGATCTTGAAAAGTCAAACAAACGATATGAGGAGACTCTTCAAGCATTTCAAGAACAAGAAAATGGGTTGAAATAATAGATTCTCAAATTAAAACAAAAAATGGAGGAAGGAAGAAAGGTTGAAGAAATCATGAAGAAGAAGTCTCTAGAAAAGGAGAAGCAATATCAAGTTGAGGTAAATATCCTAAATGGTAAATTAGAAGAAAAGTATAAACATTTTCGATTTCAAGATAGTATCAAGATTTTGGATAATATTCTTAGTAGTTAAAGGTCTCATGCCATCAAATCTGGTCTTTATTTTCATGAAACTGTTGAAGGAGAATCTAGTTCACAAGTTGAGGCAAGGAATTCTAATGAAAAATCTGAAATTCTCAACAAGGAGAAAAGAAGTCAACCTCGTCAACAACCAAGGAAAGAAAATCTTCAAAGGAAACCATTTACTCCTAACTATATAAGTGTTAATCGATTTTCTCCTCCAATCAATAATGTTGAATGTTCTATGTCATAATTATGAACATGTTGCAGCCAGTTGATGGAGTAAAATGTTTCAAGCTAATAACAGTCTCACAGAAAGATCATCATCTTCCAGGTACTTTAAGGGATATTATTTTTATTGCAATATGTTTGGTAACAAAGCCTTTGATTGCAATAGAAGTGATATGAAACATATAAGATGTAATGCTTGTAATAACTTTGGGCATGTAGCAAAAGTATGCAGGAACAAATATATGGATCACAGACAACATGGTAAGAAACTATATAAGAACAGTAATATCAGAAAATCTGAAAAAGATAGATCCACCAATAAGAAACAAAAAGAAGAACAGATAAGGTGTGGTTTTTCTCTATGCTCATTTGAAGATGAAGATGAATGGTACATAGATAGTGGATGTTCTCATCACATGGCTGGAGATAATAATAAAATGGAATCTCTCAAGAAGAACCATCATGGTAATATTATTCTTGGAATTGATGTTTCAACAAAAGTTCTAGGACAAGGTAAAGCTAGAATTAATAAAACTAGAGCAACATCTGATGCTTTATTAGTTCAAGGGCTAAAGAAGAATATTCTAAGTGTAGGACAAATGGCAGATAAGGGAAATATAATTTTGTTTACATCAACCAAGTGTAAGGTTATGAATGAAGTAACTAGAAAATTCATAATAAGAGGATATAGAAATCTAGACAAATTATATGTGTTTGAAGAACAAAATTCTCATAGATATGAGAAAGATCCAGACTCAGAGTAAAAGAAGATGGTGCCCATTGCAGTCCATTATTCTTGAACAAATAACTCTTAACAATGATTGCATAAGTGGTGAGAGGTACTTGACCTCATGAAAAAAGGGTCCTTAGAATCAGTGACGTATAATCTTAGGGCGAGTAATACATGATTTTGATGATGATTCCCAAGGTTGTCTTTGATTGTCATACTACTTATACTTATGACAATGGATCTGGTGTAGTAACAGTGCACAGGTACATACAAAATATGTGAAATTTCAGTATTTCACTTTATGTATGTGGATCCTATAAAGAAAATTTATGTGTATACGTGAGTTCCAAACAGAACAGTCGCGTATATTTTGGTTTAATGAAGAAACAGTGGGACAGACTCAAGAAAAGGGCCTGATATGCTTCAGTCAATTATTGATTGCCTTTTTTGTTCTAGTGGTTGATGGTTACAATATGTTAATGTTATTTGAAAGAGCTTTTGGCTTGTATAAGTTTTTAATGACTTGATGGATGATTGTTTGATGAAGATACTTTGATGTCCTAACTAATGAATGAGTTGATGTGATCAGATCTAACAATGATCATTTGGCATAGGTTCAGGGGGAGAATTTTCTATGCTTCTAATAATACATTGTTGGCCTAATATTTTATTTAGAAGTCCTTGGTACATAATGATGCTTATCAATGGTGATGATTATGCATCATGTTATGATGTGGTTATAAGTTGTCTATGCTGAAATCATGGATGATACTTGTATATTTTTTGAGCCACATAGTTTTTATTATCCTACTGATTAGATTTATGATGCATATGGTACATATGGCACATATGTTTTGTTGCTTACATGGTGATATTCATAATTTCAAGGAGATAAATAGAGCTTGATTATACAACCTCATTATTTGATGAGTGTCACTCATTACTTTTGTTCTGTTGTCATGCATGATGTGTATATGGTACAGCTATGGATGATGGTTCCTCTAGTGTTTGGCCCTCACATGGTATATTGTTTCTTTTGATGAGATGAGTTACTAACAAAGTTTGACAAATGATGGTGAGTTCACGATTTTCTTTTCTCATATGATGAGAAGAGAGATGCATACTACTATCTCTATGATGGATAAACTACATATAAGGATCTTATGTATGATTTGCATATTGATGAAGTGATGTTGGTGTGATAGTTCTTCTTAGATGAAGAAAATGGGCCAAGAGAATGGTGTTACTATAGGTTTCATGAAGACATGGCTATTTGGAGATATGACATACTTAGTCACATATTGATGATGTTAAGGAATGATGAATACTTCTCCCTATCTTACTTTATGATGATAGGCTTGGTTCTCACAAGTGTTGATTATCATGGTTGATTATTATCATATGTGGGATGTGTTGTAGCAGCTACAACCACCCTCCAAAATTTTTCCTTAGCCTATTTTGGAGCCTCCCTACCAACCTTACATAGCACTTTGTCTTGTTTCGTAATGCACTCAAGCTTCAAGTGTTTTCCTCACACAAAGGCAGCCTGTCGATCACAATTGATCCATTCCCATCACAGGCTGCTCACTCGAACTTGGTCCAGATGCAAGCTGAGCAGCTTCCCCTTGAAAATTACACATTTCTGGAGGGAAACCAGCCTTACCTCCAGGAATTTCACAATCCTCTATGACATCCTGCTGGGCTCGAGGATTGCATAATCTTACCAGCCAACCCTCCCAGCAGGATTTGTGCAAAATTTCCCAGCAGCAGGCTATTCAACCTAGGATTTGCACAAATTTTGGCAACAGTCAGCTGCTCTGCCCATAAATTGCACAAATCTCCTGGGCAGCCAGCCCAGCTCCCAGCTAGAAATGTGCATTTTTCTTTAGCAATCAAGTAGTCTATTGCATATACAGCTGAGTTGACCGATTCCCTCTAGGAATGAGAAAAATAGACTTGCATGCATGGGAGGCTTATCCCAAGGCAACATTCAAAGGCATCCCTTGTTTCATGGATCTATGTTTAGCAGTTGGAGGTTACATGCAAGGAGCAATTATGAAACCTCCCACCAAGTGTCACTTCCCCTAGATTCGTGACATGTGCGTCATAAACTCAATGTTATCAAAACACATCAACCAGATGCTGCGAAGCTCATTCCTCACATCAACCTTGCAGCTATGACATCCCACATCACATCTAGGAGTAATTGACACATTTAGATCAATTGTTTTCACTTCCCATGCCTTGTGTTGCATTTCTGTTGCTTTTTGTGTTTTCACTTATGGGAGTATTGTTTTCTTGATTTCTTTGAACACTTTTTTTCATTTACATATATACTAGATTTTCCTAGCTCTGTTTTAGTTTCCATTGCTATCTCACTGTTGTCGCATGCATGAAATTTGTTTTGCATGGACATTCGCCAAACCAGCAAACTTCCTCACCCATATACATGTTGATCTGTTTGCTAAATCTTTCATTCATGCATTGCATGTATTGTTAATCACTTCTGCTATCACTTAGTGTCGCCATGCATTCACTGACTTACTTGCTTTCAGTTGCCCATTGGCGAGTCAAGCCAACTTTGGCTCAAGCTCTGCCTTCAACAAGGCTGCATTGCACAATCTGGGAAAGGAAGGCTCACCTTCCTCTCTATATTTGCGCATTCCTGCTCAGTACTATCCAACAAGACTATTTTGTGCATTTCTGGAGGACAATGGCTGCTTGGCCCAAGAAATTGCACAAATCTGTCCCTAGGCCTGCATTCAGTAGCCAGACTGGACTGTGCATTGAGTAGTTCCAGCATTCAGTCAGTCTCCGAGTAGCCCAAACTATGCCTTGTGTAGTCTTGGCAGTTGGTCTCCAAACCTCCTGGCCACAATTGTGCAACCTTCATGATCATTCACCCAAGTATGTCACAAGTCATTTATCATGTTCATTTTGGTTTTCAACTGATAGATTGCTTGCCATGAGTGTTTCCATGTCTTCAGGTATCGCAGGTGTTCATCTCCCTCTCAGCAGTACAGGTACAATGGTCTTCATGAGAACAAACACAAAGAAACCGTTTAGAGCACACTTGGGGAGGCAGTCGATCAAGTGTCTATGGAATTGCCTACCCATGAAGACATCAAGTTGTTCATAGACAAGGACATCAAGATATAACAGCAGCATCATCGCAACGAACAAAATCATAGTGAGTAACATCATGAACAACAGCTGAAGACAGCATACCAAATGCAACTAATGCAAGAGGAAGGTTTCTAACAACATGGATGTAGAACAAGGTTGCAAACTCAAGCAGATCCATTGACGATGAAATCATCTTTGGAGACTTCGACTATGAGGTGACATCGCAACATGATGATCATGCGAAGACATAGGATGGAACAAAGAAGGATTTGCATGTGATGAAGCAACAACTCAGGAAGAACATGAAGCTGCAGAGACATCCGAATGAGTTGCAGCAGGAATAGAAACTGCGCCCGTACAAGCCAGAGATCCATCCCAATAGCTGACACGGAGCAGACATGGTGAGCAGTGTTGTTGATCGCATGAAAAGGATTCATCATCATGCATGTCATTGAGTACACACATGTAATCCAACCCATTCAACACACTCACCAAGGTGAAGACAAGAAGAAAGTCCAAGTTGATGTGCATGACCACCAACACACACCTGAAGATCAGCACAAACACTATGCATAGGTGTTGCTGGTTCAACTGTACCCAAGGAGACCATGCGCATGTTAGCAGACGAGTTGGATGATGGGCCAAACCAATGCACCGGTTGCATTGGAGGCAAGAGTTTGCTTCAACAAGATGCCACCGTGAGGTGCATGCACACCATCACAGACGACCAAGCTTGGCATCAACTTACCACCTTCACCATCAAAATCATGTCAAATAGTTGGTCTCATCACAATGGATCAAGTGTCAATGATGTCATGCAAGGCTTACTCAAGCCATGTTGTCTCACATGAGTACATGTGCATTGTAATGTTGAGTCATGTCAAGTGTAATTTAAGTGTCAATGGTTGGACGTAACAATCATAGAGTCGGTGAAGAGTCATGAGGGTAGTTGAACTGTCACAAAGGGGAATGTCAAGGGTCACCCCACCCTTTGCTATAAATAGTCCCTCATAACTCATTATAGAGGCTTTTGGTCAACCAATCTTCTACTAAGACTATCTTGAATAAGGCTTGGACAATATTGTAATGTGCCTTGGCTTCTCCACTGCACGGAGCTAGTACATCTCTTTGGAGGAGTAGGCGAATATGGTTGTAACGTTGCACTGTTGGGGCTAGCAGGTTTACATGGATGTATTGTATGATTGTGACTTACACTTCTTTATATAATAAGAGCCAACACATTTTCATGCATGTGTTGTTATTGTAGTTGGATTGTTCCGGTTGCCTTAATGATATATGTTGTTTAACTTATGTACTTGTGTATGAAGTTATTTGTATGCAATTATATGAATATCATTGTTAATGTGTTGCATATGTTATTAATGTTGTCATCGTCTGTGTCGAATGCTATATCAGACATCAGACAGACCTTTCTCTTGAACCTTGCTATATCAACCATCACACTTGTCTTGGACTGATCCGTGAGTGATGTTCGTGTTATCTTACCTTGTATGTTGTGATTGCCGCATCCAAGTGGACTACTCCACTAGAAGTTGTGCATGTCCTTTGTGTGGTGTGTTCATAGCCAAGTTAGAATTGATCCCTTTCAACCTGGAACTTATCTTCACCTTCTTCTCCCTTCGAAGTGTTGGAACCTCTCATTGATCCAAGAGGTTCTCATCAGATCAGTTGCATAGGTTCTTCATCAGTGTTCAGTGTCGTCGTCAATTCAATTTGGTGTCATCAGCTTCAACAGTGTTGGTTATGATTCAGGTTGTTCAAGTGATGTTAATGGTTTTCATGGTAATGGGTTTGTACCTAGCTGTAAACTTGTGTTCATCGACAGTTCCGCCAGGATTGGTCGACGACATGTGTTTGTCATTCGCCTCACGGGATTTGGTGTCGACATGGATTTTTTCGTCCACTCATAGGTTTTGATGTCGACAAGTTGGCTGTCATGTCACAAATGTCACTAATGTCACTTGGTGACAATTTATTTTAAATGGGTTTTTGATGAACTCTATGTATTAAAACCTTAAGCTACATCTAAACACCTAACCAAAACCTATGCTAAATCCATGTAATAAACCTAACCTAAATACCTAAACTTTAGTCCTAAAACTCATCAAACATTACATTACCAACCTATGTATTCAATACATTAGAACCCTAACCATATTACAAATTCAAATTATGTAATAAACCTATATCAATACATTTCCTAAGTTCTAAACCCATCAAACATGGTATATTCCAACTCATGGTATTAAAAACCCTAAGATCTAGTCCTAAGACTATCAGACATGTTATGCTACAAACTTATGACATTAAAAACCTAATGTATAAATCCTAATTCCTAAGTCTAAAACCCCTTGTATTAGCTCTCGGGTTATGTTAACATGCTGAAATACAATATAAAACATTATAATTAAAATGCATAGGCCCTAACCGCAATAGAACCGTGAAGGGGACAAGTCACATGTGAACGTTCTATGTAAAGACCATCGGGTTAGCATTGAACACCAGTTCTTAGACCATAGCGGAACTATTGTCATGTGATTAGGTGCAGGTAAGTCATCAGGGTTAAACTCAGTGGGTTTTAGTGGACAGTTACGGTTAGGTGGGTGACAGCGCTATGTGAGTGCCGAGTTAACCGCAACCGCCAACCGCCACAGTGAACATCAGCGGAACCGCCAGCATCCAAACCGTGGGTTCGGTCACCTACTCACATGAGATATCTGCACCTTTGCCCAATTAAGCTGACTGCAAATGTTTATGTGTTCATTACAATGTATTTTGGGTTTTTGAATTAAGTTTTGGTTACAACTAATTCGAGGACCATTAAACCTAATACTAGGTGTCAATTTACAACTAGACGGAGACTTCAAATCCCATATAGAAGACAACTAATTCATCTCAAATTCAGCCAAGGAGGTTTTAATGTACCTATAGGCCTATAAGAGGTGGTTTTCTTAATTGAGGAAGGGGAATTAGTGGTTTTGCTTTCTTGTATGCAAATTCTGGAGGTCATTGGCAGTTTTGTTTTTAGTGTAACAGGAGCATCCAAAGTCGGAATTGGGAACTGTGGTAGGCGTTGGAAAGATGGTTCAGAGAGCTATCTATTGACAATTATTAGAAGTGCTTGTGTGCACATTTAGTCTAGTCAAATCTTTGTGTAATTGATCTCTTCTGTTTCAATCCTAATAAAGCGGTCACCCATCTTCAAAACGGACCCAGAGACATAGTCCATCAGGGACGAACTCCGTAATCAACTTTGTTGCCTGGTATCACTGTGTTTTTACTTTTTTCACTTATGTTATGCATCTTTCTTATGTTTAGTCAATTGTCATAAAGTCTTTCTTCTCAAGAAGTTTCCTCGATTTCCGCACTTTTAGCTAACATTCAATTCATTAATGACTAATCACTTCTACATTAGTTTTAGTCTATGATCATTTCATATCATATAATTTGGTATCAGGGTAGGTTGTGTTTGTAGAATTTTCCATTGAATGTTAACCAGGTCAAAATCGCGACGAGGAGAAGGAATCCTTGAGCAAATTGATCCATAGATTGGAAAGTGACGAGTCGTTCATAAGTTGACCATGACAGGATCTAATGCAGGTGAAATTACTGAAACTAAGATGAGTGATGAATAGTTTCAGCAAGCATTCTTGACTATGCAGTAGATGTTGGGAGAATTGTATGAAGACAAGAAGGTGATAGATGCAACTTCTTCTTCAAAGACATCGAAGAAGGACAAAATTAAAAGTAGGGCTGATAAACCACCTTCACCTCCATCATCTCCTTCTTCTTATTCTTCCAGTGTAGAAGCTGAAATAGAAAAGAAACCTAAGAAAACATCTATTTTGAAACTTGATGTAAAATTTGAATTACCTATTTATGCTGGTGAAATGAATCCTAAAAAGTTAGATAACTGGATTAAGCAGTTAGAAGTGTATTGTTGCATTCAGAACATTTCTAACGATAAAATTAAAATTCAGTTAGCTACACTTAGAATGGGGGAACAACTTTAATCTGGTGGGAAAGTAAAACTTAGATAGATGTAAAGCATAAAGGAAAAGTCATCTCCTCATGGTCTAATTTTTTAAAAGCTCTTAGGAAACAATTCTATCCTTTAGGATACATGCAGTAAGTTGTTATTGATTGGCAACATTTGAGGCAAGGTAAAGGGCAGAGTGTTCAGGAGTTTACTCAGGAGTTCAGAAAGAAAGCATTGGCGCTTGGTATTTCATTGGATACACATGAAACTTTTTTAAAATACATCAATAGTTTACATTCATATTGATAGCATACATTATTGATGTTTAATCCTGATGATTTTTATGAAGTGTGTGTTCAGGCCATACATATTGAATCAGGTGGCAGACCATTCAAGTTTTCATCACAGTCATCCAAAGGGTTGGAAATCAAAGATTCCAATGACAGTAAAGGGAAGAATAATTCGAAGAGAAAGAAATAGACGATAGCTCAGAAGGAAATACCTACCTGTTCTCATTTCTAGAGAATCGGTCATGATGAATTGAAATGTTGGAAACTTTATCCAGAACTCAAGCCCAAAAATTTCCTTAAGGAGAAGGATGAAAAGAAGGCAATTTCAGTAGTCCAACAAGATCTAGGTTCAGATTCAGGTGATGAAAGGAGGATAACCACCATGGTTACGATAGGTAAAACCTTTGACACTGGTTCAAGTTCGAAAACTATTGCATCTTCATCAAACATAAATCCTTCAAATGAGGATAAAAGAGTTGAATTTTTTAACATAAGCATAATTTCTAAGAATACAAAGATAGATACAATGTTTGATAGTGGATCACAAGCGAATTTAATCTTTGAATATTTAGTTAAAATTTTGGGTTTGGAAACACGAAATCATCTAAGACCTTACCCATTAAGATGGCTAAATAAATCAACTAAGTTAAAATTCGTCAAACAATGTCGATTAAGATTTTCCATAAAAGCTAATTACATTAATGATGTGGAATTAGATATGGTTCCAGTGGACATATGTGGAGTTGTCTTAGGAAGTCCTTATATTTATGATCGTGATGCAGTATTTTATAGGAGGGAACACAAATATCACCTTAAGAAATATGGGGTTGAATTTATTGTCAGGGCACATCAAAACAAAAATATCTTGAATTTAGTTGTTTCTAATCAGATGAAGCAATTAATAAGTTCAAATAAAATATTTGTAATCATGTGTGTAAAGGAACAACATAACAATCAACATGATGTTTGTTCAGGTTATGAGACTCAGCTTAAAGATAGTTTGATTAAAGAGATAGAAACTATTCCAGTTCTATGTAAAACCAAACATCTTACTCATAAGTAGGAAATACAACATGAATTACAGTTTGTGCCTAAAGCTCCTCTTCCTAATGTCATAATGAATCAATTCAGTTCAAGTTTGGAAATTAACAGATACAGGGATACAGGTCAGTATTGGGGAAAGTCAGTGTTAAATTTCTCTTGTAGTGTGTCACCATTTCATTTTCTGAACAATTTCGAAACCTCTTTTCAAGTGGAGAGGAAGCCTATTTGTTTTCATATCAAAGCCTTTTCTAAAGTAGTGTCAAAATGTCTAAGGGAAATTTATGCATCAGGGGAAGTGCTAATCAATGGAAACATCATTTAATAAATGAAGAAAAAGTGATTCAAACAAATCAATAGCTAGTTCAATACTTTCAAAGACAAATTAAGTTGTGGCAATTTGCACCTTACAGTTTGATGGGTTTAATGCAGCAAGTTCACTTAGTAATCAAGAAGCAGGAAAGTATGTTAAATCAAGTAGCTGGCTTGATGTCAAAAAACTCTTTGATTGTCTCGGTCATTCCGAAAAATAGCTTGTCAATACATGTTGATGGTATTGAACAATATCCTGTAGAGATTGTTTTCAAATATGATTATGAATCACTAACTCATGGTTCTTCATGGAAAGAAACTAGTTTCCATGTTCATAACAGGTTGTTTGACCATCGTTGCAAGTTGTTCATACTGCAAATGGATGGAACAGGTCACCGACTCAAAATGTACCATGGTTAGCATCATCAGGGTCATCACTTGCAGGTGATAAATCGAATGTATTGGTACATCATCAGGTCAATGTGGAAGGAGAGGGAGCTCTACCCTCATTGACTATTTGTTTATTCAAACTTTTGTGGTCCAAAAGCCTTCAAGTGGAGGGATTGATCCAGGAGGATCTTGTAAGATCAGTTGCATAGGTTCTTCATCAGTATTCAGTGTCAATGTCAATTTTGTTTGGTGTCATCAACTTCGATAGTGTTGGTTATGGTTTAGGTTGTTTAGGTGATGTTAATGGTTTTCATGGTAATGGGTTTGTACCTGGTTGTTGACTTGTGTTCATCGATAGTTCCGCCAAGATTGGTCGACGACATGTGTTTGTCATTTGCCTCGCAAGATTTGGTGTCGACATGGATTTTGTCGTCCACTCACAGGTTTTGATGTCGACAGGTTTGTCGTCATGTGACAAATGTCACTAATGTCGCTTGGTGACAATTGATTGTAAATGGGTTTTTGATGAACTCTATGTATTAAAACTCTAATATACATCTAAACACCTAACCAAAACCTATATTTATGTATCAAACCTAACCTAAATACCTAAACTCTAGTCCTAAAACTCATCAAACATTACATTACCAACCTATGTATTCAATACAGTATAACCCTAACCATATTACAAATTAAAACTATGTAATAAACCTATATCAATATATTTCCTAAGTCCTAAACCCATCAAACATGGTATATTCCAACTCATGGTATTAAAAACCCTAAGATTTAGACCTAAAACTATTGGATATGCAATGCTACAAACCTATGACATTAAAAACCTAATGTATAAATCCTAATTCCTAAGTCTAAAACCCTTTGTATTAGCTCTTGGGCTATGTTAACATGCTGAAATACAATATAAAACATTATAATTAAAATGCATAGGCCCTAACCGCCACCCTAACCACAGTGGAACCGCAAAGGGGACAGGTCACATGTGAACATTTTTTGTAAGGACCATCGAGTTAGCATTGACTGCCAGTTCTTAGACTGTAGTGGAACTATTGCCATGTGATGAGGTGTAGGTAAGCTTTTAGGGTTAAACTCCACGGGTTTTGGTGGATAGTTACGATTAGGTGGCTGTCAGCGCTATGTGAACGTCAGGTTAACGCAACCACCAACCGCCACGGTGAACGTCATCAGAACTGTCGGCATCTAAACTGTGGGTTCGGTCACCTGCTCACATGAGTTGTCCACACCTCCACCTAGTTAACCTGACCGCAAATGGTTATGTGTTTATTACAATGTATTTTTGGGTTTTTGAATTAAGTTTTGGTTACAACTAATTTGAGGACCATTAAACCTAATCCTAGGTGTCAATTTACAACTAGATCGAGACTTCAAAGCCCATCTAGAAGAAAATCATTTCATCTTGAATTCAACCAAGGTGGTTTTGATGTACCTGTAGGCCTACAAGAGGCGGTTTTCTTCTTTGAGGAGGGGGGATTAGTGGTTTTGGTTTCTCGTATGCAAATTCCAGAGGTCATAGGAAATTTTGTTTTCAGTGTAACAGGAGCATCTGGAGTCAGAATTGGGAACCGTGATAGGTGTTGGAAAGCTAGTTTAGAGAGCTATCTGTTGATAGTGATTAGAAGTGCCTGTGTGCACATTAATTCTAGTCAAATCTCTCTGTAATCGATCTCTTCTATTTTAATCCTAATAAAACGGTCGCCCTTCTTGAAAGCAGACCCGGAGACGTAGTCCATCAGGGACAAACTCCGTAATCAACTTTGTTGTCTGGTATTGCTATGTTCTTACTATTTTCACTTCTGTTATGCATCTTTCTTATGTTTAATCAACCCTCGTTAAGTCTTTCTTCTGAAGTAGTTTCCTCGATTTCCTCATTTTCAGCGAACATTCAATTCATTAATGGCTAATAACTTCTACATCAATTTTATTCTATGATCATTTCAGATCACTTGTACACATTCCTTGACTCTTTGCATCAGCCACACCCTTGCTACTAACAGAGTTATCTTACTTGCCTCTGTGCGACATCGCGATCAAGGCATTACCTTACGACCCACTACTGGGACTCCTACACCAAATGGTCTGAGGTCTAATTAGGACTTCTTACTAGGCAGATCCCCTTGACATGTTGGCAATTCCAACACCATCAACATTTATGGTCCTATAAGGTGGGTCTAATGACAAGTAGTGTCCTCTCATCCAGTTTTGAACCTTTGCATATCTTTCATGGAGTCTTGCATTCTTCTTCCCCCGAGCTGTTTTTTGAATCGTGAAGATGTCTCCATCTCAGGGAAGCTTTTCAATATCTTGTCCACTCACACGTATGATGGTAAAGGTGAAGTGGTCTGGCCTGAGCACTTACATAACTTTATTTCCATGATTTATGAGGAAGATGACTTTACTGATGAAAAGGTCGGGTTGCTACTCGCATACACACTTCGTGAATCTCCATTTCGTTGGGTGCTCAGCCTACCGGTTGACACCATGCACTCATGTGAGAACTTTTGTGATATTATTGAAGACATGTTCTATCATTTTGATCCATACCATCTTCACCAGAAACTATTATAGCAACGGAGGGCTCCACATGAATCCATTATTAATTTTTGGCAACGCTTCTGTGACTTGCAGTTTCACACTCCGAGGATCTAGATGAAGTTCTCTTATCTCTGGGACTAGTTCGAGTAATGTCTTAAGAAATTTTCCATCCCAAGAGAAAGCTTGATGTCAAACCTCGCTCAACCTTCTTTTTGATGGAACTATGCAATCCCATGTGGGAGCAAGCCTTGTCTCAACGGGTTGTCTGCATCCCTCTCATTCAACAGTTCCACCATCGCCCTGTGATGTTGAAGATCATGTTCACACATCTATTCATCCTTTACGCCCTCCCAACATCACTCCACTCAATTTCCCTGCAGAGTTGGTTGTGAGTCCTTCGAGTTCCCATATGCATTCTTTTCTTCAACCTCCGTCTTCACACTCAGGTGTTCCTCTGGATGATGTTGTCTTGTATTCATCCTTTCCAGACTCTTCACTTGTTATGAACAAGGAACAACCCACTCATAGATTTGGTGTTGCACAACCAACATGCAATGTCACTCATGAAGAGTATGAGTGGGAGCTTGAACATCAACACTCGATGAAGGATGACTCCCTTCCGTTTGAGCCCCCTATGTTCTTTCCTAGCTTCTTTGGTGAACTTTCCATCCATGATTTTAATTTTTGCATGTGTGTCATCATCCACGGATGCACCCACTGTTGATCACTCATAGGACTCACTGATATTAGTCCATCATTCGACAACGAAGAGGATAATTTATTCATTGAAGATCCACTTGATCCTTCATATGTCTTTTCCGGAAATACAAAGGATGAGTTCATTTGTTTTTCATCTACCCCTTTGCTTGATTCATTTGATCATGATTATGCCAAAGAATTCAATGATTTTTTTGATCATGGCGGTCGTGATCCATTTTCTTCCAATTTTGATCACAATCACAAATCTATCACAGTTGATTTTTCGAAGCCACCGGTGTATGAATATCTACTTGATGATGAGGATGAGACCCCCAAGATTGTCAAGGAACTTCAACCCGAGCTAATGGTTATGTCAGGCCCTCACTCTCTTGGGGTTAGTCTCACTTCCGATCATGAAACTGTTCAATCACCCAAGGCTCCTCGTTACTCGTTTATATGCATCGAAGATCCATCTCTCATAGATCACACTTCCTCCACTAAAATTGCATGATCCCATTTCTCATGCATTGGAGGAGTCTTACATTGAAAGCACTCATCGTGACGCAAGTTATCTTTGTTTCTTTCATTTGCTTGCATGTCTCAGTCAAGAGTGTTCTTTTTCTTCAAATTTGCACGTAGTGTCACACAACTGTTAGAAAATTATATATTATAGAGCAATGGAATACACAAATAATTGCAGAAATATAAACACAGAAAACGCATAAAGCAAGAGAGACACATATATACATGGTTCACCCAGTTTGGGCTACATCCACAGAGGAGCAACTAGTCTTTCCTTTTATATTATCCAGCAAACTTAAGAGATACAACCTACAGCAGATCCGATGTAATTCCCTCTTCACTCTCAATCTCCTCTCTCTTCCTCACTCAGAATAGAGATGTACATGGATGCAATACGATTACCTCATATATAATGAGGGATTGCCTTCTAGGGAAAAAAAACCTAAATTAAACATAACTTCTACTGTCACATCTCAACCTAATGAATGACCTAGATTGACTACTAAATCAAAACATTTTACAAGGAAAGTTTACATTTATTTTTAGCTTCGAGTGCATTGCCCCGATCCCCCTACCAGGAGGGGGCTCCCAAAGGTCGCAGCCACCCCCCCTTGACCCCCCCTACAACAAATATTTTATAGGCGGCTTTGCCACCCCATTACGAACTGGGGTCCAATGCAGTGATACCTTTGAATGCAGAAGATAATCAGGCTCCACACCCAACAATTTCCCACTTAGAGATTGATTATAGCAACTCCATCGGTGCTTCATCTACTGGAAAATGGCTCCACTTTGGACCTGGTTGTTTCTCATCTTCTTCATCATACTTGAAGACCAATTGAAACTAAGCAGATTCTCAGTTTTTCCCTGGTTACAACTTTTGTTAACAAATTTGCAGGATTCTGGCTAGTGTGTATCTTTTCTAGCTTCAACTATCCATCTTCCAACGCTAATTGTATGAAATGGTACTTGAGATGTATATGTTTAGTCTTGGAATGAAATGTAGAGTTCTTTGCAAGATGTATGGCACTCTGGCTATCATTGTATAACCTGCCCAACTCCTGCTTCTTACCCAATTCATCCAGAAACCTTTGTAACCAAATCATTTCTTTACTAGCCTTTGTAGCAGCAACATACTCTGCTTCTGTTGTTGAGAATGCAACAACACTTTACACTTTTGAGACCCAACTGACAGTTGTTCCACCTATACCACAGTGTGCTCTTCCTGTTATCTCTATCACCCGCCATATCTACATCAACATATCCCTATAGAGCAATGTTTCAACCACCAAAGCATAATGCTTGATTTGTGGTACCTCTCAAATACCTGAGAATCCACTTCACCTCCACCCAATGTTATTTTCCTAGATTGTTCATGTAGTTTCTTACAACTCCCACTGCATGTGCAAGATCAGGCCTTGTGTAGACCATTGCATACATTAAGCTTCCAATTGCTAATGCATATGGAACTTTAGACATATGAACCATTTCTTCCTAAGTCTTGGGACACTCCTTCTTACTTAATTTGAAATGGCTAGCCAAAGGCATAGTAACTGGTTTTTCATTCCACATATTAAACCTTTTCAACACCTTTTCTATGTACTCACTTGGAGACATTGTTAATTTGTGATTCTTCTTGTCTCTAGTTATTCTCATACCAAGGATTTGTTTTGCAGCACCCAAATCCTTCATTGCAAATGAGTTCACTAATTTTCTTTTGAGCACATTTATTTCCTTCATGTTAGAACCTGCAACAAGCATGTCATCTACATACAATAACAATATAATATAGCTTCCATCATTTTTACTTTTGAGATAAACACAATGACCAGAGTGACATCTAGTATAACCTTGTTCAGACATAAACCTGTCAAATTTTAGATACCAATACCTTGGAGCCCGTTTTAAGCCATACAAGCTCTTCTTCAACCTACACACTAGTTTCTCCTTTCCTTTTACCTCATATTCTTGTGGCTGCTGCATATATATCTCTTCCTCCAAATCCTCGTGGAGAAAGGCTATCTTTACATCTAACTGCTCAAGATGCAAATCTTCAGCTGCTATTAGGCTTAAAATAGTTCTGATTGAAGTCATTTTAACAACATGAGAAAATATCTCATCAAATTCTATACCCATTTTATGTGCAAACCCTTTCACAACAAGTTGATCTTTATACCTTTTTCTACCTCCATCTTCTTCCTTCAACTTGTAAACCCATTTATTCTGCAATGTTTTTTTGCCTGCAGGAAACCTGACTGAGTCCCAAGTCTGGTTATGTGTTAAGGATTCCATCTCTTCTTTCATGGCTTGCTCCCAGTTCTTCTTGGTTTCTACCTATACTACTTCTTCATAACATTCTGGTTCACCAGAATCAGTCAACAATACATAATATAATGAAGGAGAGTATCGTTCAAGGGGTTTACTTATCTTGGTAGATATTCTAAGACCACTTTCAGGTGTTTGAGGTGCTTGTTGCTATTGTAGTTGTTGTTCTGGATGTTGATCATTATGATTTTTAGGCACCATCACTTTTTCTATGATCTCGTCAAGCACTATGTATTCTTTTTTTTCTTTTCTTGCAGTTGATCCTTATACAAAACCTTTTCGTTGAATATGACATCTATGCTCCTAATAATTTTGTGTTTTTTCATAATCATAAAAGAGATAACCAAAATCATTAACACCATATCCAATAAAGGTACATTTGTTTGATTTTTCCTCAAGATTTGTTCTATTTTCTTTATTAATGTGGACAAAGGCTTCACAGCCAAAAGTCTTTAAGAAAGGGTAGTTTGCCATTCTACCTGTCCATGCCTCCTCTGGAATAATACTATCCAAGAAACTTGAAGGCCCTTTGATTATTGGATAAAAAATAGTATCTACAGCATCTACCAAAAATTGTAAAGGCAATCCTGCATGCAATCTCATGCACCTTGCATGTCCATGATTGTCTTGTTCATCCTTTCTGACACACCATTTTCTTGTGGTGTTCTTGGAACTGTCTTCTCTCTGCGAATTCCATTCTCAGAACAGTACCTATCAAACTCTTTGCTGCGTTATTCACCTCCATTTTCTGATCTGAGACACTTCAACCTTTTCCCTGTCTCATTTTCAACCAAAGCTTTCCATTTCATGAAAGTATCAAATACATCAAATTTATTTCGAATACAATAAATCCAGGTTTTTTTTGGTTGCATCATCAATAAAAGTAACATAGTGATGAGATCCACTGAGAGATGATACCTGACCAGGTCCCCATACATCTGTATGCACAAGCTCTAATTTTTCGCTCTTCTTTTCTTTCCTAACTCTGAGGAATCTAACTCTCTTTTGTTTTCCATAAACACAATTCTCACAAAATTTTAAATCAACATGCTTCAAACCTAGCAAAAAAATTTGTGAGTGAAGAATATTAATCCCCTTCTCACTCATGTGCCTGAGCCTATGATGCCACAATGTCGTAGCTTCTCCTGTAGAGGTTAAAGCATTAACAGAATTAGAAATACCATTGCATAAATACAATGTACCAAACTTTTCTCCTTTTTTTATTACCAGGGATCCTTTAGTGACCTTCCATGTTTTATCTATAAAAGTAATCATACAGCCTTCACCTCCCAACTGCCCTATTGAAATAAGATTTTTCTTCAAATCTAGAACATTCCTTACCTCCTTCAATAGCCATTGATTTCCATTTCGTTGTTTTATGAAAATTGTACCCATTCCAATGATTTTACAAGGTGTATCATCACCCAATCGAACCTGTCCAAAATCTCCTTAAACATAATCATGAAAACACTTCCTATTAGGTGTGGTATGGAATGAGACCCCTGAATATACCACCCAAGCATCAATAATATTTTCTAAAGAAAGAATCAAAGCATCTTGCAACACATCACATGTTACATTGGCTTCATGATTATTTTCTTGCTGCACGTCTCCTTCTTTTCCCTTCCGAGACTTGCAATATTTCTTCAGGTGTCCTTTCTTCTTGCATTTCCAACACACTATCCCTGATCTAGACTTGGATCTGCCTTTTCTTAACTTACTACGATATCTAGGGCTCTTTCCTCTTTCCATTTTTCTTCCCCTAGTCTCTGGAGTCAAAGCATTACTTGATGTCTCACCGAAGCTTTTTCGTCGCATTTCCTCACTAAGGATTGCACCGACAACATCATCAAACTTTAAAGTACTAGATCCAGAGATAGAGTTACTAATGGCCATAACTAAACCATTCCAAATTTCTGGCAATGAGCACAGAAATAACAAAGCCCTAAATTCATCATCAAAGGTTACCCCTACAGAATTTAACTGACTGGTAACTGTATTGAATTCATTTAAATAATCAGCAACATATCCACCTTCTGACATTTTCATATTAAATAAGCACTTAATAATAAATACCTTATTTGAGGCCGAGGGTTTTTCATATGGTTTGTCCAATGTCGAAATTAAACCCTCTGTCGTCGTTTTCTTTGAAATATTAAACGCTACCAATGCCGCTAGGCATAACCATATTATTCCAAGTGCCTTTCTGTCGAGAATATCCCATTCTGTGTCTGTCATACTCGTCGTCTTCTTTGCCTTTCCGCTCAATGGTGGGTATAGATCTCTCTGATAAAAATAATCTTCCATCTGCATCTTCCATGGCTGGTAGTTTTGGACATTAAATTTTTCGACCCTAAACCTACCATCTTCCGCCATTGCTCCCACTCGAACTAGGAACCCTTCTCTCCTGCGAGTTTATCAGCCAAATAGACCTTTGGCTCTGATACTAGTTGTTAGAAAATTATATATTATAGAGCAATGGAACACATAAAATATTGCAGAAATATAAACACAGAAAACACATAAAACAAGAGAGACACAGATATACGTGGTTCACCTAGTTTGGGCTACATCCACGGAGAAATAACCAGTCTTTCCTTTTATATTATCTAGCAAATTGAAGAGATATAACCTACAATAGATCCACTATAATTCCCTCTTCACTCTCAATCTCCTCTCTCTTCCTCACTCAGAATACAAATGTACATAGGCACAATACAATTCCCTCATATATAGCGAGGGGTTGCCTTCTAGGGAAAAAAACCCTAAATTAAACATAAATTCTACCATCAAATCTCTGCCTAATGGACGACCCAGATTGACTATGAAATTACAACATTTTACAAGGAAATTTTACATCTATTTTTAACTTCGGGGGTGCTGCCCCTAATCCCCCCACCACGGGGGGGGTGCTCCCAAAAGTTGCAGCGACCCCCCCCCCAACTGGACCCCCCCTGCAGAAAATATTTTACAGATGGAATTAAAAACTGGGGTCCAATGTGGCAATACCTTTGAATAAAGAAGATAATCAGGCTCCACACCCAACAACAACACCATGATAATTCCACAGAATGTCCATCATGCACATGCACTCACTTATGTCCTATGGGCACTTTGAAACATGAAGTGTGGTTGTCTTCACTATTATATCTTTCTTGTATGTTGGTCTAAACGACTGGGTTACTCGTGGACCAAGCCTTTACCCACATGGGTCTAGTAATGCGTCGGTGGCTGCATTGGAAGTATCACTTCACGTGATGAGGCCCATGCACCGTTAGTGTATGAGTAGGAGTAGTGTTTTATTTCAGTTGTTTTCTTGCATGCTTGTTTTCTTTCATGCTTTGATTGCTTGATTGTTTGCTTTCTTCTTTGTTTTCTTATTTTTCTCTCATTTTTGCTTCTTCTTTTTCTTGTCTTTGTTGTTAGTTCGTTCATTTTCGTTCGTAGGTTAGTTCGCATGAAACCATGTGTGACTCATGAAACGAGTTGGGTAAAGTACAAGAGGGTTTGTACATCTATCTCTACTTGGTTATTTGTCATCTTTCATGGTGAACTTGTTACTCTTAGTCCATGATATGTCGAAGAAAAATATGTACTCTTTGAAGTGAACCTTGGTGAAAACACAACGCTTGCTCGCTAACTAGTGTCACCTTCTCTAGTCAGTTGTTTTTGGGTTAACCCTTGTCAACTCAGTTAAGTAGAGTAAGGTGAGGCGGAAAACCTTAGAAGGCATGTCAGAAATATAAAAAACTACTTCTCTACTGGAATAACCTCTTCTACTCTCAATAAGTCGAGATCCCTCTTCCGCCTCTGAAATTAAGAAGTGATATGCACAATGAAAATGAAAAAAAAATGTTAAAAAATTCAAAATGAAAAATGAATAAGACAAAAGAAGAGAAAGGCTTCCTATGTAGGGAGGTGATGCAAGTAACTCTTTCGGGGTACTATGTCAGTGTACTGACCAGGCTTGCTGGCAACGGAGCCATACCTGTGTTCCTATGTGACTCCATCGAGGTACTGTCCAGGCCTGCTGGCAGTGGACCAACAATGGAGATGAAACTAAGACTCTAACGACTATACTGCTTGTGCACCTATATACCCCTCAACCCCAATAGAAACAACTGTGTTTCCTTGACTTGGAATGTGTGTCAATCGACCAAGAGTCTAGAAGATGCTACATCTTACATCAAGCTAGTGTGAAGCCAAAATGAGCTGAGGGTTGAAAAATACTTCCAGAGGTGTTAGGCTTGCTTTTCACGAACGAGGTCCATTTAGAGAGTTGGAGTTCTACCAGTGTGTCGCCAAGTGTTGTAGTGGCTACAAACACCCTCCAAATTTTTCCTTAGCCTATTTTGGAGCCTCCCTACCAACCTTAATAAACACTTTGTTTTGCTTCGCCAAGTACTCAAGTTTCAAGTGTTTTCCTTGCACAAACGCAGCCTATAGATCACAGTTGATCCATTCCCCTCATAGGTTGCTCACTCAGACTTGATCCAGCTGCAGGCTAAGCAGCTTCCCCTTGAAAATTGTGCATTTTTGGATGGAAACTAGCCTTCCCTCCAGGAATTCCATAATCCTCTATGACAGCCTGTTGGGCTCCAGCATTGCACAATCCTACCAGCCAACCCTCCCAGCAGGATTTGCACAAATTTTCCCAGCAGCAGGTTGTTCAGCCCAGGATTTGCACAAATCTGGGCAGAAGTTAGTTGCTCTACATAGAAGTAGCACAAATCTTCTGGGCAACCAACCTAGCTCCCAGTTAGAAATGCACATTTTTCTCCAGCAGTCAAGCAATCTCTTGCATGTGCAGCTTAGTTGACCGGTTCCCTTTAGGACTAAGAAAAACAGACTTGCATGCATGGGCTTCTTCTCCCAAGGCAGCATGCAAAGGCATCCCTTGCTTCAGGGATCTATTTTTAGCAGTTGGATGTTATAAGCAAGGAGAAATTATGAAGCCTCCCACCAAGTGTCGCTTCACCTAGATTCATGGTATTCACGTCATAGCCTCGATGTTATCAAAACCCATCAACTGGATGCTACAAAGATCATTCCTCACATCAACCTTGCAGCTCTAACATCCCACATCACATCTAGGAGAAATCGACACATTCAGCTTAGCTGTTTTGGGGTAAGCTCTCTTCCCATGCCTTGTGTTGCATTTCTGTCGCTTTTTGTGTTTTTGCTTGTGGGAGTACTATTTTCCTGATTTCTTTGAACGCTTAATGTCATTTACATATATACTAGCTTGATCTAGCTCTGTTTCAGTTCTCGTTACTATCTCACTATTGTCGCGTGCATGAAATTGTTTTGCATGGATGTTCACCCAACCGGAGAAATTCCTCACCCACATGAATTTTGATATGTTTGTTTAATCTTTCATTCATGTTTTTCATGCACTATTAATCACTTCTGCTATCACTTAGTGTCACCATGCATTCACTAACTTACTTGCTTTCAGTTTCCCATCGGTATAGTCGGGCCAACCTTGGCCCAGGCTCTGCCTTCACCAAGGCTGCATTGCGCAATCTGGGAAAGGAAGGCTCACCTTCATCTCCCGATTTGTGCATTCCTACCCGCACTAGTGTCCAAGACTATTTTGCACATTTCTGGAGGATAGTGGTTGCTTGGCCCAATAAATTGTGAAATTTGTCCCTGCGCTAGTAGTCCTTCCCAACTGGAATTGTTCATTGTGAAATCCCAGCAGTAAAAAACCAAACTAGACTATGCATTGTGCAGTTCCAATAGTCATTTAGTCTCCCAACATCCCAGACTGTGGCTTGTGTAGCCTTGGCAGTCAGTCTCCCGACCTCCTGGGCGAAATTGCGTAACCTTCATGATCATTCACCCAAGTATGTTGCAAGTCAGTTCTCATGTTCATTTTGGTTTCAACTAACAGATTGCTTGCCATGAGTGTTTCCATGTCTCCAAGTAACACCGGTGTTCATTTTCCTCTCAGTAGTACAGGTACAATGGTTTTCAGGAGAGCAAAGATGAAGACACTATTCAGAGTACACTTGGGGATGTAGTCGATGAAGTGTCTATGGACTTGCCTACCCACGAAGACATCAAGTTGTTCGTAGACAAGGAAATCAAGATATAATAGTAGCAGCATCATAGTGAGCAACATCATGAACAACAATTGAAGACAACATATCAAATGCAACGAATGCAAGAGGAGGTTTTTTGACAACACGAAGGGAGAATAAGGTTGCAAGCTCAAGCAGATCCATTGATGATGAAAGCATCTTTGCAGACTTCGGCTATGAGGTGACGGTGCAACATGAAGATCATGTGAAGATAGAGGATGGAACAAAGAAGGAGTTGCATGTGCTGAAGCAACAAATTAGGAAGAACATGAAGCTACAGAGATAGCCGAATGAGTTGCAGCAGGAATAGGAACAACAGTGAGTGCAACATGCACTCATAGATGAAACTATGCCCGTACAAGTCAAAGATCCATCCCAGCAGCTGACACAGAGCAGACATGGTGAGTAGTGTTGTTGATCACATGCAAGGGATTCAGCATCATGCATGTCATTGAATGCACACATGTAATCCAACCCATTTAGAACACTCACCAAGGTGAAAACAAGAAGCAAGTCCAACTGGGGTTGAACATGTACTTCAGAAAGTTGATGCACATGACTGCCAGCACACGCTTGAAGATCAGCACAGACACTATGCATTAGTGTGTTGTCAGTTCAACCATACCCAAGGAGACCATGCGCATGCTAGCAGAGGAGTTGGATGAAGGGGTTGAACCAATGCACTGGTTGCATCGGAGGCAAGAGTTCGCATTCAGAAAGATGTCACCATGAGGTGCATGGACACCATCACAGATGACCAAGCTTGGCATCAACTTACCACCTTCACCATCACAAGCATGTCAAAGATTTGGTCTCATCATAGCGGATGAGTTTCAGTGATGTCTTGCAAGGCTTACTCAAGCCATGTTGTCTCACATGAGTACATGTGCATTGTAATGTTGAGTCATGTCAAGTGTAAGTCAAGTGTCAATGGTTGGACGTAACAATCATAGAATAGGTGAAGAGTCATGAGGGTAGTTGAACTGTCATAAAGGGGAATGTCAAGGGTCACCCCACCCTTTGTTATAAATATTCCCTCATAACTCGTTGTAGAGGCTTTTGGTCATCCAAGCTTCTACTAAGACTATCTTGAAGAAGGCTTGGACAGTATTGTAACATGCTTTGGCCTCTCCACTACACAGAGCTAGTACATCTCTTTGGAGGATAAGGAGGATGTGGGTGTAACATTCAACTATTGGGGCTAGCAGTTTTACATGGATGTATTGTATGATTGTGACTTACACTTCTTTATATAATAAGAGACAACACATTTTCATGCATATGTTGTTATTGTAGTTGCACTGTTCTGGTTGCCTTAATGATATATGTTTTTTAAATTGCGTACTTGTGTATGAGTTGATTTGTATGCAATTATATGGATCTTGTTCTTATTGTGTTGCATATGTTATTAATGTTGTCATCGTCCGTGTCAACTTATCTATTGGACATCAGACAGACCTTTCTCATGAACCTTGCTATATCAACTGTCACACTCATCTCGAACTGATCTGTGGGTGTCATTCATGTTATCTTACCTTGTATGTTGTGATTGTCGCATCTGATTGGACTACTCCACTAGAAGCTGTGCATTTCCTTTGTGTGGTGTGTTCATAGCAGAGTTGGGACTGATCCCTTTCAACCTAGAACTCACCTTCACCTTCTTCTCCCTTCGATGTGTTAGAACCTCTCATACACATTCCTTGACTCTCTGCATCAGTCACACCCTTGCTACTGACAGAGTTATCTTACTTGCCTTTGTGTGACATTGCAGTCAAGGCATTACCTTATGACCCACTGCTAGGACTCCTACACCAAACGGTATGAGGTCTAATTGGGACTTCTTACCAGGGAGATCCCCTTAACATGTTGGCGGGTCTAGCACCATCAACAGGATGTTAGAAAACTCGCTAGTGATGATACATGTATGTTATGTTGTGGAAAGAACATACAGTCCTTGCTATTATTATTTATGAAGATGTTGTTGTCATGGTGTTGAGGGCCTCGAAATCGGGTCAACAACAAGGGGGATACCCACTCGATCGGGAACCTGGTTGGCGGCTCCTTGCCCGTTTGGTGTAGCGGGTCCGACTGGGGATAATGGGACCAGCTTCCCAATCTAAAAGATGTGTGTGTGTGTGTGTAGATTTTGACGATGCTAATCTAAAGGTAATTTTAAGATAATTTAATTCTAGATTCTAGACTGACTCTATGCTACTGTAATCTAACAAAACAACACATCTAATCTATACTAACCCGGGGTAAAATTCTTTCATTATGCGATCTAAAAAGATTTCATACAACAACTGGTAATAAAGATCATTCGGCTATCATAAGAATATAAATCAATTAAGATAAACCATTCTGCATAAGAAGTTAGGCAGGACAGTTGTGAACAGCATATCACATAATCAGTTATTCATATGTTAAGCACAAACAAATGACTCCACTGTACAAAAGTGCCAAATGGTAACCCACACATTCATATATTAACATATAAACAACTCAGCTGTATATCACTCTAAGAATATGAGCATAAATTAATCAAGAGATAAAAGTACCATTTATGACTGATTTCAATCACAAACTTCAAGCAATAATGATTTATCTCTACTTACTTCTAACATCTACTAAGAGTACAGAAGTGCAACATCAGTAGCAGACATTAAAATGTAAACATAAATAAATCTCGATCCATCCATTCATCAAAAACCCCCTCCGAGGGTGCAAAAGTGCATGTTCTGAGGACAAGTTTTTTGACAAATTTCCGGACCCTTCTCCAAATGCCATGAGAAGGGTTAAATACTACTAAGTAACTAATCTTAATTACACAAATTTGGGAAACGGCTTCAAATGACCGCCCATTTACTAAAACAAATTTATTTCTAAAAATTGAATCTAATTTCTAACCGTTTATGTATCTGCCCCTTAGTGCTGTAAGCAATGCAAGGTTCACCTGGAAAGAGTCGGCTGGTTGTCTTTTCCTTTTGCTCGAGCGATAAAAGTAGAAATAACAAAAGCTGGCACCTCTTTCTGACAAACTAGAAGATATTTTTGAAAATCTTCCTCTGGCTGGGTGTTTTTGCTGTGTGTATACTTAGTATAACCCAGATTTCTTTCAAACTGATTGTGCTATTGCTATTTCGGTTTCCGGCCGTGTGAATGACTCAATGAGTTAGGGATTCCGTCGCCTGAACAAACTTACGTATTGAAAATTGCTTCCGTTCTTTGTTCCAGGCTTTTCTGAAGCATCATCCCTTTTTAGCGTTTTTCTTTTTGCTTTATCCAATCTGAGCTTCAGGATCTTTTGCAAACATACTGCTTTTGTGCGCCTTTGACTCTGAATCTTGGATAGTCTATTTTCATCAGTGTCTGTTGAGTGATACTCTGGAATCCGCGGTTCTGCTGCATGCGGCGTCTATCTGCGAAGGCATCTCCTCTCTGTTCTTCTAGTATTGGCGCTTTCCCCTTTTCCTTAGATGTTTCCTGCATATAGATTTATATTAGTTGCTGCCTTGCAGTTCACACAAAGGAAAAGAGAATTGACGAAAAGATTGACATGAAAGCTTTAAGTCCTAATGAATGCATAATCATGACACTCATTATGACTTGACTCTTCGAAAAACGCAACACGATCATCTTTGGATTCTCAGGCGTGCGATCATTAATTTCCCTTAAGGTGCGCACTCAATTTTGGGTTTACAGATCATGCCGAAGAAACTTTGCGATGAGTGGTTCCTATGATTTGCATCGTAGCAAATTTGATAGTCTCATTCGTCGCAGATCGCAAATCGCAAGATCGCAGATTTGTAGGATCGCAGATCGCACATCGCAAGATCGCAATTTTCATTTGATCAATGTGTGCAGCCTTTGCGACGTTTCGATACGCGACGTCGCATATCGGCCGTCGGCGATTCCTTAGATTTTCTTTTAAGGGCGCTTTCAAAATATGCGACGCGATGAATGTCGCATCGCTTCTTTGTAGCTTATTTATGCGCATAGGAAAACGCTTCACTCTCTCTTTGCGATGCGATATAGCTTTTATGGAGTTAAATACAAAAATTTTGATAAAAATATTTTTGTGATTTTTTGTTAAGGGTCCCCCTTTGCTTGGTGTTATTGCTAATATCAAACAAAGAGGGGGGTTGTTGGTGACCACAACAATGGCGATTCACTGTGAAGAACCAGTTATCTCTGCTTTTCTATTGACATTTCCACTTCCGAAACAGAAAAATTTTCATATGTCTAAATTTTGTTATGGACATATAGAGTAGAGTACCCCTTGTCCTGTCAATGATACTTTGTCTCAACCTTTCTTTTATTCCAATTGTCAGCTTCCTAAGGCTTAGTTCTTGCATTCATACCAGACATTACTTGGTCCCTTTTTAAAGATAAAATAAAGTCTTCTCTGCGTACTGGCTTTAAAATATGCTCATTTGTCGTAGGTAGAGCCTCTGCTGCCCGCAAGCGTCCATAGCCTCGACAAGGTTACCATGTTATCCAGCAATGATCCTTTTTCCTGCTTGAAGTTATTTACAACATTTCAGAGAAAAAAAATCCTTTTTGACACTTTTTCCTTTTTTACTCTCTAAAGAACAATGTCTTGGTTTGGTGGCCAAATTATGACACAATCATTCACTTGATTTACACTTTTGCTGAACAAGCTGGCTCGTGATGAGATCCCTTGTCTTTTGATTGCAACAATCTTGAGTCGTTGCCCTGTTTTGATAGACAGTATTGGCAAAGTCAGCAAGTTATAATATCTGTGATCATGATAAGCCGGCTCGTGATGAGACCTCTTATTCTTTGAGATATAGTGTTTTTCTTGGATTGTTTCTCTGAATGTTGCGCTTTCCTTTAGCAGGGAGGAAGTCATTGTTTTTCCTTAAGAAAGCTCTGGACGACAATAATAGAGTTTGAAAACAACAGCTTTACAGAGAATATTTATTTTATTATTGATGATACCTTTCACTGTGCTGGCATAAAACAATTTTTTACCAAAGGTTGTTCTCATCAAAGTTTTTTGAGAGGTTGAAACTAATATCAAATCCAGGTTAAAGTTAACTCTATTTTTCAATAATAAAAGTCAGATTTTTCGAAAAGTTTTGCTATTTGTACAAGTGAAATCAAAATCTGATAGAGAGTTGGTGTGCTCTTTCATGAATCTTTTTCAATGATCATTTACAACCGGTTTTATTTATAAGAAAGAGAAAAACAAAATTAAAAGAAACTAAAACTATCCTACAAAAATAGAAGAGTGATCTTCTATGGAAAATACATTTTAAGAATCTGTCCATTCACAGGCAAAGACTTCGATGGGCCTACCAAATCCTGCAACATAAACGTCGATGGGCCTATGACTTCTACAATCTGAAAAGGACCAAGCCACAGCTTCTGAAATTTTGTATGTTTTCCCTTTTCTTCATGAGCCTTATCCCATTTCAAAACTAAATCTCCCATCTGAAAGTTCTTTCTGGCTATGATGGCTGAGTCAAAAGAGGATTTTATTAGCGCTTGGTGGTGAGCATGGGTTTTCTTAGCTTGTTCTCGGCGTTCTTCTAGTTTGATTATCTCCATTTGTCTCAATTGCAAAGAGGAAGTAGAAACTTCATCGATGTGTTGTACTAGAGACAAAGAGGGAATGACTAAGTGAGTTGGAAGAACCACTTCCTTCCGATAAACTAAATTAAAGGGAGAAGTGCCGATTGAAGCTTTCTTCGTGATTCTATCTGCCCATAAAGCATTTACCAGCGCTTTGTGCCAATTCTTTTGGTTTTGGTCGACTGTTCTTTTGATAATCCTGATTAGGTTTTTGTTTGTCGATTCAGCCAATCCATTACCTTGCGGATAGTAGTTGGCAGAATATTTCAGTTTGAACCCTCTTTTTAGGCAAACTCAGTCATTGCATTTCCAGAAAAGTATGATGCATTATCAAACATTAAGGCCGTTGGCAATCCAAACCTAGTGATGATAAATTGATCTATGAATTCAATAATGTTTTCAGAATTAACTGTCTTGAGAGGAACTGCTTCTACCCGTTTAGTAAAATAATCTGTTGCCGTGAGGATATACCTATGCTGCTTAGAAGAGTGAGGAACGATCTCACCTATTATGTCCAAGCCCCATTGGTTGAATGGTTGCTTGATGTTAACCGGCCGTAGTGGCATGGATGATTTCCTTTGTTTCCCTGCAGCAGTCTGGCAGATTTGGCATTTCCTTACGTAATTGTATGAGTCTTTGAACAACGTGGGCCAATAATATCCTGCACGTAAGATCTTATGCGCAGTAGCTTCTCCAGCATAGTGTCCACCTGCTGGTCCATCGTGGAGTTCCTGCAAAACCTTTTCGGCTTCAGTTTTCTCAAGACACCTAAGAAGTACAGAATCATAATTCCTTTTAAACATAACATCATTTATGAGCTGGTATTGTTTAGCTTTCAACCTCAGAGCTCTTTTCTTGGTGTGATCTAGGTGTGATGGAGCATACCCGTTCTTAAGATAA
Source organism: Pinus tabuliformis (assembly GCA_031772625.1). Taxonomy (NCBI): domain Eukaryota; kingdom Viridiplantae; phylum Streptophyta; class Pinopsida; order Pinales; family Pinaceae; genus Pinus; species Pinus tabuliformis. The sequence continues at coordinate 1,014,813,773 of CM062804.1, forward strand.
TAAATGGTGTCCGCATATAATGATTCTGCGTCGTTTAGGCTTACCTCATACGTGTGTACCTCTTCAGATGAGTTCTCAGGAATTTGCGACGCTCCAGCTAACATCTTGCAGAAGCCTTGACCCCTTACGATGTTTGCTGGTTTGATCTCAAGATCGTATTCTTGTAGAGCGGTAATCCAATTTGCTCTCTTTTCGCCCACATCCTTCTGTACCAAAAGGTTTCTTACCGCTGGAAACGGTACTACGACTTTGGTATGGGCTTTAAGTAAGAAAGGTCTGAAATATTTGATCGCTTTGAAAACGGCATATGCCTGTTTCTCCATGTCTGAATAATTGAGTTCAGCACCTTGTAAGTTCGAGCTAAAGAATGCGATTGGAGCTTCTGCCTTCTCTTGATTTACTTGAGTCAAAATCGCGGCATAAGATTTCTCTGAGGCAAAAGTGTATAAGATGAAAGATTCTGAAAAATTTGGGGTAGCTAAAGATGGAGCGTTGATGATAGTTTGTTTGATCAAGTTGAATGCCTCGTGCTCATCTTGACCCCATTTAAAATTTGAATTCTTTTTTATCATATTTTGTAAAGGAGAAATAATACGTGAAAAATCCGGGACAAACCTTTTTACAAAATTGATCTATCCAAGGAAAGATTGCATGGCCTTTTTGTTATGGGGTATGGATATTTCAGAAATTTCTTTGATTCTGTCAGGTTCAATGTGAATACCAGATTTCGACACTATGAATCCAAGCAATTTCCCTTCACTTAATGCGAAAAAAGAATTCTTTGGGTTAAGTTAAATCCCATACCTTAAGCATCTTTGAAAGATTTGTTTCAAATCTTTGAGATGGTCGCTTCGCTTCTTGGAGTACACTATTATATCATCCAAGTAAATCACTACCGATTTATTGACTAAACCTTTAAACGCGATGTCCATGGCTCTCTGAAAGGTAGCACCGGCATTGATCAGACCAAATGGCATCTTCCGATATGCGTATGTGCCCCATTTGGTTTGAAATGTGGTTTTCAACTGATCATCAGGATGTACCAGAACTTGATTGTATCCTGAAAATCCATCCAGGAAAGACATTAATTCTGAGCCCACTACTGCCTGTAGTATTTGCTCCATAGGTGGGAGGGGAAAATTATCTTTCTGATAGGCTTTGTTGAGGTTCCGGAAATCAATACAGATTCTAATATCTCCGTTTTTCTTTCTAACGGGCACCATATTGGATACCCATTTGGAGTGTCTGACAGGGAAAATTATTCTGGCTCTCAACAATTTATTTAGCTCAGTCTTTATCTGATTTTCTAAGTTGGGGTGGATTTTTCTGAGCTTCTGCTGGACAGGTTTTTCATTGTCAGTCATAGGGATAGTGTGCTGAATGATAGAAGTGTTATATGTCTTCAGCTCATCGTAGTTCCATGCAAAAACGTTTTTGTATTGTCTCAGAAGACGGATATATGCTGATTTTTCTTCAGGGGCTAGGCCATGGCCTAGATTAACGTTTTGCGGCTTCTTATTGGTCCCTAGGTTCACTAATTCATAGTTTAGAGTTGAACTGTAGAGTTTAGAATTGGCAGACCTTTTAAACCGACTTTTCAAATCATATAAATCTTCTAACTTAACCACCGATTTAGGTATAGCATTATCAGTGCTATTTTGGTGAATTTGGTGATCATGATGGTCTTCGTCAATTATTTGATTTGAGTAGGATTTTTCAGAAGTGAGGAAATTTACAATGTATGGATCGTCGTTGAATACTCTCCAGTTGGTGATGTTGTCAGGGATGGATGGTCTAAAGATTAATTCTATTGAAAACCTATCGGGACTAAAATCTTCGGAGGGAATAAGTCTAGAGGCTACGTTAGCTAACAGGTCTGCGCTCACATTTTGGAGTCTTGGGATTGACGAAATATTGAATGCTATGAAATGTGAAGTCATATCTTGTACTAAAGATTGATAGTGCTTTAAATGACTTGACAGGCAATGTATGGTGTTACGTACCTGTTTGACGACAATTTCGGAATCTCCAAAGACTTGAAGATACTTAACATTCAACCCGATTGCTTTGTATAGGCCTTGCACCAAGGCTTCGTACTCCGCTGTTTTGTTTGTGCAATCGAACTCAAGTCTGCATGTAAGCATGATCTTGTTCCCATCTGGGTTAATCAGAATGCATCCTGCTCCTGCTCCCTCGTTAGATTTAGAGCCATCAAAATATAATTTCCAAAATAAAGACGTATTTACAGAGTTATCTAAAAAATTAAAACATTTTGAATCATCAGTTTGGGAAAAATTTTCAACTTGGGACACAACTGAATTTTCTAAGTAAGGTGAAGTGTGAGCATTGAAATTTCCGAGGAAAGAATCTACCGAGTAATTGCCTATGATACTGCTGTTGTATGCTATTGCTTCATTCTCTCCTTCCAAGTCTGTCACTATGTACTTTTGGTGCAACTCTCGTTCAACCTTTATTTGATTGGGTTTACCGTTGTAGGGTAACCACATGTGCGACTAGTCGGTTGAGAAATATCCGTGGAGTTTCTCGGACCAATCCCTGCTAAGAATTAAACCATAGAATTCAGGGATATCAGCTACTAGAATGTCGATAACCTAACATACTTTCGAGTTAGACGACAATCTTATGGTCACCTGGTTAAGTTCACCAATCACTTCGACTTGAGATCGATCAAGTTGAACTATGCGCACTGTGGATTTCTGAGGTTGAACATTCAATTTGGCACATATTGATCTGGGTAGAATATTCGTTGAAGCACCAGAATCAATCAAGCAATTGTGCACATTTTTATTGAAAATTTCATAAGTGAGAAGAAAAGGAGTATGGGATCTTGACCTTCCTCCAATCAAAGCAATGTCATTCAGATCAATCTTATTGATCATGTTGGTTGGAGGTCTTCCCATGTTGTGGGAAGCTACAGTTGTAGGTAAAGATGTAGTAGGCACGGCATGTAATTCTTTCATCATTATTTTCTGTTGATGTTTCAATTTGCTCAATTCGTAAAGAGTGATATTAGCCCTAGTCTTTTTCATGTCATAGATAATGTTATACTCCATTTCATCCGACACTATCAGTGTTCTTGATGGAGGTGCTTGATCTGATTGGACTGGGCTAAATTGGGTCACTCTAGCAGTTGTTTTCTTTGATGTGACCTTATCTTTTGTTGCAGGGCTTGCGCCCTTTTGTTTAGGGGTAGTTTGGGGAGGATCAAGTTGATTTTTGCTACGTGTGCTAACCGGAAATGCTTCTTGATCCTCTTCTTGTGGGAGGATGAAATCCCACATTCCTTGTAGTTCCACAACTTCTTCATCATCGGTCTGTCCTTCAGTGGTATTCTCTTCTTCTTCTTCTTCTTCAGATTCGACGTTTGAGACAGCATTGGGTGGTTTCACCTCCATGGGAGGATTTCTTTTAAAAGACCTGTAGGGCTTTTTTGAAGAAGTTTCTGCAACTTGCTTTCTTATATCAATCATCTCGTTGGACATGGCCTTTAACACCTTTTGTAATCCTTCCATATCGAAAGGATCTTGCGTTTTCTTCTTCTTGGTGTCTTCTTTGAAAGAGATTTTCTTAGATTTGCGTTCTTCTATCGCAGATCTCTTTTCTAGGGCAACTACGCGTTTTTCTACTGCTAATGCCTCAGTTAAGTTATCAACTAAGGTCGTCTTGTTTTCCCTATCTACGAAGATAGCCAAGTTTGATGGTAAGGCCGTGATGTACCATTCACATCTTACTTCCTCGCTGGGTTGAGAAGCAGCGGGAATTTTGTTGAGGATCTTATTGAACCGTAAATTGAAATCTTTAATGGGTTCTCTAGCCTCAGCTTTAAGATTAGATAGGTCATTGATCAATGTCGCTGTTGATCTGTCATCGCCAAATTTGGTGAGGAATTGACTTTGAAAAATGTCCCAACTTGTGATGGACCCGGAAGGTAACAAAAAGTACCATGACCCAGCTGTTCCTTGCATTGTGTAAGGAAAAAGTCGGACGACAGCATCCTCATTGGTAACTCCATTGAGATTAACAGAAAGCATGAAATTATTGATATGTTCTTCAGCTAGCATGCCTGTTTCTGGATTGAACTTAGGTAGCCATTTCTCAGGATGGGCCGGTATTGGGCTTAGGGGTGGAGGCATTAGAACCGCCCCAGGATTGTTCCATGGAGACTGGGCCATCGTTGAGCCGCTAGTTAATGAGAGTGCAGAAGACGCTCCCTGATGTTTAGAAGATGAAGGTATTATGATCTTTGATGATTGAAGAGGAAGTGTTGTGGAAGATGGATGAGTGATTTGGGATGAGGATGTGGGTGGTTGACTTCGCGGTGATGGTGTTGAAATGGACGAAGTGGATGAAAGAGTCTCACGGTCAGACTCTGGTGGTGCTTTCCTCGCTCTTTTCCTAGTATGGAGAGGGAGTTGACTTGGTTGAATGCCAAATTTCTCACTCTTCAATCTGGTCAGGGGATGAGCAGGATTGTACTGCGAAGTCACCCTGCTGTTAGATTTATCAGACCTATGAGAAAAAATAGAGAATCCCTGGAGTTTACGAATCAAAGTTTGAATCTCAGGGGGTTCAATAATGAGTTGGTCTGATATATTAGAGTAGGTAGCAGCGGTGGATACTCGAGCGACTTCTAAATCCAGGTTTAACCGTACTGGAGAAGTCGTAGGAGTTGATGAGGGTGATTTACTCTCAGAATGGCATTTAGATTTTGACTTAGTTGCCATTCATAGTTCGTGCACTCCTTCTAGCGCCAAATATGTTGAGGGCCCCGAAATCAGGTCAACAACAAGGGGGATACCCACCCGGTTGGGAACCTGGTTGGCAGCTCCTTGCCCGTTTGGTGTAGCAGGTCCGACTGGGGATAATGGGACTAGCTTCCCAATCTAAAAGATGTGGGTGTATGTGTGTAGATTTTGACGATGCTAATCTAAAGGTAATTTTAAGCTAATTTAATTCTAGATTCTAGACTGACTCTATGCTACTGTAATCTAACAAAACAGCACATCTAATCTATACTAACCCGGGGTAAAATTCTTTCATTATGCGATCTAAAAAGATTTCATACAACAAATGGTAATAAATATCATTCAGCTATCATAAGAATATAAATCAATTAAGATAAACCATTCTGCATAAGAAGTTAGGCAGGACAGTTGTGAACAACATATCGCATAATCAGTTATTCATATGTTAAGCACAAACAAATGACTCCACCATACAAAAGTGCCAAATGGTAACCCACACATTCATATATTAACATATAAACAGCTCAGCTGTATATCACTCTAAGAATATGAGCAGAAATTAATCAAGAGATAAAAGTACCATTTATGACTGATTTCACTCACAAACTTCAAGCAATAATGATTTATCTCTACTTACTTCTAACATCTACTAAGAGTACAGAAGTGCAACATCAGTAGCAGACATTAAAATGTAAACATAAATAAATCTCGATCCATCCATTCATCAAAAACCCCTCCGAGGGTGCAAAAGTGCATGTTCTGAGGACAATTTTTTTGACAAATTTCCGGACCCTTCTCCAAATGCCATGAGAAGGGTTAAATACTACTAACTAACTAATCTTAATTACACAAATTTAGGAAACGGCTTCAAATGACCGCCCTTTTACTAAAACAAATTTATTTCTAAAAATTGAATCTAATTTCTAACCGTTTCTGTATCTGCCCCTTAGTGTTGTAAGCAATGCAAGGTTCGCCTGGAAAGAGTCGGCTAGTTGTCTTTTCCTTTTGCTCGAGCGATAAAAGTAGAAATAACAAAAGCTGGCACCTCTTTCTGACAAACTAGAAGATATTTTTGAAAATCTTCCTCTGGCTGGGTGTTTTTACTGTGTGTATACTTAGTATAACCCAGATTTCTTTCAAACGGATTGTGCTGTTGCTATTTCGATTTCCGGCCGTGCGAATGACTCAATGAGTTAGGGATTCCGTCGCCTGAACAATCTTACGTATTGAAAATTTCTTCCGTTCTTTGTTCCAGGCTTTTCTGAAGCATCATCCCTTTTTAGCATTTTTCTTTTTGCTTTATCCAATCTGAGCTTCAGGATCTTTTGCAAACATACTGCTTTTGTGCGCCTTTGACTCTGAGTCTTGGATAGTCTATTTTCATCAGTGTCTGTTGAGTGATACTCTGGAATCCGCGGTTCTGCTGCATGCGGCATCTATCTGCGAAGGCATCTCCTCTTTGTTCTTCTAGTATTGGCGCTTTCCCCTTTTCCTTGGATGTTTCCTGCATATAGATTTATATTAGTTGCTGCCTTGCAGTTCACGCAAAGGAAAAGAGAATTGACAAAAAGATTGACATGAAAGCTTTAAGTCCTAATGAATGCATAATCATGACACTCATAATGACTTGACTCTTCGAAAAACGCAACACGATCATCTTTGGATGCTCAGGCGTGCGATCATTAATTTCCCTTAAGGTGCGCGCTCAATTTTGGGTTTACAGATCATGCCGAAGAAACTTTGCGATGAGTGGTTCCTGCGATTTGCATCGTAGCAAATTTGATAGTCTCATTCGTCGCAGATCGCAAGATCGCAGATTTGTAGGATCGCAGATCACACATCGCAAGATCGCAATTTTCATTTGATCAATGTGTGCAGCCTTTGCGACGTTGCGATACGCGACGTCGCATATCGGCCGTCGGCGATTCCTTAGATTTTCTTTTAAGGGCGCTTTCAAAATATGCGACGCGATGAATGTCGCATCGCTTCTTTGCAGCTTATTTATGCGCATAGGAAAAATATTCACTCTCTCTTTGCGATGCGATATAGCTTTTATGGAGTTAAATACAAAAAAATTGATAAAAATATTTTTGTGATTTTTTGTTAAGGGTCCCCCTTTGCTTGGTGTTATTGCTAATATCAAACAAAGAGGGGGGTTGTTGGTGACCACAACACATGGATGATGACTATGGTACTTACATGTACATGATATGATATGGTCATTACTACCTGGAGATATGGCATATGCTTAGTTGATGCATGAAAAGCTATGCTTTGATGAACATGGATTAAGGCTTTTTCTACTAAGGGAAAAAGAGCAATTTGGTCTTGATGAGGTCAAGAGGATGAGTTGATAGAAAAAAATATTATGTTTCATACTTGGTCACAGGTTGATGATATTGAAGCAACATTGTCTTATCATTCGAATTGATGATGGACATATACACGTTGTTGTTCTTGGTGTTGATGACAAATGTTTATGGTCCAGATCATATGGTGTATGATAGTTGTTGATGACTATCATGGTCTTATTGAGGTCTTTGGTTTTGGTTATAAATGTCTTATCTATCATTTGATGTTAAGGTCATGTAAATACCTATGATGTAATCATTGTAAAATTTAGTCATGTATGGACTATTATGGTTAAGTCCTTTTGGATATGTGATGTAATTTGTAACCCCATTATGTTTGGGAAGTTGATGTAATAATGATGTCAAATATGTAAACCCACATTGATTGGGTTATTGATGTAAGTTTATTCCTTGGTGATAGAACAATTCATATGAGTCATAGAGTCATATACTTAATTTTACATCCATCAAAAACCTCATCATGTGCTCAGGGGAAACATGCTCAGTGTTTATACTCACCAGTTCAAATACAGAAGCCTTCATTCAGCATTGGTCAGCCCTTTGCCCTTCATGTCAAAGGGGGAGAGTAGCTTGGTGTTTGGAGAGTAGATTTTGGTGCTTGGTTTGATGTGTTTTACAGGTATTTACAATTGTGGCAACCAAACACCAAAGTGGTTGCCATCAAGTCCAAAGGGGGGGATTCTTGTCATTATGAATTATGTGTTGTCCTTGATAGAAACCTACCTAATGAGTTGGCCTTTATGACAACCTACTTGATGATTCTTTGATGGAAACCAACTTGATACAGATGTCAACAAAATGTGTCTATAGATATGATAGAGTGTTTTGACAAAGGCATAGCAGTTCAGAGGCAAAGGAATGACAAAGTTGAAATTACAAGAAATATACACAGGTTCTGTTAAGAAAAGTCACATACACACGTGAGTATGAAGAAGAAAAAGTGAGTATTATAAATACCAAGGGTACTTACCATGGTATTGACCTGTGGTATTGAGCCCAGTAACAAATGTTTTGATCCTGTCTAAGAAAACCATCGGCTGGAGTATGGTTTTAACCTGTGGTATTGGATAAGGGCTAAACTATATAAGGAGATGAAGATCAAAGTGGTAGGGGTGTGAAAGTGATGGAAATATTATGAATAGTTAGATCTGAAGAAAATATGCATGTAATGTGCTATTGATGTTTTTCTTGATCTAAAACTAAGTATGCACTCAAGAGTTTGATGATGGATCAGATCCAATAGATCTGAGATGACAATCATGATTATGAGATGATTTGATTTGGGTTGATAGCGTCTTAACAAGTGATTTTCCTATGTATTTCGAGATCTAGGTATGTCTCAAAAATTTTTGTTGCAGCAAAGATTTGATTCTAAATTTGCAGATTTGTACGCAGGTTTTATAACCTGCAAGGCGCGTACACATGCTAGTGAGATTCTAGTAAGTCAAGTACACGCAGGTTTGTTTCTTGAAAAGAGCATACATAAAGTATAGTTTATAATGAGAAGGATGTTTGATCAGTTTATTCAGTCTTAGTGTGTTTCTGTTGTCTTTCAATGAAGTATTCTTGATGATTTGGGTTTAAACAATGATATTTTGGTTATGGCTTGATTGATTGAAGAATGTTGAAGTTAATTTTTTATTTTGATTGAATATCAGTGAAGGTTATGTGGTTCTTTTCAGAATGATGTAGTAAATTTGTGTGTTTGTTTCAAAATAATAGTGGTTCAGTTTTCAGGTTTCAAAAGTTTAAGATCTGTACACAAGAATGCTTCATGAAAAGAGCGTACACACGTGGGTTTTCTACTTCAATGTAGAATACATATTTTGATAGATGGTTGAGCAGGGTTTGTACTAACATAATCTGGTTTCTGTGATGTATAGTATGTTGCTTGGTATTTTGGTTACAATGATCTGATTGTTCTGGTTGATTGGTTTAGTTTTGGTTAATTCAGCGATTAGGTTTCATTGATTGGTTGGTTCAATGGTAGAATTATAGTGGTAAGTTTCAGTTTCGATTATTGGTATTGAGCTTAAATGTTGGTAGTGGGTCTAGTTTGAAAATTTGATGAAACGTGACCTACAAGTTGTGATGTGTTGTAACAGGTGGATCTAGTATGAAAATTTATGAAACATGGTCCTTGGAGGTGTTGAGGGTTGGAGCCTCCAATGAAGGAGTTGAAGCTTCCTTATAGTGGTAGTTGGTAAATCATATCAGGGGGTTAGAACTCCCTTCTAGTAGGCTAGAGAATGAGCGGAGGTTGTATCCTTCTGCAAGTGGGTGTCTACGTACTGGTATGAGTTTACGCCAATACAAGATTCAAGGGGTTGGAGCTCCCTTCCAGTAGGGGGTGGAGAATGAGTGAAGGTTGTAGCCTTCTACAGGTGGGTGTTTGTGTACTAGTATGATTTTGGGCCAGCGTAAGACTGTAAAGGCTTTTATTCATATTAAAAAGAAGACAGAGACGACAACAAGAGGTGGTTTTTTCCCGCATTGGGTTTCCACCTTAAATCTTGGTGTTCATGTGTGTTGTTTATGTGATGGTTTATTTTGTTCTTACTACACATGGTTCCTGTATATTTAATGTTTAATAAAGTATTGATGCACTGGATCAAGATAAACAAAAGATGAATTAACTGAAAAGTAAGTTTACTAGATATATGCTAGTTGTCTTAAAAACAATTACATCCACACATGAGTTCCCTTCAGTAAAGTCGCATATAGAAATCAGGATATAAAATTTAAAATTTTAATGATTTGAAAATATTGATTCACCCCCCCCCCCCCCCACCCATAGTATTTTTCCCGACAAATATAAACATAGAGATACAACAAAAACAAAACTTCAATTCATTAATAACAAAGTACTAAAAATCGTTTGCTTGCATAATGTAAATAAAATAGCTCAAGCTATGGTATCTTATCTCTGAGAAGAGATGTGGCAGCTACATGCATTTTGAACTGTGTTACAATGAGACTTGAAGGCCTGTTTATTATTGATAAACAATAGAACACCCTAAACATCCAAAAACCTAACCTTAGGAGATGAAGTGCCAAAAATTTGTGGGCCCCATTGGGCTAAATTGGTACATCAACTTCTCGGGGTCATAATTTTGGCATAAGATCTTTGTTTGATGTGTATAATACCTAGTTGTAAATATATATTCTAGGACTACAAATTTCAACTAAAGATCCAAGCAATAGGTTATGTGTTTTCCTATTTTCCAAAAAAACATTGTTTAGGGCCTCAAAACTGCTCTGAAAGTTCAAGACCCGAAAAACTGCCAAAAATAATAAGTTGTGCTACAATTAAGGAAATTGAAAGAAACAATGGTGGGATTCCAAGTGGAATAGATGGGTGGCCAAAAATATCCAACTGGATCAGTCCTCCCCCGTTAGGAATCAATGGTCTCCATTGCATTGAGTGCCTCCATGAGATGGGGAAAATGTTGGTGCGTTAAGATGACTATTTAAAATAAATCTTAATACCTACATTAATCATCAACCCAAGGTAAGTATGTTTATTTCAACAGTGTTGAGGATTGTCTATGCAAGTGAATTTAGAGGCTAATTTATAATGAAATGATTTAGAATCATTGCAATGGTTAATATCTAATCCTCGAAGCTCAATCCAAAACAATTCTGAAAGAAATATTTAAAGCATTTTCAAATCTACTTTAATCAATTATGTAGAGAACTAAACTGGAATGCAAGTATCGAAAATCTTAACTAGTGAAAACAATAATTCATTCGGCATGAAGTAAAGCTACAAAAAATGAACAACAAGTGACTATTCAAACATCTCACGGAAAGCAATCAATTGTAAACTTAAGATCTTAGGTAACACTACTTCAGAATGAACAACAATCAAATACTTAAACTAACATGATCAATTTGGTAAAGATTAACACGTAGATGTAAAACACAGTAATAATCTAGTTTGAACGACAAAATAAAATCATAATAATCAATACTCATAGCAATCTGAATAATTCTAATTTCATGAACTAACTGTAATGAACAATTTCAAGAATAAACAGAAATAAATATGACACAATTGAAGTAGTAAATCTCCTATCGACCAGGCCCAAAGTTCCAGAAGTCACTGTCGAAGGACATTCAGAATGTGATTATAGGTAAAACATTGTCTTATTCATTAAAATTGATAACAGAGTTACATCGTCATAGTAATGAAAGTATTCTGTGTCAAAATGAATAGTTACAATCTTGAATTTCCTAACTAGTTGTTCATTTTTCCTTTCGGCTTTATATAACCTAGGAAAGAAAAACAAATAAAAGTGAATCCTCAGGATTAGGAGATCTTGAGGATTTCGCAACCAACAATATGATTTCATCACATAATAGAATTGGTTCTCCTAGTGTTTTGTTGTCCTTCATAATCTAGACATTTTCCTTTTCCTTTCTTGGTCGTTGTTGTTTTGCCATTTGAACAACAATTGTTCAATTTATGTCCCTACATATAAAGATAGCGAAAGTTAGGTTTTTATTCCCAGATTTACTAAATTCGTTAATGATTGGTTTTATCTAGATTTTACAATTGTTTCTTCTATGTTTATTCCTAAAATGAAGATAAACACATAAATACAAATTATTAATTAAGCTAATATGAGGATAAAACATACCTTTTCCATGGCCCAACATACTCCCCTGCTTACCTTTTTGCATGTCCTCATGCAATAAGATGATTGAGGTGCAGTTGTGTCAAGGAATAAGCAGGATAAACTTCTTCCTTATATAGCCTAAAACCATTTTTCTGTTTAAGTACTGCAAAAGCATGGTTTACACGGTAATCTAGCAAATTATAATCATTATAATACCCATCAGGAGGGTACCAGATAATAGGACATTTGTAGTGGCACCCTATCTAGTCAAGGCCCATACTTAGGACCATATTGTTGTATTTGTGTAGGCGAGTAGAGGTAGCTTTGAAATTTCTATACCCAAATGGCTCCTTGTTCCTAACATTGTTAGTGGAAGCTTCCCATCTTTGTCTTGTTGTTGACAAAGCTTCCTCCTTAATTTCCTGAAAGTATTCCTTTCCTACCTGTATGATATATGTATGGAGTGGTCCTAATTGAGCCACGACTCCTGTTCGTTTCATGAACTATTTATGCTAGACAGAAAGATGTAGGGGTTTCGTGGGTTCTCCCTTGACCCATAAGTCTATACCATATTCCCTTTTTTGAAAAGTGTTATAGGCTTTAGCCCATTTAATATGATTGGTAGCAAAAGAGAGAAAAGCTTGAAATTGAATATCCCCAATGAAGGGGACAGGATTACTATCTAGTTCATCCTCCAAGAAAAAATTGTGCATGTATAATTCACATAAAAGGCATTGTACCTGTTCATTTTGTTCCTTAAAACATTTGACAAAGTCTAGAGTGGTCTTGAATTCCGCTGACTTACCAACCTTGATAGCTTTCACTTTCAGTAAGAGGTATCTTTCTAACAAGAAGAGTGCATAATTGGTGGTAGGTGATCGACAAGAAAACGCATCAGAGTAAAGAGAACAAATAGTTTCAATTTTCTCCTTGGCCTTCTGCAGCTTGGCTTGTGCTTTCTCTACTTTCTTCTGCTCATCTTTGAAATTGGTGAAAGTTTCGTCTTCTATTACAATAAGTGCTTTGAATTTCTTTTGCAATTCCTGGTGTACCTGTAATGGCACTACTTCTTCCTTATGTCGAGCCAACTCTTGCTGGGTCTTGGTTAGTTCATTTTGTAATTTTATGATAATAGCTTCCCTTACCAGAGGAACGTAGTGAGGTGTTTCCTCTGTCTAAGTTTCATCATCCAGTGTTATCATTGAATTAGTTTGAACAACAACTTCAGCTGCTTCTCTGGAAATACAACAATCTACTTGGGAATTTCCTTCAAAATTAGTTTGAACAGCAACTTCCATTGTTCCTTGGGGCATACAACAGTCTTCCTGAGTATTCTCCTTAGAATTGGTTTGGACAGCAACATATATAGTGGGAAAGTCCGTTTAGGTTTCCATTGAGAAACTGTAAGGACCTTCAGTCTGAGTCTCAATATTCTTCAAAGGGCATTGCTTTGTTTGGGTCCCTTTTGAACAAACAAAAGGACTCTCAATCTAGGTTTCAATATCCTCTAAAGAACAGTGTTCCATTTGGGTCCCTATAGTTTCCAATTCCACTTTCAATTTCCGGACCCTAACTGCTTCCTTTAACCATTCTCTCAGTTGCTTAACTGTTTTCTTCTGCTTCCTGTACTTCTTAAGCAACTTCCTCAATCTATCCTTATACGTTTTCTTCATCGTGGGGTTTTTGTCAGAGGTGGCACAATTGTGTTGGTTTCAGGTTCAAGAGGAGTTGTGCCAATATCAGGATGAGGTTCCAATGGAACAGTGTCTCCCGATGGATTCTCATCTTCCAGGTATTTTTCTACATGTGCTTCTTTCTCAGGAGACTCCAATCGAACAGTATCTCCTGAGTGATTTTCATTTTCAAGGTCTTCTTCTTCATGGGCCTCGTCCTTTGGGGACATCATTAAGATAGTATCCCCTAGTTGATTTTCATCCTCCAGGGCTTCTCCTGTAGGGTTTTCTTTTGCTAGGGATTCCACTAGAATAGTAATCTCCGGTTGATTTCCATCCCTGAGGGTTTCCTCTGTATGGGCCTCTTTCTCAAGGGGCTCATTCATAGAGGGAATTGACTCCCTTTGACCCTCCAAAGTATTAGCAAATGGAAAAGTTTCAGCATGGCCAGAACTATTGGCAAAGGAAGACTGGTTAAGGGCATGATTTTTCCCTTCTGAGTTTCCAGATGGCTCCCCTTCTTCATAGTATGTCCCCTTATTCTCCAGTAATCGAGCCACTTATTCCTCATATTCATGCAAAAAATCATCTTGTGGACTTGGAGTGGGCATGTGAGACAACCTTGCTTCTTCTATTGGAATTGGTGTATGTTGCTGCACCTTTATCCTCACTGCGCACCTATGCTTTACTGGGCTCGAGGCTAAAGAATGATTCCTTCTTTTCCTTGTCCTTTTCGAACCAGTTACTCTTACCCCCTATTGTTCAGTCTCTAGGTTTTCTTCTAATGGGGTTAAAATGGGATTTACAAGGTTATCCCAAGTTAATTATTGCTAGGCCAGCCCATGAATGATGATTAATTTTATCAGGCCATGATGCTTGATGACAGAATGTGGGCCCTTAGCCTTCCTGACCCAACTAGCAACGTCATGTAATAAAGAATTTAAATAAAATGGAAAATTAACTGTAATTTTCTACTTTAGAATATCTAACTATTTGATTTATCGAGGTTTTACCACATCTTGACATCCATCACAAGTGATATACCTCTAAACAATGGTCACTAATTCCTGCCATGGTTGTCTTAAAGCTGTGGGTTGAATCCCTTTGCCTTTGCATACCAATTGTTCGTTTGGGTCTTGGAATACTGCAACTACATCTTGTAGAAGAACATGCTTATCTATCCATCTTGTGCCTTCTGTTGGAAGTTCAGAGACTTCAGCTATAACTGCTTCAGAAACTGTTATGTTTCTGCCTTTCACCGTCGTGTGTCCATTCTATAGATTCTGCAAAAATTCAAGTGTTATTTCCTCATGGAATCCCTGTAATTTGGTCAGGTATTGAAGCCAGTCGGTGCGCTCAAGAATTTCATAAGCCTGTTTTGATACCCAGAGTACTGTAGGTTCACTGCGGATGGCTTTTCCTCCCATGGTTGTTGTTTCTCAGTAGCTGGTTCACTTGCACTTTTTCATGTGCTCTTCTCACAATTTCACAGTTTGGAACACCATAAATTGTATACAAAACGTTAACGTTATTAACAGAGCAATGACATTGTTTTAGAATTAATATTAAAGGAAATTGTGTTGTTTGTCTCATCAATCGTTTTTGGTGCAACTTAATAATTAATTCGCATGTTATCCATAATGCTTACCTTCCCCCCTCCAATCAGAAAACAGTTTAATAATTATTACGCACGTGCATTCATAATGCAGTCCTTCCCCCCTCCAATCAAAAAGTAGTTTAATAATCATTACACATGCTATCCATAATGCAGACCATCCCCCCTCCAATCAGAAAAGGGCGTCCATGACCACAAAGCATGGGAAAAAGGGAAAGTTGTTGGGAACTCAGAAATGCAGCCAGACAATACTCAAAGCAGCATAAATATGACAAAAACAGTCAGAGCATTACAGGTCAAAATATTTGAAATGGCCGTAAAAGGAATAAAAAAAAGACTAGATCATTATGTGAAGAGATATTTTCCTTAGGTGGAAAAGGTGACGAACGCATGACCAATGATTAATGTTAATGACTGTTGGTATCGACTGATCAGACAATAATGATATAATTCATCTACAGATATAGTTTACCATGCATATTGTTTAATTTAGGTATAAATGTTGTTCAAATGGTAAATTCACCTTTAGAAAATAGGAAGTAATAGGATAAGGAATATTTGGCAATGTAACATAGTACTTCAATACCACAAGCAAAGCCACTACTTCCAGCAAGCATTCATAGCCTTGACAAGGTTGTGTTTTAACCCAACAATGAGCAAGAGACCTCCTTTTAGTATTTAGATGATTTTTTTTTTCAATTCTATAAAGAGACCACTATGTTGGCATGGTAACCAGATAATCATAGTTCCATTCACCAAGATATAACAAAGTGATCAGGTCGGATCGTGAAGAGACCTCCTGTCCTTCTGACATTTTTGGTTATCAAGAAGGTCATTAGCCTGCTATGGTGGCCTTAATGGAATGTCACTTGTTACACCCTTATGATCATGGTAGGTTGGCTCGTGATGAGACACCCTATTCTCTTTAAGAATATGTGTTGAATTTTCATATTTTCATATGTCCATATTTTTATTGTAAAGGGAGGGAGATTCATTTACTCCTTAAGAGTCAGGGATGGCATGAGAAATAAAAAAAAATGCCAATGTAAGTTATGCTTTCATCCCTATATCACCATACCAAAGGGAATTATCAATTGAAAGTGTGAAAGATAAACCAGCATGGTATTAAGATAGTAAATCATTTTATGATATATCCAAAGGGAAGATATTCAACCAGTCATTATATGGATGAACTAAATCAGTTTCAGAATAAAGATGACCATCAAAGGTTTTACAAGTCATAATGGTATTAATATTACTACTTTTCTTTTATCTCAGGTACAAATTCCAAATCCAAATAGATGGTTTTACTAAGAAAACATGGGAGAGAAAAATGGCAAAAAGAATAATCAGTGATGGAACAACAAAAAGAAACCATTGTTGTTCATTCTACCGAACAACAGTTGTTCAATCTATTGAACAATAATTGTTCAATCGATTGAACGACAAACACAAAAAAATAAATTGGTGTTGTTCAATTGATTGAACAATAAAACACACAAAAAGAAATCGGTTTTGTTCAATTGATTGAATAGAAAAACAAGCGAAAAGAAATTGGTGTTGTTCAATTGATTGAACAACAAAAACATGCAAAAGGGAAAAATTGGAGTTTTTCATTTGTTTGAACAACATCTATTCAATTGACTAAACAACAATTATTAAACACACCCCAAAAAACAAGAGAAATCCTCGTATTTAGATAGTAATACCTAAACTAAATTGCAACCAACCGTAAAAAGGATATATGCATTATTTACAACTGAAGAAAGATATTTTTTTATGAAAGTAAAGTGTCTGTATTCAAGCTTTTGTGATCCATAATGAATTAAACAAAATCTTTCGGTAGAAATCACATGAGAGAATTTTTTGGCTGACACGTTTCGAACCAACAACTATGGTTCATCATCAGGACCAGATGAAGAGGCAGACCATGGCAAAGGCTTAAATAGAGAGCAATGTAGAGACATAATTTAGAGTCTCTACATCGTTTTAGAAAAGCCAAATCTATCTTCAAATTGGAAACCCTTACGTGAGACCGTTCAAAGTGATGAACTTTAATAGCAGTGGCCCTTCCGTATATGGTAGTAATTTCTATATTCAAGCTTCTGTGATCCATAATGAATTAAACAAAGTCTTCCAGTAGAAATCACATGAGAGAATTTTTTAGTCGACACGTTTCGAACCAACAAGTGTGGTTCATCATTAGGACTAGACGAAGAGGCAGACCATGGCAAAGGCTTAAATAGAGAGCAATGTAGAGACATAATTTAGAGTCTCTACATCATTTCAGAAAAGTCAAGTTTGTCTTCAACTTGGAAACCCTTACGCGAGACCGCTCAAAGTGATGAACTTTAATAGCAGTGGCCTTTCCGTATAGGGTAGTAATTTCTGTATTCAAGCTTCTGCGATCCAAAATGAATTAAACAAAGTCTTTCGGTAAAAATCACATGAGAGAATATTTTGGCTGACACGTTTCAAACCAACAAGTGTGGTTCATCATCAGGACCAGATGAAGAGGCAGACCATGGCAAAGGATTAAATAGAGAGAAATGTACAAACATAATTTAGAGTCTCTACATCGTTTTAGAAAAGCCAGATCTGTCTTCAACTTGGAAACCCTTGCGCAATACCATTCAAAGTGATGAAATTTAATAGCAGTGGCCCTTCCATATAGGGTAGTAATTTCTATATTCAAGCTTTTGTGATCCATAATGAATTAAACAAAGTCTTTCGGTAGAAATCACATGAGAGAATTTTTTGGCCGACGCGTTTCGAACTAACAAGTGTGGTTCATCATCAGGACAAGATGAAGAGGCAGACCATGGCAAAGGATTAAATAGAGAGCAATGTAGAGACATAATTTAGAGCCTCTACATCGTTTTAGAAAAGCCAGATCTTTCTTCAACTTGGAAACCCTTATGTGAGACCATTCAAAGTGATGAACTTTAATAGTAGTGGCCCTTCCGTATAGGGTAGTAATTTGCATAATGGGATCATCACGTACCTGTTGGAAAAAAGACTCTTTGGTGAGTGGTTTATGATAAAGATGCACCCGATGTTCATTCACCCGGAAAGAGTGGCCAGACTCATCAATGGTAGTCTGAGTGAGAGCGCCATTGTTGTGTACCTCTTGAATTTCATAAGGACCAAGCCACCTTGCTTGTAACTTGCCCAGAAAGTCTTGAAATCTGGAATCATAGAGGATCACCCCGTCTCCTTTCTGAAACTTCTTTTTAATAAGACCATCGTGCCACTTTTCCCTTTCTATTGAATAATTATGGTGCATCGTAGAGTAAGTAGTAGAGCTTCATCCAATTCATTTATTTGTTCAAGTTTCTTTGTTTGTGCCTCCGTCAAATTCAATCCCACTTCTTGGGCTATTCTGAGAGTCTTTATTTCAAATTCAATAGGGAAGATAGGTTCTTTGAAAAATACAAGTTGCTACGGAGAATATCCAGTAGTATTTTGCCAAGTTGTGCGATAGGCCCACAAGGCCTCTGGCAGTCTAGCAACCCAATCCCGCTAATGTGTTGAATCTGTCTTGGTCAAAATTGCTTTGATGACCTTATTGGTGTTTTCAACCTGCCTGTTCACCTACGGGTGATATAGGGAAGTGAATCTATGTGTGATGTGGTGGTTCCGTAGAGTGGTTGTAATCTTATGTCCTACAAATTTCCCCCCTCCATCTGTTATGACTTCTCTAGGTAAGCCATACCGCACAAATAACCCAGAAAGGAAATTGATTACAGCTTCTTCTGTAGCTCTTGGAAAATTTTTTGTTTCTACGCACTTTGTTACATAGTCTATAGCAACCAGTATGTAGGTCTTTTGGTTTTATGGTGGATGAAATGGGCCAACAAAATCCAATGCCCATCATTCGAAAGGTTTTATTACCAATTGGGGTTGCAGCGGAATTTCCTCAGATTGACCGGGACGGCCCATCCTTTGGCAACTATCACAAGCTTGGACATATTTCTTAGTGTCTTTAAAAATATTGGGCCAATAATAGCCCATATTTAGTACCTTATGCCCCATTCTGTGATCTGCAAAGTGTCCTCAGCAGGGATCATCATGGAAAGCCTTCAGGATGTCATAGATTTCATCTTCATGAATGCATCTGCGTATGCACATATACAACCATGTATGAAAAAGGTATCCTCCAATCTAGGAAAATCGGGCATTGCATTGTACAATCTGCTTCCTTTCCCTTGCTGGCATGTGTCTGGGCAACTTCCCTACCACCAGATAGTTTGCTACATCTACATACCATGGTTGTTGGGTTATGTTATATTCTTTCCACGACTAGCCCACATAGTTAAGCGGGTGGTTAGAAGGGGAACGGAGCCCCAACTTCGTTGCACTGATTGCGTAACAGGGGGGGTCACAGGGGGTTTGAGGGGTACAAGTAACCCCACTCTATGGGGTTTGGGGCAATGCCCCAGAAAATTTTGGTTTTGGACCCTATGTTAGGTTGGGCAGACCCACCTATGGTTTTGTGCATGATTTTCGCACATGGTTTTGGACATGATGGTTTTCGATCCATGGCTTTGGATGCGATGGCTTTTGGTCCATGGTATTGGATGCTTCGACATGTATAAATATGTATTGTAACATTGAAAGAAACATAATGAAAAATTAAGTTGGTAGTCTCGGTTTTGGGATCTAGGGGAAAATCTCTGTGTATATGTGTTTTATGTGTTATGCTCCATTGTTTATTTTCTGTGTTTTAGAATTCGTATGCAGGTAATTTCTGTACGGGGTTAAAACCTACATTTGGTATCATAGTTGTTTTGGCTTCAAGGGGATGCCTTTGTTGCTAAAGGGTTTCGCTCGGGCTTGTGCTAGACCCTGTTCAGTGGGAGATCTGCGACATCGATTTTGGTGGTGAAATAAGATGGCGAGTAGTGGAAAGATAGATATCGAGATATTTAATGGTGAGAGTTTTGAGTTGTGGAAACTCAAGATGGTGGATTTGTTGGTGGATAAAGATTAGTGGATCACGGTAGATCTGGGTACTAAACCAACGGGAGTCTCCGATGAAGAACGGAAGAAGTTAGATCGGAAGGAAAAGAGCACAATACAATTGTGTGTCTCAGATTCAGTATTTCTAAATGTATCAAGGGAAGCTACGGTGAAGGCTTTGTGGGACAAGTTAGGGACTTTGTACCAATCTAAGTCTCTAGTGAATAAACTGTTCCTACGCAAAAAGCTATATAACCTAAGGATGAAATATGGAAGCTCGGTGTTAGAGCATCTGAACACATTGAATACTGTGGTAAGTCAATTAGCATCTGGTGATATTAAAATTTCAGATGAAGATAAGTGCATCAGTTTTTTGTGTTCTTTACCAGATTCGTGGGATAGTCTAGTTATTGCAATAGGTAGCAATGCAACTACCTTGCAGTTTGATGAAATAGTCTCATCCTTGCTTACGAAAGAGATGAGATGGAAAAATATGGAGAGCTATAATGGTGATCCCTTATCTGTACAAGGATGGTCCCAGAATAGAAACAAAAATAAGTCATCAAGTGGGAGATATAAATCTAGAGGGAGATCTAAATCTCCGAGAAATCCTGTAAAGGTGGTGTGCTGGAAATGCAGAAGGGAAGGGCACTACAAAAGGGACTGTAAATCTAAAGCTCCTAATAAAGGAAAGGGATCTGATGATGGTCCTTTTGCAGAGGCAAAAACCACCTCATATGAAGGTGGGGATGTGTACTTGGCTTCTTCAAATACACATGTAGATCATGAGGCATGGTTGATTGACTAAGGTGCATCCTTTCACTTCACTCCCCATAGTGAGTGGTGTTGCGAGTATGAGAAATACGATGGTGGTAATGTCTTCTTAGGGGATGATAGGAAGGATAGAATTGTTGGTCGCGGAAAAGTAAAGTTGAAGTTGCAAGGTGGAAGGGTTAGAACACTTCCGAGTGTTCTGCATATTCCTGCATTGGCCAAAAATCTAATTTCTGTAAGCAAGTTGGATGATGTAGGTGTAAAAACAGTGTTTGAGAAGGATACCTGCAAGATGGTTCGGGGAGCACTGGTATTGATGCGCGGAGTTTAGATTGGAACTCTGTACAAGCTCCAAGGTAGCACTATTGTTGATGGGCGCAATAGTTCTGTGGTTCCTAAAAGTGTAGCAGAAAATCTAGTGGTCTCTAGAGAGAAGACCATGTTGTGGCATCAAAGGCTTGGACATATTGGAGAGAAGGGCCTCCAAATACTTCATGGTAAAGGTATGGTAGAAGGTATGAGTAATAGCTCTTTAGATTTTTATTTATGTGAAAATTGTATATATGGGAAGCAAAATCAGGTGAGTTTCCCCTCTGGTGGTAAAAGGGCAAAACAGATACTAGAACCTGTGCACATTGATGTGTTTGGACCTGTGAAGGTTCCATCACTGGGTAAGTCTGTGTACTAAGTACATTTATAGATGACTTCTCAAGGAACACATGGATATATTTCCTTAAGAATAAATCTGAAGTCTTTGACAGGTTTAAAGAATTTAAGGCTCTAGTGGAAAACCAGACAAAGAAGAAGATAAAAGTTTTGAGGACAGATAACAGTGGAGAATTTTGCAATAAGGAATTTGAAGGATTATGTAAGAAGTGTGGTATAGCACGATAGAAGACTACTCCATATACACCTCAGAAAAATGGAATTGCAGAAAGAATGAACAAGACATTGATGGAAAGGGCAAGAAGCATGCTCAGTGGTGCCTGGTTAGGACAGGAATTCTGGGCAGAGGCGATGGAGACTACATGTTACCTGGTCAACAGATCACCTTCATCAATGTTGGAGGATAAGACTCCATAAGAGGTATGGACTGGTAAGAAACCCTCTCTTTCACATCTGAGGGTATTTTGATGTGATGCATATGTACATGTTCCAAAGGAGAAAAGAACCAAGTTGGATAGTAAATATGAAAAGTGCATCTTTATTGGGTATAAATATGGTTTAAAGGGTTATAAGCTTTGGAACCCAGACACAAGGAAGGTTGTGTATAGCTGAGATGTGGTGTTCAGTGAGGTGAAAGATGTTATTAAATATGAAGTCCAACAAAAGGAACCTGAGAAGATAGAGTTTGAGCTTAAGGAGGAAGAATCAGACTCTACAGTAGAGTAGGAATCAGAAGATGAAGAGCCACAAACTCCAGGTGTGAGAATATCAGTTCAAGAAAGAAGGCAGCCAAAAAGGTGTAGTCCATCTTCTTTCTGTTCAAATTTTTCTTTATCTATTATTGACGATGATCCCAGAACTATGAAGGAAGCAGTAGATTCAGAGGATGGCAAACTCTGGAATGAGGCCATGGTTGATGAAATGGCATCTTTGCACAAAAATGAGGTTTGGGATCTGGTGGAGTTACCAACTGGAAGGAAACCCATTGGCAGCAAATGGGTGTTCAAGAAGAAGACAAATACAGAAGGAAGTTAGAGAAATACAAAGCTCAGTTGGTAGCAAAAGGTTATTCCCAGGTGCCGGGAATTGATTTTGGTGATATTTTTTCTCCTGTTGTGAAGGTAGCTTCTATTAGATTGTTGTTATCTGTTGTTGTTGCTTTTGATTATGAGGTAGAATAGATGGATGTAAAGACAACATTTCTTCATGGGGATCTGGAAGAGGAGATCTACATGAAGCAACTTGAAGGTTTTGCGGTGAAGGGTAAGAAAGAATTGGTATGAAAGTTACAGAAGTCTCTGTATGGGTTAAAACAGTCACCAAGGATGTGGTATCAGAAATTTGATACATTTATACGGGGACTTGGCTTCACTAGAAGCAAAGCAGATCACTGTGTGTATTCTAAATTAATTGGTGACCGTGTTATTTATCTGGTCTTGTATGTGGATGATATGTTGCTGGTTGGAAATGACAAAGAAATTATCCAGAATTTGAAGACCCAATTGTCCTCCAATTCGACATGAAAGATCTTGGTGCTGCAAACTATATTTTTGGCATGGAAATTAAAAGAGATCAGGCAAAGAGGAAGCTCTAGTTAAACCAGAGGAAGTATGTCAAGACAATACTACAGAGGTTTAATATGCAGGATAATAAACCAGTGAAGGTTCCTATTCCTGTAGCTATAAAGTTATCTGTTGAACAGTGTCCCAAGACACAAGAAGAAGAAGAGGACATGTCTTGTGTTCCATATGCAAATGTAGTCGGTAGCCTGATGTATGCAATGGTCTATACTAGACCAGACATTGCACATGCAGTGGGAGTATTGAGCAAGTTTATGTAAAAACTAGGGAAGGAGCTCTAGACATCAGTGAAGCAGGTTTTCAGGTATTTGCGTGGCACTAGTGATTATGGTTTGTGCTACCAAGGAAGACCAGGATTGGACATAGTGTTGGATATCCATGGCTTTGTTAATGTAGACTGGGCTAAAGATCTGGATTAGAGAAGATCTACAAGTGGGTTTGTGTTTAACCTATTTGGGGGTGCAGTTAGTTGGATGAGTAAGAAACAATCTGTAGTGGAACTATCAACTACAGAGGCATAATACATGGCAACCACTCATGCAAGCAAGGAAGCAGTTTGGTTGCAAAGATTGTGTTCAAGTATGGTGTTAGTACAGGGAGCTATAAGGATAGACTGTGACAACCAAAGTGAAATTTTCTTGGCAAAGAACCCTACATATCATTCAAAGACAAAGCACATTGATGTTCAGTATCACTTTGTGAGGGATATGATAGAAGACAAAAAGGTGTTGCTGGTAAAGGTGGACACTCTGAAGAATAATGCAGATGCATTGACAAAATCTGTGAGCTCTAAGAATTTCTCTTGGTGTAGAGAAATAATGGGCATTGCAAGGCTAGATAAATGACTAAGCTCTCTTGTGGCCCCATGTGGAAAGAAAACAACAAGTGGGAGAATGTTGGGTTGTGTTATATTCTTTCCACGACTAGCCCACGTAGTTAATCGGGGGCTTAGAAGGGGGGCGGAGCCCCTGATTCATTGCACTGATTGCGTAACAGCAAGGTCACAGGGGATTTGAGGGGTACTAGTAACCCCACTCTATGGGGTCTAGGGCAGCACCCCGGAAAATTTTGGTTTTGGACCCTATGTTAGGTTGGGTGGAACCACCTATGGTTTTGTGCATGATTTTTGCACATGGTTTTGGACGCGATGGTTTTTGGTCCATGGTTTTGGATGCGATGGTTTTCGATCCATGGTATTGGATGCTTCGACATGTATAAATATGTATTGTAACATTGAAAGGAACATAATGAAAAATCAAGCTGGTAGTCTCGGTTTTAGGATCCAGGGGAAAATCTCTCTGTATATGTGTTTTATGTGTTATGCTCTCACATTGTTTATTTTTTATGCTTTAGAATTTGTATGCAGGTAATTTCTATACGAGGTTAAAACCTACAATGGCATTTTAACTACTATGGCAAACAAATGTTCATCTAGAAACTAGTCATCTATTTCCATGGGATCATTTATCTTTGGAACCCGAGATAGAAAATCCACGACTGGGTTTTCCTTCTCTCGACTGTCTTTAATGGTGATATCAAACACCTATAAAAATAACAACCAATAAGTCACTTGATCATTTGTAATGGGTTTGTTAGCTAAATATCTAATGGTAGAATTATCAGTATACATAAAAACTTCATAGCCAGTTATATAATGTCTAAATTTGTTTATGGCATAAATGACAGCTAAAAATTCCTTTTTTTGTTATTGTATAATTAATTTCAGTAGCAGTAAGACTTTTTTTGATATACTAAATATCATAAGGCTTTATGTCCTCCTCTTGGCCAAGGACAACGCCTATTGTTGCGC
Organism: Pinus tabuliformis; assembly: GCA_031772625.1. NCBI lineage: Eukaryota > Viridiplantae > Streptophyta > Pinopsida > Pinales > Pinaceae > Pinus > Pinus tabuliformis. Next base: position 1,014,838,613 of record CM062804.1, read on the forward strand.
CTGACGCGTCCGTAAAAAGCTGTAAAAGTTGTGTCGCATTTATCAGACCATTTAAAGTCAACATTTCATGTTAAAGCATACAAAGGTGCACCAATTTGTGAAAAGTTTTTTATAAACCTACAACAATAACCTGCATATCCAAGGAAGCTATGCACCTCCATTTGAGTACAGGGTGTAGGTAGTAGGAGAATTACCTGTATCTTTATTAGATCTACCTGTATCCCAGCTACAAAAATGTAGTGTCCTAGGATTACGCCTTCTGTCATCATCATGTGACACTTGACATTACTTAAACATAGCCTGGTGGCGATGCATCGTTCCAAAACCTTCTCTAATGTCTATAGTGCTTGATCAAAGTCGTCCCCATATGGGGTAAAGTCATCCATGTAAACTTCAAGTCCTTCATTTATCAGATCAGCAAAAATACTGAGTATGGCCCTCTAAAACGTAGTTGGGGCATTGCATAAGCCAAATAGTAACACTCTATAGGCAAATTTACTCCACGGGCAGGTAAAGGTGGTTTTTTCTTGGTCTTCAACGGTGATTTGGATCTGATTGTAGCTGTTTAAGCCATCCAGAAAGGAAAATAACTGTTTTCCTACCAATGTATCAAGGATTTGATCAATAAATGGAAGAGGGAAGTGATCTTTTTGTGTGGCCTTGTTCAATTCCCGATAATCCACACATATGCACCACTTCTTGTTCTTCTTGGGAACAACTACCAGCGGAGAGACCCACTTGCTATCTGAAATGGGATAAATGAAATTCACATCTAGCAACTTCTGTAGCTCTTCTTTTACAATATCCTTGAGACGTGGATTCAATCTCTGTTGAGGTTTCTAGATAGGATGAGAATCCTTTTTGGTGTAGATATGATGCGTACATAACTATGGGTCTATGCCCTTCATGTCTGGATAGTCCCAAGAAAAATCCCCTTTATATTTTTGCAGAACTTGAATGAGCTTTTGTTGTTGGTCACTGTCTAGACTATCATTAATGTTTAAAATCTTGCTTGGTTCAATTTCAATAGGCTTGTTGTTATGAACGGAAGTTGTCTGGATATGCTGATCATCAGTATCTTTCAGAAGGTCTTCCAAGGCTTCATTGTCAAGAATTTATTTTAACATTTGAAATTTTACATTATCCATAATTGCTAGTTGATTAATAAAGTTATTGATCACATCATCTTCAGTCTGATTCTTGAACTCAAGTGCCTCTGCTACTGTAAGCGGTGAACGAATGCTTTCTTCCAAGTATGAGGGTGGTTGTTTATGTATTTTCACAATGGGTGGACTTGGTTTGGCAGGAGGATATAAAACAAGATTTTTTACAACGTCCCCCTTAGCAATGGTCATGCTTCCCTCTTAGCAACCTATGTAAGCATCAATTATTGCCAGCCAAGTTTGACCAAAATTAAAGGGTGCCCATCTAATTGACTTTTTCAGCTTATGACAAGAAAATATACTGGGTACTCCCATGAATCAACAAAGACTGTAATATCATGTAAAGTTCCATATGGTCTTACCACCGAATGATCAAAAGTTCTAGCAGGGTGGTGGTTGGTTCCAGAGCTATGATACCAAGTGTCTTACTGGTTTCCGATGTTAAGATGTTAATGGCTGCACCCAACTCAACTAGTGTGTTTGGAAAGGAGCGACCACATATTTGGACTGTAACTATGGGATTCCTAGGATCTTCATATTTTATCGGTGTTCCCCCACCCAAGAGAAAATCAGACAAGGTCCCTACAACATGAATAGTGAGTGGAGCTTTTACTTTCCTCATAGGCTTCTTCACATGCAACTCTTTAATAATTTTAGCATAAATAGGAATATCTTGGATGGCCTGGAGGAGAGGAATTTTAATGCAAATATTTTTTTAGTTCCCCTACGAGATCAAAGTCTGGATAAACAACTGCTTTAGGTATTGTTAATATTTCAGGGAACGAGGGAGAAGTAACTATGAATTTTTTAGGATCTTTATGCTCAACTGTATCTTCTCCTTTTTTTATTTATGTGTCAGTCACAGTCGATGGTGTATGTACAGGTGGGGTTTCTAACTCAATTAGTGGTTGGTCTCTATATTCCTCAGGAGTGATAATGCGTCGTGACCTCATTCTAAGTTCATTACATTCTTTTTTTTCGATCTCATAGTCTGAGTTTTCAACAATTTTTATCAGTTGAACCAACCTGTTATTGGGGTTTGGATTCGGTTGAGTTGGTAGTTGGGGACGTAGAAGGGGCTGAGAATTTTGCTATAATGGATATGGGGCTGATAATGTAGGTTTAGGTTGAGGACCTGTCCCCATAGGCGTATTAGTTATCCCTAGAGGTCACTGCCAATTTGGAGACCAGTTCGAATTTTGTGAAGTAGAGGCAAGCCACTGGGATGGGTATGGATTACTTTTCCAAAAAGGAGTAAAAGGAGAATTCGGCCAACCATTACCTAGAAAGGACTGAGTTTTCCAAGGTGACATAGGAAATGGATGGGAATGCCAATTTGAGAAAGTTGATTGATCTTGCCACGTTGTTCCAGAATTCTACTACTGATTAAATGGCGATGAAGGACAGAACTGAGATGGGTCTTATGACATACCTATGGGTCAGCCTTGCCACTATTGATGTTGGTTCATTAAGTGGCATGGTCCTTGGTGCAGATAGCGCATGTCTGGACCATGTCCAATGGACACTCCCGTTGACTGTGCTTCTTCCAGGAGCGTGGGCAAAAAGCAGCCAAATTTTGTTCTACTAAGGCTTGTTTCTATTTTGGTTGCAGGACATCCAACTGTGTTATAAGGGTGCCCGGGATGTCCACTTTGAAGTCCTACAAGAGGTTACCGATTTCCATTCTCCTTACGCCTCCACTGTGTGGTTTTCTTCCTCCAGTCATAAGATCTCAGCTTCCTGACTCGGCGTGTGTGCTGCCTCGTGAACACCTGATACACAAGCGAATGATTTCATCATAATCCTCTTGAGAAATGTCTCCCTTCCCCATCAAATTTAGATTTTCTATCCATTCTTCTTTCATTCCTTTAATTAAGATGGCTTTCAAGACTTCTTTTGGTAATGTGGAGTGAGGGGATCTCTGCAAATTGTAGTGAAACCATTCGACATATTCCTCTAGAGTTTCATTATCCTTTGCAGACATCTTAAATATTTCATCTTTTAATTCCCTAGTCCTACAATAGTCCTAATATTTTGTGAGAAAAGAATTTTTCATGTCATCCCAAGAGTTAACAGTTCACCCACCTAAACCCATGAACCACCTCAAAGCTACTCCTTTTAGGGTAGAAGGGAATAGCTTCAATTTTTCAGGGTCGATGGTATAATTGTATTCTCTACATAGGATGTCAAACTAGAATAAGAAATCATTTGGATCCTCTATGGTCATCCGATGAAAGGTTGGGATGTTTTGCAAGGGAATAGCTTTCATCAGGGCATTGGTTACTGGGTCGACTCTGGGTATTCCAATGTCGAGGTCCGACCTTGAGGTATTTAGTTCACCATTTGGTCAAAAATGTGCCAATATCCTTCGGGGATTTTAGGGGATGCTATCTGAGTGAGTGGAGTATTCTTAATCTGAGGTGGTTTTGTGGTGCTGCCTAGATCTCGGATCACAGGAGATCCTATTTTAGACACCTGTGGCTCTGCCTTAACAGTTCCACTAGTTTCTCCCTATCCTTCTCTTAGATTGCATAATTTTCCCTCTTGTAGAGGATCAGAATGTAAATTTTCTGTAACCTAAAGGCTCCGTTCAGATCCTTAGGTTTGGCTATCTATCTTAGCATAGGCTGCAAATGGTGAGCCTGCTACCCGAGGGATTGCAATAGGGCTTTTCCAGATATAGTCTGGGGTCCTACTGATGCTTGAGATTCTTGTTTTCTTATGATTTCACCTATAAAAGTTGATCTCCCAAGGTTCACTAATCCCTTGGGTTTTGTGGATTTAGGTGGGGGATTCTAATATTTTTCTATCTTTTTATTTCTAGTCATTCATAAAACCCCTTCTCCTGTTTAAACTCTATACATTTGATGAAAAGCGGGCTGATGAGAAAGAACTTTACTTGTTGGTTACACAAGTTCTTACCTCTTGTTTTTAAAACCCAATTATTTTACAACAAGAAAAATGAAAAAGAAATCACTTTGAAACACTTTCCCTAGCAACGACGCTAAAATGTTGGTGCATTAAGATAACTATTTAAATTAAATATTAATACCTACATTAATCATCAACCCAGGGTAAGTCTGTTTATTTCAAGAGTGTTCAGCATTGTCTATGCAAGTGAATTCAGAGGTTAATTCATAATGAAATGATTTAGAATCGTTGCAATGATTAATATCTAATCCTTGAAGTTGAATCCAAAAAAAATCTGAAATAAATCTTTAAATCATTTTCAAATATACTTTAATCAATTATGCAGAGAATAGAATTAGAACACAAGTAAAAGGAATCACTCTTAGTAAATCTTAATTAGTGCAAACAATAATTCAATCGGCACGAAGGAAAGCTACAACAAATGAACAGCAAGTAACTATTCAAACAACTCACAGATAGCAATCAACTATAAACTTAATATCTCAAATAATACTACTTCAGAATGAATAGCAATCAAATACTTAAACTAACCTGATCAATTCAGTAAAGATTAACACGCAGAGTAAACCACAACAAGATCTAGAATCTAGTTTGAACAAAAAAAGAAAATTGTAATAATAAATACTTACAGCAATCTGAATAATTCTAATTTCATGAACTAACAATAATGAAAAATTGCAAGAATAAACATAAATAATATGACACAATTGAAGTAGTAAATATCCTATTGACTGGTCCCAAAGTCTCCAGAAGTCACTGCTGAAGGACAATCATAATCTAATTATAGGTAAAACACAATCTTCTTCATTAAACTTGATAATAGAGTTACAACGTCACAGTAATGAAAGTACTCTGTGTCAAAATGAATATTTACAATCTTGAATTTCCTGACTAGCTGTTTATTTCACCTTTTGACTTTTTATAACCTAGGAAAGAAAAATAGATAAAAGTGAATCCTCGGATCATGAGATCCTGAGGATTCTGCAACCGACAATATGATTTCATCACAGAATAGAATTGGTTCTCCTGGTCTTTCGATATTCTTTGTAATCGAGACGTTGTCCTTTTCCTTTCTTGGTCTATGTTGTTCTCTCATTTGAACAACAATTGTTCAATTCATGTCCTTGCATATAAAGATAGCGAAAGTTAGTTTTTCATGCCCAGATTTACCCAATTCGTTAATGATCAGTTTTATCTAGATTTGACAATTGTTTCTTCTATATTTATTCCTAAAACGAAGAGAAAAACATAAAGACGAATGATTAATTAAGCTAATATGAGGATAAAACATACCTTTTCCATGGCCCAACAAAAACTTCTTCTGAACTTGGTCCGTGGTAAGCCACTTTCCTTGGTGCAAGAGTTGGCCAGATTTGACGACTCGATATAGTTGGATCCTCTATTTACTAGTTCTCTTGATATGTGCTTCCATGATCCAACCAGTTGTGGTCAGTTCAATGAGGTTTTGGTTGAGCTATGTTGGTTTCAATTCCTCAGCAATATCTGATGTGTCTAACAAAGGTAGAAAGTATGGTCGAAGATGGTCTACATTGAATATGAGGTGCGATCCAAAGAATGGGGGGAATAATGAGCTCGAAATCGTTGTCTCCTATAGCCTTGGTGATGGTGTAAGTCCTATATTGGAGTGGTTTAATTTTACGATAGGCTCTAGCAAGGTGCTCTTTCTACAAATGTAGCCAAACTTTGTCACTCGCCTTAAACATATGGGGAACCCGATGTTGATCATGTCATTGTTTGTATTTTACATTGGCTTTCTCAAAGATTTCATGAACCTATTGGCAGATGTGTTAAATGCGTCTAATAAACCTAGTGTCTTTATCGGCTTCAAAATGAACATCGGAAGATTCTTCCTTTGTAGTTGCAAAAGGTAGTGCAACATCAAGGGCACATAATGGTTGAAATCCCAGGCCCACTTCAAAGGTGTTGTGGCTAGTCAAGCTATGGAGAGCTTTGTTATATTTGTGTTGTACATAAGGAAGACTCTCATCCCATGTCCTTGAATACTTAGATTTCTACATGTGTAGTATGTGTACAATCATCATGTTGGTGACCTATGTCTAGCCATCAATCTGGGGGTGGAATGCAATCGACTTGGTGAGCTTGGTGTCCAACAATGACCAAAGGCTCAACCAAAACATGATTAGGTACCTACTATATCGATATAATATAATGTTTTGTGGGATCCCAAAATGTACCCACACTTGTTCAAAGAAGAGTTTGACAATGCCCTCTATTATAATACTCTTCTTGCAGGAAGCCAATATGGTCATCTTAGAAAAAAATTTGATGGCCACAAATACATAGTCATTTCATGCTTGATAGAAGGAAGGTTAGACATATAGTCCATGGAGATCGATTCCCAGGGTCAACTAGGAGTAGGCAGATGAGTATACAAGCCTTTCTTCTTAATAGTTGGCTTGGCGGTAGAATAGGTAGTGCAGGATCTAATGTATTTTCCAACATCTTGTCGGAGATTTGGCCAATAAAAATACTTTTGTAGTATGGCCACAGTTTTCTCCACACCAAAGTGTCATGTGACCCAATTGTAGTTTCCCTCCCAAATCATCTTTCCACACTCGCTTGAAGGAACACAAAGGTGGCCCAAGTAGCATAATAATGCATCCTGGAGGTGGAAGTCTAGAACCTTCTTGCCATCCACTAGCATCTAGTATGTGGTGGTGAACTCTAGATCATTTTTATATAGTTGCAACCAAGTAGAGTTCTTGTGACCATAAGAGTTGAGAACAGTGGTCAGTGCTGCAAATGAAGGCTGATTAAGGCAATATGCAACGTGATTGGTGTTTCCCTTCTTGTATTTGATATTCAAATGGAATTTTTGCAAATATGTGGACCATTTCTGATGGAGATCATTCTACAACTTCCCTTGGGTCTGTATAAACTGCAGGGGTCAGTGATTTGTGTGGATGACCATCTCCTTCGCTAAAATGCAATGTTTATATTGTTGGAAAACCTGCACGATGGAGTACATCTCCTTATCATAGGTGGGGATGTTCTAAATGGTGTCAAAATGTGTCTCACTATGATAGGCCACTGGATGCCCTTAGTGGGTCAGAGCTGCACCAATAGCATAGTCAGACACATCTATCTCAATTTCATATGGTTGTTGTAGGTTTTGGTAATGTGAGTACTGGTGTAAAGCAAAGGTGGTACTTTAGCTCAACAAACACTTAATGTTGGGACTCAAAACAAAAAAACATTGCTTTTTCCCCACCCTTGGTAACTTGAATCAAAGTCCAAGTGATATGAGAGAATCCCAACATGAACCTCCGATAAAAATTGGCAAGGCCCAAAAAGTTGTGAAGCTCTATTAGAGTGGTTGGGGCTAGCCAATCCCGAATGAGTTGGATCTTATCTAGATCCACATGCAAGAATTTCTCATCAATGATGTATCTCGAATTTGGACCTAGCCCATGCCGAATGTCCATTCCTCCAAGTTAGCTCACAGTTTGTGTTGTTGCGGGATTTGTAGGACCTGCCAAATGTGTTGCAAGTTCTCTTCCAAACTACCACTAAAGATGAGGATGTTGTCCAAATAAAAAACCACGAATGAGTTGGTGAAGAACCGTCAGATGTCATCCATCAGCCTCATAAAAGTAGCAGGGGAATTTTTCAACCTGAAGACAATAACCAACCATTCAAAAAGGCCTTCCTTGTATTTGAAGGTGGTCTTCCATACATCTGTGGGCTCTATTGGAATTTAGTGATAGCCATAATTCATATTGATCTTGCTAAAATAATTGGCTCCTTTAAGCTAGTGTAGAAGGTCCTCAATCCGTGGGATTGGATACTTATTCCTGACAATAATTTTTTTAGTGCTCGATAATTAATGCAGAGCTTCCATGTCCCATCCTTCTTTTGTACAAGTACAATCAGACTACTACAGTGTGAGGAACTTGGTCAAATGTGATTTTTTTGTAGCAACTCTTGGATCTGTCACTTTATCTCTTCACTTTCTATAATTGAGTGACAGTATATCAGCCCATTGGGTAGAGGTGCTCTAGGAGTCATATTGATCAAATGTTTGACCTGACAGTGCAAGGGTACCCCTTTGGGTGAGGAGAAGATGTCCCTGTATTCTTCCACGACCTTATCCACCTGCTACTATTACATGGAAGAACCCTTTTCGGGGGCCATGTATGTGGCCATGATCTTCCCCTTACTTTGATAGTGAATTAGAAAGAAAAAAAATTTCGCGGTCTGGGAGATGATCTTACTGCATTTCCTAGCATATATCAAAGAGATTGTGGTAGGTGGGGCTACCTCTAGTATTTTGTAAAACTTACTTCCCAAAGAAATAATAGTAGCATGAGGCTTCAACTCATACAAACCATGAAACTTCTGCAAGTATGGTTGGCGTGATAATACATCACAAAATTCAAGAGGAGTAATGTCACATAGTACCTCATCTGTGAAGGGTTTGATGTTGTAGGGAAGATGACACTACTGGCTTATGTGAATATCTCATCCTTGGTGGAGCCACCTAATGGTGTATGGATACAGCTATGGTGTGGTTGGTTGGCCCATCTACTTAATGACCTTTGATGAGATGAGGTTCTTTTGGCTCTCTTTCTCGAAAATGAACCGCAGTGGAGACCCCTTCACCCACATCTATGAGTGGAAGAGATGCTCTCCTTCTTTTGGATATTTGGGATCAATCTTCTGGATCTTGGTCGTGGCAACAATGGTGTTGGGTTGTGGAGATCCCCTTACCCACATCTATGAGTGGAAGAGATGCTCCCCTTCTTCTGGATCTTTGGACTAAATCTTCTGGATCTTGGTGGTGGCAATGGTGGTGTTGGGCTTTGCATCAATAATTTTCTTCCCTTTGTCTTTCCCCTTGTAAATTTCTAACTCAAAGTCAGAATATGCATCTAAGTTTGAAGCCTTCAACTCAGCCACCAATGAATGCTTGGATCGACACTCATTGTGTTATGAGTGGTGCTCTTATGGAACTCATACCAATTTCATGTGTACTTCTTTGTCTTTGTGGTGTTGTTGTTTTCTTGCGGCTTTGAAGAGTTTTCCTAGTTCACCCTACCTTGGCTTTTTCCTTTGTTATGCGATTTGGGGGCATCATTCCATTGCTTTGAATTTGCAAATCCAAAGTCTCACATCTTCTCTTTAAATGTTTCCTCGATCTTGAAAACATATCGATATGCAGCACCAAGCGAGGAGATGTCCAAGAACTCAATCTCGTCCTAGATGTATTTGTATAGACAGTTTTGGTACTTGAGTACCATATGCCACTCAGAACCCTTGACACCCAAATTTGCGCAAAGGCTACAAAAAATATTTATGAACTTTGGCACATCTTGGTCCCTTCCCTACTATAGTGTGGTCCACTTTATGTACTTATATTCATAGTTCCCAGTAGGGTAATATTATTCCTTGATGGCATCTTGGAAAGAATTCCAAGTGGGTGTGCTGAAAATAGCAAGGGTTCCCTCTCATCCCTATGCTCACAGTAGGTTTCTGTTGAAAAGCGGACAACAAGAAATGCTAAATTTAGAATGTGCTAAAAATAGAATGTATAAAAATAGCATGTCTAAAAATAGCATGTCTAAAAATAGCAGTTTTGCAAGTGAGGTCATTGGCCACCTTGGGTAAGAGGTGAAACTGCTAAAAATAGAAAGTTATAAAAATAGCATTCTAGGTCCCTTCCTATTTATAGTAGTCCCTGGTCTATCTATAGGAAGTAAAATTGAATTTGGTCTTAACAACAGTTTAAAATGTTAACGGATTAATCTCCATGAGTTAATTAGTTGGAAAAATTAAACTTGAAGTCCTTGTGAGAACATGCAAATTAGTTGTCCCACTGATTGAGGAATTTATCCTTTATTCTCTCACTGATTGAGGAAGTAAGTATGAGTTCTATAATGAGAGAATGAGTTGACTTAGTTCTAACTAGTCAAGTCCAGTTAGATTATTTTAACAAGTTGTTAAAATAATAAAATATAGTTTGTTAATGCTTACATGCATGTGACAACTATTATTTTAGATAACTGAGGATTCACTCATGGATAACTATTGCATGTCAGTTCTATCAGAGACCCAATTGAGATCAGATGAGGGACAATGTACTATCAGATGCTTGGATCTTCCCATGGAATATTCCTTGCATGTAGGAGGAAATAGTGTCCTCAAGAATTGTGTAGTTGGACCTATGGTTGACAGCAGGTATGATTTGGGGCCAATGCTCAAATGTTATGAATTGGACCCCAATCAAAATTACGCAAGGAAATATGGGATTGGTGGACTTGAGGCCGACATATTGAGGCATAGTGAGTCTATGATCTTCATCTTTTGATTGCAAGAGTACATGATAGCTCTTGAGTTGATATTTTTTGTATAGAAGAGGATTTCCACTTGATTGATAATACAGTGTTGGGGCTTTTATGCTGGTGCTTTCCCCAGTGATATATATGTGTTATGTGTGATTATTTCCCTTGATCAGTTATATGTGTTTATGGTTGATGTTGCTCATGAAATCAATTTTGCTTCTACTTAATGTTTTGTAGAAGTAGATCATGTGTTTTTCTTTAGTACATTGCATTACCAGTTTGATCTACAGGTGAAATTTTTACATGGTATCGGAGCACAGTTAATCAAGAAAGGAACAATATACAAGCAAGATAAAGAAAGTTGAGGTTTATTATTCGGGATATAGATTAGTTCTCATCACAGTTCAAATTTCATCCAGATGGCCTTCACTAGGTTGAGGCTTAAGTATGCCCTTGATGGCAGCTCAAACTACATATCTTGGAAGGATCGCATGGAGGAAGTATTGGAAGATAATGGCATTAAGGACTTCATTGATGAAGATTTCCCCAAGCCTATTGATTCTACTCAAGCTGCAGACTGGAAGAAGAACATGGCTAGAGCTAGGAGAATCATTCTAGAGGGAGTTCGAGATCACATAGTCTTGAGCCTCCATGGGAAGGAGACTCCATTTGCAATGTGGAAAACATTGAAAGATTTATATCAGAATAGCAGTGATCAGAGGAAGCTAGCACTGAAGGACAAGCTTTGAAAGATCAAGTGTGAGAAAGGCGATATGATCACTACATTCCTGAACAAGCTAACCAACTGCAAAGATGAGCTTGCAAGCGTAACGGTCACTACCGCTGATGATGATATGGTGAGTATAGCACTCCTTCACCTTCCTAAGAGCTGGCATATCTACCAAGACTCAGTGAATGGAAGGGACAAACTGCGAAATTGGGAACAACTGTGGTCGGATTTCATGCAAGAGGAGATCAGATGGAACACCAAAGATGGAGCTTCTTCATCAAAGAAATTAGAGAACTTGGCTTTAGCATCTAAAGCTAAGAAAGGGAAAGGGAAGGAATCCCAATCCAAGTCTTCTCAAGGAGGGAAGAAGCTTGACAAGTTGAAGGTGAGATGCTTTCATTGTCATGATTGGGTCACTATGCTACTAGTTGCCCAAAGAGGAAGAAGTCCAAGAAAGGTTCCTCCAAGGAATCTGATGGTGATGCTCTAGCTTCACAATTTGAGATGGATTTCTCACTTATTGCATGCATGGCTTCATCTAGCGTGGGATGTGTTTGGTACTTGGATAGTGGAGCTTCTTTCCATGTGTCAGGTGACAAGACTATTTTCAGCACATTGGAGGAGAAGGATCTCCAGATATGGATCGAGATGGGTGATGACAGAAAGTACTGTGTCTCAGGTGAAGGTACGATTGTGTTTCATAGGGAGCATGGTTCTCCCCTCTCTCTTTCTAATGTTATGTATGTACCAGGGCTGAAAAAGAATCTTGTGTCCATTGCTTTGCTTGAGGATAAAGGCTATGATGTAGTCTTTAATTTGGGAAAGGTTTTCCTAAGGCATATAGGCACTAGACAGACCAAACAGATAGGGATTTGAGTGAAGAATCTCTATAAGTTACAGGTATAATATTGTGTTTCTTTGAGTTCCAAAGTAGAGGTGATGCATGGCCAAGATATTGGTCAGTTATGGCATAGGAGACTAGGCCACTTGCATCATGGGGCCTCATGCAACAAATTTCTACTAGATTACCCATGTGCAAGTTAGAGAAAGTGAGCACATGCAAAGGTTTCACTTTGGGTAAGTATGCAAAATCTTATTTTCATGATCGAGATGGTAGAGCAGGAGCAGTTCTGGAGCAAGTTCATTCAGATGTATGTGGGCCCTTCTCTACAACCTCCATCGAAAAGCAAAGGTATTATGTTATTTTTGTTGATGTTTTTTCTCGTAGATGTTGGATCTACTTCATGCAAAAGAAGGATCAAACCTTCTTGAAGTTTTGTGAGTTCAAAGCTTTGGTAGAGAAAGAATCAAGGATGAAAGTAAAGGCCTTGCGAAGTGATAAAGGTGGAGAGTATATTTCCCAGCACTTTAAGGACTTCTGTGCTTCAGAAGGAATTAAATTGGAACTCACGGCACCTCATAACCCAAAACAGAATTGGGTCGCTAAAAGAAAGAACAGACCTATTGTGGGTGCAACTCGATCGATGTTGCATGACCAAGGCCTACCACTTCATCTGTGGGTTGAGACATGCAATACAACAGTATATCTTTAAAACAAAAGTCCTCATCGTATTTTGGGGATGAAGACACCTATGGAGGCTTTTTCGAGGAAGAGACCAGATGTGAGTCACTTCCGCATCTTTGGATCACCAGTCTTCTATCATGTGACCAAAGATGCTCGGAAGAAGCTAGACCCAATAGCTGAGTTGGGAATACTTGTGGGGTACACAGATACACCTCACAACTATCGTGTGTTTCTGCCTGCCAGTCAGAGGACCGTAGTGCGCAGGGATCTGAAGTTCGATGAGCAGTGAGTCATGCGAGTATCACTTGAGAGGGAGCTCAAGTTGCATGGTGATGATGAGGAACTATTAGTTCCTAAGGAGGAGGAGCCTCCTGATGATGCGGAGCAGCCGCATGCAGAGATTCCAGTTGTGGAGATCACCACTACTGGAGAGTCTTCCAGAGAGGGGCATAAACACTCTCAGGAAGCTGACAGATTGATGCAGGATGCGAGAGAGAATGTGGGGCAGCCATCCTCTCAGCGCAGATAGAGGATATCTCCTGATAGATAAACTGGCTACATGGCCCTGGTTGGGGAATGTGTAGCGATCGAGCCTTCTTCATTTGAGGAGGCAGTGTAGCAACTAGTTTGGGTGGATGTGATGGTAGAGAAGTATGATTCTATCATGCAGAACAATGTATGGGATGTTATTCCTAGACCGGGGGACAAGTCAGTGGTTACTTTTCGATGGCTTTACAAGGTAAAGCAGACATTTGATGGTAGTATTGAGAAACACAAGGCAAGGTTCGTTGCTCGTGGTTTCTCACAGGTTGAGGGGATTGACTATGATGAGACCTTTGCTCCTATTGCAAGGTACTAATTGATTAGATCGATTCTAGCACTATCAGTACAAATGGGTTGGCAGATCCATTAGATGGATGTGAAAAAAACATTCCTCAATGGGGAGATCGAGGAAGAGGTATACATAGAGCAACCAGAGGGATTTGAGACCTTCGATCATGAGTCACATGTTTTTCGGCTCAAGCAAGCATTGTATGGGCTGAAGCAAGCACCTCGTGCTTGGTATACCAGGATCGATAGCTATTTCACCGGGTTGGGATTCACCAAGAGTGAAGTGGATGCGAACCTCTACAACATCATTGTAATGGTAAGCTATTGATTATTGTACTTTATGTCGATGATCTAATTTTGATAGGTGATGATCAGTTGATCAAGTCTTGCAAGAAGGATCTTGCGAGAGAGTTCAAGATGAAGGACATGGGCCTCATGCACTACTTTCTAGGAATGGAGTTGTGGCAAAGAGATGGGGAAGTATTTGTGTCTCAAGGAAAGTATACCAATGAGATACACAGGTGCTTCCACATGGAGATGTGCAAGCCCATGGAGACTCCTCTAGCAGGTAACTGGAGGAAGGAGGATACTACTTCAGGTGAGGTAGTAGCTACTACTATTTATAGGTAGCTTGTGGGTTCACTCATGTATTTGGTGAACACACAACCAAATTTGTGCTTTGCAGTGAACCAGCTGAGTCAAGCTATGGTTCAGCCAACCAAGTTATTTTTGAAGGCAGAAAAGAATGTGTTGAGATATCTCAGAGGCATTACATAGTATGGATTATGGTACAGGTAGACACACGGAGTGAAGCTCCAAGGCTTCACAGATGCAGATTGGGCAGGTAGACCATCAAACAGGAAGAGCACTTATGGAGGAATCTTCAACCTTGGGTCAGCTGTAGTTTCTTCGTATAGCCAGAAAGAGAGATCAGTTGCCTTAGCACAGCGAAGGAAAAGTACATGGTAGCTAGTCAGGCTACATGTGAGGCCATCTGGATGCAGAAGATTCTAGTGGGATTGTTTGGTCAGATGATGGATCCTACAGTGATATATTGTGATAATTAGATTTACATTAAACTCTCTGAGAATCCAGTGTTTTATGACAGGTCCAAGCATATAGCTATCTGCTATCATCATCTACGGGATTGTGTGGTCAAGAGGATCATGATGTTACAATACATTTCGACCGAGGAACAGGATGCAGATATTTTGACAAAGGCATTGTCAAAAGGAAAGTTTGAGTTCCACAGAGACAGGATCGGGGTCGCTGATAATCCCTTTCTTGTTGAGAGGGAGTGTTGAAAAGTGGGCAACAAGAAATGCTAAATTTAGAATGTGCTAAAAATAGAATGTCTAAAAATAGCAGTTTGGCTAGTGAGGTCATTGGCCACCTTGGGTGAGAGGTGAAACTGCTAAAAATAGAAAGTTTTAAAAATAGCATTTATGGGTCCCTTCCTATTTATAGCAGTCCCTGGTCTATCTATAGGAAGTAAAATTGAATTTGGTCTTAACAGCAGTTTAAAATATTAACTGATTAATCTCCATGAGTTAATTAGTTGGAAAAATTAAACTTGAAGTCTTTGTGAGAACATGCAAATTAGTTGTCCCACTGATTGAGGAATTTATCCTTTATTCTCTCCACTGATTGAGGAATTAAGTATGAGTTCTATAATGAGAGAATCAGTTGACTTAGTTCTAACTAGTCAAGTCCAGTTAGATTATTTTAACAAGTTGTTAAAATAATAAAATATAGTTTGTTAATGCTTGCATCCATGTGACAACAATTATTTTAGATAACTGAGGATTCACTCATGGATAATTGTTGCATGTCAGTTCTATCAGAGACCCAGTTGAGATCAGATGAGGGATAGTGTACTATCAAATGCTTGGATCTTCCCATGGAATATTCCTTGCATGCAGGAGGAACTAGTGTCCTCAAGGATTGCGTAGTTGGACCTATGGTTGACAGCAGGTATGATTTGGGGCCAATGCTCACATGTTATGAATTGGACCCCAATCAAAATTGTGCAAGGAAATAGGGGATTGGTGGACTTGAGGCCTACATATTGAGGCATAGTGAGTCTATGATCTTCATCTTTTGATTGCAGAGAGTACAGGATAGCTCTTGAGCTGATATTTTTTGTAAACAGAAGAGGATTTCCACTTGATTGATAATACAGTGTTGGGGGTTTTATGTTGGTGCTTTCCCCAGTGATATATTGTGTTATTTGTGATTATTTCTCTTGATTAGTTATATGTGTTTATGGTTGATGTTGCTCATGAAATCGATTTTTCTTCCACTTAATGTTTTGTAGAAGTAGATCATGTGTTTTTCTTTAGTACATTGCATTACCAGTTTGATCTACAGGTGAAATTTCTACAGTTTCCCACCAATCCTTGACATGGGGGACGGCTTTGTGGAGTACAAAAGCAAACTTCTCCCTATTGGAAAAATCATGAACCAAAAAATATCCTTCCAACAGATTTAACCATTTATCTATGGCATTTGCATCTATCTGGCCTTCAAATATAGGAATGTCAAAGTTGACTTGTACCTTAAAGGGAGTGACGCCTCCAGGGTGGCTGCTGGATGAAGACGTGTCGCCTATGGGTATCCATCGAAGAATCCAGGAAAATTTGTCCATCATCATGTTCCTTTGTCACTCGAGGGCTTATTCGAGAAATATTTTGAAAGGATCTCCTGCTCCCTCATCTTTATTTTCTTCTGCCATGGGAGGTCATTGATTTCAGTGAGGTCGATCTTGCAAATGTTCAACCATTTCAATCCTAAATTCTTATACCTCGACCTCGTTGGGGACATGTAAATAAAATTAGAGAAAGAGAATATCTATTTGATGCCATTGATCCAAAATTATGAAGGAACAAAATGAAATATAGATATAAATAGAAACACAGAGATATGGCAAAAACAAAATAGCAATTCATTAATAACAAAGTACTGAAAATTGTTTACATGCAGAACGGAAATAAACTAGCTCAGGCGATGTAACTTATCTCTAAGAAGAGATGTGGTCGCTACGTGCCTTCTGAACTATGTTATAATGATGTTTGAAGACCTATTTATTATTGAAAAACAATTTAAAGTCCTAAACATCCAAAAACCTAACCCTGGGAGATGAAATGCTAAAAGTTTGTGGGCCCCATTGGGATGATTTGATACATAAACTTATTGGGTTGTAACTTTTGAATACGATCTATGTTTGACGCGTATGATACCTCGTTAGAATGATATATCCAATGAATACAAATTTCGAATACAAACCCCTATTGTTAGCTATGGGTTTGCATGTTTTCCAAAAAACTGTTGTTTAGGGCCTCAAAATGGCTCCAAAAGTTCAGGACCCAAAAAACTGCCAAAAATAGTAAATTTTGCTACAGTTAAGGAAACTGAAAGAAACTATGGGGGTCCAAGTGGAATAGGCGGGTAACCACCAATATACACCTGGATCAGTTTTGATTTTGGTATGGAAGGAAACATTAGTATGTTTTTTGCATAATTGTACATTTTACCTAGAATGGTTATGGATTAGATATCAAAGTTGTAAAACAGGT
Source organism: Pinus tabuliformis (assembly GCA_031772625.1). NCBI lineage: Eukaryota > Viridiplantae > Streptophyta > Pinopsida > Pinales > Pinaceae > Pinus > Pinus tabuliformis. The sequence continues at coordinate 1,014,855,691 of CM062804.1, forward strand.
TGTGTTGTTGCTAGGATTGTTCACAGTTTCTCCCTTGCACATTTGGGCCTACACAAAAATAAGGGTTTACAAGCATAAGGAAAATATATGAAGAATAGGGTTCAGTTGTAACTGACTTTTATGACTAAAGCAACCTGCATATGATATTGATTGGCTTTTCACTTTTATGTTGATGCCATTTGGAGTTTTGTCATTTTCTATTGGTCACAATTGTAATGTTTTTGTTAAGCTAGGGTTTGGTTGTGAGCATGTGTGGTTGTTGATGTTGATAGATGTTAGGGCTCATCATTTGATATATTTCTCAATAGAGCTTGTATGTATAAAAATTGTTGATGTTGTGGCAGAGTAAAAACACTATTTGGTGAGTTCAGTATTAACTGCAATAGAAACAATGACAATATAATATTAAATTGGTAGCAATGATAGCTTGTGCTACTAATGACTACTGAAGTACAACTTTTTATATTATTAGAGGTCATATAGTAGAAAGGATTTAAAATGAGGTGTTGAATGAATTGCTTGTAAATAGAAAGACAAAGTGAATTCAAGATTTTATAGCGTCGATATAATTGGTAAAGATAAGGTTAGATTTATTAAATAAAAGTTTGGATTGCAAAGAAATCATTGTTCTATTGATATGCAGAGAGATCATGTTGATGTAGATGTATTGAGCAGTAAAGAGCATTGACTATGGTAGGAATTACTGAGAAATATTATTGCCACTATGACTTGACAAAATTGATGATCTGATACCTAGGGTTTGTAAGCAAAAAGGATATCATGTTGATGGATCATTGAATAGATTGACATACTTGAGAATTATTGTTTATGCTAGTGTTGTTTGGCCAAATTGTTGAAATGATGCTAGGGTTTTTTCAGTAAAGAGTAGTGTGTTATGATGTTGTTAAGCATTGCCTGGGGTTTCATAGTTTTGCAGAGATCAGATTAACTATTAAACAAAGATTTAATGTAGCTAGGGTTTTCACATTTGATTTGAGAAGAAGCTTGTACTTCATAACTATTTGTTGTAACAACCCTCGTGGAAATTCCATTTAATAAAATTTAAAAATAATAACCATGATTGATGGGACACTTATTCCAATCTGAATGCTGGGTAGGACATCCTAGGGGTGTTCATTTGATTGTTTATGTCAAAGGAAATTGGAAAAGGAAATAGCTAAGGCTTTGGAAAGGAAAAATGAAATTTTTCACACAATTGTTTATGAAAAATAATGGAAAATAGAAGAAAATGGAGGTGAAAGGTCACAGGCTACATGTGAGGAGGAAAATGAAAATAATAATGGAAAATGAAGAAAATAGAGGCCTCATTCATAAAAAGGATTATGAGGATCAGTTGGTAATATTGTGTCAGTTGATTTTTGGAGCTCTCACATTATTCTCTCTCTCTCTCTCTCACTCTTGGACACTTAGATTTTCTTGGATCATTTTAGCATTGGAGCAAGAAAGGAAAAGAAGGAAAGAGGAAGCAAATATAAAGCAGTGAAAGACAGGATCAAGAAACTACAGCAAGCTTCATTATAGGTATCTACTTGCATGTGTATTTTCCTTACTAGATTTGGCATGCATGGTATTGCATGTGATTCTTTTCTATCATGGCATGGGTTTTGCCAGGTGTGACAGTGTTTTCAGCATCGCCTTGCGATTTCTTGATAGCCATGGTGTGATGGGGTTCTCATGTTTTGATTGAGCTGGTTCTCATGTTGGCCTAGTGATCCAGGATGGATTATGGTAAAGTCTGGTTTCTGTTGATGAGGGTGAGGTGGTTTAGCCTCGGTATGCCCTGGTTGGTTCTTTTGGTTGAGTCTCACATTCATGCTTGGAATATGGAATGGGAGTGAATGGCTGAAGAAAGATTTGGCCCAGCCATTCTATGGTCGGGTGGAACATGGTAGTCCCATCTCTAGTTGGTTTATTGCATTCATTAATGAGAAATTCATTCCCTTGATTTCCAAGTGCAAATTTATCGATGTATATGTGGATTTTGATGGTTGATATGTTTATGGTAATTTTGTTCCTATTATGTTGGTTATATGTATATTTTATGACAACAGCTATGTATGGCCCTCATAATGTTTTTACTTGTAAATTAATGGATAGTGTATCTATGGCCTAATAGATGATAATGCAGCAAATGACATGAGGGAACAATGGTACATAGTGATTCTCAGATAAGTATGAGATCCATACACTAAATTTTGTTGTCTACACCTGTAGGTTACATGTTCATGATATGTTTGAAAAAATTTCTAGCATGGCTAGTAGGGGTCTGGTTATGATCTTGTTCAACTTATTGTTTTTGCATCATTTTTTCCTTGTATTTTTAATGATTTTAAGCTATCACTCCATTCTGGTCTCTAGGTCTGAAAAAGTGGCTTAAATCTCGGGATCACTGGCACAGAACTGGCAATTTTGGTCTTTGATCACTGGCAAACAAGCCTGTGAGAGAGAATTTAGGTTACTGGTCTCTCCCTTGCCCATAGCATGATAGCAACTATGGCCTAAGAAGTCTTGAACAACAATGGGACCCAAGGACAGGTTGTCTGAGTGGCTGACTTGTCTCCTGAAGGTTTTTTTGATGATGTTGGATGATTTTGTGTGATGTTTTCATCGATTCTACTTCCTTAAAGTTACATAGGAGGTCGAACCTGATCATAGTAGCCTCTCATCTCATATTCACCCGGTTGGCATGGTTACTTGGGTGGATGTGGGAGGAGGGTGTTTACATTTGTGCAGTTAGAATACGATGAGCTAGGATGATTAGGATGAATGGTTTGATGGGAATATTTGATTGTTAAGAAGAAGTTGTTTCACCGTTAGTTTTGTATTTATTTTGAGCATGGGGGGATCCAGTCTAGAAATTGTCAAACGTGGTCTGCCATGACGATCTTAAGGTTGGATCCTTCAGGGAAAGTAGTAGCTTGCTAAATAGGGTGGGAGGGTGGTGAAAGGTAGGAGATTAGAGTCTCCTTTAGGTTGGATCCTGACAACACTTCAAGGCAGAAGAGTGGTGTTATGGCAAGTTGGATCCTGCATAGTACATTGGAGCATCCTTCCAGTTGGAGCTGGTAAACAAGGTGTTGGAGCATCCTTCAAGTTGGAGCCTATAAACAAGGCATTGGAGTGTCCTTTAATTGGAGCTAAAAATATTGGAATTTGGAGCTTCCTAATTAATGTAAATTTTGAAGACAAGTATTAAGAAGCGTTCGGTGATTTTTCTCCCGAAAGTGTTTCCTCCTAAAATATTTGGTGTACTATATTTATTGTTGTTCATTGTTGAATGGTGTTGTTGATTTCTTTACGGTTATCTAATGCTAATAAAAATTAATGCTCTGTGAAGTTGAAATTTGTTAGAATATTCTGACACATAGGAAATAATTAAGTATAACTTGGTAGTGCATAGTTAGGTAAAGTGTGTTTCTTTAGTATGCACTTTTTGTAACTTATAATCCGACGGTCATGATATGTTCTAGACATGAAGTGATATGACGATTCATTCTCTCCTCAGTATTACCAACACTTGATCTATGGCTTAACACCTTATTGGTCCATGATCCCTATTTAAAGAGCATGGAGGGTCATTTGTTAGGTGACCATTCATAAGAGAAACTTATGTAAATTTTCTTTCTTTTACTTTAATAAATTGCTTGGAGTGGTCATGTTGACTTAGGGCATGGACTGTTTCCCTCTTTGAGGTTTTAACCACGTCAAGAATATTGGTGTACTAATTTGTGATTTTTTTTGAGTGGTGTCCTTTGGTGTTCTATCTAATGAACTTACCCTGTAAATTTTTTGGGTTGTGTTATATTCTTTCCACGACTAGCCTATGTAATTAACCTAGGGGTTAGAGGGGTGACAGAGCCCCCCTTCGTTGCGTTGATTGTATAGCGAGGGATTCACAAGGGGGCTAGTAGCCCCCCGTGTCCTGGGTGTTTGAGGGGGGTAGGTAGCCCCCCTCTACGGGGTCTAGGACAACTCTCTGGGGAAATTTTTTGGGGCCCTATATTAGGTTGGGCAGACCTACCTATGGTTTTTCGAACATGGTTTTGGACACGATGGTTTTTGGTCCATGGTATTGGATGCTTCATCATATATAAATATGTATTGTAACATTGAAAAGAAAATAATGAAAAATCAAGATGGTAGTCCCATTTTTGGGATCCAGGGGAAAATCTTTGTGTATATTTGTTTTATGTGTTATGCTCTCGCATTGTTTATTTTCTATGTTTTAGAATTCGTATGCAGGTAATTTATGTACGGGGTTAAAACCTACATTTGGTATCAGAGATGTTTTGGCTTCAAGGGGATGCCTTTGTTGCTGAGGGGTTTCGATTGGGCCTGTGGTAGACCCTGTTCAGTGGGAGATCTGTGAGATCAATTCTAGTGGTAAAAGAAGATGGCAAGCAGTGGAAAGATAGAGATCGAAAAATTTAATGGTCAGAGTTTTGAGTTGTGGAAACACAATATGGAGGATCTGTTGGTGGATAAAGATCAATGGATCATGGTAGATCCGAGTACTAAACCAACACGATTGTCCGATGAAGAATGGAAGAAGTTGGATCGGAAGGAAAAGAGCACAATATGATTGTGTGTCTCAGATTTAGTATTACTGAATGTATCAGGGGAAGCTACGGTGAAGGCTTTGCGAGACAAGTTAGGGACTTTGTACCAATCTAAGTCTCTGGTGAATAAACTATTCCTGTAGAAAAAACTATATAACTGAGGATGAAAGATGGAGACTTAGTGAAAGAGCATCCGAATGCATTTAATACTGTGGTAAGTCAGTTATTATCTATTGATATTAAAATTTCAGATGAATATAAGTGCATCAATTAGTTGTGTTCTCCACCATATTTGTGGGATAGTCTGGTTATTGCAATAGGTAGCAATGCAACTGCCTTACAGTTTGATGAAATAGTCTCATCCTTGCTTATGGAGGAGATGAGACGGAAAAATATGGAGAGCCAAAATGGTGATGCCTTGTCTGTACGAGGACAGTCCCAGAATAGAAACAACAATAAGTCATTGAGCGGGAGATCTAAATCTAGAGGGAGATCTAAATCTCTAGGAAAACATGTAAAGGTGGTGTGCTGGAAATGCGAAAAGGAAGGGCACTATAAAAGGGACTGTAAATCTAAAGCTCCTGATAAAGGAAAGGGATCTAACAATGCTCCTTCTACAGAGGTGAAAACCACCTCATATGAAGGTGGGGATGTGTACTTGGATTCTTCAAGTACACATGTAGATCATGAGGCATGGTTGATTGACTTGGGTGCATCTTTTCACTTCACTCCCCATAGAGAGTGGTTCTGTGAGTATGAGAAATATGATGGTGGTGATGTCTTATTAGGAGATGAAAAGAAGGCTAGAATCACTGGTCACGGAAAAGTAAAGTTGAAGTTGAAAGGTGGAAGGGTTAGAACACTTCCAGATGTTTGCATATTCCTGCATTCGCCAGAAATCTGATTTCTGGAAGCAAGCTGGATGATGCAGGTGTAAAAACAATGTTTGAGAAGGATACCTACAAGATGGTTCGAGGAGCACTAGTATTGATGAGGGAGTTCAGATTGGAACTCTGTTCAAGCTGCAAAGTAGCATTGTTGTTGATGGGTGAAACATTTATGTTGTTCCTGAAAGTGGAACAGAAACTCTAGTGGTCTTGGAGAGAAAACCATGCTATGGCATCAAAGGCTTGGACATATTGGAGAGAAGGGCATTCTAATACTTCATGGTAAAGGTATGGTAGAAGGTATGAGTAATAGCTCTCTTGATTTTGATTTCTGTGAAAATTGTGTATATGGGAAGCAAAATCAGGTAAGTTTCCCCTCTGGTGGTAAGAGGTCGAAATAGATATTAGAGCTTGTGCACAGTGATGTGTTTGGACCTATGAAGGTTCCATCACTGGGTAAGTATGTGTACTATGTATCATTTATAGATGGCTTCTCAAGGAATACATGGATATATTTCCTTAAGAAGAAATCTGAAGTCTTTGACAGTTTTAAATAATTTAAGTCTCTGGTGGAAAACCAGACAGAGAAGAAGATAAAGGTGTTGAGGTCAGATAACGGTGGAGAGTTTTGAAGTAAGGAATTTGAAGAATTTTTTAAGAAGTGTGGTATAGCATGGCAGAAGACTACTCCATATACACTTGAGCAAAATGGAGTTGCAAAAAGAATAAACAAGACGTTGATGGAAAGGGCAAGAAGCATGCTCAGTGGTGCTGGGTCAAGATAGGAATTTTGGGTGGAGGCGGTGGAGACAACATGTTACCTGGTCAACATATCACCTTCATCAGTGTTGGAGGATAAGACTCCACAAGAGGTATGGACTAGAAAGAAACCCTCTCTTTCACATTTGAGGGTATTTGGATGTGATGCATATGTACATGTTGCAACGGAAAAAAGAACCAAGTTGGATAGTAAATCAGAAAAGTGCCTCTTTATTGGGTATAAGGATGGTTTAAAGGGTTATAAGCTTTGGAACCCAGTAACAAGGAAGGTTGTGTACAGCTGAGATATGGTGTTCAGAGAGGTGAAAGATTTTATTAAACATGAAGTCCAACCAAAGGAACCTGAGAAGATAGAGTTTGAGCTTAAGGAGGAAGAATTGGACTCTACAACAAAAGAGGAATCAGAAGATAAAGAACCACAAAATCTGAGTGTGAGAAGATCAGTTCGAAAAAGAAGGCAGCCAGAAAGGTATAGTCCATCAGCTTTTTGTTCAAATTTTTCTTTGTCTATTACTGATGATGATCACAGAACTATGAAGGAAGCAGTAGATTCAGAGGATGGAAAACTCTAGAAAGTGGCCATGGTTGATGAAATGACATCTTTGTACAAAAATGAGGCATGGTATCCAATGGAGTTTCCGGCTATAAGGAAACCCATTGGCAGAAAATGTGTGTTCAAGAAGAAGACAAATGCAAAAGGAAAGGTGGAGAAATACAAAGCTCGGTTGGTAGCAAAAGGTTATTCTCAGGTGCTAGGAATTGATTTTGGTGATATTTTTTCTCCTATTGCCAAGGTAGCTTCTATTAGATTACTTTTATCTATTGTTGTTGCTTTTGATTTTGTGGTAGAACGGATGGATGTGAAGACAGCATTTCTTCATGGGGATCTGGAAGAGGAGATCTACATGAAGTAGCCTGAAGGTTTTTCGATGAAGGGTAAGAAAGAACTGATATGCAAGTTAAAGAAGTTTTTGTATGGGTTAAAACAGTCACCAAGGATGTGGTATCAGAAATTTGATACATTTATACAGGGACTTGGCTTCACCAAAAAAAAGCAGATCACTGTGTGTATTTTAAATTAATTGGTGACCGTGTTATTTATCTGGTCTTGTATGTGGATGATATGTTGCTGGTTGGAAATGACAAAGAAATTATCCAGGATTTGAAGACACAATTGTCCTTCAAATTTGACATGAAATATTCTTGGTGCTGCAAACTATATTTTGGGTATGGAAATTAAAAGAGATGGGGCAAAGAGGAAGCTTTAGTTAAACTAGAGGAAGTATGTAGAAACAATATTGTAGAGGTTTAATATGCTCAACAGTAAACCGGTGAAGGTTCCTATTCCTGTAGGTGTAAATTTATCTATTGAACAGTGTCCCAAGACATAAGAAGAGGAAGATGAAGAGGATATGTCCCGTGTTCCATATGCAAGTGCAGTCGGTAGTCTGATGTATGCGATGGTCTATACTAGACTAGACATTGCACATGCAGTGGGAGTATTGAGCAGGTTTATGTCAAAACCAAGGAAGGAGCATTGGACAACAATGAAGTGGGTTTTCAGGTATTTGTGTGGCACTAGTGATTATGGTTTTTGCTACCAAGGAAGACCAGGATTGGACAGAGTTTTGGATATTCATGGCTTTATTGATGCAGACTGGGCTGGAGATCTAGATCAGAGAAGATCTATAAGTGGGTAAGTGTTTAACCTATTTGGAGGTGCAGTCAGTTGGATGAGAAAGAAACAATTTGTAGTGGCACTATCAACTACAGAGGCAGAATACATGGCAACCACTCATGCAAGCAAGGAAGCAGTTTGGTTGTAGAGATTGTGCTCAAGTATGGGGTTAGTATAGGGAGGTATAAGGATACACTGTGACAGCCAAAGTGCAATTTTCTTGGCAAAGAACCTGCTTACCATTCGAAGACAAAGAACATTGATGTTCAGTATCACTTTGTGAGGGATATGATAGAAGACAAAAAGGTGTTGCTGGTAAAGGTGGACACTTTGAATAATACTGCAGATGCATTAACAAAATCTATGAGCTCTAAGAAGTTCTCTTGGTGTAGAGAAACAATGGGCATTTCAGGGTTGGAGACATGACTAAGCTTTCCTGTGGCCCCCTGTGGAAAAAAAATAACAAGTGGGAGAATGTTAGGTTGTGTTATATTCTTTCCACGACTAGCCTACATAGTTAACCGAGGGATTAGAGAGGGGGTGGAGCCCTCCCTTCATTGCACTGATTGCACATCGGGGAGGTCAAAGGGGGGCCAGTAGCCCCCCCTGTCTCGAGGGTTTGAGTGGGGCAGGTAGCCCCCCTCTACGGGTTTCGGGGCAATGCCCCAGGAAAATATTTTTGGGACCCTATATTAGGTTGGGCAGACCTACCTATGATTTTGTGCATGGTTTTGGACGCGATGGTTTTTGGTCCATGGTATTGGATGCTTCGACATGTATAAATATGTATTGTAACATTGAAAGGAACATAATGAAAAATCAAACTTGTAGTCCCGATTTTGGGATCGAGGGAAAATCTCTGTGTATATGTGTTTCATGTGTCATTCTCTCGCATTGTTTATTTTATATGTTTTAGAATTCATATGCAGGTAATTTCTGTACGGGGTTAAAACCTACAAAATTCCTACATGGTATTAGAGCTATTCGAGGGTTGCATTTGTTGGTGATCCAAATCAGAAGTCAGTACAACTGCATCTGGATGTTGTTTCCTAGATCTATTGTTTTTTACCACTTTCAGGCCAAGAGGACTACTCGATTATGTTAGGAGCATTAGTTCCAGTGAGGAACCCCTTTCGTTTCACACGAAAAGGTTTTCGATAGCCCTAGCTACGTAATTTTTAAGATCTTTAGGTGTACAATCTTTATTTGTAGTTATAGTTATTTATCTCTCTGTTTATTTTGGTTTATAGTCATCTTTAATTATTATTTTTATTACTGGATGTACATCATTCATTTTTGTGTATGCTCTTTGCCCCGCGACTCTAAGGGATCTGGGCAAACCAGAAACAAAAAGAAAGGATATTTCTCATGTGTATGTTATTTCCGCCGCGCCTTAGTGTGATCTTCGAAAAATCATAAACATTGAGGAAAATATCTTGTTTCCGACCAAATCTAACTTTAAGCCAAAAGGCTTGGATACTTTTGTTTGTTCGTTTGGTTTGTGTGGTTTTTTTTTTTTTTGTAGGCAAAAAGGGGTTTCTCAAGTAAGCATGCACCCCAAAGATTCAGTGAAATAAACAAAAAACAAAAAATCCCTTCTCTTTTTAAACAAGTATTAACCTTTTAAACTAGCTCTCTTAGTCTAAAGTTACTTTATGAGAATAGAGGTCTTGGGTTCAAGTCTTTTTTTTGTTGAGTTACTTTTTCAAAAAACACATGTAACTTGTGTTTTAAAGTTACTTTATGTAAAAATATTCTCATCCATTATAAAAAGTGAGTCGCTTATTATTCTAAAGTCACTTTTTTATTTAAGTTAAAATTTAATGGATAGGTCATAAAGTACCATTGTAAAAGTGACTTTCACTTAGTTATAAAAGTGGGTCACATAAAGTAATATTTTTTTTTAAAGTGAACTAATTAGATTAAGTTTGGAAATGGGGGGATTTTTTTTAAATATAACATTATCATCAACTTCTAAACATTCACGTGGTTCATTAGTATCTTCAACAACTTTTCTTCAAAAAGCCATAATTTCTTTATCCAAAAGTTGTTTTTAGAGCCGTTTTTTTTAATCAGCCTAATTTTTCGATATCATTCCATTTGAACACTTAGTTTCAACATATACAGCTTCAATTTCTTTTACAATGGAAATTTCATGCCTAGTTATTCTTGATAGCACCAACTACTTCCAATGGCTATCCTACATGGTGGATTTACTTAGAAGTAAAGGTCTTTATAGAATAGCTTAAGACCAAGAGTCTACACCTCAAAATGAAGATAAACAAACCAAATGGAAAAATAAGAAAGATCAAGCACGTGGGTTGATAGGGATGTCTATTTCTCCATACCTTAGATTCCATATCGTAGAAATTGACACCCCTGATGAAGCAATGAAAAAGCTTAGTAATGTTTTTGGAATTAAAAAAGAAATTAGACCCTATCAACTTGAAAATGAGTTTCTTATGTTGGACCTCAGTAATTTTTCTTCCATTGAAGATTTTTGTCCAAGTTCAAGACCCTTAAAATTCTCTTGGAAGGTGTTAAGGTTAAGAAAGAAGATGGTAGCCTTATCTATTCCATTCTTACTAAGTTAGGATCAACCTACTCTATTTTTGTTTCCACTTTCCATTCTATTAGAGAAGAATTTATTTCTCAAGAACAAACCTACAAGTCCCCCTCTTTTAATGTCTTTTGTGATTCTTTAATAACAGAGCAAGAAAAACTCTTACATCTTGGTCTTCTTAATATTAAAAACTCTTCTAAGAAAGCCTTAGCAACCCAGCAACAACCAAGTTCAAAGTATCGTAAGAAGCAGAATCCTAAAAAGAATGGTCCTAAACCAAACAAGGGTCCTAAGAAATTTCAGTCTCACAATGAAAAATCAACTCAACAAAATGATAAGAAAACTAAAAACAAAAGTAAGAAGACTGATAGACATTTCAACTTTTGTAATCGTGATAGCCACTTACAATCCAAATGCTTTAAGAAGATGGAAGCCTTGGAAGCAGGAATGAAAAATCATAACATTCATTTGAAGCACTCTTCAACTTCAACTTCGTCTTCAAGAATAACAATTTCTAGATGTGGTTTTCAAGCATCTTGATCTATTTATGAACTAAATGTATCTTTTTCTTCTCATTCTCATGAGTGACTCATAGATTTTGGAGCTTCTTATCACATGACCAAAAAAAAAGCCATGTTTTCTTCTTTAAATAAGTGTAACCCCAAAAATATATATGTTGGTGATGATAAATCTCTTAGTGTTATAGGGGTTGGAACTATTCATCTATACAATGGTCAATTTAATGATGTATTATGTGTTTCTACCTTATCTTGCAAACTTCTATCTGTATATTAGATTACTCATTTAGGTGAAGGTAAAACTGTTGAATTTTCACCTCATGATGTTGTAGTTAAGGACCTAAGAGATCCTAGATAGATTTTAGCTACTGACATTGCTGATGATTCTACAAGGTTGTACAAGTTTAACAACTTTGGGCCATCAACTCTTCCCTCGGTATTTGTTGCTCATAATGATGAAGTGAGCAAACTTTGGCATGAGCGGTTTGGTCACTTAAACTATCGCTCCCTTTACAATCTATGTAAAGAAAATATGGTGACAAGTCTTCATATGGTATCTTGCAGAGATGGTGTTTGTTCTAGATGTGTACTCGGAAAACATCATCAGGATAGTTTTGAAAAATGTGCATCTTGGCACGCCTCAACCCCTTTATAGCTTGTGCATAGTTATTTATGTGGTCGACTTCCAATTGCTTCATTCTTTGGCTACAAGTATTTCTTAACTTTCATTGATGATTTCTCCAGACGCACTTGGGTATACTTCTTAAAACCCAAGAGTAAAGTATTTAACATGTTCCTGGCCTTTAAGGCCTTTGTTGAGAAACAATATGGACATCAAATTCCTAAGCTAAGATCTGATAATGGCAGAGAATAGATTAACAAAAAATTCATCAACTTTTGCACTCAGCATGGAATTCAATTGCAACATATTGTTCCATATACTCCACAGCAAAATGGTGTAGCTGAAAGGAAGAATCACACCTTAAAGGAAATGGCCAATTGTATGCTTCAATCTAAAGGACTTAGCCTTAATTTTTGGGCAGAAGCAATTAACTGTGCAAATTACATAGTAAATCACACTCCTACTAAGGTTTTAAAGAATATCACTATAGAATAAGCATGGATGATCCAGGTGGATATTGGTGGCCGCCCGCCAAGTCCACTTGGACCCCCACCATTGTTTCTTTCAGCTTTTCAGTTTCCTTAATTGTAGCACAGTTTACTATTTTTAGCATTTTTCGAGTCCTAAACTTCCAGAGCCGTTTTGTCAACCCCCCAAGTCGGGGTGGCCCAAGACAACCCACCAAAGCTGCAAGCAAAGAACAACACTGCGAAGCCGAAACAGGACACAGGAAAATGGTGTGAGTCCCATAAAAGCTCCACTCACAACACAAGTGCGTGTCGGTCCAAGTAGTCACTGGTGGCTGAGCTAAAGGTTTCAAAATCAGATGCATGTTCCAACTCTGAGTCAAAACTGGACAAGGGGAATGACAAAGGGAAGCAGATTATCAATGTGGAGCCCAACGCCACTGTTGCCACCATGAAGATCCGGAAGGAGGAACCCGAAGATCCAGAGGAGGAGGAGCATCTCTTCCACTCCCAGATGTGGGTAAAGGGATCCCCGCTATAGTTCATTGTCGACAGCAAGAGCCAAAAGAACTTCATTTTGGCAAAGGTTGTGAAGCGACTAGGCTTACCGACCATAGCACATCCACAACCGTACACCATCGAGTGGCTTCACCAAGTATGGGATCTTCGTGTGAGCCAGCAATGTCGCCTTCCATACAACATCAAGCCCTTCACTGATGAGGACATCTTCACCTCCCCAACAGGGGTTCCTCTGCACTATCAGGTCAAGCACTCCATCGATCTGACCCCAGGTGTGTTGTTGCCTAATGGACCAATCTATCAGCGCTCCGTTCTGGAAAACGATGAAATCAAGAGGCAGATTCAGGAGATGCTACAAAAAGGTCACATTCATCTGAGCTCATCACCCTGTGGGAGCCTGATCGTGTTGGTATAGAAGAAGGATGGGACTTGGGGACTCTGTATTGACTATCAGGCACTGAACAAGATCACTGTCAGTAATAGGTACCCGACCCCATGAATCGATGACCTCTTGGACCAACTGAAGGGGACAAAATATTTCAGCAAGATCAATATGAAGTCAAGATATCACCAGGTACCAATCGAACCCTCCAATGTGTGGAAGACTGCCTTCAAAGCCAAGGAGGGCCTTTTCAAATGGTTGGTTATGCCTTTTGGATTGATGAATGCTCCTGCAACCTTCATGAGGCTAATGGATGACATCTTGTGGCCATTCACCAACTCATTTGTAGTGGTATACTTGGATGACATCCTGATCTTCAACCAAAGTTGGGAAGAGCACCTCCAACACATCCGAAAGGTTCTCCAAACACTGCGACAACACAAGTTATGTGCCAATTTGGAGAAATGCATTTTTGGCATGAACCAGGTTCAGTATCTGGGATACATTATTGATGAACAAGGGGTACATGTGGATCTAGCCAAGATCCAAGTCATTCGGGATTGGCCCTCTCCAACCACTCTAACGCATCTCCGCAACTTTCTAGGTCTTGCCAACTTCTACCGGAGGTTCGTGTTGGGATTTTCTCATATCACTTGGCCCCTGAGTCAAGTCACCAAGGGAGGAGCAAAAGCAAAATTATTTTGGTCTAAATCTCAACAGAAGGCATTCATAGAGTTGAAAGACCGCCTCTACTCAGCACCAGTGCTCGCATTTCCAGACTTGCAACAACCATTTGAGGTCGAGACAGGTGCCTCTGACTATGCTATTGGGGCAATCCTTACTCAACACGGGCATCCAATGGCATATCACAGTGAGACACTTTCAGACACAGTCCGAAAGTATCCCACTTATGACAAAGAGATGTATTCCATTGTGCAGGCCTGCCAACAATGGAAACATTACATTTTGGGGAAGGAAACGGTCATCCACACAGATCACCGACCCCTCCAGTTCATACAGACCCAAGGGAAATTACATAATGATCACTGTCAAAAGTGGTTCACATACCTGCAATAGTTCCATTTTAATATCAAGTATAAGAAGGGCAGCACCAATAATGTTGCATATTTCACCAATAATGTTGCATATTTCCTCAGTCGACCACCGATCATGTCATTAACCACTGTGCTCAACTCTTGTGGGCACGAGACTTCTGATTGGCCACTTTTCTACAAAAGCGATCCAGACTTTGGCCACACATACCAGACACTCTTGGAGGGTTAGCATGTTCTAGATTTTCACCTCTAGGATGCCCTATTATGCCACCTGGGTCACCTTTTTGTTCCTTCAAGAGAGCGTGCCAAGATGATTTGGGAAGCACACTACAGTCGGGCTGCTGGGCATTTTGGGGTTGAGAAAATGGTGGCAGTACTATAAAAGCATTTCTATTGGCTGAATTTTTGACAGGATGTCGAGAAGTACATTAGATCATGCACTGTCTCCACCAATGCCAAACCAACAATCAAGAAGCAAGGCCTCTATACCCCACTGCCTACCCCTAGTCGACCTTGGGAATCCATCTCCATGGATTACATGTCAGGCCTTCCTTCCACTAAGCATGAAAACGACTGTGTTTTTGCGGTTGTCGATAGGTTCTCGAAGATGGCCATTATGGTGACCTGCAAGAAGAATATCACAGCAGAAGCCACTACTAAACTCTTCTTTGAACGAGTGTGGGTGCACTTTGGGATCCCACAGTCTATCATCTCAAATTGAGATAGCATGTTCCTCAGTACATTTTGGTTCAATCTCTGGTCGATGCTGGACACCAAACTCACTAAGTCCACAACCTTCCATCCTCAAAATGATGGCCAAACAGAGGTTGTCAACAACATGATTATACACTTTTTATGCATGTACAACTCAAAGCATCCACACACACGGGATGAGAGCCTCTCCTATGTTCAGCACAGCTACAACTGGGCTCTCCACAGCTCGACTGGCCACAACCCTTTTCAGGTGGGCTTGGGATTCCAGCTACTATGTTCCATTGATGTGGCCATGCCATTTATAGCTACTCACGCAGATTCGGCTCATGTCCAATCCGAAACAGATAAGGAAAATAGCTTCATTGAGCACATCCAACATATTTTCCAACAATTCCATGAAATTCTGGAGAAATCAAATGCCAAGTACAAGCAGCGACATGATCAACATCGGGTGCCACACAAGTTTCAGGTGGGCGACAAAGTCTGGTTGCATTTGCAAAAGGAACGCTTTATCAGAGCCTATCGGAAACTCAGACCACTTCATATGGTCCTTACACCATTACCAAGGCTGTGGGAGATAATGCATTTGAGCTCAGCATTGCCCCATTCCTTGGCCTGCAGCCAGTGTTCAATGTGGACCGCCTTCGGCCATACTTTCCACCATTACTAAACACATCCGACATTGCAAAACAACTCACACCCACAAAGTTAAGTCCAGATTGCATGGAACAAGCTACAAATGATCGGATCATGGACACATAGATCAAGCACACTCGCCAGCGGAACATCCAACTGTATCGAGTTGTCAAAGCATGCCAACTCCTTCATCAGGGCAAGTGGCTCACCAGGGACCAAGTTCAGCAGAAGTTTCCTCATCTCATGGAGGAACTCAACGCAATGGGAACATTGGTTCCTAAGGGCGGAGGAATGATCGAGGTGGATATTGGTGGCCACCCACCAAGTCCACTTAGACCCCCACCATTGTTTCTTTCAGCCTTTCAGTTTCCTTAATTGTAGCACAGTTTACTATTTTTAGCAGTTTTTTGAGTCCTAAACTTCCGAAGCCGTTTTGAGGCCCTAAATGACGTTTTTTGGGAAAAGTGGGAGCAACATGGGTCCATGAACCGATGTTTCTCTTCCCAAAGTTGTAATTCTCAGCTAGATATTTCTAACGAGATATTGTATGCGTCAAACAGAGATCATATGCCAAAGTTACGACCCCAGGAAGTTGATGTACCAATTTACTCAAACGAGACCCACAGTTTGGTGTTTCATCTTCTAGGATTAGGTTTTTGGATGTTTAGGGTTTTCCATTGTTTCTCAACAATAAATAGGCCTTCGAGCCTCATTGTAACACAGTTCAGAGGCATGTAGCCACCACATCTCTTCTCAGAGATAAGCTACCATCACCCTAGCTGTTTATTTCCATTTTCTGTTTGTAAGCATATCTCAATATTTTACATTAATGAGATGAAGTATTATTTCCCTGCATATTTGTGTTTATGGTTATCTTTGTAATTTGTTGTGTTCCTGTTTAAATCTGGATCAATGGAGCTCAATTAAACCAGATGTAAGTCAGTTTCATGTTTTTGGAAGTGAAGCATGGACCCATATTCCAGATGAGAAACATAAAGCCTTAGAATCTAAGAGTGAAAAATGTATTTTTGTTGGATATTCTAAAGATGTAAAAGAATATAGACTTCTTCAACCTAAATCCAAAAATGTTATCATTAGAAGAGATGTAAAGTTTGTTGAAAATATATTGGCCTATGAGCCTAGATCGAAGAATGTGCCACCTCTCTCTATCCCTTCTACTTCTGAAAAGATTCCTTCTTTAGATGATGACAGCGAGGATGAAAATCCTCCCCCACCTTCTCGAGATCCTTCTTCATCTCCTCAGCTTCCAAAATGGGTCCACACTACTCGGGATGTAGCAAGTGCTCTTGCAGGTGATCCTACATATTAGCGTCATACACGTTCTCAGTTTGATAGAGCCTCTTCTTTACTAGCTCAAGATTCAGCGAATTGTAATCTTGACACAATTTTAAAAGCTTCAAGTCATCCAGATTGGGACACAACTATGAACGAAGAATATCATTCGTTATTGGAAAATGATACATGGGACCTTGTTCCTCTTCCAAAGGGATGAAAACTTGTTAGATGTAAATGGGTTTACAGAACCAAGTTTGGACCAAATGGAAACGTTGATCAACATAAAGCTCGTCTTGTTGCTAAGGTTTTTCCACAAGTTGAAGGCATTGACTATACTGAAACCTTCTCCCCTGTTTCCAAAATGAAGTCCATCCACCTTGTTCTTTCCCTTGTTGCATCTTTCAAATGGGAAGTCCATTAGATGGATGTTAAATCTTCCTTCTTACATGGGGACTTGCATGAAGAAATTTATATGGAACAACCTTCCGGCTTTATACAAACATACTCCAGCATTGTATGTCGGCTTCAGAAATCCTTTTATGGTCTCAAGCAAGCCCCTCAGGCTTGGTGTGCCAAAAAGGGTAACTTTATTTTACATACTAGCTTTTCTAGGTGTCATTATGACAATACTATCTACACCAAGAAAGTAGGTAAGTCTCTTATAATTCTTGTTCTTTATATTGATGATCTTATCCTTATTGGTAGTGATCCCAACCTTATAAACCATGTGAAGTTTATCCTTAAAAAACAATTTGAAATGACAGACTTAGGACACTTGCATTATTTTCTTGGTCTTCAAGCCTTGCAATACAAAGAAGGTATTTCCTTTTCCTAGTCCCAAGTATGCATGTGATCTTCTATGCCACTTTCACATGGAAGACTGTAAGCCAACCCCTTATCCCTTCCAGTATGGAGCCAAACTTTTAGTCACTTGTACTTCTCCTGAAGTTGATGCTACCTTATATAGTCATCTTGTTGGAAAACTTTTGTATCTAACCCATACCCATCCTGACCTTTCCTTGTCATTGGCCTTGTTGCTCGATTTATGAAAAACCCAAATGAAAGTCATTGGAAAGAAGCCAAAAGAATACTTCGTTATGTTCGAGGTACAGTTCAGTTTGGGATTCATTACAATGCAGAAGCATCTCCTGTGTTGGTTGGTTTCACTGATTCTAATTGGGCTGGTGACCCTAATGATCAGAAGTCTACTGCAGGTTATGTCTTCACTCTTAGTTCTAGAACTATTACATGGGCTTGCAAGAAGCAAAGCTCCATTTCTCTTTCTTTGGCAGAAGTAAAGTATCGTAGCATCATTGGAGCTAGTAAGGAAGCCCTGTGGCTTCATCAGATCCTGTTAGAGTTTGGTTTTCAGCAACAGCATCTGACTACACTTTGGTGTGATAATCAAAGTGCCATTCAACTATGAAAATATCTATTCCAACATCAGTGCATCAAACACATTGAACTACACATGCACTTCATCAGAAAGCTCATTCATGAACGTGTTCTTGAAGTGCAATAATGTTCAACCGATGATCAAGTTACAAACATCTTTACAAAGCCTCTCACAAAGGTGAAGTTTACTAAACCTCGATTTATGGTTGGAGTTCAGGAAGTTGTCATTGGGGGGATAGGCTCTACTGCCTCCTTCCTTCTCCTATTGTGTCATCTTTGTACATCCTTCAATCCTATCCCAAGTAGTTCTTAAGGGGGGATGTTAGGATATTCCGACACATAGGAAATAATTAAGTATAACTTGGTCTAGTGTATGGTTAGGTAAAATGTGTTTCTTCAGTATGTATTTTTTGTAACTTATAATCCGATGGTCACGATATGTTCTAGACATGAAGTGATTTGATGGTTCATTCTCTCCTCAGTATTACCAATACTTGATCCATGGCCTAACAACCAATTGGTCCATGATCTCTATTTAAAGAGCATGGAGGGTCATTTATTAGGTGTCCTTTCATGAGAGAAGCTTATGTAAATTTTCTTTCTTTTACTTTAATAAATTTTCCAAAGTGGCTGTGTTGGCTCAGGCCATGGACTGTTTCCCTCGTTGAGGGTTTTAACTACGTCAAGAATACTGGCGTACTGATCTATGATTTGTTTGTGAGCAGTGTCCTTTGGTGTTCTATCTAAGGAACTTACCCTAACAATGTAAACTTTGAAACAAGAACTGATACGATTACCTGTTTTGTTGAGATAGCAAAAAGTCAACTGATTTTGAAAAGTGGTGATATAGAATACACTTTTTTTTCGAAGCATATTTTTGACACTTTAAATTTTCTTATGTATCAAATATAAATATTTTTTTTTAAATGTTAGTGATTTTCATGTTGATTTTGAAATGCATTGATGTAGCATCAACCCTTTTTTTAAAGGGCTTATTTTTGACGCTTTAAATTTTTTATGTATTAAGTGTGGATATTTTTTTTAAATGTTACATTTTTTTACATTTTAAAATTTTTTATGTCCAATTTTTTTTGAAATCGTGATTAGTTAACAAATTTTCTAGTTGTCTTATTTTTCTTTTTTTTAACGTTGATTACTTTAAAAAGTAAATATAAAAATATATATAAAGCAAACAAAAAAATTTATCTCATAAATAAAAACAGAAAAATTTTAAAAGTATTAACAAAAAAAAAAAAACACACACACACACATATATATATATATATATTAGTATATTTTGTTTTCTTAAGTTTTTTTTAAATGTTTTTAATCTTAATTTTAGTAGTTTAAAAAAAATATATATTTTTTTATTTTTTTTTCTAGTTTTTTTTTTAAACTAATTTGTTTTTAATTTTATTTTTTTGTTATGTTTTTTTTACTTTTCCTATTTTTATTTACTTAATTTTATAGTTTCATTAATTTTAATTTTTTTTCCAATTTTTTTTTGGTTTACCACATAAAAAAATAAAATAAAAATTTACATTTATTTATGTTTTCTTTTTAAATATGTTTTTATTATTATTTATTTCTTTCTATTCTTTTAATTTTTCTTTAGTTTTTTAATTCTTATTTTTATAGGTTGAATTTGTTTTCCTTTATTAACATTTTTATGATTGATTATTTTTGTCTTTTTTATATATTTGATTATTATTTTTCTTTTTGATTTTATGTTTTATTTTTAATGTATATTTTTATTTACATTTTTTTTTTCTTTTGTTTTTTTCATTGTTTTTATTTTTAATTTTATGTTTTTATTATTCTTTTGAAATTTTAATGTTTTTCAGAGTCAGGATAAAATATTTTATGCGGTTATTTCAAAATGTTGAAAATTTACCCTAGAAAAGAAAAAATGTGTTATTCCAACATCAACACTTCTTAATTTCAGGATGTTTTTGCACAATTTTTGCACAAAAATTCGTTTTCACTGCCATTTTTAAAACATGTTGAAAATTTATCCTAAAAAAAAAAGTGTTATTCTAGTATCAACACTTTTCGTTTTTAGCATTGCTTTTCATGTCTTTTGGGGTTTTTTTGGCTAGAGTTCCCATTTTGAGTTAATAATTCTCATTTCAAAGTTTAAATTGTTCCCTGTAAATTCCTACAAAATTAACTAATTGGAGAGAAATATTGATTCACCCCCCTCTCAGTATTTCCAACAATTGGTATCATAGTAGATTCCTTCAGTCGCAGCTTAACTATTGAAAGGAAGGAAAATCTAAGAGGAATGAAGATGGGAAGGTCCGGGAAAATGTATCCAAATAATCAAAGGAAGTATTTGATATTGCACTAGTTTAAAAAAAAAAAAGTGACTGAAGAATATTAGGTTGGCCTACTTCCATTCTTCAATGGGACAGGATATGCATCTTGGTGCAATGATATGAGGTTCCATTTGTGGAAAGTTGGTCATAAAGTATGGAATTCAGTCTTTGATGAAATCATAACTACAAAATTAACAAAAAATGATGCAATAGCTATGAATATCATATTGAGTGGTTTGTCAAATTCAGTAAAAGACAAAGTGGGTAAATGTTCATCAACGAAGATCTTTGGAACAAGTTATATATTCTTTATGAGAAACCTCTTCCTGATATTGTCAATTCAAGCGAAGAAAATAGTAGCTCATTTGATGAAGAAGAAAACGTTGCAAAGAAATCAAGGAAGAAAAATCAAATACCCAAACAAGAAGTTTCCCTTATAGGACTTCAAGTTGAGGGAGCAAAGAATAAAGAGGAAATATTGACAAGACAATTAGAGGATTCGATTTAGAGGGACTTGATAGAAGTTAGTCAAAAGAAAAAGGAAAATGACGCAATTCTAACTGAAATAAATAGAATCAAGGAATGGAAAAAGGAACACTTGCAGTATATTAAAAGGCAAGATCAAGAAATGACTTAGTTGAAGATGAAGGCAAATGAAGTAGGTAAATCTACATGGGACGAAGGCACAAGCTACAAGTCCCCGCATAGAAATATTGATGAGAAGGTTAACATTGGGATCCCTCAAAATCCAAATCGAAATAAAGGGGAATAAGGTTAACAATATTGCAACTTTAAGATGTAATGTTGAAGGGTTTAAGGAAAAGGATCAACAAAATGTTGTACCTCCTCCAAGGAAGAATGTCTACAAAAGATCATACAAGTACCCTAGCATGTTTAATGGTTATTATTTATCATGTTCTAACTTTGGGCATATGGCTAGGGACTCTAGAATGTACGACAAGGATTATTATTAAAGACATTATGAAAAACCTAGAAGTATGTTTGTAGGATCGCAAGGTAGATTTCATAATGACTTTTCCAACAGAAAGTATATGTCATTCATTCCCAACATTGAATGTTAAAATTCCACAACTATAGGCATAAAGCTCATGATTTGAAGTACAAAATGGAACCTTCCATGAAAGACAACCCTAACACTAGGTACAGGAAGGTCTGAAGAAAAAAACAAAAGCAATAAGACCAAGAAAATGAGAAAGTCTTAACATTCATGCTTTCAGGTTTTGTAAAATAGAAAGGTCATGATGAATCTACAATGGAAGATAACAAGGTTCAGGATGATCCAACTAAAGAGTTGGTTCATACGTTATTATGAGGAACCATTTTGATGACTCTTTGTCCTATGAAAGTTAAATCGGGTGAGTCTATATAGCAGTGATTGCACTTTTGAAGATCTATCCTTTGAACAAGATGACAGGTGGAAGATATGAAGAAGTTGTCAAAGAAAGGATGAGCATGGTGGGTACATTATTTATCTTATGAATTAGTAGAAGTCATCTTTCAACATTTAATGATTTGTTGTTATTTATTCATATTTATAGGTAGATTTTGTGGTGGCAAACCATGAGAAACATAGCATGTCAGGAGAGAGAAGCAGTCCAAGAAAGAAAGGTATATTGCAGGAAGACATGGGAAGGCATTTCATCAGGGGAAATAACCCTTTGCCATTGGTGTCAACGAAGTAGAGAAATCAAGAGAAGAAGATTGAGGCATGAAGTTAGGGGGATCAGTGATCACAAGGGAAGTGTGTGTTTCCATCAATGAAAAAGGGGGATATTGTTGAATGGTGTTGTCATTGATGCCAACATTAGTCTTTGAATGCTCTTAATTGTTGAGAAGTTAAGCAAGAAAGGCTCAATTTGACTTTTCCTTGGTAAAATTGAGTAATTTGAAATTTCCACATCAACAAACCACTTGGAGATAAATAACTAAGGTGACATGGTTCTTGTGACCCAGTTAGCTCAGTAAATTCAAGTTAGAGGGCTTGGAGTTTAGTCATGCATGTGTGATTTCTAATTTGTAGCAATCCAGTTTAGTTATTTCTAGTTGTATTTAGTTAAACTAGTTCCAATTATTGAAAGAACTAGTTGGAGGTCAGTTCTGAAGTGGGACAATAGCCTAACTCAGTGATCATCCAGTTAACTAATCAATCAAACAAAAATAGCTAGGGCATGCAAGGAATTTGAGTTCCTCAGTTGTGGTGTAGATTCCATGGCAATGTAACATTAGTTGTAGACTAATTTTGAATGTACACATGTTGCATGAAGGAAGTTGATCAATCCATGGGAATTGTGCAAGGAAATAGGGACTTCACTATTATTTAGGAGCTCGAATTTACTTAGATTTTCATAAGGAAATAGGAGCTCAGGTGGAGGCAAAATTTGTCTAAGTCTAGGTCACAGCTTTTAATTGAGTAGAGAGGATAGTTATTCTCTTGTAGGTTGACCTCAGAGTGAGCAAGCAATTATAATACATTCTCTATTAATTTTATCAATGCAAGTAGGCTTAAGGGGTTTTTACCTCTTGGTTTCCCCTAAATAAATCTATATAATTGTGTAAGTTATTGATGCATGTTTGTGAATATTGTTCTAAATTGTGAATTAATTTATGCAAAGCAGTAGTTTAGAAATGTGTCTCTTGATTTAGATTAAATTTCTTGAGAAGATGCAATTCTATCACCATATTTCTACATGGTATCATAGCATGATTCACATTAGAATAAGAATTTCGAATTTGTTACTCAGGAGGTTTGAATTTGCAGCTTCAGCCTAGTAGGATTTCTTCAAAGTTGGGAAAATTACCTTTAATGGACTGAGATTAGAATATGCCTTGAAAGAAAGCTCGAATTTCATAGCCTGGAAGGATTGCATGGAGGTAGTTCTTGATGAAAATGGATTGTTGGAATATATCAAGACAAGCATTACAAAAATAGGGTCAATTGATGCCTAGAACCTAGCCCAATGGGAGAAAGATGTAGCCAAGCTGAGGAGAATAATCTTGGAGGGAGTGAGAGACCACATTGTCTCAAATCTCCATGGGAAAGAAAATCCATTCACAATGTGGAAGGAACTAACTAGGCTATTCAAGAATAGCAGTGACCATAGAAAATTGGCCCTCGAAGTCAAACTTTGAAACACTAAGATGCAGAAGAATGATACTATTTCGCAGTATCTCACCAAATTTACACAAGTTTGGGATAAGCTTGGAGGGGTTAGTGTGAATGTTGTGGAAGATGACTTGGTGATCATAGCTCTTCTATGCCTTCCCAAAAGCTGGCATAGCTACCAATACTCGATGAACAGGTGGGAGAAATTACTGAATTGGGAATGCTTATGGTCTGATTTGGTACAAGAAGAAATCAGGTGAAATACCAGAGATGGAAGTTCATCCAAGGGAGAGGATGAAGAAAATTTTGCATTAGATGGAAAGGGAAAGAAGGGAAAAGGGAAGAAATCTAAAACCAAACTAGATTCCAGCCAAGTGGGTAAGAAGAAACACTTGTCCAAATAAAATGCTTCAATTGTTATGAATTCGGGAACTATGCTACAAAGTATCCACATAAAAATTCTAGAAAGAAGAATCAGGAGGAGCAGTAGGTGAAGCTTTGGCTTCACAGTTCAAGTTAGATTTCACCCTTATCGCATGCATGGCCAGCACTGTGATGGGGAGTGTGTGGTACTTGGACTCAGGTTCCTAGTACCACATGACAAGGTGTAGATAATTTTTTTGTGACCTGGAGGAGGAAGATCTCCAGATGCATCTTGAGATTGGGGATGACAGAAGGTACAGTGCTACCGAGATTGTTACAATAACCTTTAAGAGGGATTCAAGATCCCCTCTTTTCATCAAATATGTCATGTTTGTTCCAGACCTAAAGGAGAACCAGATCTCTATAGAAGTTTTGGAATATCGTGGCTATGATGTGATCTTCAGTAAAGGGAAAGCATTTATAAGACACATAGCTACTAGGAATGTGAAGCAGATCGAGGTTCATGTGAAGAACCTGTAAAAACTTGATGTGGAAGATTGTGATGCATTAATCAATAAGGTATAGAAAGTCTAGAGTCGTGATGTGAGTGAACTCTGGCACAGAATATTGGGCCATTTGCATCATGGCGCCTTAACAATTATGCAGCAAATAACCACTGGCCTCCGTAAAGGAGCACGTGAGTATCAGGATGTCTGCAAGGGTTGTATCTTAAGGAAGTATTTGAAATCCACATTCTATGATTGAGAGAGAAAAGCACATGAAGTCTCGGAGAGAGTCCAATCTGATGTTTTTGGACCCTTCTCGACAACCTCCACTTCTAGACATAAGTACTATGTTATTTTTATTAATGATTTCTCAAAAAAGTGTTAGATCTTCTTCATGTAGAAGAAGGATGAGACATTCCCAAAATTTGTAGGATTCAAGGCATTAGTTGAGAAAGAGACCGACAAGAAGGTGAATGCTCTTAGGAGCGAAAATGGAGGTGAGTATGTTTCGAATGAATTCACATATTTCTGTGCAAAAGAAGGCATTCGAAGAGAGCTGACAACACCCCACAACCCACAAGGTAGCTGAGAGGAAGAATCATAGCATTGTGGGAGTTGTAAAAGCTATGCTACATGACCAAGGCATGTCACTGCATTTGTGGGTAAAGGCATGTAACACAACAATCTACTTGCAGAACTAGAGTCCTCATTAGATTCTTGTTATGGTTACATTAGAGAATGCTTTCTTGGGGAAAAAGTCAGATGTGTCTCATTTCAGAATTTTTGGAGCCTCAATTTACTGCCATATCATCTCCAAATATTCAAGGAAGAAACTTGAACTGACAACATAATTGGTAGATTTTGTGGGTTACACTGAAAATCCACACAATTGCCAAGTGTACTTAACTTCTCTAAGAATGATAGGTCTGTGAAGGGATGTAGATTTTGATGTGGAGAAAGCAATGAAATTCTCTCTTGAGAGGGAGCTTTAGATCCCACCAGAAGAGGAGCTTCTAGCTCCAAAGGAGGAGCCTTAAGAAGTTGTGGAGCAGACACAAATGGAGGAGCAAAGAGGAGGAAAAGTTGAGACATCCACTCAAGCAGAACCATCTAGAGAAGGTAGAAATAGAACCAAGGAAGCTAATAGATTATTGCACGATGCGAGGGAGAATGAGGGAGCTCCTTCAAAATTTGTGTAGGCAAAGGAGGTCACCTAAGATGTACACTAGCTACATGGTTGTAACGACTAAGCTTGGAGCGACTGAGCCATCCTCTTTTGAGGACGCAGTTGAGCAACCAATTTGGGTTAATGCAATGGTGGAAGAATACAAATCCAGTGTGAAGAATATTGTTTGGGAATCAGTCCTATTATCACTCCAGGAAGCTCTCCTAGGTTGTAGCTCGAAGATACCTGTTAACATATAAATCTTCAATATCATTCTCTGAAATACTGGAATGAATGGGGTTTGGATCAAGTCAGATGACTGTTTCAACTCTATTTCCACTCAAGACATGCATGAACACCCTCAGCTTGGCAAGGCTTTAGACCACTAATGCTCAATAGTTTATAGATTTAATGAATAGATGGAGAATCCTGACTGTACCAATAGATAGATATATAAACACATATGAATGGCTAGCTATAGAAAGTAAATGAAGCTTGCAGATATAATTTATCAACCTAGAGATAAGATGAAAGTTATCTGCCATTAGACACGGAAGAAAACATGAATAAACTATTAAAGCGCAAGCTTAGAACAGAGGAGAAGATGGCAATTGAACATGTAACAACAAAAGAAGCTTGTATTAATGGAATGAAGATGAGACGCTGGGAGGAACAGAGTATCCACAGTCACCAAAAGTTGAACCCTTAATACTTCAAACTTTTAGCCATTTATAGGATTTTTACAATGCTCTCGAACACTCTGAGGCTCAAGATGTCTTAATCTATCCCCTCTGTCTTCTAACTACTTAATGCCATAACTAGGCAAACATGAGCTCAGAGGTATCTTTCCCTAACAAACGCAGTAACCAAATTCTGGTAATTTCGCCATACTGTCAGGTGGCTCGCTCAAGCCAGTGACGTTCCATGACCATTTCTGTTGGTTCAGCTACATCGTGTTGTTTTTTTTTCCCTTTTTGGCATGTATTCAGTTATTTTAGTTCAACTATCTGACTTTCACAAAAATTGACAAAGCCAACAACTTTCCTCCCCGGGTGACTGATGGGAAGTGGGGTACGGGAGCATATGGGCTGTTGGATGGGATGGATCGATGATCAGGATGTTGGTCAGGCGGCGAAAGATGAACTGAGATGATCATGAAGAAAGGTCATTGGATTGGGAGAGATGGATGGAGGAGATCAATCGCCGAAGGCCTGAAGTTGTGGCAGGAGAGGAGTAAGTCTGAGCCGTTAGATATTAGATGAGTAGATTGAACGGCTATTAGGCAGAGACCGTGCTCGGAAGATAATGGTCGAGAGTGTTTTTACCCAAGCGGAAATAGCTTCTATCAGGCGGTCATCGGGTGGTAAGCGGTAAAGGTCAGAGCCTGCCCAATTCCATTCATCAGGCACCACGTAGTAGTAGAGGAGAGAGAGGAAACCGCCTTTATCGGGCGGGTATCCCTCTCGCTTGTTGCCCAAGCGATATGCGCAATAGCCGTTAGATCTGGTGGGAATGATCTAACGGTAATGATTGATCGAGCATATCACGTCAGTCGGGTGAAGTGCGGACCGTCAGATCGATGGGAAGATCGAGGGCGAGGGGACACGGAGGTATGAGATGACCTCGAGAAATGTGCAAAGGGGTGCATATGGGCAGAAAGGTAAGGTGTTTAGGGAAAAAATGACTTAATTTGCATAGGGCGAAGGCAAAATTGGGTTTTGTTATGATGTGAGGGTTGGGTTAGGACATGAGTGAATGAGAATGGGAGTGGATGAGTGAGGAAAGTGGGGTGATGGACCATATGAGGACTTCTCCACAACAACAGAGCAGACCCTTTCCCTCCTTTAGCCTTCAAAATATCAGCGTTGCACCTCAGGGCTAACACTAGCTCCTTCTGGGAATGAAAGCCTCCCTGTGAGGCTTCAAGAACTATAGACTACTTCCTTTCCAGTAACAACCAAAAAAAACTTATCTCCTAGTGTTCCATTGGGCATGGATTTTATTTGCATAAAAACAAAAACTGAAAAACCTATTACAATATTAAGGCCTTAAAGCCTCACATGAAGTAAAATTTCAAAAACCACCCATTGACTGGGCCATCAAAAACACCTTCCCCCTCCAAATTGTGCAGAATGAAAGTATTGTTCATCTGAACTTGAGCAATGACAAACGGTCATGTCCATAAGGCATCAAATTTACCATGGTTGCCCTTCTTTTCCTTCAATGCATCCCATTTGAGAACCCAGTCACCAACCTGAAAAGTTTCCATCTTTGATTTTCTATCAAAGGTTTCTTTGATCTTCTTCTGTTGAATTCTTGACTTCTCAACTAGTTGTTCTCTAACCTACTGTAATTCAACCAAGTTACTCATTCTCCTTGCCATGTCATTCTCTTCATCCTATTCTTCTTGCAAGAATTTGGCCACAGGGAGAATCAGTTGGATAGGAAAAACAGCATCAGCGCCATAAACCAACTTAAATGGATAATTTCCTATGGACTTCTTGTTGGTAACTCTATCAGCCCACAGTGCAAACTTCAACTTGGAACCCCAACTCTTTTTGTTGTCCTCCAACAGTTTTTTATTATCCTTACAAGACTCTTGTTAGATGATTTTTCCAAGCCATTGCCTTGGGGATAATATGAGGTAGAATGCACCAATTGAATGCCCATGGATTCACACATGTCCACCAATTCTTTTTCCCTAAAAGTTGTTGCATTATCAGTGACTAGTTTTGTTGGGCAACCAAATCTAGTGAAAATGTTCTCACTCAAAAACTTTATGACGACCTGATGATTAAAATTTTTAGTGGGTATAGCCTCAATCCATTTGGTAAAATAATCAGTGGCTACCAAGATCCATTTGTGCTAGCCATTGGAATGTGGATTGATCTCACCTATAAAGTCCAAACCCCACTACTGGAAGGGACCATTGGCGTGTACTGGCTTCAATGGCAGAGATGTTAGTTGTTGTCTTCCTACAAACCTCTGACATTTGTCACAAGACCTCACAAAAGAAAACACATCAAAGAACAGAGTAGGCCAATAATACCCAGCTCTAAGGATCTTGTGAGTTGTAGTTTTCCAATAATGATGTCCTCCACAGATGCTAGAATGGAATTGGTGCATGAATTCCACAGATTGTCCTTTGTCTAGACATCTCAAGAGGATCCTTGATGGGTCTCTCCAATAAAGCAGGTTTATTTTAATGCAAAATTTGGCTAATTTGAGCTTAATGGCCCGAGCTTGACTTGATCTAAGCCCTAGAGGGACTTCTAGCTTCTACAAAAAATGAACTACACTGGAATACCATTCACAGGTGGCTATATTTTCAGCCAAAGACTTATTCTGCTCTTGCTCTTCTGCTGCTTCCTCTGTCTGCTCATCACCTAAATTTGAACCCATGCAATTTATGTCTAGCAAACTGCAATTTTCCTCATCCATAAGCTTAGCCAAGCCCTAGCCTTTGACAATATTGGTGGGATTCACCTCTATGTTGAACTCTATGAATTTTGCAATCCATTTAGCTCTCTTTCCATCAATATTTGTCTAAGTTAGGACATATTTTACTGAGGTTGAAGGAACATACACAACCACTTTGGAATGCATAATATAAATTATGAATGCCTTTAAAGATTTTATGAGAGCATAAGCTTGTTTTTCAATAAGGTCATACCTTAGTTCAGCATCCCTCAGAGTTTTGTTGAAAAGGGCCACAAGGTACTCTACACCTTCATAATTTTTCTACAATAGAACTACTGCAAGTGTATCATAAGAGGCAAAAGAGAAGATATAAAACTCCTTGGTGTAATCTGGGCTGATTAGAGTGGGAGCTTCCATGATAGCTTGTTTGATGGCTTCAAAAGAGCTTCGTGCACCATCTGTCCATTTTATTTCTGATCCTTTCTTCAGCATGGAAGTGATGTGCTTCACTAGCTCTACGAAGTTTGGAATAAACCTCTTGACAAATTTGATCTTACCCAGGAAATATTGAATGTCCCTTTTTTAATCTTGGGATGGACAATGTCTAAATTTCTTGAACTCTTGCTGGATCAATATTCACACATTCAGTAGAAAAAATATGTCACAGAAGTTTTCCTTCTTCTAGAGCAAACTGTGACTTCTTTGGGTTCACAAAAATTCCAAACCGTTTGCACTTTAGAAACACCTTCTCCAAATGCTACAAATGGTCCTTGTGACTACTAGAAAAGACTGTTATGTCACCAAGGTAAATAAGGACAAACTTTTCCTTCTCTCCCACAAAGGCTATGTCCATGGCCCTCTGAAAAGTAGCCCCAACATTCATTAGTTCAAAAGGCATCTTGGAGTACATGAAAGTGCCCCAAGGAGTAGTGAAGGTAGTCTTTTTCTGATCTTCTAGATATACAAGAATCTGATTGTAACCTAAAAATCCATCTAAGAAAGACATGACTCTAGCAATTGAAACTTTTTGCATCAAGTGCTCCATCTTAGGCAGGGGGTAGTTGTCTTTTTTAGATTCCTAAAGTCAACACAAAGGCTGATTTCACCATTCTTCTTTCTTACTACCACAAGGTTAGCTATCCACTTTGAATACCTTAGGGGAACTATGATCTTGGAATCCAACAGCTTCTTGATTTCTTTTCCAATCAAAAGCAATAAGAGAGGGCTGATAGGTCTTAATTTCTGCTTAAAAGGGATGGTGTTCTTTTCCAATGGAATCTTATGCTTAATGATGTTTGTGTCATAGGTCTTAAGATCATTGTACTCCCAAGCAAAAATATCAGCAAATTGTTTCATCAAGGTGTAGTACTCGGAACTTTGGGCAGCAGACAAGTGAGTGGACAGATTTATGTACTTTGGATGGGCTGGACTCCCTACATTATGTCTATGAACTGCAGACTCATTTTCTTTTTTGGTAGGCTTATAAGGTACATCATTATGATCAAACAACTTCTCTAGGGGCACCAATCCTTCGGGTATATGGTTACTAGGTAGTTAGACAATTCTATCCTGACCAATCTCGTCCTTTAGCTTGGACTAGTTGCATTCTTCAATGGTCTCGTTTTCTTGGTCAATGTGCATTTCAGAAAATCCATCAATGAATTGTAAAAACCTATTAATTTCATCATCATCTTCAAAAAATTTCCAATATTTTACATTGTCAAGCAGAGATGGTCTATATTTCACCTGAACTTCATAAGTCAATTTAAGAGGCAAAGGAGGAATAAACGTGCTAGCAGACACAACAAGGGAATCAACAAGTTGGCTCTTCATTCTAGGGATGTAAGAAATCCTGAAACTATTAAAAGAACCCTTGATCTTCCATACCTCATCTCTGTATGCTTTCAGCCTTGGATGCTTTGCTTGGAAAAAAAATTTCACCTGCTGAATGATAAGGTCTGCATCTCCAAACACCTTCAGACCTTTGAAGCCCATTTCTTTAGCAGTGTTTAAGCCCAATATCAAGGTTTCGTACTCTGCTATGTTATTTGTGACCTGGAAAGTTAACTTGAAAGATAAATGGATGCATTCTTGTGTGGGGCACATGAGGACTACACCTGCCCCTACAGCTTCCTTAGAGCAAGCTCCATCAAAGAACATGTCCCAAATCTGTGGGCCTTCTTCCTCTATGATCTGGCAAACCAGTTTCCTAAGCTGCATGGAGGCCAACTAGGATTCTTCAATATGAAGAATACAGGATCCAAAATCAGTGTCGACAGCATAGATGGGATGATTAGTGGGATTCCTTTCATCACTGATGATATAAGCCAACTGAGCTTCTTTTTATAGTCTCCTACTCTCACCTCCAAAAACTGGGACAGTAGCATAGGACAGATCATTTTGCAATGTTCCACCTAATCTCTTGATCCAACCTCTGGAAAGAAACATTCCAAACTTTGGGGGTACATCTTCCACCACAATATCCATTATCATGCTCTTCATGGGCAGCTGAGACAAGGTGATGGCTAGGTCTTTGATTAATCCCAAACATTTCATTTTTCTAGAATAAAAAAAAATAGGTCATTATAAGGCTTGGTAATGTCAAGACCCAACTCATCCATAATAGCCTTAGGCATTAGATTATGGCTAGCTCCTATGTCGAGAAGGCAATTGTGAAGGATTTTATCATGAATAGTCAAAGAGAGATAGAATGATGGGGAGTTGTCATCATAATTTTCAATCATTGGGCTGAGAACAACAACTGGTTTGTCATCTTGAAGATTTACATAGTCAGTGGAGGCTTGGATGGATTTAGGCTCAAGTTCCTCGAGGATAGATCTCTTGAAGGACTCATTCTTCACTAGTTCCAGAGGTATAGGTATTCTTAGCTTATGAATTTCTGATTCAAAACTGAAAGGATGAGACTTTTCAAGGCCTCTTACCTCATGAGCTGGAGCTTTGAGGATGATGGGATCAACTGCCAGTGGAATCTGCTTATTAGTTTGTTGTATTGTAGGGGAAACAACTTTCTGAACAGGGGTTTCCTTGGCATTATTCATCTTCGATCTCAGATCATATCTGTGTTGATCATCATTTTGCAGAACAACTCCACCATCCCACTCTTGGCTGATCTGGTCATTGAACAAGGACTTTTCATAGGCAGCTAAGGTCAAAAAGGAGGCATTACCTTTGTCTTCCAGACAATGGATCTCATCATCTTCTTCGAACTATTCTTCTTCCATGACTACATTCTGGAAAGGGGTCTTCACCCTTTGGTCTTCATTGGCATCTTTGCTTCTTTGCAGAATCTGCAACTGCTCATTAGCTCTTCTATATGGATTTGGATTTCTAGGAGCAAAGGTACTAGGAAATCTTCCTTTCCCAAGGTGCTGCTCAACCTTTAGTTTGGAGATTTTAGAGGTTAATGACTCTATCATCTTGGTCATTTTATCTATCTTGGGATCTGAATATGATGAAGGTTCACCCCTCTGTCTCCTTCTATCAACATTCCCCTTGAGCTTCTCTGTAGCCATGATGTTTGATTCTACTTCCAAGGTTGCATCTTGCATATCATCCAAGGTAGCACATCATCTCTCCCTCAACAATAGACAAAAGTCAGAGTCAAAGGCACTGGCATAGGTGAGTTTAGTAGAGGTAGTGGTGGGTTTTACTTCAGATGGTATCTTGTTGTACATGCGGTTAAATCTCTTATTAAAATCAGTAACAACTCACCATTTTCCCTCTTTAAGTTCCCAAACTCGGTGTGGTAGTAGAGTAGATCCTTCTTATCCCCCCAATGCTTTAGAAATACATCATCTAAAGCATCAGTATCTGCTATAGACCTTGGGCTCAGTTCTCTGAACAATTTTCTAGCCTCTCCATCTAGACTTTGGACAAAGACTCTCATCCACACATCAACTTCACTAATGTCCAAGTTATCAAAATAGCTATAGAATGATTCAATATGTTCCTCAGTTTTAACACCTTCAGTCCTGATGAACTTAGGCATATACTTCTAATATTCTCCAATAGGCATGGCATTCAAAGGAGTGGGCAGTACTAGAGGTCCATACCTAGCAGCTATGATTCTTTCCATTTTGGTAGGTGTTTCCATAGCTGTGGTGGCTATAAGGGTACTAGAAGTCTGAATGACAGAGGGTTGAGGAGTCACTGATAGGACTAGAGGAGTCTGATGGATAGGAGGAGAGGCTTCCTTTGGGCTTACAACAAAAGAAGAGCCTAAAGAATAAGGAGCTTTATGAATCTTTGAGATTTTTTCTTCACTGCTAGTATTAAATGCTATACTCTCAACATGTATTTGTTCTATTACAGGATTTTCTTGAAGAGATATAGAATATTGTTTAGAACTACCTAAACCTGATGCTCCTTTCTGCAACACTTTTCTATCTTTGATTATTTTTTCAGGGTCAGGTACTAGGTCAGCTCGTGGCTTCTAAGGATTTCTCCGAGTATGCCTCCCAAACTAAGCCAGAACTATGGTGTGGAGTGGCAAGAGGTTCGTCCTCCAGTTGAGTCACCAGATAGATGATTACAACCCAAATAGTGTCCAAACTTTGTCTATCATCAAAGTTGGATCTGTGTCATTCCCCAGGGAAGCTGAGCTTCAGTCTCCTCTCCCCGGAAATGGCACCAATTATGTTATCACTCCAGGAAACTCTCTTAGGTTGTATCTCGGAGATGTCTAGTGACATATAAATCTTCAATATCGTTCTCTGAACTATTGGAATGAATGGGGTTTGGATCAAGTCAGATGATTGTTTCAACTCTATGTCCACTCAAGACATGCATGAACACCCTCAGCTTGGCAATGCTTTAGACCACTAATTCTCAATAGTTTATAAATTTAATGAATAGATGGAGAATCCTGGTTGTCCTAGTAGATACATATATAAACACATATGAATGGCTAGCTACAAAAAGTAAATGAATCTTGCAGATCTAATTTATCAACGCAGAGATAATATGACATTTATTTGGCATTAGACACAGAAGAAAACATGAAAAACCTATTCAAGTTCAAGCTTAGAACAGAGGAGAAGATGGCAATTGAACATGTAAAAACAAAAGAAGTTTGTATTACTGGAATGAAGATGAGACATTGGGAGGAACAGAGTATCCATAGTCTCCAAAAGTTGAACCCTTAATACTTCGAACTTTCATAAATTTATAGGCTTTTTACAATGCTCTCGAAGCCTCTGAGGCTCAAGATGTCTTAATCTATCCCCTCTGTCTTCTAACTACTTGATGCCATAACTAGGAAAACATGAGCTCAGAGGTCTCTTTTCCTAACAAACACAGTAACCAAATTCTGGTAATTTCGTCACACTGTCAGGTGGCTCGCTCGTGCCAACGACGTTCCATGACCATTTATGTTGGTTCGGCTGCATCGTGTTGTTGTTTTTTCCTTTTCAGCCATGTATTTCATTATTTTAGTTCAACTTCCCGACTGTCACAAACATTGACAAACCAGCAATTTTCCTCCCCGGGTGACTGATGGGAAGTGGGGTATAGGGGCATATGGACTATTCGATGGGATGGATCGACGGTCAAGATGTTGGTTGGGTGGCGGAGGACAAACTGAGGTGATCATGAACGAAGGCCAATGGATCGAGAAAGATGGACGAAGGAGATCAATCATCGAAGGCCTGAAGTCGTGGCAGGAGCAAAATAAGTCCAAGCCGTCAGATCTCAGATGAGTAGATCAAACGGCTATCAGGCGAAGGAGATGCTTGAAGATAACAGCTGAGAGTGGTTTTAACCAAGCAGAAATGGCTTCTATTGGGCTATCATCAGGCGGTAAGCGGTAAAGGTCGAAGCCCGCCCTATTCCATTCATCGGGCGCCACGTAGAAGCGGAGGAGAGAGAGGAAACCACCTTTATCGAGCAGGTAACCCTCTCGCTTGTTGCCTAAGTGATATGCGCGATATCCATTAGATCTGGCAGGAATGATCCAATGGTGATGATTGATCGAGCATATCACATCGGTCGGGTGAAGTACGGACCGTCAGATCGGTGTGAAGATCAACGGTGGGGGAACATGGATGTACGGGATGACCTCAAGAAATGTGCAAAGGGGCGCATATGGGTGGAAAGGTAAGGTTTTCGGGGAAAAAATGGGTTAATTTTTGTAAGGTCATGGCGAAAGTGGGTTTTGTTATGATGTGAGGGTTGGGTTAGGACATGAGTGAATGAGAATGAGAGTGGATGAGTGAGGAAAATGGGGTGATGGACCATATGAGGACTTCTCCATGATATCAGAGTACACCCTTTCCCTTCTTTAGCCTTCAAAATAGCAACGCTGCACCTCAGGGCTAACAGGTCCCAAGATCGGTAGATAAATCAATTGTGGTCTCAAAATGGATCTTCAAAGTTAAGCATGTTGTAGATGGAAGCATACAAAAGTATAAGGCCAGATTTTTGGCCAAAGGATTCTCTCAAGTTGAGAGAATTGACTATGAGGAAACCTTTTCTCCCATAGCAAGGTATTCATCCATTAAATCAATTTTTGCATTGGATCCACATATGGGGTGGAAGATCCACTAGATGGATGTAAAAACAAAATTTCTCAATGGTGTTATTGAGAAGGAAGTGTACATCGAGCAACAAGAAGGTTTTTATACATTTGATCAAGAGTCTTATGTATGCAAGCTCAGGCAAGCATTATATGGTCTCAAACAGGCACCCCGACCTTTATACACTCGGATCGACATTTATATCACTGGACTGGGCTTCACCAAACTGAAGCGGACGTAAAACTCTACCATATTTTGGTATAAGGTAAACTGCTTATCATTTTTTTATATGATCATGATTTAATATTGACATGTGATGAGCAGTTGATCATCTCTTGCAAGGAGGAACTTGCAAGGGAATTTGATATGAAATAAATGAGTCTCATGAACTACTTCCTCGGGTTGGAGGTATGGCAAGGTGATGGGGAATTTTTTTTTTTCCAAGGCAAGTATGCCACCAAGATACTACAGATATTTCTCATGGAGAGTTGTAAGCCCATGGAGATACCTCTAGCAACCATCTGGAGGAAGGAGACTGCCACTTCAAGTGAAGAGGTTGATGCTACCATTTACCAACATCTAGTGGGTTCACTAATGTATCTTGTGAACACATGGCCATATATGTGCTATGCAATCAACCAACTGAGCCAAGCTATGGTTGGTCACTCAAGTTGTATTGGAAGGTAGCAAAGCATTTTTTATGGTACCTCAAAGGCACCGCCCAACATGGATTATGGTATAGATGGACATAGGGAGTGAAGTTGTGTGGCTTCATAGATGCAGATTGGGCAGGGAGTTTATCTAACCGAAAGATTACATCAAGTAGAATTTTCAGTGTTGGGTCTATGGCAATTTCCTAATACATCAGGAAATGTAGGTTTGTCATGCTCAACTCAATAGAAGCTAAATACATGGTCGAAAATCAAGAAACATGTGAGGCAATCTAGATGAGAAAGATACTTGTGCGACTATTCAGTCAAGAGATGGATCCAATTATGATATATTATGAAAATCAGAGTTACATTAAGCTCTCTAAGAATCTGGTATTTCATTATTGATCCAAGCATATAGATATCTAGTATCACCATTTACATGATTATGTGCAAAGGAGGATAAAGTTGCTACAATACATTTTGACAAAGGAACAAGATATTGACATATTGAAAAAGGCTTTGTCAAGAGGGAATTTTGAATTCCACAGGTGCAGGATAGGGGTGCTTGATAATCCCTTTCTTGCTAAAAGAGATTTTTGAGAAGTGTAGCAAGAAAGGCTCAATTTGACATTACCTTGGTCAAATTGAGTAAATTCGAAATTTCCACATAATCAGACAACTTGGAGGTAGTTAACTTAGGTGACATGGCTCTTGTCACTCAATTATCTCAGTAAATAGATTTAAAGGGCTTGGAGTTTAGTGATGCATGTGTGATTACTAATTTGTAGCAACCCATATCAGTTATTTCTAGTTGTATTCAGTTAAACTAGTTCCACTTGTTGATAGAACCAGTCGGAGGTCAATTGTGCATTGGAACAACAGTGTAACTCAATGATCGCTCGACTAACTAATAAATAAACCAAGAATAGCTAGTGCATGCAAGGAATTTGGGTTCCTTAACTGTGGTGAAGATTCCAAGGTAGTGTAACATCAATTGTAGACTAGTTTTGAGTGTACAGGTGTTGCATGCAGGCATTTGATCAATCCCTGGGAATTGCGCAAGGAAATAGGGACTTCCTATTGTTTAGGAGATAAAGTTTTCTTAGATTTTCCCAAGAAAATACGATTTCAGGTGAAGGAAGAAATTGACTAAGTCTGGGTCAAAGCCTTTAATTAAGTAGAAAGAACAATTATTCACTTGCATGTTAATCTCAAAGCGAGCAAGAAATTGTAATACATTCTCTATTCATCTAATTAATGCAAGCATGCTTAAGGGGTTTTTACTTTTTTGTTTCTCCTAGATAAATTTGTGTACTTGTATATGTGAATGATTCATGTTTGTGAATGTTTCTCTGAATTTTGTGAATTAATTTCCACAAAGTAGTAAAGTATAATTGTGTCTCTTGATTTATATTAAATTTCTTGAGCACTTACAATTATATCACCATATTTCTACGTTAATGCCCATCTAGTTTGCATCAATTAAAATCTCCAAAGGCCAAGAAGCCCTAGAAGCCCCACCCTTTATGAAGGTTTCGAGGAAGTGGAGTAATGAAGATGCTTTAAACACCACCATAGTTCGATGCTCCTTATTGTACTAATTCCAACAATATATGGCATGTCTCGTGGTTCCTCATGGTTTGCGAGATATGCCAAATCAAAGATGATGCCCCTTCTTGTGGTCAAGAACCTCAACTAGTCATATGATGTGGCAATTTATTATTAGCTATCTTTTTCATTAAAAATATAAATAAATAATTTGTGGCTAAAGTAATTCGTTGATGAAATTAAATCAATTTGTGGATCAAATTTTTGGCTCCAAATCCTAATTCAAAATTTCAAATTAAAATATTTTGGCTTTCCTCCAAAATTTTCAAGTTGGCCTTCCCTCTAGAAGGCACCTCAACTTCTATATAAAGGAGACTTTTTATCCATAATTCATCAAGAAATCAAGTAATATAAAGTGGATCTATGGCTTCTTGAGTAGTCACGCCAATATAGAGAGGGAACAATTCAAATGACTGCAGGGTATTGGGCATTAAAATTCTACCTTTTTCTTTTTTGGTTATTCGCTTATATATAGGGAATTTTCTGTGATGATTTGAGATTATTCTCTTACGTAGAGGCCAAGAGAAGAATGATACATACTCTATGATTTTCACTAGATAAGGCATGCCTCTTGCGTCAACTCACATGATGTTGCTTTGAAATTTTGAGGCTAAGCAATCAATGCACACAAGTGTTCCTCATTGTTCTGGTTTGAGAATACATTTGTGTAATATGATTCATGGCTCTCCCTTGATATGATGCGATGAGACTAATACACATTTGATTGATGTCATTTCTAGTTGAAATTCAAAATGTGGCAAAGATTCTAGATAGTCTATTACAATAATTTGAGCTCATAATCTCATGGTATGTATGATGGAATAAATTCATGTGATTACAGTCACTTGTGTGTATGATATCTAACTGGCAGTTGTTCTATCAAAATTTCAATGCAATGATGATATAGAAATTTTGTAGGCTATTCTTTACACAAATGTGATCTAGGCATAGTTTGTATATGTGGATGAAAATTCTATGTTTGGAAGAATTTCAATAAAAATTTAATGAGATTTAAGTTTGTTAATTAGATAAAAAAAATTATAGAGGTCAAACTATGAATGATTGCCATAACAAATAAACTCTCATAGTGTATTGTACATGACATGCAAAGCTAAGCCAAAGCATTAGCACTGGATTGATCTTTATGTTGCATGTGCACACTTTAAGTGTATGATGTTGTGCATACATACCTTCTCTAATGATCAGCATGGTTGTGTGATTAAAGGCCAATATGTTGTTGGAACATCGATATTTTGGTGTGGATGGAAATATCAATACATTTTATGCAGTAATTGTGTGTTTGATATGAAA
This sequence comes from Pinus tabuliformis, assembly GCA_031772625.1. Lineage (NCBI taxonomy): Eukaryota > Viridiplantae > Streptophyta > Pinopsida > Pinales > Pinaceae > Pinus > Pinus tabuliformis. Next base: position 1,014,894,784 of record CM062804.1, read on the forward strand.
TAGTTATGGATCAGATATCGAGGTTGTAAAACATGTTTTATTGTTGCTAAGATTGTTGACAGTTTCTCCATTGCACATTTAGGCCTATGCAATAGTAAGTATTTATAGGCATAAGGATAGTTTATGAAGAATAGGATTTAGCTATAGCTGACTTATATGACTAAATAAACCCTACATATGATACTGATCGGATTTTCACTTTTTATGTTGATGCCATTTGGAATTTCGTTGTTTACTATTGGTCACTATTGTAATGTTTTTGTTAAGTCGGGGTTTGGTTGTGAGCATGTATGGCTGCTGGAGTTGATGGATGTTGGGGCTCATCATTTGATATATTGTTAGATAGAGCTTGCATGTATAAAACTCATTGATGTTATGGCAGCGTAAAATAATTATTTGTTGAGTTCAGTATTGACTATAATAGAAACAATGAATGTACAATATTACATTGGCAACAATGATACATTGTGTTACTAATGAATAATGAAGTACAATGGTTGATATTACCAGAGGTATGACAGTAAAAGGGATTTATATTGAGGCTATTGACTTATTTGTAAATAGAATAATAGAATGAATCAAAGGTTTGACAGTGTTGATATGATTGGTAAATCTAGGGTCTAATTTATTAAGTAAAAGTTTGGATTACAGAAGAATGGTTAGTTTGTTAATATGAAAAGAGAGCATGTTGTTGTAGATGTATTAAGAAATAAAGAGCATTGGCTATGGTAAGCATTGTTGATCAAAATTTTTGTCACTATGACTTGACAAAATTGACGATCTATGATCTAGGGTTTGTGCTTAAAAAGGATATCATGTTGATGGATCGTTGAATAGATTGACATACTTGAGAATTGTTGTTGATGATAGTGTTGTTTGGCCAAATTGTTAAAATGAAGTTAAAGTTTTTTCAATAAAGAGTAGTGCGTTATGATGTTGTTGAGTAGTGCTAGGGTTTCCCAATTTTGCAAAGATCATATTGACTGTTGAATGGACATTTGAGGCAGCTATGGTTTTGGTATTTGATTTGATTTGAGCAGAAGCTTGCACTGTAGAACTATTTGTGCAGTTAGAATATGATGAGCTAGGATGATTGGGTTGAATGGCCTGATGGATATATTTGATTGTTGAGCAGAATCTTTGTCGCAATTACTTTTGTATTAATTTTGAGCACAAAGGGTTCCAGTCTGAAAATTGTGAAACATGGTTAGTCGTGATGACTTGAAGGTCAAATCCTTTAGGGAAAGAAGCAGCTTGTTGAATAGGATGGCAGGGTGGTGCAAGGTGGTAAAGTGGAGTCTCCTTTAAGTTGGAACCTGAGAACACTTCACAGTAGCAGGGTGGTGCTAGTATAGGTTGGAGCCTGCACAAAGAGTTGTAGCACCCCTCCAATTGAGCTGGTAAATAGGGTATTGTAGCATCCTTCGGGTTAGAGCTTGTAAATAGGACATTGGAGCGTCCTTTAGTTGGAGTTGAAAATATTAGAAGTTGAAGCTTCGAAATTGATGTAAGTTTTGAAGACAAATATTAAGAAGTGTTTAGTTGTTTTTATCTTGGAAGGATTTCCACCTAAAATCTTTGGTATACTATATTTATTGTTGTGCATTGTTGAATGATATTGCTAATTGTTTTTTTTATTTTATTCTAATAATAATTAATGCTCTGTGAAGTCAAAATTAACTAATTGAAGAGAAATATTGATTCACCCCTTCTCAAAATTTCCAACAGAAAATTGTGAAACATTTGTAGGTTGCGCCGATGAATAAGGAGAAGCTCTATCATATTAAAAATAAAGGAAAATATTGTAATTTTGTAATGGATCATAACATAATAATTAGTCCTTTAAGTAATCAGTAATATTATTCAGTAAAGACATGATATATGGAAACTAATCCTAGGTTCACATTAATTAACAAATGTTTATTTATTCAACATTTGATTTTCAAGTATAATTGAAGAACAATATGAGAGCCCTCTGAATAGTTTTATATTGGAGATTAATGAAGTTTTTGTTGGCTAAAACATGAATCACTGGTATATACAATTGCAAATTTTATATTTGAGCCTAGAAGTGCTCTCAACCCTTGGTTAAATATTCTCATATATATATATATATATATATAATATATATATAAGTAATAATATTATATAATATAAATATTTTTAAATAATAATTAAATGTTATGTAAAAATATTTGAATAGCTTATAATTATATAAGTAATAATAATTATTATAATACAATGTTTTGTAAATATTTTGGCTTCATCAAAATGAAATAAAAATAAAATTATAATTATAATCGTAATTAATAATTAAAATAATTTAGTGTCAATTTAAACTTGGATTTATCAAGGGTCTAGACGGATTGAATCTTTTAAGATATAAATCTCTTTTTTTTAAAGTTAAAAGAGATTCGATATTTCTCAACACTTGATAGATTTATAATTAAGATAAATGTGCGCTAGTAAAATCAAAATTACAATTAACTCATCAATATATGTGAGCAAACATTTCAATCAAAATTACAATGATATAGAAAAAATCCCTTTGTAGATTGATCTCAATCCTAAATACTCTTCTAAATTTTTTAATAAAAATAATCTTCAGATATTTCATAATACTTTTATAAATAAAAATAAAAATATTATACATTTAATTAATACAAGTACAAAATTAATGTAATTATTAACCATTAAGGTTATCCTCACATTTAGTTTAAAGATGTTTTAATAACATACTCTTTCAACTTAGCCATACTCCTTTGCCTCACTTAAATTATAACAATCTCTCACTAAATTAACTTGGTATCAAATTTTATTATGACTATCTAAAAATCTATTATTTTATTGAAAACTATTAGTCTCTTGAATTAGCGAGATATTGGCCATATCAAATTCCTTCAAGTGAAGAAACTTTGCTCAACTCAAAAAAGTTCAATAAATTTTTGTATGTAAGTTTAATGTTATTATAGATGATATGTTATTTTATTTTTTTTTACAGAAACGAGTAGTGGATATATTAGAATCTTGGCCTTAATGCCAAAGAGCGGATTACAAAGGGTGAGTCTGAAACGATAAGTGCCGAGCAGCCTTGCAAGACCGTGGCATTTATGATTAGCTCACATCTTTTCTTAGCTGCAACTATGTGAACAATTTCAGAGATTTTCCCAAGCTTGTGGGTACAAACAAACTGATTTAACAGAAAGCAATAAAACATGACAATGTTCTAAATTAAGGGATTGGTTCCCATATTTCTTGACCGCCTTTGAGCAGAGCTCCAGCCGTAAGAAGGGCTGCTTTGTTAGCTTCAGTGTCTGCCTCTTTATTATTGGCTCTCAACACATGATAGAATTTTAAATTCTGGAAAGAATCACCAAGGTCTAAAATTATGTGAATCAGCGTTGCTAGCCTTAGGTCCTTTGGATTAGAACAAGTCACCATAGTATTAATAATAACTTGAGAGCCTCCAATAACATTTACCTCCCTGATGTTCAGCACTTTCAGCATCTTGAGTCCTTGATAAAGAGCCAAAGCCTCCGCTTGGATGCTGGAAGCGATGCCCAAGCCCTAGGCGAAACTGTAAATCCTAGATCTAGCTGGGTTAAAAATAACTCCTCCAGCACCAGCTCTTCCAGGATTGCCCTTAGCAGCCCCATCAAAAAATAAAGAGTGCCTCTGATGGTTTGCAATCCATCCCTGGAGCTCGTTTGCTGTAGCCCTTATTTGCCAAGCTTTTGGGAGGGAGATGCTCTTTCCCAAATTTTAGAACTGTAGATCGAGCGAAGAGCCCCAATTTTTATCTTGCTGAGAGAGATTTAAATCATCTTTGTGGTCTCTCAGGCACTCTTTTAACTGACATTTAATTTTAACTGTCACTAGCTTGATGTCTTGCTCATAGTTTCTAAAAATCCTTTTGTTTCGCTCAAGCAAGATCTGCCAGCAGGTAATTTTATGGAGGATAAACCAAGCAGCTCTGATAATTTTGTTTTTTGGAGGAGGACCAGGGTACCTTTGCATCCATTTTTCAAAAAAATCGGTAGTGGGGGAAGGCAACTCGAAGCTGGCACTCAAAGTATTCAGCAGCATGGGCCATATTTGCAAAGTGAAGGAACATTCTAGCATCAAATGAGAAACACTCTCCTGTTTTACCTTGCAAAGTCTGCACCTTGAAGGGTCGTGGAAGCCACGCTTCTGTAGATTTTCGTCAGTCAAGACTCTGGAGTGGCATAACAGCCAATTGAAAAAATCAATTTTAGGCAGAGAGGGGTGGTACTAAATCCATTTCCAAGGCTTTGGATTCCTGGCCACATGGGGGCGCTCACATAGCTTGGCGTATCCCTGAGCAATGAAATAACCACCAGCTTGCACAGCCCAACCTCTAGAATCCCTGCTTTGCATCCGCGTTGGGGCCAATCCGTGAAGCTTGGAGAGCAGTTCCTCGCATTCTATAGCCAAATCTAGGGGCGTTTCAATTTTCCAGCCATCCCAGCGTGAATCCTGCCAGCCTGAGATATCCCACAGGGAACGCAATCCAGCATTGTTCATCCAACTGTGCAACGCATGGAGAGAGGGACAGTCTCCCAACGGCTCATTGTTCATAATTCTATCTGTCCAAAGGTTGATCCTTTTTCCATTACCAGGGACCCAGAAGGCATGAGTATTTATAAGCTGATGGACTTTTGAATAGAGCTTCTAGAAGGGCGAGTTCAGGAGCGGCAGAGGATGGTCTAGACAGCAGGAACACTTGGCCTTAAAATATTTTTTCCAAAGAGCTATATGAACCCAACCAGGGTTAGGAGTAATAATTCTACAAATGAGCTTAGCTCCCATGGCAATATTTTGGTATCCAAGATTTTTGAAGTTCAAGCCTCCTTCCAAGAGCGGTTTGGAGATGGAATCCCAGCTGACTAACAAAAACTTTTTCTCATTTTGCTTGAGCCCCTTCCAAAAAAATTTCCGAATAATCTTCTCCATTTTTCTGAGAATCCTAGGGGGAGCAAGAAGAATTGAAAACTGAAATAAGAGAAGACTATTAAGCACAGATTTAATGAGGACAGACTTACTAGCAATGTTGAGCTAGGAAAAGCCCCAGGCTAGCAGCTTGTTCTTGAATTTCTCTAGTTGGGGAAGCCAATCTCTGCTGAAGGCTCTTTTAAGAAAAACAGGAAGGCCCAAATACTTGAAGGAAGTCCAGTTTGAGGAGGCTGCAAAACCAAGGGTTCTGGAAATGGAATTGAGCATGCTGGAAGTGGTGTTCCAGCAATAGATATGGCATTTGCCATTGTTTAAACTGCTTCCTAAAATCAGACAAAACTCGTCTAGGATTCCTTTAAAAGTGGAGGCTATAAGCACAGAGGCAGCTCCCAATAACAAGGTGTCATCCGCAAAGAAAGCATGGTTGATGTTTTTAATACCTCTTGATATATAGAGCCCAGAAATTTCCTAATCCATCATTTTTTTGTCTAAATAGAAGTTGAGGACAGAGGCTTGAAGAACAAACAGAAGGGGTGAGAGTGGGCACCCCTGCCCGAGCCCTCTCATGGCTTTGAAAAAGTCAGCAGCTCTGCCGTTTACTAAAGGAGCGATCCAAGGCTCCAAAATGCAGGCCCAAATCCAATTTATAAAGTTCTCCCCAAATCCAAATTTGTGTAAGACTTTCAGCAGAAAACTGTGCTTGACTCTATCAAAAGCATTTGCTAAATAAAGCTTGACAACCATACCTTTTTCCTTGCGACTCATACTTCAGTGGATTACCTCTTGAATGAATCCTCCTTGGTTTTCAGGAATGAATTTGGGGAGGATGAGCTTAAGCCTATTAGCAATAACTTTAGTAATCAGATTATAACTGATGTTACGTAGCGATATCAGATGAAACATGTTGAACATGTTGGCTCCTTTCTCTTTGGGAAAGAGAGCAAGAAAAGTAGAGTTCGTGCTACCTCCGATTTTCTAGAAAGCTTGGGACTTGATAACCATTTTGTATAGATCTTTTTCCACAATCTGATAGCGATATTGGAGGAATCTGGCTGTAAATCCATCCGGTCCAGGGGCTTTGTCTGGGTCCATGGCGAAGAGGGCATCCTTGACTTCATTCTTAGTGACTTTAGCTTCAAGAAGGTGATTCATTTCAACAGTAATCAAGGAGGGAACCACGTCAATCATATCAGAGCTTTGGTCCAGATTTTTATCTTCACTATACAGGCTTTGAAAGTGAAGAGAGGCAGCTTTTTTGATGCTTGCATTGTCTTTATGAGTAATAGTGCCATCTTTGATTTTGGAAATGGCATTGGTACATTTCCTTGCTTGAGCTTGTTTATGGAAGAAGGAAGAGTTCCTGTCCCCTGCTTTAAGCCAAAGACTGCGTGACTTAATTCTCCAGTACTCTTCTTCTGCTAGACAAGCCTTGTGGAAGTTTTGCTGGAGCTGGGCTTCTTTGTCTAGAAATTCTTTAGTTATATCAGTTGTTTCAGCATGGAGGTGGTGATTTTCCAGACTGCGTTGAAGATTTTTTCTTTCATTTGCTAGATTGGGCAGAGTTTTAACCCAGGTTTTTAAAGCCCTTTTCACTCTTCTGAGCTTCTCCTCCCAGACAAAAAAGGGGGAGCCTTTTACCGGCTGCATCCAGATGTCCTTAACTAAATGCATGAAGTCTGATTCATTAGTCCAAAGTGGGCTGAATTTGAAGGGGATTGGACCTAGGTCAAGCTGAGACACCAGTTCTAGCTTGATGGGTTTATGGTCTGAAGTGTTGCAAGGGCGAATATGAACTGTAGCCTCTAACCCAAGCAGAAGAAAAGAGCTTTGAATTAGGAATCTATCCAATCTGGCAGCAATGTGGCCAGGGCCAATTCTTTTGTTAGTCCAAGTGAACTTACCAGAGATTGGCTTGATGTCTAGGAGGTCCTAGTCCTGCATAAGATCCTCTGCCCATTCCCTTGCCGGATCTCGAACAATGCTGCCTCCTCTCTTGTCTGCTGATAAGAGAGTAAGATTGAGATCTCCTGCTATGATGATATTCTCTAGGTTAACTAGATTTGTTTGGGTTCTTATGGAGTCCCAACAGGCCTTTTTTTCCACAGGAGGTTGATAATCTCTTTCGAGTCTAAGTGCTACAATTTTAAGAGCAGCCAATGAGTATTGAGGGTCTCAGAAACGAAAGAGAATTTGCTAGTGTTCCAAAGAGTGGCCAGCCCTCCAGAAGCCCCACGAGCTGAGATAGCTTTCGCCTCACATTTGCTCCAAAGTTTCTTACTTGCTTGAAGGAAGATGGAGTCCTCCAGTTTGGTCTCCTAGATGAGAAGTATGTCAGGAGTTTCTGTTCTTATTAAACTTCTGATGGCTTCTTCTTTGATTTTGCTCCCCATACCTCTACAGTTCCAGGAGACTATCTTCATCATTTGAATTTCTGGTTGGCTCCCTTGGAGCCTTGGGGCTGGTTTCTCACCATCTTTGCTTTTGATGCTAGGAGCTTCTCAAAGGTTGGCTGGCTACCTAGAAGTTTATCCTTAAAAGTTTCCTGCTCTCTTTTTTCTCGGTCAGATTTGCGGCCTCTTGTGGCTCTCCTTATCGAAGCTTGGGATTCTCCTATTTCCCCTTCTTCCTCTGAGGACTCCAATTCATGCTTCTCTTCCTCTGTTGTGCTAGTGTTTCCTTTGGAGCTCTCAGCTATTGCCAAATCTATTGCTGGAACACCACTTCCAGCCTGATCAACTCCATTTCCAGAACCTTTGGGGGTGTTTTTGGAGGGAGGGGTTGATTTTTGATTTTCTGGTTCCTGAGTTTCCTCTATTTGCGAGCTTAGAGGGGCAAATTTGTTTTCTTGATCCTTTCTGGGAGGGGGTTGCTGAAGGGGGGCCTGAGGACCTCTTCCGTTTGGACCAGCCTGCTTTTGGGTTTTCCTGGCATGCTTGACCTGGTTCCAAGTTTCTTCTTTACCCTTTTCTGGTTCCACATTGGTTGGGCAACCTCTAGCGAAGTGGCCGTAGACATGGCATTTTCGGCATTTGAAAGGCAGCTGCTCGTAGTCCAGCTTCTGTAGATGGGACCAACTTCCTACTTTGATTTTGATGGCTTCCAGGAGACCCACCTCTAGATCTACTTCTACACAGATACGAGCACAATCATATTGATCTTTGTTGTTTGCCCTATCTATGAATTTCCCTAGGGCATTCCCAATGTGTTTCAGCGAGTCCCAGTTCCAGCAATGGACTGAAAGATTAGGAAGTCTGACCCAAACAATGATAGCCAAGGGACATCAACTGCAGGGTCGAAATCCAGCGTCCATCTGTTGAGATACAAGCCTTGGGGGCCCATGAAATAGGGGCCATTCTGGAAGATCAGATCCTTGTCCTCCTATGAGGTGAATTCGAAAAGGAAATACCCTCGTCCTAAGAAGTAAGAGGTGACGCTACTCTTGATCAAAGAAACCCAGTTTCTGATTATGCAGGACTCAATGGTCTTAGGGGAAGGCCATAGACCGGTGAACTGGCCAACAAGAGCCCGCTCAGCTAAGGAGAGGGCAACTTGAATCGGGGTTTCTGGCGGCGGGGAGATTTCAGGAATGTCTTCCAGCCTCTTGACAAACTTGGTTGCTTCGCTCTTCTTCTTCTGCAGCAAACCGACCAAGAGCCAAGTGAAAGCTTCGGCCGATGAGGGCAGGCTTGCCTGGGGCAAGCTCGGGACCTCCATGAGGGCGAGCCCAGCTTAATCGTCCCGCCTAGCAGAAGATGGACGCTGAGAACCGCAAAGGCTCAAGAAGGATTGTTGAGAAGGAGGGCAGAGGACCCAAAGCCACAGGCCACATAGCAGCAAGGGCGGAGAGGCGCCGGGGCGCAGCTAGGGTTTCATCCTCCAGAGCTCATGCAGTCACTCGATTTCCAAAAGGTGAGCGGGCTTGGCCCAGGAAACGAGTAAGACCTGCGACTAGTCAACGCCCTCGCTCATGTTTGACTACAAGACCTGACCGTCTTTACGAGTCCAACTTTACCAACTAGCCGCCTCCGCCGACGTTATTATAGATGGTTAAAAACCCGTTTTATTATGAATTTGGGCATTTTTTAGTTCAATTTTTTTTTTGCATATAAGTTCAATCTTTATTATAATAGAATGTAAAAATTTGTTTTATTATAAATTTGGGCATTTCGTATAATAGTAACTCAACTACCATATAACATTGTTGTATGATATTAAAAATAATTAATTTTAAATTTAAAAAATAATATAAATATATATTAATTTTGAATTCGTTAATTGGAATTATTAAAAGTATAATTTTAAATTAAAATATTAATATAAATTTATGTTAATTTTAAATTTATTAATTAGAATTATTTTGAGTGGTTGAGAAGAAGAAATAGAATATTTTATTATTTATAAGATTAATATATTGGGTTTTTTTTGTTAGGTTTGACAAAAATAATTGCAAATTTTATGAAGTTTAATTTTAAAAATTAAAATTAATTAATTTTTGAAAAAAAAATTATTTATTTATAATTATCAAGTTTAATATGTTATTGCCCATTGCTTTGAAATTTGTATCATATATTTGTACTAGACTGCTACATATTTTTTGCTCAACAACTAATCTCATGGTCAAATATAACATAATTGTTCTGAATCAATCTCGCATTTATACTTAAATCAAAGTATAATTTTTATTTTACAGTTAAATCAAAATATAATTAATAAAAGTGTACAAACATCAAAACAATCAACTTATTTTATATTAAAATCGAGACAAACTCAAAAACTGCCACAAGTCTTAAAGGTTAAAAAAAAAAAGCAGGATACACAAAAAGCAAACAATATACACAAAAAGTTTCAGTCTATTCGATGAAGACTCACACGATGATCAGTGTAGAGGTTTTATTAAGATGGAGGCAATATCCTATTTTTTATATTTTGACTACAAATCACAATAAAGGTGTATATCTCACGGTAAATTATAGTGAATGTATGGTTATATTTTGAGTAAAAATCACAATAAAGGTGTATATCTCACTGTAAGTTACAGTGAATGTATTGTGAAGCTATTCACGATATATGTGGTAATGGGTAATTTTGTTATAAATTTCTACTGAGTTATTTAAGTTTAGCTAAATAAAATGTTAGAGTTTTAAAAAAAAATTAATAAGTTAATTGTTTTTAATTTAAAACAAAAATTTATAAATATTGTTTTATTTTATATGAATTTAAAATTATGGTTAAATTTTATTAGTATTTTATATTTATTAATGAATTTAATATAAAATTAATTTATTTCTTTTATAGATAATTGAGTAAATTTTCAAAAGCTTATTATTATTTTGATGGGTGGTACGTTTCATGTTAGTCATTAGTAATTTTTTAAATTCTTACTATTATTTTGATGGGTGCTTAGTCTCATGTTTCAAGGTGACAATTAGTCCATGTAATTGATTTCTAGTTTTGTGAATGTAACAATTACTCCACCTCCCCTCAAACACAATTATAGAATCGAACTCACTATATAAAAGTGTTAATGAGATATCAACATCAATTATGTAGCAATGGAAGAGGCTCAATATAAATTGAAAATAACTATGACAAGTACTAAGATATAATTAACTATTAATACTAACTTGAATTCAATGGTTTTACTTTAATTTAGTTATGTTTGATACCATATATAACTCACTATATAAAAGTGCTAATGAGATATCAACATCAATTATGTAGCAATGGAAGAGGCTCAATATGAATTGAAAATAACTATGACAACTACTAAGAAACAATTAACTATTAATACTAACTTGAATTCAATTATTTTACTTTAATTTAATTATGTTTGAACTAAGCATTAGAGACTAGTTACTATGTAGCATTTGTCTAGATTCAATTTTTGTAAATGATATAAAGAATATTGACACTACATGTATATTCTTTATATAAAATATACAATATTATACATATTAAATAAAATATATTAATTTTGAATTTATTAAACATATTAGAGAAATATTTAAAAAAAATAAATACATATAAATTTTAAACCATGTTAAAAACTTAAAAATTATTATTTTTAAGAAATTTCTCACTTTTTGTTATTTATTTATTTTATTTTATTCTATTCTATTTATTTATTTTGCATTTTCTTGTTATTCTTTTTTACCTATTCTATCTTTATTTAAAATTTATTTAGTATGGTTGCATTTTCTTGATATTCTTTTTTACCTATTCTATCCTTATTTAAAATTTATTTAGTATGGTTATTTGTCTCTAATTATTATTTTCTAATTATTTTTGTTGTTTGGATTTTTATTTCATTCTATTATTGTATTTTACTTAACTTTAATATTTTTATTTTTTATTCCTTTGGTTTTTGTTTTTATATTTGTTAGTTGTTTATTTATTCTATTTAATTTGTTTCTGTTCTTTTCTTTATTTATTAGGACTATTTCATGTTTTTTTTTCTCTTTTAATTTCTTTAATTTTATAACTTTTCTTTTTTGGTTACCTACATTTTTTCATTTTTATTTACTTTATCGCCTCTGCTTCATTATTTATTTATTCATTGATTTATTCCTAGCTTCCTTCTCTTGACTATGATGTCCTGATGACTAAAAATACGCCACCTATGGATTTTCCGAATCAACACTTCAAACCCTAATCATAGAAATCTCCAACAAATTTCATTCATCTTAATATTTAATGAATTTGAAATTAATATAAAAAATTATACTAATTTATATGTATAATATTTTATATTATTTCTTTATTTATTAAAAACTTCTCTTTTACATTAAATGTAACATAAATTACTTAATACAAAAAGTTATTTATAATGAATATAATTTTATGTCAATTAAAATGTGATGTTCTTATTTTTAAAAAATATTTTAATAATAATATTATAATTAAATATATTAATTAAGTTTATTTTGTATAATAAAAAAATAATTATGAAATAACTGAAGATCAAAATACTGTAAAATCTATGAAAACTAAAAAGAGTCCAAAAAAAAATTACTACTCATAAGAAAAACAAAGAAGGAAACAAACAGCACTTTACTCCCTACCACAAACATCACTTTACTTCTGGTCATTTCAAGACAACATCGCTTCACTTTTTCTCACTCGAAGACAACATCGCTTCACTTTTTCTCACTGGAAGACAATAAGATAAGTTCAACACGATCTAAATGTTAACAAAATACCAAAACTGATGTCAATATATGAACTCATATGTTCCAGAAACGCCTGCAACACAACTCATCAGTGTGTAAGAAGTAATTGTTCAATGGACTCAGCGTTTTAAATCGTGGCCAATGCATCTCCAATCATTGAATCTCAGATCTTTTATCGTTACAAAACTCCTTTCGCTATGAAGTTGTGGAACCAATTTGTGAGATCCGAATATCCATCAATAATCTTTGTGGCAAATTATTACACCACGACGAGCATGAAGCATTATCTTTGATATTGGCTGGAGTTCATCCACATAGCTTACCTAATGTGCATCATAACATCATCAAGCTGCAATCCTAATGTGCATCATAACATCCAACAAGCTGCAATCTGTAATACTCCAAGAAGCAAGTGGGTCCACTCATGTATATAAATCTCCTCTTAACTCCTGTACAACTTTGCACACCATGATTTTTTGAGTATCTGTTTACAGCGTTGACATCATCTGTTATCTCAGGTATCAAGCTAAGCCTGAGTTCTCTGGCTTGCATTTTTACACATAGCCTACCCAATATGCATTATAACAACCAACAAGCTGCAATAGGTAAAAACAATCAAAGCGGTGTCCCCACACATATATATATATATATTATCTATATATATATATAGATATATATCCTCTTCACTGCTGTCGAACTCAGCACACCATGATTTTTTTATTATTGATATCATTGGTTTACTGTCCAACTCAGTACACCATGATTTTTTTAGTATTGATATCCTTGGTTAATGAGTTAGAAATATTTTAAATATGATGTTAATCATACGAGAATATCTCTTAATTTGATGGATAGGAAGTTAATTTGTTTGATCTCACTCTTGTCTATCAAGATTCCTAGATATTGCAATCGTAATAAAAATACCTCATATTGAGTCTGATTTCTGTGGGATTACCTTTTCAAAAAAACTCTGGAATTACATACCTCTATTAGTTAACCAGTAATAATCCCCTTAGCATGAGTGGTTGGAATTAATAATATTAATGGTGTTAATGTCACTGATCTCTATTCAAATCTGAATTTTATATGGTTTATGAGGAAAGGTTATAATAGTAGACTGAGATCCAATCTTTGATAATGTCACGTACCTACACACTATAATACACCTATAAATAAAATTTTTATATACTATATAACCGCACCCACTCATGGTTAACATCTTATAATAAATAATCCATTACTGATTATTGTTAACGCCATTGTATCGCGTACATGCCTGACCCAAGGCAATGTATACATGGCAGGCGAACAGGTTATGTATCCAGCTGCCATACCACTAATATATAAATCTGGTTATATGTTAACTATATGGTTGGAGATCTCTATGCACATTCCTCGTATATACCGAGGCTGTACCAAACTCCTTCGTTGGCGTCTCCAGCATTGGACAACTGGCGGTGACTTAATGTTATATCTGACAGGCCATGTGATGAGGGCATGGTTTCTAAGCCTGGGTTTTTCCCGCGCCGGCTTTCTGGAAAATGTCGCCCTCATCAACGGCGCTCAGCCACCGGATGCAATCGAGGGTGGTCAGAGCTTCCACGTACCACCGCTGCCCATTAAAGTTTATAAAGGTTGCTCTCCGGATTTTCCGAGTCTTTTGTCTTCAGTTTCATTCGTATCTGCTCCTTATTCTTCGCTGCCATGGTTGCTCCTTCATTCCGCGCCCAGAACTACACAGCTCCAGTCTCATACACCGTTCGAGGGGTTTCTAGCTGCGGAGATGGTATTACTGAAACGGTCAGGTGAATTTCCTTACCAGTTAATAGCTCTTGTTATGTTTATAGTCATTGAATATTCACGCCGAGCCCTAATTTACTTCTCTGGTTTGACAGGTTGCACCTCCGGCTTCCGGCATCTCTGGTGTAACGTGGAGTCCGAGCTATTGAAGCCCACCAAGCCTTTCACAGGTATTTACCTGAACAAGGGTTTGACTCTCGGTTGGATTCTTTCGGTTTATTTTTGGGGTTGCCAGAGTTTTTCTCTGAGCAAGAGCAGCGACCCAACCTCATTGTCATTCGGTTGGTCGCAGGTCTCAATGGACCTCCCTCCTACTTGGGTACCAAGAACTTCTGGGACCGTTTGAGGAGTCGGGTCCCTCCCCTCCATGGTGAACATCGCTGCTTTTCTGAGGCCGGACTTCTATTGTCTCTATACATATGAATATGTACTTTCGTTTGATTTAAATGCCGGAACTATGGCTTACTTGTGACTGGTTACAAACCCTGGTTCGAGACCAGTGGCCTATTTATTTTTGTACCCATATAGATTGAAAGTCGAGGTTTACAGTATCCCTCTTTTGGTTATATAATGACTTGATGTTCTGTTTAGTAATATGGAGTTCTGTAATGCTTATTGTATTTCGTCATTATCTGTGAAGGAATGTACATATGTTACCCCGCCGTGCCTACATCTGGTTCCGTAGATGCATGGCTAACTGGCTGAGGGTTTGAATTAGCATAGAAGGGTATGCTGTCGCGCCATCATCTGTTACCATAGATGTATGGCCGACAGTGACAACCCTTCATGCAAAGGACTATGAGGTTGACATATGAATGCTCATTTCCATTTCTTCGGCTCATCATATGAATATTGGGATTCTAGTTATAAAGAACAGGCATTATGTTTTCGAACCCTTTTTATGCAGTGAGATTACCACAATGATTGCGGAATGAATGTTGTGGCTCTGCCGCAGGTTCTAGATTCTTCTCTATGTGTGATAATATTTTTCTCGGTATCAAACCCCGGTTTATAATAGGATAATCTCAGCCCTTTCTTTAACGTTCTGATTTCATATGAGCCGCTTGGTACACTATACCGACTCGGGGTTCCGCATTACTGTGTTTTTCCTCACCATTTTAATAATAACTCTGTTAACAGATGATTCGAAGAGTGAAGAGGGTATTCTATTCAGCTGACTGTGTATGCGTTTCTTAGGGTATGGACACCCTCTTGTTCTCTGTCTAATTGTTGCATGAGGTTTTCGGTCCTATTGACTCGGTTATGACTGCGAGATGTAAACTCATTCTGTCATTAGCCCGTTTCATTTACTCCACGGGTCACTGTATTCTTTTCTTGATATTACCGTCACACCGTAAAGGCTTCTCTTTCTTCGCTCAATGTTTCAACTATTTCATCTTTGGCTTTATATCATAACAATGATATCGCGTAAGATTTTCGTTCACATCTTCACTGTCTACTGGCATTTTGCAGCGAATAACTGTAACTGAATACAAGATCTTTACAGTACGTCACTACTTAACTTGCCATACAGGCTATCAATAATCTGTACCAGTTACGTGTACCCACTATCTCTAACATTACAGATATTGACTCAGTTTAGACCCTAGACAGTCTTTCTACCACAGTTTAACCATAGACTATCTATAAAAATGATGCAGATAATCACAGTTAATTTTCCAGCTTCACAGATATCCAGACTTGAATGGGTTCCGTTACTTACCTGGTTTCCTGCTGGTAAGATGAAATCTGGAACAGCCTTCAGTCAATCCTTGTGTGAAGCTTGTTTTCCTCCCAACCGTGAGACCAGTCCTCCAAGACTTGAGTCTCCCCCCAAGCTTCTGTTTACCGGATCACAATCCTCAGTAAACCAGCACTCTGTGCTTGACTATCTGGTCCTTACCAGACGTAGTCCTTTTCAGGGTCTTTCCCCTTTTCTCTCTCACACACTCTGCCTGTCTCTCCAGCACACCATTCTCCATCCACCTTCTTCTTGTTCCCCTGTTAGGGTGCTCGCTGATCCATTTAACCAATGCCAAGAATTAGTTGTAACTGATATGTAATTTAAAATTACTTTTACGCAGGTTTGATTAACTGATTGGTAATTTAAAATTACCTTACGTGGGGTTAATCACAATAGGTATATTACAGATAACACTAAGAATATTTTGTTTTAATTACTTACTAACTTTCTCTTATACTTGAAAAATAACATTGACTAAGTAACCAAAATAATAATTATCTCACCAATATTCAATACAAACATTTCAATAAAAATTGCAATGTAATTGATTTCTTTACGTATTCCTTATGACTTAAATGACATGAAAGATAATAAATTTTACCATAACCTCTCATATTTCAACAAAAGAATTGACCATGTAGCCAAAAAAAACACTTAATCACTAATATACTTACCTACACATTTCAATCAGCATTGCAATGCCCTAATGAATACTCTTCTTGCTCATAAGAGTCATTTACAATTTAGATGCCAATTACTCCATGTCTTTGATGCAAATGAACTTTATTTATTCAAGAAAATTTCTTGTAAATATAGAGTTATTATATATGTTGTTGGTGCTCATCCAATTAATGGCCATATAGTTAAAATAACAGTTAATCACCAATATACTTAAGTAAAAATTTCAAAATCAACATTGCAATGCCCTAATGGATACTCTTCTTGTTCATAAGAAGTCATTTACAATTTAGATGGCAATTACTCCATGTCTTTGATGCAAATGAACTCTATTTATTCTTGAAAAATTATTGTAAATATAGAGTTATAATATATCTGGTTGGTGCTCATCCAATTATAAAGTTATTGTAATGGTTAAAAATAGTTTGATGGAGGTTATTTTAGAAATTAGTTTAAAAGAGTCTTGAAAATTTATAACTTCCACCTTAGTGCACCCCTTGGCCTCAACCTAAGCCGTATCCGTTTAACACCAAATTAGCTCAATAGCAATCTATTAAGAAATTTGATTTATAATTTTTTTAATACTATTTAAATTAAACTCCATTGGTTATATGTGGAAGAACTATGAATTTAAATGCGTGAATTTTCATAAATGATCCATATTTAACATCCATTTCCTACTTCTAGTGTGTCGTCTACTCACTCCCAAGTGCCTTTGGATCTTTTATTGTTTGTGACTCAAATCCTCTCCACAAAGTGCATAGGCTTTAAGTTTCTAGACTTCTAAATCCTTTTAGTGCCTTCATCAATTCCCTAGTTTGTGATTCAAAATATTTTCTACAAAGTGCATAAGATTCAAGGTCCTTTTTAATTGACCTTCAAATTCCTTGTTAATATAATTAATGATCGTGGTGCATATACATTATCTTCCTCCATACTTTCCATAGATTTGTGAATTTTCCCACCTTGTGCATGTTTACATGTTTGCAAATTCTTGTTAATAATATTAATTGTGACAACACATTTTATCAAAACCCCCTTATGTAACCATTTGTAAATTTTTGTAATTATTATCGTGAAATGTAATTACAATGAATTGGTTAAGGGAAAGGGTACACCGATTTCATAGTTTTGTGTTGAGGAGGTTGCTTGGAAATTTGGAGGAAATAACTCATTTAATGAAAAGTATGGGGCTAACTAGTTTTAGCTTTAATGAAGTCGATTGAGAAGTTAATGGTTGTTGGAAGAAGCATATGGACTTCCCTAAGAAGAAGGATAAGCCCATACTTTCTTGGGAAAAGTTCAAAAGGAAGATGATGTGCATTAAAAGGAGGGATTCTTTGGAAGGAGTACGTCAGATTAGTCAAGTAAGATTGGAGAACAAGCATTCAAATTGGAAAAAGGGGGAGAGAGGAGAGGTTTCAATGAAGGCAACAAAAGGAAATTATGCAAGAGGTTATAGCAAGGAAAAGGGGAACTTATCCAGAAGCAAAAACTCGAATAGGAAAGGAAGAGAGCGAGCTGGTTTCTCTAGCGAGCTTTGCTAGATGAGGATTTTTTGTTTTAAGTAGGGGTAGAGGGTTCAGTGGATTCCTCTTGGGTGAAGGTCAGAGGCTCTTTGGATTCTCATTTTGGGTAGAGGTCTTGTTCCTTTGGATTCATGGTAAAAAGTGTCCACAGAGTCTACCTATGCTTGGTTTTCAATCCCAACAATTACACTCAATGAACTCTAGATTCCTGATTTTGGGTGGAGCCACAAGAGAATCGTTGCCTAGGTTACAACGTAGAGATGGTGGTATCTTTGGAGTCCCTTTGAAAGGGTGGAGATGGTGATATCTATGGACTCCATAGTGTGGTGAGAAGTTCTAGTTATTTCCTTGTAGCACTCCTCCTCAAGCTCTGAATTGGGCTCGAGGTGGATGATTGCAAGAAAGGTCCTGGTGCATTCATCCTAAGGTTGGGAGGAGAGTTATAGTCCCAACATTAGTTTTCAAGCTCTGTATTATAAGGTAAGTGTTCATCTGAATCTCTGTGCATGGGATTGTAATGTAAAATTTCACTATATTTTTAAAGTATGCATGAAGGTTTATTTGAATCTTTGTGCACATTGTATAAATGTTGCATAAAAGTTTATTGTTTTATTCATGTTTCTATAATAAAATTAAGGATTGTTATTTCCTACATGAATTCTAAAGAATGTTTTAATTCTTGTGTGATTGTTATGGAAGGGTGAAATTTCATATTGTTTAATGTGTTTAAATCCATTCAATTTGCCTAAGCATAAGCAATGGATAAATCTTTGTTGTTGAATGAATTCTTTTATTACAATGTTTTGTAATAATAGGCCCTGTGATGTGAAATTGCTTGCAAGGAGCATGTACTATTTTGATGTGTATATTGATTTGATTGGGATGGGTGAATCCCATACAAGTTCAGGATAGCTGGCTTGGGTGAAGCGTCAAGAGAGCTCAACGAAGTCACATATGCGTTTATGTATTCATGCATTAAGTTCAGGATGGATGACCTTGAATCTAAGATGTCATAAATTCCACAATAGTCACTTTTGAATGCCAACATTTCGAGTCTATACCAAGGATGAACTTATTGACTAAGTGTCAAAAGATACACACACAACATATGTATATATATAAGAGACATCGTCGAGGTCAAGTGATTTCATGGTTTAGGTTCGAGCACCCTCATTAAATCATAGTGTGAAATTTTAAGGAATTCAGCCAAGAGGTTGAGTGTGACCCAGGACGTGATTACATGGTCGAGAGCATAATGGGGAGGCTTATGTGGCAGGGAGGTTGACTTGGCGACCTTGGCGCATGTCACATATCATGGTTACATGGTCGAGAGGTTGGTGTGGCACTCGCGGGGCCTATCATGTGTCATGGTTACGTGGTCAAGAGTTTGATGTGGTGACCACAGGGTTTGCTGCATGTTTGCCTTAACCTAGAGAACTGGGAGGTGGCATGGTTCTGGGAAGGGTAGAATGATAACTGAGAGCCCCCCTCCCCCACTCTCCATAATTTGTGGGGGAAATCCCCCCTCATTCCATTGATTTATCTTGGTCGACAGATTGTGGTTTGATCTCGAGTGTGGAAACCATGAATGGAACAATAGCTAAGGGAACCCCTCCCATCAGTGATAATAGTAATAACTATTAATAATATTTTTTTGTGTAAGCTTGGTAGTACTTCCCTTTTCCATTAATTTTCTATAAGCAGGTAGTAAAATATGTCTAGTGACCTCAACCTACCCGAAGGAAACCATGTCTGTTCGCCACCGATCAGCATCAAAAGCTGTCCAAAATTTAAACAGTTTGATTCTTATCATCCAAGCTATGTTTGCCGCTATATCTACTATATACTTAATGTTTGTAAAGTAAATGCTATTCGACATAATAACAAAATTTAACTGTCTTTGTCTCTGCTTTAGTCATCTAATGATTCTACTGGATCTGGGTCTTTCTGAGTTGACCCAGGCTCTTCACTCTACAATAGTGTCTGGATCTTCTTTTCCATTCTCTTTAAGAAAAGATTTTGGTGATATTGTTGCACTTGCACTGACTAGATTTCTTTCTGGATATCTTTTAAGCTCAATTCCTCTTGCTTGTCCCCCACTGGCTCTTCTCTATCCTTATAAGTTATCATTGCCTTGATCAGAAGGTTTTTGATTACCCAGTATTGTTGTATGGTCTGCCTAAATAGTGTTTGGTGACCTCGAGTATGTCCTGGGTCATTAATTATTATCTCCCAATCTGCTATTGGGATTTCTTCATTTTCCACATTGGCGTTTAACTCTACTTCTCATGATGTTATTACTGCCTTTACTTCTGCTGGGGTTCCTACATGGTAGGCATGCATTAAATTCTGCAAGCTCTCCTCTCCCATTCTTCTTCCCCTTTTTTTCTATGGTTTGCTCACTAATGCCTCTAAGCCCTTCATGTTCTAGTTGTCTTATTTCCTGCTCTTCTACCAACTTTCCCCAGCTTCTCCACAGGTGTCCCCCTCCTCTCTTATGATCTAGCGGGCTAGGGGTTATCTTACCAATTTCAGGGGAGTTGGGTCTTTTCAGCCATTCTGCCACAGGGACAGACCCCCTCTTAGCTTTTTGAGGCTACAGCTTCCCTAGAATTCCATCACTAACCAATGTCCTCACTGATTGCTCTTCCTCCGACCTTGCAAAGCCATTTTGGTCTAGAATTGTCCCTTCCCTAACCCACTTTACCTTTTTCATGTCCTATTGGTGTGAGTATCCCACCTGACGCCAAAATATCCTCGCCAAAACTTCTCTTTTACATTAAATGTAATATAAATTATTTAATACAAAAAGTTATTTATAACCAATATAATTTTATATCAATTAAAATGTGATGTTATTTTTAAAAAAATATCTTAATAATAATATATTAATTAAATTTATTTTGTATAATAAAAAAATAATTGTGAAATAATTCAATTAATATCAAAATAATGTAAAATCCATGAAACCTGAAAAAATCCAAAATAAATTACTACCCCGACAAAAACAAAAAAGAAACAAACAGCACTTTACTTCCCACCACAAACCTCACTTTACTTCTGGTCATTTCAAGGCAACATCGCTTCACTCTTTCTCATTCGAAGAGCTTCACTTTTTCTCACTTAAGACAACATCGCTTCACTTTTTCTCACTCGAAGACAATAAGACGAGTTCAACACGATCTAAATGTTAACAAAATACCAAAACTGATGTCAATATATTAACTCATATGTTCCAGAAACGCCTGCAACCCAACTCATCAGTGTGTAAGAAGTAATTGTTCAATGAACTCAGCGTTTTAAATCGTGGCCAATGCATCTCCAATCATTGAATCTCAGATTTTTTATCGTTACAATACTCCTTTCGCTATGAAGTTGTGGAACCAATTTGTGAGATCCGAATATCCATCAATAATCTTTGTGGCAAATTATTACACCACGACAAGCATGAAGCATTATCTTTGATATTGGCTGGAGTTCAACCACATAGCTTACCTAATGTGCATCATAACATCCAACAAGCTGCAAGAAGCAAGTGGGTCCACTCATGTATATAAATCTCCTCTTAACTCCTGTACAACGCTGCACACCATGATTTTTTGAGTATCTGTTTACAGCGTTGACATCATCTGTTAGGTCAGGTATCAAGCTAAGCCTGAGTTCTCTGGTTTGCATTCCTACAAGTAGCCTACCCAATGTGCATTATAACAACCAACAAGCTGCAATATGTAAAAACAACCAAAGCAGTGAGTCATATATATATATATATATAGACACTGCCAAACTCTGCACACCGTGATTTTTTAGAATTGACATCATTGGTTATGTGGTGTCTTATACTGAGGGTTGAATTTATAATTTAGAAATATTTCAAAATCATATGGGAATATCTTTTCATGTGATGGATAAGAAGTCAATTTGTTTGATCTCACTCTTGTCCATCAAGATTCTTAGATATTGTAATCATAAAAAAAAAACCATACTAAGATAGATTTCTCTAAAATTACCTTTTCAGAAAAGGACTCTGGAATTACATACCTCTATTACTTAACAAATAATAATCCCCTTAGCATGAGTGGTTGGAATTAATAATATTAAAGGTGCTAATGTCATTGATCTCTATTCAAATCTGAATTTTATATGGTTTATGGGCAAAGGTTCTAATAGACCAAAAAGTTATAATAGTAGCCTGAGATCCAATCTTTGATAACACTAAGAATATTGTGTTCTAATTAATTACTAACTTTCTCTTATACTTCAAAAATAACATTGACTAAGTAACCAAAATAATAATTATCTCACCAATATTCAATACAAACATTTCAATAAGAATTGCAATGTAACTGATTTCTTTACTTATTCGTTATGAATTAAATGACATGAAAAATAATAATTTTCACCATAACCTGTCATATTTCAACAAAAGAATTGACCATGTAGCCAAAATAACAGTGAATCACCAATATACTTAATTAAACATTTCAATCAGCATTGCAATGCCCTAATGGATACTCTTCTTGCTCATAAGAAGTCATTTACAATTTAGATCTCAATTACTCCATGTCTTTGATGCAAATGAACTGTATTTATTCATGAAAATTTCTTGTAAATATAGAGTTATAATATATCTTGCTGGTGCTCATCCAATTATAAAGTTATTGTACTGGTTAAAAGTATTTTGATGGAGGTTATTTTAGAAATTAGTTTAAAAGAGTCTTGATAATTTAGACCTTTAACCTTAGTGCACATCTTGGCCTCAACCTAAGGGTATCCATTTACCACCAAATTGGCACAATATCAATCTCTAAGAAATTTGATTTATAATTTTTTAATACTTGTTTACACTAAACTCCATTGGTTCTAAGTGGAAGATCTATGAATATAAATGCATGAATTTTCATAAATGATCCATATTTAACATACATTTCCTACTTCTACTATGTTGTCTACTCACTCCCAAGTGCCTTTAGCTCTTTTATTGTTTGTGACTCAAATCCTCTCCACAAAGTGCATAGAATTTAAGTTTCTACACTTCTAAGTCCCTTTAGTGCCTTCAGCGATTCCCTGTTTTCTGATTCAAAATATTTTCTACAAAGTGCATAAGATTCAAGGTCCTTTTTTATTGATCTTCAAATTCCTTGTTAATATAATTAATGATCATGGTTTCTATACATTATCTTCCTCCATACTTTCCATACCTTTGTGACCTTTCCCGCCCTATGCATGTTCACCTATTTGCAAATTCTTGTTAATAATATTAATTGTAACAACACATTTTGTCAAAATTCCCTGATGTAAACATTTGTAAATATTTTTGTAATTATTATCATGAAATGTAATTACAATGAATTCGCTGAGGGAAAAGGTGCATAGATTTCATAGCTTTGGGTTGAGGAGGCTACTTGTAAAATTTGGAGGAAATAACTCATTTAATGAAAAGTATGGGGCTGACTAGTTTTAGCTTTAATGAAGTCGATTGAGAAGTTAATGGTTGGTGGAAGAAGCATATGGACTTCCCTAAGAAGGAGGACGAGCCAATATGTTCTTGGGCAAAGTTCAAAAGGAAGAGGATATGCATTAAAAGGAGGGACTACTTGGAAGGAGTACATCAGACTGGTCAAGTAACTTTGGAGAACAAGCATTCAGACTAGAAAAAGGGGGAAAGAGGAGAGGCTTCAAAGGAAGGCAAAAAAAGGAAATCATGCAAGAGGTTATAGCAAGGAAAAAGGGAACTTATCCAGGTGCAAAACTCAAAAAGGAAAGGAAGAGAGCTACATGGAAGAATTTTTATTGCTATAGAAGCCAGAGTTGGTTTCTCTAGCAGGCTTTGCTAGATGAGGATTTTTTCTTTTATGTAGGGTAGAGGGTTCAGTGGATTCCTCTTGGGTGAAGGTCAGAGGCTCTCTGGATTCTCATTTTGGGTGGAGGTCCCATTCCTTTGGATTCCTGGTAAAAAAGTGTCCACAGAGTCTACCTATGCTTGGTTTTCAGTCCCTACAATTACACTCATGAACTCTAGATTCTCGATTTTGGATGGAGCCACAGGATAATTGTTGCCTGGGTTACAAGGGTAGAGATGGTGGTATCTCTGGAGTCCCTTTGCAAGGGTGGAGATGGTGATATCTATGGATTCCCTAGTGTGGTGAGAAGTTCTAGTTATTTCCCTGAAGCAGCCCTCCTCAAGCTCTGAATTGGGTTCGAGGTGGATGATTTCAAGAAAGGTCACTGTGCATTCATCCTAAGGTCGAGAGGAGAGTTATAGTCCCAACATTAGTTTTCAGGCTCTGTGTTATAAGGTAAGTGTTCATTTGAATCTATGTGCATGGGATTGTAATGTAAATTTTCATTGTATTGTTAAAGTATGCATGAAGGTTTATTTGAATCTTCGTGCATGTATAAATGTTGCATAAAGTTTATCGTTTTTTCATGTTTCTATAATAACATTGAGGATTGTTATTTCTTGCAAGAATTCTAAGGAATGTTTTAATTCTTGTGTGATTGTTATGGAAGGGTGAAATTCCATATAGTTTAATGTGTTTAAATCCATTCAATTTTCCCTAGCATAAGCAATGGATAAATATTTGTTGTTGAATGAATTCTTGTATTACAAAATTTGTAATAATAGGCCCTGTGATGTGAAATTTCTTGCAAGGAGCATGTATTATTTTGATGTGTATATTGTGTTGATTGGGATGGGTGAATCCCATACAAGTTCAGGATAGATGGCTTGGGTG
The DNA here is from genome assembly GCA_031772625.1 of Pinus tabuliformis. Taxonomy (NCBI): domain Eukaryota; kingdom Viridiplantae; phylum Streptophyta; class Pinopsida; order Pinales; family Pinaceae; genus Pinus; species Pinus tabuliformis. Next base: position 1,014,919,412 of record CM062804.1, read on the forward strand.
AAGCTTTGAGAGAACTCACGAAGTCACATATACATTTACATATTCAGGCATTGAGTTCAGGAAGGATGACCTTGAATCTGAGATGTAGGAAATTCCACAATAGTCACTTTTGAATGCCAACATTTTTAGTCTATACCAAGGATGACCTTGTCGACTAAGTGTCGCAAGATACACACACACATATATGTACATATACGAGATACAACGTTGAGGGCAAGTGATTGCATGGTTCAGGGTTAAGCACCCTCATTAAATCATAGTGTGAAATTTTAAGGAATTCAACCAAGGGGTTGAGTATGACCCAGGACATGATTACATGGTCGAGAGGATAACAGGGAGGCTTATGTAGCCGAGAGGTTGACTTGGAATCCGTCGCGCATGTCACATGTCATTGTTACATGGCAGAGAGGTTGGTGTGGCAATCGCGGGGCCTATCACGTGTCATGGTTACATGGTCAAGAGTTTGATGTGGTGACCACAGGGTTTTCCACATGGCTGCCTTACCCTGGAGCACTGGGAGGTGGCATGGTTCTAGGATGGGTAGAGTGTTAACTGAGGGTCCCCCCCTCTCCGGAATTTGTGGGGGAAATCCCCCCTCATGCCATCGATTTAACTTGGTCGATGGACTGTCATTTGATCTCAAACGTGGAAACCATGAATGGAACAATAGCTAAGGTAACCCCCCCTCTCCCCCCCGCCCTGTTAGTGAGAAAGGGGTGGGGTCCTCATTTTAATTAGCATCATCAATATGTCCATCAAGTAAGGAGCATTGATTGGTCAAGGGGGCAAGTGGGTGTGTGTGTGAGTATATGTGTGTGTTGAGGGGGAGGGGGAGGCGCATAGATATATATGGGAGGCGCATATATATATATATATATATATATATATATATATATATATATATATATATATATATATATATATATAGATATATATATATATATATCAGGGGGATGGACCCGTAGGAACCTTAGATTGGTGAGGTGACGATGCCACATGTAATGGTGTAGTGACATGGAACTTTGATAGCCTGGTCAAATGTGTTCAATATTGGTTAATGGACATAACAATGAGTAGTTATGGCTCATTTTTTATTTCATTTGGTGGACACGCACTATGGTTGTTTTCTGATACAAACTCATTTCAACTGAAGTGGTAGATGAGATGATCAAAAAGATCACAATGGAATTTAAATGTGTTTCAGAAAGGAAGAGAACTAGGGTGCCCATTATGCCAACTCTGGACTATGATGCCCCTTAGGTATTTTTGATGGGGCCAACCAAGGCCATCCCCTAAAATGTGGAGTTTTGCAAAGCACAATGATTATTATCATATCAAATATACACTTGGCTATGGATCTAATTCCAAGACAAAATTCTCTGTGATATTTACATTGATCCACTTCGTAATATCCCATGGATATAACCATCTTCACATGATAGGGAATTCCCAAGTCATCATAGATTAGGTTGCACATAAATCCAAAGTGGAATGTGGCCCACATCCATTCGTTATTGTCTCATATTCACAATTCATTCAAGATTTGGTTTGGCCATCCTTCTCTCATATCCTCTAGTAATTGAACTAGCAAGCTAACAAGCTAACAAACTATCAAAAAAAACTCTTGAATGTCCTATGATTTCTTTTTCTATTTATGAGTTCTATGGTGGGCAAGAGACCGAGAGCATGGACTCTCTTTTCTAGAGTTTCCTCTTTAGTTGACATGGTAAATGATGTTGTTATATTATTGTTTTGTTGGTAAGTTTTCAATGATTGAAAGGTATGCCTCCCAAGACTACCTAATATGGCTAGCATAGTGTAGTAAATTAAGTGATCATTTGGTAAGCTTGTATTGGAGAGTTAAAATGAACAAGTCTAAAGCTATAGGGAAGAAATTTTTTATAAGTCCATTGAACAATCTATATGTAACTATTTTTTTGGAATATATAATTTTTTTTAAAGAACAAAATAATACTTAATAAAATAATAAAATAATAACATAATACTAACATTATTAATAATATAAAAATATTACTAAAATTATTAATAATAAAAGGAGGATAATATTAATAGCTATTAATAATATTAAAGTATTACTAAATTTATCAATAATAAAAGGGGAAAAAATAGTAATAATAATATCAATAATTAATAACAATAACTAATAATATTATTGTAATAAAAGTATTAGATAATAGAAATTACATCATAAAATAAATTATTAAATTACTAAAAGTAATGATAATATTTATAAAACTATCAAAAATAAAAAGCATAATAAACTAATAATATATAATATAGAGTTTGAGTGGGTATAATAGTAAAGAACATCTATTTCCTCGTAGGAGGTTATAAGTTCAAAACTAAAGGAGATAGAAGTCAATGTTACTAACTAAGTACAAGAGCTAAAAGAAATATAAAAATATAAAAATAAACAAAGAGGTCTCATATATCAATTTAGTGTCTAATTTAGCAGTGATCTTAAAATTGAATTATTATTATTATTATTAAGTAAAGGAAGATTATAATAAGTAAATAAAAATCATTATTAAAAATTAACAACAATAGGCACATATAGACAAAAAAGTAAGAAAGGAAGAAAAATTCAAGGGAACCAAAGTGGAACTAAAGGGAGAGTAATCAAGCAAGATATCACATCAAACTAGTTAGTCAGGGATCAAAGGAGCAAAATAGAAAAGAGGGAAAAGGAAAAGACTAAGGGACAAACTTAAAAAATGAGAAAGAATGAAAGGACTGAATAAAAATTCAAAAGGAATGAAAGGAAATGAGAACAAGCAAAGACATAAAGCAAGAGAAAATATAGAGAAAAACCAAAAAGGATATTAAAATCTAGATAAAGGAGAAGAACAAGGAGGAGGAAGATATATAAATAAAAATAAGGAATGAAAACAATGAAGGGAAAACAAAATTCAAAACTGATTGTTTTGTGTCATAAACTAATTGATCAAGGGGAGTCAGATCCTACTAATCTCCAAACCATGATCTTTGTTTATATTTTCTTGGTTCTTGACAATTTCCATAGATTCTCTTACATGATGTTCGTAGCAGCGATTTCCTCTAGAAAGGACCTAAGTGTCATCTATATAGACATGGTGTCTAGTTTTCACCAAATATTTTTCCAAGGTTGAATTGTGAACATGTTCATTCTTGAGGTCAACTCCATGTTCCTTTATCCTAGATTTAAAAGATTTCCATGATTCTCCAATATAGCACATGCCACAAGAGAAAGAAATGTTTTCTAATTTAGCAGTGATCTTAAAATTGAATTATTATTATTATTATTAAGTAAAGGAAGATTATAATAAGTAAATAAAAATCATTATTAAAAATTAACAACAATAGGCACATATAGACAAAAAATTAAGAAAGGAAGAAAAATTCAAGGGAACCAAAGTGGAACTAGAAAACAAGGGAGAGTAATCAAGCAAGATATCACATCAAACTAGTTAGTCAGGGATCAAAGGAGCAAAATAGAAAAGAGGGAAAAGGAAAAGACTGAGGGACAAACTTAAAAAATGAAAAAGAATGAAAGGACCGAATAAAAATTCAAAAGGAATGAAAGGAAATGAGAACAAGCAAAGACATAAAGCAAGAGAAAATATAGAGAAAAGCCAAAAAGGATATTAAAATCTAGATAAAGGAGAAGAACAAGGAGGAGGAAGATATATAAATAAAAATAAGGAATGAAAACAATGAAGGGAAAACAAAATTCAAAACTGATTGTTTTGTGTCATAAACTAATTGATCAAGGGGAGTCAGATCCTACTAATCTCCAAACCATGATCTTTGTTTATATTTTCTTGGTTCTTGACAATTTCCATAGATTCTCTTACATGATGTTCGTAGCAGCGATTTCCTCTAGAAAGGACCTAAGTGTCATCTATATAGACATGGTGTCTAGTTTTCACCAAATATTTTTCCAAGGTTGAATTGTGAACATGTTCATTCTTGAGGTCAACTCCATGTTCCTTTATCCTAGATTTAAAAGATTTCCATGATTCTCCAATATAGCACATGCCACAAGAGAAAGAAATGTTTTAGATGCATTTATGTTGGTGACTATCCATGCTATATTTAACAAACTTCATTCTTTGTTTCACAATTGTGAAGGGCTTGAATGAGACTATAATGTCTTTATTTTTTAGTGCCTTAGCAATCTTATCAATTACACCTTCGATATATGGAAGGTAAGTCTTATTAATATTATTGTTCAGTGGTTGGTTGTTGTGGTCTTATCAATTACACCTTGGATATATGGAAGGTAAGTCTTCTTAACATTATTGTTTAGTGGTTGGGTGTTGTGGTATTGTAACCTTGTTCCCATCTTCTTAAGGATATTTTTGGTGATCTTGTCCTTATATCTAATGCTTCTAAATACTTTTACCATGTGGTTTTTTTCTTGTTCAAAATTCTCCATAGAAGATATTCTCATTGCTCTAATGGCTCGAGTTCTTAATATCCCAAGCTTCTACAAAGGGTGTTGGTGAGAGTTAGTATGCAAGTAGCTCTCGGTGTGGGTTTTCTTTTATAAGGCCTAATGCCAATTGGTTCCATCTTGTCTTCTAATCACCAATACATCTTGAAAGGGAATGCTCATATTGTCTTCTAGCTCCATAAGAAATTAGATGTCATGTAAGATTCCATTAAGGTGAACAAGAAACTTTTTAAGATCCTCTTCTCTATGAGGCAATTTCATGTTGGTATCATCTACATAGTTTTTCCATCTTGTTGGCTTTAGGGAGTAGGAATCCGGGACTCTTCTTGCAAACATCTCCATGTAAAGGTTGGCCACAATGAGAGAGACTGAGACCCCATTTTCACCCACTTATCTGCTTGTAGTAATCATCTTGGAAACTCAAAAATGTAGAACATAGACAAACCTCTACGAGTCTAGTTGTATCAGGATCAATGACCTCATTGACAACTTGAATGGTTTGTTTAAAGGATTTTTTGTGAAAATTTGAACAACATTAAAGTTTATTATCAAGTTGTTTAGTTCATCTCTTTCTTCCTTGATGAATGGTTCGCAAAATTATAAGAGTCTTAATGTATGATTCGTTGTTATCAACCAAATGGCCGAAGCCCTAGGCAACATATTTTGCTAGTTCATGCATAGGGAGCCAATCATGTTAACAATTGACTTAAGTGGCACCACTTCTTTGTGTATTTTAGGAAAATCATAGGTCCTTCAGGTGATCTTGAAACTTAAATATATCTTGTCCTTCTTTCTTACCTTTTTGTCTATATATTCCTATTGCTATTAATTTTTAGTAATTATTTTTATTTACTTACCATAATTTTCATTTTTTTATACTTTTAATTCATTTAACCCTTATATTTACATCCTTATTAGCATTATTATTAATATATTATCTTTATTTTAAAAATACTTGTATTTATTATTTTAAAATAATCAATAATAATTGTATGCATACTATCATAAAATCTGAGTTATCATACTTTAATGATTAATTATTACTATTCTTAATTAGTAATATTATTTATATTATTTTAAAAATATTTGTATTTGTTATTTTAAAATAATCAATAATAATTGTATGCATACTATCATAAAAATCTTATTTATCATACTTTAATGATTCATTATTACTATTCTTAATTCGTAATATTATTTATATTATTATTATTTTGTATTATTGTGTTTTTTATTAATAATAATATTATTATTAATTTTAATAGTATTGTTATGTTATTAGGATAAATTGATGTTAAAAGGATCACATTTCTTAAAATGCAAATTTTCTTTAGAATGAAAAACTTGAAAAGTGTTTGCACCTCGACAGTTTTCATATCTATCTTTCTTTTTTTTTAATAATAATGAGTACTCATTATATTAAATTGCGCTCGGTCGCAACAAAATACACAGGTGAGTTACATTTGAATTTTTGCATGGGCTTCAATTTTTCCATTTCCAGCCTAATTAGCAAAGTCTAAATGTTTGTAATCACTATAAAAAGATACAACTGGTGCAGTACTCTTATTTTTCTTACTAGTAGATATTCGAAAAAATTGAGACAATAGGATTACACAAAAAAAACGAGACATTGCAAGTTGAAGCTAAGCATTAGGATCAGCCGGGCGATTTAAATCAATGCTCAAATTCTGAACTTCAGAAGGGTTGCTCTGTTCTTCTGGAGGAGAACTCGACTTTGATATCTGAAGTTGAAGGTCTTTGGTCATGGTGTGCAATGCTCCAACCTCATCCTCAAGCTTAGCAACCTGCCTACCTTTGGCATCAATAGTCTCTGAATTTTCGTCGACTGCCACCCTCTAATGATACATCAATTCTTTTATGTCTGAGAGCTCCACTTTGATTTCTGTGAGCTCTTATGTACACTACACACACACATCTAGATTTGAGGAGGATAGAAAACTATGTTGACAACCCATTGCTTGGCACAATGCCTCCTTCTTCGTCACCTAGCCAGTGCGAGGGTGTCTGCTTCCCCATGAACCTAAAGCCATCCTCTAAAAATTCCACTGAATTACGAGATAGGACCGAGAGGCAGTGCACCGATATGGTTCTTCCTAAGTTAACCTCCACTAAGCCTGCCAGGGAAAGCTGGAGCACTGATAAAAAGGGAAGACGCGGACCTAGTCCCAGACAAAAACTACAGTCACAGATTTGAGAGAGGCTTCTGAGTTCTTCTCACTAGGCGAATGGAACCCAATCCAACCCGAAATGAAATTCACAAGCATAATCAGAGGGGACAAAGAACTCATCTGTAGTTTATAACGGTGGCCTTGTAGACACAAACCTGAGCCACCAAGATCCTAATACGGCATCATCATTTCCCTGGGTGGAGAGAGAGTGACCATTATTTGCATACGGGAGCTCGATTAATTAGGTTGTCTAGTTTGGGCCATGAAGAGTAAATGCAGCACGCGGGGAGAGAGGGCTCGCATGGAAATCAACTTTGCATACCTGCAATGAACCTTGAAACTGACGTGAAGACTCCCACGCTTAATTTCAAACTCAACTCAAATGGCATCACATGGAGGGGATAATGGAGGCCGCTTGACAAGAGAGTGGGGAGGTGTGTCATCACACCAATGAGTGGAGAAGGACGGTGATAAATCATGTTGCATACATTTGGGGAGTGACGGGGAATGACAAGGGCCAATAAAATATTCCATATGTGCCAAGGATAATGGAGTGAATGGGGGGGTGGGGGGGGCACATTGGGGGGCTAATCATGGGGAAGGTTTAGGGTATAGGGCAAAGACTAGAGGCTCCATTTATTTCTAGATTTCCTTCAAATAATCAACATGATTTTTTTCCATCAAATATACCTCTAAATTAAGGTTTCAGAGGACGTGTCAGGCTTGTGATCTTTCAAAGGAAGGAAGAATGCTTTGAACACAAAGAAGAGTCTGGGTTAGGTGATTGTCTTGGGCAATGGAAGAGGTTCTTAGATGTCTAATAATCAGATAGGAGTAACCCAGGATTGTGATGTTTTTAACTTCCCTCTTCTTGGATAGAAGGAGTCCCATATACAAGTTGAAAACTTATGCTTGATTGTTGGTCTTGATGCCAAGTCCCCATGCATACTTATCCACTATTATTCCATCAGGATTAAAGAGAATCCATCCCCCTCATGCCACCCCTTCTTGGCATCCATCTTTGCACTTGATAGATCTAGAATTAACATGGATCTATACTTATTTTAGAGACACACGCACACCATGTGTCAACTTAATGTTGAGCATGGAAAGAATTACATATTTTCTTCCTTTTGAACAACACACTAATAAAACGTTTTAATTTTTTATTTTCATTTATTTTATATAATATGTTCATAGCTAACATTGAAATCATGTATTTATGACTCACATTGTCCACATTAAAATGTAAATGAATTATACTTCTCATCCTTCATACGGACATTAATATCAATATTATTTTTAAATGACATATGTCAACTCCATATTGAGTAGTGAATAAATGATATATATTTATAACAGTTGTAAAATTAATGTGAAAATTGAAGTATTGAAAGACTTTTTTGTTATTATTTTAATTTGTTAATGCAAGTATTGTTTTGTTATTTTTATATGTAATGTTTTGAAATAACATCTCCCCATACTAATTGTAAAGAGTCTCTCAACACAAATAATAATAATAATAATATTGTATTATACTATTGCATTTATTAATATATTTTTATCTTGTAATCTAATTAGTAGAAGAAATGACCATTTTCCTCCCTATACTAATTGTAGAAAATTCCACTCAACCCAAAGAATAATAATAATAATAATTTCAATAACTTTGTTTTATTATACTATTGCATTCCTTAATATATTTTTATAACATACTTTAACTAATAAATAAAATGACCAGCACTTTCTTTTTGTCAATTTCATTCAAAAATGAGTAAAGATTCTTAAGAATCATAGTTTAAGTTGTTTAATTTGCAAACTTTGAGTGCCTAAAGAGTTGTTTAGGGTGTTGAACCTATTTATGTATTCAAATGTGCATATTAAATAACAAGAAATCATAGTCTTATTCAAAATTGTATTGTCAGATTCTAATCAAAAAAGCATTATACCTAATAATTAGACATACTACATTGCCCCAAAGGATAGTTCAATTGATCAAATTCCTGTTGCTAAGTACTTCACTTATTAGAAGGTCATAGAAAAAATTAGATCATGGAGTCAAATCTCCTAAATACTCTTGGAGTTAAGCTTTGTTAATTTAACCACCCTATTAATTATTTTCATATTATTATATAAGAGATCACTGGCCTTTTTCCATGTTTATGTGTTATTCATCTATTAAAATATATTAAGGGGCCATTTCCCAGACAAATCGAACCAAGGAAATACTTTTCCCCGAACAATGAACTTACAGAGTTACAGCCACAGATTCTTTGATTTGTTGGATGTTATGGTTGGTTAGAATATGAAGCGATTAATTTGTACGGTGCATTTGACACATGAAGATAATGTTGGTTTATTCAAATGCACTGTGGGTGCACATATCTTAATTTATTTTAAGACTAGGATGCCAAATGTTGGTGACTAGATGATGTTGGTTTTAACTATTTTTATCTTTTTAATAACATAGCCTAGATTATATTAGATTAGATTTTAATGAGGGGTTTAGTAGATTTGGAGTGTTTTTTTTATAATTTTATAATTAAAATAAAAAGTGATTATATGAGTTATTACACAGTAAAATATATAACAAAAAATAATTTATTTATATTTTAATGTTTGTTTCGTGTAGATGTTTATATTTCTCAAAAAAATATTTAGAAAGATTGATTTCTAAACAAGACTTATATATATCATTTTTAACTTTTGTAAAAAGTTTTGGGACACGTAAAGAAGCTGGATAATTTTACTTACAAAAAATTGAGATTAAATTAAAAAACTAAAATTAGAATTTATGGTTTAGTTTTATGTAAATATTGACTAAGTTTTAAAATTAAAGTTTAAAATGTATATTATTGTTGTTATCCGACATTAAGTAAATTTAATTATAAAGAAATTCTCTCTATATATAGAGATAAATAAATAAAATTCTCATATAAAAGGTTTCAATGATTTGGTAATGTGAGTCTATTAATCATTACCACATGTTAAAGCAGCCACTTAACCTGTAATTTTATAAAATGTGGTTTATACTAAAGTTGTTTTTTGTCACAAACATAATAATAATTTTAATAATTTTTTCAATGGAACGTGGACAAGAGGGACTAGAAGAACAGGAGCCTATTACACCCTAAGAGAAAGGAGAGGGTTGTAGGGATTGGAACAAAAAAGAGCTTCTGAACATGAAGAGAAAGGATTTAAATTAACATGAAATGAGTCAAATCATTGAGACGAGTGTTAGTCTCTTACATCTTCCTTTGGATTTTAACTTGAGTAAGCACAAATTACTATTTTTTGATGGGGGTGGTAAAATAACAAACTACTATTTTTTGACTACTTTGATGGGGTGGTAAAATAACATGGTTGAGATACTAAGTTTCACACGTTTTAATTACATAAATATCAAAATAAATGCATTCAAAAACTTGATATAATGACTTATATTATACTTCCCTATAATTATTCTAATGATAATTATTCTGATTTCAATTAATTTTTACATAATAAAAATAATACTAAGTAACAACACTGCCATTTATTATTTTATATTTGTGATATATAATTTTTCTTAAAGTACCTTTCCCTCCTCTTTATGGTATCTAATATTCATTGATTATCTACTCTCCTTTATTGGATTATTCTATTTCAAAACATTAACCATCGTCAAGATGACAGAGTAAAAGTGTAAAAGACACTCCCAAAAATCTGCAATCCAACAATTCATGAGAGGCTTTCCAGAGCACACAATTTGAAAGTTTTATACCCTTCCTTGGTGTTTAAGATGTTTACAGAATTTTCATTAACAATGTTAATGAAATACCTTGCATGTACATGTGACAAGGTTTGTGATGGCTTGCATACGCTAAGTACAGTCCAGAGTCTACTGCTCTTGTTTTTCCCTCTCTTTACAAGGGAAGTCTACGCTGTTTGCCCGTGTTACGGCTTCAGAAGCGCATAACTTGAGTGAGAATTGCCAGTCCAAGTCATCCTTCCTCAATCTCTCAAAGAATTGTATGGTTACATCCCAAAACCTGTGATTCCAAGCTACTACTTCAACGACTCCATTTACAACTTCTAATGCTGCTTCCTGCACTTTTGCACACAAATTGTGAGCAATACCCTCCCTGCTATCTTGCCATCAGCATTCTTGAGAGTATATTCATTGATATGGAATTTTACTAATGATCCAACACCTGTTATCTTCCTTATTGGCAACATCTACAATCTTCCTTATATGCACCATCAAGCATCTTTCATGAGACAATTGTTGTAGCTATTTCATTCTTGAAGGATAGCATTACTACTTTTGGGGATTGCATTATTTGTAACAAATTCTGTCGCTGAAGTCATCTGCTGAGTAACCCCTTAGTACAACTACCAGCACTTTATAGAGCTTAAATCTGTTAAGCGTTGTTACTATAAACAACTTGTCTTGTATACTACAGGAGCAAAAGATTGCATAACTTCAACCCTCTTCAATTCTGCTTTGGAATTTCATTTTAGCATTCTTTCTTGCAATGTCCAACACCACCATGAAATTACCTACCCATTTTTCTTTTCTTCTTCGTATCTTAATTACTTTTGGAGAAACATAATTTCTGTCATTGCTAGCAAGCACTGCTTTCATTTCCTTCTTTGCTTCACCGTTACCTCAGCCATCTTTGGATCCATCATACATCACACCTCCTGACTTCTTGGAGTACTACTGTGGTTTCTTTCTGTAATGTTAATCCAGACCGACTTTCTAATGCTTCAATTTACCCTTCATAAAAATTGGGGATGTTTCCAATAGGTGTCTCTACAGCATCCTCATCTGCAATCTCTTATCTACATGTTACCAAATGCTGCTCGATGTGTCCTTGAGGGACTTAAATTGGCTAATGGAAAACGGATCTCATAAAAAAATTCATTATAAAAGAATATGAATAAAATACAGGATGCCCTAACTGAAGGTTATAGTTTACAAACATTATGTTGCTCTCCAAATTGGTTTGCCTCCCTGTAACCTCTTACAAATTTGCTTCACAAAATACAGAGTACCCTGTAATGCTTCAATTTAACCTTCATAAAAATTGGGGATGTTTCCAATAGGTGTCACTACAGCATCCTCATCAATCTCTTATCCACTTGCTACCAAATGCTGCTTGAGGTGTTCCTGAGGAACTTAAATTGGTAATGGAGGAAGGATCTCAAAAGAAGTTTCATTATAAAAAGAATATGAGTAAAATACAGGATGCCATGACTGAAGGTTATTGTTTACAAACATTATGTTAGTCTCCGAATCGGTTTGCATCCTTGTAACCTCTTACAAATTTGCTTCACAAAATACAGAGAACCCAAATTTGTTACACGCTTTTAAAGCTGTCTTGACACTCCTCAGTCAGTTTTAATGGGCATATCGTACTGGTATTTTCAACCATTTTGGGCATGTTAAGACACATGGCAGACAACTAGAAACGAAGCTTTTGCAATTCCACTTCACCCTCTCAAAAAAAAAAATTGAGGTGAATGTTTGCTACATATGTACCTGAAGACCGTCAAGCTCAAACCAAGTGTCTTCAAATTTCAATTGTATTCCAAAGGAACTTTTTACCTGCTAAATTTTTGTAGGAAAATTTAAAAAGTGAATGATCCCATAAATGGGATTGAGCCCAAGTAAATGTATTCAATACAGATACTCTGTTAATCAAATATGCCTGCACTCCTTGCCTCTTAAGGTTGGTTGTAGTTATTTTAACCAATATGTTTCATGTTTTGGTTTGCAAAGGATATAGGCATCCATAGAATTAACATAACAAGCCCAGGAATGTTACTATTAAGAACCTGTACTAAGCATTCTTCCTGTGATATTGCAATTGTCCTTTTTAGCTGAAAGTTCTTATATTAACCAGCTCTTTGCTCAGGTAGGTAAGGTCCTGATGCTAAAGCTCTGCTAAATTATTGTAAAACACTGTGAACTTTGAAGTAAAAGATTTAGTTTAGTTTGACCAATAAGAAAGCATGCTGAGTTAAGAATCTTTTTTTCATTCTAAAATATAAGTCATCTATAAACAGTAATTATCTGATACAATGTGCATGCCAAAAGGCAGACTTACAATCAGCTAGCTACAGCTTATAAACTATTAATGAGAAAATATGAATCACGTTTCTCATTTCAATTCCTTGTAAGATTACACATCAAAGAAGTAAAATTGCAATTTGCCTTTTAGTTTTTTGTCTCTATTAAAATTCACTACATATAGGGAGTAATCTTGGAGATAGGGTTTTCCCTCTCTACATAAGGCTGAGGAGCATCTCCACTTTGTCTCTGATATTACAAGAATCTACAACCTTCCTATAAATATTCATCTTGGCACAGAATGTAAACAATAATCCATAGCCATTTTCATCATCAAAAAGCCCAGAAAGTAACTAGTATGTAACTCTGACTCCTTGATATCTTAGAATTTCTCCAATAAGCTCACCTCTGCCAGAACCCACATACCTTCCACAGATCTTGTAGTCCCGGATAAAAAGAAAGGTGGGCACTTCTATAACATTCATCTGTCTCAGAAACGCCATGCATTCTTCATTCTCATCTCCATTCATCCTTGCAAACACCACACTGTCAGTCATTCTCCTGGCCAGCTTGACCACAGTTGGGTAGACCTTAACACAAGGCCCGCAATTCTTCAGCCCAACATCCAGAACAACCAGCTTGTGGTCCTCTGTATGTTTTTTGAGCAATGCTTCAACATCTTGCCTATTATGGAGCTGATGGATAGGAGCATCATTGTCACCATAGTAGAGGACATCACCCTCCAACTGGTCTGGCCCAATATCTTCTTCTTCGTGAATCTTCACCATGTTCTTGTAAAAGCTAAAGTGGGGGACAGATGTTATGCCTTCTCTTGCACAGAGCTCCTTAGTCTGCTCAGACTCATCTCCAATCACTAGAATGAATCTCACTTCTGGGCAAGTCCTGCTGAGGTCAACCATGAATGGGTATATTCTTTTGCTCTGATAGCTGTCACTTGCTGCATATTCCACCACTACAAGCTTTTTCTCTGCAAGCCTCAGGGCTTCATCAAATTCATGTACTGTATGAACCTTCAGCACCCTTTCATCATTTATGTCTATTTTATTCCCGGTCAATTGGGCACCGCTCAAAGCAGCTCTGGAAATGAATCGAGGACCTGTGGGCTTTTGGGTTCTGCATTGAAAAACAACCCTTGAGCTTGAAGAGGGCCTGAAATGATTTCGCTTCGTGGGCATTAACGTGGTTACATGATGAACAGCAAATGGAGAATGGGGATGAACTGAATCAAGTTTCTGCAGATTGATGACCACAGCAACACCTGTGCTCAATAAGCAACAACACCCAGATGCCATTTGATTGATTTTCACTAACAAACCCTACTTGGGTGCCTATTAAAATTATGAATCCCTTACCACAATTATTAAAGAACTCCTCCTAGGAACAAACTGAATTTAGCACTCTTACCCAGCTCTGTGAGTGGAGTTGTTGAATTGGCCTTTTGAGCGGCTCTGTATTAACGCAAGGAGCAACCACCCAGTGATTGCCAAACAATTTATATCTATGGATGCAGTATGAAGCAGGTATTGTCCAGAAACTTTGCCTCTGGCTGCCCCTAATGATGCTGAAGATATTCCTATCTTGTTACTTTTGTGGTCAGAAGACCATATTTATCCACTCGTACAGAATGTGGCTCAGATTGCGTAGACCGATCTAACCCCTCGAATGGAACTCCATTACGACATTCATGCTAATGAATACTTCCACATCCAAAACCAAATCTGATCGCATGGCTCTTTTGCTGTCGGTGTGACATTCATTCGTCACCTTTTACACTTCCCCAGAGCGATGTGGTCAAACATAGAACAGGGAGTTATGTATGAAGCTAAAATTTGGGCATTTATGTAAAATAAATGATTGTTACATAGAAACTTAAAATTTGGGCATTTATGTAAATTAAATAATTGTTATATAGAAAGTTAAAATTGGGGTAATTATGTAAATTAAATGGGTGGGAAAGGTTATTTATGTTATATAATTAAAAATATAATTTATAGAATTTTTTTATATTTTTTTTAATTTATAGATTATAATATTTTTTTAGTAATAATTTGTATTTATAATTTTAGTTTTATATAATTTAAAATTGCTATATTTCTAATTAATAGAAATAAGTTATTTTCCAACCAATAATGATCCTATAAGATTGATAATAATAATAGTAATAAATAATTATTAAAATATATTAAAATAAAATACTTTAAATTAAATTATTCGTAATCATTAATTTTCAACTAAATATATTTTTTATTTAATTAAATATTTTTTTTATTTAATGAGAATAAGTCAACCCCAAAGAATAATACTATATAAATTGATATTATTAAATAATTATTTTATATAAATTGATCATTTTGAAAGATAATATTTTGTACCTAATTATTTCATAACAGTTAGTTTTTAAGTAATTATATAATATTTTAATAGATATTTCTCTTTCACCAATTCTTAAATAAATCAGCATAGATCTATATATTAGGATATTTAAGTGGAAAAACATTTAATCCCTATTGGCCCTAGTAGATCCATAATAAAAATGGATCTATGATGTTTTAGTTCCCCTTTTTAAATAGGCTACATTCTATGTGAATACCATGGGTCAATACCATTGGTTCTCAATACCATGGGTCAATACCATGTGCCATCTTTATTTTTATTAATATTAATATTAAGGTTAATACTGTCTTTTTGCATGGTATAAAAAAGGTTTAATTTATTTACCATATCTCTAATTTATTTATATTTTTATTTATTTACCATATATTGAAGTAAGTATTAAAAAAGGTTTTATTTATTTGCCATACCTCCAGTTTATTTATATTTTTATTTATTTACTATACCTATTTTTTAGTGTTTATAAACCTCTTTATATTTTAAATTTATATTGTGTTTATACATAATAATAATTAGATTTATTTCTAAATAGGGCGGACATTAGATTAAAAATTTTAAATGTTAAACATTAGATGTTAAATGTTTACATTTACATTTACGTTTAAGGTTTGTTTACGTTTACAAGTTTATGTGAGATCTACCCCCACGCTGGGTTGTAAAGCACCTCTAGTTTACGTTTACATTTATATTTGCGTTTAAGATTTGTTGTTTATGTTTACAAGTTTACGTGAGATCTACCCCCATACTAGGTTGTAGAGTGCCTCTCCTCTCGGGGCAATAAATTGTTTAACTAACTTATCTCACCCCGTACTCGGTTGTAGAGTGCCTCTCCTCTCGGGGCAATAAATTGTTTAACTAACTTACCAACTGCTGATTTTTAACGGCTAACTTTGGGCAATGATGCATCCATGCTATTTATACCTACAGATCAATTGACTTCTCACTTTGTCACAGATCAATTGAATTCTCACTTTGTCGTGAGGATGAACCACATTAGTTGGTTCGAAACGTCCACCAAATCCTAACAATGTGATTAATTCGAATGATTTATATCTTGGTTAATAATTCTTAAAATACTTATTTTATTGTATATTTTAGATTAATATTTATAAAAATTAGTTATATTATAATTTTATTTAGATTTTTTAAAGATTAATTTCATTAAATTGGAAGTCAAGTGTTTACATTGAAAAACTACATAAGTCTTTGTTGGACACCTAATCCTCTAAGGGTTAATGTGGAAGCCAAATAGACTAAGGAAGTCTAATAGACCTTGGGATGTGGAACCCAATGGTCACACCATGTACTATAAATGTATATCATCTATTAATAATAAATGTACTCTCATGTTTTATCTTTCATACTCTTTCTACGATGTGTGTGTTTAACACGGTATCAGAGCGGGTGATCTCCTGCCCTGCTCAAGTGTGAACCACCTGTTTCTGTGGCCTTTGTAAACCAATGCTCTCCTCTTGATTATATAGAGGTTGTTACCTCTATCAGCTTTGTCATTCCTCTGTTGTGAGTAGTCCTGGCCCTCTACAACTTAAATTCTCTATTCTGAAATCCTATCAGCCATATTTTAGCTGCATTCTCTGTGCACACTAACCCAAATAGAAAATCTTGGCAGCTCTGATGCTTCCACTGACCTAAACGCATCATTATTCCCCTGCGACTCACTATTATTCCACTGGCCTGTTCCTTTTGCTACGTTGCTCCTGTCGCTGCTCCACCTGCATACAAAACACTAAGCTCTTCCCACTGGTTGCCATACCCATACAAACCTAGCACCTGGCGTCGTTACCGTTCTGCCGCGTTCTGCATTCAATCTGACATGGTATCGCTCCTCACCATACTCCAGGTATTACCGCGTTGCCTCTATTGTTAAGAGCCATGCTCCATGTATTACCACACTTCCTCTGTTGTTCATTACATACCAACATTCATATGACTATCAAGCGATATTACCGAATCCATAGTTGTGCGCACTATGCTTTTCTATCCATGGTTGGTCTCCACGGTAGGATAGGCACTACTTGTTGATCCTAGTTTTGCAGTTTATGTTCAGAAGTATGCACAGGACGAAGACGATTTCTTTGCTGACTCTGTGGAAGCTCACCTGAAGCTTTCTAAACTTGGGTTTATTGATGCGTAGATTCATACCTGCTGCAGAGGCAATTCCTTGTTGTTGTTGATCGAACAACTAACCTACGATGTGGCATTTATAATTACCTGTTGCCTTATAATCCTTTCATACCTGCTGCAGATACAATTCCTTGCTTGATAGCTTCGTTTTGTAGTTCATCTAATCTTTTCGATTTTGGACATTTGAACTATCACGCTAGTGTGGTGGCTGCTCTGTTGAACGCTCCAGGTATCACGCTGGTGGTGTTTGAATAGTGTATGCAACACTGTTGTCTGAACATTATAAGAGAGGTATCGGGCTTGTGGCAGAACAGGACATCGACATAATCCATGTTGGGCCTCTTCAGTGAAGCCTTGGTGCCTTCAACAATGTGCTTAAACCCATTGCAGCAGAATTGGATGTGCCTCTAGCACAACTTGCTATTGCGTGGTGTGCATCAAATCCAAATGTTAGCACAGTCATTATTGGTGCAACAAAAGAAATCCAAATTCACGAGAACATGAAAGCAGTGGACGTTATTCCAAAGTTGACACCAGATATCTTGGAGAGGTATTAAGCCTGAGAACATAGAAGAGTTGTACAAGTCAATGCATGCTACAATGTTTTCGGAGAGGACTACAGTGTTTTCGGAGCTCTGAAGGGTGCTTTGGATGGAGGATTAGATATTCCTCACAATGACAAGCGTTTTGTTGATTATAACAAGGAAAGCAAGAGCTTGGCTACCGAGGTCCATCGAAAGAATATTTTTTCTGATAACTATTATTCTATTCCATTTCCTGCACCACTCTTTCGTATTGGTATTATAAGAACTATATTGTTCAGTTCTTTTTAACAAAATCGACTCCCATATACTATATATGGTTACAATATCACCCCCAGCGACTTGCTGACCATCGCGTGATCTCTCATCAAACGAAGCTGGCTTTCTCGTATCAAACGAAGCAAACATTCTCTCATCAAAAGTATTGTGTGTTGAATGGTCCACAATCCACCGCGCTCGGCTCCATACCATTATTGGCTCCACAGTCAACTCCTTCCACACACAGTTAGCCTCACTCGTTCACAATCCGCCTCACCACTGCGCAACAAAATTTTCCTTGGAATTCCTCTTTCATAACGTTGATTTCTTGAAATAATCCTTTTGTTAGTGTGTTTCATTGGTTGAACGTTGTTGTTCCATATACATAAACACGTTGTTGTTCCATATATACAAGGCTAGTATATATATACGCTGACACCCTCTATGCTACCAATTTGAAGTTCATTACAAGTTTACTGAATTTTTAAAGATCTGGTAAAAAAATTCGGCGAGTGATTATTTTATGTTGTTTCCGAGCTTCTACTATCTTTTCTAAAGTGTATATCTGATGTAAATTGAATTATAGCGTGGATTCTCGATTTTGAAAGAGACTTTTTTTATGTATTTCAATTGAGTATTTATAGTGGAATGTGAAGCAAAATTCTTGTGCCCTGACTGTGATTCAAAAGGCTGAGTCATTCTAGATCTAAGAGTTTCAAGAGTTGAGTTATAATAGGGAGAGAGCCACATTATTCTATATGCATCAGCGATAGTCTCAAGAGCTTAAGTGGATCAAATCATCCACCATCACTCCATGTCTATTGAAAGGAGACAATTCATCTAGCAATTAGAGAAGCCACGTTGCAATATTAGGATCAAAGGAATCGAACCGTAGCTACTGATGTTATGTTTTACATATGATCTCTACATGCCTGTAGGAGTGAGTTTATGAGAGGCTGAGCTCGTGTACATGTTCCAGATTTCATGTGCCTATAGTACCTTGTAATGTGCATGCAGCAGTCTATCAATATCATTGTGGTTTATTTGCTTCATAAAGGAAGGGAATATCTAGAGAAAGAGAGCACTTTGCTGGGTTCACCAGAGAATTGCATTGAAGGCTATTGTGCACGGATGTTAGTGTTATATGGTGTATGGTCGATGAAATATAGAAGCTAATCTCATTTATGTTGGGGTCTTGTTATTGCTAGAAAAGAAGAGCCTGTGGGCTGCAAACCTGTCAAGCTAGATATTCTGTTAAAGCAACAATATTGGGATTGTTGTGTAGAAATTGAGGCACAAGACATTGTGAAGTGAGAACATGAGCAGTGCAAATTAATTCATGTTGAAAAGTTGGCAAATTTGTAGGTTTTAACCCCGTACAGAAATTAGCTGCATACGAATTCTAAAACATAGAAAAATAAACAATGCGAGAGGATAACACATGAAACACGTATACACAAAGATTTTCCCACTGGATCCCAAAACCGGGACTACCAGCTTGATTTTTCATTATGTTCCTTTCAATGTTATAATACATATTTATACATGCCTAAGCATCAAATACCATGGACCGAAAAGCATCGCGTCCAATACCATGGACCGAAAACCATCACGTCCAAAAAACTTGTGCGAAAATCATGCACAAAACTATAGGTGGGTCCGCCCAACCTAACATAGGGTCCAAAACCAAAATTTTCTGGGGCGCTGCCCGGGACCCCATAAAGTGGGGTTATGGGTGCCCCTCAAACCCCCTGTTAACTATGTGGAAAGAATATAACACAACGCAACATTCTCCCACTTGTTGTTTACTTTCCACAGGGGGCCACAAGAAAGCTTAGTCATTTTTCCAGTCCTAAAATGCCCATTGTCTCTCTACACCAAGAGAACTTCTCAAAGCTCATAGATTTTTTCAATGCATCTGCAGTATTCTTCAAAGTGTCCACCTTTACCAGCAACACCTTTCTGTCTTCTATCATATCCCTCACAAAGTGATACTGAACATCAATGTGCTTTGTCTTTGAATGATATGCGGGGTTCTTTGCCAAGAAAATTGCACTTTGGCTATCACAGTCTATCCTTATAGCTTCCTGTACTAACCCCATACTTGAACACAATCTCTGAAACCAAACTGCTTCCTTGCTTGCATGAGTGGCTGCCATGTATTCTACCTCTGTAGTTGATAGTGCCACTACAAATTGTTTCTTACTCATCCAACTGACTGCACCTCCAAATAGGTTAAACACATACCCACTTGTAGATCTTCTCTGATCCAGATCTCCAACCCAGTCTGCATCAACAAAGCCATGAATATCCAACACTTTGTCCAATCCTGGTCTTCCTTGGTAGCACAAACCATAATCACTAGTGCCACGCAAATACCTGAAAACCCGCTTCACTTTTGTCCAGTGCTCCTTCCCTAGTTTTGACATAAACTTGCTCAATACTCCCATTGCATGTGCAATGTCTGGTCTAGTACAGACCATTGCATACATCAGGCTACTTACTGCACTTGCATATGGAACACGAGACATGTCCTCATCCTCTTCTTGTGTCTTGGGACACTGTTCAACAGATAACCTCACACCTACAGGAATAGGAACCTTCACCAGTTTACTATCCTGCATATTAAACCTCTGCAATATTGTCTCAACATACTTCCTTTGGTTTAACCAGAGCTTCCTCTTTTCCCGATCTCTTTTAATTTCCATGCCCAAAATATAGTTTGCAGCACCAAGATCTTTCATGTCAAATTTGGAGGACAATTGGGTCTTCAAATCCTGGATAACTTCTTTGTCATTTCCAACCAACAACACATCATCTACATACAAGACCAGATAAATAACACGGTCACCAATTAATTTAAAATACACACAGTGATCTACTTTGCTTCTGGTGAAGCCAAGTCCCCGTATAAATGTATCAAATTTCTGATACCACATCCTTGGTGACTATTTTAACCCATATAGAGACTTATTTAACTTACATACCAGTTCTTTCTTACCCTTCACCGCAAAGCCTTCAAGTTGCTTCATGTAGATTTCCTCTTCCAAATCCCCATGAAGAAATGTTGTCTTCACATCCATCTATTCTACCTCAAAATCAAAAGCAGTAGTAACAGATAAAATTAATCTAATAGAAGTTACCTTGGCAACAGGAGAAAAAATATCACCAAAATCAATTCCCGGCACTTGGGAATAACCTTTTGCTACCAACCGAGCTTTGTATTTCTCCACCTTTCCTTCTGCATTTGTCTTCTTTTTGAACACCCATTTGCTGCCAATGGGTTTCCTTCCAGCCGACAACTCCATCAAATCCCAAGCCTCATTTTTGTGCAAAGATGCCATTTCATCAACCATGGCCTCTTTCCAGAGTTTTCCATCCTCTGAATCCACTGCTTCCTTCATAGTTTTGGGATCATCATCAGTAACAGACAAAGAAAAATTTGAACAGAAAGCAGATGGACTATACCTTTTTGGCTGCCTTCTTTCTCGAACTGATCTTCTCACAACCAAAGTTTGTGGCTCTTCATCTTCTGATTCCTCCTCTACTCTTTGATTCTTCCTCCTTTAGCTCAAACTCTATCCTCTCAGGTTCCTTTGGTTGGACTTCATGTTTAATAACATCTTTCACTTCTCTGAACACCACATCTCGGTTGTACATAACCTTCCTTGTTACTGAGTTCCAAAGCTTATAACCCTTTAAACCATCCTTATAACCAATAAAGATGCACTTTTCAGATTTACTATCCAACTTTGTTCTTTTCTCCTTTGGAACATGTACATATGCATCACATCCAAATACCCTCAGATGTGAAAGAGAGGGTTTCTTACCAGTCCATACCTCTTGTGGAGTCTTGTCCTGCAACGCTGATGAAGGTGACCTGTTGAACAGGTAACATGCAGTATCCACCACCTCTGCCCAGAATTCTTGTCCTAACCCGGCACCACTGAGCATGCTTCTTGCCCTTTCCATCAACATCTTGTTCATTCTTTCTGCAACTCCATTTTGCTGAGGTGTATATGGAGTAGTCTTCTGTCATGCTATACCATACTTCTTGCAGAATTCTTCAAATTCCTTACTACAAAACTCTCCACCATTATCTGTCCTCAGCACCTTTATCTTCTTCTCTATCTGGTTTTCCACTAGAGCCTTAAATTATTTAAACCTATCAAAGACTTCAGATTTCTTCTTAAGGAAATATATCCATGTATTCCTTGAGAAGTCATCTATAAATGATACTTCCAGAGGGGAAACTCACTCAATTCTGCTTCCCATATACACAATTTTCTCAAAAATCAAAATCCAGAGAGCTATTACTCATACCTTCTACCATAGCTTTACCATGAAGTATCTGAAGACCCTTTTCTCCAATATGTCCAAGCCTTTGATGCCATAGCATGGTCTTCTCTCCAGAGACCACTAGATTTTCTGCTCCACTTTTATGAACCACAAAACTATTGTACCCATCAATAAAAATGCTACCTTGCAACTTGTACATAGTTCCAATCCAAACTCCCTGCATCAATACCAGTGCTCCCCAAACCATCTTGCTAGTATCCTTCTCGGACACTGTTTTTACACTTGCATCATCCAGCTTACTAATAGAAATCAGATTTCTGGCTAATGCAAGAATATGTAGAACACCCAGAAGTGTTCTAACCCTTCCACCTTGCAGCTTCAACTTTACTTTTCCACGACCGATGATTATAGCCTTCCTGTCATCCCCCAAGAAGGCATCACCACCATCATATTTCCCATACTCACAGAACCACTCTCTATGGGCAGTGAAGTGAAAGGATGCACCTGAGTCAATCAACCATGCCTCATGATCTACATGTGTACTTGAAAAAGCCAAGTACACATCCCCACCTTCATCTAAGGCGGTTTTCGCCTCTGCAGAAGGAGCCTCATCAGATCCCTTTCCTTTGTCAGGAGCTTTAGATTTATAGTCCCTTTTGAAGTGGCCTTCCTTTTCACATTTCCAGCACACCATCTTTACAGGTTTTCCTGGAGATTTAGATCCCCCTCTAGATTTAGATCTCCCACTCGATGACTTATTTTGTTTTTGTTATGGGACCGTCCTCGTACAGACAGGGCATCACCATGTTGGCTCTCCATATTTTTCCGTCTCATCTCCTCCGTCAGCAAGGCTGAGACTATTTCATCAAACTGCAAGGCGGTTGCATTGCTACCTATTGCAATAACCAGACTATCCCACAAATCTAGTAGAGAACACAACAAACTGATGCACTTATCTTCATATGAAATTGTAATATCAACAGATGCTAACTGACTTACCACAGTATTAAATGAGTTCAGATGCTCTGTCACCGAGTCTCCATCTTTCATCCTCAGGTTATACAACTTTTTTCGCAGGAACAGTTTATTCACCAGAGACTTAGATTGGTACAAAGTCCCTAAATTTTCCCACAAAGCCTTTGTTGTAGCTTCCCCTGATACATTTAGCAATACTGAATCCGAGACACAATCGTATTGTGCTCTTTTCCTTCCGATCTAACTTCTTCCATTCTTCATCGGACACTCCTGTTGGTTTAGTACTCGAATCTACCACAATCCACTGATCTTTATCCACCAACAGATCCTCCATCTTGAGTTTCCACAACTCAAAACTCTGACCATTAAATTTCTCGATCTCTATCTTTCCACTGCTCGCCATCTTCTTTCACCACTAGAATCGATCTCGCAGATCTCCCACTGAACAGGGTCTACCATAGGCCAGAGCGAAACCCCTCAGCAACAAAGGCGTCCCCTTGAAGACAAATCTGCTCTGATACCAAATGTAGGTTTTAACCCCGTACAGAAATTAGCTCCATACGAATTCTAAAACATAGAAAAATAAACAATGCGAGAGCATAACACATGAAACACATATACACTGAGATTTTCCCACTAGATCCCAAAACCGAGACTACCAGCTTGATTTTTCATTATATTCCTTTCAATATTATAATACATATTTATATATGTTGAAGAATCCAATACCATGGATCGAAAACCATCGCGTCCAAAAAACATGTGTGAAAATCATGTACAAAACCATAGGTGGGTCCGCCCAACCTAACATAGGGTCCAAAACCAAAATTTTCCGGGGCACTTCCCCGGACCCCATAAAGTGGGGTTACGGGTGCCCCTCAAACCCCCTGTTAACTACGTGGAAAGAATATAACACAACCCAACAAAATTAATTTTCTAAAACCATTATTGTTTCTGCAAGTGCATTTTTGGTCATTTATTGATTTGATTGTTTGAATAATGGAGAAAATTCATGGATTATTGAAGTTATTAAGCACTCTAATCTTATCTACTGGTGGAAGCACAATTAAAGTCAACAAAGACACTCTCAAAGATATTCAAACATCTTTACAATATGCACAAGAAAACATTGATTTTTTGCGGCTTGAATCTCAGCTACAGCAAGCAGAATTACAACAATGGGGTCATCATTCTGAACCTCTTTCTGTTCAAAAAAATGAAACAGACTCCCATAAACAACAAGACAATAATGTTACAGTTGATTTAGATCATGTGCCCAATAAAACAACATTTGTACATGCAGATGCAGAAGTTCAGTTTGCACTTCCCAAGCCAATTATCAGACCTTGGGAAGAGCTTGTCCATAACAAGCATAGAATTGGTCTTGGATATGAGAAGGACTTGTCCTTTCATATTCTAGATTACGCAAATTCCATTCAGTTTCAGAGTGTTGGATTCCTTCATGACAGTTCACCTCCAGTTGTTCCAGATTCTACCACTCTTCCACAGCAACAGATTGTGAAATGCCAACACTGTGACCGAGTTGACCATCTGAAAGATCACTGTTTTGATCTTCATCCATGTACGCACTGTCATAAAACCAGTCATTCTTCAAACAGATGCTTCAGAAACAAGCCTACTGCAAGAACAAAGATTCATCTTGGATGGATTTCTTCTTGGCAACGGGCATCAACAGCCAAGACGACATTCCAATCACATGTCAGAACTTGTTCTAGAGTATTGAACAGTCTTGCAATTGAGTTTTCTCCATCACCTCACCTTGTATCTGACAGGGGGGAAATGATGGTCATCTACAAGCTTCAAAGTCACATCAAGTGAGCCTGAGCCACAACCTACCACACCAGTTTCAGAGTTTTAGCCAAATACAAAGATGCCCCTAAGCATGCCTTCAGTTGGTAATTTGGGACACTTCCTGTAACAAAAGACTTCAGCTTCTTGCCAGTTTTGGAAGACTTCCAGGAATAGAATTGCGGACACTTCCTCTAGCTGAAGACTTCAGCTTCTTGCCAGTTTTGGAAGAGTTCCAGGAATAGAATTGGGGACACTTCCTCTAACAAAAGGCTTCATCTTCTTGCCACTTTTGGAAGAGTTCCTGGAATTGCATTAAGCATTCCAGAGTTGTTGGTCATCCTTAAACCATCACAGGTTGAGACTTCCCTTTTTAGGTTGAAGTTCTCCCTTTTATGTGGGGTGAGACCTCCCTTTCATGGTTGAAGGTTTCCATATTCAAAACAATAGGAGCACTTCCTCTAGTAGAAGACTTCATCCTCTTGCTAGTTTTGGAAGAGTTCTAGGAACTGCACTAAGCATTCCAGTGTTGGTGGTCATCCTTAAACCACTGCCCTTTATACCAACATTTCAGAGAGCACATTTAGCCTAGTGCTGCCATGCATTTTTTTCACATTTTGTATTACAGCTCTCTTCTTGGACTCATACATAACCCTTCGGATTAACGGGGGGAATGTTGGACACCTAATCCTATAAGGGTTAGTGTGGAAGCCGAATAGACTAAGGAATTCCAAGAGACCTTGGGATGTGGAACCCAATCGTCACACCATGTACTATAAATGTATATCATTTGTTAATAATAAGTGTACTCTCATGTTTTATCTTTCATACTCTTTCTGCCATGTGTGTGTTTAATAGTCTTGTTGGTCTATTACAAGGGAAACTAGTTCATAAAAAAAATGCACTCTTCATAGGAATACTATAGATAGTTGAATAGTAAAAATAGAAACGACATGCAAGCCTAGACCTAGACATTGGCTTATCTGGCCAGACACAAATTAACCATCAAAAAGAAAAAGATGATCTTGATTCATCTAAAATTCAAGGGAGAGGCTTTGAGTCTGATCCAGCTACCGGGTTGGATCTGAAAAAGTTGCGAAAGTTCTCATTGTGGTTGGAGGTATTTTGAGACGCTTTTTAATTCATGTTAGCTTGCGGTCCATAATTTCCATCTAGTAGTCATAATGCTTCATATGAACATGCATGTGGTCTAAAGTCTGAAGTGAATTCTAGCAATGCTCTTAGCTATCCTGCAATGTGCGCCCCAACATATATTTCATTTTCCAATAAAGATCCACAACTTTCATGTATTAGCTTTCCCTGTCGCGCATGTTATCGATGTTTGGTATCCAACTTGGAAATTTTTCTTGCACTTCCTGGTCTAAAAGGGAGGTTCTTTAGGAAGATGTCTCCCCTTCAAATCTAGTTATCTCTACATGCACTTGTAAAGGGATCTTTTCTCAATATCTACTGGAAAAACTCGCCACCTTGTTTTGGATTCGAGAGTTACCTCTATGGCCTTTCTCCTCACAATATGTTGCACCCCTCCTCAATCTACCTCTTTCTCGTAGAATTATAGGTTCCCTCTTAACAAGATGAGCTAATGAGTTCGGTTTGTACTCAGTTATTACTAATTCTTCATTGATGCACCCTTCCCCTGTGTACGCTCAAGAGCTGCTCGACACATGGTAAAAAGTCTAGCCTTAAGGGGTTGTGTCTTCTGCAGCTAATGCATGTCATTAACCTGTTAGCTTGCAGAGTTTTGTTGAAGTGGAGTCTTGTTCCCTTTCTAGCCCACACTACATCATAATGGTCTTTGTAGTCATCAACACGCAAGTTTTTTGGCAAAGTTTCCTTCTGACCATCGGCTTTCCCCTTAACAACACTTTCCCTGTGTCTCGATGATTGGTTAGATTTCCAACGTCCCCCCAGCCATGTCAGAGAGCAATGGGTACCTGCACCCACATCCTAATTTGCCTCTAATCCCTAGTTGCTTCTTCATATGCCTTCCAGAATCAACCCTAACACTATATCCAAGACACCTCTTTCTCCACTACCCCCCAAAATCTTATCGGAGGAATAATTAGAAAAACTTGTCCCACTTTTCTCAGCAATCCACCGAATTTAACAAAGTTGCCCCGAACATGGATAGTAACAAAGAAAATTATTGCAATAACCAAATATACAACCATTCGAGCCAGAATCAGATTGATATTTACCTAGAGCTACTTGATGGAGAGATTGCCACCATTTCCTGAATCCCTCTTCAAATTTATAATTGGCTTCTCATTCTATTGTCAGACTACTTCTTAGTATGTGGCCCCGATTTTTCCAGCATTGTTGACACCTAATCCGAAACGGATGGGTGAACTGGACAGTCATCTAGAAGATGAACTGATCCGTTTTTATTTTTGTATATATAAGCATGAGTTACCTAATGAATAATATCAATCAGTTTTGTCTCTCGTTCAATGTGGAGTTACCCTGGCCTGACATGGTATCAGAGCACAGGTCCCAAAATAGGTTGTAACTCCTGCCCTGAGCACTGTGCTGCTCTGTCCTGCGCCACTCTGTCCTGTCTGTCCTGCGCTGCTCTGCCTCTGCCTGGCGCAGAAAGAATCAATGCCTGGCCATGACTGAACGTTTCATTCTCTGCGCATCCTGACTGTGTGAAATTTCATTTTTTTCCATACGCCCAGGTCTTGCTGTTGTTTTGTCTACTAAGGGCAAAGAAAGTGTAATGTGTCCCTTTTGAAACCGTGAGTCTGCGGAGGAATTTTGTTTCTGTCGTACAGTTGCTCTCCTCCCCTCCGCTCAAATTCTGGATCAGCGATAGGACTGCACTCAACAGATATTTCAATCTTCCCTTGATCAGGTTGATATGGACTTGGTTTTCCAAGATCAGCCTTCACACTTGCTATTACATCAGTTTGAGCCAATTCTCACCCTTGCCGAGCCATTTGCCTGAGGAATAACACCAGTCTCGATTGAAAATGATCGGAAATGCTGCCGGCCACGGCCATCTGTGCGGATATCTTGAGCAATTCCGCCCTGTATAAAGTTTTTCTCACCAAGAGAGAGCCCCACCATCGTTGCTGGCTTGCAACCTGGAGATATTTGTTTTCCTACCTGTATGTTTTATGATATTCGAATCCGGTTCCACCAGATTTTGCTGTCCGTGGCCTGTATGGTGCGTTTGAGTTTTTGGCGTTTGAGATTTTGAGATTTTTGCGTTTGAGATAAACTGTCTATTCTCCTTCTGCAAAAGGAGAATTCGTTGCCCAGGTGCGCTGTCGGTTATCGTGTGAAGTCGAAGAGCCTCCGTAAAGAGTGAAGGAAAGCCTGTGGGTTAATCCTGGGACGTCGGTGCAGCGTGGAACATCGTGGAATTGGTGTGAGGTTTGCATAAGAGTATTTGCAGTCTTTGCTGTGTGAGGAGCCGAATCCATCGTCGCTGTCAGTTGGAGGATAAACTGCCAATTTTCGTCGTTGTTACCTTTAATCTTTTGTCCGCTGCATTATAGAGTTATGTATTGAAGATGCCGAGGTTTTGTATTGATAAATTGTATTGAAATCGATGCTGAGCCATAGAATTGTGTATTGAGACCGATGCCTGAGGTTTATATAAACTGTATTGAAAACCGAAATTCTAAAGGTAGATACATAGAATACTGCATGTGCCGAGAACAGTAAAATGTATAGAATTACTCTGTAGCATGTGACAGTTTTTGGCTATAAAGGAACGAGTGTCGTAAACATCTAAAGATTGATATTTTTTTGGAATCTGTGGCAGAAGGAATAGGCTAGGAAAGTTTTTTTGTCATCAGAAGTTCCTTTTATCAGCAAAAGTTTTTATTTTCAGAAGAAGTTTTTTTTATAAAATGCATTCAATCATCTCTATGGTCGGAATAGTTCTCACTGGCAAGGAGAACTATTCTGAATGGTCTCGGATGGTAAAACACACCCTCATCTACAATGAGATGTGGAAAGGAGTGTGTGTCAGAGAAGAAGACAGAGACCCTATGCAGCGCACATCAGACAAAGAACTCGCCATTTGGGAAAACAAGAACAGCAAAGCCTATGCATTGATCGCAACATCTGTAAATGAGGAAGTAAGTCGTCATATTTCATCCTATTCCACTGCCTTTGAAGCTTTACAAAAGCTGAAAGAACTCTATGATACACATTCTACACTTGAAGTTGTTCAGCTCATGATTAAACTCTTCACTCTTGAACTGAAAAATAATGATCCTCTTGCTCTTGCATCTGAAATAAAGTCTATAATGCATGATATTAAATCCACTAAGGTTGAGCTGGATATCTCTCTTATTTCCTTTCTCAAAGCACTCTATCCTACCTACTCCAATTATCTTGAGTCTTTACAAGCAAATGGAAACCTTAAAGATATAACCTTTGACTCTCTTGTGAAAAAGTTTGCTGAAAGAGAGAAAGCCTTTGGAAAGAAAACAGTCCCTGAATCTTCTGAAGAGACTGTTTTCCTTGCTCACAAAGAAAAGCATCCTGCTCAAGATTCTACAAGAGGAAAAGGTGGACGAAGAGGAAGAGGAAGATACTTCAGAGGTAGGGGGGGCAGACATTCTCAAGCAGAAAAGGCAGATCTGCATTGCATTCGCTGCAAACGAAATGGATCACATGATGCTTCTACATGCAAGCTACCATGGGACAAGGTTGAGCAGAGAAGAAACCAGCAGAAAGGTAAAACTGATGACACAGACAAAGGTAAAGCACCTGAATCCGCTCACTATATTGAGGCACAATGTAACATTGGAGTAAATGAAGACTTGTTTAATGCTTCACTTGCTTCTTCGAAAAATGACTGGTTGCTTGATTCAGGAGCAACCTGTCATATGACTCATAGGAAAGAATTTTTTGAAGATTTCACTGACAATGTTGATGGAGCAGTATACTTTGCAGATCAGTCAAAAATCAAGCCATCAGGGCTTGGCACAATCAGGCTTAAACTGTCTGGTCTTCCAGATTTTCTTCTGGATCATGTTCTATATCTCCCACAGCTCAAGAGAAACTTGCTGTCCCTGGTCCACATCCGCCAGCAAGGTCACTCCATTCATATGTTTGATGGAAAGCTTGAGGTAAGAAAGGCATTTGACCATTCACTTGTCATGAGAGGTATAGAAGAAGAAAGACTTCTTAAACTGCAAGGAACCTCTGCTCATGCACAACATTTTTCATATATTTCTCATCATGATGAAGGTACACTTCCATCAAGTTTATTATGGCATGCTAGATTTGGACATTTAAACTATGATAGTCTCCGCTTGTTGAAGAAAAATGGTGTTTCTGGTTTGCCTACAATTCCTAGAAAACATAAACAATGTGATGCTTACATTCTAGGAAAGCATAGCAAACAGTCTTTTCATGATTCACATTCAAGAGCACATAGGAAGCTTGAACTTATTCATTCAGATTTATGTGGTCCAATGCCTGTTCCTTCTGCAAATGGAAATAAATATATCATGACATTTATTGATGATTACACCAGAATGTGTTGGGTTTACTTATTGAAGAACAAATCTGATGCTTTTCAAACATTCAAGAATTTTCATAAGTGGATTGAAAATGATGCACAATCTCATATTGGGTCTATTCGCACTGATAATGGAAAAGAATATACATCAAATGAATTTGAACATTATCTTCGCCAACATGGGATTAAACATCAAACAACTGTACCTTATAATCCTCAACAGAATGGTGTAGCTGAAAGAATGAACAGAACAATTTTGAATATGGTACGATCCATGCTTTTCTTCAAAAATGTAAAGACAATGTTTTGGGCTGATGTTGTTCTATGTGCTGCATATATAAAGAATAGATGTCCATCTAGTGCTATAAGAAACAAGACTCCTTATGAATTGTGGTATGGACATGTTCCTTCGGTAAAACATCTCAGGATATTTGGTTCCACCTATTATGCTTTAATACCAAAGGTACATAGAAACAAACTTGGTGCTAGAAGTCGTAAGTGTATCTTCCTGGGGTATTCAAACACATCTAAAGCATACCGCCTTTATGATGAAGTAAATAAAAAGTTTGTTTTATCTAGAGATGTCATTTTTCTTGAATCATCCAAATCTGACAGTGTTGTTGAGCGGCAACTTGATCGCTTGGATAGATTCACAAAACCGAAATCATTCCAAGAGTTTGATAATCAGATTCCACATCTTGAAGGGGGGATTCCTATACTAGATCAACATGTGGAATCTTCTTCTGAAGAACAATCTCCCCTGCATGACACTCCAACAACGGATGATGCTTTAAGTGATGTAATTGATAGAATTGGGAGACTTAATCTTGATTCAGTCCCAACTCAATCAACAGAACAGCCTGGACCATCTCAGAAAGGTCCCCCAAAGTGGCTGACAAAGACACTTGAAAGTGTTCATCCTGATGAAATTGGAAAAACAGGAACCAGAAATACAAACCGACAAGATGGAGGTGATGTAGATAACTCTAATTCACCTGTTGAAATGGATGTTACTCATGATTGTGAATTGAATTTGTCTACAGATTTTGAACCAACTTCCTTCAAAGAAGCTGCTTCTCATGATGAATGGAAAGAAGCGATGCAGAAGGAGTATGATGCCCTCATAAAGAATGGCACTTGGAAGCTGGTTGATCCTCCATTTGGAACCAAACCAATTGGCTGCAAGTGGGTCTACAAGAACAAGTACAAAGCTGATGGCTCACTTGACAAGCACAAAGCTAGGCTTGTGGCAAAAGGTTTTGCACAGAAGGAAGGGGTCGATTATGAGGAAACTTTTGCTCCCACAGCAAAATGGGCCACCATCCGGACACTCTTTGCACTAGCTGCTCAGAACGATTGGAAAGTCCATCAAATGGATGTAAAAACTGCATTCTTGAATGGAGATCTAAAAGAGAATGTTTTTATGTCCTAGCCTGAAGGATTTGTTGTGAAAGGACATGAACACAAAGTATGCAAACTTGTGAAGTCCTTGTATGGCCTCAAACAAGCACCACGAGCCTGGTATGAAAAACTAACTGAGCATCTTCTGAAACTCAACTTCAAACATTTTGATCTTGATGATGCAACTTTATTTGTCAAGAAAGTTGGCAAAACAGTTGTATATCTTGTGGTATATGTAGATGATCTTTTAATGACAGGGAACAATGAAAGCTATATTGCATCCATAAAGAAAGAATTAGGAAATTTTTTTGAAATGACTGATTTGGGCTATGTTCATTACTATCTTGGCATTGAAGTAACCCAACATCCAAAGTCCATATTTCTTTCTCAAAAGAAATACATTGAAGATTTGTTATACAGATTTGGCATGACAGAGTGCAATCCCCTTTCTACTCCAATGGAACAAAACTTGAAGCTCACATCTACTGAAGGAAAGGAATTTGAGGATGCAACAAGGTATAGACAACTTGTAGGAAGTCTCATCTACCTCACTACTACCAGACCAGACATTTCATTTGCTGTTGGAATCCTCTCCAGGTTTATGCAAAAGCCTTGTGAGGGACATTGGTCTGCTGCAAAAAGAGTTCTAAGGTACTTGAAGGGAACTCAAGACCTTGGAATCAAGTATACACAGGTGGACGACTTCAACTTGATTGGATACTCTGATTCAGACTTCGATGGAGACAAAGAAACTGGGGTATCTACTTCAGGATATGCTATGAGTCTTGGATCAGGAGCTGTCTCCTGGAGATCACGCAAACAATCAGTACCAGCAGATTCCACAACAGAAGCAGAATACGTGGCAGCAGCTGAAGCAACGAAAGAAATTGTGTGGCTCAGGAAAATTCTTGAAGATTTGCAAGTAAAACAAATACAATCTACTCCACTCATGATTGATAACACATCTGAAATAAAGTTGGCCAAGAATCCAAAGTTCCATGATCGTACTAAGCACATCAATACTAAATATCATCTGATCCGACATCATGTTGAGGCCAAAACAATCCATCTCCGTCATGGTATACAAACGAGCAAATTGCAGACATCTTCACCAAAGCGCTTGGAAGAGAAAAGCTTGAAAGATTCAGAATGATGCTTGGACTCACCAACATCCCTTCAGATTAAGGGGGGGAATGTTGACACCTAATCCAAAATGGATGGGTGAACTGGACAGTCATCTAGAAGATGAACTGATCCGTTTTTATTTTTGTATATATAAGCATGAGTTACCTAATGAATAATATCAATCAGTTTTGTCTCTCGTTCAATGTGGAGTTACCCTGGCCTGACAAGCATTTCTTGCAGTGTTGAGCTAGCCCTTATGTTGTAGCGGCTACAACCGCCCTCCAAAATTTTTGTCTATACCCAATTTCAAAGCCTCCCTTGAGAGTTTCACTTGATGGCTGCACAGACTCGGGTTCACTTCGTGAGCTCGTGTGAGTCTTCGCACCCACCTTGCTTGATCATTTCACCCAAGTTTTTGCATGTTGATGTCAAAGTCATACTTGCGAACATGTTCTATTTATACTCAAAGTCTTCGATTCATGTGTACTCGTTGTGTTCACTATGTAAACATCTATTGCACTCACACTCAGAGTCACATACATTGTCGCGCAAGCGTCGTCAAGGTCAACCAACGATCAATCACAACTGTCGCACTTGTCGCTTACACCATTGATCATTCATGTTGAACATGTGTGTCTGGATGGTTTGAGTTGTCTCATTATCAAGTCATGTAAGTGTGTGTTTGCAAGATCATGTATGCATCTTTCGCTGGTTCACACACTTAGTCACTTTGATGAAGTTATGATGATCGAATTCCCCTCTAACAGCCAGACCATCACCACATCATGGAGTCGATCGACTCTCACCTAGAATAGTGCAAAAGCCCCAAGAAAACCATTTCAAGTTGCACTACCCGCAACCAAATCAATCAACCTTCATGCAAGTCAACCAGAGAGTTTGACCTGGCAACCACCCCGGGAATGACTCCCCTCAAAAATTGCGTAGAGGTTGAAGACCTTGCCCACTCTGCTGACCGAGAAAATTGTGCAAACAGGCCGGATAGATACTTAGTGCCCGTCCCTGTCTCCCTCATAAAATTGTGCAGTTTTTACAACCATCCCTCCCGACAGTTGACTAGATACTCACCTAGAAAATTGTGCAGTTTTCATGAGAAAGTCTTCTGCTACCTAGCAGTCCTCTCACCTTAGAAACTGCGCAGAGGTGACCAGCAGGCCAGCCCCCCAACATCAGCACAATTTTTCCTGCCAACAGCTCCTAGCAGCCGACTAATAGCTCCCCTCAGGAATTGCGCAGTTTTTCTACCAAGCTCCCAACGGCTGACTACTAGTTCCCCTTAGGAATTACACAATTTTTGCTGCCAGTGACCCAACATCTAACTGCCAATTCCCTCCAGGAATTGTGCAATTTTTGCTACCAAGTTCCCGGTGCCCGCTCATTCCGAAAATTGCGCATATTTTTCTTGCCTAGCCTTTCCGCAACCCGTACTATTCCTCTAAAAAATTGTGCAGTTTTGTCCTCCATATGAGCCAGACCTCGCGGAAATCACTATTGATCCGGATTGCCCATCTTCATCACCTAGTGACTCTTGCGTAGTTTTCATCAGCAGTGCTCAGATCCTCCATCCCAACTCACAACCTTGTCTCCTCTCCCGATCACCTGCATCTAAAATGATCATGTATCATGGTAGACTAGGAGGTTTTTGGATTTGATGTCATCTTGTCATGAGTGACTGCAGATACAGGTACACAAACAAACATGGAGCGACGACGAATGGGATGAACGAAGGGACCACATGCAGAAGGAAAATTTTTCCAACGGATGAACAAACAATGCATGCAAAGAGATGTGCTCGCGAACTGACGATCATGCAAAGATATGTTCATGGATGGATAGACGAGCAAACATGAAAAATGTGTTCATGAATGGACGAATGGACGAACATGCACTTTTCGCAAATGGACGAACCTGTCAAGCCTTCCAACATACAAGCAAGGAGCAATGTGTGAATGCAACATCAAGCAAACCAACAACCATCTAAGACTCTGTGCACTTTGCCATGCGGAGGTGAAGTTGTGACACACCATGAGGACAACCATCACCCAGCAGCACTGCAACTCGACATGCACACTATCAACATCACGAATGTACCATCACTGTCATGTCGAGTCATGTCATGAGTCATGTCGTCCAAATATCTACTGTGGGCCATACGGTCAATCAATGTAATGTAAAGTGGAAGTCCAAGAGACCCACTTGTTGTATGAAGAGTCATGTAAAGTCGAAAAGTCATGGAAGTCGAACAACCACAAGGGTCAGTTTCACCCTTGGCTATAAATACCCCCTCATTTGTACATGCAAGAGACTTTTCACCTCATCTCTTCCCACATAGCCTTGAGAGTCTGCAATATTTTCTTTGAGGAGTAATTAGTGGCTCCAATGCCCCTCATATGGGGTTAGTGATGTATGGTGTAACAATGTGTCTTGGAACTTTCGCTTAATTCAGAACCTTGCCCATAGGCCAGCACGTTTTCACACATGTATTGTAACTATTATAAGACTAATATTTAACACTTGTAATGCATGTTTCTTTAACCTGTGTTTAACACTTTAACTAATTCACTTGTTGTAATACATATATGTTAATGAAAATTTGTTGTATATGTTCTTAACGTTGTCTCACTCGTGTAGACTACTCTCCCGGACCTCAGACAGACCTTTCGCATAAAACTTGTTATAAAAACTGTTATACTCGCGTGGACTAATCGCTGAGTGTTATACGTGTTATCTTCCCTTGTGTGTTGTGACTACCGCATCCATGCAGACTATTCCATCGGACGCTATGCACGTCTCATTGTGTTTTGTGTTCCTAGCAGAGTTGGGACTTCTCCCAACCGACTTGGGACTCACTCCCACCCTCTCCCTCTACAGTGAAAGAACCATTGACACAAGAGACACTTACAATCACTAGGCACGTGAACCTCACTTCTCGCAAGACAAAGCAGACCACTCTCCTGTGCTGACAAGAAATAGTTGAGGAAAATCTTTAAGATAATGGCAACCGGGCCATCGTACCGGATGGGACTCCCACACCAAACTGTGTGAGGTCTAGTTGGGACTTCATACCAGGGTTATCTCCTAATGTTGGCGGTTCCAGCACCATCAACACCTCCATGTTTGTCGCTCCCTCTACGTTCCTAGTGTCTCTTGGACTCACATCTCTCTCATTTCTTAAAGCTCCAACACTAGTGATTTTTTCTCAAGCAAGTCTATGTAATTTCTCTTAGTAGATCCTCTCCTTCCACTGAAAAGCATGTGCCCCATTTATTTTCTATCATGTTTCTTTTACAATTACCTTGCCATTGTTGCCATACTCGCAGGGATACCATTAATTTCTATCTCCTCCCACGCTCCATGTCATCCTGTACCATCATTATTTTTTCCATCATCCTGAACGATGATAGTCTTCTATCATTTGTCCGCATGTGGATAAAATTTGGCAAGGGTGTGTTGCCACAATCCCCTACCTGTTGGTTATGGGGGGCAGTGGCAGCACGCCCACCCCCTTCCCCAACCCACCCCGCCCCCCCCACCTCTTCCAATTTAGTCACTCCATCCCAGGAATCTTATTTTGAAATATTTATTAATTATAAAAAGAACTAATATATGAGGTAAATATATATACAGTAAATTTTGTGTAATAAAAAATTTAATCACAAAAATTCCTAATTCATAAATAGATTTTATTACAATATTATGGATCAATAGCCTATTGGTTAAGGGCATGTGTTTCCTCCTGAGAGGTCATATGCTCAAATCTAGAGGGTGTTAGAGTATGTATGCCTCTATGGACTTTAGCAATTAAATTGATGTGCAAAGGTGGGTCCCTTGTCCCACAAACAAGGGTGTCTCATACACCAATTTGGTGTTTGGCTTTGTCGTGACCTTAAAATTGGTTTTTTATTATTATTATTATTATTCACAAAAAATCATATCTTATGTTCATATGACATTTTTTAAAATTAATGCATAACTACTTTTGAGATAAATCTCAACCTTTGATATATGGCTACTATTAAAAATATTTTAAAATATTTTGTGGTAATTACATCCCTACCTTCCACTTAATAGTTATTGATATAATTAAATTAATATTCTAGGAGCTCTATTCCAAAATATCAATGTAACTTGAGAAACCATATAAATTAATGGCACGTTACCAAGATTTAAAAAAAAATCATAAAAATTAACTAAATTATATATATATATAAAGAATTAGAGGTTGTAGGAGCGAGAGGAGCATTGGAAAATCTAGTAGGGTAGTTATTTAAACAATTATCCTTATCTTTAATAATTTCTTGTGATCTTTAGTTAGCTTCTTATTCTTATTTATTAGATTATTTCATCAAACAATTATAATGAACATAAACAATAAAGACAATGGACACAAGAAGTAGGCTCCAAGCCAGGGAAAAACACCTCAAAGGGGAAAACCCAAAAAAATCTCTTTTCTTATAGAATATGATCAAATGAGAATTCCAAGACCCCTTCCAAGCACAGAGTCAACCTTCCTTCAAAACCCTTCCAAGAAGTTAAAGTCAAATCTAGTTAACAAGAGTCAAACCTTATTCAAACTTGCTCCAAACTCAGACCTTGTCTCTTAATTTCATAATGTTGGACCTGCAGTGATTTCACAGACTTTGGCCTACAACTCTCAACCTCCTGCAACAGAATAGATATCGTAATCCTCACACATGTGAGTAGAAAAGTCAAGATTTCAGCTTCTTTCCTTCGTTAGTGTTTTTCTTCTTGTCTTCTAGTCTCCTCACTCTTTTTTTCCTTCTTGTTCTATTGAAAATCGAACTTGAGAATGTGTGTCTTCAAATGAGTCAAAGTATCCTTATATATATATATATATATATATATATATATATATATATAGAGAGAGAGAGAGAGAGAGAGAGAGAGAGAGATGCTTCTCATGGGGTTGAATTATGCCTCTCTAGACCGACTTGTCACTGATAGGGTCAAATTGTGTTTGGAGGTATTTAGACACAAAAATACATTATTTTTCATGTTACAACTTGCCCAATAGGGTCTTATACAAATGATATTGACATTCTTGACTCATGAAAAAATACTTATGACATGAAAAACCATAGAAGCATGAAGAACATGCTTAACCTAGATGACCAATCAAAGAAGCATGAAACCCATTCTTGAAAATAATTTTTGTTGGGTTGTGTTATATTCTTTCTATGTAGTTAACAAGGGGTTTGAAGGGCACCCATAACCCCACTTTATGGGGTCCGGGGTAGTGCCCCGGAAAATTTTGATTTTTGACCCTATGTTAGGTTGGGCGGACCCACCTATGGTTTTGTGCATGATTTTTGCACATGTATTTTAGACACGATGGTTTTTCGGTCCATGGTATTGGATGCTTCAGCATGTATAAATATGTATTCTAACATTGAAAGGAACATAATGAAAAATCAAGCTGGTAGTCCCGGTTTTTGGCATCCAGGGGAAAATCTCTGTGTATATGTGTTTTATGTGTTATGATCTCGCATTGTTTATTTTCTGTGTTTTAGAATTCGTATGCAGGTAATCTATGTACGGGGTTAAAACCTACATTTGGTATCAGAGATGTTTTGGCTTCAAGGGAACGCCTTTGTTGCTGAGGGGTTTCGCTCGGGTCTGTGGTAGACCTTGTTCAATGGGAGATCTGCGAGATTGATTCTGGTGGTGAAAGAAGATGGCGAGCAGTGGAAATATAGAGATCGGGAAATTTAATGGTCAGAGTTTTGAGTTGTGGAAACTCAATATGGAGGATCGATTGATGGATAAACACCAGTGGATTGTGGTAGATCTGGGTACTAAACCAACGGGAGTGTCTGATGAAGAATGGCAGAAGTTAGATCGGAAGGCAAAGAGCACAATACGATTATGTGTTTCAAATTCAATATTGTTGAATGTATCAGGGGAAGCTACAACAAAGGCTTTGTGGGACAAGTTAGGGACTTTGTACCAATCTAAGTCTCTAGTGAATAAACTGTTCCTGTGGAAAAAGCTGTATAACATGAGGATGAAAGATGGAGACTCGGTGACAGAGCATCTGAACGCATTTAATATTGTGGTAAGTCAGTTAGCATCTATTGATATTAAAGTTTCAAATGAAGATAAGTGCATCAATTTTTTGTGTTCTCCACTAGATTTGTGGGATAGTCTGGTTATTGCAATAGGTAGCAATGCAACTGCCTTGCAGTTTGATGAAATAGTCTCATCCTTGCTGACGGAGGAGATGAGACGGAAAAATATTGAGAGCGAAAATGGTGATGCCTTGTCTGTACGAGGACAGTCCCATAATAGAAACAAAAATAAGTCATCGAGTGGGAGATATAAATCTTCAAAAAACTGTAAAGGTGGTGTGCTGGAAATGCGGAAAGGAAGGGCACTACAAAAGGGACTGTAAATCTAAAGCTCCTGACAAAGAAAGGGATCTGATGAGGCTTCTTCTGCAAAGGCAAAAACCACCTCAGATGAAGGTGGAGATGTGTACTTGGCTTCTTCAAGTACACATGTAGATCATGAGGCATGATTGATTGACTCAGATGCATCCTTTCACTTCACTCCCCATAGAGAGTGGTTCTGTGAGTATGAGAAATATGATGGTGGTGATGTCTTCTTGGGGGATGACAAGAAGGCTAGAATCGTTGGTCGCGAAAAAGTAAAATTGAAGTTGCAAGGTGGAAGGATTAGAACGCTTCTAGGTGTTCTACATATTCCTGCATTAGCCAGAAATCTGATTTCTGTTAGCAAGCTGGATGATGCAAGTGTAAAAACAGTGTTCGAGAAGGATACGTACAAGATGGTTCGGGGAGCACTAGTATTGATGTGGGGAGTTCGAATTGGAACTTTGTACAAGTTGCAAGGTAGCATTGTTATTGATGGGTGCAATAGTTTTGTGGTTCCTGAAAGTGGAGTAGAAAATATAGTGGTCTCTGGAGAGAAGACCATGCTGTGGCATCAAAGGCTTGGACATACTGGAGAAAAGGGCCTTCGGATACTTCATGGTAAAGCTATGGTAGAAGGTATGAGTAATAACTCTCTGGATTTTGATTTCTGTGAAAATTGTGTATACGGAAAGCAGAATCGGGTGATTTTCCCCTCTAGTAGTAAGAGGGCGAAACAGATATTAGAACTTGTGCACAGTGATGTGTTTGGACCTGTGAAGGTTCCATCACTGGGTAAGTCTGTGTACTATGTATCATTTATAGATGACTTCTCAAGGAATACATGGATATATTTCCTTAAGAAGAAATCTGAAGTCTTTGACAATTTTAAGGAATTTAAGGCTTTGGTGGAAAACCAGACAGAGAAGAAGATAAAGGTGTTGAGGACAGATAATGGTGGAGAGTTTTGTAGTAAGGAATTTGAAGAATCCTGTAAGAAGTGTGGTATAGCATGGCAGCAGACTACTCCATATACACCTCATCAAAATGGAGTTGTGGAAAGAATGAATAAGGCGTTGATGGAAAGGGCAAGAAGCATGCTCAGTGGTGTCGGGTTAGGACAAGAATTCTGGGCAGAGGCAGTGGATACTACATGTTACTTGGTCAACAGGTCACCTTTATCAGCATTGGAGGATAAGACTCCACAAGAGGTATGGACTGGTAAGAAACCCTCTCTTTCACATCTGAGGGTATTGGATGTGATGCATATGTACATGTTCCAAAGGAGAAATGAACCAAGTTGGATAGTAAATCTGAAAAGTGCATCTTTATTAGGTATAAGAATGGTTTAAATGGTTATAATCTTTGGAACCCAGTCAC
This sequence comes from Pinus tabuliformis, assembly GCA_031772625.1. Classification (NCBI taxonomy): domain Eukaryota; kingdom Viridiplantae; phylum Streptophyta; class Pinopsida; order Pinales; family Pinaceae; genus Pinus; species Pinus tabuliformis. The sequence goes on from CM062804.1 coordinate 1,014,960,377, forward strand.
ACGAAAGGTTGTGTACAGCCAAGATGTGGTGTTCAGAGAGGTGAAAGATGTTATTAAACATGAAATCCAACCAAAGGAACCTGAGAAGATAGAGTTTGAGCTAAAGGAGGAAAAATCAAACTCTACAGCAGAGGAGGAATCAGAAGATGAAGAGCCACAATCTCCGAATTTGAGAAGATCAGTTCAAGAAAGAAGGCATCCTGAAATGTATAATCCATCTGCTTTCTGTTCAAATTTTGCTTTATCTATTACTGACGATGATCCCAGAACTATGAAGGAAGCAGTAGATTCAAAGGATGGAAAACTCTGGAAAGAGGCCATGGTTGATGGAATGGCATCTTTGCACAAAAATGAGGCTTGGTATCTAGTGGAGTTGTCGGCTGGAAGGAAACCCATTGGCAGTAAATGGGTGTTCAAAAAGAAGACAAATGCAGAAGGAAAAGTGGAGAAATACAAAGCTCGGTTGATAGCAAAAGGTTATTCCCAGGTGTCGGGAATTGATTTTGGTGATATTTTTTCTCCTGTTGCCAAGGTAACTTCTATTAGATTAGTTTATCTGTTGCTACTACTTTTGATTTTGAGGTAGAACAGATGGATGTGAAGACAACATTTCTTCACGGGGATCTGGAAGAGGAAATCTACATGAAGCAACTTGAAGGCTTTGCATCGAAGGGTAAGAAAGGACTGGTATGCAAGTTAAAGAAGTCTCTATATGGGTTAAAACAATCACCAGGGATGTGGTATCAGAAATTTGATACATTTATACAGGGATTTGGCTTCACCGGAAGCAAAGCAGATCACTGTGTGTATTTTAAATTAATTGGTGACAGCGTTATTTATCTAGTCTCGTATGTGGATGATATGTTGTTGGTTGGAAATGACAAAGAAATTATCTAGGATTTGAAGACCCAATTGTCCTCCAAATTCGACATGAAAGATCTTGGTGCTGCAAACTATATTTTGGGCATGGAAATTATAAGAGATAGGGCAAAGAGGAAGATCTGGTTAAACCAGAGGAAGTATGTCGAGACAATACTGCAGAGGTTTAATATGCAGGATAGTAAACCGGTGAAGGTTCCTATTCCTGTAGGTGTGAGGTTATATGCTGAACAATGTCCCAAGACACAAGAAGAGGAAGAGGACATGTCCATGTTCCATATGCAAGTGCAGTCGGTAGCCTGATGTATGCAATGGTCTATACTAGACCAGAAATTACACATGCAGTGGGAGTATTGAGTAGTTTTATGTCAAAACCAGGAAAGGAGCATTGGACAGCAGTGAAGCGGGTTTTCAGGTATTTGCGTCGCACTAGTGATTATGGTATGTGCTACCAAGGAAGACCAGGATTGGACAGAGTGTTGGATATTCATGGCTTTGTTGATGCAGACTGGGCTGGAGATCTGGATCATAGAAGATCTAAAAGTGGGTATGTGTTTAACCTATTTGGAGGTGCAGTCAGTTGGATGAGTAAGAAACAATTTGTAGTGGCACTATCAACTACAGAGGCAGAATACATGGCAGCCACTCATGCAAGCAAGGAAGCAGTTTGGGCGGAGATTGTGTTCAAGTATGGGGTTAGTACAAGAAGCTATAAGGATAGACTGTGACAGCCAAAGTGCAATTTTATTGGCAAAGAACCCTACATATCATTCAAAGACAAAGAACATTGATGTTCGGTATCACTTTGTGAGGGATATGATAGAAGACAAAAAGCTGTTGCTTGTAAAGGTGGACACTTTGAAGAATGCTGCAGATGCATTGACAAAATCTATGAGCCCTGAGAAGTTCTCTTGGTGTAGAGAGACAATAGGCATTTCAGGGCTGGGAAAATGACTAAGCTCTCTTGTGGCCCCCTGTGGAAAGAAAACAACAAGTGGGAGAATGTTGGGTTGTGTTATATTCTTTCCACTTAGTTAATAGGGGGTTTGAAGGGCACCCGTAACCCCACTTTATGGGGTCCAGAGCAGCGCCCCGAAAAATTTTGGTTTTGGACCCTATGTTAGGTTGGGCAGACCCACCTATGGTTTTGTGCATGATTTTCACACATTTTTTTTGGACGCGATGGTTTTCGGTCCATGGTATTGGACACGATGGTTTTCGGTCCATGGTATTGGATAGAATGGTTTTTCGGTCCATGGTATTGGATGCTTCAGCATGTATAAATATGTATTGTAACATTGAAAGGAACATAATGAAAAATCAAGCCGGTAGTCCCGATTTTTGGGATCCAATGGAAAATCTCTGTGTAGATGTGTTTTATGTGTTATGATCTCGCATTGTTTATTTTCTGTGTTTTAGAATTCGTATGCAGGTAATTTCTTGATGGGGTTAAAACCTACAATTTTTTTCCTTTCTTCTTTTTCTTGTTACATAAGACATATATATAATGACATGAGTACAATGACAATTATGAAGACCGGAACTAGTTACATTTTCCAACACTCCCTCTTAACTAGGGAGGTATTCATAATTGTACAACTGGTACAAGGATATTCTCAAACTAAAGAGTTATCATAATAAGAGTCAATTTGATAAGCCATCTTTAAGTATCAACATCATAACCAACATTATCAACATAATAAGGCCTTAACTAACAAGCTCTTATTATATTAGATCATAATGTTGGGAGGCTTTACGTGAGACACCACACTACCTCTTAAGGCACATACCCCATCGTTCACTAGGTATGTCCTTCTAGAACTATTCTTGTCTTGGATTCTCAATCCTCAAAGAATATCGGTCCTCTTCGACCACTCTTACCTTGGATACTTGTCCAATCCTCAAAGAGTGTTAGTCCACTTCCTATCTTGGATTTTCTATCCTCAAGGAGTATCAATTTCATATGTTTATCCAATCCCCCATTCTCCCTCTCACTTCACTAGATATACGACTGTTAGTCCTGGCCTAGTGCATGACACATGATAGAAGAGAATAAAATTTCCAACATCACTCCCTCTCAACCAAGGATGATATCCTCATTCCCTCCTAATCATGGAAGAGATCCATGCTCCTTTACAAACATTTTAAGGAGACTTCTTACTCTTTCTAAAGAATAGAAGAGATTCCTATACTTCCTTTCAATTGGGAAACTTTCTAGTGTGTCTTCATCAGTACATAATCTATGGAGATATTCAAGTAGCTACATGGCTCTTCCTCTTCTTTGTATCTTCATGAAATTGAGCTTTCATCTTCCTGAATGTATTGGAGCTAATCTATGACAGGATTCATATTATCAACCTTTCATATCACTTTCCTTTAGTTGAAGGCATTATATTTAGCCAATCAAAGTAGAGCTTAGTCATATCTCCCTTTAAACATGAAAGTGATCTTCATTGTCATCAAAAAACATGAACATTGATTTATATATTTGTATTGCTACCTTTTAATCCCAAGACGTTGTAAACATCTTAACCACACAATCCTTCAAGGATTACCAAAACCATCCACTCAATCCATATGTTCATTGAATTGAGTTCAAAATGAACATATGTAGATATACTTTCCTCAACAACCATTATGCATTTCTGCAATATCCTTCCAGGTAGCAAAAATATATATCAACAATATAACCAAAACCAATACATCAATATCGAGATCACCTTAATATGATGGCCTCTTTGGTTTCTACTTGCTTCTGAGATCAACATATTTTTGCATTGTCTATATTCATCTTTTACCATATATCCTTTTATGTGATAATTACTTGTAATCAAAGTGCTCATGGAACAAACTGACCAGAAAGCTGCAATTTCTTCTTCCTTGGAGTTGTCATTATCAACTCTCTTTCTTTCATCAGGAAACCATATTCAATGTTGATCAATATCATCATATATAAGTCATGTAATATTGTGGAAGAGTCTTGAACCTTAACCATTTCAAAGCATGCCAAACTTATTTTTCCAAGTGTTGAGTGATTACTTGGAAACATTCTCATTCTTATGTTATTTAGCATATTCTTATGATCAATTCTTTCTACAACAATCTTGTAGACATGAAGTAACTGAAGACATGCATACCTTTGATCATGTAGCCATCCTTTCTTGAATGAGATTACTTCTTTCCTTATCAAAGATAAGATTCATTTAATAGGATAAGACTTTATTTTTGCCTCTGAAAATGCAACTTTATCATCAACATCCCTTCATCCTTCAAGACTATAGTTTCAATACTAGATGGAATACATACTAGACATGTCATAATGCTTCTTCCAAGAACTTTCCTAAATTATGGTTCTTATTGGAGGATCTCGGTGATCCTTCTTGCTAAATGACTACCTCTAACAAAATGTTGGAGAATACTAGGATAAACTATGATGTGAAAGATGATCCAAAACTTCTCATTCTTTGTTAGCTAGATGACTTTTTCCAAAGCAAATTGATTATGTAGATTCCAATTTCTCTACTATCATATGATTTCTTTTATGATGCCATGCTTCCTTTCATGATGCTACAAAATCAAGAATCTTCTAGAGAATGCAACAGTGCATGCTACTCTAACTTATACTTTCTAATAAAGAAAGACAAAATATACGTAAACCTAGTAGAGATGGATCTCTTTCAATAGTAAATATTTGTGGTTTATTATCCCTTCGGCTTCTTCTCATGTTCTTCCTTTTCTTTATCTATGTGAACTCCATTTCTTTCCTTTATTTTTTTTATCTTCGTATTTCGAGAGTTGTTTGGGAAATCCATCTTAAAATGTCCATACTCATTGTAACTAAAGCATTGCACCTTGGACATATCTAGCTTTTCTTTGGATTTTCCAAACTTCCCTTTCTTCTTCTTCTTGGATTTTACAACAAAGGCTTGAGATTTCTCATTTCATTCAGTGCCATCCTTTTCCATTATCCTAGTTTCTTCCAAGATATATTAAGCCATGATTCATCAAAAGGAGTGATATCCTTCCTTGAGTAGATACTAGTTGCAAAACTTCTCCACTCAGGTGGCAAGGAATTTAGTACACAAGTGGTCATTTCTAAATCAAAACGTGACTTCTGTAAGTCCTTGTAACTGGTCCCTTAATTATGAAATATTCATGAGATATGTGGCCATATCTTCATCCTTTAACATCCTTGTTTTTTATAGTTGATTTCTCAATGATATTTTTTGACTTGGTGTGCTTATAGAGCACATTTTCACCAACTTGTCATAGATAGCTTTAGAATATTTGAAGAAAGGGAACAAGATGATCCTTTATGGATTCAATAAGAATAATGTGTGCCCTCACCTCTCCTTTCTTATATTTTTCCAATTCTTGAGTCTTCTCTTTGTCTAGTTGAGTAACTTCACCAAGAACATATTTCATGACTTCATTTCCAATGAGCACCAAATCAATCCTCCTTTTCCAACAAGCTTGTTGCTTTCCTTGCAAAATGAATCCATTTAATTTTTGAATTGAAACATAAATGATAATATGGTGCTTGCTTGTCAACTAAGTTTTCTTCTTGATGATGCCTTCAAGAATATTCAAAAGACTTCAAAGATGCCCTAGAGTGATAACTTTTAGGATGTCTTCAACAATCTTCAAGTTGCTCCAAATAATGGATGAGGTCTCGAGGATTCTTTGATGCTCCCTTGTCTTCCTTGACTTTGTAAGATGCTTCCTACAAATATGTATTCAACGAGCCTTCAAATTGATATCCTTTTAAGAGAGAGGTCAATGTTCCTTTTCAAGATGAAGCAACCTTCTTTCAAAGAAAGACAATATCCTCCCTTCCTTTAATGAGAGCTAGATCCTTCTTATGATGTTGAGGCCTTCAATGAGAGCTAGATGTAGTAGTCTTAGGTCAATAGGTTTTATTCCCTTCCTTGTGTCCTTGTTGTAAATGGTTCTCTTTGAAAAGAACCCTTCTCTTATGTCAACAATATGATCTTCAAGCCACCTTTTCTTCACCTTAGCTATGATACCATGCTGGAGAATCTAGTAGGCCAGTTATTTAAACAATTCTTCTTACCCTTAATAATTTCTTGTGATATTTAGCTAGCTTCATATTCTTATTTATTATATTCTTTCATCAAACAATTATCAAGAACATAAAATAAAATAAAAAAATACAATGGACACAAGAAGTAGGTTCCAAACTAGGGAAAAATCCCTCAAAGGGGAAAACCCAAAAGAACCTCTTATGTTCTTATAGAATCTAATCAAATGAGAATTCCAAGACCAAAACACTTTGACCAAGACCCCTTCCAAGCACCAAGAGAACCCTCCTTCAAAACCCTTCCAAGGAGTCAAAGTCAACTCTAGTTAACAAGAGTGAAATCTTATTCAAACTTCTTCCAAAGTCAAACTTAGTTTCCCAATTTCAAAACTTTGGACCTGCAGTGATTTCATAAACTTTGGCCTGCAACTCTCAGCCCCCTGTAGGAGAACGAAAACTCTAATCCTCGCATGTGTGAGTAGAAAGTCAATATTTCAACTTCTTTCCTTCGCTAGGGTTTTTCTTCTTGTCCTCTAGTCTCCTCACTCTTGTTTTCCTTCTTGTTCTATTGTAGATTGAACTTGAGAATGTGTGTCCTCAAATGAGTCGAAGTCTCCTTATCTATATATATATATATATATATGCTTCCCATGGGGTCGAATTAAGCCTCTCTAGGTTGACTCGTCTTCTCATGGGGTTGAATTAAGCCTTTCTAGTTTGACTTGTCACTGATAGGGCCGACTTGTACTTGGAGGTCTTTAGACACAAACATACATATTTTTCCATGATACAAATTGCCCAATAGGGTCTTATACAAATGATATTGACATCCTTGATTCATGACAAAACATTTATGACATGACAAACCCTAGAAGCATGAAGAACATGCTTAACCTATATGACCAATCAAAATAAGCATGAAACCCATTCTTGAAAAGAATATTTTACTTTCTTCTTTTGATTGTTACATAAGATATACATAATGACATGAGTTCAATGACAATTATGAAGACCAAAACTAGTTAAATTTATGTTTTTGTGTTTTCGTAGGTTTGCATTGGAGAGTGTTTGGAGTTATGTGTGGTGGATTTTATTTTTCGACATTTCGGGCTAACTATCACAGTGCATCATGAGATCTACAGAGAAACCTAATTTTTTATTTAGTTGATTGACATATGTAAATAATAGTTACACTATATGTGCAAAAGAATTTATGTGGGTTTATTTTGAATAATATAGAGGATTAATTCAAGAAATGATTGGTAATGTAGTTAATTGATAAAGATTAATATTCATGTCAATTTAATAATAAACAATAATAAGAATTGATTAATTAATAATAATACAATTATTGTAATTAAAATAATGTATTTAATTAATAAATATTAACAACTAGGTTAATTAATTAATGAATAATAATTAATAACTAGGATTAATTAATGTAATAATAATAATTAAAATAATGTAATTTAAGTAAAAAGAAGTAAAATAATGTACTATATGTAGTCTTTATTAATTAACAATGTATATAATTAACAAAGGCATAGTCTAACTTATATATGAAATGGCATTTTTCACGACATTTTTTCTAGTTAATTTTAATCAAAATGCTGCAAAGATTTTTAAAAATTTGAGTTCAAGTTGTTTAATCTGAAGAATTCAAGTGCCCCAGGGTTTTTTCAAGGCGTTGAATCCATTTATGCATTCAAAAATGCATTTTAAATGACAAAAAATCACATTCTTTCTTGAAATTGTTTTGTTGGATTCCAATGAAAATGTTTATTTCGCTTATAAGTTAGACTACGCCATTAATAAATATTAATAATCGAGTTAATTAATAAAGATAAAAAATAAAGTTAATTAATTAATGAATAATAATAATGTTAAATAATTATAATAATAACAAAAATGAATAATAATTAATTACATTGATCAATAAAGTAATTATTTCATAATGATTAATAATATGGTAGATTAATCCCTGATATGATCCAAGTGGATGTTGGTGGCCACCCACCTATCCCATTTGGACCCCCACAACTGTCTCTTTCAATTTTTCAGTTTTCGTAATTGTAGCACAATTTACTATTTTTAATAGTTTTTCGGGTCCTGAACTTCCGGAGCCGTTTTGAGGCCCTAAACGACATTTTTTGGGAAATCTAGGAGCAACATGGGTCCTCTTCCAAAGTTGCAGTGCTCAGATAGATCTTTCTAACGAGCTATTGTACGCATCAAACGAAGATCGTATGCCAAAGTTACGATCCCAGGAAATTGATGTACCAATTTACCCAAACGGGGCCCACAATTTGGCGTTTCATCTTCTAGGGTTAGGTTTTGGGATGTTAAGGGTTTTCCATTGTTTCTCAACAATATATAGGCCTTCGAGCCTCATTGTAACATAGTTTAGAGGCATGTAGCCGCCACATCTTTTCTCAGAGATAAGCTACCATCACCGTAGCTGATTTCTTTCCATTTCTATTTGTAAGCATATTTCAATATTTTACAGTAATGAAATGAAGTATTATTTCCGCTGCATATCTGTATTTATGGTTATCTCTGTAATTTGTTGTGTTCTTATTTAAATCCGGATCAGTGGTATCAGAGCGGTCTGCTTTTTCTCTGTTTTTCTTTACATGTCCCCAATGAGGTCGGGATATTAGGAGTTAGGGTTTGAACTGGTCGAACTTTTGCAAGACCAGCCTCGCAAATCCCAATGGCCTCCCATGGCGGATGAAAAGAAAGACGAGGGGGCAAGAGATCCTATCAAAATCTTGCTCGAAGAAGCCCTCAAGCGGCAAAGGAACACGATGATGGATAGCTTTGCGCAGATCCTTCAGCGGCTACCCAGGGGCGATGCATCAGCTTCTAACAGCTACTCTGGAAATGCCACACCATTTAAGGTACAAGTTAATTTTGAAATCCCCATATTTGAGGGTCAAATAGACACAGATGCCGTAGATAAATGGTTAAATCTGCTAGATGGGTATTTTTCTATTCATGAATTTTCGAGTCAGGAAAAGATTATTTTCGCTCTTCTCAAAGCAGCCCCCCACGTCAAGGACTGGTGGGAAACCTACTGCAAGCAGAAGGATGAAAGTACAAGCTCACTATTTTCAGCCGCACCCACTTGGGATTCATTCTGGGATGCCATTAAGGAGTAGTACCCTATCAAAAGCTACGAGGACAAATACATAAAGTGGACCATGCTGCGACAAGGAAGGGACCAAGATCTGCCAAAGTTCACCAACATTTTTCATACCCTTCACACACAGTTGGGTATCAAATATTCTGATCTGCATCTGGTACTCAAATACCGCGGCTGCCTACACAGATACATCCAGGAAGAGATGGAGTTCTTGAACATCTCCTCGCTCGGCACGGCATACCGATACGCTATCAAAATCGAGCGAAAGTTCAAACAGAAGAAGCGAGACTTTGGATCTACAAATCCGAAGACCAAAGGAAAAAGCCAAGCCCAGGTGACCCAAGACAACCCCTCAAATCCGCAAGAAAAGAACAACACCACAAATTCAAACAAGGACACAAGGAAGTGGTGTGAGTTCCACAAGAGTCCCACTCATAATACAAGTGAGTGTCGGACCAAGCAGTCGCTGGTGGCCGAGTTGAAGGCTTCAGAATCAGATGCATGTTCTGACCCTGAGTCAGAACCCAGCAAGGGGAATGGAAAAGGGAAGAAAATCATTGATGAAGAGCCCAACGCCATTGTTGCCACTACCAAGATCCAGAAGAATGAGCTTGAAGACCCAGAGGAGAGGGAGCATCTTTTTCACTCACAGATGTGGGAGAAGGGTTCGCCGCAACAATTCAATGTCAACAGTGGCAGCCAAAAGAACCTCATTTCAGCAAAGGTCGTGAAACGGTTGGGCCTACCAACTACACCACACTTGCAATCGTACGGTATCGGGTGGCTTCATGAAGGACGAAATCTCAAATTTTTCCAACAGTGTCACCTTCCCTACAACATCAAGCCCTTCACAAACGATGTATTGTGTGATGTTCCACCTTTGGATGTTTGTGATGTATTATTAGGCCAACCATACTTGTGGAGGCGACATGCTGTGTATGAGTCAAGGCATCATGCTATCATTATTTCTTTGTGTAATTCATTATATAGGATACCGGAGGTAGCCCCACCTACCACCACCTCTTTGATCACTTTTAAGAAAGGTAGCAAGCTCATCTCCCAAAGAAAGGGGAAGATTGTCACCACATCCATGACCCCCATGAAGGGTTCATCCACGCAGCAGCAATAGTAAAGGGATATGGTCATGACAGAACACAAGAACAACTTCTCCTCACCCACAGGGGTACCACATAAGCTTTAGGTGGGCAACAAAGTCTGGTTGCATCTACAGAAATAAATCCTTACAAGAGCCCATCAGAAGCTCCGACCACGCTGACATGTTCCTTACACCATTACCAAGGCCGTGGGAAACAAAGCTTTGGAGCACAACATTCCCCCATTCCTTCGCTTGCACCAAGTGTTCAATGTGGACCATTGTTAACCATGCTTTCCACCATTACTGGACACATCAGAGATTGTAGAACAGCTCACCAGGGACCAAGCTCAACAGCAACTTCCTCATCTCATGGAGGAACTCAACGCCAATGGGAACCACTACTTCCTAAGGGGGGAGGAATGATCCAGGTGGATGTTGGTGTCCACCCACCTATCCCATTTGGACCCCCACAACTGTCTCTTTCAGTTTTTCAGTTTCCGTAATTGTAGCACAATTTACTATTTTTTGCAGTTTTTCGGGTCCTGAACTTCCGAAGTGGTTTTGAGGCCCTAAATGACGTTTTTTGGGAAATCTAGGAGCAATATGGGTCCATGGACCCATGTTTCTCTTCCCAAAGTTGTATTTCTTGGATAGATCTTTCTAACAAGCTATTGTACACGTCAAACGAAGATCGTATGCCAAAGTTACGACCCCGGGAAATTGACGTACCAATTTATCTAAACAGGGCCCACAATTTGGTGTTTCATCTTCTAGGGTTAGGTTTTGGGATGTTAAGGGTTTTCCATTGTTTCTCAACAATATATAGGCCTTCGAGCCTCATTGTAACACAGTTCAGAAGCATGTAGCCGCCACATCTCTTCTTAGTGATAAGCTACCATCACCCTAGCTGATTTCTTTCCATTTATGTTTGTAAGCATATTTCAGTATTTCACAGTAATGAAATGAAGTATTATTTCTGCTGCATATCTTTATTTATGGTTATCTCTGTAATTTGTTGCGTTCCTATTTAAATCCAGATCAGGGGGTGAGAATCCCGAAGCACATGGGAAACTGAGTCCCATGACTACAAACAAATAACGCGCGAGTGGAGGACTGGCCTCCCTGTTCTCTCGTCTGAACCGACGTACTAGGGGGTGTAAAGGCACTCAAGTGAAACATATTAATGTCTCGTCAAGTGTGGACGACAAAGATCTAAGGAGTGGGATGGCTCATTGCTATGGCTTTTGTGTTGGCATTTCAGTTTAGTGTTGTGCTCCCGGTTGGTATTTTGCGAGCAAACAAAAGCAACGACGATGGATTTTTAGAGAAAGGTGGTGGCTGTCGAGCTTCCCCTCTTACTTTTAGGAGTGTAAATTTATCATTGTTCTTCTCTAAAGGCAGCACCCCATGATTTTATGTGCATGCACAGTGCAGTCTAAGTTGGTTCGGGTAGGTTGGTATTTCTAGTTACATTGGAATTTAGAAGGTGTGAGTTGTTGATCCGCTAGAGGTCGTTAGAGGTGGTATAGTTGGTGGTGTTGTTGGGGGTGGTGGTGGTTGTGCATGGGATACTCTGTCTCAGGCGTTTGGACTGAGAATTGGCGTGCCTTATGTCTTAGTGGATATTTTCTTGTGTGTTGTGGGGATAGTAGAATTGCCTCCCTAAAGGTTACTATGGAGGTATGCTGGTGTGGTCTACGAGAGGCCCCTTAGGGAGCTTCGGCTATGGGTGAGATGTAACCCGTCCATTCTATCTCAATTTTCTCTACGCTCTTAAGGGCTAGAAACTTGGAGTGCACAATTGGTGGAGTGGTAGTAGCTAGGTTGTTGCACATGGTAGTTTGTGTAGTAGTTTGGGTGACGGGAGGTCTGGGCTCTAGGTGAGGCAGTATTGGCAATTTACAATGGGTCAGGCCCTAAATATTGTCAGTGGCTCTGACACTTTTGAGACGAGTACATAGAGTGGTGTTCCTGGTCTGTTCAACATGTGCCCTTCCCCTCAGAGTGGGCATTCCTCCCTCCCTGCCAAGCTAGGCTCAGTGGGGCATGGGGACCAGGACAGACCAATTCAATCTATGGAGCTAGGAATGGTGGCAGTTGGTACGTAGTAGGGTGGAAAGATTGTCGATTGCTCCCTGAAGATGGGCATTGGAGTGCGTGGTGGTCACGGAGGTAGCGAGCAGGTGACCCATCATGGAGGGTGGTCTCAACAAACTCAGTAATGTGGTGGTGTGCTACATGGTGGTAAGTTCAATCAGGGGTTTGGCAGATGTTCAACTCCCAACATACAGGTAATTCAACACTGTTGTCTGGAGAATTGTTACAAGCTAATTCAAACTTTGTTGGATCAAGTGGAGTCAGCTGAAAGGATCCAAAGGGAGGAGCATGTCGAGTGGGCGGCCACCCAAGATAGGATGCACTACTTTCAATGCTAGGTTAGAGAGTGTGTGGTGGTGGTCTGGCATGGCCAAAACCATATTTCAGAAAAAAGTGGAAAATTTGGAGACATGGATGTCGCACTTCGAAGGGCATGTCCAGTGCAACTTCCGCCCTTCGGCTCCTCTAGGAACATCCTCGGATAACCCAGCATCCATCACATCAGATAAATAGCATGCCCTTAGGTGTTTTCTATGTGTTGTTTGTCTTTTGGTGTTTGTTGCCTTCCCATTTATGGCTGATGTCCTCAGTCTCTTTTTTCTATTTCTGTCACATGCTGCAAAAAATGATTAACAAACCTGGTCGGGGTGAGACCACCTATTTTTTATTCCTCCAGATGTATATCTCTTTTGCTAGATGAATAGAATTTCAACTTAACTATATATATATATATATATATATATATATATATATATATATATATATATATATGGTAAATTAATAATATTTAATAACCAGGTTTAATTAATGCAATAATAATTAAAATAATGTAATGTAGAAAAATAAGTTTGATTAGTACTAATGTGGTCAATAACGGGGGACCAATACTTGCTTAGTTTCCAACCCAACATCACGATTAAAGTTGTTAGGGTTTTTTCTATCTCTGTGGATTCTATATTTTTTCTTTTAGAATAATGATCAATAGAGGCTATAACTTTGGCATTCTTCAGGCATATGTGGTGTTTGGTTATTTTTTAGTGTTCAACCAAAGCAGATTTCTTAGATCTATCATGAATAAAATTAACACAATTCTTCTTAAGCTTAGCATGGATTGAGTGGTTAGTTTCTCCAATGTAAACTTTTCTACATCCACAAGGGATCGAATACACCCCTTTGTTTCTTTTAGGATCAGTTTGGTCTTTAGAATGGTCCAACATTTTTTTAAGTTGTTAGAAGGAGGGAAGGCAACCATAATTTGATTTTTGTTGAGGATGATGGAAATTTTGTCAGTAGTTCCCTTGATATATGGAAGTTTGATAGTTTTTATGAAGTCTTTTTTATTTTTAAGCTTATTGTTATTCAAAGAATTTTTCATAGTCTTCTTAGTTATTCTTTCATTGTACCCATGACTTTCAAAAACCTGGGTGATATGTTCAAGTTTGTTATTTAAGTGATCATTATCACATATTCTCTTGGCTCTAATAGCAAGGGTGTTTAGTACGCCATTTTTTTGTGAGGGGTGATGGTGAGAGTTATCTTGAATATATTTATCAATGTGGGTTTCCTTACGATATTCATTATGAGTTAATCGACCATCTTGCTTTTTGGAGAGAAGGATGTCAAGGAAAGGTGGTTCCCCATTTTCTTCCAATTTCATAGTGAATTTAATGTTGTCCATTTGGTTATTAATATGGTCCAATAATTCATGAAGCTTCTCTACCATGAGGCTAAATAAAAATAGTATCATCCACAAATCTTCTTCAATGATTAAGCTTTAGAGAAAAAAAAATTAATGGTTTTTTCCTCAAAGGATTCCATGAAAATATTTGCAACCATAGGGGGGAGTGGAGAACCCATAGCAACACCATCTATTTGTTCATAAATGTCCCCTCTATAACTGAAATAAGTGGATTTCAAGCATATCTCACAAGGTCAAAAGTGCCATCATCATTTAGCTCTCTTATGACTTTTATAGCCTCATCAAATGAAACCCTAGTATATAATTGTGTTATGTCGAGGCTTACAAGAAGATCATATTATTTTATTGTATTAGATTTTAAATTAGTTATGAAGTGTGTAGAATATTTGATGAAAGTTTGGGTTTTACTAACATAACATTTGAGTTTTTCAGCTAATATTTTAACTAATCCATATGAGGGAGACCCAATCGTATTGAAAATAGGCCTTAAAGGAAATCCCTCTTTGTGAACTTTTGGCAGACCATATATGTGAGGTAAGATAGGTTTATTAGGAATAATTTTACTTTTATACGATCATCCAAAGGTGGGGGGTGGGTGCGGGGGTGGTGGGGGGTTCATTTTTTCTCCTGAGAAATAAGAAAAACATAGGTATGCTTAGGATTTAGGTTATACTTCCAACAACATTGCTAAAACCTATGCCTTATATCAGGGTTTGAGGCCAATTGTGAATCTAGGAATTTAGGAGGTGAGTGTTTTTGGTGATTCCTTGAATATAATTCACCATTTATATTTAGGATCTCTCCCCTCAAATACAAAGTTAAGTCATATTTTCAAGTGGATTTATTAGGTGTATTACTGTATTCCCAAGAAAAAATGTCTCCATGTTCTAGATCAAACAACTCCAAGGATGATCACATGGTTAATTTTGGTTCAAGTTTAAATTGAGGGGAAATTTGGTGGCAAGGGAAAAGGGGTATGTCACCCTTCCTTAATGGTTAATCAGGAGATTCAAAAATCAAAGTGGAGGAATAATTCCTCGTGGTTTAATATAACATTTTGATGCTTTATATATTTTGGTTCGTGTAAGTTTAGTATTGACAAGTGTACAAGTGGAATATTGTAGATAATGTAGATTTTTATTCAAAAGACTCAAGGACAAAATTTTGTTGGTGGTCATTTATACCTACTCCACTTCGACAATATCCATTGGTTTCAACTTGCTTATGTAAATCTTGTATCTAAACTGAGCTTTAACTCAATGTATTTTCATATAATAGTTATTCTCTTAAAAAAATTATAAAAAGATTCAATATATGAGCTAAACATAAATAACTTTGAAAATGCATGTAACACGATTCTTAACCATGGAGATTCTCCCTCACTTTATCATAGAGATTTGTAACTTGTAAAGAGCTTTGGTTACAATATCATGAGCCAATACTATGACTTACTAATACCACATGCCCACAAAACAATAACTCATATTCATATCACACAAGTTCACATGCCAATTATTTTAATTAATCAATTTAATTAAAAGGGAAAAAAAGATAATAATTAATTTTGAGATAAATGTCAACCTTTGATTTGTGACTACTACTAAGAATATTTTAGAATATTGCATGGTGGTTAAAACTTTGCCATCCACCTAATAATGATTGATAATTAAATTAAAATTCTAAAAGCCCTATTCCAAAATATACACACCTATTTGTGCAATTAATAACCATATAAGATCATATCTTAATGTTAGGAGAACATTTTATTTTAAAGAAGGTGAAATTGATTTTTTATATTTAGGTAAATTTAATTTGTATTTTATCCATGTTTAATTTTATTATATTTACGTAAGTGAAACACATTTTTTAACGATTACTTACAATTATCTTAACAATTAGGTGTATTTAAGTTATATTTTATTATTGTTAACTATTTTTATCGTGTCACTTGTGGGAATTATATATGGGCAAAGAAGATTTCAATCATTCCTCCTAACTACCAGAGATAAATCCAATTGGCATATTGCTAAATATTATTAAATTCATTTAGTTGTTACTAACAGTTAGATAAATATGTTTTAAGTTGAAAGATTTATCTATTTAAGACTAATTGAAATTGTGCTAAGTTCAACAAAATTTTATCAATAGAGTTGTAAAACCAGTGTAGATACATCTTAATTCTAGACCTACCAAGCCCTGAACTTAATGATAGATCTTGAAATAAGATATAGCTATACTAGCACTTAATATTATTTATAATTATATAAATTTCATATATATATAACTCTGACTTTATATATATATATATATGGTGTGTGTAGAAATTAAAAAAAAATGTTTATTGTAAGTATTATGAATATGAATGTTTATTTTAATTTATATGTTTATATATATATATATAGACATTTCACATTTTTAAATATAGAAATATTCTTATTTCTCATTATATTTTTATTTATTAAAATCATTATATTTTTGTATGTTTTTAAAATTTAATTAAATCAATATTTATTTTTATTTTTAGTTTTATTTAAAATTTAAAATTTCCCTGATTGGTGTGTATTAAAGGCAAAGTGTGCCAAGGGGGGAAGTGGACAAGCTCTACGTCGTCACCCCACCCTCTCGAGGGGGGAGGTAGGGTTGTCCTTCCTTTCACCTAGCATAAACAATTTAAACATCATGCAAATAATAATTCATGGCATCCACCACACACACCAACACACATTGATCACGAACAAAGAGCATTGGGAAACTACCACAACATGAGCCTTAGACCATAGAGATCTCTACATAATGAAGTATTGGTGTCATAGGCAATCTGTTGCTCGGCTCTAAAAATTCTATCCAAGAGATTTGTTTATATTTTGTGTAGTGGGGAAAGCACAGGCCCCTCTGACATGGCCTCCCGTTGTTCGTGTGCTTTGAGTGTTGGAATCATTTACGAGTGGAAAAAAAAAACTATGACTTATCAATGTGAGAAGACTCTATAGTCGGTAATGGGAAGCAACACTTGGTTAGTGTTTAGTGGTAGGGAGGTCATAGATTCAACCAATTGGTGTCTCAAGGTTTTCTAAGGTTTTCCTTAGAGAAAGTGTAAGGAATTCAGTGACTCCCTTCACTTCTCATCCTCCCCAGTTTCTCTTTCTCTTGCATAATTTAGTAGCCTTGTGGATAATTTCTTAAAGGTTGTCTGCTTAAGACCTTCCCTAGCATTTGGTGATCCAAAACCATTGTATTTACTGCACTTGAATTTTGACTCTATCGGCTCTGATGTTGATAATGCAACCTCGCCCTTAAAGGAATCCTCAGGGCACCCTCTCAAGACCGCGACATGTTAGTCTACCTGGGAATTCAGTCACCTTCCCCCCCTTTTAATTCAACGTCATTGGCCCTTGAGTATCTCTCTCATCATAAGGTTAATTGGGTAATCAATGGGTTCTTTGGGTGCTCCCTCACAGCCTGTAATTTCATAAAAAATTCCATGTGAAACTCAATTGTTGCACCAAACATTGTAATGTCGAAGGGGATTGACTGGCAAGGGTGAGGGAAGTTCTTGAAACCAACCTCGAGAATAATTAACGACTCAGAAATACAAGGATTCAACTCTAGTGCACGTTCAGTTTGCAGTGGATAGATTTTTTTGGAAGCTATGAATGAGAAGAATGATTACACTGAAGCGGACATTCTTGGCTATACAATAGATTGGATCCCTGATCTAGTCTTCATATACGTGGTTGAAAAAATATGTATCTATGCACTTTCGAGCTTCACTGGCACCTCAAAGCACTCATTCACAAAGCTTTGGAGGAGAAGGAAGATAACGAAGGTAAAGTCTCTTTATAGCTCAATAATCTCCATGAAAAAAATTGTCAAATGTATCTTGAGCACAAGGATCTCACAATGCAGTTGGCTACGATTGAGGCCCCCCTTTCCAAGGGCAAGGGACTAGCTTCCGTTGGCACCCTAGTTGCACCAATTGACATTTTAACTTCAACCAAGTATGTTCTATGGCTCATTCTTTTGTCTACAATAAATTCTTTTATTAGATACAAATGTTTTCATTTAACTTAGCATATAGGTAGTATAGTTGTATTCTTATTTCTCCCAGCTATGAAAACTCTCTAAACATCATTGTTACTTGGCTAAACACTAGGTATATCACAATATTTTTTTAGTATTATGTAATATTTTGGAAAAAAACTTGTTTTTTCTATCTATGATTTGGTTTCCCTAGCGACAGACCACAATAGGGAAAAAACTAATGTATGCTCTCTTTTAAATAATTAATAAATTTTAAAACTTGAAAAACAAAACAAAACAAAAACAAAAAAACCATCAATTGTAACAAGTCTCTCAACATAATAATTACAAAATGAATGCAAAATATATATTGTAGTGATTAAACTTAATACAAATTAAAATAAAATACATTAATATGTTATGGATATATTAACACTTAAATAGCACATTGTAATATATGAAAATTGTTTATATCATATTAATATTTTATTTTACAACCTAGCAAAAAAAACATTGTTACATATACTCATAAGTTGACACAATTAAATAACATAGCATATTGGTGAGAGAAAAATACCAATAGTCACAAAGGATTGTCTTCTACATATTTGTCCTTCCTCTTTTCAAACTTCTACAAATTATTATAGCCCTAAGAGTTAGCTTAACTGTTTGAGTACCCATCGCATAAGCACCTCACTATGAGAGGTCATGGGGTCAATTCTCATCGACACCTTCTAGGGTTAGGCTACAATATGAGTCGATTGGACTGACCCCTTCGGGATCTACCCGAGACCGTTTTCGTGGATGCATCGGTCACTAATCTCCACAGTCCGTAAACCACATCCAAAAAAAAAATCTACAAATTATTAAATCTTGATAAATTATTCTATATCTTTTTCATTGGATCAGTTATAAACACTAAGGTCATTTTGGAAATTTAAAGCAAATATTATGTATGTAAGTTCATTTTTTTTTAAAGATATATTTTGGTATAACAAAAGGTATAAGAATTGATCTCCATGTTATGAAGTATTAGGAGGAGATGGGCAAAGATATGAAAACCCTTGCGGAAACTAGGGTTTCTCCCTCATTGGATGATCTATGCTTAGATCACATAGATTTCTTTGTATATATTTGTGACAATCTAATCAATGGTGAATCTTAGTGATTCAATGATGAGGATAATTTATTTTGTAGGAATGGTTGCCATACAGGAAAGCTCTTCTACAATTTCATATAGTTTCATTTTCAAATTTGGATCTGGACTCCGGTAGTTCAAGAAGCCCCTTCCTTCAATGTCCCTTTGGAGGAGGAAGCTTTCAGATGTAAGAAGATTTTCTTGGAGCAAGGTTTAGTTTGCAGGTTTAATAATTTTTTCTTGTAGTTGATGGATCTACATAAATGGATCCCTAAGACATGGAAACCTCATTTAATGGATGATATGAATATTTATCCCATGGCTCGAGGTTTTTTCGTTGTTGTTTTCAACAATATTGAGAACAAAAAGGCCATTTGTGAATTTGGGCTATGGTTTTGGGGTAGCATAAGTCTCTTCATGTAGCCCTGATCTCACACCTTTGATTCAATAATGACATAAATCTCCACAATGCTAGTTTGGGTAAGGCTTCCGAACCTACCCTTGCATCTTTGGAATCTCCAATCATTATCCTCTATTAGGAATGCTCTTGTAAATTTTTGTTGTCACAACCCAGATACTAGAAATTATTATAAAACTAGCTATTTTTTAATTTGTGTGGAGATGGAACCTCAATAAGAGTTTTCCCACTTAGATCAATTTAATGGCCCAAATGTTGTCTAGTTCCAAAATCTCAACTACGAAAATGTTTCATTCTTGTGTAGAGAATGCTATGAAATGAGGCATGTAATAAAAAACAACCCTAAATGTCAAAGAAACAAAGATTGGAAAAAATATTAAAGGTCTAAATAGTGGGAAGAAGCTCAAGGTGATCACTATATGGTATACAAAGAGGAAGAGTCCCATGATAATAAATAACCAAGAGATAAACCAGAAACTAGTAATTCCAAAGAAAATGCATCAGAGGAGCAAAAGTCAATTAGGAAAAATTGCATGCCAATGAAGATTATATGGACTCAAAGAAAGTGGAAAAGCAACAAAACCTCGTGGAAAACATATGCCCTTTGTAAACCTCAAGGAATAGTGTTGGAAAGGATGCTTATCATGCAGATCAAATGGATGAGGAAAACTTCAAGAATAGCAACATGCACATGTCGAAGAATGACCTTTCGAAATCTGCGAACAACATAGGTTGGACTCAAGTTGGGAAGAAAGGAAAAAAAAATCTCCAAGAAAAAAAGAAGTCAAACTAAATCAAAACAAAAATAGTGAATAATGGAATGTAAATGTGTCTAGATTTTGGGGTTTCTTTGGAAAAAAATTAGTTGGAAAGAGACTGAAATTTTTGTGTCATGGGTAACTTGCTTAAGGGTTTAGATTCAATCATTGTGCTCAATTTCAAACATGCAAGGAAGATGTGAATATGTAAAGGTTCTAGCTTTGTAATCCATATATTTTTCATAATAAAAATCTCTACCCATTTCATTTAAAAAAAATACAAGAATTTATAACTATACAATATTTTAAATTTTAATTATTAATATATTCTTGTAATAAATTTTAGGGTAAACCATTAAATTTAAAGAAAATACTATGTAATTTTATATTTTTAAAGATATATTTTAATATAACAAAAGGATATGAAAATTTAAAATTATATAAGATTTTAAATTTTAATTATTGATATATTTTTATAATAAAATGATAGAATTTCATAAGAAACTATTAATAATTAACAATAGATATATAAATAGATTTCCTAAACCAATTTTTCTCTGCGTTGCTTTGCAAATTCTAAGGGTTTTTTACATAAACGTCTATGCTCGGCCCCACAAGAGGGGGCTATGCTGCCTCCTTTAGCTAGATTATTTCAGGAGTTCATAATGATTCTAGAGCTATTCCCCTTCAATCTTGTCATCTTCAACATCCTTTTCATAGAGAAACTAGGCAATGTGGGATTTTTTGTTTCACAAAAAAACCTCCATTGGGTGCATTATGACAAGCTATAAATCCAAGGCACTACCTTCCAAAAGTGTTGCAAGATCCAAAATATGAAGTTAAATCTAGCAACATCAAGTAATATATCCAATATATGTAGGATCATGCTCTCATCTACAAATTTATTTCATTATGGTCCTCCAAAGAGTTTTTGAATGGGTGGATCTTAAACAAATGGAACCTCTAAAGTAAAATAGTATTGAAGCTGGGGGGAAGGTTTATTCATAGTTGTTTTTCTAGCTTGGAAGACATATTGATGGCTTTTTAAGGAGGGTCATACTTTTTCACCAATACAGGACTCTTCATGCAATTTTGTAAGGAGCAGTATAACCCAGAGAAGGAATATTTCCTTGTTGCGCAAGTGTGGATCCATCTCTTTTCTCTTCCCATGAAATATTGGGAGGAGGAAATCCTTGAAGGTATTAGAAATGCCATTGGAAACTTTGTCAAAATATTAGAGGCTACTAAGAGAGGGAGGTACGCATCTATGCTTGGATTTGTGTTTACATGAATATCTCCCAGCCTCTTCTAGCCTTCAAAGGTATTTATTATTAGAATAATGTTTGGAAGCAATCTCTAGATTATGAGCATATCCCCTTTAGATGGAGAAGTTGTCATGGATATGAACCTCTTATTAGGGATTGCATTATGAATACCATGGAATCATTGAAACCACATCCTTCTCAAAAAGAGCAAGATGATTTTGGGAAAATCCCCCAAAGGAGAAGAAATTTGAATCCTCAAGGTACCTCACACCCTAACCAAATCCCCTTGGAAATAGGTTTGTGTTATTGGAAAATGCAACTAGGTTTGGCCTTCATAATTGTCATTGTACTTATGTAGTTATATATTTTATGTAAATTTCAAAAGAAGAAAAAGAAATTTATTTATTTTTCAAACATGGGTTACATGCTCAAGAATTATTATTTTATTTAGATAAGAATGCTCTTCATGCTTATATGTTTTGTTGAGTCAAAGAGTCAAGACAGCCTAGCCCCAATGGAAATGTTTATTCGCACCCCAATGGAAATGATTATTAGCACTCCTCTAGATATTATAAACGGAAGATGATTTCAGCTCATTTGGACACAAATTTTTGCCCAATATAATTTTAAAAATGCAGAAGAAGAGGGAGGCTAAAATCTAAAGTTGATGAAGAATGTCTTTTGAACTTATATTTGTGGAAGATCTACCCTACTACATCTCTTGTTGGATATGTGCTACTAGTATCTTGTTGATGAATTTTGTAATGAAGAAGGATGATTTCACTTGGCATCTAGAGGGTTGAAGTCTTTGGTCATGGGTCTTGAATATCTCACTTTGATCTGATTCTATAAGAAGAGATTTTTTTGGGTTTTTCCCTTGGAGGGGATTTTCCTCGCTTGGAGCCTATATATTGTGTTCTTTTTGTTTTTTGTGATCTTCATGTTTTGTATGTTTTATAATTGATTGATAAAAAAGAAGAAAAATTATATAATAAGAAACCAACAAATTTCACAAGCACTTATAAAGAAATGAAAACCTAATCTAATCTTAAAGCCTCCCAATTTTCCAACATGGTTTTAGATAATAAGGTGGTTTGAAGTAGGATGCTGAAGAACACTCATATTTTCATATACTATAATACTTGAAGTTCTCAAATTCCTCTTCTAAGGCTATAAAATTGTCCAGGTTATCTCCCTATCTGAAATTTGTGATGTAGCTAGCTACTCATCTACTACTGTCATGTGGCTCGATATTCATTTATAATTTGGGGCTCGATCACTATATGGGCTCAATAAATATGACTGTGGAGTGACAGTGCTCCTACAATAGCTTGTATTATCTCTTTTTTGTGGCTGGATTCATTAATGACACAATGAAACTCATTATTTTGGTTTGGATATATCTTATAAAGGATCGAATCAAATTCTCTAGCTCAATTGGTTCGTAAAACTCCACTCTTTTATGAATCATTGTATTACCAATCTATGGCACCTTCGATTCAACTATAGCTCGCATACATAACATATACGACTCAGATATGTACATCAGTGGCTCATTTTATGGTTTGTAGTTCACATTGACTGTAGATCAAATATTATGATGCTTAAACACATATCTCATGATGTTGTGATGGGACAAATCTGTGGTTTATGGTTGATACAATACAATGGATTATTTATAACGTGAATATCACATGATAATCAAATAATAGTTTGCATTATTTCTAAGAATTGCACTCTCAAAGGCTAGTGTTAAATCTCAGTATGGTTCATATTGATCATATATGGCATCTATCTATGACTTGTGGCTATTATACACTGTCCAGTGGAATCATTCTATGTAGTACAGTGGCATATTTTTATCAATCTATACAACATCACACTGATCGCATGGCTCATTCCAATGACATGATTATAGATTGTGGACTTGCATCTCATTGCTCACTTGCATCCTTTATATGACACTGATTTATAGTAATTCAAATTACAGTGACATCAATATACATCTCTACAGTGATCGTGGCATCGCATGCCAACTCACAATAATCTCACTCTACATTATGGTTTGTCATTTCAGTGTTGTATGGTTCTGTTGTGGCCAGCAACACCCCCCCTTTTTCAATTAAGTATCAACCATGATACTGAATGAATGGGGACCCTTAGTTAATTTTTAGGAAAAGCAAGAGTTTCTTTTTGAAGTCACAATCATACGCTTAGAAAAAGCCTCTTGGGTATTTTAAGCCTAAGTCTATGATAAAAGAGAAAACCTTTAAGGTCGCATTGCAAAAGGATAGGAAACACCTTCATTTCCCTTTTATGCGCACCATCCTCGTGTTAATAATGACATCGCATCGCAAAATAGTAATACTCATAAAGAAAAACTTAAAGATTTGCCGATCTGCGATAACGCTGATTGCTAGATCGCATATCGCAGAAATGAGCCAGGCAAGATTTGGTAAACATCAAATCTCTGCGATCTGCGATATTGCGATCGCTGCGATCGGCGCATCCATGCGATTTGCGATGATGCGATTAGCGATCGTGCGACATGCGAGATTAGGTCAGCAAATCATAAATCACTTCGGTACGAATCCTTCGGGCGCGCCATTCAAAGAAAAAACCACTTACTATAATCTGACCCGAAATCATGCGCTTTTAATGATAGTAAATGAATTAGTTGTCAGTTATTAAATGGATTAAAGACGCGTGCCTTGGTAGAGATTTGCTTCACGTAAGGTGGCATATTTGATTTATCTGTTTCATTTAAAACTCTCCCATCACCTTTTCTGGATCAGTCATTTCCATTTCACTCGTAATCTACAGGAACAAAATGCAAAGACGACTCAGACAGAAACGCAAAGAAAAATGGGAAAGAAAAATAAAGCTCAAAGCTCCGAAGTGAGGGAGAAGACCAAGGAGATGGCGCCCCTGTACACAGACACAGCCTGTAACAAAGACGTAGGGATATCAACATGCGAAGCCATGTACAGGCTGCTAGAGGAAGAAAAGCCTAGGATAATGAAGGTGACTGCTGTCGCGGGTGCACCACGCTCTTCTGAGGCGTCCTTGGAGGACCTAGCATGTTCATTCCTTCACAGAATAGCGGCAAGACCCAAAATTCTACCATACACAGATATGATCAAGTGGATACTGGATGATGCAGAATTAAAAAACAGACAATTCAAAGTTCATGGACATGGGCTCGTGGGATCGTTTGATGCGCAAGATTTGAAGCTTATGTATCATCTTCCTGAACCGCAAGCGACCTATAATGCACAATTTGTTAAGAAGTTCGCGGTGGAGAATCCAGATCTATCGGACACCACTAAAGAATGGTCTAGAAGAGACGAGCCGCTAAAAAAGGATAAAAACGGTATGTACAGCACTGGTTCCCTCACCTCTCCATATTGTTTTGCTGCGGCCATGCTCTGTAGGTTATTTTGGATGCCGGATATCAACAAGTTTTCATCTGAATGGCTGCCATTAATTGATGCTGCCACTAACGTGACATCCTAGATTGGGCCAAAATCCTTTCTGATACTCTATGCACGGCTGTTCTCAATTACCGGTCTAAGAGATCCTTGTCTCAAAGGATCTATCCTCCTTTTTATATGTCTGCCTATATTATGGATTTTGTTTGTCTTGTATCTGAATTCCCTATTATGGGTTGGAAATGGACTACCCAAGACCCATTGCCCATCCATGTTTATCATAAGGTCTTATGGGATTCCCAGTTTACCCCTCACTTTTACCAGATTTTCCATGGGCTTATTTTGCCCCTATATAGAATGATATATGATAAGGACCCCCCAAGGTGCTCTCCCGAGGCCCAAATTGACATCATCCCCATCGCGAGATGGTTTGGGGAAGAATGGTTTACTTACATTAGAGTTTTTGGAAGCACTGTACCTCCACATGTCCTACCCCTATATGTCCCTGATAAACTTTTGGCCCGGGAAATCGCTTATCAAACCTGTTCTGAAGGCGGCCTGACCAAAGACCTAAAGGACAAGAAGAAGGCCATATGGCCTCAATTTCCCGTAACTTGTGGGGCCTTCTCTTTGTTCGATGTAGGACACGCTTTTGGCGAAGTGGAGAATGTGACATGTCTTCAATTATTTAAGTTCCTAGCGAGGCCATTCGACCCAAATGATGTGGCCCAAGAATTCACAACGAACGTCAAGATAAGAGTGTTCTCTGGAAAGAAAGATCCGTTTGATGATCTGTTTCAGAGTAAAAGTTCGCTCAAAGAAATTTTGCGGGAAGCTCAGTCGAGGTTGTCTCCAGATGACCTCCAAAAATTCACGTTATACAGAGAAAGAAGGTTGGCCAGTATTCCACTAGAGAGGCTGCGACTACCTACTAGAGAACCAACTCCAAGCATCAGCCTCAGTGAAAACTCCAGCACTTCCAGATCTAAGTCCAACACCGCGCAAGAAGTATCTGAGCATCCTGAAGAGTCTGTTCACGACCAAGGAAAAAACGAAGAAACAACCAAAGACACAGCTCAGTCAAGTGCAATGTCTCAGCAGCAAGTTATCGCCTCACCACCAAGAGATGTCCCCCCTCCTGTCATCGAAGCACCACTTGTCACGACAGAGCTAGATAAAGAGTGGGAAACCTTCAATGAATTGATCAATCTTGAAGGGCAAGTCCCGAAAACACTTGTGAATAATACACAGGTGGTGCAAGAAGTCGTTTCGACCATGGTCAGTAGTGCCACAGAAGCTGAACACCTTCCTATCGCTCCAACCTCAGAACTTCTACTTAACGTAGAAGAAATTCCCCCACTGGATGTATTCTATAGTCCCCAACACAAAGCAGTTGTAAGGAGACAGAGAAAGAAAAGAAAGCTTGAAAATACATTGTCTCAAGAGGCTAAACATTTGGACGTCTAATGGAAAGACCCCAATAATAATCCGACTGAAAATCTTACGAAGCTGTCTCAGATTGCAGGAGCGTATGCTTCTGCAACTATTGATAAGGCCTTTGAAGTTCAACAACTATTAAAGGAACAAGAAAATCATATACAACTGCTACAACAACAGTTGCAACAAGCCAACGCGAACACTGAAGCTTCCAGACAGCTTGAAAAGCTACAGGAAGACTTTCAACGGATGCAGATAGGCTATCAAAGGAGTTTCGAAGAAAAAGAAAAACAATTGCAGACTTTGCAAGAAACACATAAAGATGAACCTAAGCTGGCAGAGTTTATCTCAGAATCTATCGGCTTGAATTAACAACTACTGCAGCAACAGGAAGAGTTGGGACGTAAAATATCACAGTGGAGTCACTATTGTGCACTGAGCGACAAAATCACTAGTCAAATAGTGGATTTGCGGAGCGACTATGATCAGAACGACAAGAGGGTGACAGAATATTTGACTTGGCAAGATGATGAGGAAGGGAAAAGAGCAGGTGCACCCAGGATTAATGAAAATCATAAAGAGTTTCTCTTTAATAAATGGGACGATCAAATCACGCGGGCGGAGCAAGCAGCAGAGACAACAGCGACACAGGCAAGCATTCTTATTGACTGTGTAAATGAGAATTTACACAGGGCAAATTTAATTGCAGAGACCACCCCGGGGTACCTACCAAACAAGTTGCAACTGGAAACAGAATGGAGGCAGAAAGCACAGGAAAAAGGGAAGGCAATCCAAGCATTGGTCAGGCTGAATTGGGAATGTTACTGGACGTATTTGGTTAAACCGCATAGCCAATGGATGACGGTGAAATGCATTACAAACGCAGCTGAGAAGTTAGCGCCAGCTCTCGTAGATGTCGTTTTCGCAGCCCAGCTCAGCGCAGAAATCAGTCAACCGACTCTTCTCAAGCCTATGCTGGACACTTGCAACTTTAAAGACCAAGCTCATAAGTGATTTCATTTAGAATGTTGTTTTTTCTCTTTTTACTAGATTAGAAAAAGGACGGTCATTTGAAAACCGTATCCTAAAATTTTGTAATGATACTATTATTAGAATTAGGAAGTAGTATTTTAACCCTTCTCATTGCATTGGAGAAGGGTCCAAAAATTTGTCAAAAACTTGTCCTCGGAACATGCACTTCTGCACCCTCAGAGGAGGTTTTGATGAATGGAAGGATAGAGATTTATTTATGTTTGCATTTTAATGTCTTCTACTGATGTTGCACTTCTGTACTCTTAGTAGGCGTTAGAAGTAAGTAGAGATAAATCATTATTGCTTGAGGTTTATGAGTGAAAATCAGTCATAAATGGTACTTTTATCTCTTGACTAATTTCTACTTATATTCTTAGAGTGATATGCAGTTTTAGTTGTTTATATGTTGATGTATGAATGTCTGGGTTACCATTTGGCACTTCTGTACGGTGGAATCATTTGTTTGTGCTTAACATATGAATAACTTATTATGCGATATGCTGTTCACAACTGTTTTGCCTAACTTTTTATGCAGAATGGTTCATCTTAATTGGTTTATATTCTTATGATAGCTGAATGATCTTTATTACCAGTTATTGTTCGAAATCTTTTTAGATCGCATAATAAAAGAGATATATCCCGGGTTAGCGTAGATTAGATGTGTTGTTTTCATTAGATTACAATAGCATAGAGTCAGTTTACAAGTTAGATTTGAGTTAGCTCTAAAATACTTCTAGAATCAGCATAATCAAACTCTACACACACACATCCTTTAGATTGGGAAGCTGGTCCCATTATCCCCAGTCGGACCCGCTACACCAAACGGGTAAGGAGCCGCCAACCAGGTTCCGGACCGGGTGGGTATCCCCCTTGTTGTTGACCCGATTTCCAGGCCCTCAACAGGTTTGTATAGCATCACATTTAATATTGGCACGCATCAGTATCCTTTGTGGCCTGCATCCCAGAGAATCACTTTTAGCTCGCACTCTGTCCATGTACTCATTTCACAAAACAGCGATATCGCATCCTACAGTGGTCTTGCATCTATGAAATTGACATCATATCTATATTGGCTCTCATTCTTACATACCCTAAGGGGCTCAGCATTACAACAGTGGCTAAGGTGTGATATGTATTCCAATGTTTAATTACAGTAAGAATGTAACCCATGTGACAGTAAGAAGAGCGAAATCGTGATCTACTTAACTATAAAACAGTGTGACTATGGTCGTGAGAATTTGATGACAGTATTGTATGGCTTGAAAACTATTAATAATGTTCGATGGATAGCAAGCAAAATGATGACCTAAAGGACGTCGACCTAATACTGTCTATTTAAATGAAGATGATGAATATCAATTCAATAAACAAGACCAATTCTCATCAAAAGGAGACAAGTAAAGTCTAAAAGGTACGCATACATCAGGATCATCTACAATCTATACTATGATAATGACGCATAATCTTTGGGTATAACTATAATTAGGGATTTTGCAGTATGTTTGTTTGTAGGGCTTTTCTATTTCAATTGTGGTAGGTCTTAATGACTATATAATTGCTAGGGTTTATAGACTATTGGTATTTAGGGTTTCTGTACCCTAGATTGAAGTAACCTTAGGAGCGAAAACCCTATCCCTAATGGTTCTTTGATATTAATGGTATCATGAACTCTAACATAAAAGAGCTTTGAGAGTAAGACTCTAGGGTATATATAAAACCCTAGTAAAAGTTGGATTAAGACAAACCTAGGGCTTGAAGTCAAAACCCTAGGACCTCGTGTTTCCGCTGAAAGCAAAAACCCTAGTAAGGGTTAGCTCAAGGAATTTCTAGGGTTTGTAGCTAGAACCCTAGAATTACACTTTTGAATAATCATAGAAACCCTAGATTGACAAGATTGACATCATGCTCTTGTACTTGTATATTTTTCTTGGTTGTACTTGTTGGTGAGAATTGCAAATACATAATGAAGGCTATCAAAATGGTGGAAGCAAGATGAGAAGGATGGAAAGACAAAGTAATGTAAGATTTGTGCTTGATGATGACTTCTTGATAATGATGAGCATGATGAAAAGAGGGAAATGTTGTTGTTCATAAAAGATAAGTGCTATATCTCTCTTCTTGTACTATTATTGATTTCTTTAGTAAATCTAGTCTCTTGCTTTATTTTCATTACTTGATTGTAGTTATTCTTTTATGATCACCCCGAATAGGATTATAGGTACATGCTAAAAACTATCTGGGCTATAATAAATTATAATATCAAAACAAAATTCTATAACAAGTCATGGATTCAGAGGGAGATTTGGATCCAGAAAGAACTATGAATTTAAAAGAAACTTTGATTCAGAGGGAGCAGTTCAACTCTCAAGTTTTGAGGTATGTCTATAATAGTGGGTGCATCTATTAGGCTCAGTTACTTGGGAGCCTTTCATCCTAGAATGAGGCCTATGATATTAGGGTTTGACAAAGATAATTCCAACCCTGTGATGTAAGGGATCCTTTAGGGTTTTGACCTTGTGGTGTGAGGAGTTGAATGTCCTCTAGGGTTTGGCCAACCCTGTGTAGTTGGAACACAAATGTTGCTAGAGGTTTCACCTTGGTGACTGCAAACTTTTACTAGTATATATACCATGAGGTTGAGGCATCGACCAGATCATGGTGACAATTAGTTGTTGTACCTTAGGCAGGGTAGCCTATATGATGGTACATAGAGTTGTTGTACCTTGGGTTGGGTAGCTTGTATGATGGTACTTAGGGTTGGTACCTTGGCAGTAGCCTAGATGGTACCTAGATCCATGAAATATGTTGGGTTGGTACCTTTAAAATATCCTAAATGGTACCTAGACCCTTGTAAGATGTTGGGTTGGTACCTCAACAGTAGCCTAGATGGTACCTAGATCCTTGAAAAAACTTGGGTTGATACCTTGGCAAGTAGCCTAAATGGTATCTAGATCCCTAAAATAGTATATGTTGGTTATGATCGATGTTGATCCGACTCTTCTTATGAGAATATTTCAATTTGAGAAGTATCCTTGTACCGGTTATAGAATTATGAATACCTCCCTAGTTAAGATGGAGTGTTGGAAAATGTAACTAGGTTTGGTCTTCGTAATTATCATTGCACTTATGTTTTTATATATATTATGTAAAATGCAAAAGAAGAAAAATAAATTTATTTATTTTTCAAGCATGGGTCACATGCTCAAGAATTATTATTTTATTTAGATAAGCATGTTCTTCATGCTTCTAGATTTTTTTTAGTCAAAGAATCAAAATCCTTTTTGGACCTATTATAAAGAAAAAGGAAAAATATTTTTTTAATATGTAATTTGGGTCAAAAACCCTTCTAGATGCCAAGTCAACCTACCTGTCAAGACGACCCATACCCAATGGACATGTCAATTCTCACCCCTCTAGATAGTATAAATAGAGGATGATTTGAGCTCATTTCAACACACATTTTTGCTCAATCTGATATGAAAAAATTGCAGAAGAAGAGGGAGGCCTAAATCTAAAGTTGATGAAGAATGTCTCTTGAGGTTTGATTTGTGGAATACCTGCTGATGAGCCCCAAATTCGGTAACATTTTGGGCTCATTTGGCCTAATTATCCTTGTTCAATCCTTCATTTTTCATAACTTATGCATTATTTTTTAGTATGTCTATGTCATTTGTACGAATAAGGGTAGTCACTCTTCCTAGGTGGCTAACACGTGCTCATTTCAGGTTTTTTGACACATGTTGGAGCAAAACCGAGCAGTCATGGGCTAGGAGACAGCCAAGCTTGGGTTGAGGATTCGTAGGGGGGTTGTCTATGGAATTAAATAGCCTCCCTCGGGATCTTCACCCCCAGCTCCGAACTCCAAAGGCCACCAAAACCGGATCCAGAAGGCAGCCAAACAGATTTTTGGAAGGAGTTGTTCACTCACAGTTTGGGCAGCCAATTCCCATAGATTTAGGAGGCCAGCTAGGGCCTCGTGGTGTATAAATGTTAAGGCCTCAGCCTTCATGAGGGACTTTTGGAAACTCTTGCATACTTTGCACTACAGTGTTGCTAGCTCCATTTTGTTCTCTTGTAGCCATTGTTGGCATAACTCTTGACTTATGATTATTTTTTTGATAATGAGAAGCAGTCAGATTTGATATCAGCTCTGAGTTTTCTATAGGAGCCATAGCTCTTGGGGTTGGACCCAACCTGAGAGCCTAGGGCCTCCTTATTTGTATTGTTATCTTTTCTTTATGCATTGTGATTTTCCTTTTATGCATTTGAAACGTGTTTCTGTTGAGAAAGATTTAGTTGTGTTGGTTAAATAGGTCACTATTGATAAATAGAATTGCTTCAGATGTGTAGAATAGATTGGTAGGATAATAACAGATAAAGCTCCAAGAAAAAGGGTTGACAACACTCTCATTTTCACCTCTCCCATATTGGATCAGGGGCTGGAATTGCAGAAACAGTGCTGCCCAACAAAAACACTAGTTTTCTTGACCATGCAATCTTTGGTGTAATGTTTTCATTTGTATAAGTTAGTCATGCATTCAGACCTTTTGAAATGTTTCTTTGCTTAAGTGTTGTACATGGTTCTCTTTATGGATAAAGCTGTTGTTCATTTGTTTCATTGACAGTTAGATTAGATTAGCTAAGATTTCAATTGTGTGCAGGACTTAGTTGATTTGGTTAAGTGTACACCGTGCAGGGCATCTCCACCTCTCTCTCATCCACCTAAGCTTCGTCCAGGCCAGCTGCTCCATCTCCTAGTTAGGTTCCTCGTCTCATAACTATTCTTCTGCCCACGTAACCCTACCTTCTTGCTCCTCCATTGTCTTAGCCTTCTTTAAGCCAAGCCAGCTTTCCACACCCTCTCACCACTCCATCCATCAGTCCCTGGGTCATTTCAGCCCCCTACCCTACCTCCCTATCCATTCATGCACCCTACCTCACTCACCCATCCTCCAAAATCCAATTTTAAAACATCCTGTAGAAATTTCTGAACATCCTGTAGAAATCCCTGAAACATCCTGTAGAACCCCTGCAGACTTCCTGTAGAAGCTCACAAATGAGGTTGCTGGATAGCCAAACTTTTTGAAACTCTCCGGAAGAGTGTTAGGGACTCCTAGACCCTCTCTGAACCTTCCCAACCTTTTCCAAGCATTTCTCTTCCTTGATCCACCCTTGCACAGTAAAATCCAGTTAAAACACATGCATGATAATTCTGATAACTTATTCAAAAATACAAAAAGATGTTTCCTTCAGATAGAGGTAGCATAGACATGTGCATTTTACCTTCATAGAAGTAATGGCATATCTTTTAATAGTTTGCATTCTCTCCTTTGCATTAGTAGGACTAGCTGGTAGAATTAGGGTTTGCTAGGGTTTATGTTACTTTTTGGCTTTCAGTTTATTTCTGCAAGTAGATCAACTTCCTTTGAGTTAGCTTCCATTCATCAGTTAAAAAGCTTCTTCTAAGATCTCATAGAAGTTGGCTTAAGCTCCTAGCGGACTTGTGCCAGCTGACCAAGTGACAGCTGCGGCAAGAGCTAGTACTTCTGCATAGAGCACCGTCGCTTCCAAGTTTGTTACGAACTACCGGGTTGATAAAAGTAAAGAAGGGAGTCCCAGGAGTTGTAGCATTATTGCTGCAATACTGGAGCCCACCATCTTTTTGGCACCGTTGCCGGGGAAGCGTCAGAGTATTGGTGATTGCCGCTTTTCTTCTATTTTCCTACACTCGCCTTCTACTAAATAGTTTATTTCATTTCCATTCTGCAATTTCATTTCCGCAAAAGTAAAGTAGATATTTCCTGCTTTCATAGATTAGCATTTCAATTCCGCAATTTCAATTCTGCAAGTGTAGATTAGCATTTCAATTCTGCATTTCAATTCTGCAAGCGTAGATTAGCATTTCAATTCTACAATTTCAATTCTGCGAGCGTAGATTAGCATTTCAATTCTACAAGCGTAGACTAGCATTTCATTCCTGCAATTTCATTTGAGCAACATAGCTTAGTCCTTTCCTGCATTCATTTCAATTCCGCATTTTCATTTCAGCAAGATAGCTAGTTGCAGTTCAATCTATTTTCAGTTTTGCAGGTGCCAAGAAAAAAAAAACAAAAACCAATCAAAAGCCTTTCCATTTCATGCCTCGTAGGAACATAGATAAAACCGGAAAATTTTTACCCAACACCCCCACCACTTCACTGAGTTACCCTTCTCTCTTCTTTGGTGACAGTGATCCAGAAGAACCTATAGGTGAGCCTCCTGAGATATACAAAGATCCTATAACAGAAGAAGAGTTAGAGAACACTCCATCTGAAGCCATGGCTGAAAACCGAAATGGTAGAAAAGAAGATGAGAGAATAGAAGGTGCCTTTCCCATCCGAGAGACCAATGGAGACATGAAAATGAAAAACATAAGCCCCTCCACTTTACCTCACTTCCATGGATTGACTACTAAAGACCCTGATACCTTCCTGTTTGAGTTTGTTGTCCTTTGTCGAACCTATGACTATATAGAAGATGAGAAAAAATTAAAACTCTTTCCCTCTACCCTCAAGGATGCAGCATTACGTTGGTTCATGGGCTTACCTGGAAACAGTATCACCACTTGGGCTCAGATGCAGCAAGATTTCAATACCAAATACCGGGACTACTGTAGGTCCAAGGAAGACAAGGGGCAAATCTTTCGGATGACCATGGGAAATGATGAGTCTTTAGAAGATTATGAGGAAAGGTTCCAACTAAGCTATAAACGGGCCAGGTGCACACTGGACCCTGAATCTCTCAAGTTGGTCCTGCTCCGAGGAGTCCCTGAAGACCTTCTAGATACCCTTCACATGCTAGCTGGAGGAGATATTTACCAACTACCTTATGAGGATATAAAGACTGTGTTTAGAAACCACTCTAGGGCAGCCCGGAAAAGAGGTCGGGGAGACCCCCTTTCAGCTAGTACTACTTTCTCCAAGCATGAGTTGTTAATCAGATGGAGGACCTCAAAAGTGAGGTGAGACAGACCATTTCCATGCAACTTGATACATTCTGAATCCAGCAAAAGAAAGAGGAAGCTGAGAGGGCTTTGGCCATCTTCTGTCCTAGGTGTACAAGGAAGCACCCTGAGAACGAGTGTCCATTACACTCGATAGAGGTATGTTTTGTTTGTGAGGAGGACCACCCCACAAACCAATGCCCAACCTTACCTGGATTTAAGGCCATATACCAAGGAACTGAGGCACCCACTGAACCTCTCTACTTCCTCAACCAAAGGAGGCCACATGGACCTAGACCTTACCAGCAGGGGATGCAAGGGACATCCCAAGCTTGTTATGGCCCCAACCAATCTGCTCCTATGCCTTCTTGGGGTCCCCCTGCTCATCCTTCATGGTCTGTGCCTCCTCCATGGTTTTACCCACCTCAATACCATTACTCAGCCCACTACTCATTTGTTTCACTCACATGTCCAGCCACAGCCT
Source organism: Pinus tabuliformis (assembly GCA_031772625.1). Taxonomy (NCBI): domain Eukaryota; kingdom Viridiplantae; phylum Streptophyta; class Pinopsida; order Pinales; family Pinaceae; genus Pinus; species Pinus tabuliformis. The sequence goes on from CM062804.1 coordinate 1,014,995,299, forward strand.
CAGTGGAATGAACCTAAACCAGGGTGGAGGCCCCAGTACAACACTCCTCCCGCCATTTTTCCTCCACCACCAGCTCAACCACAACCATTACCTCCTGCTCCTCCAAGACAACCCCAAATTCCTGCTCAACCGAACCCAAATCCCAACAACCGACAGGCCCAACAAGTATATACTGGGGAAAAAACATGCCCTACCTATGCTGTGGAGATCCAGGAGATCAACCTGCGATCCGGGAAGACTCTTCCGGATCGCCAACCTCCTCCCCTAGAGGACGAGGAAGATAAATAGGAAAGTGAACCCAAGGCCACTTCACCCTTTCCTGAGAGACTAACAGTAACCACACAACCCGACCCAGAAGAGAATGAGCTTCTGGGGGAACTCAAACAGTTGTGTGTGAAAATACCACTTCTCCAAGCCATCAAAGATGTACCGATATACAACAAATTGGTTAAGGAAAAGTGTTTCAGGCACCCAGGCAGGCGAAAAAGAGATGCCTCAACCATCAATGTCATAGGACAACTGTCTGATCTTATGTTGGGGCAAGTAATCTGTCCAAAGTATTTGGATCTTGGGAGTCCTGTAGTTGATGTCCACATTAATGGCACCATCATACCCCACACTTGATTGATTTAGGGGCTGCCATTAATGTGATGACCAGGGATACCATGCTCAAACTCAACCTTCAAGGTTCCTTAAGGAAGACCTCGACAGTCCTGCAGTTGGCAGATCGCTCCACCGTGACTCCCGAAGGGATTGTGGAGGATGTCTTGGTCTCTGTTGACTCTTGGGAGTATCCTGCGGACTTCTTGGTTCTTCAACCAAAGGCAAAGCTTACTGGATACCCCCTTATTTTGGGAAGGCCTTGGTTAGCCACTGCGGATGCTTACATAAGCTGTCGAGCAGGAAACATGACCATCAAAAATGGTCCTATGTCCAAGCAGCTAGTCCTATACCCTCCTGCCCAACCTCTATTAGAGCATGACTTACCGCTTTGGTTGGAAGAAGGAGAAGAGGATGAGGTGTACTCTACACCCTTGTGCACCTTAGAAACCACCAGGGGAGGTCCTCAAACCGAGGATGATTTGATTGAGACCTTGATTCAGAATCCACCTCCCAGTGCATTGTCCTTAGAGAAATTGGTGGAGGATACTCAAGCCAGCACCTTAGTGGACCTTTGTGTGACTGATCCAATCTCTCCTAGAGTTAAAAATGTGGAGTTTGGCCCCGAGAGAATGTTAAAGATCAGCTCCTCCCTATCTCCTTCACAGGAAAAGGAGCTGTATAGTCTGTTGGCCAGTCATCTAAATGCTTTTGCTTGGAGCTATAAAGAAATTAAAGGACTCCATCCTTCGGTCTGTACCCATCACATCTACATTAAAGAAGATTGTAAACTAGTCAGGCAACCTCAGAGGAGAATGAATCCAGCCCTTAAGGACATTGTCAAAGAAGAATTGCAAAAATTGTTGGATGCAGGATTCATCTACCCCATCTCGGATAGCGAGTGGGTGTCCCCTCTGGTGTTGGTACCCAAGAAAAATGGAAAGTGGAGAATCTGTGTGGACTACCGAGAACTGAACAAAGCCACCAAGAAATACCACTTCCCTCTGCCTTTCATAGATCAAGTGTTGGATGGATTGGCGGGAAAGAAGTTTTTCTCTTTCCTAGATGGGTTCAGTGGGTATAACCAGATCCAAATAAGCCCGGAAGACCAACATAAGACCACCTTCACTTGTTCTTGGGGTACCTTTGCTTACCGAGTCCTTCCCTTTGGGCTATGCAACGCTCCTGCTACTTTCCAAAGAGCAGTATTGAGCATCTTTTCGGAGCTGGTCCATGATTCGGTGGAAATCTATATGGATGACTTCACTCCTTATGGGTCCAACTTCCAGGAAGCATTGTCCAATCAGGGAAAAGTTCTAACCAAGTGCATTGAGATGAACCTGTCCCTTAGTCCTGAAAAATGTGAATTCTTGATGACTGAAGGGACCGTGCTAGGACATACCATTTCTCGCCAAGGATTGCAGGTGGATCCTAATAAAATTGCTCTCATCAAAAAGGTTCCACCTCCTCAGAAGGTAAGAAATATTTAGAGTTTCTTAGGCTTAGCAGGATATTATAGAAGATTCATTAAAGACTTCAGTAAGCTAGCCTCGCCACTGTTTGGCCTCTTAGCAAAAGATGTTGAGTTCAAATGGACGGACGACTGTCAAAGGGCTCTGAATGAATTAAAGGATAAGTTGGTGTCCGCCCCGATATTGAGAGGTCCAAACTGGGCCCTACCTTTCCACATCCACACTGATGCCTCGAACAAAGCCATAGGGGTAGCCTTAGGACAGGTTGAACAAAAACTCCCATATGCCATATACTTTGTTAGCAAAAACTTGTCTAAGGTAGAAATGAATTATACTGTAACTGAGAAAGAGTTCTTGGCCGTGGTCCATGCCCTGAACAAGTCCTGACACTACATCACTGGCTATCAAACATTTGTACATACTGATCATGCTGCAATTAGATATTTAATGAATAAACCGGATGTGAATGCTCGTATTATTATATGGTTACTTTTGTTGCAGCAGTTTGATTTGACTATCGTTGAAAAACTAGGTAAAGAAAATGTTGTTGCTGACTTCTTGTCTAGATTGGATTTACCTGCAGGTGAAGATGGAACAGTGGATTGTAGGTTTTAACCCTGTACAGAAATTACCTGCATACGAATTCTTAAACAAAGAAAATAAACAATGCGAGAGCATAACCCATAAAACACATATGCACAGAGATTTTTCCCTGGATCCCAAAATCGGGACTACCAGCTTGATTTTTCATTATGTTCCTTTCAATGTTACAATACATATTTATACATGCCGAAGCATCCAATACCATGGACCGAAAAACCATCGCGTCCAATACCATGTGCGAAAATCATGCACAAAACCATAGGTAGGTTCGCCCAACCTAATATAGGGTCCAAAAAAAAATTTCCCGGGGCGCTGCCCCGGACCCCGTAGAGGGGGGCTACCCGCCCCCCGCTGCGCAATCGGCGCAACGAAGGCGGGCTCCCACCCCCCTCTAACCCCCCGTAGGTTAGTCGTGGAAAGAATATAACACAACCCAACATGGATGACCAGATGCCAGATGAACATCTGTTTGCTATCTCAGTACTCTCTCCATGGTTTGCTGATATAGCAAACTATCTGGTCTCAGCACAGTTCCCTCCGCATCTATCCTCAAAAGAGAAAAGCAAAATTGTGAGGAAAAGTGCCTCATTCACTTGGATCGGGGGCAACCTGTTCAAACTTGGCCCCAATCAGATCTTAAGGCATTGTGTAAGGGAGGAGGAAGTCTTTGACATCCTCCTAACCTGTCATGATGGGCCTTGTGGAGGACATTTTGCAGCCAAGAGGACTGCCTTCAAAATTCTACAGGCAGGCTACTATTGGCCCACGCTTCATCAAGATGTCAAAAAGATATATCAGCCAATGTGATCGATGCGAAAGGATGGGGAAGCCGACTCCAAGGAACGAAATGCCTCTCCAACCTCAAGTGACTCTTGAACCATTTGAGAAGTGGGGTATGGATTTTTTGGGTCCTATCAATCCTCCTTCAAGGCAAAGGTCTTACATCATTGTGTGCACAGACTATCTGACAAAGTGGGCCGAAACCAAGGCAATCAAAGCAGCGACAGAAGAAAAGGTGGCTGATTTTTTAAGAGAAAACATCTTCTACAAATTTGGCTACCCAAGAGAGTTAGTCACCGATCAAGGAAGCCATTTCACCTCCAACTTAATTGAATACTTGCTCGCTCATCACAAGATCAAGCATAGGACTTCCACCCCCTATCATCCTCAAGCAAATGGGTAGGTGGAAGTCACCAATAGAGAATTAGAAGGGATTTTGACTAAGGTGGTGAGCAGCAGCAGAAAGGATTGGGCAGATCACCTGGTTGAGGCCACTTGGGCTTACAACACCACTTGGAAGACCACAACCGGCTTCACACCTTATGAGCTGGTCTATGGGAAGAGAGCTTTGCTGTCAATTGAGTTCGAGTACAACACATTGAGGATGGAAGCTCAGCTGGACCTAGATCTCAGCCATGCCCAACAAGAAAGGTTATTGCAGCTGAATGGGCTAGATGAACATCGAATGGAGGCCCTTCTCCACTCAGAAGTGGTTCAACTTCAGAGGAAGATATGGCATGACTAGCACCTCAATGATAAGCAATTCCAGCCGGGAGATTGGGCGCTGCTGTATGATTCCAGACATAAGGATTTCAAGGGGAAGCTGAGGACAAGATGGCTAGGACCATATGCAGTGGAGAAGTGTGATGACAATGGTTCTCTTCTTATTCGGACCATTGATGAGGAAGCCATCCCCATGCTCGTCAATGGGCATCGACTAAAGATCTACAGGAAACCTCTTTCGAGGCAAGAGTTCATCAAAACTGTGGAAAAATCAGTGCTGGTCATAGAGAAGGGTTCTGCCTCTGTTTGGGCATACCCTGAGCATCATAAACAAAAAAAAAATATATATATATATATATATATATATATATATATATAATAAAAAAGGTCCTTGGGTGAAAACCTTTCTGAGGCACCCAAGGCAGATGGTAGGGGTGAAAACCTCGTTGAGGCGCCCCTACTGTCTCTCTGAAAAATAATTGGAATAAAAAGACCCTTGGGTGAAAACCTCATTGAGGCGCCCCTGTTGTCTCTTAAAAAGAAAGAAAAAAAAAAAAACAAAAAAAAAAAGAAAAAGAAGAAGAAAAAAAGGAGGCAGAAACAGGAAAACAAGCTTAAACTTTGGAAATTGATGCAGGTTGCAGGTATTCCATGCAAAAAGGAGGCCTCTCAACTCAAGGACAAGGGTCCCTACCATGCTACCAGGCGACCTCACAAGCACTCCCTCCATAAACACTCATCTCTTCCAAGGTTTGGGCGTAATCTGGTCATAGTTTAGCCTTCTACAGGAAGCTACAGGACTTTCTACAGGAAGTTCTGTATTTCTACAGGAAACATCCTGTAGAACCTTTGGACGGGCCAGGATCGACTATGAAGAAGAATTTGAAGCTCGAAGTCCAATGAGGAGGCATGCAACCACTTTTTCTTCTCCATCCCCCACTGTTGTCGCCTCCTTTCACCACCATTGCTGCCATATGATTGAAATACCTGCACAGTCATACCAAAACGTTGGTTTCTCAAAAAAAATATTTTTTTTTAGTGGGAAATAAAGCATGCAGAGGCTCAACGCTTTACCTGTCAAGGCGATCTAAGGACCCTGCACCTGTGAACATGACTCCAGTATTTCGGCATGCACCCCAGGAGGAGAAACGGCTACAGGATGTCCTATAGGAATCCTGTAGTAGTTGATCCAGCTAGAGCACATACCATGGAGGAACCTGCAGCTCATGAAGTTGGAGCATGCAACATTCACAGCCAGGAAACTGGTCTCGTAACCAGAAGCAGTCAATGAAGAGGAGCTCCCGTGCCTGTGCACAAAGCAGCAGCAAGCGGATTCATCATCCCTCGTCCTGTATCATGAGAAAAATCACGTCCACGGTCGCGCAGGTAAGTGCCTCACCCTGTTTCGTCAAATTACATAAGCTATACTCTAAAATGTGCATAACTATGGAGATGAATGGATTGAACAAGTCGGGTAGCCATTCAAATGGCCACCATAACCAGTCCGACGGCCTCGTCGGATCCGAAAGGCTTTGGTTATGTCGAAAAGACAGGAAATGGACACGTGGGAAGCGTCCAGTCGGAGAGAAGCGACGATCTAACAGGAATGGCGGTGGTAGATATACAGGGAAGGATTCGGCGGTCAGGCATACATGCAGTGGAATGATAGCGGTGACGTCGGCCAACGGGCCGACGGGGACAACTCACCCCCGCGCCACGAATTCCGCAGAAATTCAAATCAGCCGGCTGAATCACTTATGGCGCACTGCAGTCATTTATTCTCAACTGTTTTGCAGCCGAGTACACATCCTAAATTCTCTGAAGGCTGTTAACCCGAGTTCTCGGCCTGTTCCAACGTCCTGTTGCTGCACAGAAGGTCCAGAACCACTGAAGCGCTCCCCAGAATCCATGCACGACTTCTACAGGAAGCTGCGCTACAGGAAGCCCAACATTACGGAGGAATTTGGACTGTTCACGTCGAAGGTGGAAATTCTGGAATGAGGTAAGCCTGAACATAGTTCTCCCATGCATTTGATTCGAAAGGTGGTGAAGTTGACGTGTTGAAGGGGTAGGAAACCATGAATTAAAGTCTGTGCATGAATTTACAAGCCGTTTTCTTAACGCTGCATGAGAATTGTCGTCGTAGTATGTATGCGGTATTTTCTCCAGGGTTTGATTTATAATTGAGCCACTGTTAAGGCTCATTCGTAGAAAGTTGTGAATTTTATGAAACTGTGTGCATAACAGAGACATAGCTCTGTGCTCTGTCTAAGAAAATCCTGAAGATCTATTTTTGTATACGAGCAGGCAAGCTCAGGAAAACCAAGCAATTTTTTACCATGCCGGGAGGGTTCATTAGAAAAGAGCCTACAGACTCAAAGAAGTTACGGGAAACCCCTGAGGTGGTGGACTTGTTTTCCCGTGCGCAATGGATGTCATTCTGTGACAAGCTTCAAGGTCACAATGACGAGATTGCAGAAGAATTCCTACGGTCCTTGAAGCCAAAGTCAAAGACATTGGTCATTGTCAACTTCAGAGGATTGACCCTCAGACTCACCCCACAGTTCATTAGCAGAGTAACTGATCTACCGATGGGGGTACGCTGGGATAAGGAGGAAAGAAACTGGGTCAGAAAGCTAAGAAGGAGTTCTTCTTGCCAGAGGAACAATTCTCAGAGGACAAGAATGGAGTTCAAAGAACCAGCCTACAGCCGTTCTGGAGTGAGGTCAACCTTTAGATTATGAAGTATATTACGTGCAAAGGGCGATTTAGCATCGTGTATGGCTATCATTTCCGGTTTCTCACAGAACTCAGGCACCAAATAGACCTACGCTCAGAGAAAAAGTTGAGCATTCCTTACTTCCTCCTGCAATCCATGACTGAGTGTGCCACCAAACTGAGAGAGGGAATTCCAGACCAGATAGCCCATCATGGGCTCATCAAGTTCCTCGTGGAAGATGCACTCCACACGTACACCGTACCTCTCTCCTGGGAAACTTTTCGAAATCTGACTAAGAATGATGACATTCGAATTTTGGCTGAGGAGATCACCTCCTCCAGCAGCGAGGAGAAGGAACACACTCAAGCAGAGAAGAAAGGTAAAGGCCAAGAAACCTCGGGCAAAGCACCAAAGAAAGAACAGAAGGGAAAACAAGAGAAAAACCAAGCTGCCAAAACAAAGGGTGACAGAACCACACCAACACCCAAGGAGAAAAGACTACAGAGCAGGGTGGAAAGGATTGAAAAAGTCCATGTCAGTGAGGGCACCTCTAAGGCAGCCTCAGCGAAGTTAAAAGAAAAATCACCCTCAGCCAAGCAGGCTAAAACGGTGCCGTCTATTTCTACAGGAAGGTTAAAAACAACTTCTACAGGAAGCCAGAAATCAGCCACTACAGGGCTTTCTACAGGAAGTCCTGAGAAAGGAAAACAGAAGGAGAAAATGGCCGAAATTCTTGCTAGGGAGGTAGCAGTTGTGCTGGCCACCCTAAGTACCTCTCCCAAGCTAAAGGAAAAATGAAAGAGGGAGACTCCTCTGTATTTCAAAGCAAGGAGGAGTGTAAGAATTAAAACTGGCAGGCCCCAACCTCCATCCAAAGACCCAATTACCATTGAAGACACCCCTACCTCACCAAAGGAGAAGTCCCCCTCCAAAGTATCAGTCACTTATGAGCGGGGGAGCCCGAATACAACTACTTGGAGGGAGAGAATGGAAAGGTTAGCTTCAAAAACCCCTCTACAGGATGCTGAAGCCGTTCTACAGGAAACATTGGCCAGGCTCAAGGAGACCGAAAGAATGGAGGGGGAGGTAGCCAAATCACCACAAAGGGAAGAAGAGGTAGAGCACATTATGGAACCTAGCCCCCAGCCTAGCTTGGGCTCTTATTATAACTTTTTGGAGGCCGAGAAAATCATTCCACAGAAATTCACAGTGCCGCTTTTCTTTGCACTGGAGGAAGAAAGAGTGAGGACCCACACATGGATGAGAATAGCTAAGTCTAAAGGAGTAGTAGATATAGGCCCCTTTGAGGAACAACTCAAGAAGGCAAGAAGAGAATTGGCTATGGCAAAACATGTGGGAAACTGCCAGCGAGTATTTCTATAGGAAGAGAATGAGAAGCTCAAACTGCAGCTATAAGGACAAAAGAAAGAAAGGGGCACATCATCAGAGGACACTACAGTAGAACCTCAAGGCAAAGAAGGAATGCAAGCTGATCTTGAGGAACTAAACCAACAACTACAGGAAAGAGAATTGCAAGAAAACATAGAGATACAGGCTCTCAAATAGCAGGTGCAAGAAAAGGAGGCACAACTGGCCTGCATGGCCAGTTGGGCTATGGATGCTCTGCAATGTAGGCAGCCGGCCAAATCTTATGGCCTATACCTACGGGACCAGTGGCTGCAATTCCAAATTAATGCATTGGCACAGAGGGGTATCTCCCAAATCCAAAACCCCCAGCAGTTCACAGATTTATGCAACAACAGCTCAACAGAGGACAAGGCCAAGCTATCAGAGTTCTACCTCCATAATTTGGCCCTTCCAAATGTAACTTCATGGGACCCCAACACAGTCGTGGGAGATATGCAGCTGATGGCACTAACCTCATGGTTAAACCACGAAGAAAAGAGAGCGACAGAGGTCAAAGATGTTATGAACCGAGAGTTACATGAACCACTGCTGATTAGAGTAGAGCCAGGGGACCCCACCGAATTGATATCAACCCACCAGCACCTAGCAACCAACTCTCAGGCTTTATTAAAATACATGGATCAGCAGGTTCAGGGTATAGCACACTTCGAGGATATGGAGCGATTATTAGGGGACAATTGTGTTCATGCTTGCACCCATAGGTGGAACACATTGTCCCACAGCCTCAAAATCAGGGAATATCACACTCCAACTAGAATGAGGGAGGCCCTGGCATGGGTGCCTCTCTACAAGAAGTCCATACAGAACCTCCAGGCCAGCTGGATCGGCCTCAAGCTAAGCCCACCTTTGCTTTTGGGATTGGTAGAAGGAAGCACAGAAAAAGAAGAGCATAGGCAGTGGGAATAGGTGGAAAGGAAGGTCGGGTTCCATGACAGTGAGGAGGATACTACTTCAGAAGCCTGGGATGTGAGAGTGGCAATTAAAGCAATGAAAGACGAGGAGCTGGACTAGTTGCTCAGGGATGAGCAATCATTTTAGCAGGGGGGTGATGATGAGCCCCAAATTTGGTAACATTTTGGGCTCATTTGGCCTAATTATCCTTGTTCAATCCTTCATTTTTCATAACTTATGCATTATTTTTTAGTATGTTTATGTCATTTGTATGAATAAGGGTAGTCACTCTTCCTAAGTGGCTAACACGTGCTCATTTCAGGTTTTTTGACACATGTTGGAGCAAAACCGAGCAATCATGGGCTAGGAGACAGCTAAGCTTGGGTTGAGGATTCATAGGGGGGTTGTTTATGGCATTAAATAGCCTCCCTCAGGATCTTCACCCCCAACTCTGAGCTCCAAAGGCCACCAAAACCGGATCTAGAAGGCAACCAAACATATTTTTGGAAGGAGCTGTTCACTCACAGTTTGGGCAGCCAAGTCCCATAGATTTGGGAGGCCAGCTAGGGCCTCGTGGTGTATAAATGTTAAGGCCTCAGCCTTCGTGAGGGACTTTTGGAAACTCTTGCATACTTTTCACTACAGTGTTGCTAGCTCCATTTTGTTCTCTTGTAGCCATTGTTGGCATAACTCTTGACTTATGATTATTTTTTTGATAATGAGAAGCAGTCATATTTGATATCGGCTCTGAGTTTTCTATAGGAGCCATAGCTCTCGGGGTTGGGCCCAACCTGAGATCCTAGGGCCTCCTTCTTTGTATTGTTATCTTTTCTTTATGCATTTTGATTTTCCTTTTATGCATTTGAAACTTGTTTCTGTTGAGCAAGATTTAGTTGTGTTGGTTAAATAGGTCACTGTTGATAAATATAATTGCTTCAGATTTGTAGAATAGATTGGTAGGATAATAACAGATAAAGCTCCAAGAAAAAGGGTTGACAAAACTCTCATTTTCACCTCTCCCTTATTGGATCAGGGACTGGAATTGTAGAAACAGTGCTGCCCAACAAAAACACTAGTTTGCTTGACCATGCAATCTTTGGTGTAATGTTTTCATTTGTAGAAGTTAGTCATGTGTTTAGACCTTTTGAAATGTTTCTTTTCTTAAGTGTTGTACATGGTTCTCTTTATGAATAAAGTTGTTGTTCATTTGTTTCATTGACAGTTAGATTAGATTAGCTAAGATTTCAATTGTGTGCAGGACTTAGTTGATTCAGTTAAGTGTACACCGTGCAGGGCATCTCCACCTCTCTCTCATCCACCTAAGCTTCGTCCAGGCCAGCTGCTCCATCTCCTAGTTAGGTTCCTCGTCTCACAACTATTCTTCTGCCCACGTAACCCTACCTTCTTGCTCCTCCATTGTCTTAGCCTTCTTTAAGCCAAGCCAGCTTTCCACACCCTCTCACCACTCCATCCATCAGTCCCTGGGTCATTTCAGGCCCCTACCCTACCTCCCTATCCATTCATGCACCCTACCTCACTCACCCATCCTCCAAAATCCAATTTTAAAACATCCTGTAGAAATTTCTGAACATCCTGTAGAAATCCCTGAAACATCCTGTAGAACCCCTGCAGACTTCCTGTAGAAGCTCACAAATGAGGTTGCTGGATAGCCAAACTTTGTGAAACTCTCCGGAAGAGTGTTAGGGACTCCTTAGACCCTCTCTAAACCTTCCCAACCTTTTCCAAGCATTTCTCTTCCTTGATCCACCCCTGCACAGTAAAAAGCCAGTTAAAACACATGCATGATAATTCTGATAACTTATTCAAAAATACAAAAAGATGTTTCCTTCAGATAGAGGTAGCCTAGACATGTGCATTTTACCTTCATAGAAGTAATGGCATCTCTTTTAATAGTTTGCATTCTCTCCTTTGCATCAGTAGGACTAGCTGGTAGAATTAGGGTTTGCTAGGGTTTATGTTACTTTTTGGCTTTCAGTTTCTTTCTGCAAGTAGATCAACTTCCTTTGAGTTAGCTTCCATCCATCAGTTAAAAAGCTTCTTCTAAGAGCTCATAGAAGTTGGCTTAAGCTCCTAGCGGACTTGTGCCAGCTGACCAAGTGACAGCTGCAACAAGAGCTAGTACTTGTGCATACAGCATCGTCGCTTCCAAGTTTGTTACGAACTACCGGGTTGATAAAAGTAAAGAAGGGAGTCCCAGGAGTTGCAGCATTATTGCTGCAATACTGGAGCCCACCACCTGCCCTATTAAATCTCTTGTTGGAAATATGTTGTTAGTCTCTAGCTGATGAATTTTGCTATGAAGAAGAATTATTTGAATTGGCATCTAGAGGGTTGAAGTCTTTGGTCATTGGTCTTGGATATCTCACTTTAATCTGATTATATAAGAAGAGAATTTTTCTGGGTTTCTCTCTTCTCTGAATGAGTATCTAGAGTAAGAAAACTTTAAATCATGCATGTAACAAACAAAGGGAAAATTCCATACATACCACATGCAAAATTCTTGAATAACACCAACAAAATCCAACAGAATAAGAAATTATTAGCTCCCCTTTCAAAGAAGCTAAAGCAGAATCCCTACCAGAAGATGTGGATCTAGATGACCCACAACTAAATTCCCTTGTAGAACAATGGCATGGAGACTAATTTCCCTTGTAGAATAATGGCATGGAAAATATGTGAAGGACATCCTAGGTCATCAAGGTAGGATTTTGTATAACGCCTATCTTCGAGGCAAGGAAAAAACCAGTTGGGATCGAGTTCTTCACAATCCGGTTTTGGGGTTCAAAAGAAGGATTTCAAGGTGGTCTCGAGGCATGACAAAGAAGCAAAGGAACAAGGTAACAAGAGTAATAAGGCACAAATCCAAGAAGGAAGTGAACAATTATTTAACTTAGGGAAAATCATACCAATGTCAAAGACATCTACCCCCTTGAAATCTTGAATCTTCAAGGAGTTTCCATGTAGTCATGATTATTGCAGTTTGTTTCTAATTAGCTATTATTGGTAGGCGTCTTGTTAGTCTCAAGAATCTCCTAAATTTTGTTTTTGTTTTGGAAATCAAGCTATATGTCGCCTTTTCTAATTAATGAAAGGATCCTTTTACCCCACCAAAAAAAATAACAATAAATATATTGAAAAAACTAGAAAAAGAATAGGAGAATATGGTAAAATTATAATAATAAAGATAATTTTGATAAATCAATAAATATATATGTTTGAGAATTGTTTATTACATAATCATTGTGTCATAATTTATAAACCCCATAACAATGTAAAGAAGGTGATTAAGTTGATTAATTAGGTGGGTGAATTGATTTCATTGTTTTAAAACTTCAAGTTGTCCACGGCTTAGTTGTACAATTTATTTTACTAATACAATTCAAAGATAATTTGTTGTCCAATCCATTTGGATTAATTCTATATGATGTAGTGTGGTATTAGTTGTTCAACACTCATGTTACAATTTAAATCCATGTAAAATTGACTAGGAACTCTAACTTTTGTTGTGGTCACACTAATTTTGCTAGTGCATTCCCATTGAGATTAAATTGGTCTAGTAGTATCATTTCAAACAAAAGTGTAGGAAATGTTTACACATTTCAAGATAAAAGGCTCGTAATGCCCAATCCTTGATCCTATTATTTTATGTAAGGTTATTAACTTACCTACTAAGTCTTACTTCTATGACTAACTCTTAGTATTTTTAGTATACGTATGTATATGCTAGCTACATACCCACATCTCACATAAACACACTAGTATTCTATGATTAGTATTAAGCTTAATTGATAGTTAATCTTGATTAATGGTAAATTATTTGGTTAACCCTTAATCCTAATCAATGATTAATTAATAATTATTTTATTAATTCAATATTTAATTAACTTGGATTCTCATGAATTCATTTTGATTTGATGGACCCATAAAAGTAAACATTATTACCTTATTACTACTATTATTTTATCAATTTATCATTCTTATGAATTGACAAATTTTACTTCCTCAAATTAATTTTTGGATAAGGAATGGATGGGGGATGAAAAGGGCCATTATGGTAGGTTGGTGGCTCATGAGGATAAGGGGGATAAGTAACATTCATGAGGGGGAGATAAGTGCAGGAAATGCAAAGGAGGGAGGGCATTATTATGGGGGACTTTTTGAAACTTTGAGGAGGAAACAAGGGGATTTATTTTAGGGGAATTTGGTTTGGGAACCTAGGAGTGTAGAGGTTTGGGTTGTCACTAGAAGGTTAATATTGGTGTGGGACATTGGAGGGGTGTTGGCATGGGGATCTCATACACACTACAACTATGGTTTGGATTTGGGATTTGGAGGGTTAGCGAACCTATGGAGGTTCCCTGGGATAGGAAGTCGGATAGACTTTCTTAGTTGGTAGGGTGTCATATTTAGTTAGGTGGTCCGAGGAGCAGCACTGCAACCAAACCATCATAACCAGGTATTTTCTTGGTATGGTTAAGTTGAATAAATTTTCTCATGAATTACATATATTTCATATATGTTGTTAAATTTGAATTATGATTTCTGTATTCAAGCTTCTGTGATCCATAATGAATTAAGCAAAGTATTTCAGTAGAAATCACATAAGAGAATTTTTTGGATGACGCGTTTCGAACCAACAAGTGTGGTTCATCATCAAGACCAGATGAAGAGGCAAACCATGGCAAAGGCTCAAATAGAGAGCAATGTAGAGACATAATTTCAACTAACAGCTATATTTGAACAATAATATTTAAATTATAATATTGATTTATTAATAAATTAAAAATAAATATTATTAAGTAATGACTATATTAAACGGCTAGTTTTTGAAAAAAATATTTAAATAATGATATTATTCATTAATTTATTAAAAATATTAATAGGTAACGGCTATATTAAACGGCTAGTTTTTGAAAAATAATATTTAAATTAATTTATTAAAACCAAATATTACTAGTTTTTGAAAAATAATATTTAAATAATGATATTAGTTTATTAATTTATTAAAAATATTAATATGCAACGCTATATTAAACGGCTAGTTTTTGAAAAATAATATTTAAATTAATTTATTAAAACCAAATATTACTAGTTTTTGAAAAATAATATTTAAATTGTGATATTAGTTTATTAATTTATTAAAAACAAATATTAATAAGTAACCGCTATATTAAACAACTAGTTTTTGAGAAATAATATTTAAACTAATTTAAAAATAAATAAATAAAAAGGGTCAAACTTTAAAGGAGTGGAGTCAAAAATTATAAAAATGAGTGAAGACCCTAATCGAGACAAGATCATTTGATAAATAAAATAATTAATGGAAATAAATTAAAAATAATTAATGGAAAAATAAATAAAATAAAATAAAAATATACACAAGTCAATATATATATATAAACAAATAAAAATTGAATTATGATGTTAAATATGTTGTTTTTTTAAATATGTTGCGAAATTTTGTGGAATGTTGTTATAGTTTGATGACCCATAATGGGTCCTTACAAGACTCACTCCCATAGAAAGAAGGAGATGGAAAATAATTTGCTATATTAAATTGAAGAGTTTGAGAAATATTTTCCAATCTCTTTAGAAAATGGGGAATATGGATGAACATCTAGGATTTTAAATACAAGCTCAAGATCTATATGTGGAAAAAAGAAAATACTAGACTAGATACTACAAAACAAGAGAGGAGAGAGAAATTGCGCAAAAATTTGACTAAGTAATCAAAGAGGCAATTTAAAGAACACAAGAGACACTATATGAAAATTTTATATATTATTATTTCTAAACATGAATATAATATATAGAATCTCCAAAAGGAAGAAACAATTCGAGCTAGGTGGGGATTCCATTGTGCATGCACTCAAATAACTATATAGTTTTCTAGAATTGGCTAGAAAGCTAAGAATTAGAGTGGGATACCATTAAATTAGAGAAATATGTAACGTGAGAGTTAATTGAAAGTAAGTCGAGTTATAAATCAATTAGAATTGATGTAATAATTGTCACATACAGTCGTAACTATGAAAACTCCAAAAATGGAACTAGAATCAATAAAAATGTTGGTAGCTTGATGGATAAGGTAGTTTCCCAAAATAAGAGAAATAACTCATATTAGGAACCTTAGGGATGAAATAATGGAGAGGAAATCACCATGTCATATCTCATTCAATGCCTAGCCACCACCACATGAAATCCTAGGTGGCACCCCCTCCTAAAAAGAGACTCACTAAAAATAGAAAATGTAAAAATAAGAGATGATCCCAAATGGTATGGAATGTTTAGTAATAGAAAAAAAGTGGTCATATGTGGCCCTAATAATGTATGGAATAGGGTCAAATGATGGCCTGAGTGCATGCCCTAATAAGATCCTAATGAAATATTGAGTGCAATGTACCCCAACACCACCACCACCCACCCCCCCCCCCCAACCCCCCACAAAGAAAAATTGGGGACTATCATGGTTGATGAGTCCCACTAATTTTTAACCATTTTAGGTGCTCATGTACAAAATAAATAAAATATAAAGTGAGATAAAGATGGAAAATCCAGTGGGAAGAAAACCCACCCTGAAAATACGAGTGCTTATGTCAAAAAACTCAATTGCTAATCACTTATGTCCTTCACTCCTAAGAGCTCCCACAAAGTTGTGAACCTCTATCAAGTGAAACTCTTGGTGAATATGTTTGCAGTATTCTTAGAAGAAATATAATATTCACATAATATTGTATATCAATGACCCCTATATGGATCAACTCTCCGATGTAGTGCATGTGAACCTGAATGTGCTTGGTCCACAATCATTGAACAAGGTGTCTACAAAGCATGAGTGTACTCTAGTTATCACACCATGAATATATACAAAAAGTTTTTCTAGAAATTATGCAACTGTATAGTCTGAGGAGAAACATTCACTCTTGTATTCTTCATCTATTGATCAAAAATCAATAACAACTCACTCATTTCTTAACCAAAATATAGGACTAGAACCAAAGTAGACAACATATCCTTATCTAGACTTATGATATGTGTTTTCACCTACCCAATCTAATTCTATATATCCAACAGGATCCATGGAAGATCTTGCTACATAATGTAATACATAGTTAGTAGTACCCCTGATATATCTAAGAATCCTCTTCGTTTTATTCCAATGTATCTCATGTGGCTCTTGCATACCTATAAACTACACCAACTGTGTCTAGTCTACAATGTGTAAGATATAAAAGAATCCTAGTCAATTTTCAATATGTTATGAAACCAACTCACAAAAAGATAGAAAAGATAGATCAATGCCTTAGAATTTAGCCTCTTCGAGGGGGCAACCTCCTTTACATTACAAAAATGAATGATTCTTTGATGATACAAATGAAAAGACCTCATTTCTATATATAGGAGTCTAAGGGGTCATAATATAATCAGAGCCGACATAACAATAATAATGTAAGGGCACAATAATAACAATAGTGGACTTCTATGAGGCACAATAGTAACAATATGGGGACTACATGGGTACAACAATATAATAAGGGGGTTGTACTAATAACAATAAGGGATTACACTAGTAGTATAGTGGCCTAACATGCCCCTCTCCTTCAAAAAGTGTTGTCCTCAACACTTGAGCAGTTCTTGATGCTTCTATAGAATATTCTTGTCCTCCCATATGGAATCTTCAGCAAGTAAGTTCTTCCACTTGATGAGATACTCTGAAATTGATCGATTTCGTAGCTGTCGAGTTCTTGTTTCTGTGACTGCTCCAGGTTCCAATATGATTTTTCCTTCCTCTTCAATTTCTGGCAATATTGTTTGAATTGGGATCTTCTGCAACTTTTGAATGAGTGGCCACACTTCTTCATCCTTCTTCCATTCATCCCTTGCTTCATTTATCCAATCTAGTTGGATAATAGAAATAACACAAAACAATGCTTCCACATCCTCATCCTTTCTTAAGAGTGCATCTGCAACAAAAGTTTGCTTCCATTTTCTATAGATGATGTCAAAGTCATAACCCAACATATTTGTCACAAATTTTTTCTGTTCTTCTAAAGATAATAGTTGTTCTAAAAAGTATTTAAGACTATCATGATCCATTTTTACCTTGAAGTGTCTTCCCATTCGGTAAGGTCGTCATTTCTTAAGCGCATGTAATATTGCAAACATTTCCTTCTCATAAATAGCTTGCTTGAGATGTAGCATTAAAAATACCCAATCACCTACATCAAAACATTTTCCACTACGATGTTGATCTACCTGTTGTTTCATTCGATTTTGCACCAAAGTGGCGTTATCCTTTAAAATTTGGAGAACTTGTTGTTGATGCTCGATGTGATCTTTCACTGCTTGAACCTTTTTCTTCTTGATATGTCCTTCTATCTTTAGAGTTTGAGGAGTGGTAATTTCTTCTAATCCTTTACAAGATATGGTCGGATTCATTTCGCGATGCTCGATGTGATCTTTCACTTCTTGAGCATTTTTCTTCTTGATATGTCCTTCTATCTTGATAGTTTGAGGAGTGGTAATTCCGACCAATGAATTACAAGATATGGTTGGATTCATTTCTTCTTTCTCGATGTGATCTTTCACTTCTTGCACCTTTTTCTTCTTGATATGTCCTTCTATCTTGAGAGTTTGAGGAGTGGTAATTCTTGCCAATGCTTTACAAGATATGGTCTTATTCATTTCTTCTTTCTCTGGGGTTGGGTCCTAGCGTAAATCCTCTTCTTTTGATGTTTCTTGATCCTTTTCTTCCTCCTCTTCATACTCTATGTAAAATAATTTCTTCTCAACACACTTATGACCTTTAGTGCATTTGCTATCACAATTGTAACAAAGCCCTTTTTCTCTTTTTTCTTCCAATTTTTGTGGTGTAACCCTTGTAGGTTGTGGAAGGCTAGGAGAAACAGCACTTCCATCTTTATGTTGTGAGGGGTAGACTTCCTTGTTTCCATAATTTTACTTTCCACTATGTAACAAATCCCTTTTACTCTTTCCAACTTTTGTGGTGTTGCTCTAAAGAAGGTGTTGCTCTTTGTATCCTCATAATGTGCTATCATTTCCTCCATGAAAATTGACCACGTAACAAGTTATTTATGAGAACAAAGCCCTTTATACCATAAAAATTGATCCGGTTCTAAATATGAAGATGCAATACATACCTTTTGTAACAGTGGTACACCATGCAGATCAAAATATTTCTCCATCTGAAGTATCCAATTTACCGGATCCTTGCCATCAAACTTTCTCATATTGCCTTTTCTTGATTTTAGGAGCTCGATCTTGAAATGACTATAACTCTGTAATTTCAGTTCTTCCAGTTCTAAAATTGTAATCTGCAGTAGCCCTCTGCGTCCTCTTTCCAATGCCACCAGTTTGATCAAATTTAGATTCTCCAAGAAAGAGTTATGAACAATCTCCTAAGATGACTTGATTATATACCTTTTCAGAAGATCAAACTTGTATGAAGTGCCACATGTCACTGTATTAACCTTAGGATCTGAAAAATATACATAGGAAACTACAGTCTATTCTCTTTCTGTAACTTCTTACGAAATTTCAATTTGATGCTTAAAACAAAAGTTATGACGATTTTCCCCAGGTCACCTGTTTGGAATGTAATTCAGGAGTCTGCAAAAAGACCAACTTCCTCAGATCATATCTCCACAAATATAGTGCAAAAAGCTCTGAAATTCGGACCCGAGTTTCGGCGCGATTTCTCTCAAATGGGTTTTTTGTTCACTTCTGAAACGTCGCAGAAAAAAAGTTATAGAAAAAATGCCACGATGACCAATTTGGAGCAGCGAAACCCTAGAATCCAAAGCTCTGATACCAAATGTTATGAAACTAGCTCATAAAAAGATAGAAAAGATAGATCAACTCCTTATAATTCAGCCTCTTCGAGGGGGAAACCTCCTTTACATTACACAAATGAATGATTCTTTGATGATACAAAAATACCTCCTTTCTATATATAGGAGTCTAAGGGGTCATAATATAATCAGAGCCGACATAACAATAATAATGTAAAGGCACAATAATAACAATAGTGAGCTTCTATGGGGCACAATAGTAACAATATGGGGACTACATGGGTACGAAAATATAATAAGGGGGTTGTACTAATAACAATAAGGGATTACACTAGTATTATAGGGGCCTAACACAATATCGATTAGAGTCCGCCAATGTTCTCATACCTCCATCCTCTAGTTCAACTTCTTAAAGGAAAGGAGTAGGAGTTTCCTTGCAACTAGTATTTTTAAATTTGTCAGGAATGTCACTAGCATATCTAAATTGAGTTGGCTTGATCCCATTATCATCTTGGATGATCTTAAGAACAAGAAAGTATGACAATAATCCCATATTATTCATGGAAAACCTATCATGTAGAGCGGATTTAATTGTTGAAATCGAAGCCAATGAAATCCCTATGATAATAAAATCACCTACATAGAGTATTACAAGCAAAGAGAGTTAGTTTCTTTCAACATGTACATATTAGGATCAAATTTACATCTTTGAAAACGTTTGGAGAGAACATATGAATACATCCTGGCATGTCAATCTCAAGATTTCTATTTAGGACCATATAGTGATTTCTTCTATCTACAAACTAAGGATGGATCTTGCACATATTCTTGTGACTACTCCATCAAGATATTATCGTCAATTTCTCAAGTAGAAATGCATTATTTACATCCATTTGATGTACCTCCCGTTCACAAATAGCCGCAACAACTAGATCCAACACGTTAGGGTCCTATAATAATAGGATTCATAATTTTGAATTGGCTATGGTTAGTCTTGTAATATTGTACATACTTTTTCTTTCTACAAAATGTTTTCCATATTAAAAATTAAAAAATGTAAAGAGGGTATGTCCTAAAAGAATAATCAAAAGACAAAAAGAAATAGAAAAAGATCAAAAAAGTGAAAAATATGAACCCCAAAAATGAAATAAAAAAGATCATGAAAGTGTGCAAATTCAAATGCCACTACTTTTTACTTTACTATGAAAAATAAGGTTGTGTGCAACTTGTCAAAAATGCCACAATCCATGATGTTCAAATAGCTTAATCTTGACTCATTCATGTTTTAAATTTCATGTTAATAGATAGAGAATGAAGATCTAGCCAAACCGTTTAACCTTGGCATATCAATAGTTAGGTAGAGAATAAAAATGAGCTCATCAGTTTAATTTGAGCCATTGGAAGTTATAAGGTTAAAATTAGATAGTTTGCTTGTCAAAAGAAAAGGAAATAAAGAGTCAACAAGCTCAAATGCACCCAATAAATGAAGAGAAAATCTTAGGATAAATAAAGGGTAGGTAGAAGAAAGGTTGCAAATGTACAAGGTTGCTGAGTCAAAAGCACATTTATCATGCTTAATCCTATGTTTCATGTGCAGGAGGATTTATTAGAAAAGAAAGGATATCCACCAAGCTTGCTTAACTAATTTCCCCTTATTTCAATATACCCCCACATACTTATTTGCTAATCTCCCCATTCTCCCTTCATTACTTATTAATTTCTCTTTTCCCCTCATTTTGACCTTTACCCCTTGGTTTCACACATTCCCCTAGAAATTATCCTTCAAAAATCATCCCCCCTTCCCAAAACTCTTTTCCCTAGTGTGAAACCCATTCCCCATTACAAATATCACTTCCCCCCTTGTTAATTTCCCTTCTTTCCCCTCAAAAACCCACAAAAACCCTTTATCCTAAGTTTTTTATCCCCCCTGCATTATGTAATTAACATCCCCCATTTCATATTTCCGCGACAAACCTTTTTTAACCCACCAACCCTTGGTGCAGTTAAAACACCCCCGCCACATAACCCATGGTCCCACTTTATTAACCCGCTGCTTATATGAAAAAACCCGACATTATTCATTAATTAATTACATTTCTGCGTAATTAAACCCTCAGCCCCGCCAAATCACTTTCCCAATTCTATCCATGCAACTTAACTACGCGATAGCCCTCCGATCTCCTACACCTAGATTCAATTGCATACAGCCATATCACGTGGGTTCATCGTCCAACCAATAACAGCCCGAGAACAAAAGAGATTCGCGGTTTTTCTTGGGCACTATTCTGCTATGTGGTGGCCCCAAGCTAGATTACGTGCTTGTGAAAAAATACCGCTTGCCCTCCAAAAGCGGTGCGATGGCCCAGAAAACCACCTCCCCGGCTAAACCGAAAACTGCCCAATGTTCATTTATAATTTATGCGCCAAAATGTGACAGTTACCTGTTAAAAGGCCGAAAAAGCACCAAATTGCTCTTTTCGCTCGCTTTTCACTGCAAACTGCTGCTTAGCCATTTGCGACACCCTGGACCGTTGCAACTAATTTGACCACCTTCTGCCACCTGAAGATGCTCCGAATAATCAATTAAAGCAACCAGTTAACAGTTGAAAGCTACAATACCTTCTGTATTCACCACTGAACCCACTCTGCACGCCAAACCAAAAATTTCCAGGTATTCTTGGAAAAAACTAGAAACGGCCCTTGAATTTGAAAACGCACAGTTTAAATTGAAAGGTTAATTAATTGAATTAATTAAAGAAACCTTCCTAAATTGAGAACAACCCTATTTGTACATCCCAAACCCTTTTATAAACTACAATTACCCTCCCACTGTTCCGGAGCCTCCAAACCTCACTTCTGAAACCACTCAAAGCCTAATTCAAAAATATAAACCAAATTATGGCTTCCCAAACCTCTCTGGATATGAGACCTCTGCAAACCCCTCACTTGGACATCGACCACCTTGCATTAGCATACGAAGACTTCCAAATAAAGGACATAGCTTCCCCTGCCTACCTTCTAAAGCTCCACTGCTGGAGTAAGGACAAATTTTTGAACCAGAATGATGACATTCACCTTTGGGAGTCTAATTTGCCCAAGTATTTGTTTCCAGAAGTACACCCATTCCCAGAAATCATCCACTTATGTCATGCTTGCTACATTCCCAGCCGAAGAGCCATTGTCACCCCTAACCAGCAAGTGTTATTTACCATCACTGCATAATCTATTAACCAAATGCTGCAGGTCCAACCAAGCCCAAATGAGACCCCACTTTCTATTGAAGGCTTGTTGGACCTCTGTACCAAGTTATACCCTCCTAGGATAACCCAAAGTTTCCATACTTTCATCATAGAGGAGTGTCATACTCCTATAGGAACTCGTCCATATGCTGCCACCATATTTTCTGAGAGAGGCAGACAAATAATAACCATGCTCTCCTGCATTTTAGGCTACACCTCTGATGAACATGTGGATGAGGTTGTTCTTTCCTTTCTTTCCATATTTTTCCCAGGCAAGCCTCCTACTACAATGTATAACTATGCTCAATTCATAGCAAACATGCATGAACAGTTCACCAAGGTACCAACCGAGAGAGTTTTCAAGTATTCTTCAGTTTTATTTCATATGTTTTTGTACTACCAGTCAGATAAATTCCATATCAGCATCCAAAAGTTGGATACCAAAGGAAAGACAAGATCAGTTATCTACTGGACACCATTGATCCAGAAATTCTCCACTATTTTTCCTACAAAGACTTCATTGATTCATTTGTCCATCCAGTTATGAATATGCTAACCAGTAGCCCTCAGCCCATAATGTTACAGTTAGCAAAGAACAGTAAAGTTGGAGACTAGTATATGTACCAGAACCACACATAGATAAGAATTTATGGATGTCTACTTGCCCCATACAAGTTGCCCAACTACCTCCCCATGAGGTTATTTTCACTAGAATACTTTAGGCAGGTTACAAATTTTGATAAAGTAAATTTCCTAGCAGCTAGGAAAAAGACCCAATTCAAAATGAAAAATCAATTGGGCCCCTTCATTTGTAATACCATAGAAGTTGGACCAGAGGCAGATAAGATTTTGCAACAATTGAAATTCAAGAACAACTTTATGTGGCAGTATGACCCTCATGGAGTCAAAAATAAGCTAAGGATTATGGTCAAATTGGGACCTTTCATCCATCATCCTAGACCAAACATTGATAGGTTTTCCAACCAATCAGAATGGTTGGAAAACACTCTAATAGACATGGACAGTACTGTAGTTGATGTAGAGAATACATTGATTGATGTAGAAAAACATATTGATACAAGTTCCTTCCTACAGGTTCCAAAACTAGGAGAACCAATGAATATTCCTCCTATTTCACAGACTCCAACAAATGAGGATAGAAATGCAAAGAGAAGCAGTGAAGAAGGATCTAGTTCAACTATGGAAACCACAGGTGAACAGTTTGAGATCAGTTATAGGAAGAGGCCCAAGCTTAATCCTATAACTGAACATGAAGACACCATTGACTTAGTGTAAATCACTGACACTAACACAATGGTGGAAAGAATCAAAGGCACAACAGCTTCAAGAGAAACTCACCAGCCCTCAACATCAAACACTCAACTTATTTAGAGACAGCTCAATGTTGAGGTTTCTTCATTCACCAGGCCTGTGGATAAAGAGAAGGATATCAAAGATAGATACAAGGAAATTAAGTTGAGGAATGAGAAGTTGAAGATTGAGACTTATGCCCAATACTTCAAGCAGACATATGCAAATAAAAATAGGTTAATGGCAGCCTTTGACATCAAAACAGGAAAAATGAAAATGTTTTTCATGCTACCTACAGTCCAGCAGCCAAAAATAGTAGCAGACTATAGGAAAACATATTTTGAGGTTTTGGCCAGGAATGTTCATCCCATTGACCAAATTGAGTTTCACAAGCAGGCAAGTGAGATGATCTATTCCACCTTTACAGGTAAATTTATGACTGCACACAAGCTTCAAAGTTCATTGGACAACATTACAGCAAAGTGCCTCCTCACAGGCCAAAGATAACAGAATCAAGTCATGGAGGACTTTGTAATTGAGCTGGAACATGATCCCAATGATATCAAGGCTACTGAGAAGTTGATAAAGAAAAGGAATGAGGACATTGCTGCTCTCAAAAAAAAACTCAAATTTCCTCATTCAGAGCACCCACAGACAAAAGAGGTCCTTGAGAGCCAAACACATCAGGAGGAAATGATGGACCTTGTTCTCCAACTAAATGACCAATTAAAAGAGATGGAGAAGGAGTTGGACAGCTTGATACAACTAAAACAGGTCAGCCTTGAGACTGCCCCTACCACTGTCATTCCAACAGTCACCATAGCAATACCATCTACCTTGGCAGCCTCATTGGCTCCTACAGCGCCATTGGCTACAGCATTACCAGCTGCCACAGCATCTACATCAGCAACAGGTCCGACAACAGCAGCAGTTTAGCCATGTGATGAGGCAAGTAAATTGGTCAAGGCAATGTAAGACATGTCCATTCAGACCACAGAAATAAACAAGCTTAAGGAAAAGATAACCAGTCTGGAGAATGACAATAAGCTTGCACAGATTATGCACAAAGAAGAAGTACATAAGGCAACCAGAATGAATGAAAGGATAAAGAGATTAGAGAAAGAGTTGAAATTAAAGGAGCCACTTGGCCAAGCTAAGGAACAATTATGGGCCAATATCATTGACTCTGTCAATGATATTTGGCCATCCATTCAAGTAATTTTTGAAAAAAGTGACTTAGTGAAAGAGGCTGCATAAGCCATTCAAAGAGTTAAGGCAGAACTAGGAGACATGCCAGAAGAAGCCACTAGACTAATCCATTTCCTTAACTCTAAAAACAAATATGAGTTGCAGGAGTTGGAGATACCTGACAGAAAAGGCACAATACTAGAGGTAAAAAAGGTCCTCACCAAGAGGAATTTGATGATGAACCTTGAGGATAAGTGCCAAACCATGCAGCTGGTTATAGACAAGTTCATGGTGAAGTTTGATGTTTTGAGGCAGAAAGGTTTTCCAAATCCCTTGGTAATAAATGACAAATTGATGCCACAGGAAGACTACAATAGAATAATTAGAGAAGTGGCAAGGGATTAGGTAAATACTTCATCTATGAAGGGAATGCCTACTGGAAAGGTTCTATATCAAACATTTGAGAACCTATTTTACCTCCAACATGAGGTAAAACACCTTTTTGTAAATAAACCCACTTTTGCCAAGTACACAAAGGCAGATGAAATTTAGAGGATGGTAGATATTCAATTACCAGATGCAGACACATGGGAGAAGTTGAATGACCTGCTATAAAAATGCACAGTCAAAATGTAAAATTGACAGTCAAAATGAAAAATGCACTGTAAAGAAAAAGTAACAGGCCAGTTAGGTGAAAGTGTATTAGTTGAAAGGTCATAGTGAAAAGAATATTCAGTGTGAAGACAAACATCAAGGAAGTGAATAAACAACAAAATATCATAGCATAAAGACAGCACAACCAAATAAACAAGGACAACATACAGCAGTTGAACATCTGTCTCTATCTTCTTGCATGAAGATATTTCTTTCTCCTAAAATAATTCCCAAGACAATTTGGGATATTTTGTAAACTATTTTTGTATAAATACTTCATAATTCGAAGTATTGAGTGTGGATTGCTATACATTTGTAGAGTTATATTGATCAGAAACCTGAGGGTTATTGTACCAATTTTTCAAGTCAGCAGACTGGACTAAGTAATAAAGAGATTGCATTACAGGATTCATGTGTTGAGCTATTACAGTGAAGTATTTTCTTTGTCAAATTTGTTATTTTCTTATGTATCTCACAAACTTAAATGTTATCTAAAGTGAATGAATTAACTGGAAATTTATTTCAGAATTTGTTTAAGTACACTCTGTCTTGAACAGTTAATCATTTCTATGTTTTCTTCTGATATCCGGATCTGAGAATCCTTAATTGCTCTCCCATCCCAGTTGACCTCTTTCACTTCTTTCATAATCTGGCCTAAGGAACCCTTAATTTCTCTTTGGATCCGATTGAAACCAACTTCACCATCCAGCCTTAAGATCTGAAGTAACTTAGCTACCTTTCCCTGTAGACACTAGTTTTAGAACATGATCCAGTGATGTTGTCTTGACACTTGACCCCATAGCCCAATGGTAAAAGACATCCCTCTATCCATCTAATTAAGTGATCCCATCACCAAATCCAAATCAAAACCCAAGTACAATAATAACTAGCCTAAAATTAATTAACTAAACAAAGTTAAATCATAAAGAGAGAGCCCTCTCTAAGAATTAGGAAGGCTAGATCCTAATCTCAAAAGTTGGTTTGTGGTTACCTCTAATCATTTCTTTCTCATCAACTCAAAAGAAATTTTGGAGTGATAACATATTGGTGACCATACTGGGGACCTCGATCCTCGATGCAATAGAACTTTAAGGAAATCTTAAATATCATATTTTTCCCCTTAAGGTCATTTTTATTAAAACGTTTCAAAAAACAATTAAAAATTAAAATTTTGGCTCCCAAAAAGACTCACTATACCAGGGAAAATCCAGATCCAAACCCTGCTACAATAGTTGATGACCCTGACAAAAATTTAAGAAAACCTAAAAAGGTAGAAACTCAAGCAAGTAGTATCGAGTTAGTTAAAGCAAATTCACTCCCCGAGGCATTATCATCTTTAGAGGATATTCCCTTTGATTTTTCATTTGACCTTTCATTGTTTAGAACTAAATCGGAAAATGAAATTCATGAAACTATGTTAGACCCTAATTTTATTCAATTCATTGAGTCAAAAAAGGTGCCTATACATCCAGATTTAGATAAACCTGTGTTGGATACTTTTGAAAAACTATAAGCTTTAACCTCTACATTGACAAGCCATATAGACGATGCCTATCTTCAACAATCAGTTGAATTAGCTGCCCTCATTGTTGTTGCCTCTGAACTTTCTGAAGAATCTTCAAATATTGTAAATACACCTTCATTTACTACCACCTCACCCATAATATCCACCTCAGTTCATTCCCCTTAACCATTCATACCTCAACTTCCTATCCAACCAAACACCTCAAGTTCATCTAATTCATCTTCAACCACCTCAAGTCCTTCTTCAAGCACCACTACTTTTCCCCCTAGTCAAACCAAAATCTCAGCCATGGAAGATAGATATGCACCTTTGGTCTTACCAGCACAACTTCATGCCATGCCCCAAGATTACCAAAGCAAAATCTTTTTGTTTGATGTTATTGGTCAGTATACTGCCCAACAGCATGTGAACAAAATGACTGACTATTTTGAGTTGCATGATATTGATGAGTCGGATGTCCAAATGAGGTTATTTTCCTAGACATTGATAGGAGATGTTAAGAAATGGTTCAAAGGTTTACCTGCTAATCATATTGCAGATTTAGCTGCTTTTCATAGAGTGTTTATTTATATATGCGAGAGAAAGAAAAACCCTCTGCAAATAATATTTGAATACGATAACATTAGAAGAGCTCCTAGTGAATCAGTTCAGGATTATTGTACTAGGTTCAATAGCATCTACAATGCAATCCCTGCTAATATTAAACCTCCACCAGACCTAGTGTTGATCAAATTTCCTGATGGCTTTGACACTGACATGTCATACCAATTAAGGGAAAGAAACCCTGAAACATTAGAACAAATGCAGAGTAATGTTGTTAGTGTAGAAGCAAATCTATTAGCTAAGAAAGCTAGGATGAGAAATGAAAAGAGAGTTGTCATTAAAGAGGAAACTTCCACTTATGATGGTAAAATAGATAGTTTAGCTAAGAGTGTAGAAAGAATAATGGATATATTAGAAAACATGGAAAGAAAATATCAATGGGAAAATCAATAGCCACCTCCAATAAGAAACCCCAACTTTAGGAATAATCCTAACACTGCAAAGAATGTTATACCAGATCAACAAATTAGACCACCCTTCCAGGAAAACTATGCTAAGGGTTCACAAAACCATGAAGAAGAGGATGAAACCCAGATAAACCTATTAGGGATTAAAAATGAAGATATTTTTTTTCTTACTCAGGAAGAACAGGAGTTGTACATGCTACAACAATTACAATTAGAATCTGGAGAGTCCTTTGACTTCAAACAGGGCTATGAATCTTCTATATATGAGGTTGACAAACAGTACATCCTTAGAAGTAAAAAGAATAATGAAATCCCCACTAAGAGATCAATATAAACCCAAACTAAAAAGATAACAGAAGTTCCTGTGACAAAAGTTCTACAAATTCTCCCTAGGGGAACTCAGGAGACTTCCAGCCAAAAAATTGTAGATGTAACTTCAACTGAAACTAAAATTGAAACTGTTACTCAAGCCATTCCAATTAAGAGAAATCAAAGCAAAACTCCTGCGACACAAACTGAATTTCCAGGTACTGAAAAAGAAGATAAAAACACAGACCACATTTGCTAAGGAAGATCTCATCCAATCAGGCAAAACTCAATTTCCATTCAACATTAAGAAGGAGATAGAAAAATTGAAAATATCAGTTCCTTTGACCGAATTAGTGAAAAATGAATCATATAGAGTACAAATCACTGAAAAATTAAATATAGGTGAAGGAGAGGATGTTGTAAACTTGAATGATGATCAACTTGAGTTATTGTTTGGTCCTGAAGTAAATGGCACACATCAGCAAGGGGGTATTCCTCCTTTCTACATTAGCTTGAATGTTCATGACAAAATCTTACATAATGCTACGCTAGATTCAGGGGCATCCCATAACTTGATTCCTAAAGCAATCATGGAGAGACTAAACTTAGATATCACCAGTCCATACAAGGACCTCTTTTCCTTTGACTCTAGCCAAGTCAAGTGCCTTGGCCTGAATAAAGATTTGTGTGTGACTCTAGTCCAGTGCCCAGCAAAGAGTATTGTCATGGACATAGTAGTTGTTGATATCCCACCCAAATATGGAATTCTATTATCTCGCTCATGGGGAGCAAAATTGCGGGGATCTTTATAGTTAGATATGTCATATGCCACCATCTCTATTTTTGTTCAACAAAAAAAACTTTACAGAGAGACCTTAATGAAATATATGGTGAGTAGTGTAGAAAAACCACAAAATGTCCCCATATACTTCATGCATTCTGATATGGACTCTTTCATCTTGTATAATTCAGACAATGACAAAAATGAAATCACAGTTGTAGAAGAAAAATACAAAGCTCTTGATAGTGAAAACATTTATCATGAATCTCTATGGCATTTAGATTTTGATGGCTCTATGAATAGATTAGGAGCAGGTGCATGAGTTTGGATTCACAACATGGAGAATAATCATTCTGAAGGTCATGCCTTTAGAGTAAACTTTAAATGCACAAACAACATGGCAAAAAATGAGGCTCTAATATTAGGACTGCAAATGGTTAGAAAACTTGGAGCCAAGAGAGTTTCTATCATGGGAGACTCATAATTGATTATAAAACAAATCAAAGGTGAATACTCTATGAATAATCCCAGACTTAGCCAATATAGAGAGACTGTCCTAGATTTTATTAAGGACCTTCTGGAAACTGATTTTGTTGCCATTCCTAGGAAACAGAATATGCAAGCTCACAGTCTAGCCACTTTTGCTAGTACCTGCAAATTGCCTTTTCAGTGCAACCACAAGTACACTGCAGAAGTGAGACATATGCCTATTATACCTGACAAATTGAAATATTGGCAGATTTTCTCACAATATTCTAAAATTTATGATTTCATGAACAGGTGAGTTTCAAAATTGTAATATAGATATAGATTGTACAGTAGACAACAACACAGATAGTGAAATAGATATAAATGCTTTAGATCTGAATAAGCCCAATAATTTCACTAAAGTAGAAATAGATAACTTAAAAAATGTAGAAATAGAAGAAATAATGAATGATGATCCTGAAATTTTAAACCTTAAAGATAGCTTTTTTCCCAAGGGATTAGTCCCATTAGAAGATTTGTTTGATTCAAATGATGGAGCTAGGAAACCAAAAATGGAGCCTTTAAGAGAGGACATAGAAGTATGTAACATAGGAACTGAAGAAAAACCCAAGCTTATCAAAATATCGAAAACATTACCTCCAGATGAAAAACTGAAATATATAAATCTGTTCAAAGAGTTTCAAGATATCTTTGCCTGGAGTTATAAAGACCTTAAGTCTTATGACACCAGCATAATCCAACATAAGATACCTATCAAAGATGATCATAAACCTTTTAAACAGAAGCTTAGGAGGATTAATCTAGTTCTTATGCCACTCATTGAAAAGGAAGTAAAAAGGATGTATGATGCCCAAATCATAGCACCCATCAAATATTCAGATTGGGTCTCTAATTTGGTCACTACTAGGAAGAAAACAGGAGAAATCAAACTCTTTGTTGATTTTAGAAATTTGAACAAATTTTCATTAAAAGACAATTATCCTCTCCCAAAAATGGACCATATTCTTCAGAGAGTAGTAGGCTCATCCAGAATTTCATTGCTTGATGGATTTTTTGGATACAAGCAAATCTTAGTTCAACCAAAGGACCAAGCAAAGATTGCATTTACTACTCCTTGGGGTACTTTCATGTATTTGAAAATTCCTTTTGGATTGATGAATGCAGGAGCAACATTCCAAAGAGATATGGATATAGCTTTTGCCAAAGAAATCCATGACTTTCTAGTTGTTTACCAATATGACATCACAGTCTTTTCTAAATCAGATAACGAACATCTAGATCACCTAAGAAGAGTTTTCATTAAATGCAAAAAATCTGGTATTTCCTTAAATCCCAAAAAGGCACTCTTTGGTCTAGAAGAAGGTAAACTCTTGGGACATATAATATCCAAAGATGGAATTAGAATAGATCTAGCTAGAATAGAGGCAATCCTGACTATCATGCATCCTAGAAACATCAAATAATTACAGTGAATTTTAGGCAAAATCAATTTTGTTATGAGATTCATTTCAAACTTAACAGAATTAATTAGAGAGTTAAAAAACATGTTAAAGAAAGATTTAGCACTTAAGTGGACAGTAGAGGCTAAACAATCTTAAGAAAACCTTACCAAACTCCAGTCCTCATAAGTTTTGATTTCCAAAAAGATTTTATAATTTTTTCTTTTGCTTCAGAACATACTATTGCAACAATCTTGTTGCAAAAGAATGATCAAGGATATGAGCAACCTATTGCATTTTTCAGCAAATCTTTGAGAGATGCTACACTAAAGTACAACATAATGGAAAAACAAGCACTTTCTTTAGTGAAAGCTATTAAAGATTTCAGAGTGTACATCTTGTATTCACACATCATTGCTTATGTTCCAAATTCAGTATAAAGGAAATTTTTACACAAAATGGGCTTGAAAGAAAGAGAGGCAAATGGATTGCCACTATTTTGGAATATGACATAGAAATAAAGCCTACAAAACTTATCGAAGGCCGAGGTTTAGCTAAACTCATGGCTGAATCAAACTGTCAGGCCTTAGATATAAATTTCATTGGTTCCCTAGATGATCAGGAAGAGATGGCGACTCCACAGATCAGTGAACCTTTTACAGATTCACCTTGGTATGAACATATTATATTTGTCTTACTAAACTTACAAGCTCCTCCTGGTTTATCTAGAACTAAAAGTAGATTTTTGAAAATGAAATCAATGAAATATGGTATCATAGATACAGCTTTATTTTGGAAAGATAATGGTGGCATTCTATTAAATTTTTTATTGAAAGATGAAACTGACAAAGTTATGCAAGAATTTCATGCAGGAGATTGTGTAGGACACTTATATTGGAAAACAATTGCTGACAAGATTTTGAGGGAAGGTTTTTAATGGCCCACCCTTTTTGTAGATGTTAAGAAACATGTGACCTCCTGTCATAAGTGCCAAATATTTGAGGGTAAAAGGAAACTTTTACCTTTACCTCTCAAACCCATCTGCACAGAAATGCCATTTCAACAATGGGGTTTAGACTTCAATGGGGAAATTCACCCATCCTCCTCAGCCTAGCATAAATGGATTTTGATAGCCACTAATTACTTTACTAAATGGATAGAATCCATCCCTTCTAGACAAGCCATGGACTCTTTCATTATCTCATTCCTTGAAAACAATATCCTTTATAGATTTGGATGCCCCCGAAAGCTCATTACCGATAATGCAACTACTTTCAAATCAAAGAAAATGGTAGAATTTTGTAACAGATATCACATTACCCTTGGCCATTCAACTGCCTATTACCCTCAAGGTAATGAACTTTCAGAATCCTCAAACAAAAGCCTTGTCAATATCATCAAGAAACTGCTAGAAGACAAAAAAAGACATGGAACAAAAATTTGGTCAATGCCTTATGGGCAAACAGACTGACTACTAAAAAGTCCATTGGCACATCTCCTTATTAGCTAGTATATGGTATGGATGTTGTTTTTCCATCCTCTTTAGGAGTACCAATGATGAACATCATTCAAGAGTTGCAGGTAGAACCAAATGATATCCAAAGAAGGATAAATCAGACAATACACTTGCAGCAAACCAGAGACGAGGTCTATGTCAAGTCACAAGTGATCCAGGATAAAATCAAGAATATTTTTGACAAAAAGACCAAAGGCAATGATTTTTACATAGGTGATAAAGTTCTCAAATGGGATTCTAGAAGAGAAGACAAAGGTAAACATGGAAAATTTGATTTCCTATGGCAAGGCCCTTATATCATTTATGGTTACAGAGGTAACAATGCATTTATCTTGAGAGAGTTAGATGGAACAGATCTACCAGGAAGACCTGTCAATGGTAGAATGTTGAAGCACTACTTATCCACATATTAACAGTACTTCTTTTTACTTTGCTCATTGTATATAACATTGGAGAGTTTAGGTTGGATTGGATGGTGACCTTTTAAAAGTTGAAGCCCGTAGAGAAGGCCTTGAGCTTTGAAAGGTTCACCATCATAAGTATGAATAAAGCAAAATCACAGAAGAGAAGTTTACAACTTAACTACAGTCATGGTTTCAAAGGCTATTGATCTTAAAGTTCTTAACATTTCACCAGGAAATGCCATCCCCATATGGAGCTACTGTTAGGGTCCTATAATAATAGGATTCATAATTTTGAATTGGCTATGGTTAGTCTTGTAATATTGTACATACTTTTGCTTTCTGAAAAATGTTTTCCATATTAAAAATTAAAAAATGTAAAGAGGGTATGTCCTAAAAGAATAATCAAAGGACAAAAATAAAGAGAAAAAGATCAAAAAAGTGAAAAATATGAACCCCAAAAAAGAAATAAAACATATCATGAAAGTGTGCAAATTCAAATGCCACTACTTTTTACTTTACTATGCAAAATAAGGTTGTGTGCAGCTTGTCAGAAATGCCACAATCCATGATGGTCAAATAGCTTAACCTTGACTCATTCATGTTTTAAATTTCATGTTAATAGATAGAGAATGAAGATATAGCCAAACTATTTAACCTTGGCAGATTAATAGTTAGGTAGAGAATAAAAATGAGCTCATCAGTTTAATATAAGCCATTAGAAGTTATAAGGTTAGAATTAGATAGTTTTCTTGTCAAAAGAAAAGGAAATAAAGGGTCAGCAAGCTCAAATGCACCCAATAAACGAAGAGAAAATGTTAGGATAAATAAAGGGTAGGTAGAACAAAAGGTTGCAAATGCACAAGGTTAGTGAGTCAAAAGCACATTTATCATGCTTAATCCTATGTTTCATGTGCAGGAGGATTTATGAAAAAAGAAAGGATATCCACCAAGCTTGTTTAACTAATTTCCCCTCATTTCACTATACCCCCACATACTTATTTGCTAATTTCCCCATTCTCCCTTCATTAATTATTAATTTCCCTTTTCCCCTCATTTTGACCTTTACCCCTTGGTTTCACACATTCCCCTAGAAATTATCCTTCAAAAATCATCCCCCTTCCCAAAACTCTTTTCCCTAGTGT
This sequence comes from Pinus tabuliformis, assembly GCA_031772625.1. NCBI lineage: Eukaryota > Viridiplantae > Streptophyta > Pinopsida > Pinales > Pinaceae > Pinus > Pinus tabuliformis. The sequence goes on from CM062804.1 coordinate 1,015,029,355, forward strand.
GAAACCCATTCCCCATTACAAATATCATTTTCCCCCCTTGTTAATTTCCCTTCTTTCCCCTCAAAAACCCACAAAAACCCTTTATCCTAAGTTTTTTATCCCCCTGCATTATGTAATAAACATCCCCCATTTCATATTTCCCTGACAAACCTTTTTTAATCCACCAACCCTTGGTGCAGTTAAAAAACCCCCACCACATAACTCATGGTCCCACTTTCTTAACACGTTTCTTATATGAAAAAACCCGACATTATTCATTAATTAATTACATTTCTGTGTAATTAAACCCCACGCCCCGCCAAATCACTTTCCCAATTCTATCCGTGCAACTTAACTGCGTGATAGCCCTCCAATCTCCTACCCCCAAATCCGACAACATACATCCATATCGCGCAGATTCATCCTCCGACCGATAATAGCCCAAGAGCACGCAAGATTCACAGTTTTGCCTAGGCACTGTTCTGTTACGTGGCGGCCCCAGGCTAGATCGCGTACTTGCGAAAAATATCACCTGCCCTCCAAAAGCATTGCAATGGCCCAGAAAACCACCCCCCCCCCCCCCCACCTAAACTGAAAACTACCCACTTTTAATTTATAATTTCCATGCCAAAATGTGATTGTTACCCATTAAAAGGCCAAAAAAGCCCCAAATTGCTATTTTCGCTCGTTTTTCCCTGCAAACTGCTGCTTAGCCATTTGTGAAACCCTGAACCTATGTGACCAATTTGACCACCTTCTGCCGCCTAAAGACACTCTGGATACCCAATTGAAGCAACCAGTTGACAGTTGAAAGCTACAGTACCTTTTGCATTCACCATTGAACCCAGTCTGCACACCAAACCATTAATTTCCAGGTACACAGAAACAGCCCTTGAATTTGAAAACGCACAGTTTAAATTGAAAGGTTAATTAATTGAATTAATTAAAGAAACCTTCCTGAATTGAGAAGAAACCTATTTGTACATCCCAAACCCTTTTACAAACTGTAATTACCCTCCCACTATTCCAGAGCTTCCAAACCTCACTTCTGAAACCACTCAAAGCCTAATTCAAATCTATAAACCCAATTATGGCTTCCCAAACCTCTCTAGACGTGAGACCTCTGCAAACCCCTCACCTGGACATCGACCACCTTGCATTAGCAAATAAAGACTTCCAAATAAAGGACACAGCTTCCCCTTACTACCTTCTAAAGCTCCACTGCTAGAGTAAGGAAAAATTCTTGAACCAAAACGATGACATTCACCTTTGGGAGTCTAATTTTCCCAAGTATTTGTTTCAAAAAGTACACCCATTCCCAGAAATCATCCACTTTTGTCATGCTTGCTACATTCCCATCCGAAGATCCATTATCACCCCTAACCAGCAAGTGTTATTTACCATCACTGCATAATCTATTAACCAAATGCTGCAGGTCCAACCAAGCCCAAATGAGACCCCACTTTCTATTGAAGGCTTGTTGGACCTCTATACCAAGTTAGACACTCCTAAGATAGCCCAAATTTTCCAAACTTTCATTTTTTCTGAGAGAGGTGGACAAATCATAACCATGCTCTCCTGCATTTTAGGCTACACCTCTGGTGAACATGTGGATGAGGTTGTTCTTGCCTTTATTTCCATCTTTTTCCCAGGCAAGCCTCCTGCTACAGTGTAGAACTATGCTCAGTTCATAGTAGACATAATGCATGAATAGTTCACCAGGCTACCAACCGAGAGAGTTTTCAAGTATTCTTCAGTTTTATTTCATATGTTTTTGTACTACCAGTAAGATAAATTCCCTATCAGCATCCAGAAGTTGGATACCAAAGGAAATCCAAGATCAGTTATCTACTAAACACCATTGATCCAGAAATTCTCCACTATTTTTTCCTATAAAGACTTCATTGATTCATTTGTCCATCCAGTTATGAATATGCTAACCAATAGCCCTCAGCCTAGAATCAGTCAAGAGATCAAAAGGGTGTTACAGTTGGCAAAGAATAGTAAAGTGGGAGACTGGTATTTGTACCAGAACCACACAGAGATAAGAATTTATGGATGCCAACTTGCCCCATACAAGCTGCCCAACTACCTCCCCATGAGGTTATTTTCACTAGAATACTTTAGGAAAATTATAAATTATGATGAAGTAAATTTCCTAGCAGCTAGGAAGAAGACCCAATTCAAAATGAAAAATCAATTGGGCCCCTTCATTTGTAATACCAGAGAAGTTGGACCAGAGGCAGATAATATTTTGCAACAAATGAAATTCAAGAACAACTTTATGTGGCAGTATGACCCTCATGGAGTCATAAATAAGCTAAGGCTCAAGGTCAAATTGGGACCTTTCATCCATCATCCTAGACCAGACATTGAGAGGTTTTCCAACCAATCAAAATGGTTGGAAAACACTCTAATAGACATGGACAGTACTGTAGTTGATGTAGAAAATACATTGATTGATGTAGAAAAACAAATTGATACAAGTTCCTTCCTGTAGGTTCCAGAACTAGGAGAACCAATGAATATTCCTCCTATTTTACAGACTCCAGAAAATGAGGATAGAAATGCAAAGAGAACCAGGGAAGAAGGATCTATTTCAACTTTGGAAACCACAGGTGAACAGTTTGAGATCAGTTACAGGAAGAGGCCCAAGCTTAATCCTGCAACTGAATAGGAAAACATCATTAACTCAGTAGAAATCACTGACACTGACACAATGGTAGAAAGAAGAAAAGGCACAACAGCTTCAGGATAAAATCACCAGCCCTCAACATCAAACACTCAACTTATTGAGAGACAACTCAATGTTGAGGTTTCTTCATTCACCAGGCCTGTGGATAAAAAAAAAGGATATCAAAGATAGATACAAGGAAATTAAGTTGAGGAATGAGAAGTTGAAGGTTGAGACTTATGCCCAATACTTCAAGTAGACACCTACAAATCAAAACAAGTTGATGTCAGCCTTTGACATCAAAATAGGAAAAATGAAAATGTCATTCATGCAACCTATACTCTAGCATCCAAAAACATCAGCAGATTATAAGAAAATAGATTTTGAGGTTTTGGCTAGGGATGTTCATCCCATTGACCAAATTGAGTTTCACAAGCATACATGTGAGATGATCTATTCCACCTTGACAGGTAAAGCTATGACTACATACAAGCTTCAAAGTTCATTGGACAACATTAAAGCACAATACAAATTGGAAAAGGCCTCCTCACAGGCCAAAGATAACATAATCAAGTCATTGGAGGACGTGGTAATTGAGTTGGGACATTATCCCAATGATATCAAGGATGCTGAGAAGTTGATAAAGAAAAAGAATGAGGACATTGTTGCTCTCAAAAAACAACTCAAATTACCTCATTCAGAGCACCCACAAACAAAAGAGGTTCTTGATAGCCAAACACATTAGGAGGAAATGATGGACCTTGTTCTCCAACTAAATGACCAATTAAAAGAGATGGAGAAGGATTTGGAAAGCTTGATACAACTGAAATAGGCTAGCCTTGAGGTTTCCCCTACCACTGTCATTCCAACAGTCACCACATCAATACCATCCACCTTGGCAGCCTCATTGGCTCCTACAACTCCATTGGCTACAACACTACCAGCTGCCACAACATCTACATCAGCAACAGGGTCGACAACAGCAGCATCTCAGCCAAGTGATGAGGCAAGTAAGTTGGTCAAGGCAATGGAACACATGTCCATTCAGACCATAGAAATAAACAAGATTAAGGAAAATATAACCAGTCTGGAGAATGATAATAATATTGCACAGATTATGCACAAATAAGAAGTAAAAAAGTAAACCAGAATGAATGAAAGAATGAAGAGCTTAGAGAAAGAGATGACATTAAAGCAGCCACTTGACCAAGCTAAGGAACAATTATGGGCCAATATAATTGACTCTGTTAATGATATTTGGCCATCCATTCAAGTAATTTTTTAAAAAAGTGAGTTAGTGAAAGAGGCTACAGAAGCCATTCAAAGAGTTAAGGCAGAACTAGGAGACATGCCAGAAGAAGCCACTAGACTAATCCATTTCCTTAACTCTAAAAACAAATATGAGTTGCAGGAGCTGGAGATACCTGACAGAATAGGCATAATAATAGAGGTAAAAAAGGTCCTCACCAAGAGGAATTTGATGATACACCTTGAGGATAAGTGCCAAACCATGCAGCTGGTTATAGACAAGTTCATGGTGAAGTTTGATGTTTTGAGGCAGAAAGGTTTTCCAAATCCCTTGGTAATAAATGACAAATTGATGCCACAAGAAGACTACAATAGAATAATTAGAGAAGTGGCAAGGGATTAGGTAAATACTTCATCTATGAAGGGAATGCCTACTGGAAAGGTTCTATATCAAACATTTGAGAACCTGTTTTACCTCAAGCATGAGGTAAAACACCTTTTTGTAAATAAACCCACTTTTTCCAAGTACACAGAGGTAGATGAAATTTATAGGAGGATGGTAAATATTCAATTACCAGATGTAGACACATGGGAGAAGTTGAATGACTTGCTATAAAAATGCACAGTCAAAATGTAAAATTGACATTCAAAGTGAAAAAGGCACAGTAAAGAAAAAGTAACATGCCAACCAGATGAAAGAGTATCAGGTGAAAGTGTATTGGTGAAAGGTCGGAGTGAAAAGAATATTCAGCGTGAAGACAAACAACAAGGTAGAGAATAAACAACAAAATATCATAGCATAAATACAACACAACCAAATAAACAAGGACAGCATACAATAGTTGAACGTCTGTCTCTATCTTCTTGCATGAATATATTTCTTTCTCCTAGAATAATTCCCAAGACAGTTTGGGATATTTTGTAAACTATTTTTGTATAATTACTTCATAATTCGAAGTATTGAGTGTGGATTGCTATACATTTTTAGAGTTGTATTGATCAATAACCTTAGGGTTATTGTACCAATTTTTCAAGTCAACAGACTGGACTAAGTAATAAAGAGATTGCATTACAGGATTCATATGTTGAGCTATTACAGTGAAGTATTTTCTTTGTCAAATTTGTTATTTTCTTATGTATCTCACAAACTTACATGTTATATAAAGTGAATGAATTAAATGGAAAATTATTTCAGAATTTTTTTAAGTACACTATGTCTTGAACAGTTAATCATTTCTGTGTTTTCTTCTGATATCCAGATCTGAGAATCCTTAATTTCTCTCCCATCCTAGTTGACCTATTTCTCTTCTTTCATAATCCGGCCTAAGGAACCCTTAATTGCTCTTTGGATCCGATTGAAACCAAATTCACCATCCAACCTTAAGATCTGAAGTAACTCAGCGACCTTGCCTTGTAGACACTATTTTTAGAACTTGATCCAGTCTGTTGTCTTGACACTTGACCCCATAGCCCAATGGTAAAAGACATCCCTCTATCCATCTAATTAAGTGATCCCACCACCAAATCCAAATCAAAACCCAAGTACAATCATAACTAGCCTAAAATCAATTAACTAAACAAAGTTAAATCATAAAGAGAGAACCCTCTCTGAGAATTAGGAAGGCTAGATCCTAATCTCCAAAGTTGGTTTGTGGTTACCTCTAATCATTTCTTTCTCATCAACTCAAAAGAAATTTTGGAGTGATAACACAACCTAATAGTGTATTGGTACAAATATATTTTCATAGTAAATCTCCTTAACTTGAGAGAATCCCTTAGGTACAAAGTGATCCTTATACTTTGAACGAATTATGTCAACTACTCTTTTATTTCTTTAAATCTAGATTCTATCAATTTATTTATTAAGACAAAGAGGTACCAGTTTGCAAGTGTTGTTCTCCATCAAGGAATTGTACTCCTCTCCTATAGCTACTTCCCAAGAAGGATTCCTTTTAGCCTATGCATAGGTATAAGGTTCCAATCCAAGCATAAAATAATAATGGGTAGGCTATGAATATTCCATGATAGTTAGAGCTTGTGAAGGCCGCTCCACAAACTACAATCTAGTTCTTTGTGAATCGATAAGATCACATATTAGATCACTAACTACTTGAAGTGTTTATTGTACCCATCAATGCCTATGCACTAAATATATAATTATTGCTACTAATATGCGATATTAGAATTTAAAATAAGATCGTAATTATGCTCTAAATAAGTATCACTAAGGTATGGCATAGAAAGAGGTGGAAAGGATGAAGTAGGGTGCTTGAGAAGTTCCTATAAGGGACCTTGTTCAAATATGACACTTCTCTTGATGAAAAAAGTATATGATGAATAATTTGATAACTTATATCCCTTAACTCATTCTAGATATCCCAAAAATATGCACTCTTTACTCCACCTTTACTCTGAGACTCCATAAACTTCCTCCTATTAGAGAGAATCATATCCCATGAACAAGAACCAAACTCTCTGAAGTGAGTAACAACCATGAGTATCAACTCGGTATAATCTTGAATTAAGGACTCAATGAACTCATCCAATGATATGATCTTCTATTTTTTATGGATGGAGTTTCTAACAGTATGGAAAGAAGAGATAAAAATAGAGTACTTAGGTCCAAGCTCAGAAAGCCCCAAAAGAATGAGTTGTTCTTCATTCATATATATGCCACAATATTTGCCCTGAATCATTAATGTTTTGAATCAAGAGAAGTATTCCTATAGGGTCCCAAAGTTGTATGGATCCATTATAAACACCTCATTCTCAATTTTATGTCTCCTCAACTCCTCTTTCTTGCCAAATGTTCTTCCAATTTGGTCCAATATTCTTTAGGAGCTTTAAACTAATCTATATGAAACAAAAGATTAGTAGAGATTGAAAAAAATAGAACCCCTAGGCTTCATCCATTATGTTGAAGTACTGTGACTTATCAATTACTTATGTAGGCTCATTTTGTATCCTTGTTGTGATCCTATAGAGTCCATTGCTACACAATAGCATTAGAATCTTAGGCTTCCAATCAAAGTAGTTGAAATATGATCCATTATCTCTATGGGTTGTTTTAACTTGTTAAATATGAAATAAAATATCAATATACTTCATAAATGAACTTATGCTCTAATAATATATAGGATTTTAAACAAAATCTCAAGACCTATTTGTGAAAAAATACTAGACTAGCTACTGCAAAATTAAGAAATAAGAGAGAGAAAAAATGCTCAAAAAATCGACTAAATAACCAAATAAGAAATTCAAATTACACAATAGACATTATATGAGAATATGATATATTATTATTGTTGAACATGAATACAATATATAAAATCTCTAGGATTAAGAACCAATTCAAATTAGTTTGGGATTTCATTGTGCATGCATTTAGATAACAATAGTACTTTTCTAGAATTAGCTAGAAAGCCAACATTGGAGTGGAAGACCCTTAAATTAGAAAAGTATCTAATAAAAGATTTAGATGAAAGTAAGTGGACTTGTAAGTCTGTCAAAATTGATGTAATAACTCTCATATGCAATCAATAACCATGCAAACTCCAAAAATGGAACTGAAAGGCAACATGAAAGTTGTTTGGAGAGTGGATAAGGTAATTTTCCAAAATAAGAGAGGGGATTCCTATTACAGAGCTTAGGGATGAAATAATGAAGATAAAATCACTATGTAATATCCCATTTGGTTCCCAGTCAGCACCACATGTCATCCTAGGTGGCATCCCTGCCAAAAATAGTGGTACTAAAAATAAAAGAATGTTAAAAATAGGAGATGGTCCCAAGTGCTAGGGAATGCCTAGTAGTGGAATAAAATTGGCCATATGTGTCTCTAATAATATATGGATTAGGTTCAAATGATGACCCAATTGTATGTTCTAATGAGGTCCTGATGAACTACTGAGTGCAATGCAACCCAACAAAGTATATGTTCCATATTACTCTAATGGTATATACTTTTTTCTTCCAAGAAAAATATCTTTGTAGTCCATATGATTAATATACATGTTTTGGTCTTTAAGGGTCTTCTCAAACAATAAGGCTTAAATTGATCCAGGTGGATATTGGTGGCCACCCACCAATTCCACTTGGACCCCCACCATTGCTTCTTTCAGTTTCATTAATTGTAGCACAGTTTACTATTTTTAGCAGTTTTTCGGGTCCTAAACTTCCGAAGCGATTTTCTGTCTAAAATCATTTTTTCCATTGTAGTCCTCAGAGATATCTTTCCAATGGATTATCATGCACATCAAACGGAGATAATATGACCAAGTCGCGACCCCAGAAAGTTGGTTGTCCAACTCACCCCAAAGGGGTCCATAAACTCTTGGTGTTACATCTCCTCGGGTTAGGGTTTTGGTTGTTTAGGTTTGCTCTTATTGTTCAATAATAAAAAGGCCCTTGAGCCTCATTGGAAGGTAGTTCAGACGCATGTAGCTACCACATCTCTTCTCAGAGATAAGCTACCATCGCCCTAGCTGGTTTATTTCCATTTATGTTTGTAAGCATATTTCAGTATTTTACATTAATGAATTGAAGTATTATTTCTGTTGCATATCTGTGTTTGTGGTTATCTCTGTAATTTGTTGCGTTCCTATTTAAATCCGGGTCAGTGGTATCAGAGCAGTCTGCTTTTTTCTTCTATGTTTTTCTTTGCATGTCCTTAATGAGGTCGAGATATAAGGAGTTAGGGCTTGAACTGATCGAACCTTTGCAAAACCAGCCTGAATCCCGACGGCCTCCCATGGCGGATGAAAAGAAAGACGAGGGGGCAGGAGATCCTATCAAAGTCTTGCTCAAAGAAGCCCTCGAGTGACAAAGGAACGTGATGATGGACAGCTATGCCCAAATCCTTCAGCGGCTACCCAAGGGCAACGGATCGACTTCCAACAGCTACCTTGGAAACACCACACCGTTTAAGGTACAAGTTAATTTTGAAATCCCCATATTCGAGGGTCAAATAGACACAGATGTCATCGATAAATGGTTAAATCTGCTAGAGGGTATTTTTATGTTCATGATTTTTCCAATCAGCAAAAGATTATTTTCACTCTTCTCAAAGCAGCCCCCCACGTCAAGGACTGGTGGGAAACCTACTACGAGCATAAGGATGAAAGTACAGGTGCACTATTTTCAGCTGCACCCACTTGGAATTCATTCTGGAATGTCATCAAGGAGCAGTACTACCCTGTCGGAAGCTATGAGGATCAATACATAAATTGGACCACGTTGTGGCAGGGAAGGGACCAAGACGTGCTGGAGTTTACCAATATTTTCCATACCCTTCACACAAAGTTGGGTATCAAGGATTTGGAGAAGCATTTGGTACTCAAATACCGCGGCTGCCTGCACAAGTACATCTAGGAAGAAATAGAATTCCTGAACATCTCCTCGCTCGGCACGGCATACCGATATGCCGTCAAGGTCGAGAAAAAGTTTAAACAGAAGAAGCGAGACTTTGGATCTGCGAATCTGAAGTAAGGGAAAGGTGCCCCCAAACCATAGAAAAAGGGAAAAAGCCAAGGCGGGCGGCCCAAGACAACCTGCCAAAGCTACAAGCAAAGAAAAGTGCCACGAAGCGGAAAAAGGACACAGGAAAGTGGTTTGAGTTCTATAAGAGCTCCACTCTTAACACAAGTTAGTGTCAGGCCAAGTAGTCACTGGTGGCCGAGCTAAAAGTTTCAAAATCAAATGCATGTTCCGACTCTGAGTCAAAACCCGACAAGGGGAATGACAAAGGGAAGTAGATTATTGATGCAAATCCCACAACCACCATTTCCACCACAAAGATCCAGGAGGAACCCGAAGATATAGAGGAGGAGGAGCATCCCTACCACTCCCATATGTGGGTAAAGGGCTCCCCACTACAATTCATTGTCAACAGTGGGAGCCAAAAGAACCTCATTTAGGCAGAGCTCATTAAGCGGTTGGGCTTACTGACGACAGCACATCCACAACCATACACCATCGGATGGCTTCACCAAGGATGGGATCTTCACATGAGCCAGTAGTGTCACCTTCCATACAACATCAAGCCCTTCACGAATGAGGTATTGTGTGACATTGCTCCCCTTGAAGTTTGTGATGTATTATTAGGAAAACCATGCTTGTGGAAGCGACACACTGTGTATGAATCAAGGCCTCGTACTATTATTTTTACTTTGGGAAATAAGTTGTATAGGATACCGGAGGTAGCACCGCCTACCGCCATCTCTTTGGTTACTGCAAAACAATGCAGTAAGCTCATTTCCAAAACCGGGAAATTGTTTTTCCTGATGATACGCCCTCAAGGAAAGAAGAATATGGTGGCCACGACCTCCAGACAGGGCCCCTCTGCACGACAACTATAGATGGACAAGGTCATGGAGGAGAAAGAGGACATCTTCACCTCCCCCGCATGGGTTCCTCTACACTCTCAGGTCAAGCACTCCATTGATCTGACCCCAGGTGTGCCACTGCCCAATGGACCAATCTATCGGCACTCCATTCTGGAGAACGATGAAATCAAGAGGCAGATTCAAGAGCAGCTGCATAAAGGTCACATCCGTCCAAGTTCATTGCCCTGTGGGAGCCTGATCATTTTGGTATAGAAGAAGGATGGGACTTGGAGACTCTGTATTAACTATCAGGCGCTGAACAAGATCACACTCTGTAATAGGTACCCGATCCCACAGATTGATGACCTCCTGGACCAACTGAAGGGGGGAAAATATTTCAAAAAGATCGATTTAAAGTCAGGATATCACCAAGTACAATCAAACCCTCTGATGTGTGGAACACTGCCTTCAAAGTCAAGGAGGGCCTTTTCGAATGGTTGGTTATGCCTTTTGGATTAACGAATGCTCCTGCAACCTTCATTAGGCTAATGGATGACATCTTGCGACCATTCACCAACTCATTTGTAGTGGTATACTTGGATGACATCTTGATCTTCAACCAAAGTTGGGCGAACCTACCTATGGTTTTCAGTCCATGGTTTTGGACGCGATGGTTTTCGGTCCATGGTATTGGATGCTTCGGCATGTATAAATATGTATTGTAACATTAAAAGGAACATAATGAAAAATCAAGCTGGTAGTCCCAATTTTGGGATCCAGGGGAAATCTCTATGCATATGTGTTTTATGTGTTATGCTCTCGCATTGTTTATTTTTTGTGTTTTAGAATTCGTATGTAGCTAATTTTTGTATGGGGTTAAAACCTACATCAGAGCTGTCTACTTTTTTTCTCTTCTTTTCTTTGCATGTCCCCAACGAGGTTGAGATATGAGTTAGGGCTTAAATTGGTCGAACCTTTGCAAGACCAGCCTCGTAAATCTTGACGGTCTCCCATGGCGGATGAAAAGAAAGACGGGGGGGAGGGGATCCTATCAATATCTTGCTCGAAGAAGCCCTCGAGCGACAAAGGAACGTGATGATGGACAAATTTGCCCAAATCTTTTAGCGGCCACCCAGGGGCTATGCATCGGCTTCCAACAAGTACTCTGGAAATGCCACACCGTTTAAGGTACAAGTTAATTTTGAAATCCCCATATTCTAGGGTCAGATAGACGCAAATGTCGCCAATAAATGGTTAAATCTGCTAGAGGGTTATTTTTTTGTTCATGATTTTTCCAGTCGGGAAAATATTATTTTCGCTCTTCTCAAAGCAGGCCCCCACATTAATTACTGGTGGGAAACCTACTGCGAGTAGAAGGATGAAAGTATAGGCTTACTATTTTCAGTCACACCCACATGAAATTCATTCCAGGATGCCATCAAGGAGCAGTACTACCCTATCGGAAGCTATGAGGATCAATACAAAAAGTGGGCCATGCTGCGGTAGGGAAGGGACCAAGACGTGCCGAAGTTTACCAATATTTTCCATACCCTTCGCACAAAGTTGGGTATCAAGGATTCGAAGTAGCATTTGGTACTCAAATACCGCGGTTGGCTGCACAAGTACATCCAGGAAGAAATAGAATTCCTAAACATCTCCTCGCTTGGCACAGCATACCGATATGCCATCAAGGTCGAGCAAAATTTTAAATAGAAGAAGCGATACTTTGGATCTTCGAATCCGAAGTAAGGGAAAGGTGCCCCCAAACTGTAGAACAAAGGACAAAGCCAAGGCGAGGCATCCCAAGACAACCCGCCAAAGTTGCAAGCAAAGAACGACATCATGAAGCCGAAAAAGGACACGGGAAAGTGGTGTGACTTCCGTAAGAGCTCCACTCACAACATGAGTGTCAGGCCAAGCAGTCACTGGTGGCCGAGCTAAAGGTTTCAGAATCAGATGCATGTTCCGACTCTGAGTTAGAACCCAACAAGGGAAATGAAAAAGGGGAGCAAATTATCGATGCGGAACCCAACGCCATCGTTGCCACCACGAAGATCGAGAAGGAGGAACCCAAAGATCAAAAGGAGGAGGAGTGTCTCTTCCACTCCCATATGTGGGTAAAGGGCTCCTCACTACAGTTCATTGTCGACAGTGGGAGCCAAAAGAACCTCATTTCGAAAGAGGTCGTGAAGCAGCTGGGCTTACCGACCACAACACATCCACAACTATACACCATCGTGTGGCTTCACCAAGGATGGGATCTTCACGTGAGCCAACAATGTCGCCTTCCATACAACATCAAGCCCTTTACAGATGAGGTATTGTGTGACATTGCTCCCCTTGAAGTTTGTGATGTATTATTAGGACAACCATACTTGTGGAAGCGACACACTATGTATGAATCAAGGCCCTGTGATGTTATTGTTACTTTGGGAAATAAGTTGTACAGGATACCGAAGGTAGCACCGCCTACCGCCATCTCTTTTGTTACTGCAAAACAATGCAGTAAGCTCATTTCCAAAACCGAGAAATTTGTTTTCTTGATGATATGCCCTCAAGGAAAGAAGAAGACAGTGGCCATGACCTCTAGGCAGGGCCCCTCCACACGACAACTACAAATGGACAAGATCATGGAGGAGTACGAGGACATCTTCACCTCCCCCGCAGGGGTTCCTCTGCAATGTCAAGTCAAGCACTCCATCGATCTGACCCCAGGTGTGTCGCTTCCTAATGGACCAATCTATCGGCATTCCATTCTGGAGAAAAATGAAATCAACAGGCAGATTCAGGAGCTGCTGCAGAAATGTCACATTCGTCTGAGTTCATCACCCTGTGGGAGCCCAATCATGTTGGTACAGAAGAAGGATGGGACTTGGAGACTTTGAATTGACTATCGGGAACTGAACAAGATCACTGTCTATAATGGGTACCCGATCCCATGGATTGATGACCTCCTGGACCAACTGAAGGGGGGAAAATATTTCAGAAAGATTGATTTGAAGTCAAGATATCGAACCCTCCGATATGTGGAAGACTGCCTTCAAAGCTAAGGAGGGCCTTTACGAATGGTTGTTTATGCATTTCAGATTGGCGAATGCTCATGCAACCTTCATGAGGCTAATGGATGACATATTGCGGCCATTCACCGACTCATTTGTATTGGTATACTTGGATGACATCCTAATCTTCAGCCAGAGTTGGGAAGAGAACCTCCACAACATCCAATAGGTTCTCCAAACACTACGGCAACACAAGTTATGTGCCAATTTGGAGAAATGCACTTTTGGCATGACCCAAGTTCAGTATCTAGGATACATTATTGATGAATAGGGGGTGCATGTGGATCCAGCCAAGATCCAAGTCATTTGGGATTGGCCAACTCCAACCACTCTAAAAAAGCTTCAGAGCTTTCTAGGTCTTGCCAACTTCTACCGCAAGTTCGTGTTGGGATTTTCTCATATCACTTGGCCCTTGAGTCAAGTCACCAAGGGAGGAGCGAAAGAAAAATTCTTTTGGTGTGAATCTCAACAGAAGGCATTCACAGAGTTGAAAGGTCGCCTCTGCTCGGTGCTCGCATTACTAGACTTGCAACAACCATTTGAGGTCGAGACAGATACCTTTGACTATGCTATTGGGGCAGTCCTTACTCAACATGGGCATCCAGTAGCAAATCACAGTGAGACACTTTTAGACACAGTCTGGAAGTATCCCACTTATGACAAAGAGATGTATTCCATTATGTAGGCTTGCCGACAATGGAAGCATTACATTTTGGGGAAGGAAACAGTCATCCACATAGACCACCAACCCCTCTACTTCATAAAGACCCAAGGGAAATTGCAGAATGATCGCCATCAGAATTGGTCCACATACCTGCAACAGTTCCATTTGAATATCAAGTATAAGAAGGGCAACACCAATAATGTTGCAAATTGCCTCAGTCGACCACCGATCATGGCATTAACCACCGTGCTCAACTCTTATGGGAATGAGACTTCTGATTGGCCACTTCTCTACAAAAGTGACTCAGAATTCGACCACACATACCAGACACACTTGGAGGGTCAACAAGTTCCAGATTTTCACCTCCAAGATGCCCTGTTATGCCACCTAGGTCACCTTTGTGTTCCTTCAAGCGAATGTGCCAAGATGTTTTGGGAAGCACACTACAGTCAGATTGCTGAGCATATCGGGGTCAAGAAAATGTTGGCAGTACTCCAGAAGTATTTCTATTGGCCAAATCTTCGACAGGATGTCGGGAAGTAAATCACATCATGCACTACCTGTGCCACTGCCAAATCGACCATCAAGAAGCAAGGCCTCTATACCCCACTGCGTACCCCTATTCAACCTTGGGAATCCATCTCCATGGATTATTGTTGGCTTAGTGGGGGCTGACCGAAGTTTAGAGTTGATTTAGCCAAACAAATCCCAGTACTACTAGCCCCTTCGGCAACAGTCCGCAGTGCGCGAACTGAGGTCTCACCCGAAGTAGTATGGGAGGGTGCTAGAACCAGGTTTCCACACCCTAGAGATGTCTAATGAGTTCAAGTCGTCTTCGATTTAACCCTACGCGCACGTCGCTACGTGCACTTTCTCGTACCTCGCAGCCTGATATGCTACCTTCGCGCAGCCATACTCAGGGGCTAAACGCTATGCTTCTGCCTTATTACCCAAGACTTCACTGGTATTCCACTATTAGTTGATTGACTTAATCTACTTGCATGCTTTAAGTTATACTTAACAATATAAACCATTCATACAGGTGCGCGGAGTAAATAAATAGTATATTTGCAATTTATATCAAACATGCATTAACCCAAGAACAGATACACAAATATGATATCAAAATTCTCTTTATTAGTTCCTTTCTTGATTACAGACTTGACTCCACCCTGCACACTCAACTGCAGGGGTCCGCGCACTCAGTTGTGGACTACTAGGCCTCTGCGCACTCAGCTGCAGAGCCTTCTCCTACCCTACTACCCAGAGACACCCTTAGATACTTAGACCCTTTCTTCTTTCAACTACTTTGCTTTGCTACTTAGACCTTTCACCCTTAGATACTGAGACCCTTCACACTTAGATCCTTCTCTATTTATACAATCCCATGGTCCATGAACCATGGGTATGTCTATCCAGCTGACATTACATTACAAAAATAGGGCGGACAACCCTGTGACTCTATCATATATTTCGCGCTCCGCGCCCGCAATTCGCGGAGTCTTTACAACAATATTGGGTCAAAACTTGGGCTTTGAGCCCCAAAACATGCCTTGGGGGGATTCCATGCTCAACAGGCCCCCAACACAAACATCGTGACTTGCCCTCAATTCACTCTATCAACGCGGCAATCTTTGCATGAAGTCCCTCCAACTGTTATGGAACTGTGCTGAGGTCAGCAGCACACTGAGTTGCTGCTTGCTGAATCTATTGCATCCGTTGTTCCAAGACCTTTATGTTTGGGGTGCTTATCTACATTAATTTGTGCACCCCTATATGTGCGTGAGGTTTCCTTCGATGTTTGTTGTGATAGTGAAGGCCTCTTCGACCCAAGGCTGGACACGTGCTTTGAGAACTGCCTCCTTGTGTCATGTCATGTCCACCTACTCCTTCAATGCTTTAGCTTGCTGCATCCTCGCAAGTCGCTGGGTGAGGACTACTGTCTGCGTAGTTCCTCAGACACTGTCGTATTTCTATTAGAGTTCTCGCGCTTCTATTTCCAAGCACTAGATGTTGGGGTCCTCCTGTAGAGTCGTGAGAACCTCAAGTGCTTGTTCCAACATGCTAGTACAATCTCGCACTACACCTTCGATTTCCTCCAGTCTCGCTATGATAACACTAGCGCGTTGTTCTCTGACTTCTGGGGGAGTGGATGGTTGCGCCTTTAACCACATCTCGATGATCTAAAGATTCATCTCCAGCTAAACCTTTGTCGTTTCTTCCCTATCCTCGCAGACTCTTGTTGCTAACCTGTGGATCCACACCTCCACTGGTATGTTTGTTTGGATGGCTAACTCCAGGACGTTGCGGCAAGCATCATCTACCACCTGCACCAACTGTTTATTTTGTGACACCAATTCATCATGTTGCAACCTGAGTTGTTCCATGTTTATCTTTTGCTCGCTGAGGACTTGGATCGTGCGGCTCTCCCTAGTGCGCAGCTCTGTCGTTATCCCATCTTGTAACAGATATAGTGTCTCACATGGAAGGGCAGCCAAATTAAGGCCAAGGCCTTTCATCATGCTAACCGAAAATCTACTGGCCTCATTTGATGTCACTAGAGCCCCTTCTGGCAACACTATTGTATTTTCCATCCGTGTGCACAACATCTGCTCTGTTGTCGAGGATCCCACTGCGAGGTGGGTTGAAAGGGTACCAACCTAATGGGGCATACCTGTAACTCCTGCAACTGCGCTCTGAGGGCCCCCAACATAGTCTGGTGCTCCTGCATAAAATCCTGAAGGGCTTCATTTATGACATCTCACACCGTCTCGCCAATGTCATGCAGATCACCTTCAGTTAGGGTGATTGGGTCAATGGCCAATTTCGAGGCCTTGACCTTCTTCCTCGATCCTGCTCGCTCTGACCTGTGTGGGTGCTTCAACTATGTGGATGCGGCTTGTGGGTCCATGCCTCCTTCTGTTTTTGCTTCCTCTGCCTCTTGCTCCTACGAGGGTGTTGCTTGGCCCTCTCCCACCTTCGCGGTTGCTTCCTGTGCTGTTGTTGCTGCTTCTGCGGCCTTTTTCTACTCGACAGCTTTCTGTGCCACTGCCCGCACCTCAGCTGCTGCTATTTCATTCCGCCTTTTCTCAGCCAACTATGCGATGCACAACTTGGCATCGTCTTTCTTCTTCTTTGCTACTGACCTCTCAAGTTTCGCAATGTCTGGTGTTACACAAAAATATCGTCACCATGATTATTTGCAGTCAGTATGGGTCTATCATCACTTGTACTGTCCTCCTAAGCAAGTCTCAGACCTCAGCTCTTCAAGTCAAGCTTTGAAATTGAGAGAAAGACATTGAAAATCAATGAAACTCTGGTTCCGCACTTTCTCTCACTGTTACCTGCGGTCCCGCACCTTCTGTTTACAAAAACTGCGGACCTGATCGCTCTGTCCCTAAAGGTGTGGGTACGGACCCCTGTGAAAGTCAAAAAGGCGCAAGTTTATTCTAAAAAACTCACTTTGGGTTAATTCTAGATGATTCTAGAAGGAATTTTGACGTGGATTGGTCACTCTTAGGTGGTTCATGCATACCAAAAGAGAAGGAGCTAATCCCTTGATGAGAGGAGCTATCCCTTTGAAGGAGGGCTTTATCCCTTTGAAGGAGGACCTAGTAACTTCCCTCCATTGCACTATAAATTCAGGCATTGGGCTAGTTGCTGAGGAGGTTAGAAGCTGAACATTTTTTAGGGTAAATGCTGGTGAAATTAAGACTTCCTAGTTGAGCTTAAGAGGAGAGATCACATACCTTTTTGGCTTCATTGGGAAGAGAGTGAAACTTGTCAAAGTAGAGGAGACTTCTTGCTGGACCCTGGGAGGAGCTTGTACAGCATCAAGGCACAGGTTGTAAAGTTCTTGATTTGAATTAATACAATCAAACTCATTTTTCTCAACAAATTGTCTCATGTCATTTGTTTCATGAATTCCTTGACTTTCATGTTAAATATGTTTTATGATATTGGCTTTTCAGGTGCTATTTAATTTGTTTGCTTGTTTGTGTTTGCAGATTTGCGACAAAGGAGCTCATTGTGATCGAAGGAGCGAAGGCTTCCACAAACTTGCGCTGGACCTAAGGTAGGCCTAAAACACTTGTTTTCCTTTGTTTATAAAAGAATATTTAGAGAAAGATAGTGTGTGATTGGTTTGCTTGTCATTAGGTCTTCTTTAGATTCTAAGAAGGTCTATCTTGTCCGCAAGATCGACTTATTCCGTGTGACAAAATGGCGACTCCACTGGGGAACTTGATTTTTTCCTTGTTTTTACTTTGACCTGAGAAACTGTGTTTTTGTTTCTGTTTTTGGCTTGTTGTGTGTGAAATTGGGTAGAGATTGTAGATCCAGGGTTATTTTTCGTTTTTCATAACTTTGGGAGAGGACCGCACCCTAGCCTTTTGACACAGTGCGTACTTATCCGCACCTTTGCTTTTAGCACAGAGCGTTACCGCACCTGTGTTAACGGTGGGCCTACGGACCCTGTCAAAATTTTGAAAAACCTAAGATTTCCTCTTTTAGTCAACTTAGTTTTTGTTTATAAGTTATTATCTACTGCCCAGACCTGCATATAACCTTTCAGAAGCTTTCCTTAGGTTGATTTCATTGGTGTTAGGGTTTTAGGTGAAATTCCTAGGAGTTTTGCTTGTTGGGCTTGTTTTTCATTTTGGTCTTGTAGTAGCTCTGAGCTTAGAAGCTGTAGGGACCTCAGATCACATTGGTTTCTGCCAACCTTCTTATGAGTCTGACCATTTATGAAATCTACCCTTGTTGAGGAATCCGCTTTGTGTTTTCTCTTTACAAAACTTCGAAAAGCTTGTGTTTAAAAGTTTGGATTTTCATTTTTAAAAAGAAAACAAAATTGGTTGTTTTTGACTGATTTGTGATTCTGCATAAATTGGTCCTTAGTTTACATCTAGCTAAGTAAAACATCCTTAAAAAAGACATCTTGTAGGCTTTGACTTCAAATAGGTTTTTATAGTTTATAGATCTCAAAGTTAGTCATTTCCATAGTTTTGAGTCTTTTATAAAAAATAAAAAAAAATCTCTTTTGGAAAAAGTTTGTTTTTGTAGTGATTGAGTGCTTTGAAAAGAAAAGGGAAATTTTTGTGAAATAACTAGTTGTCTCGTTTTGAGTGCATTGGAAAGGAAAAAGCTCTTCTTTTAATTTGTGTGTTAAGAAACATTTATGTTTAAAAAGTATTTTGCATTCTCAAACTCTTTCCTAGCTAGAAGTTCATCGAAGAGAAAATATTGTTTAAATCATCTTAGGTGCATTTTTAGTGATTTTGAGTCGAGTCTTCATACCACGAGTTTCATCTCCGCACCTTTTGACTTAAACAAAAACCAATAAAAATAACGCTTAAAGTAAAATTCATCTAGCAACATTTTTATTTCTAGGGCTCTGATACACCAACATAGCTTAGGCTAGTTGTTGTGGAGGTAAATCCCCTCTGCGGACAGAGGCAATCCCTACTAGTCCAAATAGGGTCTAGCAACAATCAAACAACGCTAACACGCAGGTTCCTAATTGAAAATTAAATACCAATGATGAAGGCCTACCTGGATTCCAACGCTAATACTTGTAGAAGAGTCGATGCTCCCATTCCTTTGCCCCGGCTGGTCACAATCCCCACGATCCTCGTGCACGGACACCTGCACATGCAAAGAACGATACAAACACAAGCATAAAATCCAATAGATGCAACTATATATTAGTCAGAAAGGATATAACTCAAACACCATCATAAAGACAATAAGAGTGGAACCATAATGATAGTCGTCTATTATTGATAAACAAAGAAGAATACAACCATAGTTCTGACGTCAAACCCTTCTCAAGAGGGTCCCGCCAGCAAGTTCCTCAAGCATTCACCCTTGAAGGTAGATCTCCCAAGACAAAACTCTCTCTCACACAAGTTTACACAAGATCAAAACACTTCTCAACCTTCCTTAAGCTCTCTAACAATCCCACACTTGTCACACCAGCTACCTATCAAGCTCACACACTATCAGCAACACTCCAAACACTATGAATTCCAAACTAGCAGCTCATGGCAATGGTGGAGGCTTAAATAGGAGAAGGAGTCTCCATGAATGGTGGGAGGATGAGCTTATCTCCAAGGAAGGTGGCTCAAATGACGAAACAGACATGCCAGAGAAGGGAGGGCGACATATACAAGGCCAACAACCAGGTCTGGAATCATCTGGAAGGCCGGCTATTAGAACAAACTTGCCCAGACTGGATCATCACGGGTGCATAACTGCACTGGGGCGCTGACATCGCCACTGAATAACGGAGAAAGTCATGTCAGCGCGATTACATATATGCAACAGTCGTGCTGTCTCATGGAATTCGACCATCGCGGGAATCACGTGTACTTCCGAGCTGGCAGCGCATTCAGTCTGTTTTGGAGCACTCATTAGCGCGTTTGTTTTTACAACAGTCGTGATGATGAAAAAACTTTGGCAAAGTGGGTCATTTGGCAATATTAGAGAGCATGAGCATGGATGATTTGGACTCATGACATAGTAGGAAGACTGGTAGGAAGGCAGTGAAAAATTCCTGTGTAACAGATGCCCCCTAAAGCATGAAGTCCGAGAGAGTGGGAGGGGTGAAATGCTTTACGAAAGTGACTGAACTGGAACACCACGGGGAAGAACCTGCACGCAAGTACAACTGATATCTCTGATAATCAATTACATGTAGTCTAGGCATGGGCGCAGCCATCCAAAAGACATACGAAAGAGGTCTGTGGTATGGACGCAGCCACCCAGCTAATGAGACCGTGATGATAATAAAGGTATGGTCACAACCATCCATGAAGACTCAGATATGGGCGCAGCCATCCATGAAGACTCAGGTAATGATCATAATAATCCACAAAATCGCAACCTGGATCGCAATAGACAAAATCCAAGGTCTTACGCTCCATCTCGACTCGAACAAAGTACAAGTCCAAGCATGCAAATATAGGAGTTGAGGTCGAACATGCAAGAACATCATCTGATTACCAATCAATGATGAAAATTGTTAAGAGATGCGAGAGGTACCACCAATAATGACAATGGTCCTCAAGGTACTATAGGTACAATCTATGGCGTGTGAATCAGTGCGCTGGCGTCGAACACCCGCAGAATCATTCGATCGGAGGCCAATGATGAAAACCTCGCATCGAACACGAAGAACCTGCCATTGAGGCATGCAGGCTCCAAGGCACCTGAAGGGAGTCTCTAGGTCAACTTCCTGGATAATGAGTTGAAGTCGACAGGAAGTGACCTTGATCGAAGGTGGGCCATAATGTTTCCCACATCATCGACACGAGACAGAGAAGGATAAGATATTTTGCGTGAGGTATCAGAGGGAGGTTGAATATTCTTGCAGAGGTCAACTTCTCTTGAACATATCGGCAGCACAACAGTGGACTTGGCAGTATTTGACATTAAATGATCAGGGGTCATGGTGACAAGGCAATGAGTAGATGAGAGGTCAAACAGGATAACCCGAACCCACGGAGGCAAGCATAAAAACAAGATGAGATATTCCCACCCAGACACGAATGCAGACAAGTGCCATGTTCAAGAGCGACATACTGCCAACACGACAATGATTGTGATTCCATTTTCCCCACCATTGCAGGCGAGTACCCCAATTATTTTTTGATGACAAGCTTGACGGGGATAGCGTATGCTTGAAAGGCGTCAATTTGACAGAATCCGATGTCATTAAGTTTTAACGAGTCTGACAAAGGAAGAACTCGGTGTCTTTTCCTGTTTAGAGAGTCTGAAAAGACAGCAGAAAAGTGAACTCCAGGGGGGTCCTTTTTCGTAAAGTTGTGTCTCTTGAGCCCGAAAAAGTATACAACAATGCCCGAAAGAACTGCCCGACCAGTACGATCGAGGAGTACTTTTCGTAAGTAGTGACTTCGACCCGAAAAAGTAGAAAAGCGGTCAGAAGCACGTCGTTTTGTAACCAATAACGAGCTCAAAACGACAGAAACCTGGCGATCTTTTTAAGTTTAAACGGTCGAAAAAAGAGCTTAAAGGCGACCGCCTCTCACTTCTTTTAAAGAGTTGAGAGGGAGACTCGGCTATCTTTTCTTGTTTCACATCAAAAGAACTTAAAGACGACGTTTCGGGACCAAGTGCGCATGGAACTGTCGTAATTTCACCAGCTGAGATCCTACACAAGGAACACTGCACGCGTAAACCCGTTCGAGATAATATAGACAATGTGCATAAAAACATAGTAAAAACTATATCGGAACCAAGCATATAGTAAAAACCACCATAAAAACCCATATTTATGAAAAATAATATTTAATTTTTAAAAAATTACCATAAATAGGGGGGGTAAACAAAAAATTTTACCATTGTTACCATTGGAGCTTTGTGGAGCGACTTGAAGCATTGAGGTTGGCGAGCGAAATTCCACCCCGTACGTGCATCATCCATCCTGAAATCAGTTCCAGGTAGATACATCTTGCCTTACGCTCTGTTTTGAAGTCTTTTTTCTGCATTTTAACGGTGGGAAGTGGTTGTTTGAGCGGATTTTTTGAAACGCATTCCGCTCTCGGTCAGCACGGATTTCCCTATCGGGTCCGCGCTGACCGAAAAAAACTTCCACAGGCCACTCCCGGATTAGCGCGGAAGAGTGATGTACTTTCGCGCTGACCCAGACAAAATAACAAAGGCGCCCATTATCAGCGCGACTGTTTTAAAAACAGTCATGCTGACGCCGTGCAACAAGTTTTTTAACAAAATCAACGTATAAAACTTTGCAAGCAGGGCCCAAATGAATTTTTTTTTATTATGCAGGGTACAATGGCATTCGTTTGGCAGGAACGCGCTCACGATAATGATGACATAGCGGCTTTTGCTGATGGCGGGTGCCGAAATGCATTGCGGGGGTGCAGGTTGCTTAAATTTTTCTTAACTCCATGCTTGCGAGTAGAGCCTGACCTTCTGGAACTCTTGATCAGGGCCTGGAATCCCACTGATGGGAAGTTCATTATCCAAGGCCGAGACATTGAGTTTGATTACACAGACATCTATTTTTTGACCGGGTTGTCACGTCGAGGTGAGAGGCCTATTCTGGAGGGGCAGCGACCCGGTGATGATACTTTAGACATGCTGATGGCTCAGGTGTGCCCACGGGCACGCAAGTCACAAAGCGGAAAGATAGCAATTCCTACGGTGGAGGACATCATCCTTCGAGCTATGCTCTTCATGGTGACACGGGCAGCAGGCTCCCAGGCCCAACACGAGGCCTCGAAGACCCATCTCCGACTGGCTCTCGAATGCTTGAATCCTACCATATTTAACTGGGCAGAGGCAGTAGCGGCAAACATGAAGAGACAACTGACCAACTGTCGTCGCGGTGAGTCGAAGCAGTTTGGCTATGGATCGATCTTACTCCCGCTCATGCTGGAGCGGGTGCCGACATTGCAACTGCAGGATATGGTCTTGGACCCACCTAGGCCTCGTGAGACGAGGGCCACACGATGGGGCCATGTCATGCCACGAGGAGGTGGTGGTCGACCAGTGGCATGGGGGGTATACTTCCGAGAGTGGTTGGAGCGGCAGACTATCTTTGTGGAGGATTGGCCGTATGCCAGCCTAGACTTCCGCGGAGACCCAGACATGCCGCTGCTTGTTGGAGAGCAGTGGGATGACGGTGGTAAGACACTTGATCTCATTTTTTTAATTTTTATTTTTGTGATGTTTTTTATTTTTTCATGTACATGTCCTAATGACGAACGCTATGGTATGCAGATGTAGGACCAGCGAGACCCCTCGGCCTGGCTCCAGAGGTGTGGAGGCACGCGCAGGGAATTGGAGCTCTAGCCCTGGCTCCTCCGGGAGATGACACGATGGAGACTGTGATACGGAACCTTGAGGGCTTGCTAACAAGGATTACAGGTTACCTGGGGATAGAGGAGGTCCCCATAGAGTCCCAGATCCATATAGTGGGAGTAGAACCTAGGATGCACCGCCTTTTGAGGTGGGTGGCACGAGCAGCTGTGCAGTGTAGGGAGCACAACCCGCCACAGTAGATATCTAGGTCTTTATTTCCTACTGGTGATTTTTTGAGAGACATATGTCTCAGATGTACAGAGAACACAGGCCCTATTTAGACATGTACACTTATTTTTGAGCGCCTTGGTGCGCCACATGATATATATATACATATTCCTATGGTTTATTATTGTGCTTTTATGTGCTTGCTTGTATGATGTTTTGATTATATGTTACGCAAATGTCTATCTAATACATGATTAACCAATGAATCAGATAATGTGTTTAATCGTCGTGGAATATGCTGATATGTAATGAAATCAAAATTCCTCTCTAACAATTTAACACGTAAATACAACCTCAAAATGTGACGGTCTCTGACGGAATATCGCCCATTGAGCTGATGGATGACAAGTTGAGAGTCCAAGTTGACAACCAATGTACGAATATTGAGATTAATTTCCTCAGCCAATAATTCAATCACAGCACTATATTCAGCGACATTGTTTGTGGTACAGCCCAAACACACACCTTGAAGATCTATCAACTCACCGTGAGGATCGTAGATCACCCACGCCGCAGAAGACAAGTTGCGAGTGCTGCGGCAGGCACCGTCAGCGAAACCGACGTAAGGTGCACCAGACATCTGCACAAGAAGCAAAATACACAATAAGCGACAATCATGCCTTCACACCAAGCCAAAAACATGAAAACACACACACACAACACACTTGCTAAAACACACGCATGTACAAACCGAAGTGCATGGAATCATGCATAGTACTTTTTCAAGTACATCCCGTTGTGGGGTTTATCGAGAGGATTACCTTCATAGTCAACTAGCTCATATGCCCCTTTCTGCAAAACTCTCTTTACAATATAAGGGCCCAGCCACATGGGCTCGAGTTTTCCTGCCCCCAGCTTATCATTCGCTTGATCGTATAGCAGGACTAAATCTCCCTCAACAAAGGAACGAGGATGGATGGTATGGTCGAAGTGAGTTTTAACTCTCTTCTTTTGTGCTTCGATAGCTAGAGAGGCTAGCCGACGGGTCTCGTCCAGCCGTTCTAGGTAAAGAAGATGTTCCTCTACCGGAGTAGTGTTGGGAAGCAACTCGACGGCCAATTTTAACGAAGGGATTTTGCATTCGATAGGAATGGTAGCCTCCAGTCCGTAAACTAATTGAAATGGAGTGAAACCGGTGGCATCCTTCACAGAGGTTCGGTAGGCCCACAAGGCGGGAAACAACATCAAATGCCAATTAGACTTATGCATGCCAATGGTACGTTGAAGCATCGTAACCAAAATCTTGTTAACGACTTCAACCTGGCCATTGGACTATGGATAGTATGGGGTCGAACTATCATGTCATAAGCCTAGTTGGGTTGTCAGTTCGGTCATCATGTGATTACGGAAATGCTTCCCGTGATCCATGACGATGGCCTGAGGAACTCCGAACCGTGAAATAACATGGTTGAACAAAAATTGTGCCGCTGTGTGACCGTCTTCAGTTAATGTGGGCATCGCCTCAGCCCATTTTGTAAAGTAATCGACGACAACGATAATATACCCATGCCCCCGGCCGAGCGAGGGTTACAGGTCGTATAATCAATGCCCCATTTTGCAAAAGGGCCAACGGTGACAATAGGGTGCAACGGAGCTGGTGGCGCACACATCTTCCGCTGGTATATCTGGCATGCGTGACACGAACGAACGGCAAGAATGCAATCCTTAAAAATGGAGGACCAGAAATAACCGGCGCGGAGGATTTTTTGAGCTGTGGCATATCCAGACATGTGACCACCATAGGCGCCAGAGTGGCAGTCATTCAAGACTCGCTCAGCTTCCTCGAGAGTTAGACATCCGCGGAGGACGGAGTCAACGCTGAGATGGTAAAAGGTGTCCCCGATAATACAGTAGGGTTGAGACTGATGACGGATCTATTGCCGAACATCCTTGGACACAGCGAGACGGGAAGAGGACGTCTGCAGATATACAATGATATCTCCGTACCAGGGATCGAGGGTGCTGATCAGGAATAGAGTTTCGTCCGGGATATGGCCCTCTGAGTGAGAGGGTGCGGAAGGAGATGACAAAGAGCAAAGTAACTCAGCAAAGACCAAGGACTTCTTAGACTTGGCAGCAGTAAATTCCAAGTCAAAATTTTGGAGGATGACGATCCACTTTGAGTATTTGCCCCCCAGCAACTGACGTGAGAAAATGTACGTCATCGGGTTGCAATCAGAAATCACGGTCGTGGTACGCAACAAGATATAATGCCAGAAACGTTGGACAGCACAAACGGCGGCCAATGCCAACTTCTCGACATAAGCGTATCGCGTTTCCGTGTCTAAAAGGTTGCAGCTAAGGTAATATATGACATGCTCAGTGTCATCATCGTCGTCTTGCATGAGAACCATGCCGATAGTGGTATCGGCGGCGGCCAAATACAGAGTATAATCGCGATGGTAATTCGGAGGACGCAATAATGGAGCAGAAACAAGGAGACCCTTGAGACGCTCAAAAGACTCCTGAGCGATAGCATCCCAATGAAAAGGGGTATCTCACTTCAATAACCATGTAAAGCCTTTAGCCACTTCGGCATAGTTCGGAACAAATCGTCTTAAGAAATTTGCTTTGCCCTACAAGCTCTGCAACTGCTGCAAAGAAGCAGGGGGAGGAAGATTCAGAATAGCTTTGACTTTAAGGGGATCCAGACGGATGCCCTCTCGAGAGATGATAAACCCGAGCAGTCTGCCTGATTCAACGCAGAAGACACATTTATGAGGATTAAGCCTGATGCGGTAGTGTCGACAGCGGAGAAATATTTCACGAAGATGGGAAGGGTGGTCCTGGCGTTTGACTGAATGAGCTGGTAGATCATCCAGGTACGGTTGTACAATGTGACGGATGTCATGAAAAGCATAGGACATTGCACGTTGGAAGGTAGCATCGGCGTTCTTCAAACCGAAAGGGAGCTTTTTGTAAGCAAAAGTGCCCCAAGGACAGATAAAGGCAGTCTTATGCTGATCAGCAGGCGCAATATTGATCTGGTTATACCCAGAAAAACCGTCCATAAATGAATATATTTCGCTCCCTGCACACTCATCAATGAGCTGATCGATGAAGGGTGTGGGGAAGTTATCCTTAGGACAGGCCCGGTTGATGTCACTATAATCAACACAGACTCGAATGGTACCCTGTTTTTTGTTCATAGGGACAATATTGGAAACCCAATCTGTAAGTGGAATGGGGTAAATAAAACTAGCCTTGAGAAGCTTTTCAACTTCTGCTTTAATGGCTACAGCCTTTCAGGGGTGCACGGGGCGTAGACGCTGGCGAACAGGCTTAGCACCCGGGTACGTAGGTATCTCATGCACCACTATGTTAGGGTCAATGCCGAGCATTTCTTCATAGGACCAAGCGAAGACATCACGAAATTCGCGAAAACGATCGGTGTAGAGCTGAATTTCCTCCGGAGTACAAGTGACTCGAATGTGAATGTGCTCGACAATCCCTGGTTTCGCAGAAATGTCGATGGGTTGGGTCTACGTAATGTTTCCCATATTGCCTTCAGAGGACACTTGATAAACTTGAATAGGTGTTTGAAGGGGCTGAGATGGGAGACAAGGAGAAAACCGTTCGAGACAGGTGATCATTTCCTGATGGGCGGAGAGAAACGAGGAACGGTGGTGATGATCAGAACAAGGAGGTTCCTCGAGAGACATGGTCTCGATAATGGCTTCATCGGAAGGAAATATTTCCTTTAACAGATCCGAAGTAGCGTCATCTCCAAGCCAAGGGGAATGAACATACGAGTCGGGAACCCTGCTCGGAGGAGCAGGTTCGGGAGGGGGAGCCGATGCAGCAACGATTTCAACGTAGTTGAGCTCGGTAGGACTCAACGGCATCATATCGCCCCAAGATTCTATCTGATTAGCGGGAGGAAGGACCCACGGATCAGAGCGCACGGAAATCATATTAATAGGAGCGAGATTAGGAGGTGGGAGGGAAAAGACACCCATCAGGGCGGGATCTTAAAAATTCCGGCTCCCACACTCTCACATGATTTGGAGGTATGCTCCACGAAAGGCACGTTGCTTTTGGAAGAGGAGGCTAAGAAGGAGAGCTGGTCCATGGTGACAATCTTCCTTGATGAGGAAAACGAATGACACGAAAAAGAGACGAAGCCACGGCTTACATGGCGTATTTCTAGCTACGTCCGAGGAGGAGGTTGTAGATAAGATTAGCATCGACAACTTCAACCTCTACTTCGATCGTCTTCCCTTCCAAAGAGATGGGCAACCGTTGGAGTATACCATAAGGATGAGACTCTCTTCCGTCAAAGGCTTCCAATGTTGTAGGAGACTGGCTCAGCGTCGGAGAACCAATAGCTTTCCAACAGGCAACAGACATGATGCAAGTCGAAGCACCTTCATCAATGACTGTACGATGAATCGTTTTAGTGTTGATAATGACCTATATGAGGAAAGCGATTTGGTGAGGCAGTCTCAGCGTATGGCCTTCGAGGTCAAAAGAAATCAGATCCGAGTCAGCCGGGTCTATGCCACCGATGGCCGATAGCAAGGACTTCCTCTGGGAGGGGCAGCTCTGGAGCACTTCTAAGGTGGACATAGCAGACGGAGCCTGAGCTAAGTCCTCAACGATGCTGTAGTGTTGGGCAGCACGAGCATTAGGGTTGTAAGAAGACTTCTAGAGTACACCTTTTAGAGGGGGTCGGATGGGCGTCTCAGTGCTAGGTCTCTCGATATGGAGTGGACCAGAACTGGACGGAGGAGCGCTGGAGGGGACCTCAGGTTCTTTCTCGGCATGCGACAGATATTCTTTTGCCTGAGTACTGATGTGGACGGGAATCGTCCCAGCCATAAATACTTGAGAGCCAAATGAAGAAGAGGGTTGTGATGGATCAGCCACCATTTGAGTTTGTTGTGAGGGGAAAGGTTCTTTGAGCACAGTAGGAGTCCCGGGAGAACCTTTCAATAATCGACTAACTTCGGACCACTTGGGGCAGTCTTTAGTATAGTGATCCTCGTCACAGATAAGACAAGGATACTTAGGTTTACGTTTGGCTCCTTCCTCGGTGGAGGTTTAGGGGAGTCCTGTCTGGGCTGCTCAGATTTATTCTTAGCTTTCCCCTTCTTCTTTCCTTTCGAGGATTTATCCGTCGTGGTGGACTGGACGGCGTTAACCTCAGAAGTATTTCTAGAATTAGATTGACCCTGAGAAGTGTTTTCGTTTGAAGCATTCGATTTTTGCTTCCCAGGGTTCGTGGATGATTTCTTTGAAGATGCATTTACAAAGCCAATAACACCGTCAACAGATGGCTTTGGCAGATCTTTGGATGTTCCGGGTCTCAGGGCATCTGGAAAATAATCAAATAAGGTACCTGACTGAGAATAAACTAAGTCGAGGTACTGAGCACACGCGATAGCTTGCTCTTTAGTTACACAAGCTCCCATAGCAATGTCTCGCGCGATTGCAGGGACAAAGGAGGTTGTAAACAAATCGGTCAGGAACTGATCAGGAATCCAGAACTTGATCAAACGACGACGCCGTCTCCATTCATGTATATGATCGGATATATGCATGGCCGTGTCCTGTTTAAGAGACGTAAGGAGATGCGTCCCTGTCTCATACCGAATGGGCAACTGAAAGTGAGTTAGAAATGCCATTGCCAACGAGTTGAAATCTTGAAAGGATCCGCGATTCAACTCAATGTACCACTTAGCAGCCGAGCCGGTGAGAGTCCTTTGGAAAAGGTGAAGCCAGATGGAATCGCCAAGCCACGAATTTGACGAACACCAAAGGTGATAAGTCATGACGTGGGCTTGAGGGTCCTCTCCAGCTATGCCATCGAATTTGGGACAATCACCAGGTATCTTGGTTGGAACTGGTGGCTAGTATGGATTCTGAAGAATGGGATCATTAGTCAATTTGGACACATCTGGCAGTTCCAATGTTGCTAAGAAAGGTAACTGAGGATTGAAGGACATCTGTGGCCGTGGATAAGAGGTAATACCAGAGTTCCAACTAGGTGGTGGTTGCCCCCATGGACTTTGTCCGGACGGGCCCGGCCCATAAGGGTTCTTCCCATAGGGATTCTTTCCATAGGGGTTCTGTCCATAACCGGACGGTTGACTCTGGATCTACCCCCCAGCACCCCATGGATTACCAACTTGACCTGCAGGAGCAACATATTGTTGTTGATAATTCTGATAAGGAGTGACCTGCATTTGTTGATAATTTTGATACGGGGCCAACTGAGTTTGCCCCTGGGGTTGCTGGTAACCATACGGTTGTTGAGCTCCATACTGAGCCTAGTGACCAGGCTGCGCTTGGTAAGAAGGTTGGGATTGCAACCCACCTTGCATCTGAAGACCAGTTTGAGTCTGGGGCCCAAAAGGATGTCCTTGAAAAGGTTGCGCTTGGGCCACCTGGCCGGAAGGTTGTCCTGGTTGAGTTTGGGACGGACCCATTTGCCCAAAAGGATGAGCTTGCTGGGTATTAGGTTGTCCTTGTACAACCAAGGGTTGTCCTTGCGGAATAGATGGCTGAGCGGGCTGGACGGCCAGTTGACCTTGAGGTTGACCAACTTGTCCAGATGGATGACTAGGCTGGGCAGTGGGTTGGCCTTGCTGTACGTAAGGCTGACCGCCCTGCCTAGAAGGGTACCCTTGCTAGATTCCAGGTTGTCCTTGTTGCATATAAGGTTGTCCTGCTTGTCCAGATGGATAACCTTGCTGGACACCAAGTTGACCTTGTTGGATGTAAGGTTGTCCCGGTTGCCCAGACGGGTAACCTTGCTGAATACCAGGTTGCCCCGGATTGCCAGAAGGTTGAGTAAGATAAGTGAAAGACGGACCACCAGTGGCCAAAGGTTGTCCCTGAAAGGGTTGTCCTTGTGGGCCCCCAGGTTGCCCTGGGTAAGACTGGCCGTAATATTGCTGCCCTTGGGGGGTTTGCACGTAAGACGGCTGGCCTTGGTTAGGTGGTCCCTGAAGCTGTGCAGGCATTGCTTGGCCACCATGGTAAGTGGTGGTGCCCCAAGCAACGGATAATGGTACCGAGACCTCAACAACAGGCTGAGTAGGCAAGGGCCTGGAAAGATAAAGGTACTGACCAGTGGAATCGTAGTAATAGAACGGACCTTGCGAGCTCGGATCCTGGATAGCTTGCAAATATTGATCATATGGCCCCCCTCCTGGAGTGGGACCAGAAGAGGGCGGTGCACTTTGTGCAGGATGAACAACTCTGGGTGTATGTGCTGGCTGGCCACTACTCACTAGGCCGTGAGACGGACCAGCACCAGTAGTCACAGCTGAAGATGCCGTAACGGCACTAACAACTGGTGTTGAATACGCTACACAAACAGTCGGAACAGTTGGAACTAAAGTGATGGGTGTACTGTGAACTTGTGAAACAAAAGATCCCGTAGTGGGAGTGATGTGGAGATCCCACATGGTACTTGAAGAGGG
Organism: Pinus tabuliformis; assembly: GCA_031772625.1. Classification (NCBI taxonomy): domain Eukaryota; kingdom Viridiplantae; phylum Streptophyta; class Pinopsida; order Pinales; family Pinaceae; genus Pinus; species Pinus tabuliformis. Next base: position 1,015,060,806 of record CM062804.1, read on the forward strand.
GATCCTAGTACCCACATTATCCCTCAAGGACTTATAGCATGAGGGTACCGGAGATGTGGCTGGGATAGGAGTTTCGATACTTGACAAAACAGGTGTCTCACTCACTCTAGGAGATGTATCATCCATGTCAGAGGAAGACATTGGGGTCGAAACACCAAGAGGGGTAAAAGGAATATCGTCTTTGTAAGGCTCCCAAATGGGGTTCCAGTGAAATTCGTAAGCCTCATCGTCTGGAGCACGAGAGTTGATCGTTTGGATACTCGGGATAACAGGGAGAGTATCACTCACAATCGGTACCTCAAGAGCAACAGAAGACGGAGACCCTTGATCACTTGGAACGGGAGACGGTATCGACGATTCCGCCAGGATGACAAACTTCAAAACAAATCCTAGGGAAACTAATGAGGAAGGACCCTACTCAAACTAACGCAAACAAGATCTAACCGGGTAAATGTTAATCGCAGCCGAATAAATTTTAAGACGCAAGGACATAACTTGACCTTTTCATTTTTTAAGAGTCGAGAAAAGGACAAAAAGATGACTCTAGTGGCCTTTGAATGTTTAATGAGCCCGAAGTGACAAGTGCTCAGATGGACCTTTTCTTTTAGAGAGTCCGAAAAGGAACGAAAGTGACTACTCTAGAGAGCTAGGCAAAAAAGTTTACCAAACAAATCCGTAAAACTGCATATACACCTTGGCAATCATATGAAAACCAAGGACTTTCCGTACGGCAGTCAATCTTCCCGAATGCTGTGTTCGGTGCGTTACGGCTTGTAAGGTGGCAGACACGGCTTCCTATGGATAAAGGATGATAACCTAGTGGGGTCTCCCCATATACTCGACGGTACATGGGAGCTCAAATCCGTGCTAGACCACTATTGCGTCACGGAAGGAGGAATCACCCAACCTTAAGTGAAACAAAAGTGACTAGGTTTAACGACGCCGGAGCACGTCTCTAGCCTAGACCTCTAAACAGTGAGCGTTATGTTCCAATGCGTTTTTAGGTTCATTCAGTTCATTTTAAGGTTGATCTTGTATTAGGTTTCGGTTTTCAGGCCTTACCGTATGAAATCTCTCAAAATTGCCTAAATGCAAACTATATGCCAAAATATGTCATTCCATTCGATGAATGCTAGTTACGAGAGGGTTTGAAGGCTTTCACACAAACGAAATGATCACAAAACAACAAATAGCTTCCCTAATGTAGCTAATGGAAATTCACAAACTTTTCTTCAAGATCACTAATCACTAATCAAAACGAAAAGCTTCTAATTCTCATTAACTAATACAAAGCAAAAGATATTTTTCTTTTTGTTGATGGCAAAGTGCATTAAACAAACTTTGAGAAATAATAACAAACAAATGTGAAAAGAACCGGTTGACCCCAAACAACAGTGACCCGTATCTGGGTAGTGAAAAGGAATCGAAACAATGTCAAGATTAGTTCAACAACAATCACTTAAACAACCAAGCAAAGAGGAAGGCTTCACCAAACCAATAGAAAGCAGTAAACGAACCTTTTCAAACCAGTAACCAAGCAAAGCTGATCCAACAAACTTGGAGTAATAAGACTAGGTCACAAAGCAAAAAAGGCAAAATCCGCTCAACAAAATTCACAAGAGAGTGCTTCAATCTCCAGATGGTGAAAACAAGTTATAAACCAAGTGAAAACAACAGGGGATAGCAAGACCAACAGGTTCAGGAGGCAGAATTGAAGAAATTCAATTCTACAGGAATCAGCGCGGGTGATACACAGCAACAATGTGCTGATAAAGAACTATGTGTAGCAACAATGCGATGTCAGCGCGAAAGTACGCGCCTTACCTGCGATGGTCCAATTTACAGAACCGTCGTGACTGTTTGGTGTATTAACACGATGATCAGGAGGTCACAGAAAGGGCTGCATGATGACAACGCGACTGTTTAATTATAAACCACGATGATGCTCAAAAACGGCCACAATCAAGCCAAAAACTCCCAAACCAAGGCAATCAATCTTTAAACAAACAAGGCATCTCCCAGACCGAACCAGGAAACCAAGAAACAGAGAACTAATCCCCAAACTTTGAAAAGAGAGCAAAAACAACTCAAGGAAAGAATGAACAAAAAAAGGACAAAATCCAGCTCCAAGCTGTTCAGTTCGTAAACCAAACCGGAGATTGACTGAAACAGCATTGATATACTTCGCTAATGCAAAACAATAGCGTTTCAAAGGCTATTTGGCCATGCTTCAGGCTCCGTCTAAAGTTTACAAATCAAACAACAAGGTAAACTCCCCAGCGGAGTCGCCAAATTGTTGTGGAGGTAAATCCCCTCTACGGACAGAGGCGATCCCTACTAGTCCAAATAGGGTCTAGCAACAATCAAACAACACTAACACGCAGGTTCCTAATTGCAAATTAAATACCAATGATGAAAGCCTACCTGGATTCCAACGCTAATACTTGTAGAAGAGTCAATGCTCCCGTTCCTTTGCCCCGGCTGGTCACAATCCCCACGATCCTCGTGCACGGACACCTACACATGCAAAGAACGATACAAACACAAGCATAAAATCCAATAGATGCAACTATATATCAGTCAGAAAGGATATAACTCAAACACCATCATAAAGACAATAAGAGTGGAACCATAATGATAGTCGTCTATTATTGATAAACAAAGAAGAATACAACCATAGTTCTGATGTCAAATCCTTCTCAAGAGGGTCCAGCCAGCAAGTTCCTCAAGCATTCACCCTTGAAGGTAGATCTCCCAAGAAAAAATTCTCTCACACACAAGTTTACACAAGATCAAAACACTTCTCAACCTTCCTTAAGCTCTCTAACAATCCCACACTTGTCACACCAGCTACCTATCAAGCTCACACACTATCAGCAACACTCCAAACACTATGAATTCCAAACTAGCAGCTCATGGCAATGGTGGAGGCTTAAATAGGAGAAGGAGTCTCCATGAATGGTGGGAGGATGAGCTTATCTCCAAGGAAAGTGGCTCAAATGACGAAACAGACATGCCAGAGAAGGGAGGGCGACATATACAAGGCCAACAACCAAGTTTGGAATCATCTGGAAGGCCAGCTGTTAGAACAAACTCACCCAGACTAGATCATCGCGGGTGCATAACTACACTGGGGCGCTGACATCGCCACTGAATAACGGAGAAATCCATGTCAATGCGATTAAATATATGCAACAATCGCGCTGTCTCATGGAATTCGACCATCGCGGGAATCACGTGTACTTCCGAGCTGGCAGCGCGTTCAGTCTGTTTTGGAGCGCTCATCAGCGCGTTTATTTTTACAACAGTCACGATGATGAAAAAACGTTGGCAAAGTGGGTCATTTGGCAATATTAGAGAGCATGAGCATGGATGATTTGGACTCATGACACAGTAGGAAGACTGGTAGGAAGGCAGTGACAAATTATTGTGTAACACTAGTGTCTTGGAGTAGGAGAGTAATTAACTCTCCAAGATAGTAAAAACAAACAAGTAGCTGTATCTTGTGGTAGGGAAGAAATCCAATTGTTACATTTATGCTCTGGGAAAGCTCCTCTTAAAGGAGAAGCACGAGATCGTGTCCGAACCAGTGTGGGAATCAATCCTTCCTCATTGGGAACGACGCCAGATATTCACATATTAAAAATGGTAAACCTCGGATTAACCATTGTCGAGGAGCCTGGGGTCACTTGTTGGTTAACCTTGGATTATGTCAAGGAGCCTTCAAGGGGATTGAGCTTGCTACTCTGCCCTTGCGTGCGTATCGGATCGTAGACTGTTCCCCCAGGTATATTTGTTTCAGTTGGTAACCTTAGTGGCCATATTCTTTAGGATTCTTCCTAAGGTGACAGTGGTGGGAAGATCCCACTGTACCTGGAGTAGACGTCGGCTAGACTCACTTGGATTTTCTGGGGGGTTCTCTTCACTCGAGACGGTTAAGTGGAGGAACTTGTGCCAGTCTATTCATTAAGCAGGTTGTCGGGGTAACTGTTCCAACCACCATTTCTGTATTGAACTCTGCGACGTTGGATTTCATCACCAACTAGTGTTTTCAGTACGGAAAGTTACTGTTTGTGTGTGTTTGATCTCCTAGATTCTTTAGGCGTGTGATTCAAATTTGTTTGGTTCTTTAGAGGCTTTAGGTGGTTTTCATTGAGATTTTACTTTGTTTGCGTGTGAAGTAGTTAAAAGTTTTTAACCATGGCTGAATTACCAAGGAAGTCCCGTAGACTTCGGGGCCAACCTCCTGAGTTTTCACCGAGCCAGCTTGAAGGTTTGAAAGTCCTCGTAACTCCTAGAGACAGTAGAGTTGGGTCACCTGAAGAAGGAGAGTCTTCTTTGATAGTACATCCTAATTTTCAAGCTTTAGTAGCAGATTATAATCCACAGTCGGTGTTTGTTTCCGAAGTTACTGGTAGCTTTTCATCTACTAGTGATATAGGTGAGGAACCTGAAATATCTGAACCTGAAAGTGAATTTGTTGCTACTCCGACATCGGGGTTTACTTCTCCAGCTTCTAGTGGTCCTGGTTCACCTAGGGTAGAAAGAGTAATCACCCAAGATCTTCCTTCTGGACTCATAGCTATCGAAGAACTTTCTACTCTGGAAGAAGAAGTAGGCATCCCTATCCCTAAAAATCAACCTGTTATTGAGCTAAGGGAGCGTGAATCAATTTTTTACAGTCCACCTAGGAGCAGTACTTGGTATCTTTCTTTAACTAATTTCTTAGAAAACCCAGGGTTAAGTTTTTCACCACCTCGTGTTCCTTATCACCCAACACCTAGAGGTTATTATCCTCCGTTAAATATGTCAAGACAGTCGTCCATGTTTACTCAATCGCTTGAATCCTTTTTGTACGGCGGTCCTTCTGTTCCCTCTGGGTATCAGTCACTCTCTGGTACTTTTTCGGGAGCATCTCCTCAACCCATTGAACAAGGGTTATTAACTGGAAGCAATGGTACTAAGCCGTTGAGCGTAGAAGATATTCTCATGATGTCAGGTTATATTCCCAATCCTCAACCTCAAGGTCGCCAGTTACCACCTGGGGGGCAGCCTCAATTATCGCCTGGGGGTCAACCTCAAGGTACACAATTTTCATCTGGGGGGCAACCTCAAGGACAGTACATACCTACGGGATAGTACGTTCCTCAAGGTCAACCCCAAACTCAATATGTACCCCAAGGACAACCCCAGTATCAATTTATACCTCAAGGTCAACCCCAGTATCAGTACGTGCCTCAAGGGTATCAACCCCAAGGTCAGTATTCGAACCAAGGTTTCCAACCACCCTCCGGTCAATCATATGTTCAAGGAGCGAGAAATGTACCTTTGAATTATCAATCTTACCCTCAACCGGGTTATGGTCCTCAATATTCTCAACCTGTTATGGGTTCGTACCCCGGAATGAATTTAGTGTGGGATCCATTGCAAACTCAACAGGTGTTGCAGCCAAATGTACAGTTGTCATCTCAAACTGGACAACCCTTAGTTTCTGGTACACACCAGCAACCAGTCCAGTCTAATATTCAAACTTTTGTACCTTCAGTAGTTTCTCAGCCTGGGCCTAGTACGCCTCGTACTCCGCCTCAAACTACTGTTGCAACTGCCGCAACATCTGTTCAATCTACCCCACCTACTTCCGAAGTATCGACAGCTCCAGTTTCTATTGTTCCTATATCTACTCCTCAGAAATCTTTACCACTGTCTGGATCCACGATTCAAACTTCGGTTCAGATGCCTGTAGGACAACCTAGTTCAAGTACGGTTGTCACAAGTCAACCACAATTTACTTATCAAATGTACCAGGGACAGTACCAATTTGGTCCTGCTATACAGTAGCCAGTCTATCAGTATCAACCATACCCTGGGTACACATATCAACAACCTCAACAACCCCAGTACGGTCTGGTTAATCTTGGTTTTCCGGGAGGATACAATATCCCAAATGCAATTCCTATTCCTATTTATCCTGGATATCCTCCTCCTGGGGCTGGTCTCATGACCCAGAGTTTTAGGGACCCTAATCGTCAGCTACCGTTTATCGTAACTTTGGACTTGCCTGACTTGTCGCGCCTAATGAATGATTCCATTAATTATCTTCCGTTTTGGCTGCCAATGCTGACTAAGTTGCCTAGTGATATTCCTAAGTTCAAAGGCAAATCAGGAGAGGACCCGTCGAACCATGTGATGACTTATCACCTCTGGTGTGCGTCTAACTCCATTTCAGATGATTCAATCCGTCTAAGACTTTTCTAGCGCACTCTAATTGGTCTCGCGGCCAAGTGCTACATTGAGTTACCGCGAGGCACTTTTTATAATTTTAGTCAGTTAGCTACCTCGTTTTTAACTCATTTTCAGTTGCCAGTCCGATATGACAATGGCACAAAATTGTTAACTTCGTTAAAGCAATCGACATCCACTTACATTTCACATCATATTCATGAGTGGAGACGTCGACGGCGTTTAGTGAAGGTTTTTATTCCAGATCAGATCTTGGCTGAATGGTTTGTAAAATATTTGTTGCCAAAGATCACTGAAGACGTAGCTAAAGCCGGAGTTGTTACTGAGGAGCAAGTAATTGCTCAAGCACAGTATCTTGACTTGGTCTACACTCAGTCAGGTACGTTACATGAGAAAATCCCCTATCTTCCCAAGCAAAATCAAATTGCTGCAGCTCCTTCGGGATCTCATGCCGCCGATGGTATGATTGGTACGGTTAACACTAAGAGTAAGAAGAAGTCTTCCAAGAATTCTTCTCCTATCATAACCTTGCCTGATTCCCCGACAGGAGATTCTTCTGTGAAGATTTTCGCCGATATTCACGTTGTAGAGTCATCTACAGCCAAATCAAAATCCGGTGGGAAGAAGAAAGGAAAGAAGAAGAATAAAACGGACAAAAATTCAAAGGAGAAACCTGAAAAATCGGAAACTAATTATGAAAAATGCAAACCTCATTATCCTTGTCTCATTTGTGACGATGAACATTTTACAAGAGACTGCCCTCATCGTGCAGAGGTTGCAAAGATTGTCAAAGGTTCCCAAATGCCTGTTGTTTTGAAGGATCCTTTTCCAGCTCAAGACAGTAAGATGATAGGTTCTTCCTCGAGTGCCAATGAAGAACCCATACTGATGATGTCCCATGTTAGGATTGTGACTCGATCGCATGATTATGGTAGTAAAAGTCCTGTTGATGGTAAAGAAGCAAAATCTTCTCATTCTAATCCATCAACCTCAGCTCCCGATTATGATCCACTACAGATCGAGAAACCTAATCCAGACTTGGTAATCAAACCACCCGCCAAGGGTATACTTCGAAAGTCAGATTTCAATCCACATGCAAGAGCGGCTCAGAACTATAACATTGTTGAGGATTTAGTTGTTTCACCCTCAGCAATGTCGGCTTTGGAAGTGCTACAATCATGTCCAGCACAGCGTAAATTACTTTTGTCGGCTATAGGAGCTGTTGACGTTCAGGACTCGAACCTAATAATTTTCGATCTAGAAAATAGTACACCGCGCTTACCTCATCAAATGGCTTTCCAGATTCCAGTGATAGTAAAAAACAAGCCTATTCATCGGACTGTGATTGATGAGGGAGCCTCAACGTGTATTATGTCGATATAGTGTTGGAGATCACTTGGTTATCCTTCGCTAAATCAATCCCCGATGATTCTAAAGGCCTTTGATGGCCGTGGGTTTCATCCTTTTTGCATTCTACAGGACTTGTCTATAGGGGTTGAAGGAAAAACCATTAATCTAGATGTGGAAGTGGTTGATGCCCCTCTAGATTACAACCTTCTCTTGGGTCGAAGTTGGTCTTACGCTTTGACAACTGTCGTTTCATCGGTCTTTCGGGTTATAAAGTTTCCTCATAACGGAAAGATCATAACAATAGACCAGCTGGCTTACTTTTCATCTGACCCATCCTCTTCTGAAAGTATTCAGCATGTCGGTAAAACGACTATCCCGTATAAGGATGTTGGAGTAGGACTAGTTAAAGATGTCGGTTTACTGGGAACTTTTCCTTTTCCTCCGATCAACGCATCGTCTTCATTTGCAACCATTCATATGATTACGTCAAACACCATTGTTTATGATGATCCTTGGATCATTACTTCTGAATCTGAGATAGACTCATTTGGTGATGTCATGCCTTTGAGTCCATATGAAATTGCGTATGAGGTCGTGCAATCGTTTACCGACCCATCTTCAACCGAAATTGACTTCATGAATCTAGTCCGTGAGGAATCACTTTTCACATCAAACTCGGATTTGATCACGTTTTCTGAACTTGTTCACTCTGATGAGAAAATTTGTGAAATCCTATGTGTAGATGATTTACCATGGGCAGATCTCCATCACAGATCTTCGTTTTTACCCGAGAATGATCGTTTTGAAAATGATTTTTCATCAATTTTTACGACTGAATATGTCAAGGAACCTCAGAATCCAATGAAACATCCCGATTTAGAGTTAAATTTGGGGAACATCTCTCAAACTATTCTTATTGACATTTCGGTTAAGCCTGGAATTGTTGAGAAAATTCATATAGGTGCCTCGTGTACAGATGACGAAACTCAAATATATAAGGCCCTATTTCAAGAATTTCGTGACGTGTTTGTCTGGTCCTATGAGGAAATGCCAGGAATTGATCCCGCGATTGTTGTTCATGAGATCAAGACTTACCCGGACGCTAAACCCGTTTGGCAACGTTTGCGTCAGATTCACCCAAGAAAAGCTGCTGCAATTAAAGCAGAAGTTGAAAAATTACTCAAAGCAGGTTTCATTTATCCGATCCCGTTAACGTATTGGGTATTGAATATTGTTCTGGTTAACAAAAAGCAAGGAACAACAAGAATATGTATCGATTATAGGGACATTAATCGAGCCTGTCCAAAGGACAATTACCCAACTCCCTATATCGATCAAATCATTGATGATTGTGCCGGCAGCGAAATATTCTCCTTCATGGATGGTTTTTCTGGATACAATCAAATCAATATTCTACCTGCCGATCAACCAAAAACGGCTTTCATTTGTCCATGGGGGACATTTGCTTATTGCAAACTACCTTTTGGGCTCAAGAATGCCGGAGCAACTTTTCAAAGGGCCATGTCTTACGCGTTTCATGACATCAAGCACATTGTGCAACCCTATCTCGATGATTTGCCAGCTCATTCATTACATCGAGCTGATCACCTCGTCCATTTACGAGCAATCTTTATGAGGTGTAGGCATTATCGGATTCGATTGAACCCACACAAATGTGTATTCTGTATAGAAACGGGTCGATTGCTAGAGTTTGTACTTTCGAAAGCCGACATTCACGTCGATCCCTCGAAGGTTGAAGCTATTGTCAAATTGCCTCCTCCTTCGAGTCTTTGCCAACTCCAAAGTTTGTAGGGGAAAGCAAACTTTTTACGACGATTCATTCCTAACTACGTCGAGGTTACAAAGGGTTTTACCCTGTTGTTGAAACAGAATACTCCATTCTATTGGGATGAGATAGCTCAGAAATATTTTGATGCACTAAAACACGTGTTGACCCATGCACCGTTATTGCATCCTCCCAACTACAACCAGGATTACTTCTTGTATCTCGCCGCCTCTCATTCCACCATTGGAATGGTCTTTGTTCAGGAAGATGAATTTGGAACTGAGCATATGATATATTACCTTAGTCGAACTTTAAATCCAACTGAGCTAAAATACTCACATGTGGAGAAATTGGCATTGGCAGTTGTTCAAGTTGTCCAACGTTTTCATCACTACATTTTACTACGTAAAACTACAGTAATTTCGGATTGCAACCCTATGATCTACATTTTGACCAAGCAATTGCTAGGGGGCAAGTACTCTAAATGGATTGTTATCCTGTAGGAGTTCGACTTGGAATTTGAAAAATCTAAGTCTAATAAATATTTAGTTTTTGTGGAGTTAATGTGTGACTTCTCGCGTGCTAACACGGAAACTGTGGCGGAGGAGCCCATTGCGGACGAATCCTTATTTCTAATCAGAACTTTAGATCCATGGTATGGGGATATCATCGTTTATCTCCAGACCCAATCCTTTCGACCAGAAATTTCAAGGTCAGAACGTCGGAAAATACGATTCCAGTCCCAACAATTCAGGATTATTGGAGATACTCTTTATTGCCGTGGGGCAAACTCTGTTTTTCGACGTTGCTTAACTCACGAGGAAGCTGAAAGGGTTCTAAATGACTGTCACTCTGGAGTGTGTGGCGGTCATATGTCTAGGTATGCCACAACCCAAAAGATATTGCACGCTGGCTACTTCTGGCCGTCTTTGTTTAAAGATTGTATTACTGCGGCCCGAAAATGCCACAACTGCCAAATATTTGATCGAAATATGCGTGCTCCACCTGCTCCTCTCCACCCTATAATTGCCGTTGGTCCTTTTGCCAAATGGGGTATCGATTTTATTACATGTAACCCTCACTCAGTCGGGGGCATGCGTATATCATCCTTGCAGTAGATTATTTTACCAAGTGGGCCAAGGCGATGCCTACATTTGAGGCAGACGGCAAAATAGCTGCAATTTTCGTGTTCAATCATATAATTGCTAGGTTTGGTGTCCCACGAGCGATAATAACTAATCATGGGCATCATTTTCGAAACGTTATGATGACCGAACTTATAGGCCAGCTTGGTTTGTGTCACGATAGTTCAACTCCTTATTATCCACAAGCTAATGGTCTGGTTGAATCCATCAACAAAGTTTTAGTCATCATGATCCGACCAATCATTGGGATTCATCCGTCAAATTGGCATAACATGCTATTTTCAGCGCTTTGGGCATATCGTACCTCAGTACAAACATCAATAGGGTTCACTCCTTTCCAACAAGTTTATGGTCTGGAAGTTGTGTTGCCCATTGAATGCAAAATCCCGTCACTGCAAATGGCCATCGAGTTACTTCCAGCCACTTCCAAAGAGGAAAAGTGTTTGTTATACTTGGCTCAATTAGATGAGAATCAACGTGATGCTGCATTGGCGATCGAGACTCACGCAAAACGTATGAAAGCTCAGTATGATCGAAATGTGACCCCTCGAAATTTTTCGGAAGGAGATCTAGTCTTAGTTTACAATCAAGCTAATGATAAATTAGGCGCTAGAAAATTCGTTCCTATGTGGCATGGTCCCTATGTTGTCAAGCGAAAGCTAGCAAAAGGGGCCTATGAATTGGTAGACTTTGACGAGGACTCTTTGGGTAAACCCAGAAATGGTCTTTACCTGAAAAGGTATTATGCTTAAAGAATGGGTATGGATATTTTTAGTTAGGATAGCTTTTCTTTCTAGGTGGTGTGTTTTAGTTTAAACAGTGTGCTTAGCTTAGAGAGTGTTTTTTCGTCATTATTCCTGCTTATCTTGGTTTTACTCTTGATATTGCACATGTCGATGCCTCTCCAAACATACATTGGTTTCGTTGATGGTGCTTGTCGTAATACACGGAACATTTCTTCCGCAGCTTGGGTTATCTATTCGCCCTCTCACGAGTTAGTATCTATGCATGGGGTAAGCCTCGGTCAAACAACGAACAACATTGCTGAGTATAGTGCAGTGATTGATTTATTATCTGAATCTATTTCATTTGGGATTCGGAGTTTGATAGTGAGGTTAGATTCTGAACTCATTGTATTACAGCTTAATAGAGTGTATGCCATTAGAAATCCAGTGTTATTAAGATTATTTTTGAGAGTGCATCTCTTGGAACGTGAATTTGATTATATTGAGTATCAGCATATTCCAAGATCTTTAAATACATTAGCAGATGCAATTGCTTCTCGAATGTTAAGTAGACATTTGCAATAATCATACATGTAAATTTAAAACCATTCCATAACATGATTTACAAGATAAGTGTTAGGCCCCTATACTACTAGTGTAACCCCTTATAGTTATTAGTATAACCCACTTATTATATTGATGTACCCAGGTAGTGCCCATATTGTTACTATTGTGCCCCATAGAAGCCCATTATTGTTATTATTGTGCCCTTACATTATTATTGTTATGTCGGCTCTGATTATGTTATGACCCCTTAGACTCCTATATATAGAAAGGAGGTCTTTTCATTTGTATCATCCAAGAATTGTTCATTTATGTAATTTAAATGAGGTTGCCCCCTCGAAGAGGCTGAATTCTAAGGTGTTGATCTATCTTTTCTATCTTTTCTTGAGCGGGTTTCATAACATTTGGTATCAAAGCTTTGGATTCTAGGGTTTCGCTGCTTCAAACAGGTCATCGTGGCATTTTCGCTATAACTTTTTTTTTGTGACGTTTCAGAAGTTGCAAAGAAAACCCATTTTAGAAGAAATCGCGCTGAAGCTTGGGTCCGAATTTCAGATCTTTTTGCGCGATATTTGCGGAGATATAATCTGAGGAAGTTGGTCTTTTTCCAGACTCCTGAATTACATTCAAAACAGGTGACCTGGGGAAAATCGTCATAACTTTCTCTCTGGGGATCGGATTGAAATGCCGTAAGAAGGTATAGAAAGAGGATGGACTGTAGTTTCTTGTATGAATTTTTCAGATCCAAAGGTTGAAACAGTGACTCGTGGCACATTGTACAATTCGCTCTACTGAACTAGTCTATAATCAGGTCATCTTGGGAGATTGTGCATAACTCTTTCTTGGAGAATCCAATTTGGATCAGACTGGTGGCATTGGAAAGAGAACACAGAGGGCTACTACAGGTCACAATTTCAGCACTTAAAGATCCGAAAGTACAGATTTACGGTCGTTTCAAAGTAGAGCTCCTAAAATCAAGAAAAAGTAAGATGAGGAAGTTTGATGGCAAGGATCCGGTAAATTGGATACTTCAGATGGAGCAATATTTTGATATTCATGGTGTACAACTGTTACAAAAGGTATGTATTGCATCTTCATATTTAGAACCAGATCAATTTTTATGGTACAAAGGGCTTTGTTCTCGTAAACAACTTGTTACGTGGTCAATTTTCACAGAGGAAATGATAGCACATTATGAGGATACAAAGAGCAACACCTTCTTTAGAGCAACACCACAACAATTGGAAAGATTAAAAGGGCTTTGTAACATAGTGGAAAGCAAAACTATGGAAACCAGGAAGTGTACCCCTCACAACTATAAAGATGGAAGTGTTGTTTCTCCTAGCCTTCCACAACCTACAAGGGTTACACCACAACAATTGGAAGAAAAAAGAGAAAAAGGGCTTTGTTACAATTGTGATAGCAAATGCACTAAAGGTCATAAGTGTGCTGAGACGAAAATATTTTACATAGAATATGAAGAGGAGTAAGAAAAGGATCAAGAAACAACAAAAGAAGAAGATATACGCCAGGACCCCACCCCAGATAAAGAAGAAATGAATCAGACCATATCTTGTAAAGAATTGGCAAGAATTACCACTCCTCAAACTCTCAAGATAGAAGGACATATCAAGAAGAAAAAGGTGCAAGAAGTGAAAGATCAAATCGAGAAAGAAGAAATGAATCCAACCATATCTTGTAATTCATTGTTTGAAATTACCACTCCTCAAACTATCAAGATAGAAGGACATATAAAGAAGAAAAATGTTCAAGAAGTGAAAGATCACATCGAGCATCAAGAAATAAATCTGACCATATCTTGTAAAGGATTGGAAGAAATTACCACTCCTCAAACTCTAGAGGTAGAAGGACATATCAAGAAGAAAAAGGTTCAAGCAGTGAAAGATCACATCGAGCATCAACAACAAGTTCTCCAACTTTTAAAGGATAACGCCACTTCGATGCAAAATCAAACGAAACAACAGGCACTTAAAAAATGGCGACCTTACCGAATGGGAAGACTCTTCAAGGATGAGGATGTGGAAGCATTTTTTTGTGCTATTTGGATAAACGAAGCAAGGGATGAATGGAAGAAGGACGAAGAAGTATGGCCACTTATTCAAAAGTTGCAAAAGATCCCAATTCAAACAATATTGCCAGAAATTGAAGAGAAAGGAAAAATCATATTGGAACCTGGAGCAGTCACATAAACAAGAACCCGACAGCTATGAAATCGATCAATTTCAGAGTATCTAATCAAGTGGAAGAACTTACCCGTTGAATATTCCACATGGGAGGACAAGAATTTTATACAGAAGCATCAAGAACTACTCAAGTGTTGAGGACAACGCTTTTTGAAGGAGAGGGGCATGTTACGCCCCTATACTACTAGTGTAACCCCTTATTGTTATTAGTATAACCCACTTATTATATTGATGTACCCAGGTAGTGCCCATATTGTCACTATTGTGCCCCATAGAAGCCCATTATTGTTATTATTGTGCCCTTACATTATTATTGTTATGTCGGCTCTGATTACGTTATGACCCTTAGACTCTTATATATAGAAAGGAGGTCTTTTCATTTGTATCATCCAAGAATTGTTCATTTATGTAATGTAAAGGAGGTTTCCCCCTCGCAGAGGCTGAATTCTAAGGCGTTGATCTATCTTTTCTATCTTTTCTTAAGCTGGTTTCATAACAATAAGTCGGTAATAGTGATATATATATATAGGAGCGTGTCAAAAAATACATCGTCCTCGATGATAGGTTGAAAAACACCTTATGATCGGCAAAAATGATAAGTACAAAAAACAAAATGTCATATGTGCCCACAATAGGCGATCATCCTATCACTGGTGATGATCTCGATAAGAAACCACTGCACGGGCCACCTTGCAAAGGAACCTCCTAAAAGGTCCTGGGACCCCAATCACATAGCGCTGAAGTCGACGAGGAATGTCATCTATAGTGGTCTCCGGAATATCTCCTGTCAAGCACTCGAGATGACCCTCCAACTCGGCCAAAACCTCTGCTGATTCGTCCTGTGGGGCTGGCGCGACTGCAACTGGTTGTTTCCTCTCGTAAGGCCGGAGAGTGGCTGGTCGCTGTGGACCCACATCTGCATTTGAAACTTTTACTATCAGTTTTGGGACGATGGAAAAATAATAATAAAAAAATTAAAATAGGAAAAATGTTGAAAATAATTTTACCTGAGTCATCCCATTGCTCTCCTGGTGGAAGAGCCATGTCTAGGTCACCACGAAAATCTACCCCAGCGTAAGGGAAGTCCTGAATGGAAAAAACCTGGTTTTCCAACCATTGGAAATACTCAGGTTTGAATCGAACAACCTCTGTCCCCTCATCCGGATGACGGGCCATAACTGCGACCCATCGCATCATTTTGGGCTCTCGAGGAAGCCCAGCTCCAACAGTAAGGTGCTGCAAGATCAACATGGGAACCCTCTCCAGACCAAAGCTCACAACAAAAGCCCCATAACCAAAGGTCTTTAGTTGTTCGTTCTTGGCTCTGGTCAGTTGACCTTTCACATTGGCCAACACAGCATCGCACCAGTTGAAGATGGTGCCTCGAAAGCAATCAACTGCCATACGCATCTGGGACCCGGTGGCAATATGTAATGTGACACTCCCGCAAAGTCTGGTGACAGTAAACTCAATCACCATGAGTTCAGGAAGGGATATGGTTTTTATTTCTATCCCTTTGTCTCTAGCCTGGCTGTTGCAGAACTCTAGCCGGAGGCTATCGACAGACTAGCCACCTGGCCTAGCCCCGAAAAGAGTCAAGTCTTCGCCTCTATTAGGCAAACCAGTCAAGAAATATATATCTGCCGGCTCGATTTCGAGCTGGTGGCCTCCAATGAAGAAGCATTGGTCCTGTATGCTCCATCTGTCAACCAGCCACTGCAAGAAATCCACCTGGGCCCTCATGCCAAGTATGGCCCAGAATTTGTACAAGCTGCACGCCTTCAAAGCGTCAAGCGAAGGTTGGTGATTCCATGTGGTAGCATCCATGTCCTCATGCTCTCGTTCACACCAATCTAGCATGATGTACTCTTTGCATCGAGTAAAAAGATAAATTAGAATGCTAGAAATTAATTTGTTTGGGCTAAATTTGAGAATTTTTGGGTTAAAAACCCTTGCAACGGGGATCGCACCCTCTGGGTTAGACATAGTTCGTGGGTCCGCACCTTGCCTACATGGAAGGTGCAGACCCCTGACTTTTTCCCCATTGAGAAAAAGTCGAGGTCCGCGGGCTGGCAGTGGTACACCTACGGGCTCCCGTGCGTAGGTTTTAAGCCTAAAAACCCTCCAAAAAATAAAATGAAAGCCTGAAACAAGAAATGAAATGGTTAAAAATGAAGAGTGGGACGATGTGGATTACCTGGAGAAGACGGCGTTCGATTCCGACGGTTGGATTTTCCACAATATTCACGGGAAGTTTTCTGAACAAAAGCACTATTTTCTCACCCAAAACTCAAACGGTAAAAATGAATTGATGAAGGCCCTTTTTATAAGTTTTTTGAGTAAATCAATTACAAATTTGTTTATGTTTCACTTCGGAAAGGTATTTTTGCAAAATTTTTATCCATTTCAAACAGGTATGAGCAATGTTTGCGTTTTTGTTCAGGATAACGGATTATTCAGGCAAAATCTATCATTTTCAACGAAAAAACATTTAGAGTCATCTTTAAGCTCTTTTCTGACTCCTGAAATATGAAAAGATTGCTGAGTTTTTCTTTTAAACTCGTTAAAACGGAACTAAAAGACGGTCCACTTACAGCTCTTTTCTGACCGTAAAAACATGAAAAGATTGCCGGATTTTTTTCATTTCAAATTCGATATTGGTTATAAAACGACGTGTCGTTGATCGCTTTTTTACTTTTTCAGATCAGGGATACTAATTACGAAAAGTACTCCTTGGTCGTAAAGATCAAGCGGTTCTCTCAAGTATTATTTTATACTTTTTCGGGCTTGGGAGACACAAATTTACGAAAAAGGTCAACCCTGGAGTCTTCTTAAGTTTTTTTCAGACTCTCTAAAATTGAAAAACGCCGAGTTTCTCCTATACTGGACTCGTTAAAATTTCACAGTAAAGGACCTGTTCAATTACAAACAGGAACGAACCACTCCTTCTTAGGGTTCGAATTTAAATTAAGTTGGACTCATCCGAAGGATGAGCTTATAATCAAGCAAATGTTATCCTCCTCAAGCTTTTCAAAAATAAAGAGGTACTTGCCAGAAATGGTGGGGGAAAAGAGAGAAAAATGAGCCTGTTTGTCATACTTTGTAACCACTCTTGAACACGACACTTTTTCACCTGGGTTGGGAAATCCTTTGCCTAACAGTTGATCAAACCACATTGAAAGTCTTCAGCCGGCTTCTGGGTATTAACTTTGGGTCAATTGTCACCAAGCCATCTGTCGTGTCGTTATGTGTTCAAGGGTCACTGCCAATAAGCCATTCATCTGCAAAATATCTGTCATCCATCTTGACCATCCCTGAGTCAGTCCTTGCAACTAAATTTCTTCAACTTGATCTATGATTTTGTGTTGTGGGCTTGCCTGCGACGGATCGCTTTCTATCGACTTCAGATCATTATCTAGAAAGATGATCTAGAAATCATCAGCACCTTGGGATCTGCATGCCTCAATGGCAGGTTTCTCGCCTTTGACGACAGGTTGCATCATTGACCTTCGATCAAAGGATTCCGTGACATGTTCGACATCAACACATTTATTCACATCTCATGGATTGTACTGGGTGCTTTGAGAGCCATTGACATCACTGGTGGTTTCTCTCATACTTGTTAACAGTTTACATCATTGACTGGTAATCAAGTGGTTTCTACCATGTTCGACATCAACACATTCATTCGCATGGATAGAATCGTACTGTTTCGGGAAGTAGAAATGAAGACCCTGGATCTAGATTCCACAATCCAGGCTGCGAGGAATTTTGTATTCATTATATAATGGACTATTCATAAACAGATGGTTGCGTCCATACTATGTCCACATGAGTGTATACTTGTGATGTATTACAAGATCATTCATGTATCAGAGCAGTAGTTAGTTTTCTAAGTCAGTTTTGATCTGAGTATGGGAATGCCTACCTCAGCGATGATATGATCTCATATATATATCTTGCATTGAATGTTTTTACAGGTTCCAACCGGGCTTTCCACAAGATGATCCTCGAAATGATAAAGTACTTCACTCTTCCTAAATGATAAATGAAATCCTCATCTACTACAGACTTTGCACTTTAGGGGGCAATCTGTTATATCGTCACCATGATTATTTGCAGTCAGTATGGGTCTATCATGACTTGTACTGTCCTCCTAAGCAAGTCTCAGACCTCAGCACTTCAAGTCAAGCTTTGAAATTGAGAGAAAGACATTGAAAATCAATGAAACTCTGGTTCCGCACTTTCTCTCACTGTTACCTACGGTCCCGCACCTTCTGTTTACAAAAACTGCGGACCTGACCACTCTATCCCTAAAGGTGTGGGTGCGAACCCCTATGAAAGTCAAAAAGGTGCAAGTTTATTCTAAAAAACTCACTTTGGGTTAATTCTAGATGATTCTAGAAGGAATTTTGACGTGGATTGGCTACTCTTAGGTGGTTCATGCATCCCAAAAGAGAAGGAGCTAATCCCTTGATGAGAGGAGCTATCCCTTTGAAGGAGGGCTTTATCCCTTTGAAGGAGAACCTAGTAACTTCCCTCCATTGCACTATAAATTAAGGCATTGGGCTAGTTGCTGAGGAGGTTAGAAGCTGAACATTTTTTAGGGTTAATGCTGGTGAAATTAAGACTTCCTAGTTGAGCTTAAGAGGAGAGATCACATACCTTTCTAGCTTCATTGGGAAGAGAGTGAAACTTGTCAAAGTAGAGGAGACTTCTTGCTGGACCCTGGGAGGAGCTTGTATAGCATCAAGGCACAGGTTGTAAAGTTCTTCTTGATTTGAATTAATACAACCAAACTCATTTTTCTCAACAAATTGTCTCATGTCATTTGTTTCATGAATTCCTTGACTTTCATGTTAAATATGTTTTATGATATTGGCTTTTCAGGTGCTATTTAATTTGTTTGCTTGTTTGTGTTTGCAGATTCGCAACAAAGGAGCTCATTGCGATCGAAAGAGCAAAGGCTTCCACAAACTTGCATTGGACCTAAGGTAGGCCTAAAACACTTGTTTGCCTTTGTTTATAAAAGCATATTTAGAGAAAGATAGTGTGTGATTGGTTTGCTTATCATTAGGTCTTCTTTAGATTCTAGGAAGGTCTATCTTGTCTGCAAGATCAACTTATTCCGTGTGACATCTGGGGCGTGCCATTCTAGTGGCCATGCCTCTAAGACATTGAAAATGGCGTCATCAATGGTGACAAAGGGTAGCTTTATCCACTGCTTCATCCAATCCTTTCACACCCTGATGTATATATTATGCATGTCTGCTTTGAACTCTGTAAAACTCTGCAAACTATTGTAAACCATGGGCGACAAGCGCGGGTTCTGGTTGATCCACATTCGGATGTTCATCTCCATGAGCACCCAGAAGATATTGCTGTCGTGTATCCTTTTTTCATCCTTCGTGGCCCAAAGCGAAGCGTACTTTGCAGCCTCCGGTAATCTCTATCAATTATGGGGAATTGACTATCCTCCGGCAATTCCCCTGCTACGAGCACTATGGACAGTAACAACCATGCATATTGGAAGGTTTTACCCTGCTACTGGGTTTCGCAACAATTCTTCAAGAATTATGTGCAAAGGAATTCAGCCCAGTTAAACTAGCCCCCCTCTGCGCACTGCTCGGCCAGTGCGATCACCGGTGTAGGTATCTCGTCTACGCGGCACTTTCGCATAACTTTGCCTGCCAGAATTTTGGTTGCTACACATACCGCTTTGTCCTTGATGCCAGAGATGGCATAGCCCCTCTTCTTCTTCTCTAGCTCGTACTTCGTCTTCATGGCCTCCGCGAGGGCCAAATCACTACCCTTCCCTTCCAATATGGTCACGGGGTCCTTTCCTTTGTATGGTAGCTGGGAAATATGAGGAATTAGGTCTATCGTGACGGGGATGGGCTCCTCCAGCCATAGATACCCATCATGCACCAGGAAAAGGAGCTGCTTGATGACAAAAATGGTTATTGGGGCGCGGTGGAAATGTGGCACCCATAGTAAGTTCAGTAGCCCTGCCTCTTCCATTCCGCGTAGCCACTTCTACGGCTCTAACGTTGTCACTACCCCCGCAGTGTTCTGCTTCATGAGGTTCTCAGTCTCCAAGTGAGGGAATTTCTCGTGGTCAGCGAGGTCCCAATATTAGAATTTCATGGTTGGCACACGGCCTAGGTGCATGCCTTCAAATATAATGTCATCTGGGAGGAGCGGGGTCTGGAGTGAACTCTTGGTTTTGTCTAAGTCCTTAGGCACTTTGGCCTTCCCTTTTCGCGAGGGGACATATGCGGGCAGTTTTGTCACAAATTATGTAGGTTGAACATCCACCTCCATGCCTTCGTCTTCTTCTTCTGCGATGATAATGGCCTGCAAATCTTCTTCTTCCTCATCTGTTTCGATCATGACAGCTTTCCCCTTCTCTTCCATTGACAGTTTGTTGTGCAGCGGGTTCCTCGGGGACACGCGTATGGGAGCCATTGCTTGCTTATCCGTCTTTAGTCTTGGCGTGCGAGGTGATTTGGGGATCTCTACCACAAACCCGACACCTTCTGGGACATCCTCCATAGTTAGGGCCTGCACAACCTCGCTGGTGGTCACCTCTTCTATTCCCAGACCATCCTTAGTTGTTGTCATTGTATCTGGGCTATAATCTGTCACTCGCGAATTCAAGGGCTCAATCAACGTTTAGCTCACAATGCTCAGGGCTCTGCTCAATCGCTCAATTCTCAAATGACCAAGTGTTGTTTGCTGGTCAGCCCTTTGTGTTTTATACCTCTTTTTAAATTCGAATTCGATCGTTGCCCCCAATTCCAGTTCATTAATGCTTTCTTGGTGGTAGATTTTCCCAAATATTGCCCATAAATCGCGTCTTAAATGCCTGTCGCCCGCTCCATTTGGCCTCTAGTCGAGCATCCCATCATGAATAGTGACTTCAACAGTCACTTTCTAGCCAACTCACACGGTAGTATAGCCCCCCATGCGCGGTTGTGGACCTTGTGACTCTCTGTGTCTGCACGCATCCCCAATATCGCACAGCTCCTGGGTAAAATAGTTTATAGTCCCGCGCTCCCTTCCAACTGCCTGGAGCACTAAGACTGTCCTTCTCCTGGCTAGTTAGGTGGTCGCACCACCCGTGTAGAGCTTCATCCTGTCCTCCATCAAGGTTCTTGGAGAATCCCCACCTTCTATTGTAGTCGGCATTGCGCACTTCACCATTTGCAATGCACTACCCTAGTCACTATGCTTGGCGATATGCGATCCAAGCCAAGGCATCAAACTAACCAATTCACGGTGATAGTTCTCAAACTTGTTAGTATGATTGTGTGCACCTTGCCTTATCATCCTAGTTTTTTCGGCAAGAAACTCTTCCTTTATCTCGTCCTCTAGCTTCTTAACCTCTGCGTCCATCAAAGCCCTTTTCTCTCTTAATCGTACCCTTTCTTTTTCAATTTTGCGGAGTCTAAGGTTTCCCTGTTGGATTTCTTCCTCAAGTCTCATGTGTTCTGTCTCTTGCGGCTGTGTGATTCCTTCTTTCTAGGCTCTGCAAACTGTCGTATCTATGAGTTCTGCCATGCACATACTAGGCTTTGCATGCCCCATAGGGATTACAGCATTTGCTTCATACTTTAGCGTCGGAAGTGCCTGCGCGGTCAGGGTTGTGCACATGGTCCTATAAGCCCATAGAACCGTTGGTACGCGCAGGTCCCAGTCAATGCACCTCACCTGATGGACCGTGTTCAGCACTTCACATACTTTGTCAAAGGCTTCCACATAGATAATCATTGGCGCACTTGGTATTATCATACTTTGTCATTCACACCATTGTCTTTCCCGCTCCTGCTTGTTGGTCCTGTTTCCGATCGCAATGATGATGTGCATTCGTGCAGGTTGCGTACCATACACCTATACCCAGCTGGAGAGGTGGGCGCACAGGCTGTTTCGTCCATCATACCCGTCTTTCATTCGAATCTAAGGCTTTCCAAACTGCATGAGCATCATCCTTCTGCATTCGTGCCAGTCCCCAAAACTTCTTTGATGCGTACCCCACCACCTTGCGGACGTAGCGCGCAGTACCCATTTCAGAGCAGTGAACCGTTGTTTTTTTGGCACTTCCTTTTCAAATATGTTCAAGAAATCATCCACTTTGCTCAACCCATCATACATAGGCAGATCTCTTACCTCTGTTGTCACGTAGCGCAGTGACTTTATCATCATGTTGCAGTTGAGCGTGGTTACCTCGTGTAACCGGTTCTTCCATCATTCTATCTCCTCGTTCGAATCTGAGGTGCAAGAGCTTTCGCGCTCCCACGAAATCCTACCATTCGTTGTTGGATTCACCCAATCCTGCTCTCACGTGGTTATCTTGTAGATATAGTCTAGATCATTGTCGTTGTCGTAATCGCACACCATATCTGTGTAGCGCAATCCTTTCGCAAGGTCTAAAGGTACCACTATGCATAGTGACTTTTTCTCAAAAATCATCTTACGCTTCTTTAGATTTATCACTCCATTCATGTCAATGGCCCAATTTATTCCTAGTAGTTTGGGATAGGAATTGATGTCATCAACAATCTCTATCACTTCGAAATATGCAAGAGCACTCGCACTTTCGATGTTAACCATTATTCCCTGCAATCTTCCCATCGGTAGGACATTTTGTTGATTTGCCATTCGCAATTGAATAGGAGACCATTGCAACGTGGGCCTGCCCATGTGCTCCCATGTCTGCTTTGGCAGGACGTTCACGTCCGATCCTAGATCCAAAATCACTTGGTCCATCTCATATTCCTTAATTTGCGCAGTCAATCTCATCTCCCTTCTTGTTCGTGTTGTGTGCTTTCCGAGCTTCTGGACTACGTGCGGTTCTCCTGGTCCAGCACATCTAGTGATGAGTTCTTGCAGCCCCTTCACTGCTTTGCTATCGTGCAATAGTTTCATGCATGTCTCCAGAAAGGTAGTGAGCATTGATGGGTCCATTTCTGGTTCTAGTTTGTCTTTACTACCTGAAGTGGAGGCCTCCATGAAGCTCTTCTTAGCTTCCATGAATGTCTCCTTCGTGCGCTCCAAATTGAACTCTGGTTCCTTTTTTGGAGCCTTGCGAACCCAGGCACTCTCTTTGGGTTGCTTACCCTTGTCATCTCCTATCGCGATACCGCTTCAGAGCACAATGTTTACATTCGGATCCTCTTCGCGTGGCTTAGACCTCATCATTTGCAGGTTCTGAGTTGGGGGAGGTTGGAGTGTTCCTTTATCGCGCAACCTCGCTATCTGTGTGGGGCAGTCCTCCGTCTCATGATCAAACTAGGTACAATATAAACATGATGTTCTCGTCGGATTTGTACAATCGTGGGCATAATGCCCTGCCCCTTCGCAATTGTAACAGATTAGCTATCCGTGAACCCTTCTTGGCCCCATTCCACCTCGACCTCATCCATGCCCATGAAATCTAGTGTGCGTCATCCCTGCATTTTGATCGAGGGCTCGCGTTTCGATTTGAACTCTGTAGGTAGGAGTCTGGTCCATAATCAGTTCATAACTTCTACAGGTGTGCTCATCATGGCCTACTGATCTGCATAAATTACAGAACAACTACTGGGACATATGTGTATACTTCTGTAATAGATGGTAGTTATATGTAGCATGCTTCCCTTCTATCTGACAAATCGCGCACCATAATGCAGGCGCCACACTCGGTCCTACTTATGCCTCTGGTCTCAATGGCATTGGCCCTCCTCTCACCAGGTAGTTCACGAATACTGGACAATGGTCCTTGTCATATCCTTGGCCTTTACACTTTATGCACCATACCTCTTTGCGCACTTCTGGGTGAGTTGTCCTATCTTGTTTCAAACTCTGCATCTCAAGACACAAGTTTTTCAACTACGTGTGGATCTGTTGGACCCCCAAGTTAGGATCTTGTATTGGGGTTTCATGCAGTCTCATTGCAATCTCCAAGGCCTCAGCCTGAGTGGAAACCTTCTGCTGTGACAGCGTGGTCCTTAGATGCGGCGTTAGCGAAGCTATAAACCATGCGCGGTGGTGCCCATCCATCAAGGTCATGTTGGCTTCACGAATCATACCCTTCAATCTCTGATCCAACTCCCAATGGGTCTCACCTGGAAGCATCGCGATTTCCTTAAATCCGATAATCGACTGTGTCTCTGATTTTGGCCTGCTAAATTCCCTGTTTAGCATAGCTTGGATATCCACAATCCCTGCATTCGGATTGTCATTGATAGGGAAAATTTTAAGAACCCCCCCTAAATTTACATTTATAATAAATTGGCAAATCTCCATGGTATATAGGAAAAATGGAAGGCGATTTTATCAATAATATGATATGTATATATAATTTTTTGGCGAATCTCTCACCAGGCATGGTGAATATTTTACTCAATTATAAAATATTGTGTTTATTGAATACACAAATGAAATCATTGCATTTCTTTAAAATATCTTTTGAAATCAAAATTACCGAAATTACATATCGATAACCTAGTGGGTGTAAGATAAAATTCACCCGTGCCATTCACAGAAAGCATGAGAAAAAACCTAATACTATATATAAAACCAAGAAAAATTCAAATTCATCACTTCTAGGGACCTCGTAACCACCCTGCCAATACACAAGTATGTTCCTGTTTGCAATTAGAAAAATTACCCAAATTACAATCTATTTACTCCAGCATATGTTGGAAAGTTATAGAAGGATGACTAGTGCAATCAATCCATTCCTTTTAGCCCTAGATTTGTTTCAGTTTAAAATACAAATATACTTCCAATGTCTATGCTTTAACCATTCACCTTAAGATGTTTTTACAATATGATTTCCTAAGTCTATTTAATATCTTCATTATCATAAAAACCAACCTATATCCATCTTAACTCCACATCTACCACTCTTAGGGGGATGAAATCTATTTATCCCTTTGAGCACTTGGTAGACCCAGAATTAAGATGGATCTAAGATGATAGAATTTCCCCTTTAAATAGTCTATGCTCACATGAATACCATGGTATTACCATGGGTCAATACCATGGGTTATCATAAACCTGGAGCTTAAAAATTACTATTAGTAATTTATAAAAATTAATAAAATTAATAGTTGATTTTTATTTTATTTTTTATTTTAGCCAAGCTAAAATGTTTAACGTACATTAAATTACAACATCCATTTTTACTCTTGATCAGATCAAATATTTTTTCACTCTATGCTAGTTTGCATATCACGATATTTGATACCTCTCGGGGGTTAGTAGATCCAGAGTAAAGATGGATCTATGTTGGTTTAATTCCCCCATTTAAATAGGCTACATTCCAGGTGAATACCATGGGTCAATACCATGTGCCATTTTGGTGAATACCATGGGTCAATACCATGTGCCATTTTTATTTTTATTAATACTAATATTAGGGTTAATAATGTTTTTTTGCATGGTATTAATAACAATCTACTCCATGGTATTTGTCCCATAGTATTTTTCCCATAGGTTTCACCTAAATATAACGCATTTTTTGAGTGTTCGTAAATATAAGGTGACTTATGGAGTAAATATAAAAAAATGTTTTATTTGTTTGCCATACCTCTCGTTTATTTATATTTTTATTAATTTGCCACACCTCTTTTACAAATATGGTATTTGGCCCATAGGATTCACTTAAACAAAACCTCTTTCTTGAGCCTTCATAAATAGAACGAGGGTTATAGGTTTTATTTATTTACCATGCATCTAGTTTATTTATATTTTTATTTATTTACCATACTTTTTGAGTAAGTATCAAAAGACGTTTTATTTATTTACCATACCTCCACTTTACTTATATTTTTTATTTGTTTACACCCTTGCATGTATATAAGGTGACTTATGGAGTAAATATAAAAAATGTTTTATTTATTTACCATGCCTCTCATTTAATTATATTTTTATTAATTTACCATACCTCTTTTATAAATATGGTATTTGGGCCTTTGGCCCATAAGATTCACTTAAATAAAACCTATTCTTGAAAATGGGTGAATGGATTCACTTAAATAAAACCTATTCTTGAAAATGGGCGAATGGAAGGTTGTAACTCCTAATTTCAAGAGCTAAATTTACCTTTTTTACCCTCTCCCTTAAAATAAGGTGGGCTATTTGAGGTGATTTGTAAAAATGTACTATGATACAAAATATTCGCCCACTAAAAATTTAAAACCCCTTAATTTCGCCAAAGGGCGAACATTCGCCCCTAAAATTTTCTATGGTCATTGAAATGCTTAATGTACCACGTCAGCGCGCGATCCTACAATGCGCTTACTAGCGTTTCCTTCTTTATATTGTCATCTGTGACTCCTTGTGCTTCCCATACAGCCTTTACCACGAACCAAAATTGGTCCGGATCTTCATTCCCTACTCCTTTGAACACTGACAGTTTTATTGCGCTTGCCATATTGAACTGTGGTGGTGGTGGAGGTGGTGTGGGTGAAGATGGGGGTGAATATGGTGAAACTGGTGGTGGTGTAGGTAGAAGTGGTATGCATAGAATTCGCTGCCTTATCAAACTGATCACACTTCTTGGTGAAACTTTCGCAAGCTCTTCCTCGCTTTCCCGGGGAGGTGAAATCAAGGGGCTAGTTTCTATCTCTGCACTACCTTCGTTTTTGTAGATCCTCCCACTTCGCGTAGCCCCAAAAATCAATTTATTCGCATAACCCAATTTTCACACAATAGCATCTTAATCCAAGTGTTCAAAGATTTAATGTACTTACCTCGCGGTCCTTTGTGGAAGCATCATTCCGCCTCGCTGTAGCTGAATGAAGTATCTACCACGAACTCAGTGATAAACCCTCCTATAATTCGATCGAGCCAATGGTCCACAGCGTGCGCGATCCTATCTTTTGATGCTTCTAGTCTGTGCACCAACTCTAGAGTCCACACAATGGGTTTGTCGAGCCTACACCTTCCTTGACTATCTGCTAGCTTCGCCATCCACCCATACAACTCAGAGGGGAAGTATGAAAAGAAAATTTCATGGATTTCCGTATATAAGTAGCGCTCTAACCACTCTTCCTTTAATACTCGTGGATTCCTGTTTTCCTGTGTCGTGAACTCGTGAATCTTTCTGTCCAACCACTCTTCAATTTCTTTCTTTGTCAGATTCCAATGACACGACATCAGACATCTCTTATGCAGATCTCGATCCTGACAATGGAACCATTTGTTGGCTTAGTGGGGCCTGACCCAGGTTCAGAGTTTATTTAGCCAAACAAATCCTGGTACTACTGGCCCTTTTGGTAACAGTCTGCGAAGCGCGAACTTAGGTCTCACCCGAAGAAGTATGGGAGGGTGCTAGAACCAGGTTTCGCACCTTGGAGATGTCTGATGAGTTCAAGTGGTCCGCGGTTCGACCCTACGCGCACTTTCTCGTACCTTACAACCTGAGATGTTGCCTTCACGCAGCCCTACTCAAGGGCTGAACGTTGCGCTTCAGCCTTATTGCGCAAGACTTCACTGATATTCCACTATTAGTTGATTAAATTAGCCTACTTGCATGCTTTAAGTTATACTTAACAATATAAACCATTCATACAGGTGTGCGGAGTAAATAAACAATATATTTTCAATTTATATCAAACATGCATTAACCCAAGAACAGATACACAAATATGATATCAAACTTCTCTTTATTGATTCCTTTCTTGGTTACAGACTCGACTCCACCCTACACACTCAGCTGCAGGGATCTGCGCACTCAGCTGCAGACTACTAGGCCTCTGCACACTCAGTTGCAGAGCCTTCTCCTACCCTACGACCCAAAGACACCCTTAGATAGTTAGACTCTTTCTTCTTTCCACTACTTCGCTATGCTATCTTTTACACTTAGAGACTCACTCTATTTATACAATCCCATGGTCTGCGGACCATGGGTAGGTCTATCCAGCCGACATTACATTACAAAACTAGGGTAGACAACCCTGTGACTCTATCATACATATCGCACTCCGCACCCGCAATTCGCAGAGTCTTTACAAAAATATCGGGTCAAAACTTGGGCTTTGAGCCCCAAAACATGCCTTGGGGGGATTCCATGCCCAAAAATTACATGTCAGGCCTTCCTTCCACTAAGCATGGAAACGACTGTGTTTTTGTGGTTGTCGACAGGTTCTTGAAGATGGCCATTATGGCAGCCTGCAAGAAGAATACCACAGTAGAAGCCATTGCTAAAATCTTCTTTGAACCAGTGAGGGTACACTTTGGGATCCCACAGTATATTATCTTAGATCAGGATATCATGTTCCTCAGTACATATTGGTCCAGTCTCCGGTTGATGCTGGACACCAAACTCACTAAATCCACAGCCTTCCATCCTCAAACTGATGGCCAGAAAAAGGTTGTCAACAGGATGATCGTACACATTCTACACATGTACAACTCAAAACATCCATGCACATGGGGCGAGAGCCTCCCCTATGTTCACCACGACTACAATCGGGCTCTCCGCAGCTTGGCTGGCCACAGCCCTTTTCAGGTGGGCTTGGGATTCCAGCCACTATGTCCCATTGATGTGGCCATGCCATTTGTAGCTACTCACATAGATTCGACTCATGTCTAGTCTGAAACTGATAAGGCAAATAGCTTCATTGAGCACATCCAACATATTTGCCAATAGGTCCATGACATTCTGGAGCAATCAAATGCCAAGTACAAGCAGCGACATGATCAACATCGGGTGGCACACAAGATTCAGGTGGGTGACAAAGTCTGGTTACATTTGCAAAAGGAACGCCTTACCAGAGCCTATCAGAAACTTAGACCACTCCAATATGGTCCTTACACCATTACCAAGGCTGTGGGAGACAATGCATTTGAGCTCAGCATTCCCCCATTCTTTGGCCTGCACCTAGTGTTCAATGTGGACCGCCTTCGGCCATACTTTCCACTATTACTAGACATATCTGACATTGCAGAACAACTCACACCCATAGAGTTAAATCCAGATTGCATGGAAAAAGTTGCAACTAATCAGATTTTGGACACACAGATCAAGCACACTCGCCAACAAAATATCCAATAGTATCGAGTTGTCAAAGCAAGCCAACTCCTTCACCAAGGCAAGTGGCTCACCAGGGAACAAGTTCAGCAGAAGTTTCCTCATCTCATGGACGAACTCAATGCAATAGGGACCATTGCTTCCTAAGGGGGGAGGAATGATCTAGGTGGATATTGGTGGCCACCTGCCAATTCCACTTGGACCCCCACCATTGCTTCTTTCAGTTTTTCAGTTTCCTTAATTGTAGCACAGTTTACTATTTTAGCATTTTTCGAGTCCTAAACTTCCAAAGTGATTTTCTGTCTAAAATCATCTTTTCTGTCGTAGTCCTCAGATAGATCTTTCCAATGGGTTATCATGCACGTTAAATGGAGATAATATGACCAAGGCGCTACACTGGTAAGTTGGCTATCCAACTCACCCCAACGGGGCCCATAAACTCTTGATGTTACATCTTCTCAGGTTATGGTTTTGTTTGTTTAGGGTTTGCTCTTATTGTTCAATAATAAAAAGGCCCTTGAGCCTCATTGGAAGGCAGTTCAAAGGCATGTAGCTACCACATCTCTTCTCAGAGATAAGCTACCATCGCCCTAGCTGGTTTATTTCCATTTTTGTTTGTAAGCATATTTCAGTATTTTACATTAATGAAATGAAGTATTATTTCAGCAGCATCTTTGTGTTTATGGTTATCTCTGTAATGTTTTGTGTGTTATATCACCATTTACCACCTTTGGTATTTTTGATGCTTGGTTTATGGCCTAGGGCAACCCCTCCTTCCAGACTTGGTCCAAATATTTTAAAAACAATGTTTTATTCCATGTACGCTACTTTGCCCTGAGATAAAAGCGTGTACACGCGGGTTAGTCAATACCCAACCCACGTATATGTGTTAAAACACTTTAATAAATTAAATTTCCTTAATTTTGGGCGGAGTTCATGGGTTTTACCTATTGATTACCTCCTAGTGCCTGTGGCCCAATTGTTTCCCAAATAAAAAACTAATTCGGAGAAGTATAAATAGACTTCTATTGGAAGGCCTTAAGGAGGAGAAGAGATAGATTTGTTATACTGAGATTATCCATGACTGAGTCTGAAGTATCGTTGTGCTTCATGCACTTCCCCAAGTTTCAGGAAACCCTTGTTTCCTTGATTATAGATATTCTCCCTCTTGCTCGAGATATCATGGTATGGGTTATGGAAGGAGGTTGTTGAAGACTGGGACTGGACAGATCCAGAGGACAGTTGCGCTTGGAGCCAGAAGAAGAAGACTCAGGTGAATTCTCTTCATGTTATTTATAGCTTACTGCAATAAAAGAAATGTTGTCTTGTTTCCGAAAATAACTTTCTTTATGCATCAAATCATGTTTTAATTCATGTATGAATGTTATTTTGATGTATAACTGATCATTAGTTTATGTGATATAAAGTTAAAATTTCATGAATATGTTTTATCTCTATACTGATATGTATGTTCGAATTGAGTGATTTTCAGGTTTGAAGAACATCGGGAGTTGCAAAGGGTCTAAACCCTGCGGGACCTACTCGAACGAAGGAAATCTGGGTATGGTCGCTCTTGCATAGTTTGTTTACATAAGCATTTTGCTTGAGTTGTATGAGTGTTTCTTGTTGTAGTCTGCTTCTCCTCTGTTGGGGTTCTAACCCAAATCCCTAGGGTACTTATTCCCGTAACAGAATTGGCGACTCCACTGGGGATAACAATCTTGTTATTCCCAGTTTGGGTTGTTCAGTGTCAATTAGGGATCAGTCTTTGGTTTACTTGCTGTTGCAATCTTACTTGGTCTAGTAGAGTCTCAGACCTTAAGTCTGATCTTTTTGATATGGCTTGGTTTTTTTATTTTTCTTGCAAAGCTTTGTATACGCACTTTAGTCTATTTACAGTAGCGTACACACGCCAGTTTCTCTGAAGTGAACCCACGTATACGCGAGTTTCCTTTATCAAAAGCATGTGTACACGCCTCTATGCTTGAACACAGTTGTGTATACCATTTTGTGCATTGTTTTTTCAAATCTCTCTACCTAGAAAGATTTGTTGCCTGGTCTGCTTAGTCTCTGAGTGGTCAATTTCTATATAAAGAATTTCATTATTCTGCAAGCTTACTGTTTTGATGTCTCTTCCTCATTGAAAAGATTTTGGCCTAGGTTTGATTTTTTGAGCAAGTTTGTAATTGGTGTTTTGGCACACAAGATTTCGTTCAGAAGTTCTTGATTGCTCTGGTCCTCCAGAACAGGAGATTGTGTTCAATCTCAGTGTCAAGCTTGGTTTTTGATCTACTTGTTTTGTTTTCCGTCATTTTGTGGCCTTATAGCTTTTCTTGCATTTCGAAAGTATTTTTTGACAAATTTGAAAGTATTTCTTTCCTGCCTTTTTGGTCAGTTTGTCAAGCTCTTTGCTGCTGTTTGGGTCATTTAGTACAGGTTGAAGCCTTTTTGTTCAAATTTTCGTTCATTTTCGAGTTTGTAACTTGCAAATACTCCTTGTGCTCTTCTTTCAATCTTTGAATTTTAGTGGCATTTAGAGTGTTTTCAAAAAGTTGTTTTGGTTGTTTCTTGAAAAAGAAAAGATCTCAAAAAACAATGTTTTTGTTTTCTTTTGCCAAGTTTGATTTTGGTCTCTTTTGAGTTTTGAAAGTGAATTGTGATCTTTTGTGATCTATCCTTCTTGTTTGGAGAGAATTTTGTATTCAAAATTTATATTATCTTCAATACTTAAGTTGGCTTATTAATAGTTATAAACAATCGCTTTCATTTTTTTTAGAGTGATTTAGGATCTTGCATCTTCATTACACCTTGCATTAGGGTAGTTTGCATTATTAAAGCATCAATAGTCTTTTTAGTTTTTGCATGTGTGAAGTGTGTTTCAAGAAAAGAAAAGAAAAAGTATTTTGCTTTATAGAAGTTTCGTAGAACACACGTAGAGATCTCTTTTCATTGAAGAACAAATGATTGCATTCATGTAATTAGTTTTTCATTGATTTTTTTTTTGTGTCATACAAACACCATTGGTTTCACTTCCATCTATGCCCTTGACTTAAAATAACAGCCATTAAAAATCAAGCGCTTGATTGAAATAAACTAGAACTTTTGTATTGTCATCAGAATACACCAACAAGTTTAGTTTTATTAGGGCCTTGGATTAGGTGAGAGGAGAGTTAACTCTCCAAGGCTGCTCTAAATTGTAAAACATAGAAGTTTGATTAATGAGCGAAATCCAATAGCGTTAGGGAGATTGGGAAAGCTCCATGACTGGGAGTAAAGCACGAGGGTTAGTGAAGATAAGGACGAGAGATACCCCCTCTCTTACTTGTCGGATCCTACCTCACAACTGTTCTGCCTGGCTTCTGATACAAGTTGGTGACCATAGTTGCCTATCCTAGGAATCACACAGGTGGCTGCAAAGGGGAATCTCGTGGCACCTAAGGTTGACGTTGCATCACGTTCAGCAGTACTTCTGGAGGGCACCCTTGCGAAGCTTGGGGGCTTGAACCGACAAAGGTTGTTGTCTGGAGGTCAGCATAACTACCTCTAACACCTTCGCTAGTAGGCCTGGGGCGTAATTACCCCAGTCTATTTTCGGGAGGCCCTTATTATTAACTTTCTTGTATTTTGGTGTCAAGTCCTAATCACCCAGAGTGGAAACACTGGAGAGTTGTTTGATTGCTGATATCTTTAGGGACATTTTAGTGAGTGTTTTGTGCTCCTAGTCGGCCTAGCTTTATAATTTTCTTAAGTCTTTAAGTAAATCATTTAAATAATTCAAAGTGGTTGACCGACCATCTCGACGATCTCGGAGACTTCGTGGGCTTTCACCTACGAGTTCGGAGCCTTCTCCTAGAAGGTGTAGGAGTGATCCTGCCAATGGTTTCCAACCAGTGGCAGCAGGCACATCAAAGATTGATCCTCCGCTTGGGGGCATTAGTTCACAAGATAGACCTGGTACTAGTACAGAGTTAGAGAGGAACACACCAGTTCTTTCTCGAGTACTCTTCTAGTCGGAAGATAGTATTGAAGTAGAAGAGCTTTCAGAGTCAGTTACAGCTCTGAATTCTCCTCTCCATCTTGATCATCCAGACGTTTTGTTATACATTGGAACTCTAACTCATAGGCCTTCAAGCCCAGGTTTACATACATCTATCCCTTCGATGACCACTACTGGAAGCATGGCATCCACGATGAGTGTTGCGAGCATGCAGACTCCCATATCTGTACAAGGGGGAGGAACTATTTCCATCCCTTCTAACACTCCCAGCATGACTATATTTGGTTCTACTTCCATTCCATTGACGAGTGGAATTTCTCAAGCTATTGCATCCATTTTTGAATTCTTCCCTTTTGGAATGTTGTCTCAAAGTATTCCTTCGGTTCCTTTGAGCATACCGTTAACCGCCTCTACATCCATGATGAGTGGATCGGCTTCTTTTCAGGGTTTCCCATTTGGAAGTGGTCATATACCACATTCCAATCCGACGGTAGGGTCAATGGCTTTTCCTTTTACAAGTCAAGGTAGTAACCCCTTCCAAAGTTGGACAAACCCTGCGGTTAGTGGGATAGGAGCTGGGAATCAATTTTTCGGCCAACAAGAAAATATGTCGTATTCTTCAGTTAATTCATTTCAAAGTTTTCCACCCTTTTCTAACACATCGAACCCTTATCAAGGGCTATCGGCTCCTTTCAATACTTCGTTGGGGGGTAACTTCACTAGTTACGGAGGATTTTCAGCAAGAGTTAGTCAAACTCCGAATTTTTCTGGACCACATGGATCACCTTTTGGTTCAGTAGGCTCTACAAGTTACTTCGGGAAACCTAGTGCTTTTCAAAATCTAGGTCATTCTTTTCAGACCTTGGGAACCCCGCCCGCTCTGGATGGAATTCCCAAGGTCCCCACGACTTCCTTTTCTAGCCATGCTTAATTTGTCAAACTTAAATAAATTGACGAATGATCCAATTAGGTACAATCTGGCTTGGCCTCCAGTCCCAACTAAGCTTCTCTCAAATATTCCAAAATTCGAAGGGAAGAATGGTGAAGAGTCGGGCGACCATGTGACCACATTTCACTTATGGTGCTCATCCAACTCCCTAATAGATGATTCGATCAGGTTGAGGTTATTTCAGCACACCCTAACCAGAAATGTGGACAAATGGTATATAGAGTTTCCAGGGGGAACCTATACTTCTTTCACTGATTTGGCTAATATTTTCTTGAGCCATTTTCAGTTGCCTATCCACTATGAAGCCGGAACTGAACTTCTGGCCAACTTTCAACAAGACACAGCAACTCACATTTCAGATCATATCTAAGAATGGAGAAGGAGAAAAAGGCTTATCAAAGCTGAAATTCCACCAGAGTTCCTTCTCGAATGGTTTCTAAAATCATTACAACCTGAGATCTCAAAGGATGTTTCTCTTTCCGGTGTTTATTCGGAAGAGCAGGCCATTTTTCGAGCCCAACAATTAGAACTGATATATTCTCAGTCTAGGACTCTTTAGAAAATCCTACTTGATGCTCCTAGATCTAAGGTTGATTTAGCCAAACCGAAGCCAATCCCTCATGCCAATGGTATAGTTGGATCAATTGACGCAAATACGGTGAACCTTTTGAACCAATTGCAGCAATTGTCTCTACAAACTGCTTCTTCTAACCAGGCAACACCATCTACACCTTCGCCTTCCCAACCTACCTCTATAAACATCGTCGAGGCCTCTGACCCCAAAGGAAATCAACAATCCAATGGGAAGAGGAAGGAATGAGGTAAGAAGAAGAACCAGGAAGGGAAGGGCAATGCGAACAAGCCCAACAACGGTGCAGGTGAGGGTAGAAAAGAGTCCAAGAAAAAGGTTAAGTTTCCATGCAAGTTATGCAATGGAGATCATTTGATTCACCTCTGCCCTAATATACAATATACTCAGTGCTTGTTAGTGCAGCAAGTGTCTTCTAGCTCCCAAGCTATTCTGACTAACCCTTTTCCCCAAGGGCAACAATTACTTGCTGGTGTGAACTCGAACATTGGTACCTCTACAGGGGGGCAACCAGGAAGTGGAAAATTCCTCAAATGCTTATATGATGAACTCTCATGTCGATGTTGCTACAAGAGCATGCGATTATGGTGAAACAGAAACATCTAAATCTAAATCTATTCCTGAAACCACAGACTCACTTCATATTGAGCGACCCTCTGCTGAGTCTATACCTCGGATACCGAAAGGTTCCGCAAAGTGCTCGGCTATTAACCTTAATGCTAGGGCAGCCCAAAACTACTTGATTGTAGAAGATCTGGCTCAAAGTCCTTGTGCTATGTCTGCTTTGGAGGTACTCCAGTTGTGTCCTGCTCAGAGAAGTGCTTTGCTTTCAGCAATTAGGGTAGTAGATCCAAAGAATTCTTTACTGCTCACTTTTGATATGCTGAATTTCAAAAAGAGACTTCCTCACCATATGGCTTTCCAGATAAAGTCTACTTACTGAAAAACTAATATTTTTCGGAGAGTTATAGATGAGGGAGCTTCCACATGTGTAATGTCTATGTCATGTTGGAAGGCCATTGGATCACCTTCATCTATTCCTTCACCGACTCTCTTGACAGCATTTAATGGACATTCTCATAGGTCACACGGAATTATGCCAACCTTTCCTATATGTGTTGGAGGAAAGGTTGTAAATATTAAGGTGGAAATCGTTGATGCCAACCTGGATTATAATATCCTCTTAGGAAGGAATTTGATTTACAAGATGGATGCCATAGTTTCATCTTTATTTCGCATCCTCTATTTTCCTCGTGAGGGGAGAATCGTTAAAATTGATCAGTTAGATTATTCTCTAGGTGACTCCCACGCGACTTCGGATTCTACCGTTCCATTGGTGGATAATCCCCGTCAACCTATTGAAAATTTAGGAGTTGGGATGTACTCTTTGTTAATGGGTATATTTGATCTTCCTCCTCCTACAGCTAGAATCAATGCAATTTCATCTTCCAGGGGCCCTTCACGGAAAGAGTTCTTTCGAAATCATTATTTTTCGAACCCTTAGACCTTACCTTCGTCTACCACCACATAAGATTGAGAGCAAGTTGGTGGAATGGAATTTCCCATGTCTACAGCAGAACTTAGCTATCAATCTATCATTAACTCTACAGACAACCATCCCACTCCTTTTTCACAAGAGGAGTTAAATGGTGATGTGGCTCGAGCATGGACCCTTGACTCTACCTCTGCTCTGGATTGCTTAGATATAGTTTTACCATCTGAAGAAGCAATTTTGGAGGCAATGATGGGTGTAGATCAACCATGGGAAGATTTACATCATCGTTCATATTTTCTTCCTCCATTGCATGAAGTTGAATCCAGGTTCTTCAATCTGCTTACTAGCGATGTTTGTACAGTTTCAAACCCTTTGGCCACAGCACAATTATCTGCCGCAGGTAATATGTTGTTTATCTCAAGAACTGTATCGATAAACATCTCTAGGAATCCTAACGTTATAGAAAATGTCTTCATTGGAGCCAATTGTTCCCCTGAAGAAATTCAAATTTACACTGACCTCTTTAAAGAGTTTCGAGATGTGTTCGCTTGGTCTTATGAGGAAATGCCTGGAATTGATCCATCTATAGTCCAACATGAGATCAAGACGTACGAAAACTTCAAACCTATTCGTCAGAAGCTTCTACCGGTCAATTCTCAGAAAGCATCAGCTATTAAAGCTGAAGTTGAAAAGCTGCTTAAGGCAGGTTTCATATACCTTGTTCCTCTAACGGAGTGGGTTTCCAATCCAGTCTCGGTAGATAAAAAGCAAGGAACGATCCGAGTATGTATCAACTTTAGGGATTTGAATAAAGCTTGTCCAAAAGACAATTACCCCACACCTTTTATTGATCAAATTGTTGATGAATGTGCGGGTAATGAAATATTTTCGTTCATGGACAGATTCTCTGGTTACAATCAAATTACTATCTGTCCAGAGGACCAGCACAAGATAGCATTTATTTGTCCCTGGGGCACGTTTGTATACAATAAGATGCCTTTTGGTCTTAAAAATGTTGGAGCTACTTTTCAGTGGGCCATGACTTATGCTTTCCATGACATCAAACATGTTATTGAAGCATACTTGGATAACTTAGTTGCTCGCTCTCGAAAGAGAATCGATCATCCTAGCCACCTTCAGTTAGTTTTTGAGAGATGTCGTTTTTATAAAATCCGGTTGAATTCGAATAAGTGTGTTTTTGCGGTCAATATGGTCGGCTGTTAAGATTCATCGTATCAACTGAAGGGATTCAAGTAGATCCTTTCAAGGTTGAGTCAATAATTCAGTTGCCTCCCCCATCTTCCATTCGTCAACTTCAAAGTCTCCAAGGAAAGGCAAATTTCTTGAGAAGATTCATAGCAAATTACGCCAAGATTACCAATGGATTTATGTGTTTGCTTAAGAAAGGAGTTCCATTTTTATGAGACGACTTTGCGCAAAGATATTTTGATGCCTTGAAGCAGGCATTAATCTCTACTCCATTGTTGAGTCCACCAGATTATGGCAAAGATTTCCTTTTGTATCTCGTTGCGGAAAAATCAACCATAGGTATGGTTCTGGTTCAGGAGGATGATGCTCTCACTGAGCATGTGATCTACTACTTGAGTCGAGGCATAGTAGGTCCTGAACTACACTATTCTTCTATCGAGCAATTGGCCTTGGCAGATGTCCATGTTGTCCAATGGCTTCGTCATTATATTCTGCTACGCAAAACATTTGTCTTAGTGGTTGTCAATCCTTTTCAGTTTGTCCTCAGTAGGCGAGTGATTGGGGGCAAATATAATCGATGGATTTTTATTTTGCAAGAATTTGATCTCGAGTTCTTGTCAACCAAATCTAAGAAGTCATTGGTTTTTGCGGAATTAATTTCTGAGCTGCCTTGTGAGGAAGCCATTGTTTATGAGGAAAATTTCCCCGACGAACATTTATTCCTCATTTCTTCACAAGATCCCTGGTACAGAGATATCATTATATATCTCCAAACTTCGAATTTCCCACCTGCTTCCTCCAAGGATGAGCATTGAAATTTACGTCACCTTGCCAAAAACTATGTTATCATTGGTGATACATTATATCGCAGAGGGGTTGATTCAATCCTTAGGCATTGCTTAACTTTGGAAGAAGCAAAGTCTATACTTAATCATTGCCACAGTGGAGCTTGTGACGGTCATCTATCAAGGCTTGCAACAGCCCAGAAAATTTTGTGTGCCAGCTACTTTTGGCCTTCAATTTTCAAAGATTGTATTGAAATGGTCAAACGTTGCCACCCTTGTCAAATTTATACTCGAAAAATGTGTGCGCATCGAGCTCCACTTTTTCATGTTATCACTGTCGGTCCATTTACGAAGTGGGTCATTGACTTTACTACTTGTAATCCGCCTTCGACAGCGAATCACAAGTACATCATTATGGTCATAGACTACTTTACGAAGTGGGTTGAGGCCATGCCTACTTACAAAAATGATAGTGAAACAGCAGCCTTGTTTCTCTTCAATCAGGTTATTTCACAATTTGGTTGTTGAAAATGGCAACAAGAAATGATAAAAATAGAAGTGTTAAAAATAGCACTACTATAAATAGTATTTTGGGTACCAGTGTTGGATTGAGCAACAGGGAATGAAAAATAGAAGTGCTAAAAATAGCATTTCTATTTTTAGCAGTTCGGGATGGATTCCAATTTTAGTCAGTCCCTGGACTAAAATAGGAAGTAAAATTCGAATTTGAACTTAACAGCTGTTTGAAAGTAAATTAATTAATTCACCATGAGTTAATTAGTTGTGAAAAATCAAACATGAAGTCTATGTGAGGACATGCAACAGTTTCTCTATTAATTGAGGAATTTATCCATCAATTAAAGAGATAAGGATGAGTTCTAATTTGAGTTGTAATTAGTTGACTCAGTTAACTGAGTCAAGTCCAGTTAGATTGATTTAAATAGTTTGTTTAAATTAACGTAAGTTCAGTTAGTTAATGCATGCTTGCATATAACTGTTGCACTGCAGATAACTGAATATTCTCTCATGAATAACTCATGCATGTCAATTCAGACAGAGACCCAGTTGAGATCAGAGGAGGGACAGTGTACTATCAGTGGGATGTATTTTTCCTATAAAGGAAGCTCATCCATGGAGAAGGATTTATCTCCTTCAAGATTGCGCAGTTGGATCATAGGTTAGTGAGTGTGTGAAGAGGCCAATTCACACAAGTGGCTGCACTGGACCCCAAGGAAAATTGCGCAAAGAAATAGGAGGCTTGGAGGGTAGAGGAGAAGGTTTGAGAGAGGCCTTTGACTGTCTATGAGTAGTAGAGGGATTGCAGAGAGATCGTGATAGCTTGTGAGCTGATTCTTTTTGTAATCCAGACTATATTTCCACTTGTATGACAATACGAAGTTGGGGTTTTAGGCTGAGGCTTTCCCCTAGTTATTTATTCTGTGTTATGTGTGATTGATTTCTTCTTATCAATTATATGTGTTCAATTGATATTGCTCAATTCGATTAAGCTTCCACATAATTGGTTGTAGAAGTAGATCAAGTATTTTGCTTTAGTATATTACATTATCAGGTGATCTACATTGGGAATTTCTACATGGTATCAGAGCAAAGGTGATCAAGGCGAAGAACAGTATACAGGAAGTTCGAAGTTTGAAGTTTGTGGTTCCTGAATATAGAAATCGAGTTCTTATCACATCTCAATTTCACCTATGGTGTTTAGTGGTTTAAGACTCGAGTATGCCCTTAATGGCAACTCAAATTATACAGCCTAGAAGGATCGCATGGAGGCAGTATTAAAGGATAACAGTCTAAAGGACTTCATTGATAAAGAAGTCCCCAAGCCGACTGATGCTACTCAATTGGTGGAATGGAAGAAATGTGTGGCTAGAGCAAGGAGAATCCTCCTGGAGGGAATTCGAGACCACATAGTCTCGAGTCTCCATGGGAAGGAGACACCATTTTCAATGTGGAAAACATTGAAATATCTATATCAGAATAGCAGTGATCAAAGGAAGTTGGCACTAAAAGACAAGCTTTGGAAGATCAAGTGTGAAAAGGGCGACACGATCTCTATGTATCTGAACAAGTTCACCACATGCAGGGATGAGCTTGGAAGTGTAGGGATCGCGATAGCTGATGATGACATGGTGAGTCTTGCACTCCTCAGTCTTCCTAAGAGCTGGCATAGCTACGAGAACTCGGTTAATGGAAGAGAGAAACTACCAAATTGGGTACAACTTTGGTTGGATCTGATGCAGGAGGAGATAAGAAGAAGCACCAGAGATGGTTCTTGATCCATGGAGGATGAAGAAAATTGTGCCTTAGTGAGTAAGGTGAAGAAGGGTAAGGAGAAGGATTCTCTTTCCCAATCCAGCTCTTGGGAAGAATTTTAACAAATCGAAAGTGTGAAGCTTTCGTTGTCATGAGGTGGGCCATTTTGCTACAAACTTTCCACTAAGGAAATCCAAGAAGGGATCCGTGGAAGGATCAAAAGGTGAGGCACTGGCCTCAAAGTTCGAGTTGGATTTCACACTGTTCGCATGCATGGTTTCATCCATGGTGGGAAGTGGTTGGTTTCTTGATAGTGGAGCTTCTTTCCACATGACCAACGACAAGAGTTTGTTCAGTACTTTGGAGGAGAAATATCTCCAGATACTCATAGTGATGGGTAATGATGAAAAGTATAGTGTCTCAAGTATAGGCATGGTTATTTTTCAGAGGGAGCATGGAGCTCGCATTACCTTAACCGATCTCAAGTATGTACCAGGACTGTAGAGAAATTTGGTGTCGATCGCGATGCTGGAAGACAGAGGCTATGATGTAGTCTTCAGTAAGGGAAATATTTTCCTTAGACACATGATCACTAGACAAGTGAAGCAGATCGGTTGACGGGTCAAGAACCTATATGCTCTTGAGGTTCAAGATGCATGCAAAGCCTTGAGGAGAAAGGCAACTAATGGAGACTTGGTGGTTAAGAGGAGAGTACATTACCTCTCAACATGCAGTGCCAGACGAAGTCTCAAACAATTGTGGAGGAGCCATGATTGGTGAAGCAGCTTTAGGAGGTTATGGAGCAGCCAAAACTAGGGAAGATGAGAGGAGATAGAATGGAGACATCCACTCATGCAAAGACCTCCACTAGGGGGAAATTTTGAGCCAGGTGGGCAGAGGGATCACATGCATCCATACCTCCAAGTAGGAGGTGGTGTGATGTGGAGTGATCGTCCCAAGAAGGCTGGAATAGGGGCAGGATCCTTGAGGTACCAAACCTCTTTGATTTGACTTTGCTACAGGAGCCTCAACGAGGAGTAGTAGGACTAGCTAATTGGGTAGAGAGAGATGCGGATGGAGCAGTAGAGAGAGCTATAGCATAGGAGTCCTAAGACAGTGTAGAGATAGCAGGCTGCAACAATGCGAGAGGCACAAGAGTGTTGCACCAGTGCAGGATGGCATAGAGAGGTGTGAAACGATGCGAGATGCATGGAGTGTTGCAGCAGCTCAGAGGTTAGAGAGGGAGCACTTGTCAGAAATAGGTAGAGTTTCAACATCAAAGTATGTTTCTAGCCCAACAGAGAGGTCAATTGGGAGGTTTTTTTGTTTCTAGAGTTGCTGGAGCAACCACACTTGGTAGAAGTGTTTCATGCCGAACATTCCAAAGGTACAGGATCAGGTTCGAGTTGAATGCCTTTCTTGTTGAGAGGGAGTGTTGAAAATGGCAACAAGAAATGCTAAAAATAGAAGTGTTAAAAATAGCACTGCTATAAATAGAAGTTTGGGTACCAATGCTAGATTGAGCAACAGGGAATGAAAAATGGAAGTGCTAAAAATAGTATTGCTATTTTTAGCAGTTTGGGATGGATTCCAATTTTAGTCAGTCCCTGGACTAAAATAGGAAGTAAAATTCGAATTTGAACTTAACAGCTATTTGAAAATAAATTAATTAATTCACCATGAGTTAATTAGTTGTGAAAAATCAAACATGAAGTCTATGTGAGGACATGCAACAGTTTCTCTATTAATTTAGGAATTTATCCATCAGTTAAAGAGATAAGAATGATTTCTAATTTGAGCTGATTTCTAATTTGAGTTCTAATTAGTTGGCTCAGTTAACTGAGTCAAGTCCAGTTAGATTGATTTAAACAGTTTGTTTAAATTAATGTAAGTTCAGTTAGTTAATGCATGCTTGCATATAATTGCTGCACTTCAGATAACTAAATATTCTCTCATG
Source organism: Pinus tabuliformis (assembly GCA_031772625.1). Classification (NCBI taxonomy): domain Eukaryota; kingdom Viridiplantae; phylum Streptophyta; class Pinopsida; order Pinales; family Pinaceae; genus Pinus; species Pinus tabuliformis. Next base: position 1,015,103,094 of record CM062804.1, read on the forward strand.
AATAACTCATGCATGTCAGTTCAGACAGAGACCCAGTTGAGATCAGAGGAGGGACAGTGTACTATCAGTTGAATGTATTTTTCCTATAAAGGAAGCTCATCCATGGAGAAGGATTTATCTCCTTCAGGATTGTGCAGTTGGATCACAGGTTAGTGGGTGTGTGAAGAGTCCAATTCACACAAGTGGCTGCACTGGACCCCAAGGAAAATTGCGCAAAGAAATATGAGGCTTGGAGGGAAGAGAAGAAGGTTTGAGAGAGGCCTTTGACTGTCAATGAGCAACAGAGGGATTACAAAGAGAGTAGGATAGCTTGTGAGCTAATTCTTTTTGTAATCCAGACTATTTTTCCACTTGTATGATAATACAGAGTTGGGGTTTTAGGCTGAGGCATTCCCCTGGTTATTTCTTCTATGTTATGTGTGATTGATTTCTTCTTATCAGTTATATGTGTTCAATTGATCTTGCTCAATTCGATTAAGCTTCCACATAATTGGTTGTAGAAGTAGATCAAGTATTTTGCTTTAGTATATTGCATTATCAGGTGATCAACTGTGGGAATTTCTACATTGGTATCCCGAGAGAGATTGTCACTGACCATGGTAGTCACTTCCAAAATCAACTAATGACCGAATTGGCTCTGAATTTGGGCTTCCAGTAGGAGCATTCATCTCCGTATTATCCTCAGGCCAATGGGCAAGTCGAAGCCATGAATAAGTCCCTTAAGACTATCCTGCAAAGGACAATTGACAAAAATCACTCCAATTGGCACATCATGTTGTACTCGGCTCTCTGGGCATACCAAACCTCGGTAAAGACTGCCACCAGTTTTACTCCTTTTCAATTAGTTTACGGGTTGGAATCTATTTTTCCTATCAAATGTGAAATTCCATCCCTTAAGCTAGCTATATAACTTCTTCCAAAGACATCTCGTCTCGAAGAACACCTCGTTCATTTGGAACATCTCGATGAGTAGCGTCGAGATGCCACCATAATAAACGAGGCCCATAAGAAAATGGTTAAAAATCAGTATGATAAAGTTGTCTATCCTTGGGTCTTTTATGAAGGCGACCTTGTCTTAGTTAATGACCAAGACAAAGACACCTTGGGGGCAAGCAGATTCAAGTCTATGTGGTATGGTCCCTTTGTATTCAAGTGAGTTTTGGGGAAAGGGGCCTATGAGTTGATTGATTTTGAAGGGAACAAGTTGGCGAAGCCCCGAAATGGGTTGTACCTTAAAAAGTATTTTGCCTAGGTTCCGGCCAAGCAATTGCTTGTTTGTATATATTGTATTTTTGTACATATTTGTCTGGAATTTTGTGATATCAACATTTTTTTATTTGCTTTGGCAGGTGTTTATGGATGACTTGATATATTTCGGATTCGCCGATGGTGCTAGTCAGCACACTCGGAATCTTGCTTCTGCAACTTGCATGATTTATTATCCAACTAGCTAGTTGATGGTGTCAAGGGGAGTATGTATTGGTCCTGCTTCAAATAAAATTTCTGAATATACTGTCGTTATTAATTTACTATCTGAAACCATTTCTTATGGGATTGATTCGTTGATAGTTTACTTAGATTCACAGTTGGTGGTGTCACAATTAAATAACATCTATTGGGTTTGTGATCCTTATTTATATCACCAATTTTTTAGAGTGAGAATGTTGCAAAGATCATTTATTTATATTACATATGTTCACATTCCATGATCTAAGAATTCATTAGCAGACTCTATTGCTAATCAAGCATTAGATCGGCATATTAATTATTCATCAAATTAAACAAACATCAAAAAAATTGAATCTGTATATATATCATAAAATCACCTATGTATAGATAAAGTGTTCAAAAAATAATATACAAAACTGGGACGAAATGCCCATAATCATGTCCAATCTGTCTATCGACCTGGCTTAGGATGAGCGACTAAAAAGTTAGCTACTGCATTAGCTACACGCCGAAGTATGTGAACCCAGTCCCGTGGTACCCCTACCACGTGGTGCTGCATCTCCTCAGGTAGATCCTCTATGGCTATCATAGGTACCTCGTGAGTCAGTCTCACCAAGTTTCTCCGAACTGCATATAGGACTCTCTCTGTCTCAGCTGCTGCCTCTTCGGCACCTCTTCCATGACGCCTGTGCCTTGGAAATCCATCTGGTCTAACTAGACCCACATCTGGAACATGGTCATTTTGTTAGCATTTTGTCCCATCAAAAATATTCTAAATTCATTTCATATTTAAAAAAGGAAAAATCTTAAAAATTTCAAAAACTTAAAAAATTGTTACCTATGTCTCCCCATGTTGCGTTTGGTGGCAACACCATGTCTGGATCTCCTCGGAAATCCATACCAACATACGGGTAGTTGTCGACTGCGATGATCTGTTGGTCCCACTAGGCTAAAAACTCATCATCGAAAGTCATCCTAGGCACGTCCCCGCCTCCAAGGCGTTTCATCAAGTCAGCCCATCCACCCATCCAAGAATCTCGAGGGCTGCTGATGGAGACAAATACTTTGTGACGTAGCCCAAGTACCTTCTTGAAGAAGAATGAGCATAAGATAGTCCCATATCCAAATTTCTTTGTCTGACCCTTCTGAATAGAGGTCAATTGGCTCTTCATGTTGGTCAGAAGAAGCGTGCACTAGTCGAAAACTGTGGTAAGGCATTCCACTGCTAGGCTCATGGACACTCGTGAAACCTGGTGTAGTGAAGTTGATCCATTTACCCTCGCAATGGTAAATAGCATAATCCTCAAAGATAAAATATCCACGTGTTTGATTGGAATCTGACTTCCAATCTTCTCCGAGTGTCCAGGACAGTATATATGTACATAGTCTTCTACTGAAAGACTACTTCTTGTACTGCCAGTCGAATGCACGACCTCCCCTCTTCGAGAGACACCTGTAATAAAGTAGATGTCTTCAACCTCAATCCATAGAGGCATTTGATCTATCATGAAGGCATCATCCTCTACACTCCAGTAGTTGATCTGTAGTTCGAGCAGGCATGTGTTGGCTTTCATGTTTGGCATTTTGAAGAATTTCAATAAGCCACACCCTCTCAATGCATCTAGTGCATTTTGGTGATTCATTACCTCATTGTCAATTGCGGTATGCTATCTTTCTCTCCATGTGATGGTCATTTTGAAAAAAATCGATATTCAACCGTTATTTTCATGTTTACACTTTAACTCACTTACACGCAAGTTCCCTTTACACACAATCGCATGTAGGGTTGTCGTATACGCGGGTTGATCACTTCTAACCCGTGTGTACGCAGAGTTGGATCTTTGGGCATAAATTCCCACGGTCAAAACTTAATGAAAACTTCTAAAAACTATCACAAAACATTGCGAGCATGATTTGAGGGTTACCTGATAACTTTGGTGCGATTTGAACGGTCCAATTATTCAGAGGCAAGTTTTCTCCTTTTTAATCCACAACTCTTTGCTCCAAACAGAAATAAAAAATTGTGAGTCCAAAAGTCATTATATAACATTGAAATTGCAAAATATTTTTTCAAAAATTGATTTTTGTCTCATGAATTTTTTGACTTCTGGACTTGGATTGTCGAAAATGGGTTATTTTTCAAGATATTTTGGAGACTTCTTTGAGATTTTATTTCAGTCCCATGACCGCTGACCCGTCATGGCAGGTATCGTTCACTCACTGGCATATAGCTTAGGGAAAACCATTTTTTCCATTTCATCTTACATACTAGCCTCCATTCAGTGATACATTAGCCATAGGGTCGACCCCATCGTGTCTTGGTTAGCAAACCATGTTCACTCACTGAATTTTAGATCATGATGCAATGGTAGAGCCATCCGTTATATGGGCATCTTAGTTAGAACCTCGCTGACATTGATTTCCCATGTTGTTATACTGAGTAAGCTCGAGAATCCTCTTTAGTCCCGCCATGACTTGTGCTTTGAAGACACATTCTCTTTTCTTCTACGCTAATTTCTAGCCTTATACCCTAGAGGCTCCTTTGTGTTGAGTTGTACTGCTGCATTGCATTTTGACTATTTGCACCTTTTGGCCTTGAGCCGGCTTCACTTGGACTCGTGTTTAAGCCACTTATTTGACCATGTCTTCTACAAAATAAACCATGCAATCACCTAGCTTTTGCAACTTGACGCATACTTTGACCCGTGGAAAGAACATCCATTTGAGTTTCCTTGACCAGTTTTGCCTCCTTGCATTAAGCATAGGACTGTTCCCATCCCAGGAACTAGATCATCTATTTCTCTAACACTCGTTCTTTCCACTGTACTATAACATTCTTTTATTCTTTTTCTAGCTTAAAGAAAAATACAAAAAATATATATATATCTTCCAGAAAGAGCGGGAACGGGACAACATTTCCATATTTTGTTGGCAGTTAGAGTCAGTCACATCGCCCTTAAACAAAGCACTCAAAAGAAAATCTCTCCTCCATTTTGGGCGAGATTTAGTTTGACTTAGGCACACCTTAACCTTGTTATTGAGTTAGTGCTCCTCCAATTGGTACCTCTTCCAATCATATGGAGAGTTTGCTCATGCCTCCTGCATGACGAACTTATACAGAGTTATCATATGCTACCATATAGTCATCATTGAGTCGTGATTTTGTTCAAGGGAAGTAAGCCAGAGTCAGCCTCTCTGCAGTGTCTCTTGTCCTATTTTTCAATCGTCCATCCCTGGTTTTCAGTGTCATATTTTTCATCTCATTAGTTATATTGGTCCTTTGCTCATACCAGTTTGAGAAGGTCTCCATTGACTTCTTGCTAGTGGGTCATGTCCTTATTAACAATGACATATTGCTCTGAGGGCAGGCCTAGAGTCGTACCATTGCCCTATTTTCATTATTGATAGGTCACCTTGTGCTCAGCATTAATCAGTATCATGGGTCTTTGACTGAGTGGTTTCCCTTGTGTTCGACGTCAGCTTTCATTATCACACATTGGGATTCATGCAATGCCTTGGTTTCCATTTGACCCTATTGGTGGATTCCTCGCCTTTGTGTCAGCTTTCATTATTGGTTGGTTCAAAGGGTTTCTATTGTGCGCTAGCTACATCTTGTGTATGCTAGAAACGTGCTTCGGTTGGGTTACTACATCTTTTTCATCTGATTCCTTCCACATTATTGGCCTGCGGGTTACACTCGCACTAGATTGATGAAGGATGCCTTAATGCCTACTTCTAGTGGATCTTTTCCTATTGACTACAGTGCATTTGGTCTGGGACAAAGATCAAGAATCCATTTGGCAGTACCTTGGGGTTTGCAGTCATTAGTGGCAGATTCCTTCGCTATCGACAGTGGGAAACCATCATTGTCCCTTGATTGATAGATTCTTCCAAGTGTTTGACTTCAGCTCATTTATTCGCACTTGTTAGATTGTATTGGGTACCTTGACTCTCATTTTCATTATCGGTGAGTAGTCTCGCGTTTGTTAACGGTATACATCAATGATCGGTAATCAAACGATTTCTCATGTGGTCGACCTCAAATCAGTTATTCCCAATGTGTAGAAATGTACCACGGCGGTCGGTGAAGACCTCGGGTTGTTTCAGCATGTCTTGGTTCACTTGTCAGTTGCTCCTGTTGTTGCTAGTTGACACCATCCACCGTATATGTTGCAGTTCTTCACGGAAACATCTTATATGTTGGCATCTAAGTTGCGATGTAGTATCATTTTATTCCATCATGTTCATTTGGTACTATTGGGATCAGTTTTTGACATCAGTGATCAGCTTCATCCTTCAGCATCATTGATCGTCTTCTTATATGTGATATTCAGACATGTGCTTTTTTGATCACAATCAGATGATCCATTATGTACTTGCAGTTCTTTGTATTTGTATACATATTAGATCCGCTTGTACTTGATATGTGGACATGCTTTACTTTCTCTGAGCATGGGTATGCCTGCCTCAGACAACATTTTCTTTCTAATCTCTTTGTGATGGCTTGGCAGGCTGAATTCTGGTGAAGTCCTTCTAAGTTTCGACAAGATTCTTTCCATACACTTAATACATTTCGGCCATCATGTACACCTTATGACCTCATATATTAGGGGGCATCTGTTATAGCACCATTTACCACCCTTGGTATTTGTGATGCTTGGTTTATGGCCTAGGGTAACCCCTCCTTCCAAACTTGGTCCAAATATTTTAAAAATAATGTTTTATTCCCTGTACGCTACTTTTCCCTGAGATAAAAGCATGTACACACGAGTTAGTCAATACCCAACACACGTATATGTGTTAAAACACTTAAAAAAAGTAAATTTCCTTAATTGTGGGCGGAGTTCACAGGTTTTACCTATTGATTACCTCCTAGTGCCTGTGGCCCAACTGTTTCCCAACTAAAAAACTAATTGGGAGAAGTATAAATAGGCTTCTGGGAAGGCCTTAAGGAGGAGAAGAGATAGATTTATTATACTGAGATTATTCCTAACTGAGTCTGAAGTATCCTTGTTCTTCATGCACTTCCCCAAGTTTCAGGAAACCCTTGTTTCCTTGATTATAGATATTCTCCCTTTTTGCTTGAGATATCATGGTATTGGTTACGGAAGGAGGTTGTTGAAGACTGCGACTGGACAGATCCGGAGGACGATTCCGCTTGGATTCGGAAGAAGAAGACTCAGGTGAATTCTCTCCGTGTTATTTATAGCTTACTGCAATAAAAGAAATGTTGTCTTGTTTTTGAAAATAACTTTGTTTATGCATCAAATCGTGTTGTAATTCATGTATGAATGCTATTTTGGTGTATAACTGATCATTAGTTTATATGATATAAAGTTAAAATTTCGTGAATATGCTTTATCTATATACTACTACATATGTTCGAATTGAGTGATTTTTAGGTGTGAAGAACATCAGGAGTTGCAGAGGGTCTGAACCCTATGGAACCTACTCGAACGAAGGAAATCTGGGTACGGTCGCTCTTGCATAGTTTGTTTATATAAGCATTTTGCCTGAGTTGTATGACTGTTTCTTGTTGTAGTCTGCTTCTGCTCTGTTGGGGTTCTAACCCAAAGCCCTAGGGTACTTATTCCCATAACATTGTGTTCCTGTTTAAATCTGGATTAGTGGTATCAGGGTGGTCTGCTTTTTTTTCTTTATTTTTTTTTGCATGTCCCCAACGAGGTCGGGATATAAGGAGTTAGCGATTGAACTGGTCGAACCTTTGCAAGACCATCCTCAAAAATCCCAACAGCCTCCCATGGCGAATGAAAAGAAAGACGAGGGGGCAGGAGATCCTATCAAAATCTTGCTCGAAAGAAGCCCTCGAGCGACAAAGGAATGCGATGATGGACAACTTTTCCCAGATCCTTCAACAGCTACCCAGGGGTGACGCATTGGCTTCCAACAACTACTCTGGAAACGCCACACCATTTAAGGTACAAGTTAATTTTGAAATCCCCATATTCGAGGTTCAAATAAACACAGATGTTGTCGATAAATGGTTAAATCTGCTAGAGGGTTATTTTTCTGTTCATGATTTTTCCAGTCGGGAAAAGATTATTTTCGCTCTTCTCAAAGCAAGCCCCCGCGTCAAGGACTGGTGGGAAACCTACTGTGAGCAGAAGGATGAAAGTACAGACTCACTATTTTCAGTCACACCCACTTGGAATTCATTCCGAGGTGCCATCAAGGAGCAATACTACCCTGTCGGAAGCTATGAGGATCAATACATAAAGTGGACCACACTGCGATGGGGAAGGGACCAAGACGTGCCGGAGTTTACCAATATTTTCCATACACTTCGCACAAAGTTAGGTATCAAGGATTTGGAGCAGAATTTGGTACTCAAATACCACAACTGCCTGCATAAGTACATCCGGGAAGAAATAGAATTCCAGAACATCTCCTTGCTCAGCACGGCATACCGATATACCATCAAGGTCGAGCAAAAGTTTAAACAGAAGAAGAGAGACTTTGGATCTATGAATCCAAAGTAAGGGAAAGGTACCCCCAAACATCATAACAAAGGACAAGGCTAAGGTGGGGCGGCCCAAGACAACCCGCCAAAGCTGCAAGCAAAGAACAGTGTCGTGAAGCCAAAAAGGACACAGGAAAGTGGTGTGAGTTCTATTAGAGCTCCACTCACAACACAAGTGAGTGTCGGGCCAAGCAGTCACTGGTGGCCGAGCTAAAGGTTATAGAATCATATGCATTTTTGACTTTGAGTCAGAACCTGACAAGGGGAATGACAAAGGGAAGCAGATTATCGATGTGAAGGCCAACAAGAACCCAAAGATCCAGAGGAGGAGGAGTGTCTCTTCCACTCCCATATGTGGGTAAAGGGATCCCTGCTACAGTTCATTGTTGACAACGGGAGCCAAAAGAACCTCATTTAGCAGAGGTCATGAAGCGGCTGGGCTTACCAGCCACAACACATCCACAATCGTACACCATCGAGTGGCTTCACCAAGGATGGGATCTTCACGTGAGCCAGCAGTGTCGCCTTCCATACAACATCAAGCCCTTCATAGATGAGGTATTGTGTGACATTGCTCCCCTTGAAGTTTGTGATGTACTATTAGGAGGACAATCATACTTGTGGAAGCGACACGCTATGTATGAATCAAGGCCCCGTGTTGTTATTGTTACTTTGGGAAATAAGTTGTATAGGATACCAGAGGTAGCACCACCTACCACCATCTCTTTGGTTACTGCAAAACAATGCAGTAACCTCATTTCCAAAACCGGGAAATTTGTTTTCCTGATGATACCCCCTCAAGGAAAGAAGAATATGGTGGCCACAACCTCCAGATAGGGCCCCTCCGCACGACAACTATAGATGGACAAGGTCGTCGAGGAGTACAAGGACATCTTCACCTCCCCCGCAGGGGTTCCTTTGCACTATCAGGTCAAGCACTCCATCGATCTGACTCCAAGTGTGCCACTGCCCAATGGACCAATCTATCGGTGTTCCATTCTAGAGAATGATGAAATCAAGACACAAATTCAAGAGCTGCTGCAGAAAGGTCACATTCGTCCGAGTTCATCGCCCTGTGGGAGCCCGATCGTGATGGTACATAAGAAGGATGGGACTTGGAGACTCTGTATTGACTATCGGGAACTGAACAAGATCACTGTCCATAATAGGTACCCGATCCCACGAATTGATGACCTCCTGGACCAACTGAAGAGGGAAAAATATTTCAGCAAGATCAATTTGAAGTCAAGATATCACCAGTTACCAATCGAACCATCTGATGTGTGGAAGACTACCTTCAAAGCCGAGGAGGGCCTTTTCGAATGGTTGATTATGCCTTTCGGATTAACAAAAGCTCCTCCAACCTTCATGAGGCTAATGGATTACATCTTGCGGCCATTCACCAACTCATTTGTAGTGGTATACTTGGATGACATCCTGATCTTTAGCCAGAGTTGGGAAGAGCAACTCCACCATATCCAACAGGGTCTCCAAACACTATGGCGACACAAGTTATGTGCCAATTTGGAGAAATGCACTTTTGGCATGACCCAGGTTCAGTATTTGGGATACATTGTTTGATGAATAGGGGGTGCATGTGGATCCAGCCAAGATGCAAGTCATTCGAGATTGGCCATCTCCAACCACTCTGACAGAGCTTCGCAGCTTTCTAGGTCTTGCCAACTTCTACTGTAGGTTCATGTTGGGATTTTCTCATATCACCTGGCCCTTGAGTCAAGTCACCAAGGGAGGAGCGAAAGAAAAATTCTTTTGATCTGAATCTCAACAGAAGGCATTCACAGAGTTGAAAGATCGCCTCTGATTGGCACCAGTGCTCACATTACCAGACTTGCAACAACCATTTGAGGTTGAGACAGATGCCTCTGACTATTCTATTGGGGCAGTCCTTACTAAACACGGGCATCCAGTGGCATATCATAGTGAGACACTTTCAGACACAGTCCAGAAGTATCCCACTTATGACAAAGAGATGTATTCCATTGTGCAGGCGTGCCGAAAATGGAAGCATTACTTTTTGGGGAAGGAAACGATCATCCACACAGACCACCGACCCCTACAGTTCATACAGGCCTAAGGGAAATTATAGAATGATCGCCATCAGAAGTGGTCCACATACCTGCAATAGTTCCATTTGAATATCAAGTATAAGAAGGGCAGCACCAATAATGTTGCAGATTGCCTCAGTCGACCACTGATAATGGCATTAACCACCGTGCTCAACTCTTGTGGGCACGAGACTTCTGATTGGCCACTTCTCTACAAAAGCGACCCATAATTCAGCCACACATACCAGACACTCTTAGAGGGTCAGCATGTTCCAGATTTTCACCTCCAGGATGCCCTATTATGCCACCTGGGTCACCTTTGTGTTCCTTCAAGTGAGCTTGCCAAGATGATTTGGGAAGCACACTACAGTCGGGCTACTGAGCATTTCGGGGTCAACTAAATGGTGGCAATACTGCAAAAGTATTTCTATTAGCCAAATCTTCTACAAGATGTCAGGAAGTACATCAGATCATTCACTACCTACACCATTTCCAAACCGACCATCAAGAAGCAAGGCCTCTATACCCTGCTGCCTACCCCTAGTTGACCTTGGGAATTCATCTCCATGGATTACATGTCAGGCCTTCCTTCCATTAAGCATGGAAACGACTGTGTTTTTTTGGTCGTCGATAGGTTCTCGAAGATGGCCATTATGGTGGCCTGCAAGAAGAATATCATAGTAGAAGCCACTGTTAAACTCTTCTTTGAATGAGTGTGGGTACACTTTGGGATCCCAGAGTCTATCATGTCAGATCGGGACAGCAAGTTCCTCAATACATTTTGGTCCAGTCTCTGGTCGATGCTAGACACCAAAATCACCAAGTCCACAGCCTTCCATCCTCAAACTGATGGCCAGACAGAGGTTGTCAATAGGATGATCGTACACATTCTGTGCATGTACAACTCAAAGCATCCACGCACATGGGACGAGAGCCTCCCCTATGATCAACGCAGCTACAACCAGGCTCTCCATAGCTTGACTGGCCACAACCCTTTTTAGGTGGGCTTGGGATTCTAGCCACTATGTCCCATTGATGTGGCCACCCCATTTGTAGCTACTCATGTAGATTCGGCTCATGTCCAGTCCAAAACAAATAAGGCAAACAACTTCATTGAGAAATTCCAACATATTCACCAGTAGGTCCATGACATTCTGGAGAAATCAAATGCCAAATACAAGCAGCGACATGATCAACATCGGGTGCCACACAAGTTTCAGGTGGGCGACAAATTCTGGTTGCATTTGAAAAAGGAACGCCTTACCAGAGCCTATCGGAAACTCGTACCACTCTGATATGTTCCTTACACCATTACCAAGGTTGTGGGAGACAATGCATTTGAGCTCAGCATTCCCCCATTCTTTGGCCTGCACCCAGTGTTCAATGCGGACCACCTTCGGCCATACTTTCCAATATTACTAGACACATCCGACATTGCAGAATAGCTCACACCCACAGAGTTAAATCTAGATTGCATGGAACAAGTTCAACTAAAGGGATCATGGACACAAAGATCAATCACACTTGCCAGCATAATATCCAAATTATCGAGTTGTCAAAGCAGACCAACTCCTTCACCGGGGCCAGTGGCTCAACAGGAACCAAGTTTAGCAAAAGTTTCCTCATCTCATGGAGGAACTCAACGCAATGGGGACCATTGCTTCGTAAGGGGGGGGGGAATGATCCAGGTGGATATTGGTGGCCACCCACCAATTCCACTTGGACCCCCACCATTGCTTCTTTCATTTTTTCAGTTTCCTTAATTGTAGCACAGTTTATTATTTTTAGCAGTTTTTCAGGTCCTAAACTTCCAGAGTGGTTTTCTGTCTAAAATCATATTTTTCGTCATAGTCCTTGCAAATATCTTTCCAACGGTTTATCATGCACGTCAAACAGAGATAATATTACCAAGTCACGACCCCGGGAAGTTGGCTACCCAACTCACCCCAACGGGGCCCATAAACTCTTGGTGTTACATCTCCTCGGGTTAGGGTTTTCGTTGTTTAGGGTTTGCTCTTATTATTCAATAATAAAAATGCCCTTGAGCCTCATTGGAAGGCTGTTCAGAGGCATGTAGCCACCACATCTCTGCTCAGAGACAAGCTATAATTTCCCTAACTGGTTTATTTCCATTTCTGATTGTAAGCATATTTCAGTATTTTACATTAATGAAATGAAGTATTATTTTCGCTGCATCTTTGTGTTTATGGTTATCTGTGTAATTTGTTGCGGTCCTGTTTAAATCCGGATCAATGATATCAGAGTGGTCTGCTTTTTTTTTTCTCTGTTTTTCTTTGCATGTCCCCAATGAGGTCAGGATATAAGGAGTTAGGCCTTGAATTGGTCAAACCTTTGCAAGACCAGCTTCACAAATCACGATGGCCTCCCATGGCGGATGAAAAGAAAGACAAGGGGGCAGGAGATCCTATCAAAATCTTGCTCGAAGAAACCCTCAAGTGACTACCCATGGGCAACGCATCGGCTTCCAACAACTACTCTGGAAATGCCACATCGTTTAAGGTACAAGTTAATTTTGAAATCCCCATATTTGAGGGTCAAATAGACGCAGATGTCGTCGATAAATGGTTAAATATTCTAGATGGTTATTTTTCTGTTCTTGATTTTTTCAATCGGGAAAAGATTATTTTCGCTCTTCTCAAAGCAGCCCCCCATGTTAAGGACTGGTGGGAAACCTACTGCAACCAGAAGGATGAAAGTACAAGCTCACTATTTTCAGCCGCACCCACTTGGAATTCATTCCGGGATGCCATCAAGGAGCATTACTACCCTATCAGAAGCTATGAGGATTAATACATAAAGTGGACCACGCTGTAGCAGGGAAGGGACCAAGACGTGTAAGAGTTTACCAATATTTTCCATACCCTTCGCACAAAGTTGGGTATCAAGGATTCGGAGCAGCATTTGGTACTCAAATACGGTGGCTGCCAGCACAAGTACATCTAGGAAGAAATAGAATTCTTGAACATCTCCTCGCTCAGCACGACATACCGATATACCGTCAAGGTCGAGCAAAATTTTAAACAGAAGAAGCGAGCCTTTGGATATGTGAATTCAAAGTAAGGGAAAGGTGCCCCCAAACCGCAAAACAAAGGACAAACCCAAGGCGGGGCGGCCCAAGAAAACCCACCAAAACTACAAGCAAAGACCAGCACTGTGAAGCTGAAAAAGGACACGGGTAAGTGGTGTGAGTTCCATAAGAGCTCCACTCACAACACAAGTGAGTGTCGGGCCAAGCAATCACTGGTGGCTGAGCTAAAGGTTTCAGAATCATATGCATGTTCCGACTCTGAGTCAGAACTCAACAAGGGGAATGACAAAGGGAAGCAGATTATCGATGCAAAGCCCAACGCCACCGTTTCCACCATGAAGACCTAGAAGGAGGAACCCGAAGATCCAGAGGAGGAGGAGCGTCTCTTCCACTCCCAAATGTGGGAAAAGGGCTCCCTGCTATAGTTCATTGTCGACAGCAGGAGCAAAAATAACCTCATTTCGGCAAAGGTCGTGAAGCAACTGGGCTTACCGACCACAGCACATCCACAACCGTACACCATCAGGTGGCTTCACCAAGGACGGGATCTTCACGTGAGCCAGTAGTATCACCTTCCATACAACATCAAGCCCTTCACAGATGAGGTATTATGTGACATTTCTTCCCTTGAAGTTTGTGATGTATTATTAGGACAACCATACTTGTGGAAGCGACACGTTGTGTATGAATCAAGGTCCTGTGCTGTTATTGTTAATTTGAGAAATAAGTTGTACAGGATAACGGAGGTAGCACCGCCTACCACCATCTCTTTGGTTACTGCAAAATAATGCAGTAAGCTCATTTCAAAAACCGGGAAATTTGTTTTCCTAGCGATATGCCCTCAAGGAAAGAAGAAGACAGTGGCCATGACCTCCAGGCAGGGCCCCTCCGCACAACAACTACAGATGGAAAATGTCGTGGAGGAGTACGAGGACATCTTCACCTCCCCCGTAGAGGTTCCTCTACACTGTCAGGTCAAGCACTCCATCGATCTGACCCCAGGTGTGCCGCTGCCCAATGGACCAATCTATCGACGCTCCATTCTGGAGAACGATGAAATCAAGAGGAAGATTTAGGAGCTACTGCAGAAAGGTCACATCCATCCAAGTTCATCACCCTGTGGGAGCCCGATCATGTTATTACAGAAGAAGGATGGGACTTGGAGACTCTATATTGACTATTGGGCATTGAACAAGATCACTCTCCGTAATAGGTACCTCATCCCACGGATTGATGACCTCCTGGACCAACTAAAGGGGGGAAAATAATTCAGCAAGATCGATTTGAAGTCAGGATATCTCCAGGTACCAATCGAACCCTCCAATGTGTGGAAGACTGCCTTCAAAGCCAAGGAGGGCCTTTTCGAATGGTTGGTTATGCCTTTTGGATTGACGAATGCTCCTGCAACCTTCATGAGGCTAATGGATGACATCTTGCGGCAATTCACCAACTCATTTGTAGTGGTATACTTGGATGAAATCCTGATCTTCATCTAGAATTGGGAAGAGCACCTCACCCACATCCGACAAGTTCTCCAAACACTCCGGCAACACATGTTATGTGCCAATTTGGAGAAATTCACTTTTGGCATGTCCCGGGTTCAGTATCTGGGACACATTATTGATGAAAGGGGGTGCATGTGGATCCAGCCAAGATGCAAGTCATTCGGGATTGGCCATCTCCAACCACTCTGACAGAGCTTCACAGTTTTCTAGGTCTTGCTAACTTCTACCGCAGGTTCGTGTTGGGATTTTCTCATCACTTGGCCATTGAGTCAAGTCACCAAGGGAGGAGAGAAAGCAAAATACTTTTGGTCTGAATCTCAGCAGAAGGCATTCACAGAGTTGAAAGATAGCCTCTGCTCGGCACCAGTACTCGCATTACCAGACTTGCAAGAACCATTTGAGGTCAAGACAGATGCCTCTGACTATGCTATTGGGGTAGTCCTTATTGAACATGAGCATCCAGTGGCATATCACAATGAGACACAATCAGACACAGTCCGGAAGTATCCCACTTATGACAAAGAGATGTATTCCGTTATGTAGGCCTATCGACAATGGGAGCATTACATTTTGGGGAATGAAACTTTCATTCCACACAGACCACCAACCCTTGTAGTTCATACAAACCCAAGTGAAATTGAAGAATGATCGCCATCAGAAGTGATCCACATGCCTGCAAAAGTTCCATTTGAATATCAAGTATAAGAAGGGCGGCACCAATAATGTTGCAAATTACCTCAGTTGACCACCGATAATGGTGTTAACCACCATGCTCAACTCTTGTGGGCACGATACTTCTAATTGGCCACTTCTCTACAAAAGCGACCCAGAATTCGGCCACACATACCAGACACTCTTGGAGGGTCAGCATGTTCCAGATTTTCACCACTAGGATGCCTTGTTATGCCACCTGGGTCACCTTTGTGTTCCTTCAAGCGAGCTTTCCAAGATGATTTGGGAAGCATACTACAGTCGGGATGTTAGTCATTTCAGGGTCAACAAAATGGTGGCAGTACTGCAGAAGTATTTCTATTGGCCAAATCTTCAACAGGATGTCGAGAAGTACATCAGATCATGCACTTCATGCCCCATTGCCAAACCAACCATCAAGAAGCAAGGCCTCTATACCCTGCTGCCTACCCCTAGTCGACCTTGGGAATCCATTTCCATGGATTACATGTCAGGCCTTCCTTCCACTAAGCATGGAAACGACTGTGTTTTTGTGGTCGTCGACAGGTTCTCGAAGATGGCCATTATGGCGGCCTGCAAGAAGAATATCACAGTAGAAGCCACTGCTAAACTCTTATTTGAACGAGTGTGGATACACTTTGGGATCCCACAGTCTATCATCTCAAATCAGGACAGCAGGTTCCTTAGTACATTTTGGTCCAATCTCTAGTTGATTCTCAACACCACACTCACTAAGTCCACAGCCTTCCATCCTCAAATTGATGGCCAGACAGAGGTTGTCAACAGGTTGGTCGTAAACATTTTGCGCATGTAAAACTCAAAGCATCCACGCACATGGGACGAGAGCCTCCCCTATGTTCAGCATAGCTACAACTGGGCTCTCCACAACTCGACTGGCCACAGCCCTTTTCAGGTGTGCTTGGGTTTCCAGCCACTATGTCCCATTGATGTGGCCATGCCATTTGCAACTACTCACGCAGATTTGGCTCATTTCCAGTCTGAAACAGATAAGGCAAACAACTTCATTGAGCACATCCAACATATTCACCAGCAGGTCCATGACATTCTAGAGAAATAAAATGCCAAGTACATGCAGCGACATGATCAACATCAGGTGCCACACAAGTTTCATGTGGGCGACAAAGTCTAGTTGCATTTGCAAAAGGAACGCCTTACCGAAACCTATCGGAAACTCAAACCACTCTGATATGGTCTTACACCATTACCAAGGCTATCGGAGACAATGCATTTGAGCTCAACTTTCCCCCATTCTTTGGCCTGCACCCAGTGTTCAATGTGGACTACCTTCGGCCATACTTTCCACCATTACTAGAAACATCTGACATTGTAGAATAACTCACACCCACAGAGTTAAATCCAAATTGCATGGAACAAGCTGCAACTGATCGGATCATGGACACACAGATCAAGCACACTCGCCAGCAGAATATCCAACCGTATCGAGTTGTCAAAGCAAACCAACTCCTTCATCAGGGCAAGTGGCTCACCAAGGACCAAGCTCAACAGAAGTTTCCTCATCTCATGGAGGAACTCAATGTAATGGGGACCATTGCTTCCTAAGGAGTGAGGAATGATCCAGGTGGATATTGGTGGCCACCCACCAATTCCACTTGCACCCCCATCATTGCTTCTTTCAGTTTTCAGTTTCCTTAATTGTAGCATAGTTTACTATTTTTAGCAGTTTTTCAGGTCCTAAACTTCTGGACGGATTTTCTGTCTAAAATCATCTTTTCCGTTGTAGTTCTCAAAGAGATATTTCCAACGAGTTGTTATGTGCATCAAACGGAGATACTATGACCAAGTTGCGATCCCAGGAAGTTGGCTGTCCAACTCACCCCAACGGGGCCCATAAACTCTTGGTGTTACATCTCCTCGGGTTAGGGTTTTTGTTGTTTAGGGTTTGCTCTTATTGTTCAATAATAAAAAGGCCCTTAAGCCTCATTGGAAGGCAGTTCAGAGGCATGTAGACGCCACATCTCTTATTATAGATAAGCTACCATCGCCCTAGCTGGTTTATTTCCATTTCTGTTTGTAAGCATATTTCAGTATTTTACATTAATGAAATGAAGTATTATTTCTGCTGCATCTCTATGTTTATGGTTATCTCTGTATTTTTTGTGTTCCTGTTTAAATCCGGATCAGTGGTATCAAATTAGTCTGCTTTTTTTTCTTTGTTTTTCTTTGCATGTCCCCAACGAGGTTGGGATATAAGGATTTACGGCTTGAACTGGTCAAACCTTTACAACACCAGCCTCGCAAATCCTGACGGCCTCCCATGGCGTTTGAAAAGAAAGATGAGGGGGTAGGAGATCCTATCAAAATCTTGCTCGAAGAAACCCTCGATAGACAAAGGAACGTGATGATGGAAAACTTTTCCCAGATCCTTCAGTGGCTACCCAGGGGCGACACATCGACTTCCAATAGCTACTCTAGAAACTCCATGCCATTTAAGGTACAAGTTAATTTTGAAATCCTCATATTCGAGGGTCAGATAGACGCAGATGTCGTCAATAAATGGTTAAATCTGCTAGAGGGTTATTTTTTCGTTTATGATTTTTCCAATTAGGAAATTATTATTTTCACTCTTCTCAAAGCAGCCCCCTACCTCAAGGACTGGTGGGAAACCTACTGCGAGCAGAAGGATGAAAGTACAGGCTCACTATTTTCAGCCGCACCCACTTGGAATTCATTTTGGGATGCCATCAAGGAGCAATACTACCCTGTCGAAAGCTATGAGGATCGATACATAAAGTGGACCATGCCGCGGTAGGGAAGGGACCAAGACGTGCCAGAGTTTAACAATATTTTCCATTCCCTTCGCACAAAGTTGGGTATCAAGGATTCGGAGCAGAATTTGGTACTAAAATACTGCGGCTGCCTACATAAGTACATCCAGGAAGAAATAGAATTCCTGAACATCTCCTCACTCGCCACCGCATACCGATATGCTATCAAGGTCGAGCAAAAGTTTAAACAGAAGAAGCGATACCTTGGATCTGTGAATCCGAAGTAAGGGGAAGGTTCTCCCAAACAGCAGAACAAAGGACAAAACCAAGGCAGGGTGGCCCAAGACAACCCGCCAAAGCTGCAAGCAAAGAACAGTGCCGTGAAGCCGAAAAAGGACACGGGAAAGTGGTGTGAGTTCCATAAGATCTCCACTCACAACACAAGTGAGTGTTGGGCCAAGAAGTCACTGGTGGCCGAGCTAAAGGTTTCATAATCAGATGCATTTTCTAACTCTGAGTCGGAACCTGACAAGGGGAATTACAAAGGGAAGAAGATTATCAATGTGGAGGCAAACTCCACCGTTGCCACCATGAAGATCCAGAAGGAGGAACCTAAAGATCCAGAAGAGGAGGAGCATCTCTTCCACTCCCAGATGTGGGTAAAGGGCTCCCCACTACAATTCATTGTCGACAGCGGGAGCCAAAAGAACTTCATTTCAACAGACCTTGTGAAGTAGCTAGGCTTACCGACCACAGCACATCCACAACCATACACCATCGGGTGGCTTCACCAAGGACAGGATCTTCACGTGAGCCAGCAGTGTCACCTTCCATACAACATCAAGCCCTTCACGGATGAGGTATTTTGTGACATTGCTCCCCTTGCAGTTTGTGATGTATTATTAGGACAACCATACTTGTGGAAGTGACGCGCTATGTATGAATCAAGGCCCCGTGCTATTATTGTTGCTTTAGGAAATAAGTTGTACAGGATACTAGAGGTAGCACCGCCTATCGCCATCTCCTTGGTTACTGCAAAAAAATGCAGTAAGCTCATTTCCAAAACCAGGAAATTCGTTTTCCTGATGACACGCCCTCAAGGAAAGAAGAATACAATGGCCACGACCTCCAGATAGGGCCCCTCCGCACGACAACTACAGATGGACAAGCTCATCGAGGAGTACGAGGACATCTTCACCTCCCCCGTAGAGGTTCCTCTGCATTGTTAGGTCAAGCACTCCATTGATCTGACCCTAGATGTGTCACTGCCCAATGGACCAATCTATTGACGCTCCATTCTGGAGAATGATGAAATCAAGAGGCAGATTTAGGAGCTGTTGCAGAAAGGTCACATCCGTCCGAGTTCGCCTTGTGGGAGCTCGATCGTGTTGGTACAGAAGAAGGATGGGATTTGGAGACTCTATATTGACTATAGAGTGCTGAACAAGATCAATGTCCGTAATAGGTACTCAATCCAACAGATTGATGACCTCCTAGACCATTTGAAGGTGGAAAAATATTTCAACAAGATCAATTTGAAGTCAGGATATCACCAAGTACCAATTGAACCCTTTGATGTGTGGAAGACTGCCTTCAAAGCCAAGGAGGGCCTTTTTGAATGGTTGGTTATGCCTTTAGGATTGATGAATGCTCCTGCAACCTTCATGAGGCTAATAGATGACATTTTGTGGCCATTAACCAACTCATTTGTAGTGGTATACTTGGATGACATCCTGATCTTCAGCTAGATTTGTGAAGAGCACTTCCACCACATCCAACAGGTTCTCCAAACACTGTGGCAACACAAGTTATGTGCCAATTTGGAGAAATGCACTTTTGGCATGACCCAGGTTCAGTGTCTAGGATACATTATTGATGAACAGGGGGTGCATTTGGATCCATCCAAGATGCAAGTCATTCGGGATTGGCCATCTCCAACCACTCTAATAGAGCTTCGCAGCTTTCTAGGTCTTGCCAACTTCTCCCGCAGGTTCGTGTTGGGATTTTCTCATATCACTTGGCCCTTGAGTCAAGTCACCAAGGGAGGAGCAAAAGAAAAATTCTTTTGGTCTAAATCTCAACAGAAGGCATTCACAGAGTTCAAAGATCACCTCTGCTCAGCACTAGTGCTCGCATTACCAGACTTGCAACAACCATTTGAGGTTGAGACAGATGCCTCTGACCATGATATTGGGGTAGTGCTTACTCAATGCGAGCATCTAGTGGCAAATCACAGTGATACACTTTCAGACACAGTCTGGAAGTATCCCACTTATGACAAAGTGATGTATTCCATTATGCAGGCCTGCGACAATGGAAGCATTACATTTTGGGGAAGGAAACGGTCATCCACACATAACACCGACTCCTGTAGTTCATACAGACCCAAGGGAAATTGCAGAATGATCGCCATTAGAAGTTGTCCACATACCTGCTACAGTTCCATTTGAATATCAAGTATAAGAAGGGAAACACCAATAATGTTGGATATTGCCTCAGTCAACCACCGATCATGGCGTTAACCACCGTGCTCAACTCTTGTGGGCACGAGACTTCTGATTGGCCACTTCTCTACAAAAGCGACCCAGAATTCAGCCACACATACCAAACACTCTTGTAGGGTCAGCATGTTCCAGATTTTCACCTCTAGGATGCCCTGTTATGCCACCTGGGTCACTTTGTGTTCCTTCAAGCGAGCGTGCCAAGATGAGTTGGGAAGCACACTACAGTCAGGCTACTGGGCATTTCGGGGTCAAGAAAATGGTGGCAGTACTGTAGAAGTATTTCTATTAGCCAAATCTTCAACAAGATGTCAGGAAGTACATCAGATCATGCACTACCTACGCCATTGCCAAACCAACCATCAAGAAGCAAGGCCTCTATACCTCGCTACCTACCCCTAGTCGACCTTGGGAATCCATCTACATGGATTACATGTCAGGCCTTCCTTCCACTAAGCATGGAAATGACTGTGTTTTTGTGGTCGTCGACAGGTTCTCGAAGATGGCCATTATGGCGGTCTATAAGAAGAATATCACAGCAAAAGCACTGCTAACTCTTCTTTGAACGAGTGTGGGTACACTTTGGGATCCCACAGTCTATCATCTCAGATCGGGACAACAGGTTCCTCAGTACATTTTGGTCCAGTCTCTGGTCAATGCTAGACACCAAACTCACTAAGTCCACAGCCTTCTATCCTCAAACTGATGGCCAATTAGAGGTTGTCAATAGGATGATCGTACACATTCTGCGCATGTACAACTCAAAGCATCCACGCACATGGGATGAGAGCTTCCCCTATGTTCAGCACAACTACAACAGGGATCTCCACAACTCGACTGGCCATAGCCCTTTTCTGGTGGGCTTGGGATTCCAACCACTATGTCCCATTGATGTGGCCATGCCATTTGTAGCTACTCACGCAGATTCAGCTCATGTCCAGTCTGAAAACAGATAAGGAAAATAGCTTCATTGATCACATCCAACATATATGCCAACAGGTCCATGACATTCTTGAGAAATCAAATGCAAGTAACGACCTGATCAACATCTGGTGCCACACAAGTTTCAGGTGGGCGACAAAGTCTTGTTGCATTTTCAAAATGAACGCCTTACCGAAGCCTATCGGAAACTCAAACCACTCTGATATGGTCCTTACACCATTACCAAGGTTGTGGGAGACAATGCATTTGAGCTCGGCATTCCCCCATTCTTTGGCCTGCACCCAGTGTTCATTGTGGACCGCCTTTGGCCATACTTTCCACCATTACTAGACACATCCAACATTGCAGAACAACTCACACCCACAGAGTTAAATCAAGATTGCATGGAACAAGATGCAACCGATCAGCTCATGGACACACAGATCAAGCACACTCGCCAGTAGAATATCCAACTGTATCGAGTTGTCAAAACAATCCAACTCCTTCACCAGGGCAAGTGGCTCACCAGGGACCAAGTTCAGCAGAAGTTTCCTCATCTCATGGAGGATCTCAATGCAATGGGGACCATTGCTTCCTAAGGGAGGAGGAATGATCCAGGTGGATATTGGTGGCCACCAGCCAATTCCACTTGGACCCCCACCATTGCTTCTTTCAGTTTTTCAGTTTCCTTAATTGTAGCATAGTTTACTATTTTTAGTAGTTTTTCAGGTCCTAAACTTCCGGAGCGATTTTCTGTCTAAAATCATCTTTTATATCATAGTACTCGAAGATATCTTTCCAACGGGTTATCATGCACGTCAAATGGAGATAATATGACCAAGTCGCGACCCCGGGAAGTTGGCTATCCAACTCACCCCAACGGGCCCATAAACTCTTGGTGTTACATCTCCTCGGGTTAGGGTTTTGGTTGTTTAGGGTTTGCTCTTATTGTTCAATAATAAAAAATCCCTTGGGCCCCATTGGAAGGCAGTTCAGAGACATGTAGCCACCACATCTCTTCTCAGAGATAAGCTACCATCACCCTAGCTGGTTTATTTCCATTTTTGTTTGTAAGCATATTTTAGTATTTTACATTAATGAAATGAAGTATTATTTCCGCTGCATCTCTGTGTTTATGGTTATCTCTATAATTTGTTGCGTTTCTATTTAAATCTGGTTCAGTGGTATCAGAGCGGTCTGCTTTTTTTTCTCTCTTTTTCTTTGCTACTACAAAACCACCCAATATTTTTTCCTTATGTATCTAAATTTTGGGCCCCGTGTGCTTTTCAAGGTCTTATAGAATTCCATGTTGATTGCAATGGTCAAAACCATTTAATAACCTATTTATCATCAAGCATACAAGTGCTTGTATGTCCATGAGGCACATCTCCTATGATTACTAGACTTGCTTTATCCTCATCATTAGGGTTTATGGAATTTTCCATTCATTCATCTTGTGAAGGATGTTTCAACACTACCTCTCCATTAGTGTTTATTTAGGTTAAAGTAATTAGTATTTTAAGAAAGTGTTGAAGCTATACTTATGTATGCCTTTTGTATGCCCAGGTTTTTGGACAAGGATGTAGTCAGAATAGGAGGCTTACTATTACTTGTAGTAGCTCCTAATGGGAGAAAATATTATTACATCAGTAGGGTTATAAGATTCATTAGGATTCATTTGTGGTTCAACGTCAGCATATTGTTGTAGTGATCAATCTAAATCATACATACATTAGTATGCCGACGATAATGACTTCAGAATCTCCTCCACTAGAAATTTCTTTAAGCTCCTTTCCCTATGAATTATTAAACTTTATTACTCCTTTGACCTTACTCGGGTTGCATTTCATCCTTCCAGGCTTTTCCTTAAACTTTGAAAGACTTGTATTTTATGCCTTGTCTCAAGTCACAGCTGCAACTTGTAGTGCTAGTCTTCCTAGCTTCTAGAAATGCAATTTGTGACTAGCCTCTACTGATGTGATTGGAGACTAGCCTATCTAGCCTCTATTGATGTGATTTGTCACCATCCTCTAATAATGTGATTTATAAATATCCTATATTAGCTTATGTTGATGTGATTTGATACCAGCCTCTGCTGATGTGATTTGTGACTAGCCTCTGCTGATGTAATTTGCGACTAGCCTCTACTGATGTGATTTGTGACTAGCCTATATTAGCCTCTATTGACGCAATTTGTGACTAGCCTTTGCTGATGTGATTTGTGACTTACACACTTCCCTCTACAAATGTGACTTGTGACTAAAACTTTTTTCATTTCATGCAACAAAGCCAAGTTGCATTTTGAAATTGCGACTGCAACTACAAGTACCATTGTCACTAGAAATTGTGACTATGACTACAAAGTGCGACTATGACTACAAAGGGTGATTGTGATGACAAAGTGCAATTGTGACTACAAGGAATACGAAAGGTCACAGGGAAGGTGAAAAGCCACATCCCCATTTGTATAAGTATACCATCATGCCTCATATATAAGGGAATTTAGCACTTGAGCTTGGCTAGCAATTAGAGAACTAGAAGCAATGTTAGGTCCTTATAATACTAGTATAGTCCCCTTATATTTATTTTTAGTGTATCTCCCTATTGTTATTGTTGTGCCCATGTAGCCCCCATATTTTTATTGTTGTGCCCTTACAATATTATTGTTATGTAGGCTCTAACTATATTGTGACCCCTTAGACTCCTATATATACCAAGGAGGTATTTTCGTTTGTACCATCCAAGAATTATTCATTTATATAATGTAAAGGGGGTTTCCCCCTCAAATAGGCTACTTCTCATGTCTTTGATCTATCTTTTCTTCTATTTTTAGGCTGGTTGCATAAAATTTGGTTTCAGAGCTTTGGATTCTAGGGTTTTGCTGCTTCAAATAGGTAATCTTGGTATTTTCACTATAATTTTTTTTAGAAGAGGATTTAAAATATGATACATTGACCATGTGGAGCTGAAATATTGGTGAAATTCATGTAAAATTTTCAAATTTTGGTTCGCTATATTTTCTGAGATATGGTCCAAAGAAGTTAGGATTTTTGCAGGCTCCATAATTCAATCTCAAAAAGGTGACCTAGGGAAAATATTCATAATTTTTTCTCCGAGCATCAGATTTGACTTTCATAAAAAGTGGTTTAAATTGCATGGGTTTCGGTTTGTCTTGTATGATTTTCAGGGTCGAAGGTTGAAAAGTGACATGTGGCACTCCATACAAGTTCGCTCTACTGAACTAGTTTATAATTAGGTTATTGTGGGATATTGGGCATAACTTTTTCTTGAAGAATCCAGTCTTGGTCAGACTTGTGGCATTAGAAAGAAGACTCATAGAGCTACCATAGAACTTGTGTTTTTTTTAATTGGCAGGGTGAACAGGTTGTCCATTTTCACCTACCAATTGTTTGTGATATGCTACTCTTTCGACGTTTTTGAAAATAATGTGGAGTAATATTTTCTACATCTGAACTCGATTCTAAATTTAGATCTTGCAAATAATTTGCATACATTTTTATTCAAAATGACATGGATTAAAAAAAATAGATAATCGAAATATAAATAAAATATGAAATTACTCGAAATGGAAAGGGAGAACTTTGTGGAGGACTTTGATTAGCAATATGGAATGAGTTGGAATTTGAAGAATTGGCCATTTGATATTATTGAGATTTTGTCCCTGTATTTAAGAAAAATAAAAAACAAAATTTTGTGTGAATATCTAAAATCAATCTCAATAATCATATAAACACAATCTAAATTTCAATATGGTTTTGAAACCATTTTTCAAGAATAAGGTGACTTTAAGTGGAAAATGTATACTATGAACTATTGTAATTCATGTGCATATGTCCTAAAGGATAATTTAAAATTAATATACCATTTTATGTGAAAATAAATTTCATATAGCTTTTAAACCCCACCGGTGCGGTAATCAGAATAAATCGCACTGGTTCGTTTAAATAATAAGCGCACTGGTGTGTTTAAATAATACCCGCACTCGTTTTTGGCATTCCCAAAAAAATAAAAAAATAAAAATAAATAAATAAGTTATCATATCAATGTTTTTTCCCATTAAATCGCACTGATATGTTTAAATTAAAAACAACACTGATACGCAACTATTTCCTGAATTCCCCGGATGCGGGTGTTTGAGGTGGCATTAACGGTGAAGAGACAAGGGTGGGGCAAGGCAGTTCGACACCTGCCCACCCAGTACAAAGAGTTAAATACTTGTAAGGTGGTGAGCGCTTGGCATGCGCGTAGTGTAAGGTTAAACGGCCCTCATTCCAGCGGCTCTGGTTCATACTTCTTTTCTACCACAATAGCTCTTCCCTCCGCACGCTCTGGCCTGCATCAGAAGGCGGCGCTCTTCAATGCTGCAGTAATGGAGGAAGCATCTCGAGGCATGCCAGAAAAGGTTAAGGCCAGGGTCTGTCTCGGGTTTGCGATGAAATCATTTATGCTATTTCACTTGGTTCATTCCCTCACCTCTAGTATCATTTCGGATTTTAGGCTATTTGAGATAAGCTCTGTTATTTTTTAGGTCTCTCAGCACTTGCAACGGAAAGTTACTCTGGTGCTTTGCTCGGCCCTCCTGGAGCAGCTCCTTCTGTCCCCCTCATTCCTCTACTGGGTTTCGAGATGTTGTTTTGTGGTATTTGTCTCGACATTTCATTATCCGGTCTCAGGCCTTGTCTCTGGCTTTGGGTTGTGGGTCTCGAGCTGTGTTTTCATAGCCTTTGTCCCGACGATTAATTATCTTGTCTCAGGTCTCGTCGCCGGTTCCGGGTGGTGGGTGGTTGTCCCTGTCATTCCTAAGGCCTCTAGAACTCTGCTTGGAAAGCAAAATTCAATGCTCAATTCTATTTTTCCGGTCAAGGGGAGTCGCGGGCTCCCTTCCTGGTCTCGGTGTCTCTGTTGCTCTGTTTACCTGGTCATTGCTTTGCCTGTCTAGCATCCCACTGCTGCCCCCTCTCAGATGCCTCAACTTCGCCAAAGAATGGGGTGCCGAAGAGGCCAGCCCCGGCGTGCGCCTACTAGCTCGTCCTCTGATTCGCCTTCCCTCTCCAGTGAGTTGTTTTCCAACCGCTATCCTAGTACTCGCAGTGGGAGAGGGCGGCTCCATGCCTCCAGACACCACCCTGGGCCTCCTTCCTCGTCTGGCTCTGCAATTTTCTCTTTTAATAGCTCTCTGCATCGGCCTAGGATAACGGCACATATCACGGTGGTCTTCCATGAGACTAATCAGATAGAGGACTCTGATTCTCATCTGGGAGGTTCAGGGGCAGTCTCTGTTCCTTCTCCTTCCATCCAGCTGGGAATTGGAAATGCGCCTCGGCAGGATTTGAATGTTCTGGGTTGCAGCACTCAAGATGCGGTGATGATGCCGGTTGACCCTGGTCCCTCCGATCAGAACGTGGCTCAAGCAAGGGATGTGCCAGAATATGGATGGTGCCGTATCGAGGAAGAACCTCCAGATGACTAGCGCGCTTTCCCCAGCTTCGTCTTTTGGTTATGCGACGTTTACCACTGGGCAAGTTTGCAATGCACACTGTTTTGTGGTTTTCCTGTGTTTTTTTACATTTTTGTTAACTATGCAGTACCAAGAGAATATCATCCCGGTCCCCTGCGTGGGTCCTGAAATCTGTCACAACTATGAACTCACTGCCTACAGTCAGTCTTCTCACCTTTTTTTTCTTGATAGTTTTGCCTCTCATCAGAGTAGAGTCTTTACTTCAGTCTCGATGTAATTATACTTCTTTACTTTGTTAATAGAATTAATCTTACTTAGAAAAAAAAAAAAACTATTTTCTGAATTTAGAAAATAAAAATGAATTACATCGTCTCAGTGCTCTTTTAAATATATACAGCACCGTTGCATTAAAAAAATAATGCCACCATTTTGAGATTTCGTAATAATAATAATAATAATAATCATGTCGGTGCATTGAAAAAATATGGCATCCCGAAAATGTCGGTGTCATTTTTATATAAATGCCCCAATGCGTTTAAGTATCAAACACACCGATGTGTAGAGAAATTGAATTTAAAAAAAAAAAAATTCAAAACGAACGGCAATTGATTTTTCAAAATCTAATTTCATAAAGTCTTTTAAATATTAAAAAGTTATTCACCATTTCATTATTCTACCCAAAATTTCAAGGGAGTGATTCGCAAGAGAGATACCATGAGCATTGTGCAACAACAACAAAATACTCTGGAGCAACAGAACTATTCAGAAGATCATAAACTAAAAGGTATGGTGATTCACTCAAAAACCTGCATAATAAGTTTTAAATTTTATTTTTTATTTTACTAATAAAATTTTACAATTTATGTAAGGGTTTAATTAAAAGAGAGAGCATTTGCTATCAGAGTTGCAAAATATTTTGGATTCACCGAAATTTCAAAAGTTGAAAGGTATGGTGATTCACTCAAAACCCTAGATAGCAAGAATCTTGAATTTTACTGTTAAAAAATTTTACAATTTATATTAGATTTATTCACAATTTAGGAAAAAAATTAAAAATTAAAAATTAAATTGAATTAAATTAAAAATAAATTAATTAAATTAAATTAAATGAAAAAACATGTGCAATAAAAAATTTACTATATATTTTATTAGTAGAATATTTGTGATCTCTATTCCTGTTTAAATTTAATCATTTCTTCCTCCTGCCAAAAAAAAAAAAAATCAATACTTACCTTAAATCCTTTCTTCTTCCTGCAAAATTTCACATTGGGGTTTAACTTTCTTTACCACTTCACAAATAGGGTTTTTCAATTTAGGCATTTTAGATTTAATGGGTTTGTGTATCTACTATATATAGATTGTTTGACATATAAAGTAGGGGAATCACTTATTGAATTAGGTCCAAACCTTGTCGGCCCTCTTCGTTTTATTTTAAAAACAACTATATGTTGCGTGGTGTGCCATATGTAACATAATTCACTGGTGCTACCTGAGTAATACAATGCATCGATACCTGGATGCGGGTGATTACTATGCGAATTAAAATGATAAGATAGGCAGCCGGAGGATAGGATGACCACATGGCCACCAGCGTCGTCCCCCATGCCAACCTCCGATGCATTCGAACCAACTTGTAGGAGTTATTAAAAATGCCTGAAGGCCGAGGCACCTCCAACACCTTCATTGTCATGGAACCTGTAGAGAATCATGCAATTCCTCCCTCCTTGCTCCATTGTGCTTGCCCTCCGCATGCTGCAAATCCCCGCTCTCGCACTGTGACAGGAAGTCGTTGCTGGTTGCTGAGTTGTCTTGATCTGGATAATGGTTTTCACTACTCTCATTCCAGTCTCTGTATCTTAAACCAGGCTCAGACCTCCCCTATTCATTCTCTACATCAAAACTCCGCCATCCCCTCCGCTGCCAACCTTACTCCCAACCCTGCCATGGCTCGTCTCAGACATCGTATGCGAAGCAGGCGTGGAGGCACTCGCGGGGGTATCATTCGGCCTCAGGCTTCATATAGCTCTGCCACTACCTCCCCTAACTCCTCCGCGGATAATCCCAATCCTCTCAGCCCTCTCTATGGCTGCTACCCAAACACCCGAAGTGGAAGGGGATGCGCCAAGCATCTAGGCATAGGAAGAAGGGATGCTACAACCCACTCAGCAGATTTACCCCTTCCTTCGCATTCAGCTCCCCATGTCTCTCAATTCCGGTTCTGAAACACTTTAACCCGGCCTGTAATCACTGCCACGGTGACCATTTCTTTCTCGGAAGAGATTGAGCCACAGGCACCTCCACCTGAATTCAAGGACATGCAGAACAGAGCTCCAAGCAACAGTGGTATTAGCATCCCTGGTAATCAGTAGAATGACAATGGCAAAGCTGCCCTGCATGGCAAAGCAGTTGCGGCCAGTCAATCAGTTGCAGATAGCAAACATGGCAACATAGGGGCCTCAGGAAGTCGACAAGGTGACACATCTGCAATGCCAGTGGGCACAGGTATCACTGCAACCGCTCATGCTAATTCTGAGGATTACGGATGGTGTCCAGTAGTAGAGGAAGAGCCAACAGGAGACACTTTGTAGCTGCTGGCCAGGTTATGTGGCAAGCCTTGATTTCGTCCCTGATTAGTTTTGTTACATATCATTTCAATTTTTGTGTCATGTTGGTTCATTGTCTAGTTCCGTCCCAAGCTTTTCCAACCAAAAAAAAAAATGAATTTTGTTCCCAATTTTTGATATACAGCGGAAATTTCTAAGCTAAGTTTTGGAATTTACAATTTTTTGGTAAGATTTTTTGAATTATGGAACTATAGCCCCTGCGAGGGTAATTTGAACTGTCCTAATTTCTGTATATGGACTGGTTTCCCCATCTGGGGCAGTCATGATTTCAAAGTTGGATGCTCAGTTTGATCACACAACTGACCCAAAGCCACTGAGGCTGGTGCCTCTATGTACATATTGTCTTTATAGATAGATCAGTTTTACATAGAAAAAAATACAATGCACTGGTAAATTATAACACTTTCGATTATGTCTAGTATGTTCATTGTTGCTCCTGGTGTAACATAACGCACTAATGCGCCTATTCCTAATAGTACCATTAAATCATTGCAGTGTGTTGAGCCTTACAAATCGCACAGTCAGCCCTCTCGGATCTTAAGAAACGGCCATATGTTTCACAGTGCCTCCTATGTAACATAAATAAATGGGGCTACATGAGTAACACAACGCACCAGTATATTATAACACTTTGGATTATGTCCAGTATTTTCATCATTGCTCCCAATGTAATATAATGCACCGACATGCTAGTTCCTAATAACACTGTTAAATCATTATGTTGAGTTTAGGCTTACAAATTGCATCGTCGTCCCTCTCTTTTGTTTTTTAAAAATGGCTATATGTTGCACGGTGCACCCTCTGTAGTATAACGCATCAGGGCTACCTGACTATTTCAATGCACTGCTATATTATAACAATTTTTTATTATGTCTAGTTTGTTCATCATTGCTCCCGGTGTAATATAACACACCAATGCGTCTATTCCTAATAGCATCATTAAATCAATGCGATGCATTTAGCCTTACAAATCACACCATCCTAATTTAAAATTAATTTTCCATGAAGGTTCTTAATAATTAAAATCCAGATGAGTTTAATCTTATAAATGCACCTTTGCATTTATTCATATGAACGCACTATTACCAAAGATTTTTTCTCTGAAAATTATTTGATTTATTTGTAAAAAAAATATCTAATGGCTTTTGTATTGAATGGTACAGGTTATATATTGATAAAAAAAATGTCTCGAAAGGTCTCCAGTAACAAAAATATTGATCGATGCAATGACAGCACATCAAAAAAATCAGAGAAGGAAAGTTCTTCATAATTCTTTATGAAATTAATATGTTTGAAATATAAATAATTTTAACTAATATGTATTAGTTGGTGTGTGTCATGCAAAGCCACAAAATGAAGAAGGTCTATAAGATTATTTCTAATCTAAGTGCATAAGAACATAAAAGCGTGATAGAAAAATTATAGAATGATGAATCGGGTGAATGAAAAAATACTATTCAGTATGAGTTTTTTTTCATTAATAATATAATTAGGAATATTAAATAATATGTTTCAAATAATATATTAATTCATATATGTTTAATGTTCTACAAGGAGCAACAATGCAAGAAAATATCAATGTCATTCTAAGAAAAGGAAAATTATGGAACGTGTAAATGACGATGAATTGGTCCTTAGCTCATCTGGAGTGGTATTGGAGGTCAATGAAATGGGGAAAAAAATTACAGAACTATGAGGAATTTAGTAGAACGAACATATAGATGTACTTCCAACTTATAATACAAAAATCAATGCAATGATTCTAAGAATAAAATTATATCTAAACTACAGGAAGCATTTCTAGAGAAATAGTCAATGAAACATGTTAAACTTGCAATGGAAAAAAACATACAACAAAAAAGAATCATTCAAAAGGTAATATATATATTACTACAAACCATTAATTTATTAATATCGATTTTATTATATTTATTTTTCATATATCATTATAAAAATAGTTATTACTTTTTGCAGGAAGATTATGAAAATTCAAAATGATCAACACGTTGATATACGAAACATGCCAATAGGAATGTCAAAAAAAGTGTATAAGTAAATGGTCAAAGAAATGGACATAATTGCATCACAGGCGGATCCATCTCAACAACAACGTGCTTTGAATGTATGTAATCATGATTGACTTTGTACATATAAAAAATTAGTTTAGCATTAAATATTAGTTCTCAAGTATTTTCTTACAGAAAAGAAAACAAGATGGAACTCATTCAACTCATAAAATAGGATGACAAGGGAGAAAAGGGTTGATTTCAAAGTTTGTGAGTATTGTTAATATTTCCTTATAACAACCCAAGGTTTCATCTTTGAATATTTTAAGTTGTTTCACAACAACCATCCTTGAATGTCTTCAAATAGGTGTTAACATTCAAAGAAGAGCCATTGGAAGAATTGATTGACATTCGGTTAAATAACGATTGTGAGTATATGTTGGCATATCAAAAATTAATTGTGAAATTTGTAAGTATCTATGTTGTTTTACTTCTCTAAGTTTCTAATTAATAGAACAAAAAAAATCATTTATATTAAATCTATGATTTATAATGGGGTTTAAACAATGCATTAAACAAAGTATGGAACTACGCCAGTAGAAGACTTGTTGCAACAAGGCATGAGACATGGTCTTGAAACCATGTGCACAGTTTATGAGTCACTTCTTGCTATGGTACCTTGCTATTCGATTTACATTTATGTATATTATTTATTTCAATTTTCATTATTCTCACCAATGTAGATACACTCATAACACTTTATTTTTATGTTTACAGATGGAACAAGATCAAGGAGATGAAAACAATCAATGCAATCAACAAAACATTCCTCCAAATAACCCAAGCCATGGAAGTAGCTCGGGCATTGACAATAGTTCTAGCGAAGAATTATGATCTATTTGGATATCAATGAAACCTGTTGTATTTTTTGAAATAATTGTCTTTGAAATCAAACATTTTGTTTAATGTAAACATGGATATAGTGTCCCAATTGAAAGACAAGGGGTTACCAATAACAATCCCATTTTGTATGACAAAGAGTCTCTTATTGATATATAATAAAATACATTTTAATTTATTCTATTGTGTTATCCAATATCACTATGAAATGTTACACCATTGATTAAATATATGGATGACTAAATTTTATAATGAAGAGATGTGAAATCTGATAATATAACAAATTAATCCAAACTTCATATACAAATGCACTAATCAAAAATTAATTTATACGAATATTGTTATAAGATATATGTCGATTTCTCAATGAATAACGAATTTTAAGAATTGCAATAACTGCACTGTCACGGGTCAATGTCTCCAAAAAAGAGAAAATCTCATACAAAAACATTGGTGCGTCTATAACATAAAAATGCATCGATGCTTTACTTTAAATAAAATCACCATGACATCATCTTTCAGCATAGTTTATGTTTTTTCGGAAAATGACAACACCGGGGATTTCATGTCTTCAAGCACAAGCAATGTTTTTAATTAATGCCCTGGTGCATTGTAACTCTTAATGCACCAGTGCTTTCGTATAACTAACAACCCCCAGTTCTACAAAATATTATTTTCATTCTCGATGCGATATTAAAATTAATAGCACCAGATGTTCTATATAACAAACGCACCAGTGCATTTATGTAAATAAGACATTTTGTTGTTGCATGTTTAAGAGGAAGTTCCAACACTACAATTATTTTTTGCATGCCCCAAAGTTGTTCCTTCATCAAAGAACGACCAGAGCTTTTTTTATACAAGCACCAACACAGTAAACGATTCACAGTCCGATACTCTTTGATTTGAACGCACTGGGAATTTTTTTGTTGTACGCACCGGTGTGGTATACATTTCAGGTTCCAGCTTTCTTTCAATTAAACGCCTCGTTGCTCTTAATTATGTATAAATCTCAGTGCATTTCTATAATTAGCCCACTATGGCTTCTTGTTCTATAAAATTCACTGAAGAAAAAAAAAACATCTGGTAAAACCTCCGAATGCCCATATTTTTTTAGTTGTGATGAAGTTCCATTATAAGCTCCGCTAAAACATCTGTTCCCACAAACATATATTTTAGCAGATTTTTTTTGACAATTTTTTCGAATTTTGTAACACCAAAAACCTTTGTTATAACCTCCGCTAGAAGGTGTTTTCCTTGTAGTGGTTTCATGGTAGTGCTCTATGCTAGCATTTCACTTTCACCTTTCAAGGTCACGTCAAGTCATGGTGTAAAATATTGTCGTATGCTTCAATTTATTCTTTTGAACAGTTCATAAATGAGTTTATATATTCTTTTCAAGAGTCTACTTATAAGGATATATTTAAAGAAATTGATCAGAACTCAGAATGAGGTCGAATGAACCCATGGAAGATTCTTTTAATATATTTCTCAACATTTGCGATAAAATTCATGTGAAAGATAGGGATTGGTATCATCCAATGGAAGATTTTCCTCATCTAGTTGGCCTTTCTAAGATGGATTCTAAATCTGAATTGAACGTCCATAGTCAGTGATTATAGGATTCTAGGGTTATGCACCCTAATTTGATTATGCCTACTTTTACTTCAGGTGTAAATCAAAGAAAACCACAGATTGGAGAAGAGGAAATGGTTCCCCTTGATTTCCCTTATCCTCCTTCGTATCCATTACCAAATGAAATTCATTCTTATCCTAGTATGTAGATATATGTTGTTGATGAAGCAGGTAATGAGGAAAATTTGTCTGAAAAGGAGCAATGTTGTCTTGATTCAAAAGCTCAAATAAACTATGTTGAAGTGGAGCAAACCCAATTTGATAATCACATTGTGATTCAGAGTTATGCATGAATGAAACAAAATATAGATATAAACATAAACATAGAGATGCAACAAAAATAAATCTTCATTTCATTAATATCAAAGAACTGAAAGATGCCTACATATAGAATGGAAATAAACTAGCTTAGGCGATGGTAGCTTATCTCTAAGAAGAGATGTGGCGGCTACATGCCTCTGAACTATGTTACAATGAGGCTCAAAGGAATTTTTATTATTTAACAACAAATAGAAATCCTAAACAACCAAAACCCTAACCCTATGAGATGGAACTCCAAGAGTTGTTGGGCCCCGTTGAGGGTAGTTGGACAACCAAATTCCCGATGTTGTAACTTGCGCATATGATCTTCGTTTGGCACGTACAAGACCTCATTAGAAAGGTCTCTTTAAGTACTACAATATTTTATGCATGATAATTCCTATTGCTACAAGCATGTTGCGTACCTCGAAAAAACATCATTTAGGGGGTCAAAACAACTCCAGGAGTTCAGGACCCGAAAAATTGCTAAAACTAGTAAATTATATTATAATCAAGGAAAACGATAGGTGGTCTAGGTGGAATAGGAATGTGGCCACCAATATCCACCCGAATGAGTCCTCCCCCTATAGGAAGAAATGGTCCCCATTGCATGTAGAGCCTCTATGAGCTGAGGAAATTTCTGTTGAACCTAGTCCCTAGTGAGCCACTTGCCCTAGTGAAGGAGTTGGCATGCTTGGACAACTCAATATAGTTGGATCCTTTGTTGGAAATTGTTTTGTATCTATGTTTCCATGATCCCATCAGTTGTGGCTTATTCGATACAGCTTGGGCTGAGCTCTTTTGGTGTCAATTTCTTAACAACATCGAACGTGTTCGATAATGGGGGAAAGTATGGTCGCAATCGGTCAACATTGAATATTGGGTGTAGGCCACCGAATGTTGGAATGTTGAGCTCAAACGCATTATCCCCTACAGCCTTAGTGATGGTTTAAGGTCCATATCAGAGTAGGTGAAGCTCGCAGTGGAACCCAATGAGGCGCTCCTTCTACAAATGTAACCAAACTTTGTCGCCTACTTAGAACTTGTGTGGCACCTGATGTTGATCATGACGTTGTTTGTACTTAGAATTTTCTCTGTCCAATATGTCATGGACCTACTAGTGGACGTGTTGAATGTGATCAATGAATTTGTTGGCTCTAACAGCTTTAGACTGGACATGATCTGATTCTACCTGAGTAGCTGCAAGTCGTATGGAAACATCAATGGGACATAGTGGTTGGAATCCAAATCCCACCTGAAAAGGGTTGTGGCCAATTGAGTTGTTGTGAGCTCTGTTCTAGTTGTGTTGGACATAGCCTTTCATCCCATGTGTGTGGATGCTTCGAGTTGTACATGTATAGGATTTTCATGATCATCTTATTGACGACCTTTGTCTGGCCATCAGTTTGGGGGTGGAAGGTCATAGACTTAGTGAGCTTGGTATCCAACAATGACTAGAGGCTTGAACAGAATGTACTTAGGAACCTTTTGTCCCGATCTGAGATAATGAATTATGGGATCCCAAAGTGTACCCATACTCATTCAAATAAGAGTTTGGCAGTGCCTTTTGTTGTGATGCTCTTCTTGCAGGCCACTAGAATGGCCATCTTAGAGAAAATGTCAACAACTACGAAAACACATTCATTTCCATGTTGGGTAGAAGGACGGCCCAACATGTAATCCATGGAGATGGAATCCTAGGGCCAGTTAGTAGTAGGAAGAGGAGTATACAAGCCTTTATTATTTATTGTAGGTTTGGAAATGGCATAGGTAGTGCAAGATCTGATGCACTTCCCAACATCCTGTCAAAGGTTCAGCCAATAAAAATACTTTTGAAGCACTGCCAATGTATTTTCTACCCTAAAATGTCTAGCAACTTGACTATAGTGTGCCTCCCAAATTATCTTGGCATGCTCGCTTGAAGGAACATAGAGGTGTCCCATGTGGCATAATAGTGTGTTCTGAAGGTGAAAGTCTAGAACTTGCTTACCTTCCAAGGGCATCTGGTATGTGGTGTCTAATTCTGGATCACTCTTATAAAGATGCGGCGATCCCAAAGTCTCATCTCCACAAGATTCGAGCACAGTGATCAACGCCATAACCAATGATTATCTCAGGCAATCTGCAACATTATTAGTGTTGTCCTTCTTGTACTTAATGTTCAAATGGAATTGTTGTAGATATATGGACCATTTCTGATGGCGATCATTCTATAAATTTCCTTGTGTCTCTATGAATTGCAGGAGTTGGTGGTCTTTGTGGATCATCATTTCCTTCCTAATAATGTAATGCTTCCATTTTTGATAGGCCTGCATAATGGAATACATCTCTTTGTCATAGGTGGTATACTTTCAGACTGTATCTAAAAATGTCTCACTATGATATGCCACCGGATTCCCCTGTTAAATAAGAACTGCACCAATAGCATAGTCAAAGGCATTCTTCTTAATTTCAAATGGTTGTTGCAGGTCTAGTAATATAAGCACTGGTGCAGAGCAGAGGCAATGCTTCAACTTGACAAATGCCTTATGTTTGGATTCTGACCTAAAGAATTTTTCTTTCACTCCGCCCTTAGTGACTTGACTCAAAGGCCAAGTGATATGAGAGAATCCCAACATGAACCTGCGATAGAAATTGGCAAGACCGAGAAAGTTGTGGAGCTTTATCAGAGTGGTTGGGGTCGGCCAATCCCAAATAACTTGTATCTTGGTTGGGTCCACACACACCCTGCTCATCAATGATGTACCCCAGATATTGAACCTGGGTCATACAAAAAGTGAATTTCTCCAAATTGGCACACAATTTTTGTTATCGCAAGGTTTGGAGGATCTAGTGAATATGGTGTATGTGCTCTTCCCAACTCTGGTTGAATATCAGTGTTTCGTCTAGGTATACTACCACAAACGAGTTTTTGAAAGGCCACAAGATTTCGTCCATCAACTAAATGAAGGTTGTGGGGGCATTCATCAACCCAAAAGGCTTGACTAGGCATTTGAAAAGGCCCTCCTTGGATTTGAAAGTAGTCTTCCACACATCGAAGGGTTTGATTGGTACTTGGTGATAACCAGACTTCAATTCAATCTTGATGAAATATTTGGCCCCCTTGAGCTAGCCCAGAAAGTCATCAATCTATGGGATTGGATACATATTCCACACAATAATCTTATTCAACGCCCGATAGTCAATACAGAGCCTCCAGGTTTTGTCCTTCTTCTATACCAACACGATCGGGCTCCCATAGGGTGATGAGCTTGGCCTCGTGTGCCCTTTTTGCAATAACTCCTTAATTTTCCTCTTGATTTCATCGTTCTCTAGAACAGAGCATAAATAGATTGGTCCATTGGGTAGTGGCGCGCCCGAGGTCATATTGATGGATTTCTTGACCTAACAATGTAGGGGTACCCCTATGGGTGAGGTGAATATGTCCCTATACTCCTCCAGGACCTTGTCCATCTACTCTTGTCATGCAGAGGAGCCCTGTCTGGAGGCTATGGATGTGGCCATAATCTTCCTCTTGCTCTAAGGGTGAATCATAAGGAAGACAAATTTCCCAATCTCGGAAATGATCTTACTGCATTATTTAGCAAATATGAAAGAAAATGAAGTAGGTAATGCTACCTGTAGTATCCTGAACAATTTCTAACCCAAAGTAATAATAACAAAACGAGATATCACCTTTGCCCATAAAGTTGAGATCATCCATGTATTCTTCCCTGATACCTTTCAAAAAGATTGTGCGGACTAGATCAGGAGGCATTGTTCGGTGTTTAGATTTTTGCAAGTTATAGACAAACCGTTCTAGATATTCTTCTAAGGTTTCATCCTCCTGCTGACTCATTCTAAAGATATCATCTTTAGAGTCTTTGGATCTGCAATAAGGCTGATATTTCCTCAGAAATATTCTTCTCATGCCATCCCAATCCACTATGGCATGCTCACCTAGCCCCATAAACCATTTCAAGGCTGCTGCCTTTAATGTGGCTGGAAACAATCTCAGTCTGTGAGCACCATCAGTATAGCCATAATTTCGACACACAATATCGAACTCGAATAAGAATGAGTCCGGATCCTCTGAAGCCATACCATAGAAATTGGGTAGCACGGATGGGGGTATATTTTTCATTTTGATCTCCTCATCCTCCTGTGGTTCTTGTATAGGGAATTTAAAAGTTGATTCCTCCTCCTCTTGATGGGGAACTGATCCAGATCCCTCCTCAGCCATTCTATTTGGTTTCTTAGTGTCTTTTGGTGGAAAAGAGAGAAAGGAAAATTGTTTGGTAATGGTGCTACTTTTCCCTTGTGTAGAAGATTTAGGAAAGGGTGGCTGCTGTGATTTATGTGCAAACAGAGTTTCCCTCTCAGCAAGAGTAATGTGCTGTCCTGAATAAAATTTCTCAGCTATTGTTTGAATATCCTCCTCAGTTGTATTCCCCGGAGAGTCTGCTCCTGATGATGATGGGTTAGTGTTGAGATGGTGGGGGGTTCTCACAAATCTCCCTTGAGTGTCTCTAAGTCTAGGCATAAATAAACATGATTTCTAACTGTGTTTTTGGTTGTTTTTGTGTATTGAAATTTTTTTCTTTTTGTTTGAATCCTTTACGTACGCCTCCCCGGCAACGGCGCCAAAATGTAGTGGTTCCAGCTAGGGTACTATATTGGACTCTATATTTAATATCAACCGAGGTGCGTAAGCTTAGAGGCGTGGTCTAAAATATATAGACATAAAGAATCTCTGGCCAAGTGAGTAGGATGTAGGATACAATGCTTCTTTACGGAAGACCGGAATTTGCAACCTATCATTCACACACCTAGATTACCCTACTGATATGCTTAATTACAATGTTGGTCATGAGATGTAACTATCAAATCAAATCATGAATCTAAGTACTGTATATGACTGTGGCAATGATTCTAACCTCCTTACAGAGGTATCACTCAGAAAACCCTTGCTTGGTACCCACACACAGCATGCAAGATATTTACACTATCAAACTATATAAAGAAAGCATAAATGAACTGTAAAGCAAAACAGAGTTTATGAGATAATGTCTCTATGAGTCACACAGGGATCGAATCCCTTACAAGACTCCCTTCCAGATCCTAGTGCTGACCATTCAACATAATCATAACCCGTTCATAAGCGCACACCATGTCTATGTAATGAAATTCAAAGGCTGTAGGAATCGAAAGCTTATATAAATATTATGCAACCCGTATGCTATGCGAATCAACAGCTGTGTAAATCGAAACTGTGATGCAAACCATGTGATATAAATCGAAAGCTATGTGAATACTGTGATGCAAACCATATGCGATATAGAAATCGAATTGAATGTAAACACTGTGCAGCATATAAGAACTGAAATGTACCAAAACGAATGGACAGTATACCAATCGAAGAACGCAGGGCCCGTCCGCGCCTAAGGGTATACTGGTTATCACCGT
Organism: Pinus tabuliformis; assembly: GCA_031772625.1. NCBI lineage: Eukaryota > Viridiplantae > Streptophyta > Pinopsida > Pinales > Pinaceae > Pinus > Pinus tabuliformis. Next base: position 1,015,142,892 of record CM062804.1, read on the forward strand.
TCAGCAATCAAAACCAATGCAAAGGGTATACACACTTCGTGACTGTAAATATGTCCTTGTATTAAAAGTAAAACTCTGTTCTGAGAAAATACGATTCAACAATTCCAAAAACTAAAACTCTAAACATAACCCTGACTGTATTTACACATGCGTACGCACAGCCATGTCATCGATACAATGAATGTACATAGTGTTGTTGCCGCGTTTATTACATAGCCTTTTCAAAATGTTTCCATACCAAGTGTTTCAAAAATCAAAAAGACTAAAATGAAAAATGGAACGATGTTGTTTCTGCTTTTGCCTGTCAGAGTGCCCTGCTTTGACTTAAGTTGACCGCATGCATAGGAGGCTCGATTTGGCTGGGTGAGAGGTGTTTGTCCATACTTGGACATTCTGCTTTTCGCCCATGACTTTCGTTCTAGCTCATCTGCTGCGCCACATGTCAAACGGTAAGCTCATTACAGGATGTGGGTACTTCCTGTAATCATGTCATCAAAAACCTCTCATTCTGGAACATAAAACCCCTAAATTAATTTCTATGCAATTTAATAACTATAGAACAATTAATAATCAATATTCAAGGATTTTGAGGGATATATGATGAAAATGTATGGAGAAATGATATGTTTTTGGGAAGGAAAAAGGGTCTTAGGATGATACCAACACATGCCTTCACACAAAGCCACAAACATGAAAACACACACACACAACACACCTACTAAAACACACGTATGTACAAACTGAAGTGCATGGAATTTACGCATAGTACTTTTTCAAGTACAGCCCATTTCGGGGCTTATCGAGAGGATTCCCTTCGTAGTCAATTAGCTCGTAGGCCCCTTTCTGCAAAACTCTCTTTACAATATAAGGCCCCAACCACATGGGCTCGAGTTTGCCTGCCCCCAGCTTATCATTCGCTTGGTCGTATAGCAGGACTAAATCTCCCTCAACAAAAGAACGAGGATGAACAGTATGATCTAAGTGAGTTTTCACTCTCTTCTTTTGTGCTTCGATAGCTAGAGAGGCTAGCCGACGGGTCTCATCCAGCCGTTCTAGGTAAAGAAGGCGTTCTTCTACCGAAGTAGTGTTGGGAAGTAATTCGATGGCCAACTTCAACGAAGGGATCTCGCACTTGATTGGAAGGGTAGCCTCTAGTCCGTAAACTAATTGAAATGGAGTGAAACTAGTGGCATCCTTCACAGAGGTTCGGTAGGCCCACAAGGCGGGGAACAACATCAAGTGCCAATTAGACTTATGCATGCCAACGGTACGTTGAAGCATCGTAACCAAAACCTTGTTGACGGCTTCAACTTGGCCATTGGCCTGAGGATAGTATGGAGTCGAACTATCATGCCGTAAGCCTAGCTGGGTTGTTAGCTCGGTCATCATGTGATTACGGAAATGCTTCCCGTGATCCGTGACGATGGCCTGAGGGACTCTGAACCGTGAAATAACATGGTTGAACAAAAATTGCGCCGCTGTGTGACCGTCTTCAGTTAATGTGGGCATCGCCTCGGCCCATTTGGTGAAGTAATCGACGGCAACGATAATATACCCATGCCCCCCGGTCGAGCGAGGGTTACAGGTCGTATAATCAATGCCCCATTTTGCAAAAGGGCCGATGGTGACAACAGGGTGCAATGGAGCGGGAGGTGCATGCATCTTCCACTGGTATATCTGGCACTCATGACAGGAGCGGATGGCAAGAATGCAATCCTTAAAGATGGAGGGCCAGAAATAACTGGCGTGGAGGATTTTTTGAGCAATAGCATATCCGGACATGTGACCACCACAGGCACCAAAATGGCAGTCATTCAAAACTCGCTCAGCTTCCTCGAAAGTTAGACATCGGCGAAGAACAGAGTCGGCGCCGAGATGGTACAGGGTGTTCCCAATGACACGGTAGGGCTGAGACTGATGACGGATCCATCGCCAAGCATCCTTGGACACAGCGGGACGAAAGGAGGACGTCTGCAGATATACAATGATATCCCCGTACCAGGGATCGAGGGTGCTAATTAGGAACAGAGTTTCGTCCGGGATATGGTCCTCTGACCGAGAGGGCACGGTAGGAGATGGCAAAGAGCAAAGTAACTCAGCAAAGACAAGGGATTTCTTAGACTTGGCAGTGGTGAATTCCAAGTCAAACTCTTGGAGGATGACGATCCACTTCGAGTACTTGCCCCCCAGCAACTGACGTGACAAAATGTACGTCATCGGGTTGCAATTAGAAACCACGGTCGTAGTACGCAACAAGATATAATGGCGAAAACATTGGACGGCACAAACGGCGGCCAATGCCAACTTCTCGACGTAAGCATATCGAGTTTCCATATCTAAAAGATTGCGGCTGAGATAATATATGACATGCTCAGTGTCATCATCATCATCTTGAACGAGAACCATGCCGATAGTGGTATCGGCAGCAGCTAAATACAGAGTATAGTTGCGATAATAATTTGGAGGACGCAACAATGGAGCAGAAACAAGGAGACCCTTGAGACACTCGAAGGACTCTTGAGTGACAGCATCCAAATGAAAAGGGGTATCTCGCTTCAGTAGCCGCGTAAAACCTTTAGCCACTTCAGCATAGTTCGGAATGAATCGCCTTAAAAAATTCGCTTTGCCCTACAAACTCTACAATCGCTGCAAAGAAGCAGGGGGAGGAAGATTCAGAATAGCCTCGACTTTAAGGGGATCTAAATGGATGCCCTCTCGGGAGACAATAAACCCAAGCAGTCTGTCGGACTCAACGCAGAACACACACTTATGAGGATTGAGCCTGATGCGGTAGTGTCGACAGCGAAGAAAGATTTCGCAAAGATGAGCGGGATGGTCCTGGCGTTTGGCTGAATGAGCTGGTAGATCATCTAGGTACGGTTGTACAATGTGATGGATGTCATGGAAAGCATAGGACATTGCATGTTGGAAGGTAGCACCAGTGTTCTTCAAACCGAAAGGGAGCTTTTTGTAGGCGAAAGTGCCCCACGGACAGATAAAGGCAGTCTTGTGTTGATCGGCGGGCGCAATATTGATCTGGTTATACCCAGAAAAACCATCCATGAATGAATACATTTCGCTCCCAGCACACTCATCAATGAGCTGATCAATGAAGGGTGTGGGGAAGTTATCTTTGGGACAGGCTCGATTAATGTCACGGTAATCAACACAGACTCGAATGGTACCCTGTTTTTTATTCACAGGGACGATATTGGAAACCCAATCTATGAGTGGGATGGGGTAAATAAAACCAGCCTTAAGAAGCTTTTCAACTTCCTCTTTAATGGTTGAAGCCTTTCGGGGGTGCACGGGGTGTAGACGTTGGCGAACAGGCTTAGCACCCGGATACGTAGGTATCTCATGCACCACCATGCTATGATCAATGCCGGGCATTTCTTCATAGGACCAAGCAAATACATCAGAAAATTCGCGAAAAAGATCGGTATAGAGCTGAATTTCCTCCGGAGTGCAAGTGACTCCAATATGAATATGCTCGACAATCCCTGGTTTCACAGAGATGTCGATGGGCTGGGTCTGCGTGATGTTTCCCATATTTCCTTCAGAGGACACTTGATAAAATTGAATGGGTGTTTGAAGGGGTTGAGATGGGAGACAAGGAGAAAACCGCTCGAGACAGGTAAGCATTTCCCGATGGATAGGGAGAAAAGAGGAACTATGGTGATGATCAGACCAAGGAGGTTCCTCAAGATACATGGTCTCGATAATGGCTTCATCAGAAGGAAAAGTTTCATTTAAAGGATCCGAAGAAGCATCATCTCCAAGCCAAGGGGAATGAGCGTACGAGTCGAGAGCCCTGCTTGAAGGAGCAGGTTCAGAAGGGGGAGCCGATGCAGCAACGATTTCGATGTAGTTGAGCTCGGCAGGACTCAACGGCATCTCATCGCCCCATGATTCTACCTGATCAGTGAGGGGAAGAACCCACGGATCAGAGCGAACGAAAATCATATTGATAGGAGCGACGTTAGGAGGTGGGAGTGAAAAAACACCCATCAAGGCAGGATCTTTAAAATTCCAGCTCCCACACTCTCATATGGTTTGGAGGTATGCTCCACAAAAGGCACGTTGCCTTCAGAAGAGGAGGCGAAGAAGGAGAGCTGGTCTACGGTGATAATCTTCCCCTGATGAGGGAAACGAATGACACGAAAGAGAGACGAAGCCACGGCCTGCATGGCGAATGTCCAGCTACGTCCGAGAAGGAGGTTGTAGGTAAGATTAGCATAAACAACTTCAACTTCCACTTCGATCGTCTTCCCTTCCAAAGAAATGGGAAACTGTTGGAGTATACCATAAGGGCGAGACTCTCTCCCATCAAAGGCTTCCAAGGTTGTAGGAGATTGGCTCAGCGTCGGAGAACCAATAGCCTTCCAATAGGCAACAGACATGATGCAAGTTGAAGCGCCTTCATCAATGACTGTACGATGAATCGTTTTAGAATTGATAATGACCTGTATCAGGAAGGAGATTTGGTGAGGCAATCTCGGTGTATGGCTTTCCAGGTCAAAAGCAATCAAATCCGAGTCGGCCGGGTCTATGCCACTGATAGCCGATAGCAAGGAATTCCTCTGAGAGGGGCAACTCTATAGTAAATCTAAGGCAGACATAGCAGACGGAGCCTGAGCTAAATCCTCAACGATGCTATAGTGTTGGGAAGCACGAGCATTAGGGTTGTAAGAAGATTTCCGGAGTACACCTTTCGAAGGGGGTCGGATGAGCGTCTCAATGCTTGGTCTCTCGATATGGAGCGAGCCAGAAATGGATGAAGGAGCGCTAGAGGGGACCTCAGGCTCTTTCCCGGCAGGCGACAGATACTCTTTTACCCGATTACTGATGTGGACGAGGATCGTCCCAGCCATAAATACTTGAGAACCAAAGGAAGAAGAGGGTTGAGATGGATCAGCCACCATTTGCGTTTGTTGTGAGGGAAAAGGCTCTTTGAGCACAGCAGGGTCCCGGGAGCACCTTTCAACAAACGACTAACTTCAGACTGCCTCGGGCAGTCTTTGGTATAGTGATCCTCGTCACAGATAAGACAAGGGTACTTGGGCTTGTGTTTGGTGCCTTCCTCGGGTGGAGGTTGATGGCAATCCTGCTTAGGTTGATCCGCTTTATTCTTTCCTTTTCCCTTCTTTTTTCCTTTCGAGGCTTTATCGGCCGTTGTGGACTGGACGGTGTTGACCTCAGAAGTACTACCAGAATTAGATACAGCTTGGGAATTATTTTCATTCGTACCATTCGACTTCTGCTTCCCAGGGTTCACGGAAGTTTTCTTTGAGGGCGGATTAATGGAACCAATGATACCGTCAACAGATGGTGTTGGTGGGGCTTTGGAAGTCCTTGGTCTCGGGTCATCAAGCAAATAATCATATAACGTACCAGACTAGGAGTAAACCAAGTCAAGCTACTGAGCGCACGCAATAGCTTGCTCTTCAGTTACACATGCCCCCATCGCAATGTCCCGTGCTATCGGACCGACAAATGATGTCGTGAACCAGTCGGTGAGAAGCTGATCGGGAATCCAAAACTTAATCAAACGACGATGCCGTCTCCATTCATGGATATGATCAGAGATATGCGTAGCCGTTGTCTATTTTAAGGATGTCAGGAGGTGTGTGCCCATTTCATATCGAATCGGCAATTGAAAATGAGTTAAAAATGCCATAGCCAATGAGTTAAAATCCTGAAAAGATCCGCGAGATAACTCAATATACCATTTAGCAGCAGAGCCGGTGAGAGTCCTTTGAAAAAGGCAAAGCCGAATTGAATCATCAAGCCACGAATTCGATGAACACCATAGATGATAAGTCATGATGTGAGCTTGAGGATCTTCTCCAGCTTTACCATCGAATTTGGGACAATCACCGGGAATCTTAGTTGGAACCGGCGGCCAATACGGATTATGAAGAATAGGATCATTGGTCAGTTTGGACACATCCGGTAATTCCAACGTCGCTAAAAAGGGTAACTGAGGGTTAAAGGACATCTGGGGCCAAGGATAGGAAGGAGTACCAGAGTTCCAGCCAGCTGGCGGTTGCCCCCATTGATTTTGTCCAGACAGATTTAGCCCCGAAGGGTTTTGTACGTAGGGATTTTTCCCATAGGGGTTATAGGATGGCTGACCCTGGATTTGCCCCCTAGCATTCCCTTGATTACCAACTTGGCCTGCAGGAGCAACATAAGGTTGTTGGTAATTCTGATAAGAACTCACCTGCAGTTGTTGATAATTTTGATACGGGGCAAATTGAGTTTGCCCATGGGATTGCTGGAAACGCGGCTAGGTTCCAAACTAAGCCTGAGAGGCAGGTTGTGTTTGATAGGCTAGTTGGGATTGAAATCCAACTTGCATTTGAAGATCGGATTGGGTGTGGGGCCCAGCCTGGGGCTGAAAACCGGGTTGAGCTTGAGAATCAACGATCATTTGAATGCCCGGTTGGGCAGGCCCAGAAGGATGTCCTTGAGAGAGTTGAGGTTGAGCCATCTGGCCAGAAGGTTGACCTAGTTGAGATTGAGATTGGCCCATCCGCCCAGAAGGATGAGCTTGCTGGATGTTGGGCTGTCCTTGCACAACTAAGGGTTGTCCTGACAGACGGATGGCTGAGCGGACTGGACAGTTGGTTGACCTGATTGGATTTGAGGCCGACCGACTTGCCCAGATGCTTGACCATACTAGACAATGGGTTGGCCTTGCTGAACATAAGGTTGACCAGCTTGCCCAGAAGGATAACCTTGCTGGACACCAGGTTGACCTTGTTGCATGTAAGGTTGTCCTGGATTACCAGAAGGTTGAGCAAAATAAGTAAAAGATGGACCACCAGAGGCTGAAGGTTGTCCCTGAAAGGGCTGTCCTTGTGGGCCCCCAGTTTGCCCTGGATAAGACTGCCCGAAATACTGCTGCCCTTGAGAGGTTTGAACGTAAGACGGTTGGCCTTGATTAGGTGGTCCTTGAAGATGTGCAGGCAGTACTTGGCCACCATGGTAAGTGGTGGTGCCCCAAGCAACTGATAATGGAATCGAGACCTCAACGGTAGGCTAAGATGGCAAGGATCCGGCAAGATAAAGGTGATGTCCTATTGGATCGTAGTAATGGAATGGACCTTGCGAGCTCAGATGTTGAACAACTTGTAAATACTGATCGTATGCCCCCCCTGCTGGAATGGAACCAGAAGAAGGTGAGGCATTTACCGCAGGATTAAAAACTCTGGGTAGGATGCCGATGGGCCACTGTAAGCTGACCCTGAGGAAGACCCAGCAGTAGCGGTCACAACTGAAGATGCAGTAACGGCACCGACAAAGGGGGTTGAAGAAGCCACACAAACAGTTGGAATAGTCGAGACGAAAGTGACAGACACATTGTGAATTTGAGGAATAAAGGACTCTGAGGTCGGAGTGACGGTGTGTGACCATATAGAACTTGTAGAGGGAGTCCTAGAAGACATAACATCCCTTAACGCCTTATAGCGTAAAGGCAACGTAACACCAAGAGGGATGCTAGGAAAAGGTGTAGTTTCCGTTGCGGTGGGAATTTCACCGCTCGTCGCAATGGATTCTTCACTTGTGACCAGGGATATGTCCTCCATATCAGAAGAAGACATTGGAACCGAAACACCAGGAGGAGTAGGAGGGATATCTTCTTCAGAAGGCTCCCAAACGGGGTTCTAGTGAATTTCATAAGCCTCGTCATCTGGAGCACGAGAGTTAATTGGTTGGATACTCATAATAACAGGGAGAGTATCACTCACAACCGGTACCTCAGGAGCAACATAGGAAGGAGACCCTTGGTCACTTGTAACGGGAGACGAGATCGGTGATTCCGCCAGGATTAAAACTTCAAAAGATCCTAGGCAAACTAACGAGAAAGGACCCTACTCAAGCTAACACAAACAAGATCTAACCGTGTAAATGTGAATCGTGGCCAAATAAATTTTAAGACACAGGAAAAAAACTTGACCTTTTCATTTTTAAAGAGTTGACAAAAGAACAAAAGATGACTCTAGTCGCCTTCGAATATTTAATGAGCCTGAAGTGACAAGTGCTCAGATGGACCTTTTCTTTTAGGGAGTCTGAAAAGGAACGAAAGTGACTACTCTAGAGGACTACGCAAAAAGGTTTACCAAACAAATTCGTAAAACTGCATATACACCTTGGCAGTCATATGAAAACCAAGGACTTTCCGTACTGTAGTCAATCTTCCCGAATGCTGTGTTCGGTGCGTTACGGCTTGTAAGGCGGCAGACACGGCTTCCTATGGATAAAGGATGATAACCTAGTGGGGTCTCTCCATATACTCGACGGTACGTGGTCGCTCAAATCCGTACTAGACCACTATTGAGTCGTAGAAGGAAGAATCACCCAACCTTGAGTGGAAACAAAAGTGACTAGGTTTAACGACGTCGGAGCACGTCTCTAGCCTAGACCTCTAAATGTGTGCGTTATGTTCCAATGCGTTGTTAGATTCATTCAGTTCATTTTAAAGTTGATCTTGGATTATGTTTCAGTTTTCAGGCCTTACCGTATGTAATGTCTCAAAATTTCCTAAATGCAAACTATATGCCACAATATATCATTTCATTCGATGAATGCTAACTATGAGAGAGTTGAGAGCTTTCACACAAACAAAATGATCATAGAACAATCAACAATATCTCTAATGCAGCTAATGGAAATTAAAAAACTTTTCTTCAAAGTCACTAATCACTAATAACAACGAAAAGCTCTAATTCACATTAACTAATGAAAAGCAAAAGAGATTGTTTTTTTTTTTTAAATTGATGGCAAGATGCACTAAACAAACTTTGAGAAACGATAATAAAAGATCAAAAACATAAATTTCACTCAATGTAAACACAATCATATCCCTAAATGCCAAAGTAGTCCTTCAAAACCAAGAAAAGTCCCAAAGACACCAATGAGCTGTGTAATCTAGACCCAAAGCGAAACTAAGCGGAATCCAAGTGAAAAAAAGGGGTAAGTCACTCAAATAATGCAATAAAATGCTTAACAACCATTAAACGAGTGCAAGGGAGTAATCAGAAAGTCGACTGGACTGATAGAAGACCAAAAACTCCTAAGGAAGGCTCGACACACAAAGCCACTAGATTCCCTAGGGCTAAAACGTGAAATCGATAGAAAATGACAAACACCCAAAGGGTAAAGGTTAAAACTAGTCAAACAAGACTCCAACACACTCAAGCAGTTGAAAAAATGTACCCAAAAACAAAGACCAAGCTCAGAAGGCTTAAACAAGCAAACTTTAAAAGTTCCCAGGCCTGGCGCGACTATCAGGCTGCAACGAACGCCTTTTAAGGATTGGCGTGGGTTTTATATTAGCAACTAGCGCCAATTGGCGCGACTGTTACCTAAAAAAGCGCACCAATAGAGTTTGCTATGCAAAAATAAAAAAGAAGCAATCCAAGACTAGGCCAGCGATAACCAGGTAAACCAAGAAGCAAGGAACAGCAAAAGGACTCAACCCAGAAGGCTGACCAAGCAGGTAAAAACCAAGAAACAACCAAAAAGACAAGACAAGCTCCCCAGTGGAGTCGCCAAATTGTTGAGGAAGTAAATCCCCTCTGCTGACAGAGGCGATCCCTACTAGCCTAGACCGGGTCTAGCAACAATCATACAACACTATAGCGCAAGTTCCTAATTGCAAATTAATAGACCAGTGATGAAGACCTACCTAGATTCCAACACTAGTGCTCGTAGAAGAGGTGGTGCTCCCGTTCCTTTGCTCCGGCAGATCACAATCCCCACGATCTCCGCGAATGGACACCTGCATGTACAAGGAACGACGCAAACTCAAACATAAAATCTAGCATATGCAACTATATATCAGTCAGAAAAGATATAACTCATCATCATCACAAATAACAATAAGAGTGGAACCATAACCAATAGTCGTTCATTAACAATTCATCAAGGAAGAATACAACCAAAGTTCTGACGCTCGATTCTCCTTTGGCTGGGTAGCCAGCAGCACATGTCTTGCAAAGCTTGTTGGGAATAGGGACAAGCCTCTCTCTTTGGTTATTGGACAAGAATCTCCTTGCTTGGATTTGGCCTTGTGGGAATTAATAAGGCTCTTGCAGCATGAAGCTCTTGGAAACTTGACAATTCTCAATCTCTAGAACTATGGAACTAGCTTTGCCAAGGAAAATGGACAAGCTCTTATAGATGGAGGAAGGGGAGTTGGGATCATCCACAATAATCATGGGATTGGCCATATCATCAAGGAAGCTTCCATGAGAGGTGGAAAACCACTTCCTCTCTATGGAAATCCGTAGCCAACCCACCCAACTCAAGATAGATTCAGTCTAGGAATTTGTTAGGATGAAACTTCCACTGTTTGTTTGTTAAAAAACACCACTGATTATGGTTGGCGCGGGTGCGACTCTATGACAGAGCGCCAATTGGCACGCCCTCTTTGGAGGATTTGCCCTCTTGGCGCGAGGGCTGCACTATGGAACCGCGCCAATAGAAAAAGAGCTATTTTTAGGGTTTTTTAGCAGGAGATGTCTTCAAGGCAAACAAAGCTCATGTTCAGGGGAATGCAATGCAAGTGTTTGTAGGCCATGTCACTTCTCATAGGTCCCGGAATGAGTCCTACAAGATACGGGAGAGGGGTAGTAGGGACGGTGACAAATTGCTATGTAACACATAGCGCTGTAGCCTAAGAGGAATGTCATCTATGCTGGTCTCCGGAATGTCTGCTGTCAAATGCTCTAGATGACTCTCCAATTCAGCCAAGGTCTCTGTAGATTCGTCCTGTGGGGCTGGTGCTGCTGCAGCTGGTTGTTTCCTCTCATAGGGCCGAAGAGTGGCTGGTCGTCATGGACCTACATCTGCATTTGAAACTTTTACTATCAATTTTGGGACGAAATAAAAACAAACAAACAAAATTAAATTAAAAAATGTTGAAAATGATTTTACCTGAGTCATCCCATTGCTCTCCTGGTGGAAGAGCCATGTCTGGGTCACCACGATAATCTACCCCAGCATAAGGAAAGTCCTAAATAGCAAAAAATTGGTTTTCCAACCAATGAAAATACTCAGGAGTGAATCGAACGACTTCTGTTCCCTCCTCAGGATGACGGGCCATAACTGCAACCCAACGCATCAGTTTGGGCTCTCGGGGAAGTCTAGCTCCAACGGTAAGATGTTGTGGAACCAACATTAGGACCCTCTCCAAATCAAAGCTCACAACTAAAGCACCATATCCAAAGGTCTTCAATTGTCCATTCTTTGCTCTAGTCAGTTGGCCTTTCATATTAGCCAACACAGCCTCGCACCAGTTGAAGATGGTGCCTCGAAAGCAGTCTACTGCCATCTGCGTTTGGGATCCAGTGGCTACGCGTAGTGTTGTGCTTCCGCAGAGCCTGGTAACAGTAAACGCAATCACTTTGAGCTCAGGACGGGATATGGTTTTGATATCTATCCCTTTGTCTCTAGTTTGGTCGTTACAAAACTCTAGCTGGAGGCTATCGACAGACTGGCTACCTGGCCTAGTCCCGAATAGAGTCAAATGTTCACCTCTCTTAGGCAAACTAGTCAGAAAATAAATGTCTTCCGGCTCCATTTCGAGCTGGTGGCCACCAATAAAGAAACACTGGTCCTGTATATTCCATCTGTCTACCAGCCACTACAAAAAGTCCACCTGGGCCCTCATGCCAGGTATGGCCCAGAATTTGTATAAATCGCATGCCTTCAATGCATCAATCGAAGGTTGATGATTAATCGTGGTGAGATCTACATCCTCGTGCTCCCGTTCCCGCTAATCCAACATGATGTATACCCTACATTCAATAAAAAGGCAGATTAGAACATCTAAAATCAAGATTTTTGGGTGGAATTTGAAAAATCTAGGTTTGAAAACCTATGTTGCGGGGACTGCACCCTCTGTGTCAAAGACAGTGCGTGGGTCTGCACTTTGCCTTCACGGCAAGTGCGGACCCCTGACTTTTTTCCTTTTACGAAAAAGTCGGGGTCCGCAGGTTTCCTATGCTATGCCTGCGGATCCCCGCACACGGCTTTTTAACCTAGAAATTTCCTAAAAAACAAAATAAAGCCCTAAAAACAATTTTCAAACGGATGAAATGAAAGAGTAGGATGATGTGGATTACCCGGAGGAGACGGCGTTCGATTCCAACGGACGGATTTTCCGCAATCTTCACGGGAAGTTTCTGACCAAAAGCTCTCTTTTCTCACTCTGAAGTCAAACGGTAAAAATGAATTTACAAAAGCCCTTTTTATAAGATTTTTTGAATAAATGAGTTTTTAATTTGTTTATTTTCACTTTAAAGAGGTAACTTTTGAAGCATTTTTATCTATTTTAAACAGGCATGAGTAATGTTTGATTTTTTGTGCAGGATAATGGATTTTTCAGGAAAAATGGATCATTTTCGACAAAAAACATTAGAGTCACCTTTAAGCTCTTTTCTGACTCCTAAAATATGAAAAGATTGCCGAGTTTTTCTTTTTAAGCTCGTTAAAACGGAACTAAAAAAACCGTCCACTTACAACTCTTTTCTTACCGTAAAAACATGAAAAGATTGCTAGATTTTTGTCGTTTCAAATTCGATATTGGTTATAAAACGACGTGTCATTGATCGCTTTTTTACTTTTTCGGATCAAAGGCACTAATTATGAAAAGTACTCCTTGGTCGTAATGATCAAGTGGTTCTCTCAAGTATTATTTTATACTTTTTCGGGCTTGGGAGACACAAATTTACAAAAAAGGACAACCATGGAGTTTTCTTAAGTTTTTTCAGACTCTCTAAAATTGAAAAACGTCGAGTTTCTCCTATACTGGACTCGTTAAAATTTAACAGTAAAGGACCTGTTCAATTACAAACAGGAATGGACCACTCCTTCTTAGGGTTCGAATTTAAACTAAGTTGGACTCATCCGAAGGATGAGCTTATAATCAAGCAAATGTTATCCTCCTCAAGCTTGTCAAAAATAAACAGGTACTTGCCAGAAATGGTGGGGGAAAAGAGAGAAAAATGAGCTTGTTTGTCATACTTTGTAACCACTCTTGCGCACGACACTTGTTATTCACCTGGGTTGGGAAATCCTTTGCCTAACAATCGATCAAACCATATTGAAAGTCTTCAGCCAATTTCTGGGTATTAACTTTGGGTTAATTGTCACCAAACCATCTGTTGTGTCGTTATGTGTTCAAGAGGTCAGTGCAAATAAACCATTCATCTGCAAAATATCTGTCATCCATCTTGACCATCCCTGAGTCAGTCCTTGCAACTAAATTTCTTCAAACTTGATCTATGATTTCGTGTTGTGGGCTTGCCTACGACGGATCGCTTTCTATCGACTTCAGCTCATTATCTAGAAACATGATCTAGAAATCGTCAGTACCTTGAGATCTGCATGCCTCAATGGCAGGTTTCTCACCTTTGACAATAGCTTGCATCATTGACCTTCGATCAAAGGATTCCGTGACATGTTCGACATCAACACATCTATTCACATCTCATGGATTGTACTGAGTACTTTGAGAGCCATTGACATTACTGGTGGTTTCTCTCACACTTGTTAACCGTTTACATCACTGACTGGTAATCAAGTGGTTTCTACCATGTTCGACTTCGACACATTCATTCACATGGATAGAATCATACTATTTTGGGAAGTAGAAATCAAGACCCTGGATCTAGTTTCCACCATCCAGGTTGCGAGGAATTTTGTATTCATTATACAGTGGACTATTCATAAACAGATAGTTGTGTCCATACTATGTCTACATGTGTCTATACTTGTGATGTATTACAAGATCATTCCTATATCAGAGCAGTAGTTAGTTTTTTTAGTCAGTTTTGATCTGAGTATGGGAATGCCTACCTCAGCGATGATATGATCTCATATATATATTTTGCATTGAATGTTTTTACAGGTTCCAACCGGGCTCTCCACAAGATGATCCTCGAAATGATAAAGTACTTCACTCTTCTTAGATGATAAATGTGTTGGACACCTAATCCTCAATGGGTTAGTGTGGAAGCCGAATGGACAAAAGGAGTCCAAGAGACCTTGGGATGTGAAACCCAACGATCACATATTGTACTATAAATGTATATCTCTTGTTAATAAAAATTGTACTCTCATGATTGATCTTCCATATTGTTCTTGCTACCCATGTGTGTTTACCATGGTATCAGAGCAGGTGTATTCCTGCCCTGCATAATTATTTTGAGCCATTTGTTTTATGGCCCTTATGTGCAGATCATTTCATGAATATTTTCTCAGCTAAATTTTAGCTGCAACCTGTCATTTCTCCAATGCCATTTTTGGCCTCTCTCTACCATTCTGAATCTGCTCAGTCGTAATAATCTGCTGTCTGTGTGATAATGGGTAACGCTTGGTATTCCCACCGAATACCTACCCCTACAGTGCTGTGAGCGCTCCATTGCCAGCATTCCTACAGTGCTGCCAACATTTCTGTGCAGAGTGAGATTTGACAACGGAAATCTGGTATTACACTGCCCCCAGCCTGTTTGTCAGTTTGAATAATTAAATTCTGTCTCTGCCTCAGAAACGCCATTCGACCTCATTCCCGATCTCTTTTATTTCGGAGAACTCACCGGGATTTATAAAACGCTCCACCATTCAACCGTTATTCCAGAGGAAATTCACAGTGTTCATGTGCATTGTATGCGAGGAATTGAATTGGGTATATATGATTATTCGTGGTGTATCGTGACCTGCCCGATCTAGCTATCCAAACAATCTTGTTCACCTTGTGTTTCCCATAGTTCCAGAGTTCTGTCCTGCGTGTTACATTTATGATTTGGGCTTTTCAGTAAGCTTAATTTGGGTACAGTTGGGTCTATTTGTGGGCGTAGTGGGCATCATTTTATGATCAAAACCTCTGAATCGCTGGGTACTTTTCCTTTTGGGCTTCAGTCTGATTCTGCTATCAGGTCGAGTTCTGGCTGGGTATTTTTTCAATCTGCAATCTGGTCGGATATTTTTAACTATTTGCCAATTTCTCACAAATTTGTTTTGGATCTAATACCTGACTATGCTGATGAAAGGAGAATGACAAAGCGTTGTTGCTGAAGAAGACCTCCACGCAGCGTAACCGTGGTGCCTCAACTATTGGGAAGCCAAGCCAAGTGAAGGGAGCCCGGAGCCCATGCGTTGATTAAATATTAGAATCCTTGAACTGATATAGTCCTGTGGATTGAAGTCAAATGCTGCATTGAAGATCGATAATACGCTGGTGTGTTACTGTTTTGAACGGGCTTGTATTACCTCTCTGTTGCGCTGACTATGGTCATGGGGTTTATCCCATACTAAGCACTTCTCCAAATTAAGGTATATAAGTAGTTGAACGCTGCTTCGATTAAGGTATATGAACGATGTTCCATATACGCAGTCCAGAACCTGTTAACATATATACGTAGTCCAGAAGCTGAGCTCAAAAGTCCAGAAGTTGTTCCTGGTACTCGCTCAAAGAATGTCGGTTTATCTAGATTGACAGTCATTGCGTGAATATGGCAAGCTGGCTAAACAAATCAGAAGGAAGTGCGATTCTCTTTTAAGCTCATTATGACCGTATAATATATGCTATTGTGCCTGAAGATAAGTAACATCTTTTAATGGATCTGGTTATATTTGGATCCAAAACTCTTGTCCCAGAAAGATGCCTTTATGGGTTTTAGGCATGAAAATTAGCATTGTATTCGAATTCAATCTTACAAAGAGAGATAATATGAAATGTGAAGCTACATGAGTGATTCTATCAGCGGGGTATAGATCCAATCAGTTTGATAATAGATCTTGTCCATAGTAGGTTTGATCAAGTGGGTGCATCGTGACATGGTGCATGCAAATTGCTTTCGTTGAGACATAGAGGAAAAGGCGTTATGGAAAAGAGGCAAATAAGAGTGAATGTAGCCGAGACAAAGCCTGCCAGCTTTTGATTGTTGAAGCATGGGCCTTTTGCTACACTGCTTTACTTGAAGCTTGCTTTCAGCTTAGCTTTTCCTTTAATCACTAGTTCTTGTACTACAGTTTTAGCCGGCAAGGATATTTGCTATCCTCTCGACAGAACAAGAGGTTGTTTATGACGTTCAATAGATGAATAATTTTTTTGTATGATTGTTGTTGTGTACTTACATAGATGGAAGTTTATTAGCGTTGTATTTTGTCTTGCTCAACTTCAAACGGAGCAAACCTGCTCTTCTTTCTAAAGTTATTTACAATAACAGCCATTTTTAGATTGTTGGAAGTTAGTCTTTTGGTGGCATATGGTAGTCTTTTCTCTCTGTATAAGTCCACATCATATACCACCATTAACACTTTCTCATGTGACTTTAAGTAACGTTGCCTCCATATCACGTTGTGAGTTTCCACCTAACAGTGTCATGGTAAAGGGTCCTCACATTATGGTGTGTTTTTAATTATGATTGCTTCCATACGCCATTAACGAGGAGAAACAAAAAGGATTTATTATTTGGATTTGGCAGCTTGAGCTTGGAAACAAGAGCTTCCTTAATTCAAGCTATTCGGTTGATGAAATTTTTTTACGGAGGCTACACAAAATTTTGAGCTCTACAAGTCGGATCTCTAGTTTGGTACGAAAGTAGGAGGCGTGGTTATATATATTTGAGTTATACCAACCTCTCAAATACTTATGTTTAAAAGTAGTCAATTGTTCAGAAGATTCTGTGCTGTCATTAATTCTGCAGGCTACTGAAGCAACTCAGAGTCAAAATCGTCTGACAGTGTTACTAAGGGCGATGTAACTTTTGGTTGGGTCAATTTGTTACTGTGTTTCAAGAGATGCACTCACCGAAAATTCTTTGACAGATAATATTTCCTCACTTCTTGAACATGTATCAATCAGAGTCTAATTTTATGGGATGTATTTAGGTATTCCTTGCTATCAGCAGAGTTAGCTGCTCGCTCATCAAAGTCGGATGCAATTGCAAGAGGCTGATGTGTTAAGGAAGGCCACAAGCTTGGCAATTGTAAGGTATTATTATTGATATTCATTGCAATAGCAGGTATGAATATTGAATAATATAATGAAAATCTGAGTATTAATAGTTGAATATACCATTGTGAGTGAGTGATAGTGGCAACAAGAATATTTTTTACCTCTTAGTATGAATAGTGGTGGAGGCTAGAAATCCTTCCAGCTCAAGGACCAGTGAATCAGGGAGCGAGGTGTTGAAAGGATCAACGAGCTTAGTGAAAGGACATTGGGTGGAGAAGGAGTGAAAAATTTATATGGTGTATGGTTGATAAAATATAGAAGCTAATCTCATTTCTGTTGGGGTCTTGTCATTGCTGGAAAAGAAGAGCTTGTGGACTGCAAACCTGTCTATCTGAAAATTATGTTAAGGCAGTAGTATCGGGCTTGCTGTGTAGAAATTGAGGCACAAGACATTGTGAAGTGAGAACATGAGCAGACATAGTGCAAATTAATTCTTGTTGAGAAGTTGGCAAATTAATTTTCTAAAACCATTATTGTTTCTACAAGTACATTTTTGGTCATTTATTGATTTGATTGTTTGAATAATGGAGAAAAATCATGGATTATTAGAGTTATTAAGCACTCTAATCTTATCTACTGATAGAAGTACAGTTGAAGTCAACAAAAACACTCTCAAAGATATTCAAAGATCTTTACAACTTGCACAATAAACCATTGAATTTTTGCAGCTTGAATCTCAGCTACAGCAAGAAGAATTAAAATAGAGGAGTCATCACTCTGAACCTGTTTCTGTTCAGAACAATGAAACAGACTCCCATAAACAGCAAGACAATATTGTTAAAGTTCATTCAGATCCATTGCCCAATAAAGTAGCAGTTGTACATGCAGATGCAGAAACTCAGTCTACACTTCCCAAGCCCATCATCAGACCTTAGGAACAGCTTGTCCACAACAAGCACAGAACTAATCTTGGATATGACAAGGACTTGTCCTTTCATATTCCAGACTACTCAAAGCCCATTCAGTTTCAGAGTGCTGGATTCATTCATGACAGTTCACCTGTTCTTTATGACAGTTCACCTCCAGCTGTTCCAGATTCTGTTCCTCTTCCGCAACAACAACAACAACAGATTATAAAATTCCAACACTGTGACCGAGTTGGCCATCTGAAAGATCACTGTTTTGATCTTCATCCATGTAAGCACTATCATAAAACCAGTCATTCTTCAAACAGATGCTTCAGAAACAAATGTCCTACAAGAACAAAGATTCATCTTGGATGGATCGCTTCTTGGCAATGGGCATCAATAGCCAAGAAGATATTCCAAACACATGTCAAAACTTGTTCCAGAGTATTGAACAGTCTTGCAGTTGAGTTTTCTCCATCATCTCACCTTGTATCTGACAAGGCGGAAATGATGGTCATCTATAAGCTTCAAAGTCACATCAAGCGAACCTGAGCCACAACCTGCTACACCAGTTTCAGAGTTGTAA
This sequence comes from Pinus tabuliformis, assembly GCA_031772625.1. NCBI lineage: Eukaryota > Viridiplantae > Streptophyta > Pinopsida > Pinales > Pinaceae > Pinus > Pinus tabuliformis. Next base: position 1,015,161,361 of record CM062804.1, read on the forward strand.
CTAGAGACAAATATGCCCGTGAACATGCCTTCAATTGGCAATCTGGGACACTTCCTCTAGAAGAAGACTTCAGCTTCTTGCCAGCTTCGGAAGAATTCCAGGAACAAAATGGGGGACACTTCCTCTAGCAGAAGACTCCAGCTTCTTGCCAGTTTTGGAAGAGTTCCAGGAATTGCATTAAGCATTCTAGAGTTGTTGGTCATCCTTAAACCATCACAGGTTGAGACTTCCCTTTTTAGGTTGAAGTTCTCCCTTTTATGCGAGGTGAGACCTCCCTTTCATGGTTGCAGGTTTCCCTCTTCAAAACAATAGGAGCACTTCCTCTAGCAGAAGACTTCATCTTCTTGCCAGTTTTGGAAGAGTTCCAGGAACTGCACTAAGCGATCCAGTGTTGGTGGTCATCCTTAAACCACCTCCTTTTATACCAACATTTCAGAGAGCACATTCAACCTAGTGCTGCCATCATTTTTGCACATTTTGTATTACAACTCTCTTCTTGGACTCATACATAACCCTTCAGATTGGGGGGGAATGTTGGACACCTAATCCTCAATGGGTTAGTGTGGAAGCCGAATGGACAAAAGGAGTCCAAGAGACCTTGGGATGTGAAACCCAACGGTCACATATTGTACTATAAATGTATATCTCTTGTTAATAAAAATCGTACTCTCATGATTTATCTTTCATATTTTTCTTGCTACCCATGTGTGTTTACCAAAATGAAATCCTCATCTACTACAGACTTCACACTTTAGGGGGCAATCTGTTACACAAAATATTGTCACCATGACTATTTGCAGTCAATATGGGTCTATCATCATTCATACTGTCCTCCTTAGCAAGTCTCAAACCTCAGCTCTTCATGTCAAGCTTTGAAAATGAGAGAAAGTCATTAAAAATCAATAAAGCTCCGGTTCCGCAGTTTCTCTTACTGTTACCTGCGGTCCCGCACCCCTTGTTCATGTTACCTGCAGACCTGCCCGCTCTGTCTCTAAAGGAGTGGGTGCGGACCCCTGTGAAAGTCAAAAAGGCGCAAGTTTATTCTTAAAAACTCACTTGTGGTTAATTCTGGATGATTCTAGAAGGAATCTTGACGTGGATGGTTCGCTCCTAGGTGGTTCATGCATCCCAAAAATAAAGGAGATAATCCCTTGATGAGAGGAGCTTATCCCTTTGAAGGTGGACCTAGTAACTTCCCTCCATTGCACTATAAATTAAGGCATTGGGCTGGTTGCTAGGGAGGTTAAAAGCTAAACATTTTTTAGGGTAAATGCTGTTAGAATTGAGACTTCCTAGTTAAGCTTGAGAGGAAAGATTACATACCTTTTGGCTTCATTGGGAAGAGAGTGAAACTTGTCAAAGTAGAGGAGATTCTTGTTGGACCTGGGGAGGAGCTTGTACAACATCAAGGCACCAAGGTTGTAAAGTTCTTCTTTGATTAAAGTTAATACAATCAGATTCATTTTTCTCAACAAATTGTCTTATGTGATTTGTTTCATGAATTCCTTGATCATCATGATAAATATGCATTATTATATTGGCTTTGCAGGTGCTATTTAATGTGTGTGCTTGTTTGTGTTTGCAGATTCTTTACAAGGGAGCTCATTTGGATCAACGAAGCGTGGCTTCCACAAACTTGCACTGGACCCAAGGTAGGCCTAGAACACTTGTTTGCCATTATTTATTAATTGCATATTTAGAGAAAGATAGAATTTGTTTGGTTTGATTGTTGCTAGATATCATTAGATACCAGGGAGGTCGGTCTTGTCTGCAAGAACGACTTATCCGGCCGACAGGGAGTTCGAGACCACATTGTCTCGAGTCTCCATGGCAAGGAAACTCCATAATCAATGTGGAATACATTGACAAGACTGTTTTCGAATAGCAGTGACCATACGAAATTGGCACTGAAGGACAAACTCAGAAAGATCGAGATGGAGAAGGGCGACTCAATTTAGAAATACTTGACCAAGTTCACTCATTTTCGAGATGACCTTGGAAGTGTTCGGATTACAATTGTCGAGGATGATATGGTGACCCTTTCTCTTCTAGGACTCCCCAAGAGTTGTCATAGTTATCAGGACTTTTTCAATGGGAGGAAGAAGCTAGCAAATTGGGAATGACTATTTGCAGTCAATATGGGTCTATCATCATTCATACTGTCCTCCTTAGCAAGTCTCAAACCTCAGCTCTTCATGTCAAGCTTTGAAAATGAGAGAAAGTCCTTAAAAATCAATAAAGCTCTGGTTCCGCACTTTCTCTTACTGTTACCTGCGGTCCCACACCCCTTGTTCATGTTACCTGCAGACCTGCCCGCTCTGTCTCTAAAGGAGTGGGTGCGGACCCCTGTGAAAGTCAAAAAGGCGCAAGTTTATTCTTAAAAACTCACTTGTGGTTAATTCTGGATGATTCTAGAAGGAATCTTGACGTGGATGGTTCGCTCCTAGGTGGTTCATGCATCCCAAAAATAAAGGAGATAATCCCTTGATGAGAGGAGCTTATCCCTTTGAAGGTGGACCTAGTAACTTCCCTCCATTGCACTATAAATTAAGGCATTGGGCTAGTTGCTAGGGAGGTTAAAAGCTAAACATTTTTTAGGGTAAATGCTGTTAGAATTGAGACTTCCTAGTTAAGCTTGAGAGGAAAGATTACATACCTTTTGGCTTCATTGGGAAGAGAGTGAAACTTTAGAAATACTTGACCAAGTTCACTCATTTTCGAGATGACCTTGGAAGTGTTCGGATTACCATTGTCGAGGATGATATGGTGACCCTTTCTCTTCTAGGACTCCCCAAGAGTTGTCATAGTTATCAGGACTTTTTCAATGGGAGGAAGAAGCTAGCAAATTGGGAATGACTATGGTCGGATTTGATGCAGGAAGAGATTAGAAGGAACACCAAAGACGGTTCCTCATCAAAGACTGATGATGAGGAAAATTGTGCCTTAGCGAGTAAGGAAAATAAAGGGAAGGGGAAGGCGTCCCATTCCAAATCAGATTCTTGTCATGGAGACAAGAAGAAGGACATGTCGAATGTAAATTCTTTTCATTGTCACGAGATGGAACAATTTACTATAAATTGTCCACTCAAGAAGTCCAAGAATAAGTCCTCAGGATGAGCGGCAAGTGAGGCTTTTGCCTCTCAATTTGAATTGGAATTTACCCTCATTGCATGCATGGTGTCATCAATGATGGGTAGTTTATGGTACCTAGACAATGGAGATTCATTCCACATGACTGGAAATAGGGATCTCTTCAATGACCTGGAGGATAAGGATCTCCATATGTATATCGATATGGGTGATGACGGGAGGTATAGTGCTACTGGATTGGGTGCAATTATCTTTCAGAGGGAGTCAGGTGAACCTCTCACCTTGAGAGATGTTATGTATGTTCTCGGGTTGAAGAAGAACTTGGTATCTATTTCCATGCTAGAGGATAGATCTTTAGTGAAGGAAAGGCATTCCTTCATCACATAGCTATGGGACAGTTAAAGAGGATAGGGATTCAGGCGAAGAATCTCTACAAGTTTGAGGTAGAAGATTGTGTTTCCTTGAGCACGAAAAAAGAAAAGGTGCAAATCTGAGACATCGGTGAGTTGTGGCATAGGCAATTGGGTCACTTGCATCATGGGGCTTTGCAAATCATGCAACAAATTTCTATCGGTCTTCCCAATGGTACACTAGAGTAAGTTGATGCATGCAAGGGGTGTACTTCAGGAAAAGTCACCAAAGCTTCCTTTCACCACATAGATAGTCGAGCATAGGTGAATCTAGAGTGAGTCCATTCAGATGTGAGTGGACCATTCTTGATAGCATCCATGGCCAAACACAAGTATTATGTTATATTGTTGAAGATTTTTCTTGTAAATGCTGGATCTTTTTCATGCAGAAGAAAGATCAAACTTTTGCAAAGTTTTGTGAATTTAAAGCACTGGTCGAGAAAGATTCTAGAAATAAGGTTAAAGCTTTGAGGAGTGATAACAGTTGTGAGTATGTCTCAAATGAGTATAAGAACTTCTATGCGGAAGAAGGGATTAAACGGGAGTTGACGACACCCCATAACCCACAGCAGAATGGGGAGGCTAAAAGGAAGAACAAAAGCATTGTAGGGGCAGCACGGGCAATGTGGCATGATCAAGGCCTACCACTACACTTGTGGGTTGAGGCATGCAACACAGTTGTTTATTTTCAGAACAGAAGCCTACATCATATTCTTGGGATGAGTATACTAGAAGAGGTTTTCTCAGGGAAGAGTCCAGATGTTGGTCAATTGAAGATTTTTGGGTCATCAGTATATTTCCATGTGACCAAAGATGCACAGAAGAAGCTGAAGTCAACAATAGAGATGGGGATATTTGTGGGGTACATTAATACACCTCATAACTATCGAGTGTACCTGCTGACCAGTAGGATGACAGTGGTTCGTAGGGATATCAAATTCGATGAGGAGAATGCCATGCAATGTTCCCTTGAAAGGGAGCTTCAACTACATGCAGTTGAGGAGCTTTTAGCTCCTAAGGTTGAGGAGCCTCAAATTGATGTGGGGCAGCCACATGCAGAGGATCTAGGAGTGGAGACATCCACTCAAGCATAGTCATTTGAAGATGGGAGAAAGCGCACTAGAGAGGCTGAAAAGTTATTACAGCATGCGAGAGAGAATGTGGGAGCACCCACATCACAGCACAGGTAGAGGAGGTCACCTAAGAGGTACACTGGATACGTGGCTCTTATGAGTGGATGTGTTAAGACAAAGCCATCTTCCTTTGAGGGGGCAGTGCAAAAACCGGTTTGGGTTGATCCCATGGTGGAGGAGTATGACTACATTGTTCATATTAGTGTTTGGGATGTGGTCCCAAGACTGGAAGACAAGTCAATGGTGAGCTCTTGATGGCTTTACAAGGTAAAGCATGCAACAGATGGTAGTGTGGAGAAGCATAAGGCCAGGTTTGTGGCCCATGTCCTTTCACAGGTAGAGGGGATTGGTTATGATGAGACCTTTTCTCTTGTTGCAAGGTACTCATCGATCAGATCCATATTGGCACTATTAGTGCAGATGGGTTAGGAAATACATCAGATGGATGTAAAGACAACCTTCCTTAATGGCAAGATTGTGGAAGAGGTGTACATTGAGTAGCCTAAAGGTTTTGAGACCTTTGACCGTGAGTCACATGTGTGCCGACTCAAGCGAGCATTGTATGGGCTGAAACAAAGCACCTCGTGCTTGGTACACTAGGATTGATAGCTACTTCACCAGGTTGGGCTTCACCAAAAGTGAAGCAGATGCGAACCTGTACCACATTGTGGTGGAAGGTAAATTGTTGATCATTGTTTTATATGTCGATGATTTTATTATGACAGATGATGATAAGCTAATCAAGTATTGCAAGGAGGATCTTGCAATAGAGTTTGAGGTGAAGGACTTGGGGCTTATGCATTACTTTCTGGGCATGGAAGTATGGCAAGGTGATGGGGAATTTTTTGTCTCTCATGGCAAGTATGCCAAAAAGATACTGAAAAGGTTCCACATGGAGAGTTGTAAACCCATGGAGACTCCTCTAGCAGGTAGCTGGAGGAAGGAGGATGCTAACGTCGGGTGAAGTAATGGAAGCTACCATTTACAGGTAGCTTGTGGGTTCACTCATGTATTTGATTACCACGCGACTAGACATGTGCTATGTTGTTAACTAGCTTAGTCAAGCGATGGTTAGGCCTACCAAGCTGTATTGGAAGGCAACCAAGCATGTGTTTAGATACCTCAAAAGCACTACTCAGTATGGATTGTGGTACAAATAGACAGAGGGAGTGAAACTTCAAGGCTTCACTGATGTAGATTGGGCAAGGATTCCATCCGACATGAAGAGCACAACAGGAGGGATCTTCAATATTGGGTCAGCAGTTGTTTCTTGGTACAACAGTGAAGACAGAGGCAGAGTACATGGCTGCAAGTCAAGCAGCATGCGAGGCCATCTGGATGAGGAAGATTCTAGTTGGTTTGTTTGGTCAGCAGTTGGATCCAACAGTGATTTATTGTGATAATCATAGTTGTATCTAACTCTCTGAAAATCTAGTTTTTCATTATCAATCCAAGCATATTGATATCTGATATCATCATCTTCAAGATTGTGTATTGAGACAGATTATGTTGTTGGGGTACATTCCCACAGAGGAGCAAGATGCTGACATTTTGACAAAGGCATTGTCAAGATGTAAAATTAAGTTTCACAGAGAAAAGATCAAGGTAGATGATAATCCCTTTCTTGTTGAGAGGGAGTGTTGAGAAATGGAAACAAGAAATTCCAGTTTAATTTGTCCTTGAATTAAATTGTGAATTAAAAATCGAATTCTATTCTCATAGAAACTTGTAAATAGTTAATTCAGTTTAATTGACTTAGTTAACTTAGGAATTTCGAGTTGGAAGTCTTTCTCCAGTCATGTATGTGTGATTCCTAAATTTTAGGGGTCAAGATGAGTTTATTTTAGTTGTAATTAGATAACTCAGTTTGACTGAGTTATGGTCAGCTAAACTAGTTCTAACTGTTGGAGGAACTAGTAGAGGTATAATGGTGAGTTGGTGCACTAGTGCATCCTTAGTGCTACTCTATCTAACTGGAGATTCCTCAAGAGAAACTCATGCATGTCAGTTTAGAGAATGACCTAGTTGAGTCTAGAGTGCAAGGACAGTGTACTATTTGTTGTATGATTTTTTAAATTGTACAGATCATGCATGCAATAAGTTATGGACCTAAGTTTGGATTGTGTGGTTTTGGAAGAAGGATTTCCCAATTAAATATGGGTTGATCATCTTAGGAACTATGCAAGGAAATAGGTGCTTGTTAGGCAGCGAAATTGGCTAAGTGTTGGCTAGAGTGGGCTTGTGAGGCAGATAGTTGATATACTTGTGCAGGGATTGTTCTAGTGAGAACAAGCATTGTATATTCATCTTGGATTTCTGATTAATGCAATATAGATAGTCGGGGTTTTGAGCAGTTGCTTTCCCCAGAGAAATATTGTGTTATGTGTCATTTATTATCTTCCTCTTGTTGATTATTGCTTTCATGGATCTAATGGTTTCTTCTTTTGAAAGTAGAGTAGATTCTTGTCTTGTGTTTTAGAAAATTACATGAGATGTTGAATCTACAGAAAAAATCTACATGTACAAGGTGTAACAACAAAAGGATCACTAATAAAATTACTGATAACATCGTCTTCAATCTCACTTTTAAGTTGTAAGGCTTTACTTATAGTGAGTATTGGATGAACATCCATTTCTTCCAACTCATATTCCAATTCTGGAGGATTTTTAAATTCAAAACTTGGTTTGGCAGGAGGATAAAGGACAAGGTACTTGGTAGTATGTCCATCTGAGATAGTCATACACCCAGATCTTCATCCTATATAAGCATCAATAGTAACTAACCATGGTCTTCATAAAATAAAAGGATGTCCACCTAAGAATGTTTTAGGTTGAAGCACATTGAATTCTACTGGGTACTGCCAAGGATAAACCAAAATGATAATATCTTCTAGTATCTCCTTGGGTCAAATTTTAGACCTATCTACTAACTCTAAAATAGTAGGAGTTGGTCTTAAATTGATAAGTCCAATTAGTTCCATTGCTTCCTTATTTATTATATTGATGGCAACCCCTACATAAATCAAGGTATTAAGAAGAGTTATTCCATCAAAGTAAACAATCACACTGGGATTCCCAGGGTCCTCATATTTAGCAGGCACATCGTTTCCTAATGTCAACTCGGATAATTTACCAATGACATTCACAGTATGAGGGTCTTGAGGTTTTGCTACCTAGATTTTTAACACACAATTCCTTAACTGTTTTAGCATAAATAGAAACATAATTAATTAATTGGAGCAAATGAATTTGAACATGCAAATTATTTAATATTTTATGGAATTCAAATTCATCTTGAAGAACATTTTTAGCTTCAACCAGACTCTGAAGATAAGGAGGGCATAAAGAAGTATTTTTTTAGTATTTGTTACAAGTTTCACAGTTGGGGAAACATCTGATGTTACAGTGGCATTGGCTATTACAGGAAAACTTACGATAGTACCAATTGTTACAGCCTTATCAACAATTTCAACACTAAAAGTATCACCTATTGTTTCAGCCTCATGCTTTTCCATGTAACCTTGAATCACATATCCTCCTCCTAATAAGCTTTCTTCCTCATTTTCTATTATAACCGGGGGAGGAGTGGGGGTTTCTATCTTGCCTGAGTGAAGTTTAACTTCATGACATTCTATTGGTGAAATGCAATAAGTAGGAAAACTTGAGGATTCTACCTATTGTATTGCCTTGTTATTAGGGTTAGGACTAGGTTGCGTAGGTAGCTAAGAGCGCAGTAATGGAGCACTCATAGACACATTGGAAGGGAGTTGTAGCTGTTATTGCATTGGTAACTGCAAAGCCATATGGTTTAGGATGGAAAGTCCTCTCTAAGGTTGAGGCCATGAAGAAACAGACCACTAGGCCAAGGCATATGATATTGAACCAAAGAAGGGTTAGGGGGCTACATGAATCTATTGGATATTGAAATTGTTGGGGTGGTTTTTGAACATTATATACATTAGAGTAAGAATCGAAAGGAGAAAAGGGGTCTTGCATCATACCTGGTGGCCTAGAATGTCATGGCTTTTTAGATCCAACAGAGTAAGCTATTTCAACATCTTCTCCTACTTCCTTATAAATTTCCTTGAGTCTATGTAGTGAAGGGAATTGCTCTGTAGAATGATATCATTCACATATGGTGTAACTATTAAGTGGGAACTATCTCAAGGGGTGTTTCTTTTGATACTAGGAGCAGAAAATGGCCAATGCTTGCTCAACTTCTCTCCATTTTTGCTTTTCCTGTAATACATCAAGTTGAGATGACATTGAACTCATGATATCAATTTTGAAGTTCACCAACAAATTCCCAATTTCTGCATGAGTTGCTCTAGTATTTGTTGACTTCAAACACCTGGTAGAGGCATCATGTGTCATGGTCTAGTTTCTAATACACCCTCAAAAGCTCGTTCGACAAAGTTGAATTATGTCATCATATGACTCCTTAGAAATATCCCCTTTCCCCAAATGATTCAACATATTAAGGAAATCATCCCTCATTCCCTTAATCAAGATTGTATTAACTATCTCCTTGTCTAAATTACTATGTTGAGATCTTTGCAAATTGTATTGAAGGAATTCAACATATTCCTTCAAGTCTCTATAATGATAGTAATCATGGTATCTTTCTAGAAAAAAATCTTCATTACACCCTAGGTACCAATAGACCCTCCACCGAGTCCCATAAACCATCTTAATGTTGCCCCCTTTAATGTAGCAAGGAACAACTTCATTTTTTTTCCTTAGTGGTATAGTCATAAGTTTTACAAAGGAAATAAAATTCAAAAAGGAATGAGTCAAGGTCTTCAGAGACCATACCTTGAAAAGTAGGGAGTGCAAATAAAGGTATATTTTTTATTGGATTCTTCCCTTGAAGATTCCCAATGGGAAAATCAAAAGTAGTAATTGAACTTCCTGCCATGGGATTTTGTTGAAAATCTAGAGTAGTTGTTACAGATGGTTTTCCTGATGAAGAGAATGGCTCTTCCTTCTATGATGGAAGTTGCTCAGGCTACTCTAGTTGTTTTACCTACTTAGGTTGTTGAAATGGTTGTGATGATCCTAATAATTCCTTGTTACTCATTGTAACAACAGGTTATTTCAATGCACTACCAAATTACAGAGTATGATCGCCAAACAATCATTCCTCAGGGGTCCATCCTTGATCAATTAAGTTTGTATCCTCATAACCTTCCTTCAAAATTTAATCCTTACCTCTTGCTATTACATAAGGACTCGATATCCTAGGACTTATTTCTAAAGATTCTTCAAACTTTGTCTCCTTGCCTATTACAGATTTATTAGGAGATATTGGCTTTTGCGAGGAAATCTTAATAGGTTCTTTCCTTTTTATCACCTTCCCCTGAGTGGACAATTTCGTTTCAGCCTTCAAAATAATTTATTGTATGTAATTTGGCCTTCCTAAATCTCGATTCTTTTTCTTCCTTTTGCGTCCTCTTCCACATATAAGGTTAGTTTACTTGGGGGCACTATATCTTTCTTCTTCACTACTCATGCAATGCAATTCTATGTGCCCTGATCCAAGTGAGGTCGAGCCAAATCGGTATGTTGAAGTGATGCGCAGGTTCTTACCTCTCATCTTACCGCTCAGAAACCTCAAAATTAAGAACACATCTATTGCACTTCTAGACAATGCATGCAAATAAACTAGTCACACATATGCACCTCTAATAGCCTCCCCGACAATGGTGCCAAAATGTCAGGTGAAATAATTTTTCCTTTAAACTAGAGAAACGGGTCCACTCTCACATTAATTATCAATCTGGGTAGGCTTGATTTAATTTTATCACGCAAATTCTATGTAAGGGTAATGATAAATAGCATAATTAATCTCAAACCAAGGTCATTTCAAACTCACTCTCACAAAAAACTTAAGTTGTTACACTCTTCAACACAACTAGAAAAGAGACACAACTGCAAAATAAATCACTTTGCTACAAACCCACTCTAATTCATAACAACACTCTTGCAAACCCTTCAATTACTCAATCAATTCTGAAGACACACATTCAAAGAAAGTGAAATCCAATCTGTAATAAAAAAGTAAATAACTCGTTGCTACATTAATAAAAGGGATCAGTCCAGGACTTATCTTGCCACACCATTCAAAAGCTTTTTGCAATAAATAACTCATAAATAAAACTAATAGTAACAAAATAACATAACTAAGAAGAATTAATACAAATAATTATTATATTCTACTTAACGAGTGATCCATGCTAAGAAGGAGGGCCCTTCCTCCTCGACAAGGGTTTGTGCACTGAATAGCACGCAGACTACTCAGAGAAAGGTATAATGCCACAAGGTTGAGATTTGCATCAATAAAACATCAGGATTATAGTGCTTGGTGCTTTCCCTTCATTTCCAATCCTATTTATCTAATTCCCTTCATTGCCCCCACAGGCAGAGAGCTCTTCTCTTTATAATTTTTTAATACAATAAGAAGATCATCATGAGAATCTTTCAATTCTCATGTGATCTTAAAATAAGAATACATTTTGCTAATTCATACAACAACTTCCATGGTAAGGGTGAAGTTTTAACAACTTCCTTTAATTACAATAATCTTTGTAGAAAATAACAATTACCCGAGTTGTATGCTCCATGAATATCTCTCAGTGCTTTAGTTGGATTTGACTTGATGCGCTCCTAGGTTCAATTCATGTGACTAATTAGAGAAGAACAACATGCTCAAGGAAAATTCTTCGTGTATCAACAACATTTCTTGAAATATTTGTCTAGATTGATAAAGGAAACTGAAAGTGCATTCCTGTAACAACAATTTCAACATACCACTTAAACCTGAAATAACCCATATGTCAATTTTATAATAAAATTTACCTAAGATAGTAGTTCCTATGCCAAATTATAAGCAGAATCGGATGAAGAAAGTGACATATAGAAAAGGACATACTTAGATGAATAATGGTTGTTACAATGATAAAGTGTGGTCTTTGTTGGTGAAAAAGGAATAGGAAATTGAGTGTGAAATGGTAACAATTCCATGGCCCAACAATAATATTACAAAAACGTTTAATCAAAGAAAGAGTATAACTTTATTAGAACTAAAAGGATTTGGAAAACATTAAATAAAAAATTAAAGATAAGTTTATTTAAACTCTAAGCAAAGTAGGCGAATCATTTTCAAAGTGTAGTTGACCTAGAAGCCTCCATGTGTCGTTTCCATTGTGAGTGGACTTTTGGAATGTGAGAGATCAAGCTTGGTGGATCATAATGAATGTTTATCTGGCATTCAAATACTTGATTCTCCAAGGTTAGAAACTCTTGTAGGATTCTAGAAGTGGTTTTCTTGGTCAACAAACAATAACTTTGTGGTCTGACTAAGAACCAAGAGACAACCTCAAGGTCTACCTTTTCCAACTGCTCTGTTGTTTATGGAAATCTAACTTGTATCTTTACATCTCAATGATGAATTCTTTTTCCTTGATCCATTAATCTGTTAATGGAGGATCAAGAATATCAACCTCTTTGATTATTTGGACAACTAGATCAATAAGAGAGGTGCAAGATTATTCTACATTCTTCATCAAATCTTTGAGCTTTTTAAATTTCTCTTCCAACTTTTTCACGTAATTTTTCCTTTGAGTTTATTAGAATTTGAGATTTGGGGTAGGCTATGTGGATATGTCTTGGCCAAACTTTGCAAATACATTAATTGAGGAAGGAGCTCTTTTGCTCTATTAAGCTCTATAGTGTTGTCTACAATATTGTTAAATAATTTTTTGATCATTGCTTGTTGTGTCTGAACTAAACTTATACTTTGGCAAACTCCTCTCATGCTTTAAAAAGTTGTTCATTGATATGAAAATCCCTCTTTTTGAATTGCTCGAGACTAATCATATTGCCACTAATTTTATTAATCTAAAGTTGTAACTCTGCAATCTATGTGTCTTTCCTCTATTCTGAAGTGATGAAATCTTGTTGCACTTTGACAAGTTCAGCCTTTAGGCTTTTTATTTGTTAAAGGTATTGTCACTGCTCCTCTGAAATCTTAATCTTGACTTGTTGATCAAACTATGTTTCTCTTTTGGCCAGTTGCGCTTCAAGTTCAGAGATGATTTTATTCTTTGGCTAACAATTTCAATTAGATTTCTCACTGACCATATTACACAGTGAAATTCTAGAAACATATAACAATTTCAATTAGATTATTTAGTGACCAAATGTTGGTGTTGGCGAAAGCTCCCATTGAACTAACTAATTCCCCTTCTAACTATTCATCACTTTATTTTGATCCATCGAAAATAACCTTATGTTGAGCTGGGGATTCAACTATGTGTTCAGTTTTTTTCCTTTTGATTCTACCCTTCCATTAGTGAAAAATGTTGGAAATGTATTCACAACTGAGAGGGGGGTGTGAAGGGGGGCGGGGGGGGTTTGTTGGAATCAATAGTGACAGTGTATATTTACTTTTAAAATCCTTTTTAATTGTTGCAACAAAATATTCATTAACCCATTATTAGAATAAATCATATATCAAAAGACATTAGAATCATAAGAGATAATCAAGAATCATGCAGATGAAGACAAAAAAAAAAAAAATTGGTGGAAAACCCCCTTCGAGTAAAAAACCACCCTTGTTTTTGTTGCACTGCTCAAATAATTATATTAATCATCAAGCAATTCAATTACATATAATATATATAAATGGTGACTAAGAGAGAAAACTATTATCCTCATCTACGACTCTACATACACCCATTTAATAAACAAGACTTGCCCAACACCCATTGGACTTATGAAGAAATTTGTTCTCTAGACTGAATTTGCCAGAGCACCAACTCCACTCTTATATCTTACTCTCATTTCACAATATTTCAAATTGGAGTCAATCTAAATCGCTCAACTAAAACAACATAACAACCTCTAACAATATAGGCTCAAAACAATATAACGATCTCACTTAAACAAATCTACACTCATACAATCACTGCGACAACCCCATCAACGATACATGCAGTATACATAGAATATAATCTGATGAAAACATGATAAGCAAGTGTCACATGGAATAAGTCGATCTTGCGGACAAGATAGACCTTCCTAGAATCTAAAGAAGACCTAATGACAAGCAAACCAACCAGACACTATCTTTCTCTAAATATGCTTTAATAAACAATAGCAAACAAGTGTTTTTAGGGTCTACCTTAGGTCCAACGCAAGTTTGTGGATGCCCTCGCTCCTTTGATCCAAATGAGCTCCTTTTCGCGAATCTGCAAACACAAACAAGGCAAACAAATTAAATAGCACCTGAAAAGCCAATTGCATAAAACATATTTAACATGAAAGTCAAGGAGTCCATGAAACAAATAATATAAGATACTTGTTGAGAAAAATGAGTTTGATTGTATTAATTCAAAAGAAGAAGAAGAACTTTACAACCTTTGCCTTGACACTGTACAAGCTCCTCCAAGGGTCCAGCAAGAAGTCTCCTCTACTTTGACAAGTTTCAGTCACTCCCCAATGAAGCCAAAAAGATGTGTAATCTCTCCTCTTAAGCTCAACTAGGAAGTCTTGATTTCACTAGCATTTACCCTCAAAAATGTTCAGTTTCTAACCTCTCCAGCAACCAGCCCAATGCTTGTATTTATAGTGCAATGGAGGGATGTTACTAGGTCCTCCTTCAGAGGGATAAAGCCCTCCTTCAAAGGGATAGCTCCTCTCATCAAGGGATTAGCTCCTTCTCTTTTGGGATGCATGAACCACCTCAGAGCAAACAATCCACGTCAAAATTCCTTCTAGAAACCTCTAGAATTAACCCAAAGTGAGTTTTTTAAGATAAAACTTGCGCCTTTTGACTTTCACAGGGGTCCGCACCTACACCGTTAGGGACAGAGCGGGCAGGTCTGCAGTTTTTGTACACAGAAGGTGCAGGACCGCAGGTGACCATGAGAGAAAGTGCGGAACGAGAGTTACATTGATTTTTAATGTCTTCCTCTCATTTCCAAAGCTTGATTTGAAGAGCTGAGGTCTGAGACTTGCTTAGGAGGACAGTACAAGTGATGATAGACCCATACTGACTACAAATAATCATGGTGACGATATTTTTGTGTAACAAATTGCCCCCTAAAGTGCGAAGTCTGTAGTAGACGAGGATTTCTTATCGTTTAGGAAGAGTGAAGTACTTTATCATTTCGAGGATCATCTTGTGGAGAACCCGGTTGGAACCTGTAAAAACATTCAATGCAAAATATATATATGAGATCATATCATCGCTGAGGTAGGCATTCCCATGCTCAGATCAAAATTGACTAGAAAAACTAACTACTGCTCTGATAGAGGAATGATCTTGTAAAACATCACAAGTATAGACTCATGTGGACACAGTATGGACGCAACCATCTGTTTATGAATAGTCCATTATATAATGAATACAAAATTCCTCGCAGCCTGGATTGTGGAAACTAGATCCAGGGTCTTCATTTCTACTTCCCGAAACAGTACGATTCTATCCATGCGAATGAATGTGTTGATGTCGAACATGGTAGAAACCACTTGATTACCAGTCAATGATGTAAACTGTTAACAAGTGTGAGAGAAACCACCAGTGATGTCAATGGCTCTCAAAGTACCCAGTACAATCCATGAGATGCGAATAAATGTGTTGATGTCGAACATGTCAGAGAATCCTTTGATCGAAAGTCAATGATGCAAACTGTCGTCGAAGGCGAGAAACCTGCCATTAAGGCATGCAGATTTCAAGGTACTGACGGTTTCTAGATCAACTTTCTAGATAATAAGCTGATGTCGATAGAAAGTGATCCATCGTAGGCAAGCCCACAACACGAAATCATAGATCAAGTTGAAGAAATTTAGTTGCAAGTGTTAGCGCTTGAATTTGGCCTCAGGCTGAAAAAGACAAAATCCAAGGCAACATCAAACCACTTAGCCTCGTAGCTAGCCCTACGGGGACAGGAGAGGGCTCTCTCCGGGTCTATCTCGGCAAAAGGTTTTCGAAGGGCTAAGATGACCAATAAAGAACACTGATTTTAGGCTAGTAAACTGATAGGGAAAGTTTGATTTTAAATTTTTAGGGTTTTGTTGGAAAACTGAGCACGGCAATTTTGGGTGCGGGGATGAGACACAGTTTTTGCAGAGGTCTTTTTGGGGCAAGGTAGGAGATTGTCTTGATGCCTTTGAAATAAGTGAATGGATAGATATGACCGGTGAGGAGTCAAGGAGAGCAAGAAACCATCGAGAGTTCTCCTTAAACAGATGAAAACATAGATATTAAGCAAACTTAAAGGCAGAGCATAGAAACCATGAATTCTACCTTAACACTTCATTTACTTAATTTGCAGAAGAGAAGAGTGGGAAAATGATACACATAAAAAACTTACAAGTACATGAGAGAAAAAAACCATCAACACAAATCACCACACGAATCCCAAATAGTGTTGCAAAACCCTGGTCCTTCCTTTGCCAAAATTGCAGAGATACAAAGAGTAATACAGTCTAAGCTTATCCCTCAAGAGTCCAACCATGAAAATGACTAAGAAAATACATAATATAGGCAAGCTAACACATTCCCTTGCCTCTAGGGGTCGAGCTCATCATCCTAGGAGCTGTTTCAACCAATTCTAAACTGAGCACTATAATCTAGGCAATCAAAACAACTTACCTCTATAAGCTAGGAAACCAATTCATTCATTAATTTTTTGCCATTTTATGAATGAATCTTCTAGAATAGGTAAAAAAGTATCATGTCAACATGAAATTACATCAATTACATCAAAGAGGATGAAAAATCCAACCAAAAAGTCAAAACTAGTCACTGCTGTGTTTTCCTGTGCTGAAGGTGCAAAACTGGCAAATTTTCCCAACGCGTAGCGCGCCATTTCTCAATGCGTAGCGCGCCTTTCAGGCCATTTTTTAGGCACTTCCCGGCATCCAAATGAGGCACAAGTGGGCTTGTTGGAAAGGTCCGGATGTCTACTCTCCAGCCCAAGTGGAATTTCTCAATTTGGTGGCCATTTGCCCCTCCAAAATTGCAATCTCCCAAGACTGCTTCCTTTGTGTCCAAAAAGTGGCAGAAGGTCATTTTTGCTTGTTTTTTGACCTTTTGGGGGCTCAAATCTCCATGAAATTTCTTGGCAGTGGCTGAGCAAGTGTATTTTGTCATGCCAAATCCAAAAATGCTGAGTTTTTGTGAAATGGACCTCCCCAACTTAAGGGTAGCGCGCGGCGCGCTACACGTTGAGGGCAAAAACCTATTTTTGGCACAAAAAATTCAAAATTGACCAAAATTGCTCCAAATTTCCTGAATTTTGAGCTGGAGGTGTATCATTGAGCACCATGCTCCCTCAAGGTGGCTTCAGCCAAAATTTGAAGCGGATCGGGCCTTTTCCTCCGTTTTAGTGCCTTGGCCAAGCGTGCTTTGAGTACCTTCATTTTTGCTTTGCACACATGCATGCGGGCCCAATAATGGTTCTTCATGTGGCGGAGCATGTCTTTGTCCCTGTTTTCCTTGGCTATCAACCTTTCTAAATGAGAGTTCACCCGAATGAGCATAGACCCTTGCTCAATAGGTGTCAAATCACCGGGTCTCTTGCGAACCAAGTTCCGGTCTTCTCGGATCCTCCGCAACTCATCAAGAGTGTGTTCATCCTCCAACTGCTTGTTGCGCTGCTCTAAGTATGTGATTGTCCAATTTTCCATTTAAAACTTTTGCTGCAACAAGTCATTTTCCGCCCTAAGTTGCTGAATGATCTCCTTTGACTCTAAGCTAGGAGAGTTGATATCAAGGTCAACAACATCTATGTCTGGATCACCTGATGGCCCGTCATCAATCTTGGGCTACTTGCCTCTCTCTTGTACCTCTGCTGCTGTCGAAAGCGAGGCCCCTTCCACCTGATGTGGAGATAACACTCGCTGTGCTGATGAAGAAGGCGAGACCCCTTCCACTTAGTGTGGAGATAATACTCGTCGTGCAAATGCAAATAAGACCCTGTGGCCTCTCTGATATGTAACATATGGAGGAGTGCTCACATGCTTTGGCTCAGGAATGTCAAACTGATGTGAAGGCCCTCCCTCATCATGGACAATCTCGGGAGGTGGTTGTGGCACCATGAAGAAGTCGCGAGAAATGAAATCCTCCCAAGCAATACCCTGCTGTGCTAACTGATGCATCACTATGATCTCGATCAGTGCATAATGATATATACTTTTGAGCTGTTGTGCGGGGTTCTTCCTTTGCACTACGAGCACCATCTTCTCTATATTTCGGCACATGAAAAATGGAATGTTCATCATTCGTACCCGGGTGAAATGCATCAACAAACGGATATGGTACGAATATAAACGTGAAAATCTACCCTCACAAGTGAAATAACGCATAATGAGCCTCATCAAGGGTGCATACTCATCCCTTAGGAATCTGAAAGGAAAAACAGCAGTAAGGTGCCTCATGCATCCGGGTTTGATGTATGGTTGATAATGAAATTTGTCTAGCAGCTTGCGCTTGGTCCACTCTTCCCCAACATTTGGTATCCTGGTGGCTTGAGCAACCATTTCAAGTGATAAGGTGAAATCCACTCCTGCAAGGTTGACATGGCCATTGTGCAAATGTAGGACAAAGAAGCGGACCAGCTCTCTATGGTGTTGAATTTGTGAGATCCTCTCACAATATCCAAAGCATGATTGATACTGAAAACATGACATTGCGAGTGGACAAGCTTGCAAATGAGCCAATGAAGTGGGCTCCTCTCTGACATGCCGACCACCCTTACCACCCTTGTGATGCCTCCTTGGCACTTCTACCTCTGGTGTTGAATCACTGTCATAGCTCTGCTCATAATCTGATTCGGTTTCTGACATGGTTATGAAGGCAAGATGACTGAAATATATTGCTGACTTGGCACCCAATTAACTGCTTTTTGACTTTTTCAAATGTTGTCACCAAGGGGACATAAATACAAGGGAATTGTTAGGGATAGGGGAACATGTGGGAATTAGGGAGAATAAACACAAAGAAGGAATTTAGGGAAGACAAGCATGGGAAATTACAAAATTGTGGGATTTTAAAGTGAAGTAGGGTTTAGGAATTAAGTATGCTTTTAGGAATTTTAGAGAGGAGAATTATGAAATTTCATGGGAAAATTTTAAAGGGAAAGGTGATGAAAATGAGGGAAAAGAAAGGATTACAAATGGGCAACCTTGGACAGCAAGAGAAATTTGAAACCCTAGCACCATTGAGACTTTAAATTTTTCACAAGAAAGTAGGGTTTTGATTTATCAATTTCATAGCATTTGAACATATTAAATTTCTCTTTCATCTTGCAAAACCAAATCTAACCATGGAGGAGAGGCCTACCTGCACTTTGCCTGAGAGAAAAATCGATTTGATGACTTGCTGGCAGTTTGTTGAGCTGAAACCCCAACGCGTAGCGCGCCTTTCCCAACGCGTAGCGCCCCTCTGACGCGTAGCGCACGTGCAAAATAACACTGAAAAAATCTCCCTGACGCATAGCGCGCCTCTCCTGACGCGTAGCGCGCCTCTGAAACTGCTCAACTTGCTCAAGAACTCCTAAAATCGCCTTTGCAAGGATTCACTTAGCTTGTGAGGGGCAAATGAGTTGCAAATGAGGAGTGATGTGCTTTTATAGGTTTCCTTTTGATTTTTACTTGCCCAAAACCCACTTTGTAATGTTTTGAGTGTTGACACTTTTTGAATTAATTGGCTCTGACTTTTGGTTTCTTTTCTTTGAAAAATTGGTTGAAATGATGATTTCTTCTGAAAATTTTTGCAGGGATAGCTTCTAGGATGCTTTGGCAAAGGAGACCAAGGCTGCACTTCGACATTTGAAGAATTTGAAATTTTGAGAATTTTTACAAAAATGAGATAATGACCTTTGTTTTCAAAAACAGAGTTTTTGAGAACAAGGTGAAAATTTAGTTGTACAATGATGAGAATTTTTGAAATAATGTTTAATGAAGGACATCCCTCTGGCCTGCTGGTCCTTTATGACCTCTCAAGACAAAAATGGACTCAACCCTAGACCTAAGACCTTAAAACTTAAAGCAAGATGAATGACCCTTTGAGGATTTTATTTACTTGAACAAACCTGAACCAGCAGTGCCAAACAAGAGGGGAATAAAGACACAAACTCCCTCCACCAGGATTATGGCATGCCTAACGGAATGCAACATGATCACACTGATGGGACACCTAATCATGAAATGTAAAGAGCTTTGATCTCTGGTGGAGGGCTACTAGACCGACTCTAACAGCAAGGACTGACTCAGGGATGGTCAAGATGGATGACAGATATTTTGTAGATGAATGGCTCATTGGCAGTGACCTCTTGAACACATAACGACACGACAGATGACTTGGTGACAATTGACCCAAAGTTAATACCCAGAAACCGGCTGAAGACTTTCAATGTGGTTTGATCAACTGTTAGGCAAAGGATTTCCCAACCCAGGTGAATAAAAGTGTCGTGTTCAAGAGTGGTTACAAAGTATGACAAACAGGCTCATTTTTCTCTCTTTTCCCCCACCATTTCTGGCAAGTACCTCTTTATTTTTGACAAGCTTGAGGAGGATAACATTTGCTTGATTATAATCTCATCCTTCGGATGAGTCCAAATTAGTTTAAATTCGAACCCTAAGAAGGAGTGGTTCGTTCCTGTTTGTAATTGAACAGGTCCTCTACTGTGAAATTTTAACGAGTCCAGTATAGGAGAAACTCGGCGTTTTTCAATTTTAGAGAGTCTGAAAAAACTTAAGAAGACTCCAGGGTTGACCTTTTTCGTAAATTTGTGTCTCCCAAGCCCGAAAAAGTATAAAATAATACTTGAGAGAACCGCTTGATCTTTTACAACCAAGGATTACTTTTCGTCATTAGTGCCTTTGACCCGAAAAAGTAAAAAAAGTGATCAATGACACGTCGTTTTATAACCAATATCGAATTTGAAACGACAAAAATCCGGCAATCTTTTCATGTTTTTTACGGTCGGAAAAGAGCTGTAAGTGGACCATCTTTTAATTCCGTTTTAACGAGTCTAAAAGAAACACTCGGCAATCTTTTCATGTTTTAGGAGTCAGAAAAGAGCTTAAAGATGACTCTACATGTTTTTCCGTCGAAAATGATAAATTTCGCCTGAATAATCCTTTATTCTACACAAAAAACACAAACATTACTTATACCTATTTGAAATGGATAAAAATGTCGCAAAATACCTTTTCAAAGTGAAACATAAACAAATTTACAATTTATTTACTCAAAAAACTTATAAAAAGGGCCTTTGTCAATTCATTTTTACCGTTTGAGTTTGGGTGAGAAAATAGTGCTTTTGCTCAGAAAACTTCCCGTGAAGATTGCGGAAAATCCAACCGTCGGAATCGAGCGCTGTCTTCTCCAGGTAATCCACATCATCCCACTCTTCATTTTTAACCGTTTAATTTTTTTTTAAGTCCTTTATTTCATTTTTGGGAGGGTTTTTAGGCGCAAAACCCGCGCGCGGGGGCCCGCAGGTTTACCATTGCAGGCCTGCGGACACCGACTTTTTCTCCATTGGGAAAAAGCTCGGGGTCCGCACCTTCCGTGTAGACAAAGTGCGGTCCCACGCACTGTGTCTAACCCGGAGGGTGTGTAACCCGCCGCAAGGGTTTTGAACCCAAAAAATCTCAAAAATGGAACACACAAAATATTTTCTAGCATTTTAATTTGCCTTTATACTTGATGCAGAGAGTACATCATGCTAGATTGGCGTGAACGAGAGCATGAGGACATGGATGCTGCCACATGGAATCATCAGCCTTCACTTGATGCTTTGAGGGCGTGCGGATTATATAAATTCTGGGCCATTCCTGGCATGAGGGCTCAGGTGGATTTCTTACAGTGGCTGGTTGACAGATGGAGCATACAGGACCAATGCTTCTTTATTGGCGGCCACCAGCTCGAAATCGAGCCGGCGGACATATATTTCTTGACTGGTTTGCCTAAGAGAGGCGAAGACTTGACTTTGCACGGGACTAGGCCAGGTGGCCAGTCTGTCGATAGCGTCCTGCTAGAGTACTGCAACAGCCAGGCTAGAGACAAAGGGATAGACATAAAGACGATATCCCGTCCTGAGCTCATGGTGATTTCATTCACTGTCACCAGACTTTGCGGAGCTGCCGCATTACATATTGCCACCGGATCCCAGATGCGTATGGCAGTTGATTGCTTTCGAGGCACCATCTTCAACTGGTGCGATATCGTGTTGGCCAATGTGAAAGGCCAACTGACCAGGGCCAAGAACGGATGACTAAAGACCTTTGGTTATGGGGTTTTAGTCGTGAGTTTTGGCCTGGAGAGGGTTCCTATGTTGATCCCACAGCACCTTACTGTTAGAGTTGGGCTTCGTCGAGAGCCCAAACTGATGCGATGGGTCGCAGTCATGGCCCGTCACCCGAACGAGAGGACAGAGGTTGCTCGATTCAAACCTGAGTATTTCCAATTGCTGGAAAACCAGGTCTTTTCTATTCAGGACTTCCCTTACGCTGGGATAGATTTTCGTGGTGACCCAGACATGGTTCTTCCACCAGGAGAGCAGTGGGACGAGTCAGGTAAAATCCTTTTCAACATTTTTTCTATTTTAATTTTTTTTTGTTATTTTTCCATCGTCTCAAAATGATAGTAAAATTTTAAAATGCAGATGTGGGTCCACAGCGACCAGCCGCTCTCCGGCCTTTCGAGAGGAGGCAACCAGTTGCACCCGCGCCGCAGGACGAATCAGCAGAGGTTTTGGCCGAGTTGGAGGGTCATCTCGAGCGCTTGACAGGAGATATTCCTAAGACCACTATAGACGACATTCCTCGTCGACTTCAGCGCTATGTGATTGGAGTCCCGGGACCTTTTAGGAGGTTCCTTTGCAAGGTGGACCGTGCAGTGGTTTCTTATAGAGATCATCACCAGTGATAGGATGATCGCCTATTGTGGGCACATGTGACATTTTTGTTTTTTGTACTTATCATTTTTGCCGATCATAAGGTGTTTTTCAACCTATGATCGAAGACGATGTATTTTTTGACACACTCCTATATATATATATATCACTATTACCGGCTTATCTTGTAAATCATGTTATGGAATGGTTTTAAATTTACATGTATGATTATTGCAAATGTCTATTTAACATTCGAGAAGCAATTGCATCTGCTAATGTATTTAAAGATCTCGGAATATGCTGATATTCAATGTAATCAAATTCACGTTCCAAGAGACGCACTCTCAAAAATAACCTTAATAACACTGGATTTCTAATGGCATACACTCTATTAAGCTGTAATACAACGAGTTCAGAATCTAACCTCACTATCAAACTCCGAATCCCAAATGAAATAGATTCAGACAATAACTCAATCACTGCACTGTACTCGGCAATGTTGTTCGTTGTTTGACCGAGGCTTACCCCATGCATAGATACTAACTCGTCAGAGGGCGAATAGATAACCCAAGCTGCGGAAGAGATGTTCTGTGTATTACGACAAGCACCATCATCGAAACCAATGTATGTTTGGAGAGGCATCGACATCTGCAATATCAAGAGTAAAACCAAGATAACAGGAATAATGACGAAAAAACACTCTCTAAGCTAAGCACACTATTTAAACTAAAACACACCAGCTAGAAAGAAAAACTATCCTAACTAAAAATCTCCATACTCATTCTTTTAAGCATAATACCTCTTCAAGTAAAGGCCATTTCTGGGTTTACCCAAAGAGTCCCCATCAAAGTCTACCAATTCATAAGCCCCTTTGGCTAGCTTTCGCTTGACAACATAGGGACCATGCCACATAGGAACGAATTTTCCAGCACCTAATTTATCATTAGCTTGATCATAAACTAAGACTAGATCTCCTTCCGAAAAATTTCGAGGGGTCACATTTCGATCATACTGAGCTTTCATTCGTTTTGCATGAGTCTCGATCGCCAATGCAGAATCACGTCGATTCTCATCTAATTGAGCCAAGTATAACAAACACTTTTCCTCTTCGGAAGTGGCTGGAAGTAACTCGATGGCCATTTGCAGTGACGAGATTTCGCATTCAATGGGTAACACAGCTTCCAAACCATAGACTAGTTGGAAAGGAGTGAACCCTGTTGATGTTTTTACTGAAGTTCGGTACGCCCAAAGCGCTGAAAATAGCATGTTCTGCCAATTCAACCGATGAATCCCAATGATTCGTCGGATCATGATAACTAAAACTTTGTTGATGGACTCAACCAGACCATTCGCTTGTGGATAATAAGGGGTTGAACTATTGTGACGTAAACCAAGCTGGCCTGTAAGTTCGGTCATCATAACGTTTCGAAAATGACGCCCATGATCAGTGATTATCGCTTGTGGGACACCAAACCTAGCAATTATATGATTGAACATGAAAATTGCAGCTGTCTTGCCGTCTGCCTCGAATGTAGGCATCGCCTCGGCCCACTTAGTAAAATAATCTACCACAAGGATGATATATGCATGCCCCCCGGCCGAGTGAGGGTTACATGTAATAAAATCGATACCCCATTTGGCAAAAGGACCAACGGAAATTATAGGGTGGAGAGGAGCAGGTGGAGCGCGCATCTTACGATAAAAAATCTGGCAGTTGTGGCATTTTCGGACCGCCGTAATACAATCTTTAAATAAAGACGGCCAGAAGTAGCCAGCGCGCAATATCTTTTGGGCTGTGGCAAACCCAGACATATGACCGCCACACGCTCCAGAGTGACAGTCATTTAGAACCCTTTCAGCTTCCTCATGAGTTAAGCAACGTCGAAAAACAGAATCCGCCCCACGGCGATAAAGAGTATCTCCAATAATCCTGAATTGTTGGGAGTGGAAACGAATCTTTCGACGTTCTGACCGTGAAATTTCCAGCCGAAAGGATTGGGTCTGGAGATAAACGATGATATCCCCATACCATGGATCTAAAGTGCTGATAAGAAACAAGGATTCATCCGCAATGGGCTCCTCCGCCACAGTTTCCGTGTCAGCACGCGGGAAGTCACACATTAACTCCGCAAAAACTAAAGATTTCACAAATTCCAAGTCGAACTCTTGCAGGATAACGATCCATTTAGAGTTCTTTCCCCCTAGCAATTGCTTGGTCAAAATGTAGATCATAGGGTTTCAATCCGAAATTACCGTAGCTTTACGTAGTAAAATGTAGTGACGAAAACGTTGGACAGCTTGAACGGCTGCCAATGCCAATTTCTCGACATGTGAGTATTTTAGCTCAGTGGGATTTAAGGTTCGACTGAGGTAATATATCACATGTTCCGTTCCGAATTCATCATCCTGAACTAAGACCATTCCAATGGTGGAATGAGAGGCGGCGAGATACAAGAAGTAATCCTGGTTGTAATTGGGAGGATGCAACAACGGTTCATGGGTCAACGCGTGTTTGAGTGCATCAAAAGATTTCTGAGCTATCTCATCCCAATATAATGGAGTGTTCTATTTCAACAACCGGGTAAAACCCTTTGTAACCTCGGCATAGTTAGGAATGAATCGTCGTAAAAACTTTGCTTTCCCCTGCAAACTTTGGAGTTGGCGAAGACTCGAAGGAGGAGGCAATTTGATGATAGCTTCGACCTTCGAGGGATCAACGCGAATGTTGGCTTTTGAAACTACAAACCCCAGCAATCGACCCGTTTCTATACAGAAGACACATTTGTGTGGGTTCAACCGAATTCGATAATGCCTACACCTCATACAGATTGCTCGTAAATGGACGAGGTGATCAGCTCGATGTAATGAATGAGCAGGCAAATCATCGAGATACGGTTGCACAATGTGCTTGATGTCATGAAACGCATAAGACATCGCCCTTTGAAAAGTTTCTCCGGCATTCTTAAGCCCAAAAGGTAATTTGCAATAAGAAAATGTCCCCCATGGACAAATGAAAGTCGTTTTTGGTTGATCGGTAGGTAGAATATTGATTTGATTGTATCCGGAAAAACCGTCCATAAAGGAAAATATTTCGCTGTCGGCACAATCATCAATGATTTGATCGATATTGGGGGTTGGTTAATTGTCCTTTGGACAGGCTCGATTAATGTCCCTATAATCAATGCACATTCTTATTGGTCCCTGCTTTTTGTTAACCGGAACAATATTCGATACCCAATCCGTTAACGGGATCGGATAAATGAAACCTGCTTTCAATATTTTTCAACTTCTGCTTTAATTGCAGCAGCTTTTCGTGGGTGAATCTGACGCAAACGTTGCCGGACGGGTTTAGCGTCTGGGTAAGTCTTGATCTCATGAACAACAATCGCAGGATCAATTCCTAGAATTTCCTCATAGGACCAGGCAAACACGTCGCGGAATTCTTGAAATAGGGCCTTATATAATTGAATTTCGTCATTTGTACACGAGGCACCTATATGAATGTTCTCAACAATTCCGGGCTTAACCGAAATGTCAATAGGAATGGTTCGAGAGATGTTTCCCAAATTTAACTCTGAATCGGGATGTTTCATTGGATTCTGAGGTTCCTTGACATATTCAGTTGTAAAAATTGATGAGAAATCATTTTCAAAACGATCATCCTCAGGTAAAAACGAAGATCTGTGATGGAGATCTTCCCATGGTAAATCATCTACACATAGGATTTCACGAATTTGCTCATCATAGTGAATAAGTTCAGAAAACGTGGTTACATCCGAGGTTGATGTGAAAAGTGATTCCTCACGGACCACATTCATTAAGTCATTTTTGGTTGAACACGGGTCGGCAAAAGACTGCACGGCTTCATAGGCAATTTCATATGGACTCAAAGGCATGAAATTACCAAATGAGTCTATCTCAGATTCAGAAGGAATGATCCAAGGATCATCATAAATAATGGTGTCTGATGTAATCATATGAATGGTTGCAAATGAAGATGATGCGTTGATTGGAGGAAAAGGAAAAGTTCCCAGTAAACCGGCATCTTTAACTAATCCTACTCCAACATCCTTATATGGGATAGTCGTTTTACCAACATGCTGAATACTCTCCGAAGAGGCTGGGTCAGATGAAAAGTAAGCCAGCTGGTATATTGTTACGATCTTTCCATTGTGTGGAAACTTCATTACTCGAAAGACCGATGAAATGACCGCTGTCATAGCGTAAGACCAACTTCGACCCAAGAGAAGGTTGTAATCTAGAGGGGCATCAACCACTTCCACATCTAGACTAACGGTTTTTCCTTCAACCCCTATAGGCAAATCATGTAGAATGCCAAAAGGATGAAACCCACGGCCATCAAAGGCCTTTAGAATCATTGGGGATTGATTTAGCAAAGGAGAACCAAGCGATCTCCAACACTGTATCGACATAATACACGTTGAGGCTCCCTCATCAATTACAGTCCGATGAATAGGCCTGTTTTTTACTATCACTGGAATCTGGAAAGCCATTTGATGAGGTAAACGCAGTGTACTATTTTCTAGATCGAAAATTATTAGGTTCAGGTCCTGAACATCAACAGCTCCTATAGCCAACAAAAGTAATTTACGTTGTGCTGGGCATGATTGCAGCACTTCCAAAGCCGACATTACTGAGGGTGAAACAACTAAATCCTCAACAATGTTATAATTTTGAACCGCTCTCGCATGTGGATTGAAAGTTGACTTTCGAAGTATACCCTTGGCGGGCAGTTTGATTACCAAGTCTGGGTTAGGTTTCTCGATCTGTAGTGGATCGGAATCAGGGGCTGAGGTTGATGGATTAGAATGAGAAGATTTTGCTTCTTTACCATCAACAGGACTCTTACTACCATAATCTTGCGATCGAGTCGCAATCCTAACATGGGACATCATCAGTATGGGTTCTTCATTGGCATTCGAGGATGAACCTATCATCTTACTGTCTTGAGCCGGAAAAGGATCCTTCAAAACAACAGGAGTTTGGGAACCCTTAACAATCTTCGCAACCTCTGCACGATGAGGGCAGTCTCTTGTAAAATGTTCATCGTCACAAATGAGACAAGGATAACGAGGTTTGCGCTTTTCGTCATTGGATTCCGTGACATGTTCGACATCAACACATTTATTCGCATCTCATGGATTGTACTGGGTACTTTGAGAGCCATTGACATCACTG
The DNA here is from genome assembly GCA_031772625.1 of Pinus tabuliformis. Taxonomy (NCBI): domain Eukaryota; kingdom Viridiplantae; phylum Streptophyta; class Pinopsida; order Pinales; family Pinaceae; genus Pinus; species Pinus tabuliformis. The sequence continues at coordinate 1,015,189,105 of CM062804.1, forward strand.
GTGGTTTCTCTCACACTTGTTAACAGTTTACATCATTGACTGGTAATCAAGTGGTTTCTACCATGTTCGACATCAACATATTCATTCGCATGGATAGAATCGTACTGTTTCGGGAAGTAGAAATGAAGACCCTGGATCTAGTTTCCACAATCCAGGCTGCAAGGAATTTTGTATTCATTATATAATGGACTATTCATAAACAGATGGTTGCGTCCATACTGTGTCAACATGAGTCTATACTTGTGATGTTTTACAAGATCATTCCTGTATCAAAGCAATAGTTAGTTTTTCTAGTCAATTTTGATCTGAGCATGGGAATGCCTACCTCAGCGATGATATGATCTCATATATATATTTTGCATTGAATGTTTTTACAGGTTCCAACCGGGTTCTCCACAAGATGATCCTCCAAATGATAAAGTACTTCACTCTTCCTAAATGATAAGAAATCCTCATCTACTACAGACTTCGCACTTTAGGGGGAAATCTGTTACACAAAAATATCGTCACCATGATTATTTGTAGTCAGTATGGGTCTATCATCACTTGTACTATCCTCCTAAGCAAGTCTTAGACCTCAGCTCTTCAAATCAAGCTTTGGAAATGAGAGGAAGACATTAAAAATCAATGTAACTCTAGTTTCGCACTTTCTCTCATGGTCACCTGCGGTCCCGCACCTTCTGTGTACAAAAACTGCGGACCTGCCCGCTCTGTCCCTAACGGTGTAGGTGCAAACCCCTGTGAAAGTCAAAAGGCGCAAGTTTTATCTTAAAAAACTCACTTTGGGTTAATTCTAGAGGTTTCTAGAAGGAATTTTGGCGTGGATTGTTCGCTCTGAGGTGGTTCATGCATCCCAAAAGAGAAGTAGCTAATCCCTTGATGAGAGGAGCTATCCCTTTGAAGGAGGACTTTATCCCTTTGAAGGAGGACCTAGTAACCTCTCTCCATTGCACTATAAATACAAGCATTGGGCTGGTTGCTGGAGAGGTTAGACTCTGAACATTTTTTAGGGTAAATGCTGGTGAAATCAAGACTTCCTAGTTGAGCTTAAGAGGAGAGATTACACATCTTTTTGGCTTCATTGGGGAGTGAGTGAAACTTGTCAAAGTAGAGGAGACTTCTTGCTGGACCCTGGGAGGAGCTTGTACAGCGTCAAGGCAAAGGTTGTAAAGTTCTTCTTCTTCTTTTGAATTAATACAATCAAACTCATTTTTCTCAACAAGTATCTTATGTTATTTGTTTCATGGACTCCTTGACTTTCATGTTAAATATGTTTTATGAAATTGGCTTTTCAGGTGCTATTTAATTTGTTTGCCTTGTTTGTGTTTGCAGATTCGCGAAAAGGAGCTCATTTGGATCAAAGGAGTGAGGGCATCCAAAAACTTGCGTTGGACCTAAGGTAGGCCCTAAAAACACTTGTTTGCTATTGTTTATTAAAGCATATTTAGAGAAAGATAGTGTCTGGTTGGTTTGCTTGTCATTAGGTCTTCTTTAGATTCTAGGAAGTTCTATCTTGTCCGCAAGATCGACTTATCTTGTCCCCAGTATGGTCGCCATTTTGTCACACGGAATAAGTCGATCTTGCGGACAAGATAGAACTTCCTAGAATCTAAAGAAGACCTAATGATAAGCAAACCAACCAGACACTATCTTTCTCTAAATATGCTTTAATAAACAATAGCAAACAAGTGTTTTTAGGGCTTACCTTAGGTCCAACGCAAGTTTGTGGATGCCCTCGCTCCTTTGATCCAAATGAGCTCCTTTTCGTGAATCTGCAAACACAAACAAGGCAAAAAAATTAAATAGCACCTGAAAAGCCAATTTCATAAAACATATTTAACATGAAAGTCAAGGAGTCCATGAAACAAATAACATAAGATACTTGTTGAGAAAAATGAGTTTGATTGTATTAATTCAAAAGAAGAAGAATAACTTTACAACCTTTTCCTTGACGATGTACAAGCTCCTCCTAGGGTCCAGCAAGAAGTCTCCTCTACTTTGACAAGTTTCACTCACTCCCCAATGAAGCCAAAAAGATGTGTAATCTCTCCTCTTAAGCTCAACTAGGAAGTCTTGATTTCACCAGCATTTACCTTAAAATATGTTCAGCTTCTAACCTCTCCAGCAACCAGCCCAATGCCTATATTTATAGTGCAATGGAGGGAGGTTACTATGTCCTCCTTCAAAGGGATAAAGCCCTCCTTCAAAGGGATAGCTCCTCTCATCAAGGGATTAGCTCCTCTCTTTTGGGATGCATGAACCACCTCAGAGCGAACAATCCACGTCAAAATTCCTTCTAGAAACCTCTAGAATTAACCCAAAGTGAGTTTTTTAAGATAAAACTTGCGCCTTTTGAATTTCACAGGGGTCCGCACCTACATCGTTAGGGACAGAGCGGGCAGGTCCGCAGTTTTTGTACACAGAAGGTGCGGGACCGCAAGTGACCATGAGAGAAAGTGCGGAACTAGAGTTACATTGATTTTTAATGTCTTCCTCTCATTTCCAAAGCTTGATTTGAAGAGCTGAGGTCTGAGACTTGCTTAGGAGGACAGTACAAGTGATGATAGACCCATACTGACTACAAATAATCATGGTGACGATATTTTTGTGTAATAGCAAGTATGAAGGAAATGATCTACAATCCTTCCTACTCTATTACCATACTACTGCATATAATCTTGGTTGAATCATAGTTTTGTTGCCATCTTCTACCATTATGATCTACTGAAGATATTCTGCATAAATCCCTACATAGTCTCACTCACTTACACTCTCCAAGCTCACACCATCATCCCACTTCCTTCTCAAGTGAACCAACCAAATAGACTCATGATCTCCATCTATTTGTAATCTTTTGTAATGATTAAAACAATTAATTCCAATTTTGTAGTGGAGCTATGTTCATATGTTGGAAGTGGTTTGGTTCATTTCTTCTTGACTCAATCAAGCCACTAACTTCATTTACTAATGAATATTCTCTTTTAACCATCTTCTAGAAGCATAATAACCTTTTTTGTGACCTTTACATGACGAGTCCCGAACAAGACAAGCCAGAAAAACAAATAAACACTTGATGAGCACGAGAAATGTGGAGGAATTTTAGTGAAAAACCTCGGTCACACCCACAGCATAGGCTCCATGTGACTATAACTCATCAGTCACTCCCATAGGCCTTTATGCAAGCAACTGGAGCTTTCAATTGCTCCCATAATATTGTAATGCAAGTGTTTATGGCAGAGGATGACTAAAAACACTTTTCCTTTGCTCAAATTATGCCCGAACTTGCTCCATTAGTTTATCATCATCAGAAAGTCCTCAAGAAGCCTTTGTAGCCTCTGCAACGCTCCAACGATCCACTGTAGCAACTCTATCAACATCACAAGTCAAACTAGGTTGACTTGAATGCCATCCACCAACTGCTCCAACACCCAAGCAATCAAACTTCACCACAGTTACTCCAACATTTTCAATCATCAATGATAGACCTTGAAAGACCATGCAAATTATCATACTAAAAATCATCCATACATACACCAAGTACCATAAGCATGACTTTAAAGTCACCAGTAATGTCAACTAGGTGTATTAGCTCCACAACTTGCCAAGGCATCCACACACCAACCAACAACCTGCACTAACATCTGCAACCATCAAGCTAAGGTCTACAACCAATACATAATCCAAGTACCATATCACCAGAATAAGCCCAATCATATACCAATCAACCATGTAGTATCTCATGCATACACACACACAAAGACACAAAAGAGACCATAAACCAAAAACCATGTACCAATCAACCAAGTGCATAAATAATCACATACTACTACTAGGTTGACATCAATGCCAATCATCACCAATGCAACCTCGAACATCAACACTACTAGGTTGGCATCAATGCCAACCAAACAACTGGGCCATAATACCAACAAAAAATCATTTACATAAAGATCCTCTAAGGAATTTACACCAGATATGGAAGATATGGGAGTCTCAAAAACAAATCCAGAGGTGACCAAGATAGCAATCTCTTCAACTAGATCCTCTTTACCAGGAGTTCTAAGGCCTGGAGATACTATCTTGGAGCTCTTTTGTGCAATATTCAAATGATTTTTTCCTTTTCTTTCAACTAATTCCTTCTACACCTTTTCAAACAAACTCCACTCTTATTACATTTTCTTTTCCTTTTCCTCTGAAACAATTAGTATCTACTACCATGTCAATGCTTGATTGCATCCTTCGAGGTTCCTGGTGTGGTAAATATGTTTCCATCTATTGGGGCTATTTTTGTGTTAGTTGTGCTGGAGTGAGTCTAATAGGTTGGATCAGTGTATGTAGTTTGCACTTCACTATGGCCTATGAGAGTGACCATCAAATGCTGTCAATAGGGTAGGTGAAGGAACAACCGACGGTGATCTAATGGCCTTCCAGCATGACATAGACATGACACACGTGGAAGCTCCCTCATCTACAACCGTCCGAAAAATATTCGTTTTCTGGTAGGTAGACTTTATCTGGAAAGCCATGTGATGAGGAAGTCTCTTTTTGACATTACTCATATCAAAAGTGAGAGCTAAGGAGTTACTTAGATCCACTGCCCCCATTGCCGATAGCAAGGCACTTCGTTGAGTAGGACATGACTGGAGAACCTCTAACGCGGACATAGCACATGGACTCTGGGCCAGATCCTCAACAATGGAGTAATTTGGGCTGCCCTAATATTAGGGTTGATAGTCGCGCGTTTTGCGGAACCTTTTGGTACCCGAGGTATAGTCTTAACAGAAGGTCGCTCAATATGAAGTGGGTTGTTAGTTTCGGGAACTGATTTACCCTTAGAATTTTCACCTTCACCATAATCGCGTGACCGTGTGGTCACATTAGCGTGAGCACCCATCATGAAAACATTTGACGACTTGTCCCCTTCCTAGTTGCCCCCTGCGGAGGTACCAGGGTTTGAACTCGCGCCAGCAAGAAGTTGTTGCCCTTGGGGAAACGGGTTAGTTAACACAGCTTCTGAACTAGAAGTCCCTTGCTGTCCTAACAAGCGCTGAGCGTCTTCAATCCTGGGGCAGAGATGAGTTAGATGGTCTCCTTTGCATAATTTGCAAGGAAACTTAACTTTCTTTCTCGACTCACCTTTACCACCACCAGCGTTGTTACCGGATTTATTTGCATCGAGCTTCCCATCCGAGTTCTTCTTCTTACCACGTCCTTTCTTTTTCCCATTGGAATTTTGATTTCCTTTGGGGTTATCGGATTAGACGGCATTAATTGAAGAAGTTTGGGAAGCGGGAGGATTAGACAATGTGACTTGGTTGTTAGAAGCAGTTTGCAAAGACAACTGCTGCAATTGATTCAACAACTTCACTGTAGTTGTGTCTACTGACCCAACGATACCGTCAGCGTGCGGACCTGGCTTCGGCTTAGCTAAATCAACCTTAGATCCAGGAGCATCTGGAAAGTACTTTTGTAGGATCCCAGACTAAGAGTAGATCAATTCTAATTGTTGGGCCCTAAAAATGGCTTGCTCCTCAGAATAGACCCCAGACATGGAGACATCCTTGGAGATCTCGGGTTGTAAAGACTTCAAAAACCACTCGAGACGGTATTCCGGGGGAATTTCAGCTTTAATGAGCCTCTTTCTCCGTCTCCATTCCTGAATGTGATCGGAAATGTGAGTAGCCTTATCCTGACGAAAGGTGGCCAGAAGTTCAGTTCCGGCGTCATAGCGGACAGGCAACTGAAAGTGATTTAAGAAAATATTGGCTAAGTCGGTGAAGGCTGTGAAGCTTCCCCCTGGCAACTCTATATACCACTTGGCCGCATTACCATTCAAGGTGCGCTGAAAAAGTCTCAACCTAATCGAATCATCGATGAGGGAGTTGGATGAGCACCACAGATGGAATGTGGTTACGTGGTCGCCCGGGTCCTCACCACTCTTCCCTTCGAATTTTGGAATGTCCGAAGGGAGTTTGGTTGGGACCGGAGGCCAGGCCGGATTATACCTGATTGGGTCATTTGTTAACTTTGTGAGATCTGGCAAGTTTAACGTTGCCAGAAACGGAAGCCTAGGAGGACCTAGGGGATTCCACCCAGACTGGGCAGAACTCCCAAAGCTCTGAAAAGATTGTCCTGGAATTTGGAGGCACCAGGTTGCCCGAAGTGACCAGTAGAACCGGCTGAACCAAAAGGCAAGCCTTGTGGTCCAGCAAAATTCGGAGTTTGACCAACTCCTGCCGTATAACCTCCATAACCAGCAAAGTTTCCTCCTAAAGGATTGTAGGGAGTTGATAACCCCTGATATGGATTCCAAGCCGAAGCAAGGGGAGGAATACTTTGAAACGAACTAACCGTGGTGTACGGCCTATTCCCTTGTTGGCCGATAAACGGATTCCCAGTTCCCGCGCTACTAACCCCAGGGTTATTCCAACCTTGGAAAGGATTGTTGCTTTGTCCTACTGAAGAAAAAGGCATGGATCCTACCGTCGGGTTGGAATGTGGTATATGACCACTTCCGAAAGGAAAACCCTGGAATGAAGCCGATCCGCCCATCATGGACGTAGCGGCACTAAACGGAACCGATGGAATACCCTGTGATTGGGTGCCAAAAGGGAAGAGTCCAGTACCAAAAGCATTGGTTTGGGCATTTCCACTCGTAGACGGAATGGAGGTAGACCCAAGTAGAGATGTGCTCGCAAAAGATCCAAACAAGGAAGTGGAGGGGATGGAAATAGTTCCTCCCCCTTGCACTGATGTTGGGGTTTGCATAGTCGTAGCACTTGTAGAAGCCATGCTTCCAGTAGTGGTCATGAATGGTAAGCGCGTAGCGTAACCTGGACTTGATGGTCTATGTGACGGAGTCCCAACGTATTGCAATACGTCTGGATGACTAAATGGTAGGGGAGAATTCGGAGCCCCTAACGACTCTGAGAATTCTTCTATCTCTATGTTATTCTCCGCTTGAAAAAGAACTCGAGAAAGGACTGGAGTATCCCTCTCTTGTTCAGAAGTACCAGGCCTTGCTTGGGCACTAATGCCCCCGCTAGGAGGATCAATCTCCGATGCGTCAACCGGCGTAGGACGAAGCCCACCGGTGGTACTCCCTCTGCGCCTTCTCGGAGAAGGCTCTAAACTTGGCGGCGAAAGACCACGAAGTCTTCGAGACTGTCTTGGAGATCGGTCAGCCACTTTGAATTTTTTGTTATGATCTAACTAAGGACTCAAAAAATTGAAAGCTAGGCCAACTAAGAGCACAGAGCACACACTATAAAGTCCCTAAAGATACAGTCAGTCAAACAACTTCCACGTATTTTCGCTCCGGGTGATTAGGACCGGACACCAAAATATGAGAAAGTGAATCAAGGGGCCTTCCGAAGATAGTCTGGGATGATGAGGGCCCAGTCCTATCAGCGAAGGTATCAGAGGAAGTTACGCTGACCTCCTAACAACAACCTGCGCCGGTGCAAGGTCCCAAGCTTCGCAAGGGTGCCCTCCAGTAGTACTGTCGAGAGTGATGCAACGTCGACCTCGAGTGCCACGGGATTCCCCTCCGCAGCCACCTGTGTAGATCCCTAGGAGAGGCAACTATGGGTACCAACTCGTCGCAGAAGCCAGGCGGAACAGTCGTGAGGTAAGTTCGAACAAGTAGGAGAGGGGGTATCTCTCTTCCCTGTCTTCACAGACCCTCGTGCTTAACTCCCAGATCCAGAGCTTTCCTGGTCTTCCTAACGCTATTGGATTTTCTCTCGTTATTCAGACTCTTATGTTTGACGTTTTATGTGGCCTTGGAGAGTTAACTCTCCACTCGCCTAATCCAAGGCCCTAAAATCCTAAACTTGTTGGTGTAACTGACTAAAACAAAAAGTTCTAGTGGATTTTAGTTAGCGCTTGATTTTATTAGGCTGTTTTTTAAGTCACAAGGTAATGGAGATGAAACTTGTGGTGTTTTTATGGACGCAAAAGAAATTAATAAAACTTAGCTACATGCACATGCATTGTTTGTTTTTGATGAAGAGCAATTTCTATGAGGTTCAGAGGTACTTCTAATATAAACAAATTTTCCTTTTCTTTTCGGACTCCACACTCACAAAAACTAACAAAACTATATATGCCTAAAAAGAGATGCAAATCTATCCTAATGCAAGAACTATATGTGGATGCAAGATTTAAAGACTACTCTAAAAACAAAGAAGGAAAGTTGCTACCTTATCAAATTTGTCTTGCCACTAAAATGCTTAGATAGAAGATGATGTGTTACCAATCATTTCATCCAAACAATAAAAACAAGTTCTAAGATAAACACAAAGCACTTTCACTTCGCAAAAAAGGAAATCAAATGAAAAGCAAGTTTAAGAAAGCGAAACTCAAAACTTTCAAAAGATTTTCTTTCAATGAAGCCAAGAAGTCTTTTTCAAAGAATGCTCTCAAAAATACTGACACCAATGATTGATGAATAGGAAACCAAACACTTTTGTGAATTGACACCTTTCAAATGATGAAAACCCAACAAAAATAAATGAGTTTGAAATCGCTCATGACAATCAAAAGCAGCAATGAAAGTCCAAAAGATCAAAAGACAAGTTTCAAGAAAATGGTAACAAACAACTTTCTCGAAACGAAGGAGCAAATGGTCACAAAAATGGTTTCGTTAAGCAAACAAAAGGGTCATCAAAACAAAATGAACACAAAGATTGAATCCAATTTTCCTACTCTGCCAAAACAGAGCAGTCAAGATTCTTAACCAGAAATCTTGTGTGTCAAAGAACAATGACGCTTGCAATCAACGAAAACAAGACTAATACTCCTTATAACTAGAGAGAGTTCAGAACAAGATGCCCCCTGTTAAACGGAGGACTATTACTGGAAAATGACTGCTTCAAACTGACCCAAACCACCAGACAAACATTCAGCAAAAAGAAAATTTATAAATCTTGAAAATTATGTAATATACGCGCCTGCAATGATGTGCAGAATGCGTGTACACGTGACTGTAACTGAGGAAACCTGCGTATACGCAGGTTCACTTAGTTCAACTTGCGTATATACGCTTCTGTAATCCAGAAAAACAACGTGTCTGAAGATTTTCAAGAAAAATAAAAAACACAGACTGAAAAAACTGGAAAAGCTTAGAGTTCAAGAACAGATCAGACAGTCAGAGCCAGCAAACAGAGGGGCTGAGCCTTGATTGGCTTGAAGACTACCCAAACTAGGAACAACAAGAGTGTTGTTCCCCAATGGAGTCGCCAATTCTGGTTGAGGGGAAAGTACCCCTAGGGTCCTTTGGGTTAAGACTCTACCAGACTGAAAATTGCTTATTCAAAGAAACACACACACAGCCATTATCTTTACTGTAAGCAAATTCTAATGTTTAGGGTACGTACCTAAGGTCCTACATTCGAGAAGGCCTTTAGGGTCCAAACCCTTCTTGGAGTTCCCTTCTTCTCCTTTGACCTGTAAAACAAACAAATCAAAGAACACAGCAGTACATGGACAAATACTTATACATAAACCATCTTCATGCTATAAAGTTAGTTATAAAAAATCTTTAAGTAACTACTTGCATAAGAATTCAAGACGACAATCCCATAAGCACAAAGAAAGATTGTTTCGGGAACCAAGACGTGTTTCTTTATATAAAGGCAAGTAAAGTACATATAACGGAAAGATTTCACCTGAAACACCTTCAGCAGGCTCCAAGCAAAGCTTCCTCCCAGATTCGTTCCAGCCTCAAGCCTCCAACAAGAGCTCCTTCCAAGTCTTACTCAATGGTGATATAAAGAATGAATGATCACCAATACACATGGAAACAAGGGTTTCCTATGCAAAATGGGGGAAGTGCAGAAGGCACCAAGGACTTCAGACCTGGTCTAAGGGGAAAATCTCAGCATAATAATCTTGCTCTCTTTTCTCTCTCCCTTAGGCCTTCCCTTTGATGTCTTTTTATACCATCTCCAAAGTAGTTTTTTAGTTAGGAGTTGGTTGGGAACAGTTGGACCACGGGCACTAACAGGTGATCAGCAGGTAAAACCCGCGATCTCCGCCCGAAAATAAGGAATTATTTATTTTTTTAAGTGTTTTAATACATACACGCGGGTTGGGTATACACAGACCCGCGTGTACACGCGTTTAACTCAGGGCAATGTCCCGTATAAGGGATAAAACACTGTTTTTTAAATTTTAGGACCAGGTCTGGAAGGAGGGGTTGCCCTAGGCCATCAGTGCAGCATCAGAAACCATAAGAGTGAGATTTGGAGCTATAACACTTCTTGAAGGATAAGTGGTAAGCACATCCTTCTTGTATTTCGAAAACTCTAGAATTCAAGTTGGAAATGTGGAGGAAGTTGCTAAACATTTTCTAGGAGTTCCTAAAATTTTCCAATTCCTTTGAAAAGATCATTATAAAATGACTCCTCGTGACTATATTTTTTAACTCTAGTGTGTAAGTTGTGTTCTGACACAATATTATTGGGATCATGGTTTTTAAATTGAATATAATACAATTTAATTATATTTATGCATCATATTCCAATCTAGCTTGAGGTATATTGGATAATCCATGGACACCAATCCAAATAGGTAAAGTTGGTCAAATATTTTTAGATGCAAGGTGTAGATCTTCGACTACATCTATGGCAATGGTTTGGTATGCAATCTCTCTACATGTGAGTCTATTAGGGGTAATTTTGGGTAGATCGTGAGAAAGAGATAGGTAACCATATATTCTGATATAAGAGAAGGATTCCTATGTATACCTGTCCCCAATACCATTCAAACATTGTATAACTTCATTAGTTATTCTAGGGGGTGGGTGGCCAAAGAATCATTACATAGTGGCAAATTCCATAGCAATATTCATTGGCATTTACCTCCCATAACTTAGAATAATAGGTATGTACTGGTTGAGGAGATGTATTGGTCCATTCCCAACCCATTTGAGGAAAACGGGTGTGGAAACATATAGAATCCATAATGTGTGTGGACATAAAAAATGGAGGGGTTGTTCCATCAACTCTTTGTTTAAGAAAGGTATAATTTCATTTGTAGAGGTTAGTAGATAAAATGGTTTCCCAATTAAATACATACCCATTGAGAGCCATGTAAATAATAAGGGTTTAGTCCAATTTGAAATGACTGGGACTCTTTTCCCTAAACAATATGCATACCAATGTGGCCACATACAGGGGTCGAGGATGACATGAGGAAATAGAATAATTTTTAGAACTTTCCTCATTGAATTTGTTCTCATTATACCACCATTCTTGGATTAGATAAGACAAAGTTTGGGTACATTAGGCACACTCTTCTTAATGATTTTTTTAAAGAAAATCAATATTATAAACAATCTCAAGAGTAGAGATTTTATGCATTACTTTGAGGTCTTTTGGCCTGAAGGAAATAATCACAGATTTATGATTGTTGAAAATCACTCTATTTTTCAGGTCCACGTGGTCCAGGGCCTAGCGTACTAGGTCTGTGTAAGGCACCGTCTTGGGCCATGCATCAATTTTATGCATTTGAGATTTGGAAATGTCCTTGAAAGTTTTATAAGGGATGTACTCGTCATCTTCTAGTTCAAATTTTGCAACAATATTTTCCTCACATTTTATAAATCTCATGCCAAGATTTGCTTCTATGATTGAGGTCAACAAAAGGTATCCAAAATTAGGTTGGAATCAGGGTTCTTTACCTCTAGGTCCTCGCCTTATTGGACCCATTTTTCCTTTTGCACTTTCTTGCCCATTATTAAGCCTGTTATTGTTGTGAGTGGTAGGAATACAAACTTTTAGAGAGCATTCATGGCATTAGTAATATCCTTAAGCGATTAATAGAAAATATTTAATGTATGGAGCAAGCTTTGAGTAAAACTAAATCATAAAAACTCATCAATGTTGGATTCATTAATTACGGGGAGAAAGGCCACTACTGCAAGTTATTCAATGGTACATTCAAATTCAAAAAAATTCTAAAAGTCTAATTATTGAAAGGTTATGACCGCCTAAAAATTGATTAACTTTAATCACTGAAGTCCTCGAGCACTAAATAGGGTTGTTTTTGTCATGCAACCTAATTAATTGATCCAACATGATGTGGAAATTGTGACATGGAGGATCCATCTAGGTACCACATGGTTACCACGTGTGTGAAGGACACACGAGAGAAGGTGAAAATGTGGGAATATAGTTGGCTCAGAGGTTCCAAGTTATGTAATATGTTCCTTTTGGTGGGAAGTGGGCCAGTAGACATCACATTTCCCATCTAGTGTCGCGAAGAAGTGTGTCTCATGCCAAATCCATTTATCAGACCTCCAGGATTGAGGGTGATCATTAGCTTAATGTAGCTGACATGCAATGGATGGTGAATTGACGACTAGACATATGTTATGTCAATTAACATGAAAAGAAAATCATTGCCTAAAGTTTTCGTTTATCAGATTGTCGGGTCTTTGGGGATAATTGAAACCTTAAGCACTCATTGTTGATGGGAAGTGGGCAGTGGCACAACAAACAAAGATATTTACATCAAGTAAGAGGTTATTCGTTTGAATATTAACATTTTCCGATAGCAGGAATCTTGAGGGAAAACATTAGAGTTTTAGCTTTGAGCAGAGTTTGTACATTTATTAAAATACTTCGATCGCTAAGGCATAAAGAGAAATTAGACAGAAAACTAAGGTAAATGGGAAAAAATAAAAATTTAGGAAACCAAGGGTCTCTATTATTTTACTCAAAAAAAAATAATGTGGGGAGTTTTTGTTCACTACAATAGAAGGATATTGTGATTGGAGGGGATTTCCTCTTGGATGATGAAATTATTCTGTGGTGATTTTGTGCAATTTTATTCTAGTATTTTCTTCCGTTTTGCAATTGCTATAGAATTAGTGTTTCACTCAAACTTCCATCTCAATGTATTGAACCTTTTATGTCTTTGACATCTCTTTTGTAAAATTATCACCAAGTTTCCATCCAGGAACCTTGGTATAACTTCATTGCTCTTAAATATTCAACGTATTAGTCACTATGGCTATGTTGAAGAGAGGTTTTCTCTTTCCTAATGCATTCCAATCAGTCTTCTTCTATAGACCTCACCCTTTGATTCCATTATACCAAGATTGAAAAAAGGCACTAACCTATTGGTGTGTCAATCCTTTTAAAATTTAAAACAATAAATTTTTTAATCTTTATTTTGTTTTAATGTTTTCTAGGGTAAATTAGGGTTAGGTTATGACAAATTTTGCATTTAATATCATATAATACCTTGTGCCTCGTAATCTTATGGTTTGTCTTAGGATCTACTAATTTGCAAAAAGCAAAATGTCATTTTTTAATACATTTTTCAGCCACCCTTTTAGGGTTGACGTCTAAGGTTTCAAAGTTTTTTAACGCATTTTTCACCCTTGAAAGATTGTTGCAACTTAATTCCTTGTTGACTCATAAACCTTGTTTATATATTGTTTATCATCATTTATAGATTATTTTTTTATTATTGTCATAGATTTTGCATGTTGTGAATTGTGCATTTAAAAAAACCATAATGTATAACAATAATTGATAATGTGTTGGTAGCATTTGTTTGGGATCTATTTCAGCCTCTCCACGACTATTTAAACCCTCTAAATTTAGACATATCTCTTTTGAGCTCATTACCTTGAATTATCTCACACCTTAACCAAAGGCCTATTTCATCGAATGCCATCTTTGGGTGTTTTATTTAGCATAACCCTTGGAGGGTATTTATGTTATGCGTTCTTGGGTTATCAAAATCTTTGATATCTTCCAAGAAAGTCTCCCTTTTAAGTATAATATCCATCCACAAAACAACGGGGGAATAACTACTTAGGTGATAGTAGTGGTTGATCTTATTATTGCCCCTAATTTAAAGTGCTTGGTGAAACTTTGCACTATATTACAAAAATAATCACAATTATCATTTGAAAATCTTAGAACGAAAAGTGTAATTTAGATTGCAAAAAGTGATACAATAGACTTTATATTATATTTAGATGAGCATAGATACATAAATTTTTTAATCATTAAAGTAATTAAAAAATTAACATAAGGACTTAAACTATCTAAAATTAAAATGATTTTTTTCTACTTTATTTATTTTTATTTTATTTTATAATAAAATAATTGATAAATAATTTTTATTTTTATTTTTTGGCATTAGCCATTGTACTTCAATTTGTTCATTCTAAATTGTAGTGTTACCTAGGCATGGACATGGCACTTCTCTTCTAAACAAGTTGTAGATTACCTTCCTTTTAATAAAGGAACTGATTAAAATTTGTTGTATTTATATGAGATTAGGCAGACAAAACCATATTTATTATTTCAAGGTTAAATTACACCATTAGTAAAGCACATTGACATGTATATACTTTTCTGTTTTTTTGGGTAATAGAATGATCGTATATGAAATAGTAGGGTAATTGGTTTAATTTAATTAATTAATTTTTTTAATTTTTAATTTTTTATATAATGTATTTTTTGAGAAATTTATTAAACATTTTACTTTATTTTCAAGATGGTACCCAAGATAAATAGGATTTTGTAGAAGTTCAAAATTTTATGAGTTATCTCAACAATATAATTTAGGTATGAAAGATAATACTCACATAATCATTTAGACTAAATTCAATTGACTGGGTAGTTAATTTAATAGTTAATTTAATAACCTTAACTATAGCTAAATATTTATAAGATATTGGTAAATAAAACATACTCTTATTCATTAATGTCACTTTTTATGTTTTCTAAGTAAAATTAGAAGTATTTACCATACATGTTTTTTATTGTGTATTTTTAATCAATTTTTCTGAAAGCTAATATTTTAACAAATTTAACAAATTGATTGCCTCATACTTTGAGATTTTGGATAAGTCACACTGTTATTGTGATTTAATTGCATTTAGGAGAATAATCATGCATCAAAAACTTAATAACATCTTGAATACATCCATACAAATTTTATTTCCATGTGGTACATTATTAAGGGTCTTAATTTTATTTTATTTTTGCTTAAGAGAATAAGTCTACAAGTACACACCTTTAATCCCATTCTCAATTGGCTTTATTATGTCATTGCAATTGTTGTGACAAATTGATACTACTAACTTCGATACCTCGTTGAATTTAGCTAAAAAATATTATTTGATTTTTTAATTAAGATTACATGTCCACATGTAAGCACTCTCACATTTAAGAGTTATAGGTGTAGTTTATTTGCATGGGTTACAACTACAAATCTTTTTATTTTATGTTTTTTTAAATATTTTTTTTATTTTAAATGTTTTCTAATTATATGCATTTAGCAATTTTGTAATCTTTTATTTTCATGGCTTTTCTAATTTTATTTTTAGCCACCATCAAATATTAATGATCTAGAATAGATCATTAGCAATCAATCTTGATACTTTTCAGATTGGAAAAGTGGAGGAATTGGTTTATAAGACCCATTTTAGTATATTTTTATTTGGAGATTTGGGGCTTAGAACCTTCCAAAGACATTTTAAGGCACAAATGGCACTTTTAGGGGTCAAAAATTCATGGGAATAACTCCTAGACCCTTGAAATTGTTCTACAGACTAAGATCTTCCCAACAATGTGAAAATCATCTCAATTAGAGTTTCTATGTAGAAGTTATGCCCCATACAAGTTCATATACCTTGTTGACCACCATGGTATTGAGTGGATATACGCTAACCCCTATTACTTACACATGGAGCTAGTCAAATGTGGACTCTCATAAGGCTTCTAAAAGGTCCAAAACCATCACACTAATTGAGGGTTGAGTCATGAAAAAACCCCTAACCATAGACAACTATCAAACTATGTTAAATATTAGGTTGCTAAGTGGAGAGGGGGTTCCAAGATTTAGCATTGTACTTATTCCATAGCTGAGTGGAGCATTTAGTAGTGGGATTTGAGAGCATAACATAGGAAAAAAAGATTGTGTAGCATCCATTCAAGCCATAGTGTTAAAGGAAACTCCATAGCTAGTGCCCATTCCTTTATATTTTCATTTGAGTAACTGAATAAAAGATATCATAGCATTTTCACTTTCTAGTGAGTATTTTTCCAATTTCAAGTTTCCTAATATACATCAAGTATTCACTTGTGTGGATGGCATGTCCATTTTTCTATTCTTTCATTTTTTCATATTTCAATTATTTTCATAATTTTTTTGTAATAAACTAGTGATTGCAAATATGAGACCTAACGAAATAAACCTCAAAATATTTATTTTGAGCATAGTACAAGATATATCTCTCACGATATTGAGGAACAACCCATTGATATCTCTTGCAATATGGTCCTCCTCATGCTATCTATTTAAACAAGTTTGAATCTTTTGAGGAAGTTGGTGGCTATAACTCAAAAGTTGGATTGGATGAGAAACTAGGAGATAAAGAAGACCTTGAAAAGAAGCAAAAAGAAAAGCCCAAGAAAGAGGAACCAAGCTCTAATAACATCACTCCTTCACAACCTTTGTTTAAAATGGAAATGAAAGTGAGCATTAACTCCCACTAAGGTGAGATCAATCTTGTAAGTTGAATCATTGGTTGCAATGGTTATAGGTGTATTTTAATGTCCATAATATAGATAACAAGAAGAAATTTCATTGTTTAATTAGAACTAAAGGGCCATACACTAACTTGGCAGTAAAGCCACACAATGACAATTAGGTTGGAGGGTGATCCATCAATAACTAAGTAGAAGGTGTTTAAAACTATCATCAAGTCTCAGTTTTATACTATTGGGTATGTAGAGGACTAGTGGATTTATTGGCATCACTTATGGACATAGCAAGGTCGTAATGTGCAAGAGTGGGATATTTTTTAAGAATTCAAATATTATGGCTATGTATAATATTCCAAGCAACTATTTTGGTTTGAAAGTCACACATATAAAATGTAGGTGAATAGTAAAAAAAATATGTAATTCATTATTAAAACTAGTAATTTTTTAGCGAATATTAACAATTTAATCATATCTATGCAAAAAATTATCATTTTTAAAATCAAATCGGCAAATATTATTTACAAAAAATGTCCAAAAAATGGCCAATTGTTGGGAACAAGTTCCCCCAAGAGCCGTTTTGGGGCTAAAATCCCATGTTTTGGGATAATTTTGTAATAAAGTTGTAAAAGTATCTGCATTTTGTGGTCAGGGAGCGCGAAGGTGTCAAGAGTCATAAAGGGTTGTCTGCCCTTATTTTATAAAGTGTCAAGTCAGCTGTAAAGATCCACCCATGGTCCGCAGACCATGGGATTGTATAAAAAGGAGCTACGTAAGTAAGCTCTAGGAAGTGAAGAGTTAAGTTAAGTAAGAAAGAAAGTAGCAAAGTAGAGTGGAGAAGTCTAAGTGTTCTCGGGTCTTAGCGTAGGTAGAGGCTCTGCAGCTGAGTGCGCAAAGGCCTAGGGTGGAAGTCCACAGCTAAGTGTGTGGAACCCTGCAATTGTGTGCGCAGGGTGCATAGAGTCTGTATTAAACTGGAAGATATCAATAAAGAGAAGTATTATGCAATTACTGTGTATTTATTTCCTGTTAATGCATCTTATTATATTACGCTTGGGTTTAATTTACAATGTTTATTTGATGCATGAATATATGTGATTGTATCGGTTAATTAAACGCAAGTAAGGATATCAGTTTACACGGCACTAACTGTGATTGATTAGTAAGATAAGTAAAACACTTGAGATAAATTAAGAACCTATATAATACATTGTCATAGATGCGTGAAAATACCTTGACCACGGGTTAGGGTTGCGCTAAGGTCAATCGTACACCTTCGCGGAGGCACTGGAGGTGGAATAAAAGGTAGACTCACAGATCCCTAAGGCTTAGCGACCTGAGCTAAAGTAGGGGCAGAGGGTATAAACAGACATCACGACCATCTCAGGGTGCCGAAACTTGGTTCCAGCATCCCCCCATACTGCTTCAGGTGAGACTTCGGTCCACGCTCCACGGGCTGATGTCAAAAGGGGCAGTAGTGTAGGGATTTGTTTGGCTAACTAACGTTGAACCTGGGTCAGGTCCCACAAAGCTAACAAATGGTTCCGTTGTCGGGACTAGAATCTGCATTAGATATGTGTGATGTCGTATCACTGGAATCCAACTAAGAAAGAGATCGAGGGCTGGTTGGATAGAAAGATCCATGAATTCGCAGTATAGGAGAACAGAAACCTGCGGCTGACAAAGGAACAATGGTTAGACAGGTACCTATATACAGAAATCTAGGAGATCTTTTTCTGTTCCTTTCCAATTGAGTTATACGAGTGGATCGCAAAGCTAGTGGATAGCCAAGGAAGGTGGAAACTTGACGGTCATATTGTCTAGATCCCAGAGCTAGTACAGAAACTGGAAGCTTATGAGGATAAGATCACCCACATTGTCAATCATTGGCTCAATGGTATCATAGGAGGATTTGTGACTGAATTCGCAGTCGATACATCAGTCAGTTACAGCGAGGCAGAGCGACGCTTTTTCAAAGGTCCCCGAGGTAAGTACTTGAAGTCTTTAAATACTTGGATTAAGATGTTATTGTGTGAAAAACGGGTCATGTAGCTACCTTGATGTTCAGAGCTACACGAAGTGGAAAGGCTTACAGGAACGAAGGAAGAAAGGGCCCTGAATATAGCCCCCTAATTTCACCTCCTTTGAGTAACGAAGAGGGAGTAGTGCAGGCTTCTCCTCGAAGTGTAGTTCAGTTAATAAAATAGGGATTCCTGCGACTGCCACCTCCAACTTCACCACCATCACCTACGACTTCGCCCACACCACCACCACCTCCACCATAGTTCAACATGGCGAATTCAGTGAAGTTGCCTTTGTTCAAGGGCTTGGGAAATGAGGACCCGGACCAGTTCTAGTTCGTCATAAAAGTTGTAAGGGAAGCTCAGGGCATCACAAACGATCACATGAAGAAGGCAATGTTGGTTAGTGCTTTAAAGGATCGCGCGCTAAATTGGTACATCAAGTACTCTAATGATAACCCAAATACTGGGTTGGCAGAGATCCAGACCACGCTGAATAAAGAGTTCAGTAGGCCTAAATCTGAGGCGTAGTCGATTGTGGGGTTCAAGGAAATCACGATGAAACCAAGTGAGACACATTGGGAATTTGATTAGAGATTGAAGTGTAAAATCTGCGAAGCATATGAACTTAACATATGGACAGCACCGTGAGTGGTTCGTGGGTTCGCTCCTGCCTCACCTAAGGGTTGCACTGTCGCAATAGAAGATTACGACCCAGGTAGAGGCCTTGGAGATTGCAATAAGACTGCATGAAACACCGATGCAAGATCCGAATCTGGGGGTTCAGCAAATCCATGCACACTTGCAAAATCTTTGCCTCGAAATGCAAAACTTGAAGCAAGACAGAACAGTTCGACTGGAGGCGTGCGAAGAGATATGGTGCCTGAAATGTAAGGGTCAGGGGCATGACAAAGACCACTGCCTGGTCTTTGCGAACTATATTGCAGGAGGAGGACCGATGCCTTTGAGGCCGGAAGCCCAAGCAAGACCGAGCGCGGGGCCTGCGTTGTGGTGTGTTATATGTCAGGTAGCAGGGAAACATACGACTGATAACTATCATTTGTTGCAGAAGTTTGTACAAACACCGCAGCAACTGTTCTACAATTTTTGTAGGTCGATAGGGCATGATGAGCGCAATTGCCAAAGTTATGAATTGATGATGGACAGAACGCCTACCTATAGAGTTCAGGTAGAAACGCAGCCCCCTGACCAGGACATTAGGATGGCACAAGCAGGCTTTCAGGGGTGCAGACGAGGCCGAGGTAGAGGAGGACCTGGCAGAGGTCGGGAACTACTAGTCTGTTACAATTGTGGAGGACCAGTACACTATGCCCGTGAGTGCACTAACCCAACGCGTCCGTCATGCAAATATTATACTCAGTTTGATCATTAAACGGAATACTGTCCTACACTGATAGCGAGGATACACAACGAAAGGGGTGCTTCCACCGCAGCTGACTCAGAACCTGCAGATGATGAGGGTTGAGCCTCGTAAAGAGGATCTGAATGTGAATATAGTGCTCCAAAGTGGAATTTCAACGGTCGACAATAAGGGGAATCAGCCTGAAGATAGTGCATGGGTTTGCAAAGCTCCAGCTAAGGAGGCTGAATTTGATTTGGGGAGCGCACGCGAAACGTTCATGGAAGCAAAAAAGAGCTTCATTGAGGCCACTACCTCAGGGAGCCAGGATAATCCTGTTCAGGAAATGGACCCTTCTATGCTTACGACCTTTTTAGAGACTTGCATGAAGCTGCTACATGATAGCAAGGTTGTGAAGGGGTTACAGGAACTTATAAATAGATGCGTTAGAAACGCTCCGGGTGAACCGCACGTGGTACAAAAGATTGGTAAGCATAAGGAAAGGACAAGGCGTGAGATGAGACTCACCACGTAGATAGGAGAATATGAAATGGATCAGGTTATTCTAGATCTGGGGTCAGACGCAAATGTTTTGCTAAAGCAGACTTGGGAACAGATGGGGAGACTCGCGCTGCAGTGGTCTCCAATTCAGTTAAGAATGGAAAATCAGCAGAAAATCATCCCCATGGGATGACTACAAGGAGTAACTGTAGATATTGAAGGTGCGAGTGCATTGGCTGACTTTGAAGTGATAGAAATTGTGGATGACAACAACCCCTACCTTGCGCTCCTTGGCATTGATTGGGCTACTGACATGAATTGGGTAATCAACCTAAAGAAGCAAAAGATGATATTTGAAAATAAATCGCTTTGTGTAATAGTACCCCTAAATCCTGCTGAAGGATCACGCTATACTAAACCAGTCCGCGATTACGAGAGTGATGATGATTTGTACTGCATATATAAAATAACAGTGTGAGACCAAGATTGGGTGAATCCGACAGCGGATGGCCGAATTACATGGGATCGCGAGAGTTCATGTACCTCAGACTTAGATGAAGAATTAAAGCGCTAACAGAATCGGCTACATGAAATGACTACGTTGAGATGTAACATGATGACCTGGTCGTTGTGTTGTGTGTCGTCTTTGGTACGAAATCTACCCACTTATGATGGCTTGAATGATGTGGATCTGTTTTTGGATGCACTTGAGAGGGATGTACCAGAGAAGTAGCACTTCCAGGATTTGGACTGGGCACTACGCCCGCAAGATGGTGGGGTATGCACAAGGGTAGTTTTGATGATTGGCGCGAGTGTAGGAGGATGATGAGAACACGCTTTGGGAAGCCGCAGGTATGAGTAACAAACAAGTATGACGGGAAGGACGATTCGCATGCACACTTGGCCAAATGGGCTAAGGCCTATGGCGCGAAGCCCCAACTTGAATGGGTGCACTTTGTTTGTCACACCTTGGATGTCATCCCGATGAACTGGTACTTGGAAACAGAACTCCACCATGGCACAGGCGAATGGGATATTCTGCGCAAAAGCTTCATAATGATGTTTAGCTTCAAAGATGGGTTTGACTGTATTCACGAAGCGCTACAAGAAGTTAAAGCAACAAGCTTTAGGATACCGTAGGATCCTTTGGATTTGATTCAACCCAATTGGACTACTCAACTGAGCCACGTGATGGAATGCTATAATGTGATAGTCAAAGAAGAAGACGAGGACCCATGAAAGATTAATATTCCTGAAACTGAGGGTCACCGCGAGGTCGAGGGACCGCCGATTGAGAATCATGATATAACTGTGTCGCTAAAGACGAAACAGGTAAATATTGGTACAGAGACGGAGCCCAAATTCACGAAGATTGGAGATTATTATGATGACGCGACAATAAATAAGGTTGTTGAATTGCTCCGCGAATACCAGGATTTTTTCCCTACCAAGTTTATGGAGTTATAGGGGATAATAGGGGACTTGGGCGTTATGAAGATCACGTTAAAACCCGTTGCGAAGCTAGTTAAGTAAAGACCTTACTATTTCAATCCAAAGTATAAGGAGAAGGTCCGCTTAGAGTTAGATAAGATGCTCATGGCAGGCATCATTGAGCTTGTAGAAGAATCTGATTGGGTGAGCCCAATAGTGGTACAGGAAAAGAAGCAGAAGGATGAAATAAGGATATGTGTAGATCTCAGGAAGTTGAATGATGCTTGCATGCATGATCCTTTCCCAACTCCGTTCACTTACAAGGTGTTGGATAATGTAGGTATCCAGGAAGTGTACTCCTTCACTGATGGGTTTTCTGAGTACCATCAGATCAAAATCGCGCCCAAAGATAGAAGCAAGATGACCTTTGCGGTTGAATGGGGATGTTTTTAGTACACTGCAATGCCTTTTGGATTGAAGAATGCGCCTATGATTTTTTTGCATGTAGTCATTGTTGCATTCAAAGACTTCATTCATAAGTTTCTAGAGGTGTACTTTGATGACTGGATTGTGTTTGGGTTGGTAAAACGCCATGTGGAAAGTTTGCGCTTAATGCTAGATACCTGTCAAAGGTACAAAATTGCGCTCAATCTGAAGAAATGTCTGTTTTGTGTCCGTTTTGGGACTTTGCTGGGTCATGTGGTATGCAAACAAGGATTGATGGTAGATCCCGCGAAGATCACAGTGATAATTAACCTGGAGGCCTCGAGGAGTGTGAAACAGCTACGTGCAACCTTGGGACATACTAGGTACTATAGGAAGTTTATCAAGGATTATGCCCAGATCACCGCGCCTATGGAGAAGTTGTTTAAAAAGGATGTCATGTTCTGTTGGAATGAGGACTATCAGAAAAGCTTGGATATGCTGAAGGGAAAAATGGTTGACGCGCCGATTTTAGTCTTCTCGGATTGGAAGAAGGAGTTTCAGTACATGTAGAAACATCATGTATAGCACTAGGGGCAGTACTGACACACGCCAGCAGAGGAGACTTGGACCATCCTGTAGCGTTCGCAAGCAGGAGGTTATCCAAGGCTAAGATGAACTATTCCACCACTGAGCGCAAAGGATTAGCCATGGTATACGTGCTCCAGAAGTTTAGACACTATTTTCTGGGTGGACATTTTAAAATGTATACGGATCATTCTGCATTGAAATCCCTGGTCAATAAGCCTGTGTTGGGGGGGAGAATCTGTAGGTGGTTATTATTGTTCCAGGAGTATGATTTTGAAGTTATTATGAAGCCTAAATGACTGGATGCGGGACCAGACCATCTGTCACGCATCGAAACGGGGGAAGAACCCGCTAATTTGGAGAAAGGATTGCCTGACGTGTAGCTCTTTGCAGTGTGCATCGCAGATGGTCACTTTGAAGACATCATACACTTCCTAACGACAAGAACTGCGCCGGAAGGCTACACCGTCCAGCAAAAAAAGGAGTTAGTGGTGCGTGGGGTAGAATTTTTTGTCATTATCAGACATCTGTACAAAATGGGGTTTGATGAAGTATTGCGACGATATGTACCAGAGTTTGAAATAAGTAGTATCCTTGTGGACGCTCATGGGGGTGCCGTGGGAGGTAATTATGCAAGAAGAGTGACTGCACAAAAGATTCTATGCGCAGGGTTGTGGTGGCCAACCCTCCATCAAGATTTCAAAGCCTACTGCAGGGCATGCGACGTCTGTCAAAAGACTGGGAGAGATGAGCTTCCCCTGAACCCATAGATGATGTTACAACCTTTCGAGAAATGGGCCATAAATTTTGTGGGACCCATTTAGCCCCAAGGAAAGAAGATGGGAGTGCAGTACATTATCACTGCGACCGAGTATTTGACTCGATGGGCGGAGGCACAGCCTGTGAAGGACTGCATAGGCGCGACCACTGTGAAGTTTCTCTTTGAGTATGTACTGATGCGATTTGGGTGTCCAAAGGTCTTGATGAGTGATCGCGGTACGCACTTTCTGAACGAGACAATCAGCACGCTGATAAAGGAATTTCAGGTGTATCACCAGAAAAGCACGCCTTATCACCCATAAGCTAATGGGATGGTGGAAGTTTTCAATAAGGTGTTGGAGAACGCATTGACCAAGGTTTGCAATGCTCAGTGAAGTGATTGGGACTTGCGTATGCCGTAGTACTACGGGCCTATCGAACGACATGCAAAAATTTGACTGGGCAGACACCCTTTAGGCTTCTATATGGTGTTGAAGTAGTGATGCCCATGGAATACATTGTGCCTAGTCTGCGCATAGCGGCACTCACGAGTATGACGGATCGCGAAGCCCTGTACGAGAGGCTCGCGCAACTTGCTGAGCTTGAGGAAGAAAGATTTATGGCTGGATTTCACCAACAGGTCCAAAAGAAGCACGAAAAATCATGGCATGATTGGCACATTAAATTGCGCACCTTTAAGGTAAATGATCTAGTTTTGCTATATGACAGCAAGTTTGATAAATTTCAAGGGAAATTCAGAATGCACTGGCTAGGGCCTTATGTCATTAAGGAGATTACCGACGATGGAGCAGTTCAGTTAGTTAAATTGAATGGAGATCCCTTCCCAGGAAAAGTGAATGGCAGCCAATTGAAGCCATACACTGGTGATCCGGCCAGATGACTATATGAAGGTAGCATAGTCTTAGCGCTCCAGGCAGTTGAAAGGAGGTGCAGGACTATAAACTACACTGCCCGGGTTGGGGAACTGTGCGATTGGAGGATTGTGCGGAACAAGGAAATGTCACAGGGTTCGCGACAATGCGAAGAGAGATGTTCTACCCAGGGAGAAACCACGCAGGTTAGCCAGAAAGTGACCGTTAAAGTCACTATTCATGATTTGACGATAAGAATGCGGCCAAATGGAGTGGGCAACTGACATTTAAGACAAAATTTATGGGTAAGATCCTTGGAAATTTGTCGCCAATCCAGCATTAATGAACCGAATGTGGGGGGAACGGTCAGATTTGAATTCAAAATGGCCTATAAATTACAGGTGGAGGCCCAACGAAAAACACTTGGCATTTTGAACATTGATTTGGTGAGCTCTCAGACGTGCATGATCCGCATTCCTCAAATAAATGCTTGACTACCCAGTGTTTGATCAGTTTCTAGAGTCCAATCGCAATTTAATCTGTGATTTTATCGCAGGATCCGAAGTTATGGATGCTGAAGCAATGACAGCCGAGGCGGTTGTGCCAGAGGTTGTTATGGAAGCAGAAGGAGCTACTCTAGAGGTTGCAGAGGTACTAGTTGAAGTCACTAAGTCACCACGGACGCCTAGACCGAAGCCTACCCCAACCAAGGAGAGTGCGAAGGATAAGAAGGGCAAGCAGGCTGCGATACCGGTGCGCGGGTTGCCCTAGAAGAAACCCACATAAGGACATGCCCACCGCACAGGAAAACGGCAAAACCATTAACTTGGAGCCGGAGGAGGAAGGGATTGAGGACATCTTGATGGATTATGAGGATTTGGGGGTGGAAGTGGAAGACATTGAAGTCGAGGGTTCTGACCCTATCACTAAGTTTCTAGAATACATCCCTTCGCGCAAAGGAAAGACCAAAGTGCCAAAGGACATCGATGAAAGCAAGGTCGCCCTGCACATACCTCCGCTGCCGGATGAGATTATCTTTGAAGGACCATGCTTGGGGCAGATTTTTCTGTTGAAACTAGAAGATTGGGACTTAGTTGACCATGAGAAGTTCCTGCACTTGGTGACAAAACAACTAATGCACTGCGTTGTTCACACAACCACCGAGATGACTGCATTGGAACCACGGAAGTGGCTCAAGGGAGTAGACAAGGTAGGTCTGCTCAACCTACTGTGGGTGTCACACTACAATCGCACACCCATTACAGTATTGGTCATCAATCAGTTGCTATGCTTGGTGCACGATGGGAATTTGTGGCTGGAGGACCTGATACCCATCACCGACAGGCAGATCCATACGATCACGCGACTGCCCTATACAGGGGAGAATCTGGCCATGATGTTTGGCGGAAAAGGTGGCGAGTAGGCCCTCGCGGAGGCCATGAAGGAGAAATTCAAGCTCATGAAGAAGTTGTGCGGCTATGCCATCTCAAATCTCTGCGACCCTATAGTCAAAGTGGCCACACAGATCCTGGCAGGAAAAGTTATGCAGAAGTGTCGTGCAGATGAAGTGTCGGCACCAGTCGTTACTATAGCAGCCCAATGAGCCTAAGGAGTGCAGTTTAACTGGGCGTGCTATCTCTGCGATGAGTTCCTTGCAAACTGCCACGAGGCACAAGAGCTTAGCAAGACCTTCCACTATGCATGGCTTTTGCTATCCATTGTGCTGGTAGCCTGGGAGCTGGCAGAAGACAGCCAATTCCCCTCGGTCGCGTCAGACCTGTCAGGGGTAGAAAAGTACGCTTTGATGTGGGTGACCAAGGATGCTCAGTGCATCAAGCATAGCAAGATCTTCTGGATCTTGATGGAAATGAATATACACATGGCTATCGATCGCAAACCGCGATTGTCACCTACTGTGTTTGCCAAACTGCAAGAGTGCATGGATTTCAAGGTAGACTTTCAGTGCATCGCGATCAGGGCACGGAAGAACCCTGAGCAGAAGTGGCATGACTTGCCTTACTTGGCAATGAACGACGTGATTGATGCAGTTCTTGATCGGTGGTCGGTAGAGTGGCGCACTACCTCAAACTCGGCAGTGGGGTTAAGCAAGTCTGCCACACAGCGCAAAAAGGAGGAGGCCAAGCTCAAGATAGCGCAACTAGCCAAGAAAAGGAAGAAGGAGGCACCTAGGCAAAGCGTGATGCCGCCTAGCAGGTGGAAAAGCAGACAGGAAAAATAGAGTGTGGATCTTACAAAAGTACGAGGTCGCCTTTGCTCGAAACAGAGGAAGAAATGGATGAGAAAACAAAGTAACATGGAGTGGACCCACAGACGGTGTCGTACCGCATCAAATGTCCAAGAGAACAAGAAAAAGTGGGGCCGTGGAAGAAATCCAAGGCCAGTAAGATGTCGTTGGACCCAATCACCCTAATAGAAGGAGATTTGAATGACATTGGAGACACGGTGCGGGATGTCACCGCGAAGGTACTACAGTAGTTCGAGCAGCAACAACAACAACTATTGGGGGCCATTCAGATGGGTCTGCATGAGCTACAGATCCACGCATCACAGGCTGGCACAGTGTCCACTAGCCTCGCTATTGATACTTCAGAAGCTGCTGAGATGCTGCGTGTGAAGGACTCCCGAGCAATAGTGCTGCAGGATGGAGCACTCACCATAGAAAACAACGCTGACAGGCCCGTTATAAATGCCCTCAAGGGAGTAGGGTTGAACTTAGCAGTGCTTCCTAGCGAGGCGCTCCACCTACTACAGGATGGGGTGATCGCAGAGTTGAGGGCCCGAGAACAGCACGTTGTGTAGGTAATCAGTGAACAGCATATCAATAATGTGCAGTTGGCCCTACATCGAGACTCTGTCATTGCCACTGTGACTGAAGTAACTGATCGAAATAAGTGCATTGTTCAGGTCATGGAGGAAGCATGTCGAATGGTCTCAGAGTTGGCCATTCCGGAGGGAGAGCCGGTAGAAGTGCGTGTTCGCAAGCTTGCTACAAGGGTGCGTGACACTCCCACAGAATTGGATAACGTTCAGTTGGAGATGAACCTACAAATTGCATATTTGCAATTGAAGGCCCAACCTTCAACTCCTCTGGAAGTAAAGGAGCAGCGCGCAACCGCTTTCACAGAGGCAATAGTGGTGGTAGACAGTGCAGTAGCAAACTACACATGGTTGTTTCAACAGTCGTTCGAGGTCCTGACGAGTCTGTAGGAGGATCCTAATGTACACGACTGGAGATAGAGGTGCGAGAACTGCAGCAGCACTATGACGAAGTAAAAGGAACAACGCGCATTGTCGCTCCCACACAAAGACTGGCGAAGCTATAAGAGGCCAAAACATTGAAGGAACAGGTAAATGCAGCGCAACACAAAGAGGCAGTGCTAAAGGCGCGCTTGAAGCCTTATTTGGACGAAGCTTATTCGGTCACGACCTCCATTGAAGGTAAGCTTGCTAATCTACAAGCAATTTAGCAGAAGCTTCAGGCTGACGATTCAGGACCAGCAACAGAGTATTTGGTTGAGGAAGTGAAGCAGGCAGTCGTGCATTGCACCGCCAAAGTGGCAATCATACAGGTCAAGCTAGGAGGTCTTCGCACCAAGATCTCCGTGCCCGTAGAGTGACTCGAGGGCAAGTCACCATGTTTGTGTTGGGGCCTGTTGGGAACGGGTTCCCCCAAGAGTAGTTTTGGGGCTAAAAGCCCATGTTTTGGGATAATTTTGTAATAAAGTTGTAAAGTCTCTGCATTTTGTGGTCGCAGAGTGCGAAGGTGTCAAGAGTCATAAAGGGTTGTCCGCCCTTATTTTGTAAAGTGTCAAGTCAGCTATAAAGATCCACCCATGGTCCGCGGACCATGGGATTGTATAAAAAGGAGCTAAGTAAGTAAGCTCTAAGAAGTGAAGAGTTAAGTTAAGTAAGAAAGAAAGTAGCAAAGTAGAGTGGAGAAGTCTAAGTGTTCTCAGGTCTTAGCATAGGTAGAGGCTCTACAGCTGAATGCGCAGTGACCTAGGGAAGAATTCCGCAGCTGAGTGTGCGGACCCCTGCAGCTGTGTGTGCAGGGTGGATAGAGTCTGTATTAAACTAGAAGATATCAATAAAGAGAAGTATTCTGCAATTACTGTGTATTTAGTTCCTGTTAATGCATCTGATTATATTACGTTTGGGTTTAATTTACAATGTTTATTTGATGAGTGAATATGTTATGTAAAAAATTAGTTTATTTTAGGTTATTGTTTAATTTTAGGTTTAGTTAGATGAAAGGGCACGATCATAAGATCATGCCCTTTCCCAAAGGGTGCCCATGGCGGTATATAAGCCAGGCAACCCATTGTAAATCATCATCATCTGTCTATTCATTTATTAATAAAGTATTTTTATATATATTTCTGTTATCCGGAAGTTTTACACTCCATCTGGTATCAGAGCGAGTTCAATCCTCAGGCTCTATTTGTCTACCGCCATCAATTTCTTTCCGCTGCCACAGGTCATTCATTCATTTAATTCCACTGTTCCACTGTGCAACCACGCTAGTCTTCCCATTGTCCGTTGCCCACCGCATTTGCAATTCACTGCTACCCGTTCGACTGTTATTCCCTGTCCCCTCTATTCGCTATCAGCACGGTTCCGAGTCTGTTCCCCCGTCCCTTGTCACACCTTGTCAGGCTCGTGCTTCGAGCCGCTGGTTATTCATCCGTCCGCTGCCACAGACTTCCACAATTGACGTGCTGCAGCCTGCTGTGTTACGACTTCAACGTGCTGCCAGCTCTGGTTACGGTAACATTCGATTTTTTTTTGAACGGTTCAAAAGTTAATATATATATAAAAAGGTTGTTCAAGAGATCTGAAACGTTACAACGTGATTTAGTATATATATATATATCATATTTTAATTATATATATTATATATATAATTTAATTAAAAGTTATATAATTTATAACTTTAAATTTTATATATATATATATAATAATTATAAATTATAAATTATAATTATTATAATTTATAATTAAAAAAATATATTAATTAAATTAAATTATTAAATTAATTTAATTTAATTATTTAAAATAAAAATAAAAAAAAAGGAAGAAGAAGAGGAAAGGAAAAATATTTTAGCTGGCAAATAGATACACGCCTCCGCAAACCCGCTCAATGTCGACAATGACAATGGCGGATTTCCAGAAAAGGTTGTTGGATGCAGAGAAAAAGATAAATAACAACCACGACGAGGTCAGTAAAAGATTAAATGAAGTCGAGAGCAAGCTTGGGGAGCAAGCGGACAAAATCAAAAATCTTGAAAATATGACAAATCGAATAGAGATAAAGATGGAAAGTCAACATGTCCAAACAGGAGTAAACTTCAGAGAAGTCTTAACAATGTCGAAAAGTCTGTGTAAAAAGTCGAATTGTACACCCGAAGAGCTATTAAAAGAAGGTGAAGAGAATCAAGAACACATCTCGTCAGATTCAACTAAGTCCACAGACTCTCATGACAAAGTTGAATCCCAAAAAAAATCAGCGACACACAACCAAGAAGCAAGTAACACTGCCTTTACAAACAAGCAACTTTGGGATACCCTTTCTAGTCAACACCCTATTTTTGCTCAACCATTAGCCACATACCAGAAGAGGGTAAAGGTTGAGATGCCTAAATTCGATGGGAACAAAAAAAACAATGTCGCATGGATAAATAAAGCAGAAGAATACTTTGAGATATATGACATCACTGACGATGACGAAAAGCTCAGACATGCATCCATGAAAATGGAGGGAGAAGCATATAACTGGTATATGTGGTGGAAAAAGACAACACACGTCATTAGCTGGAGGAGATTTAAAGATGCATTCTTCAAAAGATTCCAAGGTGTAAAGGAAGAAGAGTTCTTTTCAAAACTCATCAAACTACGACAAAAAGGAAGTGTCGATGAATACACTCAAGAATGGGAGACCTTAGTAACACGAGTACCTGGGTTATCAGAATCTCGTCTAATTCAGTCATACATCTCGGGACTCAAAACCCATTTACAAGCAGAACTTGAGATGCATGATATTACATCTATAGAAGTAGCAAGACGAAAAGCAAAAATAGCCGAAAAGAAATCCGAACCAATATTTTGGTCAACAGCGGAAAAAGCTTATGCAAGACGAAGGATACCCCAGTATGTGGACTCAAATAATACAAGATATGTTCCACCACATCGTCGTGAAGATGAAAAATCTAATGTGGAAATGCAAAGGATAAAAGAGGGTAAATGTAAACGCTGTGGTGTGAAGTGGGATCCCAAACATAGATGTGCTAAAGGAAAAGAACCAAAGAACCTATATAATTGTGAAGCAACCAATGATTCAAACAATGAAGATTATGACGTAGAAGACACAGAAGATGCCCCAGAATTCTCACCAGAACTAGATGATGGAAGTATTCCACAAGTATCATTATCAGCTATGACAGGTATATCACAACCTCAGACTTTAAAGTTAAAAGGACACATAAAGAAGAACAAAGTAGTGGTTCTCGTCGACTCTGGAAGCACACACAATTTTTTAGATGCAACCGTGGCAAAGAGACTCAATATTTTTTCGTTTCCCTTACCAAACATGAAAGTGATGATAGCTAACGGTAAGAAGATTGAAAAGGTGGGAAAATGCCATAAGGTTAAATTGCAGATTCAAAACTTCAGTTTAGAGTCTTCGTTTTTCACAGTACCGTTAGGAGGAGTAGATGTAGTCTTAGGTATCCAATGGCTACGAACTTTAGGTACTTATGCCGCCAACCATCAAGTACAATTTATAAAATTCAAATGGGGAGGTCAGAAGTACAAGCTACACGGATTCCAAGCACCAGAAAATCAAGTTGTATCATCATCTCAGATGATGAAGCTGAGTCGAAAAAGAGCACCTACTTATGCAGTACAATGTCATCAATTAGAAATGTTATCTGCAAATATGACCAGAGAAGAATCACCAGAGATACAAGATCTGATTCGGAAGCATGAAAAAGTATTTCAAGACCTACCTATGAAGATGCCGCCTAATAGGGAAATTGAGCATACAATAGAAGTCAAGGCAAGACCAGACCCTGTTAACATCAAGCCATACCGATATCCACATCACCAAAAAACGAAACTTGAGAGATTAATCCAAGACCTTTTAAAATGTGCGACCTTGATCATCTTAGAATATCTGATCAAGTGGAAGGACTTACCCGAAGAAGACGCTTTCTGGGAGAATGAATCATTCTTCAACAACATCCGTCGTTACTTATGCTTTGAGGACAAAGCATTCTTTTGAGAGGAAGGCAATGTTATGTAAAAAATTAGTTTATTTTAGGTTATTGTTTAATTTTAGGTTTAGTTAGATGAAAGGGCACGATCATAAGATCATGCCCTTTCCCAAAGGGTGCCCATGGCGGTATATAAGCCAGGCAACCCATTGTAAATCATCATCATCTGTCTATTCATTTATTAATAAAGTATTTATATATATATCTGTTATCCGGAAGTTTTACACTCCAGAATATATGTGATTGTATCGGTTAATTGAACGCAAGTAAGGATATTAGTTTACGCGGCGCTAATTGTGATTGATTAGTAAGATAAGTAAAACACTTGAGATAACTTAGGAACCTATACAATACATTGTCATACCACGGGTTAGGGTTGTGCGAAGGTCAATCATACACCTTCACAGAGGCACTGAAGGGCAGAATAAAAGGTAGACTA
The DNA here is from genome assembly GCA_031772625.1 of Pinus tabuliformis. Lineage (NCBI taxonomy): Eukaryota > Viridiplantae > Streptophyta > Pinopsida > Pinales > Pinaceae > Pinus > Pinus tabuliformis. Next base: position 1,015,221,308 of record CM062804.1, read on the forward strand.
ACAGAGCCCTAAGGCTTAGCGACCTACGCTAAAATAGGGGTAGAGGGTATAAACCGACATCACGACCATCTCAGGGTGCGGAAACTTGGTTCCAGCATCCCCCCATACTGCTTCGGGTGAGACTTCGATCCACGCTCCGCGGGCTGATGCCAAAAGGGCTAGTAGTGTAGGGATTTGTTTGGCTAACTAACGCTGAACCTGGGTCAGGGCCCACAAAGCCAACACCGATTGACAAAATTCCACCCCTAAAATTTCCATATTTCAAGAGTACACCACATATTTAGGGAAACAGTGACAATAATGGGTATATCTCCCAAGAACCTAGATGTACTCCTCAAGTATCTAGGGAATCTGCATAGTCATCTACAAAAACAAGTGATGCTCATCAAACCTAGTACTCTCCTTTAAACATATTTTCCTCAAAGCTTTAAAATTAAAGTTGTCACATGTGATGAAATCAAATAATAATAATTTTCCATCTTCCTATTTTCTTGTTGCCATAAATCATAATCAATCCATCCAAACATAATTTTTTTCTATTTTAATCCTTTTTTTTTACAGGAATGAGAATATGTTTTTGGATCGTAACTTTACTACATATGTTACATTTTCAACATATTGATATCATATTTCTCTATGACACACTTCAAGACCAAATGTCCTCCACATAAGAAAACTACTTATGTAAAACCCAGACAGATCTTTGGAAGTAAATACATTCCAAAAAACCCCCATAATAAAACAAAACCAACAATACATATAACTATTTTAGTATGTGAACTTTGATTATTACGTCACTTCCAGGTTCCATTGGATCATTAAAGGACAAAGTCGAACAATTACAGTTGAAACATGAGGATCACATAACCCTCTCGTAATACTTCGATATCACAAGGTCGATGTCTACTTTTCATGTAAATTTAAGGGATGGGATTAGATCTATTTAGACCCTTAACCAATAAATCCTTGCATGTCAATTCACAACCTTTATCAACGCAACAATCTGCTTTATGATTATTGTCCCTTAAAATATGATTAAAGCTTGTCTTTGGGAGATATTTTAAGAACAATCTGATCTAGTTTAATAATAATTTTAAACTTGCTTCTTTGGGACTTGTTCCTTCGATCAAAAGCTTAATTAATAAGAGAGAGAGTCCCCTATTATCAGGAGACAGGACACACCAACTTATTTCTCAAGGATTATACCTTGAAGAAGACCATAAGTATCAGCTTGGTTATTTGTCATTTCCCCAAACACCGTGCAAACTCCATTACCTTGTTATCGCTAGGGCTATAAAGAACCCCTCCCTCTCCTGCCATCCTTATATTTCCTCTGGAGGCTCCATCAAAACTAAGCATATAATCAAAAGAAGCTACTCTCCATCTTTGAGAATCCAACCATGTCATTAAAAGATTCCAACTCTCATAATAGGTTGTTGTGGCTGCTTGAGAGACTTGGTGTGATTCATCTCTATGTCGAATTTGGAAAACCACTCCTTTTCAATTTGATCCATACCATTATTCGAGGATTTTTTGAACGGTTTTCTGGAGCAATATTTGGAGCACATACTTATTGCTTCCATAACGATTGATTGAGGCAACATTTTTAATAATTAAAAGCATGATCATTTATAGTGATGCACACCTTCCAACAAATTAATTTGGGCAATGAGTTCCATAACTTTCTAAGAAGGGGCTTTTGAATGAATCCACTTGCATATTTCGAGTCCCATGAGTAGAAGAAACATGTGATCATGTTTGGCCAATTTAATCGATGATAGATGGGATACAACACCCCAACCTATACTTCCTTCGTGAATAGGAACTCTAGAAAAATATGTCGAATAAATTATTAATTTTGTTTACAAAAGGGACATAGAGAGGGCCCTTGTATTCCTCACTTCTTTAGGTTCTCCCCTATTAATATTTTATTATTTGCTAGCAGCTGACAAAAAGCATTGGTTTTGGGGAGGTAGTTTGGAAACCATACCTTTGCCCAACAATGTGATTTTGGCAGCACCCCCTGGGGAAACATAATGGATAAATAACCACAAGGAACTATGTAAGAAGATGATTTCCAACACAAACATCAACAACTTCTCTATTCCAAGTAGAAAATCCTATAAGATGATTACATAATTTTGTTACTAAATGTTGTTGCATGGGAGGGATAAAATCAAATTCCAACATTGCCAGCTCCCTTAACAGTCCCATTGGTAAATATTCACCAATGTGAATTTTCCATTAGAAGTGAAAACTTCTTTGAGAGATCTGAATTTATTGTCTCATTCTAAAGGAGCTTTGTTCATTGTTTTTTCAGGCCATATGTTAATATAGCTCTCATTTCCAAGTTTCCAATAGATCTTTAAGCCAATAAGATGGGATGCCATTATGAAAATCTTCCAAACTATTGATGCTCCATGCTGAAAAGAGAGAGATTCCATATTGAAGGAGCATTAAAGAATTTATTTTCCATATAAAACTTCTTTCCACCATTCTAATTTTGGGGCCCAAGAACCTCCAAACCAGATTTGCACCAATAACTTTGTTCATTAGTTTTGAGTCTCTGATCAGTAATCTACCATGTAATTTTGGCAACTAGACAGTTATCCATTTGACTAAATGAAACTTCTTTGTGCTAGATTTACCACCTTCCTAGAGAAATTTACAAGTTTTATTTGCCAAGGAATTGAGGATGAATTTTGGAGCAAACAAGGCCATAAATTGATAGAGAGGCAAGGCTTTAAGGACTTCTTTAATCACAATAAACTTGCTCGCTAAATTCAACCAATGAGCCCCCCATTAGGAGAACTTGGATTTAAACGTGTTCAAGGTTCATTTCCAGGCCTGTGATGAGTGAATTTTAAGGTAGATAGGGATATCAAGGTATTTTAATTCTTTCTAGGAATCAACCATTTGAAATTCTAGAATCCTCATGAGCTAATTTTAATATCTAGAGTTAATATTCCAAGAATAAATCTGATATTTTCTGGAATTAATCATCCCTCCCAATGCAACATGATATTAATCTAAAATAGTTTTAAATCGACTCTCTATAATGGTAGAATCTCCACCCATGAGAGATGTATCGTATGCAAATTGTGAGTGATTAATGCTCTTCACCCCTTTAGCAAAGTGGATACCAAGAAGACTTTGTTAGGCCCCTATACTACTAGTGTAACCCCTTATTGTTATTAGTATAACCCACTTATTATATTGATGTACCCATGTAGTGCCCATATTGTTACTATTGTGCCCCATATAAGCCCACTATTGTTATTATTATGCCCTTACATTATTATTGTTATGTCGGCTCTGATTATGTTATAACCCCTTAGACTCCTATATATAGAAAGGAGGTCTTTTCATTTGTATCATCCAAGAATTGTTCATTTATGTAATGTAAAGGAGGTTGCCCCCTCGAAGAGGCTGAATTCTAAGGCGTTGATCTATCTTTTCTTGAGTTGGTTTCATAACATTTGGTATCAGAGCTTTGGATTCTAGGGTTTCGCTGCTCCAAACAAGTCATCGTGGCATTTTCGCTATAACTTTTTTTCTATGACGTTTTAGAAGTCGCAAAAAAAACCCATTTGAGAAGAATTGACGCTAAACCTTGGGTCCGAATTTAAGAGATTTTTACGTGATATTTTCGGAGATATGATCTGAGGAAGTTGGTCTTTTTGCAGACTCCTGAATTACACTCAAAACAGGTGACCTAGGGAAAATCGTCATAACTTTCTTTCTGAGAATCGGATTGAAATTTCGTAAGAAGGTACAGAAAGAGGACGGACTGTAGTTTCGGTTTATATATTTTTCAGAGTCAAAGGTTGAAACAGTGACACGTGGCACTTCATACAAGTTCGCTCTACTGAACTAGTCTATAATCAGGTCACTGCGGGAGATTGTGCATAACTCTTTCTTGGAGAGTCCAATTTGGATCAGACTTGTGGCATTGGAAATAGGACACAGAGAGCTACTACAGGTCACAATTTTAGAACTTAAAGATCTGAAAGTACAGAGTTACAGTCGTTTCAAGGTAGAGCTCCTAAAATCAAGAAAAAGCAAGATGAGGAAGTTTGATGGCAAGGATCCGGTAAATTGGATACTTCAGATGGAGCAATATTTTGATATACATGGTGTACAATTGTTACAAAAGGTATGTATTGCATCTTCATATTTAGAACCAGATCAATTTTTATGGTACAAAGGGCTTTGTTCTCGTAAATACGTGGTCAATTTTCACGGAGGAAATGATAGCACATTATGAGGATACAAAGAGCAACACCTTCTTTAGAGCAACACCACAACAATTGGAAAGAGTAAAAGGGTTTTGTGACATAATGGAAAGCAAAATTATGGAAACCAGGAAGCATACCCCTCACAACTATAAAGATGGAAGTGTTGTTTCTCCCAGCCTTCCACAACCTACAAGGGTTACACCACAACAATTGGAAGAAAAAAGAGAAAAAGGGCTTTGTTACAATTGTGATAGAAAATGCACTAAAGGTCATAGGTGTGCTGAGAAGAAATTATTTTACATAGAATATGAAGAGGAGGAAGAAAAGGATTAAGAAACATCAAAAGAAGAGGATATACGTCAGGACACCACCCCAGAGAAAGAAGAAATGAATCAGACCATATCTTGTAAAGCATTGGCAAGAATTACCACTCCTCAAACCCTCAAGATGGAAGGACATATCAAGAAGAAAAATGTGCAAGAAGTGAAAGATCACATCGAGAAAGAAGAAATGAATCCAACCATATCTAGTAATTCAATGGATGAAATTACCACTCCTCAAACTATCAAGATAGAAGGACACATCAAGAAGAAAAATGTTCAAGAAGTGAAAGATCACATCGAGCATCAAGAAATGAATCTGACCATATCTTGTAAAGGACTGGAAGAAATTACCACTCCTCAAAAGATAGAAGGACATATCAAGAAGAAAAAGGTTCAAGCAGAGAAAGATCATATCGAGCATCAACAACAAGTTCTCCAACTTTTAAAGGATAACGCCACTTCGGTGCAAAATCAAATGAAACAACAGGTAGATCAACATCGTAGTGAAAAATATTTTGATGTAAGTGATTGGGTATTTTTACTGCTACATCTCAAGCAAGCTATTTATGAGAAGGAAATGTTGGCAATACTACATGCACTTAAAAAATGGTGACCTTACCGAATGGGAAGACGCTTCAAGGATGAGGATGTGGAAGCATTGTTTTGTGCTATTTATATTATCCAACCAAATTGGATAAACGAAGCAACGGATGAATGGAAGAAGAACGAAGAAGTATGGCCACTCATTCAAAAGTTGCAAAAGATCCCAATTCAAGCAATATTGCCAGAAATTGAAGAGGAAGGAAAAATCATATTGGAACCTGGAGCACTCACAGAAACAAGAACCCGAAAGCTACGAAATCGATCAATTTCAGAGTATCTCATCAAGTGGAAGAACTTACCCGCTGAATATTCCACATGGGAGGACAAGAATTTTATATAGAAGCATCAAGAAATACTCAAGCGTTGAGGACAACGCTTTTTTAAGGAGAGGGGCATGTTAGGCCCCTATACTACTAGTGTAACCCCTTATTGTTATTAGTATAACCCACTTATTATATTGATGTACCCATGTAGTGCCCATATTGTTACTATTGTGCCCCATAGAAGCCCACTATTGTTATTATTATGCCCTTACATTATTATTGTTATGTCGGCTCTGATTATGTTATAACCCCTTAGACTCCTATATATAGAAAGGAGGTCTTTTCATTTGTATCATCCAAGAATTGTTCATTTATGTAATGTAAAGGAGGTTTCCCCCTCGAAGAGGCTGAATTCTAAGGCGTTGATCTATCTTTTCTATCTTTTCTTGAGCTGGTTTCATAACAGACTTATGTTTTGTCTTTCAAACTAAAGCCTTCGCTCAAATAATATACCATGATGATATATAGAAACACATAAAGGGGGCATCCTTTGTGAAGACCTCTAGAAGCCTTTAAAAACCCAGCGAAATTCCCATTGGCTAAAGGCAAAATACGTGGCCCTAAGGTATATAGAGAGACACATTTTATAAAAGTAATGTGAAAACCAAAGTGGTAAATTACCTGGAAGAAGAAGCTATATTTGACATGATCAAAAGCATTGGCCATGTCCAGCTTGAGTACCATTCCTTTGTCATTTCTAGATTGGCCGGTGTAAATTATCTCTTGCACTAAAATGATGTTATAAAAAATTCCTTCGGTGAACAAATCTTCCTTGATTCTCACTAATGATTTTGTGTAATAGGAGCTTGAGACGAGAAGCCAAAATCTTCAATACAATTTTGTAAGATACATTACACAATGAAATGGGCCCTAAGTGAGCAAAGGAAAAAGGATTTGATTAGTTTTGCACCAATGTTAAAAAATATGAATTGATGCCACCTTTGATACAATTGTTCTTTAGAGAATAATCAAGCATTCTCCAAATATCAAATTTTATGACCTCCAAATATTGTTGATAAAAATGTGTAGTGAAACCATCTAGACCGAGAGCTTTATCTGGGCTAAAAGAGAACACAACAGACCAATTTCTTTCTTCTGAAATGTCTTTTAAAAGGGCATCATTATTGCTCTAGGAAGTTAGTGCAAGAATATGCTCCAAAATCAACCTCTCTGAATCCTCCTCAGGAACAATGGTTCATTGTAGATATCTTTGCAATGGGAATGAGCTACATCTTTGATTTAGGGAAATTTGTAGACTTTACTCCCCTTAATTGTAATTTTTTTTAATGCTTTTCTTCCATACTATACTCTCAGCTTGTTTATGAAAAAAAATATTCACGTCACTAGCTTGAAGTTACAATCTTCTAGATTCTAATCTCTACCATTCATCTTCATCTTTAAGTGCCCCATGGTATTATTTAAAATTAATTGTTTCTTGAAGAAGAAGGTCTTGGGTGATAGTTCCATATTTGAGGGCTTGTTTAGTCAATTCCAACCTGCAATAAAAGAGAGACATCCTGGAAGACATCGTGTTCTTCTATGCTTTATCCAAATGTTTCAAAGCTACTTTTAACAATTTTATTTTCCCTTCCTAAATCACTATAAGGCTACCAATTATCCATTGGCACCAAACCAACTTTATCAAATTATTGAAGCCTTCCGATCAAATCCAAATTGGGTTGAAACTGAATGGGATCGATCCATAGTCTTGCATTTCCTTCACTTCAAGCGAGATCAGACGATGATCCGACCTACACCATGGCAATATTTTAGAAGAACATGTAAAATATTAAGTGAGAAGAGAATCTAAGACAAAAAGCAATCTAAATGGGAAATTATGTCCTAGGCCCAATCTTTTGTTTCTCCAAGTGAATTTCTTAGAGGGGATAGTGTCTAATAATCTTATATTTTTTATAGAGCCTCCATGATTTCTTGGAATTGATCCCTGACTATAGAGCCCCCCTTTTTTCCCACTACTACGAGGTTGTCTTGAAATCACTAGCTATAATACATTATAATCCAAACTCAATTTCGTCCAAAGCTAAAAGAGAAGACGTACACTCTAGTTTATCACAATATTGAACATGCATATATAAGTTAATAATAGATAATACCTTTTGAGAGGGGAGATTGAGAAACCTCAGTGATAACCATGAGAAGGAGGAACATTGAGACATTAATTGCAAAGAGGAAGAAACCTAAAGGGCGTAGAGACTACCAAATTCTCCTCTTGAACTGATATTTACACATCAACTTACATTCCATAATTTATATTTTATTTGAGAATCTCATGATCCCCCATTTTTGTCCCTTGGAGCAAGGTAACTTGGGGTTTTTCTTAATGGACTAATGATTTCAGTTTAGACATTCTTTTCTCTGACCCCATTTTCTTATAATTCTAGGAGATTAATTTCATCATTTACTATTAAATTTTGTGGTCCCTTGACTAGGGACTATATTACCTTCTTTCTTAGTGTTTTTGGTTTATGTGAGGTGTTTATCTAGAATACCTTATCTTCCTAGCTCTTTGCTTTTCTCTACTTTCTCAGTACAAAATTCTTTGTTTGTTTTCCTCCATATCTTCTAATGAAAGTGTTCTTTCTCCTTTTCCTTCTTTGTATCTAATTTCTCATCAACAGAGCTTGTCATTAATGCACCTCTTATAACCAGTATAGTGGAATGGTATTCCTCCTAATCTAAGAAGGAATATGTTGCATTAACCTCATTAATAATAGGATTCACTTGAGGAACGCCATAATCTGCCAAATCATATGTGACATTATTATCCTTTTTAAGAGAGGGAGAAATGTTGTTGGAGGGGATTTCTCCTTCCTCTTCATCGACCAGATTAAGAGCATCAAAGTTATTGCTATTTTCCTTAGTGGTTCCTATGTTCCTAGTGTCCTCACTTAGGGATGATTTCACTTTAACTTGAGAAGTAGGGCTTTTCCCATTTCCTCCATTTGGAGCTATTTGGCATGACTGATTATTTGTTTTCCTTATATTGGAAATGGGTGCCATGTCTTAGTTGGGTCCTTCACTGCCTTCACATACGCTCTATGGAAGTCTACTTTGAAATTTGCAATGTGACAATACTTCTTATATAAACTAGGTGATAGCCTTGGATTTTGATTCACCACCATGTGTAGATTCATTCCATCACCACAAAGACAATCATATTCTCTGTTGCGCATGTCGGTTCCTTAGTAAACTAGAGGGAGGTATAACTCACTGCCTCATAAAAATCCACCTCGATATATGGAACCTGCGAGTCTTATGGTTCTTTCCACACAATCAACATGATGAGTATTAACAACCAAGCATAGTGGAACGACTTCCCCTCTTCATGTGCTTCCCTGCACTCTGTCAAACATTCCTCACACAGAGAAGCAACCTAGTTAAACTGGACTCATGTACTACATTGCGTATCCAAAGATACTATAGGTGCAGGCACCTCATTGGCCCTGCACTTCGTCATTATCTTTCTTGCCAAGATGTGCGCGACGAAAGACACTCCTTGCTCATCAATGGAGTTGATGTCATATCCACGCAACTTCTTCACTAAGATGAACTTTTCCTTCATCATTTGTTCCATCTCCTTATCCTTATTCTTGACCAAAATTTCTTTTGCAGGGTCTTTTCCCTGATGAGGCAACACTATGGTTTTTATGATTAACAGTCGTCATTTAGAATCCTCATCCCTAACCAAATGCATCCATCATGTACCAATGCGAGGAGCTGCCACACATAGATTGTACTGGTTGTGCTTCAACTGAAGTGTGGCACATTCAAAATATTCAAGAGGCCCACTCTCTGTAATCCTATAGCCCACTAGAACAACTCTAGCCTCGCGACTCCACTATCTGGGTACCGAACCTGCTTTAGATACCTACTTGGTTCAAATTGAGGGTATTTTCTTCTATCGTTAAAGTCTTAGTCTTCCATTTTTAGCTACGGGATCCTCCCCAACACTACGCCTTCAAACGATACTTCTTTCGGTAGAAACGAAGTGAACACATCCAACTTCCCATCCCCATGGATCCGACAAAATAATGGACTAATACTTGAAACCCATTAAAAAATAAGGGGCTTTGACCTACCCCAAAGCCCCTAAAACACCGCACGATGAATGTAACTTCATCAGCTCCACTCCTCAAAATAAGGAGTCTTTGACCCACAACTTGGACTAAGTTGGGTTGCGCCCAATAGGCCCTCAACACTCACCCATGACTCATTCCCGAGTCACTCAGCTTCGGCTCCCTTGATCTTTGCTCCAATTCTGTTGTAGAATATATTATATTACTGGATCGTCTTTGCCATTTCTTTTTCCTTTTTGCGTGCTTCTTCCAGTAATGCCTTTGTGGTTGGGCCAATAGCCTTCTGTAAAATTTTGCCTCCCTTTTCTTCAATTCTTTGAGCCTTTCGTCCACTGCTTGAGATAATTTCAAGGCATCATCTTGCCATGGCTAGGTCCTTGCTTGCAAAGTTTGCTTCTTCCTCCGAAGCTCATCTATATTCTTTTGGAGGTTCTTCACTTCAGTAATATTGGCGAGTCTCTGTAAGAATGGTAGGGTATTTAGAACTGCCAAGATTTTGTTGTGCTGCGTCTCCTTCACCTGTAATTCCTCCTCAATCTTTTGGATATTTAGATCCTCCTGCAGTGAGGTCCAAATTTTCATCGTGTCATCCAATAATTCCCCACAGTCTGCCACTGTGTCGGAGATGCCTTTCAATGTTGCCTTTAAATAAGTCTACCTCTGCTCTCGTACTTATGGTGGTATGGCTAGATGCAACCTTATTTCTAGCTCTGATATCTACACTTCATACTCAAACTTGATCTTCGCCAGTTTATTATTTGATTCCTTGATTGCGAGGGCGAGCTTCGCGACTTTCTCTGCTAGTGGTTCATCCTCAACCTTCACATCTGGGACTATGTTGCAACTTTCCTCGATGGATTTTTCCAACTGTTCTTGTCATTGATATGCTTCATCTCTTTTCTTAGCCACCTCCTCCAGTTGCTTCTTCAGTGCAACTTTATCTTTTTCCATCTATATCGTCATCGTCGAGGTTCGTTGCTCCCGCTCTTATAGCTCAGTTGTTAGACTTTGATTGAATTCGTGTAGCATATGATTGGGCAACATGGCAATATTTATGCTGACATTATTCCATGCTTTAGCTCACTCTTTATCCTGCAGTGAGTACTAGTGAAGTGCCCTAGCTCGCACCTGTACAATTCTAATGCCGAATTGCATTTCTATTATTTTCTCTACCTACAGCGGCTGAGCTCTTTGTTCTGGTTATTTTGCTACTTGAAGCATCGCCTTCAGCTCTGTGATGCCCTTCTATACTTCAGTCAAGATCATTCTTTATCGATCATCAGTTCTGTCCTAGGGCTTCGCCGTGATCTCTTGGACCTTCTCTCCGATCTCGTCGATGCCCCCATTAGTGAGGACAAGTATTTCTACACCCTTGGACTTATCTGCCTTCTTAATTTTCCTCTTGCATATCGTAATTGTTGTACCTTTTGACAATGAAAGGTGACTCCTTTAATGCTCCTGCATCATTGAGGGGTTCCTCATGCTCCTTCTATGTTTCCTCTGTTTCCACCTCTGCATCCTTTCCACTTGTACCTACATCCTGCGGGGTACCCTTCTTTGTTCCAACTACTCCACCAAGTGGAGTCATCCATTCTCCCAGCCATTGTTGTACTGTGACGAGAAAATCATCTTCAATTACTAAGTATGGCAATCAAGGAAAATTTTAAGGATGGAAAATTTTCTTGAAGTTTAAAAACATTGGCGAATCTCACTAATCCCTAATATGCAAACTATAAAATGTTTATTGATATATTTGTAAAATTATTCAAATTTATAATGATTTTATATATAGTCTCTATATAATGTTGGCAACTTTTAAGGTAAAATAATTTTATATTCTAAAATTTGGGCAAATCATCTTTTATAAAAATTGGAAATTAGCGAATCTTTTTTGTGGAAAAATCATGGAAAATTAGCCCACTGGGCGAACATTAGCCCCTAAAATTTTCCATGCTTATAGGGCCTCTATGCCTTTTGGTTTGTTTCCATTGATATTTTTTCTTAAGTTAGCTTTGTTGTTCCTTGATTTTTTTTTCACAACTTCGAGCAAAGTGGCCTTATTCATGAAAAAAATTACATTTGAAGGATAACTAATCATAGTCAACCTCTTGGATATGAGACCACTTATCTAGATTGAGATTAATAGCAACTGGAATACCTTTATGCAAGTCTAGTTCCACATAGTTTCATACACGGGGGAGAAAACCCTCTTCTCACTTAGCTTGATCTATGTATTTACCCAATGCATTCTCAATGCTTTTGAAGGTGGCCTTGTTCCAACAATATAAAGAAAGAAATGGGAGTTTAACACAACATAAAGCACATCACACTATGGGTTAAAATTCAAACTCCATGGATCCAAGTAAAGACCTTGAGCACCCATGAAGTAAGGTTCATTGCAAAATATCAGATCCTGATCTTCTTTATGCTCAAAGAAGAAGGTATAAAACCCTCTTCCACCAAAACGACTAGGTTACTTGGCCCTCGATCAACGAATTCCAATATTTTTCGACCCATTGCCTCAAAGAGCGAGGGGAAGGTTAGATCCCCATGAATTGACCAACAACCCCACGCTCTGCAAGTTGAAGGGCACGTGATCTAGATTGAGACGTGTTAATATCGACCTTCAAAATTCCTTTCATCTTTTTTACAAAGCGAGAAGGTTTTGAATTTTGAAATCATGGCCCATTGGAGATCAAGGTCTTAAAGGTAGCTTTATCTAGTTTTGGAGGAGGGGGAAAGGCTTGGTCACTTGAGTTGGTGGAAATCAATGCAAGGAGGTTGTTGAACCCAAAGTACCTTCACCTTCGTAGAGGTATAGAATATCATAGTGCAACAATGAAAAAATATGTTATTTTTGTTTTAATTCTTAATAATTGGCTATTGCATTATTTTATTTCTTTTGATTCTATGTGTTGTTGCTATGACTTCTCCAATTTCTTGTAGTTGTTGCCTTTAACAATATCCCATTAAATAATGTTTTTGTGATGCCCCATTTCATGAAGAATGTTGATTATTATATCTCATTCCTTGGAAATATCAATGTTGATGTTCTTGTCTTTCTTGAAAACGTTCTTGGTAATGAGGTGTGTCAATTTAGTTTCACATATGATAGTTTTCTTATATTCTACACACCATTACAACTATCTTATTTTCAAAGAAAACGATATCATATATCCTCTTTGTTCGGTCCTTGATTGCTCTAGTCTTGGAGATAATACCATCATATTTGACATGTACATCCTCTAGATGGAGTTCAACTTCTTCAAGTATCTCCTAGTGGCCTTCTTGAATCTTGTCATATTTCTCCTTTTAAATATATGGCGTGACCCCATATATCACATTCTTATGTCATGCTTAAATTATATATTGCATTTATGATTTTATCTCATCAATATTTAGGGACTCCTCAACCTTCTTGAAAGTTTTCTCTTCAATATTTTTCATTGTATCCTCTTCAATTGCATGGTTATATCTTCATCCCTATTTTTTTGATTCAAACTCTTGTAGATTCCTTTTCACATCCTTAACATCGTTGATAAGTTTTTTATTATGCTTATTGTTATCTCAAAATCAGGCCCTGGAAGGCTGCAAACCAGGAAGACTTCAAGTAACTGTTTCAAACCAATCTTTTGACTAAGGCTTAGCCTGCTTAGCCTGAGAGGGCTCTCTCAAAGGGTTATTGATTTTGGTTAAAAATAAGAGGGCTAACTCTTGTGACATAACAGTGACAAATATAAAGGCTGGACAAACATTTCATAAGTTTCCATTGGGCCTATGGAGTCAATCACACTTCAGTAAACAATGGTACTGCCTTTGCATAGAAGTCAGGGCACTTAGCATTTGAATATTCAGAACACAACACATATGGAACCACAGCTCATAAATGCACACTGGAAATCAGAGCACAATCAGTGAATTCTGAGTGATTGTACATCTATGCAACTGCAAAAGACATTAAGGAAAAGATAAAATCATACATTCTGAACATAGAAATCCTTCATGAATCCTGAGAAGAAAAGCAGTCAAATTATATTACTGAACTCTGTCTTTACATAAGCCAAAACAATACTCTGTTATAAAATTTCCAACCCTCATTACACTGCTGTTTCAGCTATATATAGAATCCTTATTCTAACTAATTCGAGCTTCCTCCTCCAGCATGAGGGGAGTCGATAACTACCTCTACTGACACCTATCAGCTATTGAACTAACTAATAAATACAACTAAAGTGTTGACTGGAGTTTTTAAAGAGTTCTAAATTAACTATGACTCTAACTCCATGTTCCATGCATAATGGCCTCTCCTTGTTCTTTGACACCTGGTCCTCTTTCGATTTGGCTGAGCTGGATGTTTAATGTTCCATATTGACCTTGAACACTGAATCTTTTAACTACTCAGAAGTATTAGGAGATTCCCTTGCTTCTCGGCTTCAGTTTTCCTCAAAATGCTCGAATGTACAGAAGCATGTCTTCTAGCTTTTAATAACCCAAAACATGGAACACTGCCACGTTCTTGATGTGCTGTGAGCTTCATCGATGGACATGTGTGCAGGCAAAAGTTCCTTGTATTCACATCATTTGATACCTCTTGAACGGTGATAAAGGGACTTTATGACAAAAATCCAAAATTGGATTTGAATATTCAAGCCTTTAAAGCATCCACCTGTCTTGATCTGATTTACTATTGTTGCTCCAGCTGATGTCTTGCATACCCTTTGGCGTTTCCCTTTCAAATTCCCGCTCATAATACAAAACTGCCTGTCTGTGTTAAAATCATCACCTACAGCAGTTTCGTAGCGCGCTACGAAACTGCTGAATTATTTGAAACAGCTCGCCTTTGACCCGAGATCTTTACCACCCAAACATTTGATTGCCAAAAACTCCCTTCGACTTTTCATATGTATAACAGGGATTTACATTTCTTCAAAACAATAAGACTAAGCAAATTTGACAAAATTTGGAACAAAACCTTTCTTGAAGAGAAAATTCATTTAGCAGGTAACTGGCCCAGCTGTGCCTTCAGGTCTTCAATTTTCTTCTTCATAGCTTTATTCCCAGCTCTTAATTGCATATTTATTCTTCTAATGTACTTGGCCTCTTTGATGGCTGGTACTGTCCATGTGTGAAATTGTGCATGGCCATCAACTACTGAATTCAACTGGTTTTCAAAGGTTTCAGTCCCTTTCCACAGAGCTTTACGATAATTTGCATACACGGCTGCATGTTCTCTAACTGCTTTCTTCAATTTGGCAATCTCATATTTAGCTGCTTCTAATTGGCTCTTTATGACTGCTATATTATCTCCTTGAGATGTGATGACTGTTCTGCTTGTATCATTTTGCTTAGCTTTCCCGGTTTCCTCTGTTTTTGACAGCGCTTCCTTTACTTGCTTCCTTGTAATAGGTCTTCTGGGTTTTAAAATGAATTCTTCACCTGGCTCATCGAATTTAAGCCTTTTTGAGGCCTTAGACTTCTTGGTACCTTCTTGTGGTGACTGTGTCAAATCAATATGGACTGGTTCAAACTGCTCGAATTCAATGGCCTGTAATAAATCATTCAAGCTTGCCTTAGACGCTGGGCTCTCTTCAACAGCTATGGCTTTACCTTTTTCCTTATTTATCTGGCTTCTTGTCCTTACCCTTGAGACTGCTTCAGATCTGCTTGTTTCAGGTATAGTCTTCTTATCCTGAGTTTTTTCTTTTGTTGATTGCTGAGGTTGATCTTGAATGATTAGTGGCTTCACTGGTTTCCTTTGCTGTGACTTGATTTGCTTTTTAGCTCTTGCTTCTTTTTGGAGCTCAGCTATTGTGAATTCTTTGGCTGGTTGTGGAGTAAGGCCAGTCTTGCTTTGGAATCCAGCCATGAAAATAAACGAATTCCAGTCTCTGCCTATCTTTTGGAGGCCATCCAAAACAAGCAACTTGATCAAACCATGATGAAACAAAGAGGTTTCACAGTCCTCTTTCCTTAACTGCACCTTGTCACACATCTTACTCAAACTGCGAAACAAATAAAAAGGAATGTCTATGGAGACTTTCCCAGTGAAATGCAAAAGCAGTTTGAAATGATAAGAATAAACCTTATTGTACCTTCCTTCACAGGTCAAATATTTCTGTATGCAGGTAAGAAGAAGAGCATAATGTTCCTTGACATAATTTCTGGGCACTGCTTTTGTTAAGTCTTCGTTTACATATGCCTCCTTTAAAAACTCCTTACAAGGGTTCATATCAAACTTAAAATTTTTAAACCATTCTTCCCGTCCTCTTGGGATCTCTGTCACAGCAGATATTGCTTCTGGAGAAACTTGGACTTCTAGCATAGCTATCTTTGAATTTAAACCAGTGAAGTTTAGCGCAAACTCTTTAGTTACCTGCGCATGTCCTCCTTGTAGCTTTTTGCAAAAGTTCCAGCACCCGGCATCTTTGAACGCTTTCTTCACGCCTTCATCCCTCAAAGCTATGTCCAGGCCCTCAGGTTCAGTCCTCTGGCATTTACCGGATCTGTGCTCTTTTCTCTCCATTTTTCCTTCGAGATCTTCACACACAAAGTCTAACAGCTCCAGTTGAAATGGTGATTCAGCTCTTTTTAATTCAGCCTCGCTTGTAATCAGGCTCGCTTGAAATCAGCCTCGCTTGAAATTCAAATTCTTTCATTGAAACACTTCAATACATAATCACAGGCAGATTTGTCGCTCATGCAGCACTTACGACCATCATTAAGGTCTATGCACGGTAAAATCTCTTGGGAATGATATTTCTGTGCATATTAACAGATCTATTGGTGGGGTAGTGGCAAATGAGCGTTCAAACGTGAAACGAGGGGTACATAAACTGACATGAGTGGACACAACTGGTGACTCACCTATCGGACTTGACATTTCGGGAAAGATTCGCTGCGAAATGCACGAATCCATGATTTCGCAGCGCTGTTAGTTTTAAATTCTAATGATGCGCTGCGAAACGACCTAATCATGACGCGCTGCGAAATTGCTTAATCCATAATTGCGCTGCGAAACTAGCAAATGGGATTACGCTGCGAAATCACTAAAAGACACGGTGACTTGGATGAGACAAGACATGGCTATGGAACAATGATGGGTGGAGGAGAACCAATAGGAGTCGAGTATGGTTTGAGTTTAAAACTTTAAAACTCCAAATCCTAAGTGAGGAAAAATAAAATGAAATCAACTTAACACAGACCTTTGTCATCGGACTAGGACAGAGAATTATATGCATCAAATTTTTAGTTCTAAGTGATAACACTTACATAACCTTTTTATTTCTTCATCTTTTTTTTTTCAATTATTCCCTTGACTTGTCATTTTCCAACTTTCCTTTTCTACTCTTTTCTTTCTTTAAGTTCTTAACCTCCTTAGTGACTGATTTGTTGATGGAATAAATCTTGGCAAAATCACCACCTTTCTTTATAGCATATTCTCTTATCTCTTCATTGTTGAATTTTGTAACTATGTTCGGTCTTCATAATTAATACTTTACTTTTGATATATTTGTAAAGCATGTTCTTCATGCTATTTGTCAAAATAAAATTATTTAAAAATGCATGTTCTTCATGTCGGTTGAAAAAGGAAGAAAATTGAATTTTAGGCTCCAAAAAGATGAAGTCGGCCTCCTCCTAGTCAAGTCGTCCCCTTAAAATGTTCAGGTCAGCTCCAAGCAAAGACACACCCATTCAGCTCAAGAAAAGACTATAAGTATGTGACATTTCGTCCTCCTCTAATGTCAAGTAACTCATATCTTCTGTTCTATGAGAAATTCAAATGGCTTGTAAAAGGAAAAGATAAGAGCAAGATGAAGAAGCAAGTATAATCTCTCAAGGAAGAAATTTGAATCTCTGAGGCATAATGGATACTTCAAGAAGTAGGACAAAGAATTTTAAGGAAAGGAGTAGGTCGAAGAATCTGAGAAAAGTGACTTATATATCTGTTGGATCAAATTTATGTAAAGGTGCCAAATTCTATCTCTACAATGAAGGTCAAGACTCTATGCTAGATTAGACTTATGTGAGGAGATCAAATATCTGTGGAAATACCATGTTGTATGGAAGGCAGAAGGCCCTATTCTAAGTAAACCTAATTAGACTCAGACTTTGAGGGTATATGACTTGACTAGGATGGATGGACTAAGTTTGATCATGTATATGACTAGGGTTTATAGGTGTATATTTGTTGATATGAAGAATTTCTCTATTGAAAAAGGTTGTTGGGTTTTCCCCATGTGGATTTTCCCAGGGTAAACTATTGTGTTTCTTTGTTTGGTTGTCTCTTCATGATCCTATTGTCATACATGTTAAATGGCTGATGTCTTATGTGTAATTATTTAATAATCAAATGATGGATAAGAATGTGAAAAGAAGTAAATTATTGGAAACAATTATCAATATAAAAGATCTATTGAAAATTCAACATGGTATCAGAGCTTGGGTGGAAAAGAAACCTCAAAAGTTAGCCTAAATTTGACCTATTGTCTAAGGTTAAAGCATCTATGAATCCCTAGCCACAATTCTTAGAAGATCGCAAATCCAAAAGCCTCAAGAAATGTCTAGGAAGGTTGAAGCCCTAAAACCTCAAGCTAAAAATCTCAGAGTTTCATACATAGAAAAAGGTCAAATTTATTATCCTTGTAGGGCCAAATATTACCTCAAAAGGTCTAAATCCTTGTTGGTGATAAATAAGAACAATGTTTGTCTATCTAGACCTTAAAGAGATAACCTCAAGACATCTTCAATGATTGAGAAGCCTCAGGAGGTCCAAGGAACTTTACATTGTCTGAAAGAGTCTACCTACAATTCTTGTTTTGGACTGAAGATCTTATCAATGTAACAAAGGTCGAAATACCTCAGATTGAACCTTATTTTAAGGGACTAAAGTATCTTAGTCATGGATACCTCAGTCACTTATATCAGAAAGTCGAGTAACCTATAAGAAAAATCCACAACCAATATGGTTTTTCTAGTATTTAATATTGTTGTGATGTGATTAAGGTTTCAGAACGTAGAGCATACATTGTTCTAAAGGAAAAGTACTGAGCAGAAAAAAGGTGTTTTGACTAAGGATCTTGACTATGTCAAGAAGGTGACCAAGTCTTTGCAGAAAGAAACATTAATTTAAGTCACCTAGAGACATTATTGTTTATATAACATCCATGTTCTTAAAAAAAAATCTAAATTTTAAATATCTTAGATCTAGTAAGTCCAATCTATTATTCTTAAACAAGCAAAATTTGCAAATGTACATTATCTCAATTTTTTTTTAAGATCAAATTTCTTGTGAAATTGAAAGTGTATTTCCCTCAATCTAAAGTACAAGCCAATTTGGGAATGCATCTTAAGCTAAAATAGTGTAGGTAAAATTTCATTCAAATAGAGATAGGTCCTTGGGAAGGTTTCTAACAATATTCATTGAAGACCTTGTGTGAAAGAAAAAATTGTATGTTGGTTGTCTCAATATTATAAAGATTGATAAGCCTGAAAGGTAAAACAAGAAGAACGAACCAATTGCATGTGTGCCAAAAATGCTTGGTATCCTGAAGATTAGGTGAATACTTATATATATTTGTGTAAAAGATGTCTCCTTTGTATAGTATCATTTCAAATAGGCAATCCTTAAAGTTCCTTTCTATGGCAAAGGAAATTAAGGAAATTGTTTGGCTGACAAATTTAAAGAAAAATCCTTGAAATTGATTTGAATTTTCTCTAAAAAGGCATGCCAAAAAGGGTACACTTATTACTACTATATAATAGTGAAGAAGATCAGGGCTAGTTCCTCTTCAAAGTTGTAGATGGAAGACCAAAACTTGTTGAAGCAACGACTACTTGAATTAAGAACCATATTATGTTTCATTTGTGCCAAAAATGCTTGGCATCATGAAGATTAGTTGAAGACTTGTACAAAACTGTGTAAAAGATGTCTCCTTTGTGTAATATCATTTCAAATAGGCAATCCTTAAAGTTCCTTTGTAAGCCAAAGGAAATTAAGGAAATTGTTTGGGTGACAAATTTAAAGAAAAATCCTTGAAATTGATTTGAATTCGCTCTAAAAAGGCATGCCAAAAAGGGTACACTTATTGCTACTATATAACAGTGAAGAAGAGGTCGAGTTCCTCTTCAAATTTGTAGGTTGAAGGCCAAAACTTGTTGAAGCAGAGACTAATTGAATTAAGAACTAGATTGTGTCATATTAATGAATACATATCACTGGAAGATCTCTAATCATGACATCTTTATTTGTTGTACTATGATCTTACAGTTGTCAAAGAGTATTGGACTTATAAGAAGATACAAAGTGAAAATCTAGGGTTCGGAAGACTAATAGTCTTAGCTATGAGATATTCTAAGAGATACCTCAAGCTTGTGAGTAGAAGAGATCATTGAAAGAGAAGTCAAGGCTTCCTCGGGAACCTTGTTCTAACTTGAGAGGGAGGTGAACTTTGAATTTGAGATGATCGGTTTTCATTGATAGTTGACACACTGAAATACATCAATGGCAGAGGAAGAAACCTAAATTACCATAGAAGGATATGTCTCAATCAAAGAGGGAGCACCCAATTTGGGTGACCTAAAAGCATCTGTGATGCAGTGAAGGGAGAAGAACAATTTATGGTTGAGCCAAGATATGTTGCACAACATGTGTTGGAGTACCAACATGGTATAGTTGGTCATGGATGATATGAGAAGAACAACTATAGATTTAGAGTGTTGAAGACAGAAAGAATTTATGAGGATATCGCTTCAGTTTGGGCTCTATTATGATTTCGTTGAATGAGTTGGAAGAAGAGTATATTGCAGTTGATTTGGAAAGTTGAGAAACAGTATGGCTTCTGAGACTATCTGCAAGATTATCTTGATCAAGTGCAGGTGAAAACCGTGATGACAAGTCAAATCACATCAAGATCAAGTACCACTACATTCGTGATGTGGTGCAGAAGGGAGCAATGAGGTTCTGATATATTCCTACTAATGAGCAGATAGTTGATATCTTGTCGAAGCCTCTATCCCAGGTGAAGTTTGTGTACTTTAGGGATGAACTAGGACTTGTTGATACCTCTTTTAGTGAGAGGGAGTAATGGTGATGTGTAAAAGGATGGTCATTCTTCCTAGGCCAAGTTTGTTGAACCGAATTAGGAAGAATATTCCTTAAGGCCCAATCCCTCGAAAGAGTGGGTTCCTTTCAATGTTTTGTCTTGGTCACTCGAAAGAGTGGGCGCCTTTCAGTATTTTGGCCCAATCACTCTATAAGAGTGGGTTCCTTTCAACATCAAGTTCAGTTACTCGTTGAGTGAGCCCATATAGCATCATGGCATAAAGTGAGGCCTATGGAAAATGACTTGGAGTGAGGCATGTGGAGTATGGCCTAGAATGGGGCCTGTGTAATTTAGATGTATATGTCATTTAGGGTTTGACCATGGTGATGGAAAAACCCGTGGAGTGAGAATGTGGATGTCTTCTAGGGTTTGGCCAACCCTGTGAAGATGGAACATGGATGTTCCCTAAGGTATGACTGTGATGATGACAAACCTATACTAGTTTGTATGCCATGAGGTTGAGGCGTCGCTCAAATCATAGTGACTAGTTGATATTGATTTTGTAACATAGGCTAGGTGTGCTAGCCTGGATGATGGTACCTTATGGATATTGATGATGTACCATAGGTTAGGTGTGCTAACCTAGATAATGGTACTGACTGGATGTTATGATTTTTATAGGTCAAGAGTGTTGACCTAGATGAATATGATGCTAATGATGACTAGTTGATGCTAAATGTTATGCCATGTGCTAGGAGTATCGACTAGGATTATGGGTCAGTGGTACTGACTAGTATTGGTAACTAGTTGATGCTAACAAGGTCATAGATTCAAACTAGTTGATGTTGATGATTTATTATATGTTAGAGATGTTGATCATATGATATAGAAGATGTAAAAGATGTTGGCGAGATGATGTTGATGATGTCAAAGATGTTGATTTACCTTGTGTCAAAGATGTTGACAAGGTTGATGATGATTTGTTATAACCTTTTTCATAGAGAATTTTTTTCAACATGAGAACTTCAAGACAGTCATTATGAATACCTCCCTAGTTAAGAGGGAGTGTTGAATTTTGTAACTATGGTCGGTCTTCATAATTATTATTTTACTCTTGATATATTTGTAAATCATGTTCTTCATGCTATTTATCAAAAGAAAATTATTGAAAAGACATGTTCTTCATGTCGGATGAAAAATGAAGAAATTTGAATATATGAAAATTAAATTTTAGTCTCCAAAAAGATGAAGTCGACCTCCTCCTAGTAATTTTGGCCCCTTCAAATGTGCAGGTCAACTCCAAGTAAAGGCGCACTCATTCGGCTCAAGTAAATGCTATAAGTATGTGACATTTCGTCCTCCTCCAATGCCAAGCAACTCACATTTTTTGTTCTATGAGAAATTTGAATGGTTTGTAATAGGAAAAGACAAGAACAAGATGAAGAAGCAAATATAATCTCTCAAGGAAGAAATTTGGATCTTTGGGGCAAAATAAAGACTTCAAGAAGAAAGACGAAGAAGTTTAAGGAAAGGAGCAAGTTGAAGAATATGAGAAAAGTGACTTATATTTGTGCTAGATCAAATTTATTTAAAGGAGATGAATCATATCTCTATGATGAAGGAAAAGTCTTTCTGTTGGTTCAAACTTTTGTGAGGAGATCAAATCTCGGTGGAAAGGCCATATTTTATGGATGGTAGAAGGCCCTATTCTAAGCAAACCTAATCAGACTCTAACTTTGAGGGAAGATGACTTGCCTAGGATGGATGGACCAGGTTTGACCATTTATATGACTAGGGTTTCTAGGTATGTCTATGTTGATACGAAGAATTTTTCTATTGAAAAAGGTTGTTGGTTTTTTCCCTAGGCGGGTTTTTCTAGAGGAAACTATTGTGTTTATTTGCATGGTTGTATCTTCATGATTATTTTATCATAGATGTTAAATGGTTGATGTTTTTTGTTTATTTTTTTAACAATGAAATTATGGATAAGAATGTGTAAAGAAGTAAATTATTAGAAATAATTATCAGTATAGTAGACCTATTGAAAAATCAACATTCATTATCCTTCTACAATTTGAAAACTTCCTTTTTCGTTTTAATCAACTCATATTTAATTTTATGCACCTCCCTTATTTTTATATCCTTGTTCCATTTATTTGAGAAGAATTTTTCAAAATTTTCCCTTGTTGAGTAGAATCTAGTACCTTCATCAAGGCTATCCTACCACTCGGAAGCTTCATCTTGGAAAAAATATACCACAAAAGGTCTCAAACATGTTTCTCTTTATCATCCTCAACCATTCCATGGGATTGTTTTCATCTTTATTTTCATTTCCACTAAAGTTAGATATTGTCATTTATTCTTAATCAAGGTCTAACACAAACCCTCAAATTACAACCTCAATATATTATTAATGATGATAACAAATAGTTATGAACATTATCATATGTTTTCTCTTTCCACTAACTTTTGAATCACCTTAATCAAACTTCTCAATTTATGATAATTCTAAAATAATATACATTTTAAAGCCTTGACTTGGAGACTATCTTACTATCCAACCTTTCCCCTTACACATCTATGAAATTTTGACACTTCTAAGTATGGAATTTTAGCTTGTCATATTCTGATATGTCTTCTCGGCA